>CP077954.1:1210000-2420000 GCA_024584535.1 Colletotrichum gigasporum | reverse complement strand
ATGTGAGAAACTGAACTAGAGCATGCAAGACCGACAAAAGCGCCCATGGCAGATGTCGGACGAGCAAGGCCGTACTTTTGGCAGTTCATGGCTTTCGATGCCGGGTCGCCGAAATAGCGCCTGGATGCCGTGTAGGTTGACAACGGTTCGCCACGTTTACCACCCAGTTCGCTTCTCCGGATCCGAGCATGCGTGTCTTGCTCCCACGCTCAGCCCCGAAAGTGATAAGAAACCATCTTGGAGGTCACAGTGAAGCAGCCTAGAGGATGTAGTCTTCAGACGGCCTTAGATCCTGTAAGATTGAGTTCATGCACCTCGCTCAACTTGTATCATGAACAAGGGCCTCGAAGAGAATACGACTTGCGCCAAACAACAACTGGGGGAGCGAGATTACAGCCGTTCCCGTGCGGCCTTGTCGAGAGCGGATGTGATCTGGGCCCAGACCGGAACGTAGACCACCCAAACCTGGACTGTACATGTTCCCGCGATGAGCTTGTTTGCTGGCAAACGCCTGTAATTCTCCCGGTGGCCGAAGCAAGACTCAGCGCATGCACACGGACCGGACGACGGTGCAGAGCCAAGATGGATAGGATGTGAAGACGGGAGACGCTGCGAGCTGCGGCAGCACATCACAGGGCCTGCGGTCTGCGGTCTGCATGGCGGACATGACAGCATCCCGCGTACGAATACGTGTTTTTTGCTTGCAGGACTCGAGTGAGGGCGGGCGAGAGCGTTGAAGAGACGTGAGGTCAGATAACTCGTCGAACGAAACGAAACGCAGTGTCAGTTGCAGTCCGAAGTTGACCGGAGGGAGGGGGCTGCAAGGGCGGTTGGGAGGGGAGGGGCTGGGGCTGGCAGCGCCGAAGAAGTGAGCACTGTGAAGCCAAGGAACCCTGCCTTGTACAGTGCACGAGTGCAGTGGCAGGGGCAGCGGTGGTGAGTGGGTGGTGAGTGAACCAGGCGCAGCTTCCCTTCACCGTTTTCTGCGACAGCAAGTTCGGGCACACTCCTGGGCCCTCCTGGGCCCCTACCCCTAGCGCCCGGGGATGCGGGGTCACGTGCACGGAAAAGGCCCGGTGTAACTGGGTTCGACTGGGTTTAACTGGGGAGGTGCAGGGAAGACGCGGTAGCGGTAGGGTACTCCGTGCCTTAAGGTAGGGTAGGCGCTTTTCGATCGGCAAGCCCTCGCCAGCTCCTCTCCGGGGACCTGGGATCTGACACCGACGCTGCTGCGTCGTCGCTGTCGCTGTCGCTGTCGCCGTCGCCGACGCCGACCCCGACCAGCACTCTACCTCGCGCTTGCTGCGCGCGCGTTGCTCCCCCAGCCTCATCTTATCTCCCTCTAAATTGACCTGTGTGTGTTGGTGCCTGCCTGGAGGGCGGGTGCAAACGGTGCACGCGGCACTATAGAGAGCGCACAACAGTGCGAGAGCGCAGCTGCAAGATGCTGCTGCTGTTGCCGCTGCCGTTGCCGCAAAACACCATGGCCCCCAGCGATGTACCTGACCTGGCGGCAGTAAGGTACATTATGATGGGCTAGCAGAGAAGACGAACGGGCCGCAGAGCAGACCCTGCCACGACTTGACTCCAAACCCGCAGTTTCTGTTGCGTGCTTCGGAGCCTGAGTTCGTTTGATCAAGATAGGACCTCGGCTGGTTCTTGCTCTGGGTCGCGCGCCTAGCGCCGCAGAATAACTCCTGGCCCCGGTCCCGCGAGATGGAGTCGGGGATGATAAGTGCGCATAGGTAATGAGGGATACCGAGATGTAAGTGAGGCATCCGCATTTCAATCTTTGATGACGGGCGTTGGGGGCCTCTGCTCACAGACGAGCAGTGAGAATGGGGTAGTAGTAAGTGGTCTTAGTAAGGGACTCTGTGTCATTCGGGACCTTTGGTAGGTACTTCTAATGAGCCCCCAGCAGCGCAGCAGCGCGCGCAGCTAAAGAGATGATGCCTGGCTGCACACAATCCATTCTCATTCTCTCGTTATTACCCTGCATTTTTCTTGTCGACTCGGGTATCCATACGGGTAGCGGATGAGGTACCCTGGCCCATGCTGGCACTGTGTGGGGATATTGACTTCCTTCCTGAAGAGGGATGGCTCGTATTCTCACTCGTTCTTCTCTCTCCCATCAGCAGCAGCAGCAGCCACGCATTGCCTGCCGTCGCGTGGTCCAAACGCCATCCGTCTACCTCATCCTCCGGTTCCTGACCCAGGTCGACCTCAATCAACACCATCGCAACCTCGTTGCCCGTGCTGGGGCGTATACGCGATACGCACACTGTCACCCTATGTGCAGTGCCAGTCAGCCAGTGCCTCCACGTCTGCCTTTGCCTCCGCCTCCGCTCTCGTGGATGCCTGCCTCACTTTCACAGTTCCCTCCATGTAACCAGTCTACTGTGTCGTGGCACTGTTGCCTGCCCAGTCAGGTAGGTGAGAGTACGTACCTCCCCTGTCGGCTGCACGTTCCTGTCTCCATGCCCCCCCGTCCGTATCGATTTCTTTCTCTTCCTGGACGGGTTTGGGCCAATCTCGGCCCCCTTGCTCCCCGCTTCGCTCCACCCACCCGCCGGCCCACACCACAACCTCGCGGGCTCTCATTCCACTGACACCAGTGTCCAGTGTCTGGTGTCCAGCAGAGAGGTCCAGCAGAAGGGGCGGGCGAGGACGAGTTCGCGGTGCACCCGCCGTCTGTCATGGGCATGGGCGTGGGCGTGGGCGTGGGCGTGGGCGTGGGCGTGGGCGTGGAGCATGGTCATGGTCACGGCATGCCACGGCCCCAGCGAGCCCGGCCCAGCCCAGCCAACCAGCCCAGCCCAGCCGGCCCAGTTGAGCAGCACGCGCTGCCCAGCCTGGCAAGCCCACGCCCTAAGCGGAAGCCCAGCGATGCCCCGGGTCCGTGGTCCTCCCAAGGCTGTCACGAAAGCTGTCAGGACGAATCGAGCAACGTCCAGATCTCTTTTTCGGGAGCACAAAAAGTCAAAATCACCGCGCCTTACCATGTCAGGCCTGACATGCCACCTTGTTTGGCAGTCGTCAATCCCTTCCCGCGTCAGCCTCTTCAACCTCACCTGCGTCTGCAACGACATCGACCTGCTGCCATGCGACTCGAACCGAGTCCCGTCTTTTGCATCCTCTCGTTCTTCGACTCCGAGTCGGGTCCGGCTCAGCCCTTGAGCATAACGTCTGATCAGCCGTCTTGGGCAGCAGTCCAACGGGTAAATCTCACCTCCCCTGGCCGCGGCCAATCTCAGATCGTCTTTTTTCTTTTTTTTTTCTTTTTTCCCCACCGGTCTGCCGTGGCCCTCGACGACCATTGCTTTTAACTGACCACGATGCATGTCCGCTCCACGTGCGTATGAACACTCTTCGTGTCCTTCATTTTTTTCTTCTTTACCTCTTCTACGTGCCTCACTTACGGGCTTAAGGTACCAAGTACGGATGCCGGCCATGTGCCCTCGCGGATTTTGCCTTCACGCTTGTTTCGGCTGTCATCCTCGGGACCGCCACGACTCTCCCGACACCAGCCGCGTTGTTCGCCGCCCTCGAATGTGTGGGCTTGCTTGCTCGCCTGCTTGCACAAAGCAAAATCACACAACTGCTGGTACAAAGTGTATCTCGCTCTCGCTCCCGTCCAATAGACGCAGAGGCGGATGTACGCCGTGCTGCGAAGACACACCTCCGCGACCCGACGTTTGCCTGCCCTGACAGCCCCGTCCGCCCATCAAACATGTGCTCCTCTGTGATCCATCATCCGCTCCGAAGCCCCCAAAAATTTTCCCAGCATCGACCCAGTGTTTGCACTGGTGTCGAGTTGCATCCATCAGACAATCCCTGGAGACCGGGACTGCACAATACCCACGACTCCACGCTCACGACATTTGCTCCGTGCCCGTGGCCGCTGCAATCACACGCTACCCATCCTTAGCCTGCCCTGGCCGCCCCCGCTCTGGGGCCACGTTCTCGACAGCACGTCCCATGTTGAGTACCAGCACCAGCGCCAACAACGAGCACTGTGTGCTGTGCCGCAACGCGACCGCGCCTTTTCCCATCCATCTCCCCTGGGAACCACCAACCAGACCCTGGTCAGACTCGACTCCCATGCCCGCGCCGTGTCGTGTCGTTTGATTTCGGTCGGCGACGGCGTGGGGCATCTGCCTCGACCGAGCGAACGAACGAATGAACATCCACCCGCCTACAGACAGAGACACATCAAGGTGACCCTCCTCCGAGCTGGGTCTGGCCGGCACTATCGATTCCCAAGAGAATGGAACCCGCCGTCGAGGGACGCACAATATCAATCCATTGCCAATTTCCGCCAGTCACTGATTGGTCGGGTTGGCCCTGCAACTGCCACCTTTGGTAGATGATGAAAGTCATCTACATACTGCGTAGGACGCCGCAAATCGCCCGTCGAATGTCTTTGTGGCCTTAGTCCGAGCTGCCATGCCGTCCCGGCGGTGGTTAGCGTTGTTAATCTTTGCGCAATCAATGGAGCAAAGCCTGATGATGTTGATAAGGGGCCATTTTGTGGTGGCCCTGAGCAGGCCATGTGCGCGACAGCGACAGGCCATGGTTACCGCCGGCCGATGCAACAAGTGTTTTGCGTTGCTTGCTTGCGGATGCCGCTGAGCGTCACTCTCGCGCCAGTCTGGCAGCCCGCCGCGCTACATGAGCAACTTGCCCCATGCGGATGGCATGCCAGAGCTGATTGAGGCAGGTTTCTAGAGCGCTACCCCAAGTATGGGCGCAGATGAGGGCGGTCGAAGAAGAGCTCTCCAAACCAGGAAATCAGCTTCCTGGCGGAATCGCCTAGGACCACCCCTACACCCTCTCGAGTACCTCGAGTTACCAAGCAGACAGACAGTTGAGACGCCAGACCAACAAACAGCGTCGCAATGTTCCACACCCTCCCGCCTGCAAAATGCAGTGCAGCGCAGTACGTACCTCCCTCCCTCCCTCGAGGCGAACGTACCTATGAGCACCTAAGGTCAGGTAGGTAGGTAGATACAGTACGCGACCCGTCCCGTACTGCCATCATGGGTACCGGACCGCAGGACACGAGGAGGCTGCAATGCAGAGCTGTCCAAGAAGTCCAAGCCGTTGCTTTGCGGGTGGTGCTTGCCAGCTGCACGAAGGGCCGCCCGGAAGCCTTACGCGCAGGTCATGATCCAACCAGCCCACTAGGGGCGTGATAATTTGGCGTTAGAAATCGGCCATCTCTCGACCTAGGCATCCTCCTCAGCTGAAAGCAGCCAACCAAACGGGCCATTGGAGGATTGCAAGAGGCCGAAGACAGACCAAGACAAGCCGAGGTCATCGATACCGCTAGTCACGGTCAGCAGCAGGGGTGCGGCTTTGTACCCGGCACACTCGTCGCACTGGGCGCTTTCCCGATCATTCATTCCCCCATGATTCCAATCAGCAAGCCGGCAACGCCCCACCGGGCCCAGGAATCATTAATTATTCGTTGGCGCGCTCGTTCAATATTGTGCGTGGTGCTTTTTTCTCGTGTCTAGGTCTCTCGAGGTCGAGGCCGAGTGAGGGCCCCCCACAGTGGTTCGTTCGATTTTTCGTGGGCTGGCGGTTTTTCTACAGCCTCCTCTAGGACTGGACCTACTGTACTGCAAGTCGACCAGCTGCCTCTCTACATGTCACTCTGAAGCCGCAACCCATCCGCCGTTAATGCTATGACCACCGTTTGCGAGGGGACATGCCGCGTACTGTGTTACACTGTATCCATACTGCGATCGCTTATTTCCCATGGATGCCACTGGTAGTCCGGGCCTGGGACGGAGGAGCTAAAATTGAGGGGCACAGAGAGAGAGAGAAAGTGACAGTGAGGGCGAGAGAGACACAGAAGCCGTGGCAGACGTCGCCATGTTTGCTGACGAGACATTCCTTTTCGTCGGCAAGGGCTGACCTGGGAACGAGTTATCAACTAGAGGCGGCGGCGGCGGCGTGGTCCAGCGCGTGGCGGCCAAAGCCAAAGCCACAAGCAAACCGCAAGCAAGAGAAGGCAGAAAGAAGGCTTTGACAGCGCCGGTGCGAATGTTCTAGGTTCTGACCAGACGTCGACGTCTGCCCTCTGCCTTGCGTTAGCTCGGTACCCAGTCCCTCGAGACACAGGAAGCAAATCCTAAACCGGACAAGTCAGGTACGTTTCCTGAACACGGTCCTTGCCAGGTCGAGCTTGCGGAAGAACAGACAGAGAGAGAGAGAGAGGCGAGGGAGGGGGAAGAAAAAAAGATACAACGCGCCAAAGAGACAAGCACTGTCTATCGCGACGGTTGCACCGCTCTTTCCCGCCCCCTTTTTTTCCTCTGGCAGATATCTACATGACATACAGGACCCTGCCGGCGCCCAGGCATTTTGCATCTGTATCTGAAGACATGCAATATCTTGCTGCCGTATCGGCTGCATGAGGAGGCACCCTTGTCCGGCGCGCGGATGCGAGACATGGGAGAGTCAAGTCATTGAGAGCGGAAACATCAACGACGACCACGGGCGTGGGAAATCCCCCAAAACCGCGTCCAGCGCAGCCTAGAGTCCAGCCAGCCCAGGGCCTTTGCTGGTCTGGTCCGGTCGGCCGCGACCTGACCGACGAGCCCCACCGCCATGGCGGAACGCAACCTAACAGTGTCAATTGGCAGTCCAGGCCATCATTTGGCGTCTGGGGGCTTGCCCTTTTCACCGGCACTGTAGGTAGGTATCCAAGTAACGGGCGAAGACAGAGCCAGGTTGGGTGAGTTTGGGAAGTAAAGGGACGAGCAAGTACCTACTTCCCTGGCTCATCGACATGAACATGACATGGCGTTGCTTAATTCAAACCAACCAAGCCAGTTGAACGGCACCCAACATGACCAATCCATGACACGAGCCGACATGAGCGGCGGGCGGATCATGTAAAAGTACTGGCAAACTGAGGAGCGACTGATTGAGGGGAAAGGAGGAGGAAAAAGAGGAGGGTTGAGGAGCCGCTGTATGGGTATCTCGATACCTTGGCGAAGCGGGAAGTGCAGCGGGTGACGGCGGTACTGATACGGACAGCGATACCGACGTTGAAGCTGATGCTTGTGCTTCTGAGGTGCGCTTGCGCTGGGAGGAAACCTTCTTAGTTGCAGGTGGGTGCGTGCTAGTATCTCTCTCATCTCTCGTACCTTGGCCGGTCTGCGGGGGGCCCCTGGAACAGGAGACGGGATTACCTCAGACTTACAGTTGCGGTGCGCGTTCACGCGGCAAGCCCAAAGTCAGGGCGGGAGGAGAAGGGGAGGAGCCTGCGTCGCGGCTGCTTGTCTATCTCGCGCGCACACACGATGCAGTAGTATTCGTATAGAAGTAGTGCCGGTGCCTTGAGGGCGAGGGTGAGGTAGAGACAGCCTGAGCCTGCGGTAAGGGAGGTGCCTGTCTGCCGTACCGGGCTTTGCCTTCCGATGTCGAAGACTCAAAGTACTGCGTACTGCGTGTCCGTTGAAGTAGCAGGAGCAGAAGGAGAGGAGAGGGGACGAGAACTAGGAGAGAGAACCCAAGTCACCTTGAAAAGTCTCCACTCTCCTCTTTCGACACCACCTCGTCTCATCGCCCAACCCCGTTGGCTGGTCTAGCCCTGGGCTCCTGGTCGCCGACGACGACATCCATCCTTCCCTGCCCGCCCTGCCCTGCCTCTGGCCTTCAGTCTCTAGTCTCTAGCATCTGCCTACCCGTCGTCTGTGCCTGCCTGCGGTGCGGTGTCGACCCTCTCACACAGTTGCCGCAGTCTTGGCCTTGCCGCCTTTCAGCCGTCCGTTCGCTGTTTGGTTCTCTCCCCTGACACCACCACGCACACAGCTCTCGGCCGTCTCTGTGCTGCTTGCTATACATTGTACGTACAGGGTTGGTAAAACTCCACCAAGGCGAGAAAAGACAGACGTCAGAGGAGAGAAGAAAGAAGAAAAAATATTGCTGCGCGGCTGCGCGGTACGGATACTCGCAGCCCATCCCTCCATCCACGCATGCCACCACCACCATCTCTCCGTCTGCGCAGTAGATGTACTGGGTAGAGGAAGTACCCATCCACCACCCACCCATCAGCACCACCCCCTACACCCCCTTCAGGGTCAGAGCTGGGGTGGGTATCTTGTATCGCGCACTGTACGCTACAACGCAGCTAGCACTCGGCACCCTGGTCGCTCCCCCAAGGGCCCCCCGTCGCGACTTCTGAGGGCTCCGTAGGCGGCCCAGCGCCCATGACCGCCACCCCCCCCCCGCCTTTCGTTTTCCTTAAACTGTCTGGCCGTGGCCGCAGCCCGTGCTACCACCTCACTATCCTCTTTTCATTCACTCCGCAGTCCCCTTCGCCTTCCAGGTTATCCTCAATCGAGCTTTTTCCCCAACTGACATTTGTTGCTTGTTTTTCGAGCAGGGGAAACCGCTTGACGACCGCACGCCTATACTCAGTTCTATACTACCTACACGGGTTCTCTTACTGCTTCTACACGGAAACTGCGTGCGCATCTCGCTGCCTCTTCCTTGCCCAAACCCGTTCGTCGGCTCCGTGCAAGGCCATCGTCGTCTTCTGGCGCCCGGGAGAGTAAAGAGTACTTTGTACCTCGTACCTCGCCCCCAAACACCACCGCCCGAGCCAGGCCCCGTCCGCAGTACTTGAGCTTGAGTACCCGGTCCCAGGTCCCTTCTCGAGTCGCGTTTTTCCTTTTTCTGCGCGGCCACCCACCCACCCACGCCCACGCCCACGCCTACCTGCGCCCACACACGTCCACACCACGCTCAACCAAACCCGCTCGGCTCATAATCCGCACCGCAGCCCAGTTCGTTTCGCCAGGCCAGGCCAAGCCTATCCTACCTTACCTGGCGCACGCTGCTGCCAGCAACCACGAGCACCAACCCGCCAAACACCACCATCACCCTTCAACTACCCGGCGCGCCGCCTGTCAAAAAGGATAGTCGACCTCGACTACCGACGACCTAGACACTTTTCGTCCGTCCACTGCCCCGACACGCACAAGCGCATGCCAGGCACGGAACCCCCAAAGGTCAAACAAAGCAAATAAAAATTAAACCAGCAAATTCCTCGCTTCCGTTGGTCGGCAAGAGGCAAGGCCACTCACTGCTGCCACTTACCACTACAAGCACCGCACCGCACCCGCACCCGCACCTGTGCACTTCTCCACTACCGCTGAGTCTGCTCTCGCCTACGGACCCAAGACCCAACCACGCTTTCCGTCCTACCTGGCCTCGCATTACCTTCCTTCTCCCTCTGCCCTGACTTCCCAACTGCCACCACCCTCCACCACCCGCAAGGCACCACCACCAGGCCACCGCAGCCGCTCCGCACCAGACTCGATACAGGTTACGTCCCGTCCCGACCTGGTTTCTTCTGCGACAGAATCCAAGCTACACACAACTGCTGCCCTGCCTCCAGATCAAGTATAGATCAATCGGCACCACGCTCAAAGCAGCACCTCCACCGTTTTTACCTTTTCCTGCCTCGTGATACCATCCGACAATCCCATCAGACACAATGGCCGACATCACCGATCAACACGACCAGACCTCGCCCACCGACCTCGACGACTCGCAAGTCGGCAATGGCAACGTCCCGGAGAACAGAGGCGTCAAGCGCCAGCGTCCCAGCACTGCCGACGATGACGACGATGACGATGACAAGGGCGGCCGCGAGCGTCGCAAGATTGAGATCAAGTTCATCAACGACAAGTCTCGTCGCCACATCACCTTCTCTAAGCGCAAAGCCGGTATCATGAAGAAGGTAAGCAACAACCGACGCGACGAACCAGCGCGCTCTGCCCTCCCCCATTCTCGCGCGCCTGCTGCTGCAACCACATAATCTTCATTGTATTCATTGCTAACACCACTTGTGACCAGGCCTACGAACTGTCCGTCCTCACCGGCACCCAGGTCTTGCTCCTCGTCGTGTCAGAGACTGGCCTCGTCTACACATTTACCACACCAAAACTTCAGCCGCTCGTCACCAAGGCTGAGGGCAAGAACTTGATTCAGGTATGCTCTAATCCCCTTTTTACCCTTGCTTCGGCGACCCTGACTAACTCTCGACACAGGCGTGCCTCAACGCCCCCGAACCCACGCCTGGTGGTGAGAACGGTGTCGATGACTCGAACCAGGTCGATTCCCCCGAAGAGCCTCCCCAGCAGCACCTTCCTCCTCAAGCCGCCCGCCAGGGCATGCCGCAAAACCCTCACATGCCCCCCAACTACATGCCCAACGTCGGAATGGACCCCTCCCAGGCGCTCGCGTACCAGAGTTACGTGCAGCAACAACAACGAGGCGGCGGCTATGCGATGCCTCCGCAGTCGGGTCTCCCCCAGCACACGTCCCACCAGTCATGATGACCAGGCTCTCCGTGACCTGCGCATTTCCCGTTGATACCTGACATCCTGCATTCTGGAGACCTCGCTCGTCGGCACCGGCCATCGTCGGTATTCTTCTCTCAAGCCCGAGGCTCTGGCGGTTTGGCGTTACAGTTTGGTGTTACCACTTGCTGCATCTCGTTCCACTACGTTTCTTAATTTCCCATGACCCTGATTCCCCTTTACTACTACGATTCCATCACCGCGACCCGTAATTCGATGGCCCCCCGCGACCGACCACAGCTGAAGGTATGGCCGGTCTCGGGGGCTGCAGGGTTCTGTGTGTCGCCCTTATCATGGAGCGAGACTTAATGCTATCTTGTGGGGGGCACGTAGGAGTCTCGACGAGAGACTTGGCAACACGATGGACAACCGACGAGGAGAACAAGGTTGGGGGGTGACATTGCGGAGGCGGTCTTGTTGAACACATGACATCTTGCGCCATGGGCCAGTCTCGGCGCTGGCTGTAGACGGGAGGTTGGAGGTGCGCGTGAGTTTGTATGGCGCTGAAGGGGCCATTGTTTTCTCTCTTCTTTCGTTTTTCTGCCGGCAGGGGATGTTTGAGAGGTCTGCCTTGAGAAGGGCTAAGGGGAAACTCGGCGCGGGAGGGAAGTTTTTTCAGCATGAGAGCATGATTTCTCACGGCTCGGCAGGCACATTTTCTTGCAATGGACTTTGATGATTTTGTCGAGGACCAACGGGGCCCAGACGCGCGCGATACTTTCTATTTTTCCGAAAACTTCCCCGAGGATTTCGTAGGACTCGGTTTCGATACCCCCGGCCCTGGGCAAATCAACAAAACAACCGATACATTGACACACGCACACACACACACCCGCTTGTCTTTTTCGCAGAGGAACCTTCCTCGGCAGCCAACTTGCTTTTGGAGTCGGGAAACAGAAAGGGTGAACCAAGACCACAGTGAGAGAAAGGTTTACGGGAGCACTCGGGGAAAGGAAGACACAAACGTGGGCGGATGTGTGCCGATTGTATGATAGCATTGCACGTGGGTTTTTTTTTATTTTTTATTGTTTTCTTCTCGTCTTTGCCATCTTAGAAAGTCAGAGCTTGGCAACCTGCTAATCCTTTCACGCACCTTCAACATTTGGTCCTCGCGTGCATATATGCCTTCTCTACACACGTTTGCCGGACTTTCTGAACATGGCAGCGACACATGTCCGTTCAGCTTTGCCTGGCGCTCCGTTTGCGGACTTTGGAGGACGACGGACGACGGGGCTGGCCCCTCCTCGGCCCTCCTGTGGCGAGTGTGGTGTGCGGGTGCGAGAGAGAATGTGTGTGTCTGCCGTCATGGTGACATGACAAGTGACTGAACTCTAACGGGGAAATGCGAGACACGCTGAGCTTCCTCGAGGTCGGGTTATTTTGAGGGAAGCTTTCTTGAGGGTTTTTTAAGATTTTTTGGGGCGATTTGTCGTCTACATCAACTTGTGACCTGCACCCTATTTTTGTTTTCTCCTTCAGATTTCCTCATTTATCTAAGCGGATGCGCTACGGGGTTTGATGCGAATGTGGTGAATGAATGAGTGCCTTACCGTCGGGTATCATTTCGCGGGCGCTGGCGCGCTGGCGCTGAGCAGTGGTTGTTGAATAACGTCGACTTGCATCGATCGACAGGTTTCCTGAAATGGTATTTTAGCCCCTAACTTTTTTTGGTGGTGGTTTCTTATCCCTCTGTCTTGTTCCCTTTTGGCTTGGTTCCAAAAACACCATTCGATGCAGAACATTCAAGACTGCGGACGGGATGCAAGGGCACTGGGGATTTTCTATGCTGCTTTTGGCCGTCTGGCCGACTGTGATTCGGCGGCTGCAGGGCCCGCCGGCCGCCCCGGCCGCCGCGACCGCCTGTCAAGAGGGCGGTAGTGGACCTGGCGCTGCCCTACCTTACAGCGACTGCAGCGGGGAAAAGAGGGGTCGGGGGGTCGCGTCGCCGGCTTGTAGGGCAGAACGAGCGCTGCTGGCCTCGCTGCGCTGCTCGGTGTCGCACCTGTCTTTGATGATTGGCGCCTGATCGCTGATGGTTCGCCGTCGCCTGGCGAGAGCGAACAACGTCGCGATTGAATCACATGCGTTCCCCTCTTGGCGCATCGTTTCGTTCTTTTTTTCGCGTTTCTTTCTTTTTTTCGCGTTTCTGTGGCGGGGAGAAACAGGCGGGAGCCGAGTTGGAGCTGGCACGTTTCCAGCTCTTGCCATTTCGGTGAAGGTATGGGTTAGGCTTCTCGTTTGGTGGGGAAGGTCCTATCTGGATTGGGATGTGATGCAGGGACAGCTCGTTGCCTTTTTTGGCCTGGTGGGCTGGCTGATGGGATTCGCGACGGTGGCGGCGCGGGATTCACGGCGAATTCTGCCCATCTCGAGACACTGGGAATTGGTACGCGTGTTTTGGGGTCCGCCTCCAACATCTTGGTGGTTGCCGTCTCTGCGAATGCGCGGCAGGAATCTGTGCGGTTCGTCACGATGGCTCCCACCGTAAAAGTTTGAACAGCCACAGATAAGACTGCATACATTCTAAATATTAGATACGACTGGCTGTGTGAGAACGGCCGCGGGGCTGCCGGTCATTCTCTCTAACCCGTGAACAAGGATGGCCAAGAACGAGGTCGATTTTGAGTTGCCATATTTGCGGTTGCATCGGGCCTCGATAAACTGTATCTTGCCGAGTCCCAAGGACTCATCTCCTCGACCGGAAAGCGGTTCCGAGGTCGTCCTACCGTACTGGGTCTGCCCAGAACGAACAGCAAAGGCTTCGCTTTCTGCTTTGGCCGTCAAAATTGCATATTTCCATTTCTTGTCAGGCCAGCACTGAACCAGTAGGAACGAGCTGGCGGTGACGCCTTAACGCTCCCCGGAACTCATCGGACTCTGTGCATCATGCGTTGGCCTTCCGATGTTTGAAATAACGGCGTCCGGGCGTTGTTCTCCGGCTAGCTAGGCTACGTTCTCGGCCTGGTAATGTTGCTTCGTGCCTAGGTCCTTGTTCTTTCGGACAATTGCGAACTCTCCGTCGTCCCAACTGATTGTTAATAGAGCCGGACACAAATCGAGGAGGCCCACATAGTCCCGAGGTCCGTTGATGGGAGGTTTGTACCACACAGTGCTCAGAGTTCTTGGGTCTACTATTTAGACGGTGACAACTCCGTCGGGATTGGGACATGCCATCGACTTCAGGCAGAATGATAGCCGTCAAGAGCGTTTTGGGCCTAGTCGCCGGTATCCCACCGTCAGTTGTTCTGTCCGAATTGCGTCGAACCTGAGATCGAAGAGCCGCAGAGACGGGCGCAACCGATAGAGAGGGCCAACCGACCTATGCCGTAGCGCTCTGCCGATAATGCTGCAAGAACCAGCGATCACTTCAAGCAACACCAAACCCGCGCCGTATTTCGTATTCTCAGTTGCCTTTCGGATTCTGATACGGTGGCTATCTTGGTAGTTGGTGCAACCACCCAACAGCCGCGAGACCAGCTATTCGTAGGCCAGGCGTGGAGGGAGGGTTATCCAGCGGCGGCAATGTTATGCTTTTTTATCTGCCACGTGGAACTTCCCGAGCTCGTTCGCGGATTGGCCAAGATACTGGTTTGAGGGGCCAGCCAGCATCGGGGCAGTGAAACTTCGAGGGCATATAGAAGGTAGATAGATGGTTCAGATGAAACGGCCAGAAACAAAGTCCTGGGAAGACGGGCCCTTAGGAAGTGCGGCCATAGAAGTAGAGAGCTGCCACTACAGCTTCAGGGCAAGCATTCGAGTCGGATGACGTCGCCCCTGCTGGCCATGAGTCGGAGACACGGAGGCTGTGGAGGGGCCATGCCTGCTCCGGGACCATCGCGACGTATCCGTAATCGTGAGCATGTGAATGGGTGTGCAATGGACTGCGCCAGTGGACAAGTGGAATTCTCGAATAGGAGGATAAGCTGCTAATGCTGACACCTAGCGTTGATCTTATCGTTCGTTCTTAGGTTGTTTTTCCTCGAAACGTCCAGTCTGTGCAATAGTCAGCGATACCGCTCAACAGGGTCCAAAGCGAGGTCCCGAGAGCCTGGGCCTATGTTGATGGCCTCAGGGGCATCTGGGGGTTGATACGGCCATGCGGCTCAATCCTGCCCGGGTTCAATAGCTGTTCCGCGGCGTATCATAACGCGATGGGTGGCCTGGTGAGGTGACATTGCCTGCTAGGCGCGGTTTGTCTTGGGCGGGAGAAGGACGATGGAAGCGGGCACGCGGGTTGAGGGGGTTTGAGAAGGTTTCTGCACGGACCATATGCGGATCCCCACCACTCATGTACCTGTACATTCCCCACTATCACTGGCGGCAGGCACGGAACTCGCACTATTTCTATTTCACCTTGGGGACCAAACTCGCGACAGCTTCATTCAGTCACAGCTTCGTGCTTGGCAGCAGTCAGCTACCATGAAATATACAAAGGTGCTTTCGTGCAGCACTACCAAGTGATTGTGATTCCTCAGCCAGCGGAAGCCTGGCGGGCTCCTCAGATTAGGGCCCCAAGAAAAAAAAAGGGAAAAAAAATCACAAAAAAGGGTCCAAGGTTTTAGCAGGTCAGAGAGACACCTGGTTAGACTGTGTCCGTTCTCTCGTGGTCGCATTACTCATTTCCATCTCGTCTTCCTCCGCACAAGCGTTGCTAACACCACAGGGTCCGTCATCAACACGGGATAAGGTTGATATTGAAAATGCTTCTCCCGCGGTAGGGCATGTCTCGTTTGACCTAGTGCTCACCCATGGTGGCAAAACGACCGACAGCAAGACTGCCCAAGAAGACGCCGCCGAGAACCGAGAGGAGATAGCCAACATTCATCGTCATAACGGCCAACATGCTGTGAGGTGCATCAGTATAGAGCTCTTCGCAAAGGGAACGTGCCACCCACAGAAGATATCCAACGCCGGCAATCGATGTGTCAATTAAAGCCCGAATTGGGTCAACCGAGAGTCTCCATGGCCGCCAAATACCGTGCTGCTTCTGGACGACCGTGACATTTTCTTCGACTCCGTTCTCCGACAAAACCATTTGCTTCGCCATGCTGTCCGTGGATATTTGACCGGCCATGCCGAGCTTTCCGTTGACACTGACGTAGCGACGCTTGAAGTCCTTGTCCAGCCATCGCTTCTCCTGGATGGACTTGAGGGCAACCATGCTGCGAAGGGCGAAGGCGAGGAAGATGAGAAAGATGCAAGTGGCCGCGTAGGCGCCGACGCTGTTCGGGGTCCAAGTCTCGGTGTAGAGAGGAGTCCTCATGTTGGTCTGGAAGATGGTCATCATCATCATGCTCATGCTTCCGCTGCTGGAGCCGTGGCTGTCGTTCATCGATCCAGATCCCATGTCCATTCCGGGCATGGTCTCGGCAGAAGTTGCCGTTCCCGTTGCGGCATGGTCCTCGTCGCCATGCCTGGCCATAAGAAAGCTGTCCATTGCGGCGGTTCGGAGGAGGCGAAGCGGTCGACGCTGTCGTGAGGGGAAATGCAAAAGTGCGCGCTATATTAGGGAATGACGGTACAGTCGTGCTCGAACCAGGCTCCAGTCCCGGCTGTGGAGTCGTTATTAGATCAGATCGAGAGTCGACGAGGTAAAGAGCGTTCAGACAAAATCTCACCACTTGGCAACCACGAGGCGGCAAGGTCGGTATTATAGATTGGGAGCGAGAAGGTTTGCGTGGGATCTTCAGACGCTTCGGGCAGGGAGGGGCGTTACGAATAAGTTCTCGCGATGCCGCGGCGAAACAAGAGCATGTTCTGCATTAACGGCAAGTGACTTGGCTCGTGCCAAGATGTTGGAGACGGGCAGGTGTGACTTTTTGTTGCTCCATCCCACCATGCTCCGAGCCTGGATGGCCCATGGTGAGACGCACAGCCGGGAACAGTGCGTCCTAAGATGCCATTAGCAGAAGGGTGCTGCTGCGTCGGCGAGAAGTTGATAAGGCATGATGGACATGGCGGTACTGCGCCCCAGGGACCTTCCTTTGCAAACATGCTCATCGGTGGAGTTTGCGACAACGCCAAGGACGGATAGTAAGCTGAGAAACGAGCTATATCCCTGTTGATTGGCTCGTCTTGCCGCTTAGCTTCGCCCAGCCGCAGCCGCCAGGAGGTATCGATACCTCCAGGCACTAACAATTTCCCCGTCGAGTGACACCCACACTCAACCCTCCTTCCATCCTGGACTCAAACAACCTGCTCATGTTATGTCTCAACAATACCAGCTTTTCCCCCTCCCGGTCTTTCGGTCTCTTCCCACGTCACACAAGCTTCGAACGAACCGCGACGCGAAAAAAGTAAAGCCGATGCTTAGAACGCTATACAAGACTGGCCGTTGACCAAATCCCTCCTGGTTGGCCGTATCATCCTTCTTGTTGTTTTTGACGACACAGGACTCAAGCCAACTCAACTGCTTATTCTTCGTTCCATTCCCAAAATAGCCCACAACGCTGGGTTTCTCAACGAACTGGACACACGACATGGACAATCGAACCAGGCCAGCCAAGCCAACCCCGGACCTGACATAACTCAAATCGCCCCTTTCAACATGGGATCGCGAGTGAGGTTGGCAAGTTGGAATGTCACCGCCGGCCTTCCAGACTCTGGGCTTGCCCAAAAAAAAGGGGGTGGGGGGACCCCGAGCAGGGCATCTCACACTTGTTCAAAACAAGCTCTTGCGGCTGCGGCTCCTGTGGTCCAAAGAAGCGGCTACCCTGTCTCATGTGTCGTCACCGAGCCCGAGGCCTCGTCTTCTGGGCATTCGTCCGAATTCAACCCCAAACCAACCTATTCTCGGCCATCCCACCGTCTTATCCTATCGCCCTAAGAAGCAACTCGTTCGCACCGAGCCCTCCAATCGCATCCGTCGGCCCCCGATCTCTGCGGTTGTCTCCAAAACAACAGCCAATCAACTAGCGAAGATACCTCATTTACATTCAACCTTCGCGTCGTCGCTCCGATGCCTCGCCAAGACCCACTTCTCGCGTGTTACTTCTTTCCCATTCTGTCCAACGTGGCAATGGGCAGAAGTTCGGGCTGAGACCACTTCGGCCGAAACAGCGACAACTTACTTCACCCTTGGTCGAGCAAAAAGAGTTTCACGATCGATCGATATCGTACGGATTCTAAGCAGGGCTTGGTTGGCAACATTATCAACACCATGCCATTTGGATTCATGATCTTACTCCTTGACAAGCGTCCAGGGTTCTCTTCGCGTCCCAGAAACGACTTCTGTGCGACTTCAATGACTCCTTGGTCGCACTATTCGTGTGTCCATATCTTTCCGCCAGGTGGAACGGGCTGCCTGGTCTCCATTGCCATTGTACAGAAGGCCAACTACATGGAAAAGACCCCGCTCAAGGCACGTCCGAGACACGCATCGCATCGCTGGCTTCCAGCTCTGCCGTGCCAACTTGATCCAACTTCGCTTCGAAAGTTGTTGTCACCTTCTGCGGCTAGTGGAAGACTCTTTCTGCCGTATCGAGACGCCTTCCGCAATACACCGGTTGACAACTATCAGTATGGCTGGTGTTTTCGGATATCAAAAACTAAAACCTCCGTCTCCGCAGGATGGTGTGTTTCAACCCTATGAACACGAATTAGCCCCATGTCTGGAGGCAGACTGCGTGACCCAGTGAATGCTGCCAGGTGCAGGACATGGAATTTGACCCTTGAATGAGCAAATTCTCCCAAGGCCTCACTGTGTCATATCCTAATGAACTGGTCAATATTCAAAGCTAACGATCTCAACCCCCCCGCTACTCTGTGACAGACCTTTGAGACCTGGCCTTCAAGTGGACATGCGGTGAGCGGCGTTTTTTCGAGATTCTCACTGTGTCTCGGCACGAGACACGCAAACAGAAAGCACTCATCAGTCTCCCTCTTCTGCTGAAAGCATTCGACTAAACCATACCGGAGAGGGATAGCTGACAGAGAAGACCGAGAGGACAGACGGACCGTAAAAAGAAAGAGAGGCAGAAGAAGCACAAGTCAGCACAGTCATGTATGCCACGCCCGCGCCTCTTCGACGTGTTTTGACAGCTTTTGCAGTCCCTTGGACTGTTAGAACACGGGGCCGAAGACCGGTCCCCTATCTAGAACCCGACCAGTATTCGAACCCGCCAACGCTCACCAGTAGGATGTTCAGACCGCCGAACAGATTTGAGTTTCGGCGATAGCGGACTTACATATGGAGTGGCCGCAAGGCGAGCCAGCAGCGTTTACCCCACGGGATGCAGAGTTGAGAACAATCAAGATTGTGGCACGCCTGCTGCCGAAACTCCAACTTGCAGGGATATCCGGTGGTCTTTGACCCAACCCCAATGCAACCTTGGCAGCATCCGTGTCGGTCGCTCCCTGAAGACTCATTATCTCCTCAGTCGCTCGAGATGCACTGCTTCAGCTCACAAGCAATATTCGCTCCGTTCGAAAAGCCATCATCGGACGGTTACCTGCAGCCTCCCGTCAAGGTGTGTGGCATGTGTCATACCCGCTGGTGATCCCGCATCCATTTTCAGCAGCCTCGACAAGGCCGAGAGGACGCCGACTCCCGCACCGGCCGTTAACTGCTGGTCGAGAGTGGTCCGTCTCCATCAGGCATGGGGAATGATCTGCACCAAGCCGCTGCGCTATCCGCGGGAATTGGCTGGTTGAAGCCATGGTTGGTCGCAGGCGGGGACACAGGCCATCCCCTCCCCATCTGCACCCAACCTAAACCGTGGGGCTGGGATCAAGGGCCGGGTAAGGCAGGCGACCGAGTCTATTTTGACGACTTGCAACGGGTGCCCTTGCTATGCTGCCGCTGTTGGCTGCTCATCTATTACGCAGTACTGTCAGCCAGAACCGTGATAACCAGCGCGTGGTGCCTGTTGGTTTTGTCCAACTCACGGCCCTCCGCAGTGGGATTGACGAGGCCCCAAATGCGACTCTCCGAAATTGCCCCCGGAAACCGTCAATCCGCGTCGACGATTGATTGTTTGCACCCCTGAGTTCGATCCACAAGCCGTCAGTCTTTTCCTCAACTGGGCCGACATTCGAAAGCACAAGCTTGGCAGAGCCACCGCTGTGCACATGCATGTCCCAAAAAGAGGGCCTCCTCCTCGGCTGCATGTGTTCAGCTCAACAGCATTTCAGCGGCCCGTTATCCCACCAACGACATACTGCTCTTCCAGTTAGCTATGTTGATCTTCTACAGCACACGCCAATACCGAAAATATGCACTGGACTCACCTAGGTCCGATCCATGAGCAGACGACAACAATTCCATGGATAATAAATACCTTGACCAATCAAACGACTTTCGTGCAAGGAAGAATCAATATACTGGGTGTTGGGTAACACGGGCGGCAATTGAGATGCGAGCGCCGTCTCTTCCACGAATCAGCCTCAACCGGGGACCGGGGTTCCCACACCAGAGAAATAGCCTTGTGCCTTGCCCAGTAGTCAAGCGATTTTCCATGCTGACAAGTTGGAGTAGTCGGAGGAGAGCCAAGGCCGGCCGACTTCTGTCGCTACCTATCGTCGTCACAAACTTCAAGCAAAAGTTGATCGTCTCATTCAGTCGGGGCAGGGCTGGAACGAATAAGTATGTGAGTGTCGGCTCATCAGGGGCAAGTAGAAGCTTCACCGCAATCCACAGGGCTGATCTTCCACGTACCTCTGATTGCGACAAATTCTTACTCGGCAAGTCGGGCTGATGTCGAGGTGCCGGGCGTCAGCCAAGGTGAAAATGGCTGACAGTAAGCATCCGACCTCCGATGACCACGACCGGCGTCCGATGAGAACGGATGAGCCCCCAGCAGGGCCTAAAACGCTTCATATGCTACCCTCGTGTTATAGCACGAGTTCCGGGCCTTCGCCAACCGTGTCCTGTATGATTGTGTAAAGCATTGGGCAGTGTGTGTTGTCAGGGCTAGGGCGGGACGGTTCGGCGACGAGACATTCAAGAAAAGAGCCAGTGAAAGCGATAGTCAACCCACCTTCTTGTCATTGACTTCATTCAATTCGATTGATCCGGCTACAAAGGAGGTGAGATTTGGTTGGGAATCAAGGTGAGGCGGCGGAGTAGCTGTGCAAGAGATCCATGGAATTCCCCAATCCTGCATCCGGACGTTCAGCCGCTGCCGCCTTGAGGGTGCCGCTAGCCTGAAAATGGAACTTTGAGCAGCTTGCCGAGTTTCGGTCCTCCGGGAGCGCTGATCGGTACACTTATGACTCAGGATACATCTGCGTTGTCAGCGGCGGTGTTGGTCGATTCCACTGTCAACAGCCAGTCCTCCACACCATCGCCTTCCCCAGTGTAAACGGCGTCCACCGCGTCAACCTGGCTCTCATTGAAGGCTTACAACGCCTTGGCTTCCATCTCACGCTCTTTCTTGACCCTCAACGCAGACGTGGCATTCAAGGCTTGTGCCATACCACGCCGAGTCGAAGAATTAGAAGAAGAAAGAAACGTCAGGAACGTCCGCCAATACCGGCCACTACGGCATTGGCGTGTGTGGCATGCCGACGCAACGGAAGACTGTTGAGGGGCAGTGGCTCCTCCTGCAACACACTCAGAACCCGTTGTGACTGGCAGATCACAAGGCATGTGCCGTGCTTGCCAAGGTCGCGCGCATATGCGACACCGCGGGCTAGACCAGCTGAGCAGAAGCGAAGGGGAAGGCCTCTCTACCTGCCCAACCTGCGGCGTATTGCGGGTGTGACAAAGGGCGATAAGGAGTCGGCGCGGTTGGCCCTCGTCGAGCATTCGCCACCCCTCGAACCGACACTCTCCTGTCGCGGGTGGGTTACCAAAGCGTCGAGCAGACACTACTGTAGCTTTGATGGAGACACCCGTCAGCCATCAAGGGTGACAATGGCTCTATCCATCTGGCTGCATTTGGGCGACCGGCTCTTCGAGCCCCCTCGTGCGCAAATGTCTGGCTTTCCTAGCTTGCCCACTAGCGGTGCCGCTCACCCCCAGAGAAAGGGGGGAGGGGGGAAAGGCTAGAAGGCCCCCAGGAAAGAGGCGCCTCGCCAGCCCTCGCGCGTGGGAGGCGAAATGATGCTTCTACTTGGGCTGGTCCCCTGGAGCCCGCCTTCATTCTGTTCCCTCGCGTGTATGTCTCAGCTCACTTCAGGTTTGGTTCAGCTCCCGCCAGCCGTCTCGCCTCCCCGCCGCCCCCCTTTGGCAAGGTTTTGGCCTTCTCCCTGTTATGGCAAAGAATTGGGGGATACTCGGGCAGGGGGGAATGATCTGGAACGGGAAGACCTGTCTAGATTGCGAGACAGGGCCTCTACGGACGGGGCTGCTGTTCCCGAGGAGGGATTACAGCACATCGGGGAAAATATTACGATACGAAAAATCAATCCGTCATGGACGCGGCCCGTAGCCGCAGATAAGCGACGACGCAAGGGGGCGTCCTCGTATATCGCAATTGCACATGTTGAAGCACGAAGTTCGAGATGCGCGAGGAAAAGTTACTTCTTTCTGCCTGAATGGCGCGAGTTTGATGGAGGCAGAGGGGGCGTTCATCCAACGCGGGAAGGGCACCATCCACAATCCACATGTCCCCCGCAAGCCAGGAAGGTTGAGAAGGTTAAAAGGATCTGGCAAAAATTGGCCGCATGCTGCTGCTCATCTGCAGAGTGAGAGGCTTTTTTCCCACCACCAAGCCAGGACGGGGAACCGCTCCACTACCTGTCAGTCGACATCGAACGTGTGACCCGGTCCAAAATAGCTCGACGATGCTTTGTCGTCGCCATGCCATCCGATCTTCCGTTCATGCTCTGCGGGTATGGCAGAAAACGGAGGGGCGAAAGCAAAATCAGGACAGGGAAGAAAAACGCAAAAGCAAGCTTTCTATCCCTCTCCGCCCTCCTCGCCTCCTCCCACACCTCCTCCCATCGTGCCGTCCCATCTTTCTCCGTCCGTCCAGCAGCCGCCAGGCGTACGAGCTAACCGTACGCTAATGTAGTCCTCAACCTAACATCAGATGAAAAGGGGATGGAAGGCTCCGTACATCACAACCATGCAAAACCAACCTCTCTTTTTATCCATTTTTTTTCGTACTTTTTGTGCCCCTCCCCAATGATGAGAGGGGGTGCACTGTAGGGGGTGCCTGCCGACGATGCTGAGAATGATTTTCTCGTCAATCATGTCGTGATCCAATCCTGCCAGAGCTACCCGGGTCCTCCCCGGAGCTGCAGATCTCTCAGCAAAAGTCTTGCGTTTGCCTGTCTTCTCCACGCCCTTCTCCTCATAATGATGTCGGTCGAACACGAACAGGTAACACGGATCCCGGTCAAGCTTTCTGGCGGCATCTCGAGGCGTTCGTGAATCACCACATCTTTATACATACACCTGCAACTGGGGCTCAAGCTTCAATAAACGCTCACAGCCAGCTTTATTCTTTCTTCGACCCTCTTTTTCCCTCTTGACCGTGGAGTCCAAGACTTACTGGATGGCTTCAGTCATCCTACCCTTGGTCCCCAGTCGCACGAAATAATAGTTATACAAACGGGTCATTCATTCCCTGATATCTTGGTATCTCCCAAAGCAGTTCCGTGGGCAAGCCCAACTCCGCCAGTCCTTCGGATCGTGTCCCACAACCTCTGCAATCAAACTCCGAGTGCTTCCTAGATGCCGATTGAACGTTCCCCGAGCCCATGACTCAATTCAGACCTTATACCAGGCCTCCAGCCGCCGTTGCCCTATCCGGTTCATGACAAGTCCATGTCCTTATTCCCATTTCCCAGGTGTGGTTGTTCCGTTTATCCGTTGCCAGTTGTGATCGCTAGAGTCCCGCATCTGCTGTAATTATGACAGATGTCGCAATCCGTTCGCCGTTGAGTCCCTGTGCCCTGTACCAGTCCAGTCGTCGTAACCTTCTAAGCGAAGAGTTGCCATAGCGAGAAAAGAAACCCTGCAAAAACATTGAGTCCGAGCAATCCCTTCTATGACCCTGATAGCCCCTCTTTTCCATTAGTGTGCTGTGGTGTCGGTAATGTCCCAGGCTAGCCGCGCCTGGCCAGGCGTACGTAGTGTAAAATATAACACGAAGACGAAGATCTCGGTCCGATTTGAAAGAAAGTTGAAAAAGCTTCTCTGAACCGTCCGGAACCAGACACTTTTCCTGAACGCCCAAAAAGTTTGACTATTATTGTGTTCCATGGTCGTGGCCCAGAAAGATGGCACCGTGCCTCTCTGAAGCTGTCCTACTCCCGCTTCAGTGGAGGAGTTCCGTCGTCGGAGTGGTCTTGGGGGGAACGGCGGTTGTTGTCGTTAGAAGAGTCACCTGACTCCTTGTTTCCGCAGCCCTTGACGAGCCGATGCCTCTGCCGGGTTGGTTAGCTGCAAGTCTTCTTTACAGAGAAACGTGCGGTGCCAATCGCTTTTCTTAACTCACTTTCAGCGCGTCCTTACGGGAGAAGCTCTTGTCGCAAAAGTTGCAAGGGAATGGCTTGACGGCAAGATGGATTCGCTTGTGTCTCTTGAGGTCATGGTTCCGGTTGAATGACTGCGGGCACTGGTCACACTTGAACGGGCGCTCTGTCTGAGGATTCGGTTGTTGATGGCCGTAGATTGATGCACCGAGATGGTGGGGGTACCCTCCATGAACCCCCATTCCCGGCACAAGAGACATCTGGTGGCCCGGAGTGTTGAGGTTGGACATTATCGGTCCTCCCATCGACGGCACATGGTAACCCTGATAGCGATAGGGTTGGGGAGGCGCCATTCCGGTGGGGTGTTGGAGGGAGGCCAGGCCCCTTGCCGGGCCAGCCGAGGTGGTGGGAGACGGCGCAGAAGGCGAGGCGTGCGAACCAAAGCTGGGGTAGTGAGACTGATGAGTGGCCGAGGACGTAGAGTAGTATCCTTGCGTAGCTGGTGGTCGGGACTGTGTGTACGAGTCGACGTGCGAAGACACACCGGCGGGCGTTGGAGGCTGCGTCGACTGGGACCCGAGAATCGCGGCCTGAGGAGTTGGAGGCGCCTGGGAGGGCAGACTAACTGGCGTAGATGCCGCGCCCTGAGAGTAGGTGGTTTGGAAAGGCTGGTGGGCTTGTCCGTATGGTGGTGGCGGCAGGCCCTCACCGCCTGTGGCGGGAGACTGCGATGTTCGCGAGTACGACATTGGGGATTGCTGCTCGTAGGTGCTCGCGCGCGAAGGGTAATGGGAGGGCTGGGCGACGGGTTGCGGGGTGCCGGAGCTCAACTGGTAAGCACTGGACGGGGTCGGCCATGATCCGTGGACGCTGCCCTGGTAGTACTGGGAGCTTTGCGAACTCGTGGTGTTCACGCCCGAGGAGAGCGGACTAAGCCCTTCACCTGGCACTCCTGAAGGCGATGTTAGACCAGAGCTGGCGGTATGTGGAGAGTGGTGGGTGTTTGAAGTAGCGGAGGAGGAGGAAGGAGGAGCCGACGGCGGGATCATGGCCGGGGCTTGCCAAGATGGCGGCGATTGAAGAGGTTGGTTGTGATAATTGAAGGGGTATTGATGGTGGTGTCTACTCATACTGGGAATATCTTGATTTGCCGACGGGAGATGGAAAGGTGGCAGGGCCGAAGTTGCTTGCCTCCGAGCCGTGAAGCTCGAAGAGGTCTCCATTGCCATTGGGGGCGCGTTTGGCGGTCTTTTTTTTCTCTTTCTTTATGTGACCCGGGCTCGTTCCTGCCGCTCGTCCTCTTTCCCTATCAGTACTACCTGGTTGCGGGTTGCGGAGCCAGCAAGCCAGCAGACGTCCAATGCTCGCGCCTTCCCGAAAGGCCGGTGGAGCACAAGATTGAGTTTACTTCTGGAAGAAGGCGCGAAAGATGCTCCAATCTCGTTCGGTCAGGAGCAGCCGCGGCGTCTCAGGGGGGCGAGCTGGAAGCTGAAAAGGGCTGGAACTCCAACGCGCTCTTGAGGAATGAGGGAGCTTGGCTTGCGCTGCCGCCGTTGCGTTCGTTGCTCGCTGCCTTGTCGACGCTGGCCGGTATCTTTCAAACCACGGACAACCAACAGTGTTCCCGATGTGTTGAGAGAGGAATGTCGTGGCTCTTGGGGAAGGAATGGGCGACGGGCTAGACACGACAAGGTAGAAGAGAAGACAGGAAACGGACGACCCTGACGGACAGGTCTCGTCTGGTCTTGTTCTTGTAGATAGGTCGGTGAGGCAGGTAGATGGATGATGGCGAGCAGGTGGATGGATAGATAAGCAAGCCAAAAGGTAGGTAGAATGTCTGCCAATGGACGGATTCGAAGAGGCTTTGTGTGCTGGTTTTTAAGTTATCCTGGAGACGGGATGTCGAAAGGAGTTATCGTGCGTCGATCACCTTAGTGCACCAGTGCAGTCCGTCCCTCCATCCAGTGTGGAGAGGCGGCTGTCGAATATATGTAGCTCGTTAATGGTGCGGGACTTGGACTTGGGGGCTAATCCGGGATCTGTTAGGCCAGAGCCAGCCAGGCTTTAGCTCGGGAGGGCTGAAGGGGGCTTGTGAATGGGGAGTTGAACACCAAAAGTTACGAGAGGACCCTGGGCGCCTCAGCTCCAAGTACCGGGGGTGCGTTGTCTGACAATGAACTGGGACGGTGAATAGCGTCTGCCCTACAGGACGAGCAGAGACGATCAGAGGCTCTCGACTTTTCTGCTCCGCCGGCCGATGTGGCAGCGGGAGTTGCTGGAATGTCTGAGGACGCACTGAGGAGCGGGGGGGAGGCAGCATGAGAGATGTGACCAAAGTGATGCTTTTCCCTCTCGGTCACTGTCTCTCTACCAAGTCTGTCTCTGGGTCCGGCTCTGCCTCTATCCTTTCCTGGGCCGTCCACACCTGTCACTCATCGAGGGCCCAGCCGGAACGAGTACCAAGATGCGGGAGAGCGAGGCAAGGAAGGCAATGCGAGAGAGAGAGAGGGAGCTGGGTACGGATAGGCGGTCCTCAGCAGCAATTCGAGGTACCTCTAGGTGAGAGTAAACCTAGCTGCTCCGTACTGCTGGACCGACCTGTCTGCTTGTACCTTACCTGGGAGACGGGCGACAGTGGCGTATTGACTGACCCTTGGCTTGGGACAACAGGGTCTGGGCGTTACAGGTCGAAGGCGGAATACAAGCAGGCTGCCGGGACGGTGGGTTTGAAGAAGGGGGTGGGTTGCTCAAAGGTAGGCGCTGGTCTCTGGAGATTAAAGGTTAATATTCCATTGACGGACGAGGAAGACAGCCTCTGGTGGTGCTGCTGCTGGTGCTGGCGTGGACCAAGTACAATAATACTTGGCCAGAAGTATCAGGAGGAGCGCGCGAGGCTCCTTGCCTTGGGGAAACACACGGACGAGGAGGGTGAAGACAAGGAGGGAGGGGAGGGGGTGAGGAGGGATTGGCGGCCAAAGAGACCCGGGCAAAGGGGGGGCATGAGGATGGGCGTGGGTGTGGACGCACGAGGTAGGTGTATGTATCTGTAGGAGTGCGAGCTGGATTGGGAGTGGGCGTGGAAATGGACGTGGAAGCCAGAGAGGGAGTGTGGGAGTGAGGCAAGTGTCGTCTCTGCAGAGGCCATGTTCCAGCCGGGTCTGTCTGTCATCATTCAGAGGCCATTGCTTTGGGAGGAAGCTAGGGGGGGCCCAACCTGCCAGCCGGAAAAGAAACGATGAAAGAAGCAACAGGCGGCGTGTGCGGGCGAAAGAGACGGGGGATGGGGAGGAGATGGGGGTGCCGCTTGGTGAAGGGCTCTGATAGTTTGGTAAGCAATGCTGGTGAGCACTTGCTTGTACGGTTCGGACGCTGCTGGGGAGTCCAAGACGCGAGACAGAGAGACAGGAAAGTGAGTGAGGGCGGCCAGACGAAGAAAAAAACAGAGGTCAAGAAACGGAGGCTAGAACCCTGTCCCTCGGTCTGTCTGGCTACGAGGTAGGTACGCAGTAAGGTACTCACTTGCTCTGCCACTCTGGGTGTAGTAGGTAGGTACGGGTCGGTAGGTACCTTGCCTTACCTTGCGTTGCCTTGCCTTGCGTTGCGTTGCGTTGCCTTGCCTTGCCTTGCCTACCTCACTGTTGCTGCGCAGGCGAGACTCCTCCCCCTCCCAGGTCGTCCAGTCCCCCATATGCACCAGCACCAGACCTCTGGATCCCATCTCCCTTGTTCCCTGAGATTGACCTTTCCCAGTCGAGCAGCGCAACGCATGTGCTTGCTTGCTCGTTCGTTGGCATCTGGTTCTGGCCCTAGTTCTCGCCCTTGCTCCCCGTACCGGACCAGAATAAGAATAGCAAGGTAGCTTTTACAGCCAAGCGACGTAATGAGCAGCATGGTTTTGCGCTCTATGGATGATGGATCAGACTCAATCAAGCTCATGCTCAGGTCATGCTCCTGCTCCATGCTCCAGCTAACTTTCTTTTTCTTTTCCCCGAACTGCAACACTTTGGACGATCTGGGAGATTGGCATTGGCTTTTTCGGGGTTCATGGCAATGCGACCGGCCAGCCCAACACCGGGCGAACGAGAGAGACGGGGAGATGGAGCCAGACGGCCATCCGCCCATGGCACACAGGCAATGAGAGAGAGTCCTGTACCTCCATCTCGGGTTGACGAGCTGGGATCCCATCAGCTGGGGTCAGCACAACCCTGTCCCGGGGCCTCAGCTTATTCGCACTTTGGTCCGTATTATTACAGGGCCCACCTTACGCTATTGTCCTCGGGCGCGACCCTCCCAGAACAGAACATTGAGGTGCCTGCGCAGTCGTCCACCGTACTGTGCGTATGTGGGTGCGCGTGCGTGCTGTGTGTTGTGTGCTGTGTGCTGTGCTGGTTTCCAATGTCCGCCTCCTCGTCAAGGGTGGGCTCAGCCCAGAGCCAATGCTGGGTTCGGGTGTGCCCACACCACGCCCCGGGAGTGCTTCTAGGCAACCTTGACGCGCCGCTGCGTCTGCATGTTCTTGGGATAGCCCAAACCCCAAGCCCAGGCCCTGCATCAGCTCAACCCTTTGCCGTGGAGTTGAAGTCACTCTCTGATTCCCAGCACGCAGCATCGTCTGCTGCGGTGTTGCTCTCCCGCTAGCCCAACCCATCCCAACCCATCCCGTCCCCAGGAGCGGTACGCTGCGATGCTGGGTGCTGGATGCTGGATGTTGGTCGACTGCTGCTGAGTGGACGAATAGCCTCATCGCCTGTGTTGTGCTGCTGTACTGTGCTTCTGCCCAGCCCATCTTGGCGCAGTGGGGGGTTTCTGATGTTTGTCCGCCACGATCTCGCTGACCGTCGACCGGCATCGTCTGCAATATGTGGACGCCGGCTGGTACTGGTGCCAAATGATATAGCTGCAGTAGCCAAGTCCTGCTTGGCATGGGAGCCTCTCGCCACATCTTGGATGGCATCTGTGCTCGTGCAGATAACCATCAGGTCAAGCGAGAGCACCGCGGAATGACGGCCTGGACGCGACATGAAGACAGGCGTTGAAGATCGTCCGTGCGGAAGACGACCTGAAGAGATGATCATTAAGGGGGTTGACTCCCAGAAATTGGGACTCAATATGGTCTTTCCTGGTGGCTGCCTTGTGCTATGTGAAGCATAGAGCCTTGCTGTCGAGGACGGAATCTGTTTGAGTTTCCCTTCCGAGCGAAGAGGGATACGGAGACGCGCAGCCATGCGCATTTGGGCATTGGCCTGTGGGATCGAGGCAATATCAGACAATGCACCATTGATTCCTTGGACAGTGGATGAACGGGACGGCGCTGGAAGATTAGGGCGGCATGAGCAGCAGCAGCAGCAGCCTTACCGTCCCATGTCGTGTAGTGTATCCGCATGCATGTTCTTGTGTGTTTATATGCCCACAGCCGAGAGCTCGCCTCCGCGTTAATCTTGCGGGAGAAGTGAGCGTTCCGGGTCGACGACGTCAGGGTATTTTGGAAATTTTCAGACGTAGGTTGGTTTCCTCCCTGTCCTGAGTCCAGGTCCAGTCCCCAGCGCTCAGCGCTCAGCTGGCCGGGGTGTCCAACCGGGTATCTCGCTACCTACTCCCTGGCCCTGACAGTGCCGGCGCTGTGTCAAGAACCACCTCCACCTCCACGACGCCCGCCAGCCAGGGTTCGGCTTGGTTGCTTGAGAGATTTGCTATATGAGAAAGCTGCTTGTATCCGTACCATTTTGCTGGTTTGCTCCAAAGAGTTGAGATGATCCACAGCTCCGTTCCCAATTGAGCTCGGACAATTTTGCGCCCCAGTGCCATCTGATCCGACGATGGCTCGTGGCCTGGCTTGACAAGCTGTCACGGGCGCATGTACATACATACAATACATACATGGCAACCCGCTGCGGCGCGGCTACTCGTCCTTTTTACTTGCACAACGCAACGCCCTCCGCCAACCCTCATCCCGTAAGTCAGATAGCCGGCATCGCCCGCACCAACGCCGTGAACCAGGCTCCATGTCATCAGAAGGCGACGGCCGCTGCAAAACCTGGCCTTATTTCAACACGAGTGAGTTTTCTTCGCATCGAGAAAAGCAGAAATGACCTGCAAGGATGTCGGCCCGGGGTGGACGTAGGAGACAGTACGTGACCGCTTCCTTCGCTCATCCGTTTTCGATCTGCCATCTCGCTTTCACCTCGAGCGCGCTTCATTGCCCCCTCTCGCCTTCCTCCCCAGTAGCGTCACCGACACCGATGTCATTTGTTCTCGTCCATTGGCCTCCTAGCGGTGCTGTTGTCTCCCTGCCTGCCTCGGGACGACACCTGGGATGCCGCCCCAACGTCCGTCTCCAACGTGGGCATCGCTTGTCAGACTATCCTTTTTCTTTCCTTTTTCCTTCAATTTGGTTTAGCCCGCCTCGTCGGTTTTCTAAGCCAAGGCCCGCCAAAGTTTACCGCCCATTGCTTCGCAGACCGCCACACCCTCAGCTGAACCATTCCATAGCAGCACTTGGAGGTAGAATCTCGCTCCATTCGCTGCCATCAGGGCCTCTCCTTGATCGGCGCCCAGCCGTGTCTCGCTCTGCTAGCCTTTCTGCCAGGCGCACGCACTAGCCGCCTGCTAAGGACGCCACTACTGCATGGTCCAGCTGCGTGGGAACGCATACGGCTTAGCAGCTTCGACGTGCCATGGTGCCACGGTGCCGACGGGGAGGGAGCGTCTCTGCACGTCTGATCAGGTTTGCTGTGTCGGCCATGACAGGGCGAGACTCTATTTCGACGAGCGAGCCGAGACCGCGTTACCAGCAGCATGTTTTCGTTCCGAGCCATCAAGAAGTCCATCGGCTTCGAGATGGAGGGGTCGGCAACAACAACAAAAAACACAGACAACAGCACGACATGTGGTCCTCGTAGAAGCAGAACAAAGACCGAGGCATGTGCCAATCTGTACCATACCTACCGTGCCTACCATACCACACCGTAACCCGAGATGAGGTGAGTCAATCATTCACCAGCAGCAGTGAATAACCAAATCCTCACGGCATGCCTGCAGCCCGCTGCTGGCCATGCAGGGGCTCGGTGACTTCTCACCTCGTTAGGGTTGTGGGCATTTTGAGTCGCGGTAGGTGTAGTCAGAGAATACGATGCTCTCTCAACCTCTGCGTCAAGGGCCAGGGATGTTCTCGTCCTTTGGCACTTGTATTTACGCATCAGATCCCGCCAGCCTGATGTCATCATCTTGCATATCGGACCCGGTCGCGCTGGCCGTCGGTAATAGACACAAGCGATGCTGATAGAGCTCTATGCTGAGGGGTGTTCGCATCAACTTGTCATCGGAAGCCTGCCTCGTCTGGTTCGTGGACTGCACTGCTTGTGTTAGTCCCACACAGCCATCGCACTCCTCTCCCAGACGGGAGGGATGCCGGGGTTCCATGTGGATGGTGTCTATTCTACGCTGGGGCTGCCCAACACCTCGTGCGTCCTCATACCTCCCTGAACTCCTGTCTCCCACGTCTGTTCCGCCGTAAGGGCCTAGTCCCGAAGTGTACTAAAGCCAGGAATGGACCACGACCTTGACTCTATTCGGGAATTTTTGACGAGCGATTGGGAGCGCGTATTGGACGCTCTCTCAGAGGTCGCGTAAATGGGAAGACGCCCATGGAATATGATCATGTCGAGCCTCGAGTTCATCAAAAGAGAGCGCCGCGCTCCAAGAAGTCGATAATCCAGACTATATTGTTTCCAATTTTAGGGCTTCCCTGAAATTGACTGCCTTGTGCAAAGGGTTACATTAACCAGGCCGTCCTTCCGCGACTGTGGGCTGGCGTCACATCTTGTGTAACGTGAGCTCAAGCTCTTGTTGGACTTGGACCGTGTCTCTCGCGTGTTGCTGGACACTTTCAGTGGGGCATGCGTTGCCGTTCTTTTTTTGTCCAGCCCCGGCACGGATGGAGTCAATATTTGACGAGGAGTCAAGCCTGCGACCGCAGATGAGCATTTTTGTTTTATTTGTTTAGCGATGGAGGCCGTTGAAGTTTCAAACCGTAGGGTGCAAGTCCCGGCTCCTCTGCGTGTCCCGTCTTGTGCGTATACGCGAGCACGCGCAGGGATGATTGAGTGAGTCTACTGTACAATCCTAACAAGCCCTCAAGCGTGTCTGCGTGGTGCAGATCGAGGCTGCAAAACGGCACTGAAGCTTGCCCGCATCTTCCCTCAAGCGGCAGGGGTTTGTTTCTCGTCAGACAGCCACCTCGCTGGGGCCATGCTGATCATCCTGTATTTGTGAAGCTAAATGGTCATCCGTGGTCCCCGTCAGTTTCGCGGCGTGCCAGCGGAATCTGCCCGCCACCAGGAGCCGACCTTGTGGTTAGTAGCGATGCGGATGGGGGCGCACATGTGCCCGCGAAGGGCCCTAGGGATCAAACGGGTGGTAAACTGATAGCCCTCCTTTTCGGAATAAACGATCAGGTCAAGCCCCAGAAACCCATCGTGTTCTGGTTTGGGTTTCTCGGGCCAGGGCCGGGAGTCGAAAGGATGAGGCGAAGCTTTCGGATGTGTCGCTCGCGCTCATAGACCCTTGCGGAACAGCATAAGCAGCAGATATGATGCCTGGGCGAGAGGGATTCGGCCAAAGATGCCTGTGTTTATTGTCGGGACAGGAATGCGAGTGAGATGGGATGATATTGTTCCGTTGACCTTGGACGCAAACGGGTATGAGTACGAGTGGTGCTTTGCTCGGACCGGTCTCTCGGGTATAGCTTCTGCGTAGAAAACTTCGAACAGACGGTGTCTTTAGGGAATGACGTGGGAAATTGCGAAAGTCGTGTTCCTCTCGAGACTAATCTGAAATGGGGTATCGGCCACCACACAACACTTTGGAGATTTCCATTTGAGAGCCAAGAGGCGCAGAGCCGTCAAGAATCCAGTTGTGAGGATGTGGAAAAGTTGCTGTTTGAAGTCGACGAAGATATCAAGACTGCGAAACGGTTTGACGAGGCCGCGATCCTCCTCCGCCTTCGCCAGCTCCAGTCGAGGCCCATGTTTGAGGATTCCGCAACGAAAAGGAGCGGGCAAGGCGTGAGCGGCGCACCAAACGGGGGTGGCCCTATCGTGCGTACCTAGCAGAGGTAGGGGTGGGCCCTGTCGGAAGGTGCCATTGAGCTGTAGGCAACCAACGATACGGACGTAGCGCGGTTCCGAGCCCTGGCACGGACAGGGGATGGTATCGATTGCTGAGGGAGGGTTTCCGGCCTCTCGGGCGAGCCCATCGGATCGTCCCTGTTTGGTGTTTGTCTGGACGTTAGGGACCTCCATCCGTATCGGCTCACCCGGCCACTGAGGGCCTCGGATAGACACCTGACACGGGTGATGGGTGACATGGCGACGGGTGACGGCAACCGCAGAGTGTGCGCTGCAAGGCATACTACTACCCAATGCTGGGAGAAGCACGGCGAAAGCCACCGTCGAGAAAGGCTCCTCATGGGTAGTGTAGGCAGGTAGTGCGTACTATGCCCTCAGATGGCCATCGAGTGGCAGGCCGCAGGCGCACAATAAGATGCGGCGTGTGGGAGGCGTTTCGGCTTCGCAGGCGGAGGATCAGCGCCACTGAGAACACCCAACAGACCGTGCCTCGAAAATGGCGTTTTTTCAGGGGTCGAACGGGAAGGCTTTTGGGCTAGACTCGAATCTGCTTGAGCGGTAATGATGGCAATGGAAAGCAAGGCAGGGCAGTCCAGACCAGAGTCGGCCAGAGACGCGGGTGGGATGGATGGCATCGGGACCAGGGATGGGAACCAGGTGGCCACGCGGCGCGTGATAGGTTGGGGCATCCGCGAACTAGGGTTGTCCAGACTGGTCGAGTTTAAGATGCGGTATCTGTACGGCGCTGCGCTGGCCTGCTGGCCGGACTCTCATTTTCTGCTAGAGAAGACGCAAATGCAATATTTGCTGCGAGTTGTCGGCGAGTGCGACCGATCAGGACAGACGCTTGCTACCTAGCCAGTTGAAGTTGCTCGGGTGGGAATGGCTTTCAGCTGCAGCGGCGCTTGGCCAGTTCCGGGGCGGACGAAGGCGAGCTGTCGTGTCAATATTCTCGGAGCTTGGCACATGGTGTGAAAACTCGGAGAGAAGCACTGAGTGAAGGAAGTGAGTTTGCTTGGAGACGATGACCGGGACAGCGACTGAGGTGGTCTGAGGTGAGCCGAGGTGGAGGGAGACAGATGCGGCGACGGATTGTTGGTTCGGGGTACGGTAGCCAGGCGAATCGACGAGGAATCCGAGGGTTCGGTCAAGGCTGCAACGGCTGGCAAGCCATTGATGCAAATCTGCAATCGTGTTGGAGGCGACTCAACACAGGAGGCGTTTCCCCCGACGATGAGGCACGGGCAGGGAGGGAGGGAAAGAAAAAAAAAAAAAGAACCTGCCGCCCGCCGTGGACGCGGACGCGGATGCGGAAGTGGATGCGGAAGTGGATGCGGTTGTGGTGGTTGTGCATGGGCAATTGGCGGGAGACTGGAAGTGCCTGGAGCTGGTGGCAGCAGGCAGGTACCTTGCCCTTTCCCTGAAATAGCTGCGCAACGAGGTGCCCCGTAGGTACTTACTGCCAGCTGCCAGCTGGAGCAAGCCTTGCCTGAAGGGGACTCGGGATGTACCAGTCAGCCCAGAGTACAAAGGAAGATACTTGCTGTCTGCTGTCCGGATTTTGCATTGCAATGCAGTGCTATCTTTTTTTTCTGCCCGCTCCGGAGGAATGCATACGTAAGAAGGAAGGAAGGACCCGAGGGCAGCCCGGTCCAGCTCCAGGCCTGCCAGGTCCAGCAGTTCCACTTCCACCTCACCTACCTGCCTTACCAAGGTTAGAGGTGGTGCTTGTGGGACGAACCAGGAGCCATGGCTTAACTTTAAATTTGAGCATGGGAAGTCCCAGTCGGAATGGCGCATCGCCCTGGGATCAATCTGGGCAGGCACGGCCAGTACCTGGCTTCCCCTTTCTCTCAGGTAAGCTGCCGCCTTCCTTCCGTCATCCCTCCTCACTGCCCAGTGCCCGGTGCCCACTGCCATATCGCATCGCCGGCAAGGCAAGGCAAGGTAGGTAAGCAGTAAGCAGGCAACTACTGATGCTACCTTATGCATCTCTTGGTGGCTGCCTGGCCATGGAATCCTGAGCTTGCAATCGGTGACCGGATCTCAGGGTCCAGTGCAGCCCGTCAGACGGTAAGCCGACGGGTCAGACTGGCCGCGTCCATGGCAAGTGGAACGAAGTACTCTTCTCCTTCGCCGATATGGCAGGGTACTTGCACCCCGTAAGCCGCTCCAGCGCGCTCCAGCAGCGCGCTTCAGGGCAAGATGTCCCCCGTTCTTGGCCGTTCTGACGTAAACCTGGAATCCAGCACACACAAACAACCGTCCGTCGCTGGAGGTAAGCCGCTAAAGCCACTGGACCCGAATCGCTGGACCCTTCAGGCTTCACATTTGGCGCCTCGCGCCCCCTGACGCCCTGTGCTGTGGCGGCGGCCTGCCATCTAATGTCGAAGTTGCACCTGTTCTCGCCGGGCCAACTCCCCGGGCGGCCCCGACCCAACTGTCGGGTTTGGGGGTGCGCTGGGCGCCTGAGGCAGTGGTACCTGACGTCTCGCCTCGTCCTCTGTGCGCTGCTCCCACTCCAGGTACCTACCTACCTTACCTGTGTACCTTACCTTACCTTAGGTAACTTACTGCGGACCTGAGAGACTGGGTACGTACTGAGTAGAGTACATTACGCAGCTAAGCCACCCCGTATCTTGCCGTGCCTTTCATAACGCGTGCAGGTACCGCGAACACTCTCCACCCTGATCCATGAAACCTCGCCTTGGCCAACATATCCCGTCCCATCGCCGCCATCTCATCCCGTCCACCTCATCCTATCCTCACCATGTCCGCAACCCAGCACGTACAACAACACACAGGCCGCTCGTCCATGCTTCGACAATCGCAATAAAACACCCAGTGACCAACAATCTGCCCTAGCTTAGCCTGGCAGTCCGTGACAACCCATCGGAAAGCTACGGATACCAACCCCAACCTATGCGCCCTCTTGCTGTCCCAGAACTCCCCTTAGGTGCTTTATGCGTCACCACACACGTCCATCATCCATTCCAGTTTCAAACTGCCATCAGCTAGCAAAGGACCTCCTGTGTTCACCTAGCTAAAAACGACTGGCCGCCCCTGGAACTGGAGCCATTGGAGGCATGCTCATCCAGGGCTCGATCCGCGCCACGTCTGTAACGGCGTCGACGCCAGAATCGTGGCAGCCGTCAGAACTTCGACTTGCTTGTGTGCCAGCCGTCAATGCCTGAGCATCGGAGCCTCTAACCACCTCCACGCTCACGCAATGGGCGAGGACAAACCCGGCTCGCCCCCTCTCAGCCCTGTCGATCCCCAGCCTAGCCTCATACCGAGTCCATTCGCGGTCGTCTCGTCTGCTCCGGCCCAAGCACAAGCACAAGCACAAGGAGCGTTGTAGGGCCATCGCCACACAGAAGTAAAGCTACTGAATGCTCTAATTTCTCTTTGAAGCGACCATCATTCGCCATCCAACCCCACGAAGCTTGTCTCAACCGTCGCTCGTCCATCTCATCTTCATCTCTACGGACTTGGCTGGACATAGAACAGACATGGCATGGCAGACCACTTCAAGTCTGCTGCAACCCACCTGAGAGGAAAGGGACCCTGCCGCGCCGCGCCGGCTTGTTTCTGTCACAGAGGGAAGCCGCCTCAGTCACTCTGAGAAACTGGCCTCTTCGTTTCGCGCAAACGCCAAACTAGCCTTCCGAGGCACTCCAGCCCATAGTCAACAAGAGGCTTTGCCCCTGTGTCGATCCTCTTCCCTTGATTTGGCGATGCCGGATGACGATCACGAACGGCTATTCCGATTACCGGCCACAGAAGGCGTGCATACCTATAGTCGGGAGCGCGTGGATCTATGAGATCAACAGAGTGGCCACGAGCAACGTTTCCCTTACTCGAATGCTTGGCTCAGCCAAATAATGCCCGCATCCAAACACTAACTGGAGGCAGCCACTGCGCCTCTACGCCAACATTCATGAGCACCTTCGACCACTTTAGGTCTTGCCTGATCCGTCGATTTCAAGCAGCAGCGACATTCTACTTGGCAACCCCAAGTGAAAGACTTGTCAGGCTGTGGCCCTAACCATCTGAACAGGCGAGCAAGCGATGAACCAACCCTCTCTGTCTACGCCAACGCCTTTTGCGCCGAGCCCCGAGGCAGTAGCTGAAGGATCTGACGCTCTGCAAGCGTGATCAGTGTGTCGATTCAGACTGCAATCCACTACAGCTTCTCTCTAGTTGTGTAGACAACAATGTCTGAGACCTCACTGGATACAGGTCTCAGAAAGTCCCGACGTTTTGATTGGATACGCTTGAATCCGAGACATTTACCGACGGTCGAGGGAACCCCTGCGCTCGTGGGCAGAGGTCAGTATTGCCGGCACAGGAAAGACAGATGATGGTCATATCCATTGAAGTGGTCTTTCATAAGATCGCTGTTTGAAAGATGCTTCAGGCGTTACGGTAAAGGCGTCGCCGACTCCCGTCCTGCCTACCTAGGTGTCTCGCCTTCCCATGGGCTTCGAAGGCCGATACAAATGCGACAAACCAGTCGTCCATCTTCTACTAACTCCATGGGCAGATATATTCCTGAAGACACGGCTGGCGGTAGTAGTGAGTAGCTTACGACGTCACGTCCTATCCCAGGTACTGTCATTCATCAGGAAAACATCTTATCATTTTGTCCCGTGCTACAAACTAACTCTTCGTGCTTCAGAGGCAGATGGTTCTCCTTAGTTAGCCATCGACATGTGCTTGTACCAAACTGGCAGTATCAAAAACCAAGTGTGCAGCCATTTTCCTGACGCTGGATGTTTTATGTCAGCCCTGTGTCTGTAAGACAGATCCCACGTTAACACACCAAAACGCCCAGAATCAATGGCTACGTATACGCCGGGTGTTTGCCTGGCCAGATTCATGGACACACACAACCCTTAGCTCTGAGGATATCTCGCTTGTCATCAACCCTTGGATTAACTGTCGACACCCACCATTTGTGTTTTCTGCGTGCTTTCAGTGAGCAGACTACAGGATATGCATATATTTCCGGCCATGAGCCTCTGTTTACGTACGAGCTGTTGTCTCGTCAATGAAAGCCGGATGCGAGCGAGCTGGGCAAAGCAGAACCAAGTCTTCTAGAGCCTTTTGAGCGCAGCTCGGGACCTACGTTCAACCAATGCGACTCTGGGAATAGTTGCATCTCCTTGCTCCTTGCTTGAAAAGATATGTTGCCTTAATACATGGGTCAGAGGCGTTGCGCCTTTTGCCAAGGTCCCATTTGTTTTATGGCTGTCGCCGTGCTGCTGCACCCTGGGGTGCACACTGCGGTCTCTGAACACACATTTCTTTCTTCTGGACAACAAGGCTCTCGAGAAAAGAAGTTCCGCAGCGACCAGGCTTTTGATCTCATCCTCGTCCCCACTACCACGACTCCCAGTGTTCTGACGGCGCCGTTTTCCAGAGGAGTAACCCGCCAAGAGAGAGTCTGAGACGCCGCGTTGCTTTTAGGAACCCAACGACACCAATATGGCATTCTCAACATTAAGCAAGGCCGCTAGTCTCACCTCTTCATCTGTCATTTTTCGCTTTTCGCATGTTTGCTGCAGTTTTGGGAACCAGGACGTCCTTCGCACCCTGTTTCGCTCATGGTTGGATCAAAATTAGTGAAACATATACCCAGATAGGCTCGATTCGATCATAGCCGCAACTATGACGACTGGCTCAACAGTCACCCTGAGTCCCTCAGCCAAACTTCCTTGTTCTCCGCCCTCCAACGTCATGGTTCTTCACGCCTTAGGAAGCCAGCCAATCGGGTCAAGTAATATGGCGTCAGAATAGTTCATTGGCATGCCATCTTTTCTTCTTTCTTCACCGGCGGCATGGTTCCCACCACCCCAAACATACGAGGGGCCAAACGCCGAGGAGCAGACATATCAATCTCTTGACGTTTACGTCTGCTGCTCCCGGGGACTGACAAAGCGAGCCGTCTTAGTAATACTTCTGTTCATCCACACTCTTTCGGCTCAGGTAGTGTACGAGGCTGGTTACATAGAAGCCAGAGCAGCACATTCTCAGCTAGTGGATTTCAGTCTATTCTCCGAGATGTCTCGGCGAGGACGATGCTGAGGTGACACCTGGGTCCATCCGCCAAGGCAAGTAATGTGATATGGTCAGGAGTGCTACCACAGATCATCGCTTGGGATGGGGTATAACCAAAGTAGGAGCGAACGCCATCTCTCACCGAGAAGCGCCAAGGAGAGAAGAGAAAACGCAGGCATGCATAGGTCTCGACTTTCTTTTGGTTCCATGAATCTGAATGATATGGTTTGGAGCAGTTGAGGTCCAGCCCAGCGGCAACTGACCAAGACAAAAGCCCGCTCGTTTCTTTTCCTCTCCAGGCGACCAACCCTTCGTCTCAACTTGGACTACCGGCTCGTGGCGTTTAGATCAAAGACAACAGATCTATCCATCCAGGCTAGAACGCTTTCTTTATGTTACCATCGTCGAGGGCGGTCTCCAATGGACGGGTCATTCACCACAGACCGGCGTGTTCCCGCGCACCCCCAGGACAGCAGAACCGTCTTGTGACTTCCGCCGGCAATTCATCACAAATTACCAAAATACGAGGCTACGAAAAGAAACTCCACCCACCCCTTAAGATCGCAAAACGATCAGGTTCAAGACCCTCTCTCTGGACCGGGGCCCACTGAGTGTTGCGTCCCAGCCGCCCGGCAGCGGCCCGCGTCTCGAGCCAACGCAGTTGGTATGATCTCCTGAAAATGACGGGTCACAATGTCATGACTTACCATAAAACATAAACAGCCCCCAACTGCGGCGGTCGACCGAAGCAGAAGGAAATGAGGCCCGAGAAGAAACCAAACCCGCGCGCGCCTGATGTCGGTCCTCGACTAAACGGGGCCCCGAGAACACCGAAAGATCCGAGATATGACAACTCATCCACCGATCACCAGCCCGGTCCGATCTGAGCCACACGAGCTTTGTTTTGGTCGCTGAGGCGATCGTGGGCTCTCCAAAAGGAAGCCCGAGGCACCAATCTCGCCTGCCATCGCTGTGGCGGGCCGCTGCACAAACCTTCGGAGATGACTGCTCCTATATCTGCCCTCCTGCGGGGAACTCAACGCGGCGTAAACCCAATCTCGCCGTTCATCCACACCGACGGCCCGCCCCGACCTGGAAGTAACCCAAAGTCGGTGTACCTGATGACCGCGTCTGCCTCTTCACTTACGCTGACCCCCTCCCCCTCGCTTCCTCCACAGGTAGTTTCAGTTGCTCGGTTTGGAAGTCCGGTACCCGATCGCTCTGGAACAGGCCGTTGTGACTCGTCAATATGACAGACGACGACGATACGGGCAAGCGGAGATTTCGTTGTCCCTCTGTTTCGAGCGGACGACCTCTTTCGCACGACGATCTCAGCCAGGACGATGACCATCGCTTTTTGCGCGAAATAACCAGTTTCCCCGAGCCAAATGTCGCACCGTCTCGCAGTCCGCCGCCCCTGGGAGGGCCACTCCCATCAACCTAATGCCCGCCTGTCGTTCACAGCCTCCTCCTCCTCCCACCAGTCCCATGCCCGTCCAACCTCGTATCTTCTGGGCACCAGTACCCTTCCCCTCACGATATCACAATGTAAGACGTCATTCGCTGGGCCTTCGCCGCGCCGGAGTACACGCCGAGATGAGGAGGCGAACGAGGGGGTCGGCGAGACACGACCGACCAACCCCTCAGAGATAACTGAGCACATACATGCAGGAAGGGTTCCGGTGTAGATCTCGGGGTCCCAGTTTAACCTTGTTTTCCTGTTCCGCCGAGCCCATTGTTGTGAATATGCGCAACCGCAGCCCGCCGGTTCGTCGGGACCTCCTCGTTCTCGCCCCGCCACGTTTGCGCCGCACAGGACAGCATTGGACAACAGGAACTAGGCTTCGCTGGCACTGTCCAATCGATACGCTAAGCCACCGAGCATCTCAGACCACGGGACGGCACTTCGCCGGCGGATAGGTATACGCCTTGCTTGTGGGTACGAGGCTTGTCCGAGACCGCTCGACTCGACCTGTGAGGGTGGGAGGGTGTAGATGTTGATAGGAGATGATAGCAGAGGACGAGACCGATGGGAGAGGGGAGCGAGCCAGGCAAAAGAAACGTTTTTACTTTCAATCTCGTTCATTCTTACAAGTCGTAGATGGCCCAATACAAGCTGAGGATTTGCAACATGACCACGGCCGGGAAATCTTCTCGATCAGAAGGAAGACCGAACCCAAGATTTGCTTTGCTCTCTTCCCCCGAGACCACCCCTCCTTACCCAACCATTGGAGAGACATACCGTCTCCCATTTCCGACTCGGTTCTTTGCCGCCTTCCACCTGGTAGCGCGAGACGGGACGTACACAGTCAATCACGCGTACATTCTCCTCTTTTACCGTCCCCTTCATCCCAAGTCTTAGAGCCCAGGCTCCAATTACAACTTGGAAGCGGGGCGCGCGCTACCCACGGCCGTGATCTCGTCGTACAGCAACCTGTAGTATGGCGTGTCAGCAAAGAAATGTTCCCCGTGTCCGCCGAGATCGACCCAAATCTCCGGGAGGCACAATGGGCAGGAAGCCACCGAGAGACAGGCACAATAGGCAAGCCACTATGGCAAATCCCCGATGAAAAGCAAAAGGGACTCGTGGCAAAAACAAAAGGAGTGGTAAATGACTTACGTGGTCAAGAAGTCGGCGTAGTCCTCACCGGTGACCTGGCCCGAGAAGTACTGGGCGGCGAGATGGTACTTGTTGCCCTTAGGCGCCTTGCTGGCCAGCTGGTCGGCCTCCTCCTTGAGGAGCTTGAGAGCGTAGGCCTTGTCGACCTTCTTGCCCTCAGCCGTCGACACGCCGTGCTTCACCCACTGCCACAGCTGTGAACGGGAAACCTCGGCAGTGGCGGCGTCCTCCCTGGAAGGCGTTGGTGAGTTGTTCGATTGCAAAGAAGACTGAGAGCACTTACATGAGGTAGTTGATGGGCACGCAGCCGATACCACGGATCCACGCCTCCATGTAGCCGAGGCCGATGTTTAGGTTCTTCTTGATGCCCTCCTCGGTCACCTTGCCGGGCACGTTCATGTTAAGAAGGTCGTTCTGACCGATCTTAACATCTTCACGGCGGATGAAGAGCTGGTTAGGCGTGGGCATGTGCTTGTTGAAGATTTCGGTGGCGATGGACGCCAGGGCAGGGTGAGCGACCCACGTTCTGCGTTATCTCGTAGTTAGTGGCTGACAGACTGGCTTTCGCAACGGAAACGAGGCAAAGGGGCAGACACACCCGTCGTGGCCGGCACGCACTTCGCGCAGCTTATCGGCGCGCACGCCCTCCATGGCCTTGTCATTGGCGGCCTTGTCGTCCTTGATGGGAATCTGGGCCGCCATGCCGCCCATGGCGTGGACGCCTCGCTTGTGACAGGTCTGGATGAGGAGCTTGACCTGCGCGGGAGGTTAGTCTTCTTTCTGAATATCATCGGGGCGCAATCCACTGACGTATGCGTCCATGAACGGAACGGTCATGGTGACGGCGCTGCGGTCCGGCAGGACGAAGTTGGAGTTGTTCCTGAACTTCTTAATGGTGCTGAAGATGTAGTCCCAGCGACCGCAGTTGAGGCCGGAGCTGTGGTCTCTCAGCTCGTAGATGATCTCGTCCATCTCGAAGGCGGCGAGAATGGTCTCGATGAGGACGGTGCCGCGGATGGTGCCGCGGGGCATGCCGACGTAGTCCTGGGCCAGGTTGAAGACGTCGTTCCAAAGGCGAGCCTCGAGGTGGGACTCCATCTTGGGCAGGTAGAAGTATGGGCCACTGCCGATCTTGAGAGTTTGGTGCGCGTTGTGGTAGAAGTAGAGGCCAAAGTCGAAGAGGGAGCCAGAGATGGGCTCCCCGTCGACGGTGACGTGCTTCTCCTCCAAATGCCAGCCACGGGGCCGGACGATCAAGGTAGGCAAGGTCCGGTCGGTGCGCAGCTTGTATTCCTTGGGGCCCTGTTTGAAGTCGACTTGGCGGCGGTTGGCATCGTACAGGTTCACCTGGCCGTTGACCATGTTCTCCCACGTCGGCGCACTCGAGTCTACGGAGGCACATTGTCAGTACAACATTGTCTATTGCCAGTGGCTTGTACCAGCTGCGAGACTCACCCTCAAAGTCAGCCATGTAAGTCCAGACATCAGAGTTCAGGGCATTGACGACCATCTTCCGGTCAGTCGGGCCAGTGATCTCAACCCTACGGTCAACCAAACCCGGGGCCGGAGGAGCACCCCTCCAGGTGGCGTTCTCTCTGACGTGCTTCGTCTCGGGGAGGAAGTCGGGGAGGCCGCCGCGGTCAAGCTCAGCTTGACGGAGCTTGCGGCGCTCAAGCAGAGACTTGCGGGTGGCATTGAAGGAGCGGTGCAGTAGAGCGAGGAAGGCAAGAGCGTCAGGAGTCAGGATCTTGCGCTGTGAGTCCTGAACAGAGCCCAGCACGTTGACACCCTGGAGAATTGTTTCGGTAGTCGCCATTTTCGTGTGACTGATGGATGATGTTTGCTGTGCGGCAGCGGATTATTGGCCTCGTCTTCGGTCGGATAGCTACCTAGGCAGGTGGATGAGCCAGGAAGCTTTTCACGTGTTAGAGGAATGTGCCCAAGAGTGTGAGACACAGAGCGAGGTAAGTGTATGTATATGTGTGAAGGGGTATCTTTAGTGTTGAGGTGGAAAGCAATTGATCTGCAGGAAGAGTTGAGAGGGAAGGAAAAGAGGTGGTTTTGAGAGAAGTAGTAGGCGTCGGCTAAAGATGACGAGAAACTGATATGTAAGGTAGGATGGAATTGTTAAAGAGCTCCAGAGACGACGGACGAGTGCCGTCGCAAGCTCGGCTCAGTCGAGTCGAGGGGCTGGCCGGCGCCCATCCATGACATGCCCCCGGGCTAGGAATGATGCATGCGCAGAAGCAGAAAGAGGCAAGACACAAGGACCCCAGAACCTCGCGAGCCCCACACGAGGTACATGCGAACGGGGTGCATCCGCGCCGACGGGGCAGGTAGCTCGGCCAGTGAGGGCCAAGTACCGATCAGTAGCGCCCCTGTCCCACGGTGCCCGTCCAGGGCGAGCAGCCAGCATCCATCCTAGGTCGGCAGTGATCGGGCTGGTTCGGGTGGATGGAGAGCTTCAGAGCCGGACTGCGGGGAGGGGAGACGAGACGTCCATGCGTGGACGCGTTGGAGAACCTGGTTACAAAGAGCGTTCGTCAAAGGACGAGGGGGGAGGACTACGACGGCGTGACGCTTGTGAAAGTGTGGGGAAGGGCATGAAACCAGAAAGCCGAACGCCAGTTGCAGTGACTTTGCATGTGCTTGCCGGCCTCGCCCGCTGGAATGTATCGTCCCAGGAGTTGCTGGGCCGAAGTACTCGCACGCTTTACTGCATTCCGCTGCGGCGGCCCCAAGTACGTAGGTATGTAGGTACGTTGGCAAAGCCTGGGAGATTGGCCACTAGCCGAGCAACAAACCTACCAGTGACCTCATATCTTCAGGTCTCCTCCAGCTCCGTTGCACCTTACGGGCGGCCGGGTGGAGGAGTCGGGAGCCAATCAAGTAATAGTGGAGCCAAGCACCGATAAGACTTGGGAGAAAAATCGACGAGCAAAGCGCTGTGATGCAGCACTTCCGCCCTGACTCGGGCATCTTAGTCGTCTCGATTCTCTTACTCGATTGCATCGAGCAATCGTGAGAAATATTTTCATGTTGAGCTTGCGTGCTTCAAATTTCCTCAGGGCCCTGTTGCAAAAGTTCTCCATTCCCTGGGCCGAAGTCGGATCCGGCGCGATAAGGACAGGCGCACGTCGCCGCCGGCCACGGCCACGGCCAAACGGACATGGCCCGCAATTGAAGCTCTCGTTTCCAGGTTCGCCTGGGGTAAAAAGGGTCTCGTCGCTGCCACAATCTCCATCAAGCTGCCTCAGCTGTGGAATGACAATTCCTCATCACCACATAACGTATTCGTCGCTCCCACCTGCCATTCAACGATGACGCAGAACCCAAGACTGCCCAAGCAACGATCCCTAGGTGCCGACCATTTGTCTGTAGATCCGATTCACCGAGCTGCCGAGGTCTGCTCCATGCGCAGTGTGCTACTTACCCCAGCTTCTCCAAAGACCCAATCAACTTCCACACCAAAGCCGACTGATTCCGGCAGTTTCCGTCATCTAACGTAACATCACACATCTCTGCCTTCCTAGCAATCAACTTTTATAAGCAGCTCGAGTCTATGAACCGTGGTCTCTCTCAACCATGCAAAGGAACTTGGTAACCACTGCCACCGTCTTCTTGCCAAAGACGTTATCTGAAATCCCCAAGGCCCCCGTATACAAGCCACAGCCAAAACACTGGGCAAGCCATCCAACACTATTAGGTCTCCTTCCGCCTGTATTACCAACCCAGCCCGAGACCATGCGATCCGTATGCCTTCGTGAATCAAGTCTTTGCCGCTCAAATGCAACCCCAGCCACTCCTTGAATATGGGCATCGTGTGCCAACAAGAGAGGAAAAAGGAAACGAAAAGAAAAGCAGAGCCCTTGGGCTCAGTTGTCGTCCATCAATCAAGCAACCCCACCAAATTGGCCACGAAAGAACAATGTCGCCGCCGACCTCTTACGCCAAATGCAATATCTTCCGTTCTCACGAGTTGAGCGTTTTGATCATCATCTTCTCCTTACGCTTATCGCCGACGAGGAGGCCGCGAGATTCAAAGACTGTCCTCACGGTATCCACCACCTTGTAGAAGCTGCTTGCCGCCCCGCGCTCTTGAGTGAACCGGATAATGCAGAGGTGTCCCTTCTTGCCATGCTCGATCACTGTCATAATCTCGGCCGCAAACGCAACTTCCTTGATGTTTAAATCTGGCCAAGAATTAGCCGCCAAAACTTAAACAACTATCTGCAAAAGGACTCACAATTCTTGGCCCCTACTTGGGCAAACACAATGTTTCTCTCCTTGTCGACTTGGATATCTCTCATACCATAACGTCGCCAGTCTTTAAAGAGGATCGCAACTTCCTGCCGAGCTCGCCTGCGCGACATCACCAGGCACACGTAGCTCATTGCGGGCTTGACGCCAAACAGACGAGCCAGCCAGTTCTGGTGCACTTCGATGTTGCGCACTCCACTGTCTGATTCGTTCCAGCTCTTAGCGGATCGTCGGCTTGTCAAGCTTGCCTTGTGTTGAACACCTCGGTTGGGATATGGAGACGTGGGATCATCATAATCTGGTCCTGGGGACAATGTCAATCATCAATGCCAAAGAAACCAGAAACACAACATACCAGCGATCTCCATCTTGCTCTGTTCCTTGTCTTTGTTGCTCCGCCAGAAGAGCAGACCAAAGCCCTTCTTCTTGGCGGGCACCGGCGGAGCATTGTGAGGCTTGATTTCTGTTCGACTGGGTTCTGTGGATTGGGTTGTCAGGCTGTAGGCCTGCGTGTCTTGCGTTGCCTCGGTATGAACGCTCCCCTCTCTCGAGGTACTGTCCTTGGAGGAACGCTTGAACCACAGCGATTTCTTCTGCTTCGTTGGTCCACTGCTATGAGTTGTTGTCGATGGAGTTGGCGGCTCATCTGTACCAGACGCACCGTGCATATATACACAGCGCTCGTCGGCTTGGCGGATGTGGCTTGGGCGCTCCGTCGCCTTCTTTCGCACATTAAGAGGCTTCGGGATCGGGCTTGTTGCACTCGGTGAGTTGACCACCCTAATTGTTTCCCCGGCCCGAATTAGATAGTCCAGGCCATCTTTGTCCGGCTGACCCACAGAAGTCTTCGGTGGAGCAGACACGATGCGGTTTCGGTCACCCTCAGCAGGGTGGGTCGATGATTCCGAATAACGCCCGTTTTCTTTGATTGCAGGAAGCCGAGTAGAGGACTTGCCATTCTGGCTGTGTGGGGGTGCAGATATAACGCGGCGGTCCTGCTTTGGCAGCAAAGCAGGGAAACCCAAGCGGTTGACCTGATCAACAAACTTTCCGACACGGCCATTTTGCTGCGCGTCCTTCACTTGATCTTGGTGTTTTCCATCCTTCGCACGTGCCGCGTTCGACGAGGCTTGTGTCTTTGGGGGCGGCAAGGGGGGCAGCGGTCGTGTGTCCCAAGGATGGAATGGAGTGCTCGGCCTCGGAGTCGAGCGCTCCGGGGTGCTGGACGAAAGTCTCGTCGAATCTCGCTTTCCGCTTGACCCATCTTCCAAAACCAGCTCACTGGGCTCGTCGGCGATCATAGAGCTGTTGAAAGCTTCATCACAATCTCTGGCGATGCTGTTGCTGAAGTTGCGTACTTCTTCATTGACAATGAGCACTGGATCCTGAGGCTTCACGATTTTGAGCTTCGGCCTCGGTCTGTCCATAACAAGGACTTGCTTCGGAGGACTTATTGGGGACAAAGGCCTGCTCTGGGGGCCATTGTCGGAAACTGCAGCCGGAGTTCTTCGGCGGCGCTTCTCGCCATGGTGATCGTTCGACTTTCTTCTTATGTGAGAAAAGTCGATACCGCGCTTGTGGCGGGAAGCTGGCCGAGCGTATGGAGTTCCTTGTCTGCTACTATGCAGCGAGTTCATAGAATTCAGGGGAGACTGGAACCGGGAGGTTGTGGCGGTTCGCTGTGAATTAACGCGAGAGTGGCGCGTGGTCGAGCCAGTCTTGATTCTTGACAGCTGGCTGGTTTGCGTATTGTCGCGTTTCATTGATCCACGACGAGTTCGATGAACCACAATCTTGGCATGGCTGGCCTGGGAATGGCCGCGCATCGGCCGACTGGAATTGTAAGGGTCATAGCTTTGGACTGTTCCATTCTCCGTCTCCGCGACGTGAGAGATGACTGTGAAGCGCGAGACGCTTCGTCCAGTTCCATCTGCCCTGGGCTGGTTGAATTCGACTGTCGACACCCGCTTCTTCCAGACGGGTTCGTGGAGGTGGTGATAGTCGCTAGGAGATTGGGAAAGTTCCGGAAGGAAGTTCTCCAGCTGCTTCTTGCGATAATCGTAAAGAAGCCAGTAGAAAAGCTTCTGGTCATTCTTCCTGCAAGAAGTTAGCCAAATGCCCAAGATGCCAACAGAGGTATCAAATACGCGGAATCCATGAGCTTCAGCTTGATCTGATGTTCTGTGAGCATGTGCCAAAGTGACCGAAGCTGCCTAACTAAGTGAGGGTCAACCTCGTGGGGTTTCAAGGGGGTGTAATGAAAACCCTTGCGGAGGTCATGCGGTTGACCATTGGTGCTGAGATTGTCAAGATAGTCGTATTTCCGAAGCAACGGGTGCTGCCACATCTCTTGGATCGATATCCTTGTATCTGGGTTGGCTACGAGCATGCGTCGAATGAGGTCTTTGGCCTCGTGGCTCAAGAAATCTGGTATCTCGTATATTCCCCTCTTGGTTTTCTGCAACAGAGCTCCGATGTCCGGATCGTCAAAGGGCAGTGATGCAGCCAGGAGGGCATAAAGGATGACACCCAAGGACCAGAGATCAGCCTTGTCTCCACGATAGTGCTTGTGCTTCAAGAGTTCCGGGGCAGCGTAGTGAGGGCTTCCGCAGGCTGTCACTAGTCGGTGATCCGAAGACTGATGCAAAGCGGCCATGCCGAAATCGGCAATCTTGACTTTGTTGTCGACCGTCAGCAGAATATTTTCGGGCTTGAGGTCGCGATGGCAAATGTTGAAGGAATGGCAGTATTGAAGAGCGCTCATCATCTGCCGGAAGATGAACATGGCGCCTTCCTCCGTGAAGCGGCCGTTGGTATTGATGTAGTCGAACAAGTCACCCTGTTCAACGTACTCGAGTACCAGATAACTGCGACATTGTCAGCAAAACGGGACCTTTCCCGGGGAAGGGGTGGCAAACATTTCTGAACGATTCTCCCAGATATCATACACCTTCATAACGTTGGGATGGTCGACCAACTTCAGAATGGCTACCTCTCGCTCAATCGACAAAGGAACGCGCATCTCGCCGTTAATTCTCTCAGGTAGACTGTCGTCATAATCATGCAGTTCCGCGAGACTGCCAGCTTGAATCAAGTAGGCGGTCTTCTTGGGAACAATTTTGACGGCGGCCAGTTCGCCAGAGATGCGGTGCTTGCAGAGCCTGACGCGAGCAGAGGATCCTTTTCCAAGAGTCTTGCCAAGTAGCCACGGACCGATGTGCGTCTTGTAAGCGTAGCCACTGCTTCTTTTGCTCGACGGGGCCGTGGAAGCCTGAGAGACCTGCGACATTCGCTTTGATGGGTCGCTCTCGTGAGATGCTCTCGCCCTTGCTACGGCAGGATTGCGGGAGGTTGGGGGTGCAGCAGCTGATGGAGCTGTCGTCCGCGCCTCAGGGACGGGTAGCTTTTCAGCATCGAGGCTGTCGGGACGGCGCTGGCGTTCGGATGAAGCGGCGTGATGGGCGTTGCCAGCAGCCTTGTCGCGAGACTTGGATGGTTTGACGGGAATCTTGGATGAAGCATTGTTGACGCGCTGGGTAGCATCCGCGAGGGGAGGCCGGGCATTGGATGCCCTAACGCGACCGGTCTCGGACATTATGGCAGCAGATTTTGTATCGCGCTCAAAACATGGTCGGTTTTCGATTGGCGTCGATGAATTGTCTGTCTGGGTAAGGGCTTGAACAAGGGAGATGTGGGAATTGGAGATAAAAAGTCCTGGATGGGGTAAACGAGGGAAGAAAAGCGAGAGAAGGGAAGACAAGACCCAGAACTTGAACGAATGGATGGATTTGATAGACTGGTTGCCAAAAAAGCCAGACGATACAGAGAGGGTGCGGTACGGATCGGTAAGGTGAGGTGGTGAAGGTAGGAAAAGGAGAGGCGGCGCGAATTTCGGGGCGACGGCTAGGACGCGCAGAGACAGGCCGTGTTGTGGTGGAAGAATGGAATGTAAGTGGGCGTCGGGGTGCCGGGGCAGGAGAGGAAGGAGAGGCAATCGACGGTCAGAAATAGAAGGTTCGAAGGGAGGTTGTGCTTGAAGGTTGCGCCTCCCCCTAGCGACCCGTTGAAAGGACGAAAATGGCAACGGCGCAAGTCTCACCAGGTTTCACGAGCGGACCAGACACTGCAGCTGGAATGAAGCCCCCTGCTCCAGAATTCAGCAACAGCGCTTACGTGCGAGCTTTATGGAAGGGAAAGAACCGAAGCATTTGACCTCAGGCTGTGCTGATTCCCTACGAAGAGAGGCCAACACTATTATGTCTATACCTCACTTATCCCCCTGCCTCATTTTAGCACACCCGGATTTCAAGGTCCACAGGGCATCCGTGGCTCATGAACGGAAGAGGCAGGCACGTTGGAGTTTCTTTTTGTGAAGCTATTCCAAGCATATCACCCAGATACCATACAAAGGTCGAGTACGTTGAACCAAAAAAAAAGTGAAGCCCAACCAAGTTCTTGATTGTGCAAGACTTGATCGGGTAGGTAAACCGGTAAGGAAGCGGGAAAATAAATGAAGCTTGCTTGCAATGACTATTCATCTCTATATTTGAAACAGGAGGTTGAATTGATTCCAGCGAAATCTCTCAGAGCAATGAGAAGTCCCTCGGTCCGCGTCTGCAAAGTGGGTGGTGCTTTTGCAAGACATCGTACCTTGGGCGAAGTCAACCGTATCGGACGACAGATCGGCAGCGGCCGTGGTGAAGGGATGAAGTTGCCCCAGCAAAGCCACCCGCAAATCCGTGCGGACTTCAGCCCCACTCAGGCTGCCGGTGCCCCACATCCCTAGCGTAGGTACCTTAGGTAGTACCGTAGCAAGGCACCTTACCGATCTGACTTATGTCAGCAGCTAGATTGAGGCTCCCACGCTTGAGGCTGGAGCAAGGGACACGCGGGGTGATGCAGACGCGTCTAAATTAGTCTTCGCGTCGTCGCATTTCCGCACCTCACCAACGAACGACCGCACCAGCAAAAAACTATGTTCAAGTCGACGCCGCTGGTCTTCACCTGATACCTCACCGAACCGCTGCTCGAGCAGTCTGGCAGGAAAAATACAGTCAACAGCTAGCTCGGATTACCATGCCGTCCTATCCGTCGAGCCGTCGCCGACGGCGCGAGGAGCAGGACGACGATGCCGACCCGCGCTCCGATGGCTCAGATGCACCGAAGCGCCCTCGCCTAGGACGGCGCGCTGTTGACTCCGACTCCGACTCCGACGATGAACCACGAGGAAAACCTCATACAAACGGTGTAAACGGTTTCGCAAATCAGCCTGACAAAGATGGTTTCCAGCCTGGTGCAATCCGTCGGGTAAAGGTTGAGAATTTCGTCACATACGAAAAGGCGGAGTTTTTCCCTGGCCCCAATCTCAACATGGTCATTGGACCCAACGGAACGGGAAAGAGCTCTCTCGTCTGCGCCATCTGCCTGGGCTTAGGCTTCAACCCCAAACATCTCGGCCGAGCCACCCAGATCAAGGAGTTCGTCAAGCATGGCAAGGCCTCGGCTGTGGTAGAAATCGAGTTGCAGCGCCGGCACAACGACAGGTCACATCATGTCGTCCGAGTCCAGATCGACCGCGAACGGAACAGCACAAAGTGGTGGTTGAACGGGAAGGATACGACACACAAAACTATCCAGGGTCTCATGAAAGACCTGAAGATCCAGGTTGACAACCTTTGCCAATTTCTGCCACAGGACCGAGTCGTCGAATTCGCCTCTGCCACTCCAATCGACTTGCTTCACGAGACGTTGCGCGCCGCGGCGCCACAAGAGATGCTTGAGTGGCAGAACGACCTGCGGGAATTGCACAGAGAGCAGAAGGAACTCCAGCGTGGCTCCGAGAATGCAGCCGAGAACTTGAGGAGCCTCGAAAGCAGACAGGCAGATATGCAAAACGACGTCGACAGGCTCCGCGAACAACAGGAGGCTCAGCAACGCGTAGCAGACCTCAAGGACGCCCGACATATAGCCGATTACCTCGAAGCGAGGTCAATCTACCAAAACAAGAAGAACGAGGAAAAGGTTGCCAAGAAACACCTGAAGAAGCTTGAAGACGAGGGCGCACCATCCCTTCAGGCTGTCAATGAGAAGCAGGAGTATCAGCAGAAGGTGTCCGCTGTGATCCGCGAGCGCAAGGAGGCAGTGCGGCGCGCGGAAGCCTCGGCCGACACAATGCTAAACCGAATCGATGACGCCGACGAACAGATGAAAGCGATCCAAACCAACAAGGATACCAACAAGAAGTTATTCGACGCAAAAAGGCAAGAATTGGGCAAAATTCGAAACAAGATAAGTATTTTGGAGAACCAGAAGAACAAGCCCGCCGAGTTCAACCCTCAAGAACACAACACCCAAATTGTAGGTGAACGTTACCCGGTCGTGTCTAATCTACTGACAGGTTATGTAGCGGGAGAAGGAGCACCAGCTCCGAGAATTAGAGACCGATTTTCGCCAAGCCGAAGGAAGGTTGAGAGACATCAAAGAGCAAGGACAGACCAAAAGTCAAATGAAGAACAAACTCAAGAAAGACCTTGAAAATCTAAATTCGCAACAGGGGCAGGTTCTCAGCTTCATCCAGAAGAGATGGCCCGACGTAGCAAAGGGCTGGGCATGGCTTCAGGAAAACGGCGACAAGTTCGAAAAAGAAGTCTTCGGGCCACCTGCTATCTGCTGCTCTGTCAAGAACGACCGGTATTCGGATCAAATTCAAGCACTCCTGCATAACGACGATTTCCTGTGTTTTACCGCCCAAACCAAAGAAGACCACAAGAAGCTCAGTAGCTACTTCTATCGGGATCTGAGTCTCTCGGTTAACGTTCGGACCATTCTCAAACCCCTCCGCGACTTTCCGCCCAGGATGTCTCAACAAGAGGCCAGGGCCCTTGGGTTCGATGCATTTGCGATTGACATGCTGGCCGGACCGGAGCCAGTCCTCGCGATGTTATGCAATGAGAAGAAGCTGGATAGTGCCGGTATTGCCATGGCCGACATCAGCGAGGATCAGTACGAGCGCTTAGTCCAGGGCGGAGTTATTAACAGTTGGGCGGCCGGTCGGCAGCTCTACAAGGTGAATCGACGCAGAGATCTAGGCTCCGATGCCGTCTCGACGATGACCAGAGGCATTGGTAAGGCTCTGTTCTGGACAGATCAGCCGGTTGATGAAAGTGAGAAGAACGAAATTCAACGCCGGTTAAGCGAGGTTGAGGCAGAGTTCGCGGCTTTGAAGGAGCAAAACAGTGAGGTCAGAAAGGAAATGGAATGTTTCAACGACAGAAGAAAAACGATCAACGACGATCTTGTTAGTCGTAGCATCCTCTATTTCGGATTCAAAGCTAATCAACAACGCAGAAAATGCTTCGAGAGAGGAAGAATGAACTGCAGAAAGCCCACAACGCCTACCAGGCCATTCCAATCAAGCTCGGTAAGAAGACAGCGCCCGCCTTCTTGACAAGCCGACTAATTCGTGTATACAGAAAGCGAAAAGAAGGCTTTGGAGCAGAAAAGGGCGGAGGTTGAGGAAGCGAAGACTGCATTACAGCAGCTTGGCTTCGACTACGACAAAGCTGTCATAAACAAGGCCAAGGCTACCTTGCGTCACCATTCAGCTATCGCCGCTATTCAAACAGCACACGACGCCTTGCTAGAGGCTCAGATGCGCGAGATTGAGGCTAAGTCTGATGTCCAGGGTCTCAAAGCTAGAAACAACGAGCTGGTACAGAAGCTTGAGGAGGAGAAGCAACGCATCGTAGCTTTGGCCGAGGTGTCTCAGCGGTTCAGACGGCGTGCAGAGTTAGCCAGAGGCAAGGTGGCAGACCTCTTCAACGCAACTCCAGACCGAAGAGACTTGCTGGAGGAATTAGCTAAGGACAAGACCGTCGAGGACGTTGACAACGAGATTGCGGCGGAAGAAGGCAAGCTTGAGCTCATTCACGTCACCAATCCAGGTGCTCTGCGCGAGTTCGAGAAGCGGGCTCAGGAGATCGAGAAGCTACGCCGCAAGATGGAGAGTTCGACCAACAGGCTCGATGATCTGAGCCGACGGATCACGCGGATCCGTGAGAAGTGGGAGCCCAAGCTCGACGAGCTCGTGAGCAAGATCAACGATGCCTTCAGCTACAACTTTGAGCAGATCAACTGCGCCGGCGAGGTTCGCGTACACAAAGAGGAAGACTTTGACCAGTGGGCCCTCGATATTATGGTCAAGTTCAGGTATGTTTTGTCCCCTCTCCAGGGCTAGAGCGATTTCCCTCTCGTCGGCGAAGGCCAGAATCGCTGACGATAAGCAGAGAAAACGAGACACTCCAGCAGCTCAACCAACATCGCCAATCCGGCGGCGAGCGCGCCGTCTCCACCATATTCTATCTCATGGCCCTCCAATCCATGGCGCAGTCGCCCTTCCGCGTGGTTGACGAGATCAACCAAGGTATGGACCCCCGCAACGAGCGCATGGTGCACGAGCGCATGGTCGAGATCGCGTGCCGTGAGCATACCTCGCAGTACTTCCTCATCACGCCCAAGCTGCTCACGGGTCTTCGTTACGACCCGCGCATGCGTGTTCTCTGCATCGCCAGCGGCACCCACATGCCTGACGAGGGTAGGAAGGTCGACTTCGGGCGCTGTCTGCAGATCCACAAGCGCATCACGGCCGGCGCGTAAGGGTCTACTGTAGGATGGGTGCTGCGGCGTGGACGAGGGTGTGATGTCCGTTGTCTTTTAGTTGGAATCGTTTCCCCGGCGTCTTGGGCGAGGGAGACTGCGATGAAGTCACGATACCCTGGGTTACGGGCACTGGGGATTAACATGGCACATTGGTATCAGATAGAGTTCAAGCTCGCTGTTGACACTGTGGTTTGACCCAAAAGGGGGTCCCGCGGTAATTGGCCGTGGCATGGCGGAGGTGTTATCACATTCCCTTCCCTTATCTAGATATGGTAATGCATATTGAGATACCGAACGTTGTTGAGAGTGGATTTCAATGGCTTCGCTGATGAATGCCGTGATGCGATAGAACCGTGACGTAATATGCTATTTCGCATGTTCTGGGAAAAAGGCAAGCACAGGACTTAGAGCTTCTTGGTACAAATACCGTGCTCTTTCCCTCGCCATCTCGTCGTCAAGGGACATCCTGCACTCCTCATCTATACAGTCAGCATCCACTCTGTCAAGTTCGTACATATCCCGTCGACTCCTGCGGCAGACCTGCACCGCTTGCACCGCCGTTGCGAGGAGCCGTGCACCGTAAAAGACTGCTGCAAATACAGATATGACAAAGCTGGCCTGCGCAAGTCGACAGGCCACTGCTATGCCCCCGCGGCAACGGCGTGTCAAGTACCATGGGTGAGGGCTTGGATGCTCAGGATCCGAAAAGTCGCCCGACGCTTGCGAACCAAGGCTATAGAGCCAGAGAAACGTGAGGAGGGCATCGTATATCATCGAGAAAGGTCGAGATATCTGCCCGAAGTGCTTCATCATAACTCGCGCTACGAGAATGATGGCTGACAACAAGGCGACGGCGAGTGTGAGGTCTGTTATTCTATTGAGAAGAATAACATTAGCTGCGGCATTTGCTAAGGTAAAGGTGGATGGCTTACCGTTGCGACCATATCAGTGGGATTTCAGGGGGTTCCTCGTAGTTTGCATAGAAATAAACTCGATAATTCGGATTGGAATTCCACCCATTGACGCCACCATACTCCCATAGCTTCTCTCGGAAGCGTCGAGAAGATGCAGTTCCAAAAAGCGCGATCGCTGTCGTAGAGATGCAGAAGTCGCCAACAAGCAGTAACTTGTCAGTAGTCTTGGCATCCATGGCCCTTCAGGACGTGCTTTTTCCTTGCTCTTTCCACAAAGCAGGCGACCAAGGTTCGTCGGACTTGTCTGCGGCAAGTTTCTTTTATGGCGCAGCCTCTTGAGCTGAAGTTTACGATCCCATGGCTGCCTGGGGCGAATGTTCTCGGCTGCGGGAGTCCGCAGCATGAAGGTTGAAACTTGCTCATACCACCGCAGGGGACGCTCTGGAGAGATGCAGACGGTCCGATCCGACAACACCATGGGACTTCCTGCATATGCACCAAAATAGTGAATCCAGGTGGCCTGTATTGGATGGGTATCGAACCACTTATTGAATGACCATGTGTTTTCCCAATTTGTCAAGCCACGACCTGGCACCAGTGGTTACTACATATGGATTGCTTGTAGATGAGTCGACTTTCTTAATCATAGACAGTATAGCCTGCAAGTTTGAAGAAGAATATTCAAGTACCTGATTGTAATAGATGGGATAAGTCTAGGTAACATAACTACAGGAGGCCAAGCAACACCACTCGAGCGGCCAAAGGCCGAATGCAGGGTCTCTGCCAGTCCTCCTTCACTGCAGGTTCAAGGTATGTACGGCTTCGCAAATCAAGTTTAAAAGACCAGACAGACAATTGTAATAACACAGTGGATATGAACACGCAGCTTGGTCGTGGGTGTGTAGCATGCCGTATTTGAGCAATAATGCGCAGGTTTCCCCGCTACAGTGCTGCATCGCGACAAGCACAGTAGGTGGCGTGAAAAGCCCAAGACGGGCAGAAAAGGCCTGTTGACCTCCTGATTTTCGAAAGCTCAGGTAGGATCAGTCAAGCTATTTTCAACACCAATAAAAATACGTTATCTAGCCCAAACGCCCGTGTCCACCCAAGTTCGCGCTCCTTCGTCTGGTCATGACTCTCCTTCTTAGATGGATCAGTGCACCATACCTTCTCAGGACCCAGCGGCGATATTCTCACACAGACCGGCGACATGCTCATCAACCAAGCCAAGGGTGCCAGCACCAAGACCAAGACGTCTGGCTGCGGTGCGCTTTCCCGTCACCCCACGAGATCCTGGGAGCAAAGCCCGGGAGCCCCTACTCGAAGAAGCAGTTCTACCAGCTCGTGAAGCTGTATCATCCCGACCTTCACGCCGTGAACGAGAAAGCCACGGGAGATATCCCTCGTGCAACGCGAATGGAACGTTACCGTCTCGTGGTTGCCGCCAATGAGATACTCAGCAACCCGCAGAAGAGATTGTTGTACGAAAGAGATGGCCTCGGTTGGGTGTCGTCGAAGCACGAACCTCGGCACCCCCGTCGCCGATCTTGCCGTGCCGCCGGAGTTCATCACGCAAACAATTGGCAGTCGTTTAACGAGGCCGGGTCAGAGCGGTAGTTCCCCATCTTCGCGTCCAACACCACTGTTGCCATTGTTCTTCTAGCAATAGCCATGGGGGGCGCAGTCGTGCAGCTGGAGCGGTCCCGCAAGGCGCAGTGGGACTTCAAAATGCGGGATGAAGCCATGCAGGCGGCGCTCAGCAGGGACCTCCGGGATCTAGCGGGCTGGCTCGAAGGGAAACCGAGAGACGAGCGGATCCTTGAGTTTCTGGTTCGAAGAGAGCTTCGCAATTTGGGCGGGCGGGACCCCCTCTTAGTAGAGCTCGACTACGACGAAAACATTTGTCGTCATTGAATAAATAATCTCTGAAGAGCTAACTTCTTCTGTCGTAGAAACAAGTGTCCATGAATCTGGCAGCTGTGAAAACCGTGAGGGCCTCCATGACTGACAGGGGCTTCCGTGGATATCCGACGTTGGAGCTTAGATGGACCGCACTTACACAGCACTCGACGTTTACTCCCAGCCGAGTGGGGCTCAAGACCCGGAGCCAGGCATCAGGGTCAACTCAACAAACGAGTGGTTAGTTATTCACAGCATGCATGAGCTAACGTAGAAAAGCATCAGGATCTCAGAGACGTTAAAAATCTCGCCTAATATCCCACCAAGACGGATTCAAAAAGACAGATAATGAGCAGAAATACATACAACACCAGGTATTCGCTGGTCGTCACCGACCCAACTACTAGTCCGGCCCTCACTGGCTTATCTATGGGAGAGCGGACGGGATCCCGAGTTTTCCAGTGGGTATGGTCGTATGTGCTGGTATTAGAACCACGTGAGAGTTAAGAAGGGAGAGAAGACACACCAGAGGCTTCTTGGTCGCATCCGTCGGCTGACTCTAGACGAGTCTTCGAAGGAGCTTCAGATGTACCAAAAGCTGCTTGATTCATAATTTTGGAATGGTTTCGTTATTTATTTCATTTTTGTCTGGAGTCGAAGATCGTTTTGTGGCTAATACGGTTCGGAAATTGTCACCATTTGTCGTCAGGATTCGGTGCCGATGCGGTCCCACTTTACGGCAACTGTGCCCGGGCTGCGGAACATTAAGACACTAGGTATCTAAGGTGGTCCAGGTGCTGGCGAAAGAAAAAGAGTGAATGGGAACCACTCCGGTCTCGCTTTCTTTGCCGCCGGTTGTAATATGCACTCAAATTTCATCTCTTTTCGTCTTGGGTACCGTTGCTGTGTTTTTTGCCTTTGGTTCGGTGCTACCATAATCTGCACCCTTCGTATTATCCATCCCATCATCGCAGCAAGCATGCCATGGGTCAACGCTAGAAATCACTTTGTCCACCAGCAAAAATGTGCTTCTCGCTTTCCGACAACATGGCAAAATTTTTGTCTTTTGGGACTACATTGCTGATGTAGGCGCGGGCGAGTCGGCGCTTCATATGTACGTAAACAAATACATGACACTCCAAGAAAGTGGCCACCATTAATCGCTCAAAAGTCATGATGTTTTCTCGTCGCCCCCAGCCTGCGTCTCATCCAGTCCATCATTCCGCCCTCTCCATCGTCTCCTGTCGTCCCCTCTGTCGTCCCCTCTGTTGTTCACAGTCCATCCTCGCTTGCAGCCCTCGATGGTCTTCCGGCTGCGCCAGATCCTAGATCTTCAAGAAGGCTCCTTAAGCTTTCTACTAATGGCGGCAGAGGCTCCGAGACCACAGGGAAATTCTGCCGGAAGATATCCCGCGCAATAGACAGTACTACGCTCGGATGCGACAATGACTCGACACCGTCAGCTGGATTGCCATTTAGTGTCAAACCGGGAACACCACGGTCAAGCTGTAAGAAAGCCCTAGTTTCTCGGTTCTCTTCGGAGTCCATAAGGATGTATCCCGAATTCGGCCTGCCACCACCCACACCCACGTCGGGGTCCGAGCCTTGTTGAGAGGCCGAGCAGGACAGCAACCCATATGCCCAGAGGGTAAGACAAGCGAAATAGACGGCTATGGCGTTGAAGTCTCGAAGCGAGGCAGGCGGGAGTTGCCGCGCGTGATGGAAGATTTGGCCTGCGTGCCAGATTGCGTAGCGAGCTTCAGACGTCTTGACCCAGCTTTCTTCAAGGCTGCTAAATGTCCGCCGAGCCTCATCCTCTCCCGCCTTGCCAGCAAAGGTTTGGAGCACATCAGGTGACACGTGGAGAACCATCATGAGCACCTCTGACATTACCGCGAGCTGGGCTGTGGGCCTCTTTGATGTGAGGATCATGGTCGAGAAGTCGTTGAGGTCTCGATATAACTCTTGGTACTGCGTCTTGAGCCAGAGGCGGTGCGCCGGGTTTCTCTTATTCGACATGCCGTCGGTGTAAAACTTGATTGCTTCGCGATACGCTGATATTTGGCCCCAATATCCGTGGAGCAGTGCCATATAGCACAACTCCATGTCGACCAGCTGCTCAAACTCGTCCAGAATCTCGGTACAGTGCATGACTTCGGAGACCCTTGGAATAGTACGTTCCGGGGCGGCATTTGTTTTGGCGATGTAGATGTTTCTCCACTGCTCTGCAGAACGTGCCCTCCAAAGGTCGCGGGAAGCGGGGAGGCTGAAACTGAGCTCAGTGTAGGTCATGAGGGGGTTCTTGCAAAAACCAATCGAGGTTTCGATATCATGAAAGAAGAGGTGTAAGACAAGCCGCTTGTAAGATTCGCGTTTAGCGAACTTGCGCCATTTCGAATCCAGAACGTCTGGAGGGTCGGCCAGCGTTGGAATCATGGATGGGGAGTCTGGCGGAGCTGAGAAATTGCCAGCCCTTCTCAGCATCGTCATAGGAGGCTGCAGAAAGCTTTCTGCGATCTCCATTTTCCTCTTGAAGCCGCTCCATATGCCGATGTCGAGGTTGAGCATAAAGGCTTGAAGAGCGCCTAGATCCCGCGTGAAAGCGTTTGACCCCTCAAACTGCAACTTGTTAGGACTACGGCAAACTGAATAACATGAAACACTTAAAAACAGTAATAATTAAAAAAGAAAAAGAAGGAAAAAACACCAGAAACACCAAGGACACCAAGGACACCAGGGATACCCGGGACACTAGGGATAATAATCCAGAAGATACATCAACGGAGACGCTGAAAGAGATGCCGAAAGGAACATCGGAAATGAGATAACTCGGTGCAATAAAGGCAGGGTTTGTCAACTTACCAAGTCTGCTAACGCAAGCCGAAGCACCTCGTGCAGGGAGTAGCCAAATCGCCACACTGCCGGTATCGAAATGTATGTGGCACCACTCGATAAGATACCGGCAAGTAACTCGGGTATAGCGACTGTAGCATCAAAGGTTGCCAAGTGAATCCAACTGTCGCTTTGGTGCTCGTCGTGAATGAAGTGAGCCTGAACGAGGTAGTTCAGAAGATCCAAAGACGGAAACGATGGTGTCCGTGTACGTCCGCCCTTCTGAATTGTACTAGCCACCACCAAGGCTAGGAGGTTATCTCTTGCTGAGGAAGTCATCTTCAGCTTGGTGCCTGGGGTATTAATCAACTTGTCAAATGCCGGGGAGTTTGACAAGTTATTCTCGTCTAGGACGATCCGCTCCTTGTCTTGAGACGCATGGTGGAGTGCGTAGTCCTTGGGTCCCGGTTCCCAAAGCCATGGCGATCGTTTGAATGCAGCATGTGCGCGCGAAGCGTTACGGGTTCCGGACTTGGACCGGTTTGTTGTCGTCGATTCAGGGCTCGGGTTGAAGTCCATTTGTGGAATGGCAATAGAGTCGAAGTTTAGGTCCCATGAAGAGAAGTCCATATCCTGGAAGTAATTGTGTACCGGGTTGAAGTTGACAATGTCGTCCATGACCATGTCTATGACGGGGTTGGCAAATCCGTCGCCTATGAACGAGTTCGCGTCCATCTCATGGCTCATGTCGGCCGGCATCATCGCCATTCTGGAGCTGGTATACCCCACCGATCCGGGATCCATCCCCCCATTCATACCCATGCCCGGATGCATCGTGGACGTTTCGGAAGGCGTGGATTGACCGTCAGTCGAGGTTCGGGGGTGTGTGCGCTTCGAGGGCACTTCGCAGGGTAGGTTCTTCGCGCGGCAACGAGAGCACGGCTTGGCGTCCTGGAAGGGTCAGTCAAACAGGGACGACGGGGACGACGGGGGGCAACAGAGACAACAGCGACAACAGAGTTGCTTACCTCGCATTTTGACTTGGATGCAGCGCAATTTAAACAAGCCTCGGCGGCCCGATCGCTTCTCCGTATGAAAGTTCTGCCCTTGCCTGTGCTATCCCGGTCGTGTGTAGTCTCGTGGCGCGTTAGGAGGTCGGCTCTATTGAATTTTTTGGGACATCTAGAGCATTGATATGGACGCGCATTCTCGTGGGATCGCAAGTGTCTCGTCAAATGATCGGCTCGTTCGTAGACCCTTTTACATATTTGACACACATGCTGCGAACTCGGGGACGCCTGGGACACGGCGCTTAACTTTCGTTTCTGAGACGGTTGGACCGGCAGGTTCTTTGGCTCCGGCGACGTATACATCGGGTTGAGCATATCGGCGCCGGCGGCATCGCAAAGAAGGTCCATCATCAGCTTATACTAGACGTCGAAGAAGGGAGACAGAGGCGGAGTCAGGGACGGAGACGGAGGCGGCGGCGACGGCGACGGCGATGTTGATGGCCCGATGGCCCGGTCTGGCAACAATTGCGAATGGGAGGATGGATTCAACACGACGCGACCTGGGGATATTCGTGGAGGTGGGGGGCCGACACTTCCTGGTTGGAGTCGCGGGGTGCCGCTAAACAGGATCCAATGGCAATCAAGACCGTTAGCATTACTGACGGGATTCGCCTAGAGATGTGCCGGGAACAGCAGTGTTGCGTATGCAACTAAGAGGCATAGTATTTTAACGTTGCTATGTGCGCCGCGTGGACAACTCAATGCAACTCCAGGCGACGTCCCTCACAGCCGTTGCTCGTGAGGAGCCGACAATCGTCTGGATAGAACGAGGAGCTGAGACACGAAGAAGCAACGAGTTGAAAACAAAATTGGAGACAGTAATCATGTCATGGCTTCCAGCTCGAACCTTTAGGTGCCGCGTCTCATCGCAATACCGCGGGCCGTGGTGGTAGAGGAAACTAGAAAGAAGAAAGGCAATGGTCAGCAAGACTGTAGCGTACGTGGAGGCGCTTAATTCAGAAACATGAGGTGACACCAAACTGCCTTGAAAAGGTGCTGTGCTGCGCTGTGTCATTGGTGATGATAGGCAGCCTGTTTGCTCAGTAAACACAAAACAAGGGCAGGGGCTTAATTACGAATGCGCCGCCAGGCAAACACGGTGTGCTTCATGGTGATGTGCCCGGGGAGGTTGTTTGCAGGGAGTGATAGGGCGGCCAGTATATGAAGGCCACCGGCCTTCTAACGCTGACAAGTCTTGGCACACCACCCAAGACGAGAACTTCGTCCTGACTTTTTTCTTCGTGTTTGACCGTAGGTGTGCCGGGGTGGCCTGGTGATGGACAGGGCCACAAGTGCCGTAAATCGGTCCACTGGAGCCGTTGCAGGCCTGAGAAGGGTGGGAAGGATGTTTAAGGTTTTGGAAATGTCCCTGAAGAACCTGAAAGACGGACTCCATTGCCGTAAAGAAAGAGATACGGAAACAATTGAGTGATTTGTCAAGGTCCCGGTCAGCTTGAGGTCGAGGTCAGGCACGCAAGGTCAGAGGTGTTGGAGCTGTGCTCGGCTGTGCGGCCAGGCTCAAGGACACCTGAATCGCAGCAGGCCCTCGGAGAAGAAAACGGAAAACACGGTTTGAGACTGGTGGAGGGAAGTCAGACAGGGCAAGATTTTATGACAAGGTCAGGACACTGGACGAGGGAAACCACGGACCAAAGCGAATGAGGAAAAAGAAAGTACGACCTTGAGGGGCCAATGACATGCGCACCGATCCTTCCCCTCTCTCTGTCACTCTCTTACCATCGGGGCAAAAACTCTTGTTACTTGTGGAAGGCACTACGACGCGGGGTAGAAGGTGCACCCGCCTATATTCTACCCGTCTAAGTGCTAAGGGTCGTCCTACCCGAGGCCAAGAGAACTTTTGCTGTTGCCGAAGATTTAGTCAATTCTCAACTTCTATGCATTGCACCGTCAATCAAACCTTTCTTTTTTCTTCCTTTTTCTCTCTCTTCTCTATTTTGGCCTTTCTTTTCTCTCGCCGTCTTCCACACTGTCACGAATCCCTCCGAAACAACGGTGAACAGGCCAAGACCACCATCTTCTCACACCGGTGTGTTAGCTGCTCTGTCCTTTTCCTCCAGCTCCTTGCAAACATACCCATGATGCATCGTGAGTGCTCCCAGGTGCGTTATTACTGCCGGAAGTCGAGACCCTGCTCGGCTCCCCGAATCAACACAATGAGCCGATTCAAGAGCCGTCCATCCACAGGGCCGGGCTCGGCCTCATACGGAGAATCTCGCTGGCCTGTTGTCCGCTTCCCCATCCTGCAGCATATCCATTACAATCCATTACACAACAAGTGAAGCCGGCCGTGTCGTCATTTATGACGATATCACTGTCTTACGACTCGAGACACAGCAGCCCACAAGCCCTCGTCTCGCTCTTGTCGACGCAGGCATTGGGATCCCCCGGGACAGGAATTAGGGCCTTCTCACGATCCATGAGAGACCCATTCTTCTGCCCACCCATCCAGCGCCATCCGAGGACCAAGACCTAAGGTGCCGGTCGCTGCGAAGATGAGGACATGAACCTGAACCCGGGCCCGGATCTGGATCTCAGCTGCCGCTAGCATGCCTCCATCTCGCTCCATCTCCCATCTCGCTCCCGGGCAGGCGTCCGGCGCCCTGTGGAGCGTTGCAGGGCGTCCACTCACGCGTCTGCAGGCCGTTGGGTGTAACGACCATGTCAGGTCCAGCTGTGTGTCAGTGGAACCATGGCATTGGGATTGGGATCGGGACCGATTGGGGGACCAGCTCGCAAGGACAAGCACCGCACGCAGGCCGAGGTTCGCTGCCTGGCGTTATGCATCACCGCTGTTTTCGGCCGCGACAGAGCATCACCTCCCCGTTGTAGGCTGTCTGTCCGCTGCTGCTGCCACTGCTTCTGGGACCGCACAGTCAGACGGCTTGTCACGAATGCCTGCAATCTGCAGCTCCCAACCTTGTGCAAAAGTCTGGGTCTTGGGATCCGCCAACTGCCAGGTTTCTTTGCAACCAAATGCTGTGTCGTTGCTTTTCCTGCCCTCGTCTCTTTTCCCTTTCTCAACTGCGATACAACCTCGATCTGGACCGGTGCACACCTCAGGGGTCGCCTCCACCATGCAGCCGCAGGCATTGCATACACCGGATATCCATCGCGGACGCACTTGGACACTGGCCAATCCAGCAGTCCCGGCATTATCTCCGACGGAGTAAAACCACCTCCTCCGTATCGTGCGGCCATGTCGTGATCGGGGCCATTCGATTCGTCCCGGCCCCATCTTCACTGCATCTCGGTCTGCACTCATTTTTAGTGGTTCCCAGATCGAGGATACGACCTGCTTGGGCCTACATTGAGGCCTACCACGCGTCGGTTGATCATGAGCGAGAAAGAATCCATACGTCTAATTGAACCAAGCATGTACGTATGGCTATCATTACAATTCCTAACTCCTCCAATCCGGGACCCTTTTTTGGTTGCCGTGTCGTTTTACCCCTCCGTTCGCCCTCCCGTCCTGCCCATTCCTCCCGCCCGTTCCTTGCCCCTCCAATTGCGTATCCCGATCTAAAAATCGGACAGACATGGCTCGTTAACATTACAGGGCCGGTACCCAGAACGGCCCACCCAGAGGTTTTGATCCCCCCCTTTTTTTTTCCTGTTCCCTCAAAAGTGATGAAAATGGACCTCATAGTCGAACAGCCCCTCGTCCCCTTCCTGCACATCCCTCAATCTCTAGCCGTTGTGTGTGTCGCCGTTCGCCGTTGTCCCGGGGTATCGTTACAGTTTTGGCAGCTCCTGATATCGCATCGCATTCCCAGCTACATGACTCCTGATCGGGGATTTGGGGCTTGCCCAACATCAGCCTCACCGCCACAGATGAAAATGACGTGGGAGCAACTCACATGAGCTAGCCTAGCCGCAGGGCGTGCCGCAGTAGCCGCACTCTTTTCCGGGTAGTACCCACACCTCTTTACCTGAGGCATGGCACGTAGGGCAACGAATGCCTGGGAGAAGGTGCTGCAACAGAGTTTATTCGTGTTTTGTGGTTGTGGGGTGCAGCCATGCGAACTCACCTGTTTCGAACCGCTCTTGGAAGACGACGGCTTCTGCTGGTTGGTGAAGGCGGTCTTCTCGACCTGGTAATGCGTTGAGCAAGTCATGTTGTTGGCTGAAAAGCGACTGGAGCTCGATGTTCGCAGGGTGTGTGTGCGTGAATGTGTGTGAGTGCGGCTTCTCCGAGTTGTTGACCAGGTCGAAGGCGAGATGGGCGTGGAGTGGTGCTTCAGGCAATGTCTTCCGAGTTGCTGATGGCCGATGATGGTGATCTGAACGAGGCAAAACCCAAGGCGGCACCCGTCGATACTTATAGTTTCCCGTTTCCTTTGAACTCGCAAGACAAGGACAATGCACTGACTGGCTTGTCCGGCAAAAACTGGCAAGGACCAGGTAGGCTGGGTGAGGAAGAAGGCTTCAAGCGGGAGCGGGTGTTCCATGTCCCTGCTCTCGCTACTAGTGCAAGAAGAAAATATGGCAGTGCCATCTGATAATAGTCGGCGAGCAACCGGCGGAAGGCCAGCAGCATACGTCCAAGCAAAAGAAACAACATAGGCCGGTAGGCCGGTACAGTGCAGATGGTACACATCACATTCTGGTGCGGGACTAGCAGAGACCCGGAGGCTTGTCAGTGGCAGCCCAGCGATGGACGATGGTGGCGCGAACCAGGTTGCTAGGATAGGCATGGCAAGGATGGACGATGGGGATCCTGGATCACTCTGTTCGAGGGGGACAAGGTGGGGTGGACCAGGCCCCATGGCGATGGCTGAAGAATTGTTCATCGGGAACGAGCGTGTATGTGTGCGTGTGCGTGTACATGCATCTGTCTATCTGGCCGTCTGCCTGTCTCTGCCTGTATGTCTCTGTGAGCTGGCCAGGCGTTCGTCCTGTTGCATTGGGGCTCGGGAGCTGTGTGAGATGGCAGCTCTTTTTGGCATTTGTTTTCTTGTCGAGGTGAGACAAGCCGACCCAGCCAAAGCCAAAAGCCGCCCGAGTCTGGGAGCGGGACACGGCAGTTTGACGAGGAGGCGCGGCTTGTTGAGGCACGTTGCAACTCGCGGCTGGCGGCGGGCTTCCGGGTTTCCTTTGTTCGATCATGGTCTGTTTGGAACGGACACGAGAAAGCAAAGCGGGAGCGAGGGTAAGGCCTCTGTGAGCAGAGCAGAGCAAAGAAAAGTGAACTGAAGCAGCGCTATGATGCCAATCTATCCGTACCCATTCATTCACCACTCTACTGCGCAGTCCCTACACTACCACACCCATCATCGGCCATCGCCCACTCCCCCCCATCGCATCGCATGCCCCTCCCGTGGCGCCCATTGGCCCCCGGCGGCCAGGCGATCGAAGGGCTAGCGCAGCAGGGGTCGGGCAGGTAGCGAGCAGAAGAATAACCCAGGCGAGTGGATGTTCCAGAGCTCTGTTCGATCTGCCCCGGGATTCGCCCGGGGATTTCCTTATGGCTGCAACTTTGCGGCAGGCGGTAATTATTCAATGGGTACGGAAGGCTCCCAAGACTCCTCCCATATCTACGGTACGCACGTATGGATGGAGAGCGTACATGTACAATGCGGTCACTTGGCTTCGCACTGCACAGCACACACCCGATGCCCAATGAACCCTGCAGGACAGTTACAAACCCCTCCTCCTGCTCACAACCTAAGGCGGCTCAGGAGGCTTAACGGCTGCGAGTTGCGTGCCGTCTTGTTACCAAAGTTTCTTCTTCGCTTTCTCGACATGGGCGATTTGGAAAGGCTACGGTAGTTATGACGAAACATTGATGGACAAGTGCAACACTTGGCAACTCGGGCGCAGCGATTGACTCGCCGGGGTGAGGGACGAGGCGGGACATGCGTTCTTGCAAGGTGCGGTGATGCTGATGGGTTGTTTCCGTATGGTGCGTATATCTCTGGTAGGCATGGTACGTGCAAGGTAGCAACGCAGGTTACCAACGAGCCACACAACGGTCAAAGAATCTCTGGTTTGCGATCGGACTGCACGTAATAGCAGCTCTATCTTGGGATTAGGTTGAATAAGCTATCTGCTAGGAGATCCAATAAGAGATGACATATGGCGATCGAGTAAGGCCGGCAGTAAGAACGAGGAAGATGCCTGCTGGTGGCTGCAGGCTGGATGCGGGACTACGGATGGACGAGGCGACTTTCCGCTGGAAGCAATATCAAACTCTGTTTGCTGATGGCCCTCTTTTTCCTCTTGGGCTTTCCATGTTCGTTTTTCTGCGTCTCGCTGGCTGTGGCAGTTTGGTGTTAGTGTTGGTGTTGACGGACGCATTCGACTCTCGTCTCCGACAATGGCGTTCTTTTTAAAAAAAAAAAAAATTATTCGGGATTTTTTATGAGCAGTCGCAAACCCGCACAGAGTTTGGGAGCAAAGCAACGCCCGGCCCCGTCGTCCTCGGGGGACCCTATTGGCCCGCGGACTGGGGGCTGAGGGGCGCCCTTCCGGGGGCCCGGAGGGAGGAAGGGGGTTATCGCGGCTGGCGTGCTCACCGTGACTCTCGCCGGCGGCAGCCCGATTGGTGGCTTGGGGCAGCGCGCGCGCACATCTCTCACACTCCTCCCCCCGGGGGAGCTTCCAGGAGGGGAGGCCCTTTTTCCTGCTGCTGCCACGATCACGACAACCAGGGCACGACCACCACGTACGTATCGCTCACGCCGCCCGCGGAGTACCTGTCGGGGATGACTCTTTCTGTTTTAGATGCACCACGATGGATCTTGCGCTGGATCGCTGCGATGCGTGATTGTGCGGATGCCATACTGCGTACCCATGGCCGCCATGCACATCCCCTGCCCTACATTCATTGTACCGCTCCCAGATCCATCACCCACTCCCATTCGTACCTGCGCATCCAATTGTATCGCCTTGATCGATGCGTTCCTTTTTGTCACTTCTCCGAAATGCGGCGTGGTCCGTCCAGGCACCCTACTGCCTACTGCACGGTACCTATCTATTCGTACCTCCCTGAGGCGTCTTGCGCTGTCCCTGTCCTACCCTGCCCTGCCTTGCCTTTGCCTTTCAGGTCTCCGGCTCGGGCTGAACCTCTCGCCTCAGCAAGAGTTAAAGTGCCTTGGCTGGGTTTGCTTCCTGGAATTTCCCATCCAGGCGACTTGCAACCGTCAACGAACGGCGAGACCGGCTGCCAGGTGCCTGGGCTGGGCTAGGCTGAGCTGGGCTGAGCCCGGGGCGGACACGCAACTCAGCTCAGCTCCGACACGGGAGAAACAGGCCCAGGCATCGCGACCGCCTTGTGCGGGGCGGAAGGAGAAAGAGCACGGCGGAACGAACAGGGAGAGACGGGCCACAGACTCAATGGGAGCAGCAGAGAAGGAGCTCCCTCGGTGCTTGCTGTGTCGAATCGGGTTATGCTGCCGTGCGGCGGGAGCATAGCCCTGGGAACGTCGTCGTCAATCCGGACGAGAAGAGGAAGGTACAGCTCTCCTCCCCCATGGGCCCTTGCTCTTGCTGCATCTGCATCATCGCGTGGACCCGGCCCAGTTCAAGCCGGCTATTCCAACTGCCTTCCTTCCTCAAGGTGGTACCTTACCTGACCGTGGGTCAGGTACTTCGTAAGGTATCACTATCGTGCAGACTCCGCGAGGGTGCCTTCCCCGGGGTTGACTGATGCAGCGATGCAGCTATGTATGCAGCGCATGGAAAGTGGTTCCTTGCGTCAGGTGTCCCTTCCTTTCTTTGAGCACCACACCGAGTGCATCCACGAGGAACCACCACATGAGATACGAGGCTCCACGACCGAAACCATGATTTCAATCAAACACGAAAACCTCTCTTTTTTTTTGTTCAGTTTTCCCGACGATCCTTTTTTTTTTTCTTCCTCCCTTCCGTCGCCTCCCTTCATTTCTTTCTACAACGTACGACTGGGCTGCACCGTGCTCCTGCAAACATCCGGCGGCTGCTCTCTTCAGTTTTTTTCCCATGACAATCCGCCATGCTTTCTTGTCCGATGGCCCAAGTACGCGTTTGGCCGCCCCAAATGTCTCCACCGGCTCCTCACGCGCTTTCTTTTTCCTCAGTCCCTGCTCCACGGTTCCCTGGCTCATGGTTGCTCTTTCTTCACTCTCAGCCAAGGTTCCTTAGCGTGCCATTCTGCAACAACTCCGGCCACTCAACGATGGGAGGATGATGGGCTCTTCAGGTTGGGGGCGACGGCACGCTGGGGGTCAACCCACATCGTGTCCACCCCGGCAAGGACCAAGAAGAGAAACTGCGCTCAATCGTGGCGGGAACGCCAAAAACGCCCGTTGGAGGGTCCGAGGAACCGTCTTGGGCCGCCTGCTCGTCGCTGAGTCGATCCATCTGAAGCAGGGTCGGCGCCAGTTCTCGTCTGCAAAACAAACGCTTCGATGCGGTTGCACCATGAGACGTCAACAATCGAAACCATATTTCACAATACTGTCCGCAACCCTGGTTGCTTGTTTGTCACCGCACACCGAATTGCTGCAGAGGGAACAAGCCCAGTCCTATCCCAGCATATTGGTCCAAGGATGGTCACACGGGCGAACGCCCGCGTTCGACTTGACGCCGTGCCGTATCCGCTGCTACAACCCGGGATCGACGTTGCGCAGGCGCCATCTATCTTTGTCGCTGGGGGACCAGATGGAGGAAACCAGACATCGGTGGCTGTGTGGCACAAGCCTCCCTGGTCCGTAAACGCCCACGAGGTTGACGTCTGTGCCAATGACGAATCACCGTACGACGTTGAGCTGATGCTCCCTCGGCGGATTTGCATTCAACGGCACATCAACAGCACTGACCGAGGGCCTCCAAATCTTGCGTTTTCGGGGCGACCGGCTGTGAATCCGACTGTTCCTCCGGATGTTCCGCCGGCTGTCTGAAGCAATGGCGCGGAATGCCCCGTCGGATCGGGGGAGCTGTGCGAAGCTCAACAATTCTCTCGGGTTTGAAGCCTGTTGGTTGGTGATTGATGGAGTCGCGGCTTCGCCCGTTCGCGAGGAACCTTACAAGCCAGCCACCTCCATCCACGCAGCCTGCGCACAAGATGGCAGCGCCAGCGCGGCAGGCTTTGGGGGGCTTCACCGACAATCTCTCGGATGGGTCTGGATTCGTCGGCTCCTGGCCTTTCACCCCCGGATGTCATTCGATTTTGTTCCATGTTAGGCCCAGAACGGTTATTGGACAATCTCGGGTTTCACACTCCTAGGTTCAAATGCCTACATAGGCAAAGTGATGTGTCAATCCCACTCGGCACAATGCCATCGTTGTCATTTTTGACCAAACACCAGCGGGCACATGCTGGGCTTACACACCACCCACCTCACTGCAAGTACCGACACCATTAGCGTCCATCAAGGCAACCGATACCTTCCGACGCTCGCTGCAGACACGGTTCAGTTACCGGTGGATAAGACCATTCATTGACTCCCACAAGGTACACCTGAACGATACGCCTCGTGCGTGCACGTCAGGCATGCAAGCTTGCCGATGTGATGTGTCATCTCACTACCGAGATGCAAGGTCGATCAGCTTTTTGTCGAAATCTGTGGTAGCCCACCTCTGGGCCGGCTGCCACTGCCAATTTCGTTGACACAGTGGTTACAAAAATGATCTGTCATATCAACCACACCTTCTGGGCTGCAAGACGGCTTCGCTCTAGCAAGGAATCGTCTCCGCCAATTTGGCCCAATGGTTGAGGCCAGCTCTGTTTAGGATGTTGTCCTCAGGGAACCCTTGGCTAGATGCTTCACCGAGAATTGATCCACGACGATGGGCCGTCATCCTCGAGAAGTGCCACTTGGACGACACTGTCCCAGACTCATTGACTATGGCCCATACGAGTCAACCGCCACCCGAACACTTCCCGTCTGCGCAACGACCTATTCTTGGCCGCACATGTGCTACCTGTCAAGCTCAGCAACAAGAGACCAGGTATTCACAACGGGATCAAGCATATCGTTCACAGCCGGTGGACTTGTCAACACGATCGTTTCCTTGCGGTGAGGATACCTGCATTGCCTTTGATGCAAGCGCCCGAAAAGACGTCGTGCCCTTCGAGAAGACGAGGATTTGTCTCATCAGACGCTAAACGCCAGCATCAGCAACATGGCGCCAGGCTGGTTCGATCAGATGTCTTCCCAGAAGTTTGGTTGCTTGGACGCGTCACCGCCGTAAGCCCTCGAAGGCGAGCATATCCTTTGTGCAGACGAGTGCCCCGTCTCTTCTGGCGGGACCCAAGGTACACGATCCCTGGGGACTGGGGTTCGGTTCTCAGTTTAGGTCCGTCTGGGAGGAGCGCCGCGAGATCCACGATCGATCCCTCCCTCAATCTCCTGATCATCTCCATGTTCGGCGCCAAAATCTCGGTTACCTCTTCACCAGCGACAGGCATCCTGGCTAGTCAACCAGACTGTCGGAACCGCTCTATCGATTGTGGTCACCCGGTACCACATGGCCAGCCATACTACTGAGGGACGACGGCGGGCCACCGCATTCTGACCGCCAACAATGTGGACGATCTCTGCCAGAATGCTTTGATCGAGAATTCAAATCTCGATGATAACCCCGCCAAACGAAGTTTCAAAACTGAAAAAGAAGGGCATGTCTCAATCACCAAACCCTTGTCGTTTGCATCTCGGCCTTGGAAATCCATCCCAGGCGCACCATTTCCTGTGGCTGAGAGCCAGCCAGCCCAAAGGATTGCGATGGCTTGTTACACCGCCCTAGCTTCCCGCAGCGCGAAGTAACCACCCATCTTCGCCTGTCTCAATCCCGCAGCATGTTACCTGTCAACTTTATTTTGTCGACCTTTGTGTGCGTTTGACATGGGGACCCTGATTACTTCCAACTGCCTTCTTCGGAGTCACTATCATGCCCATCATTTGCCTCTGGGTTACGCCACGTGAACACATTGTTGAGACCGCCGTAGTGTTGTTGAGTTGGAGGGCGGGGCCATATTGAGGCTTGCTTCACGATTCTCAGCTTGCATCAGTGACTCGTCACCTTCGGAATATTCTCCTCGATCGGACTAGTCGCGTTGTTGGAAGATCTAGTATTGGTGATAACTGACAAGGTGCATCCTGTCGGGCCGCTCAAGTTAGACTTTGACACGGCATTACGAGTACGTCCGAAGCCAACGCTTTCTTCTTGGTTGTCTCACAGACAGGCAGCGCCCAGCGGCCTGATTGGCAAGCCCGATTTATCTTTTCTTTTTCTCAGAGATCGCCAGTCTCACAGCCAACGGCCACGGGGCTGTCTATCTTTCGCTACACCGTCACGTCCACGCCCGCCTGATAGAGAGGGTTTTGTCCTAGGAGATCGACGCCCTCCCATCTGGCATCGTCCGTTATTTTCGTCGGCGGCGGTGGCATCCCTGCTCCATGCAGAACCAGCTGGTGCCACCGGGTTAGGTATGTATTAAGGGACGACGTGCCAATCATGCAGTCTCGGTGCCAAGCTGTAACAACCGGACAGGGCTGCAGTATCGTGTGATGAACCTGTGGGTTCGAAGAGCGCCACATGTCGCAGACTGGCAGCGCTCAATAAGCAACGAAATCAAGGCAGCCAGAAACAGTCTAGAGCCATGGCTCTAGGAACACCGGCCACGGGGCTCCCGGGCATCTTGGCTCGGGGTCGGGAATGTTCGAAAGCGGGGATATCGTACGGCGGCTCAAAAGTCAAACCGAATAGGTACGACACGAGCCCGGGCTCGTCCCGAGGCGACAGAACAACATCCATCAGGTCGGATGTCACAACCATTGCCTCGAGGCTGGCAGAGTCGCAGGGTCGCACGTCAACGATGCTGTGGCCCCCTGGAACGGCAGTCCGGCTTGCGGTTTCCGACGTCACACGACGAGCAGCATGTCTGCCCAGGTGCGACGTGGGGCAGCGAAGAAGAATAACTACTTTACTTTTAACTCATGATGACAGATCAGCACCATCTCGTTGGGCAGACAGACGAAGAAGGAAACGGCAACGACGTTAACGAGGGACATGTCAACCGGCACCGCGGCTCTATCCGCCCATCCGAGACCCACGAGTATCCGCTCTCACTCTCACTCTCTCACACACATCTCTCTGTGCCGTTACGAGATGAGTCACATCTACACATCACCCGTCGCCGGTTGTTGATGCAAGTAGGTGGTCGGCCTCTCGGCGGTGGCATCCCGGCGGCGTGGCGAGCGACGGCGACGGATGCCGGCCCCCAACATGCGGTCACGCTGCACAAAGACTCAGACGGATCTCAGACGAACGGGTCGGAACGAGAGAGTCGCAGCCCGAGGAGGGCAAAACGAAGTCACAAGAGACAAGAATTTGAGTTGTGTCGACCCGGGCAGTTCCCCAGGACCCTTGTAGGGGGAAAACAACTGTTTCCTGCCTGTCTGGCAATCTGCTTGTTTTCTTCTATGGGTTCGCAGTTTTTGCGTCAACACCCCCCCACCCTTTCCTCCTCCTATCTCATGCGCTCGTATTCTACATGTTGGTGTGTGTCCTGTTGTTCCTTTCCTGGGCTGTCTCTGACCGACTGACTGATCCATTGTGATTCTGTGTCCTTCTCCAACAAGCTGCCCGGGCCCAACGACTCCCATGACCTGAGTACGTCTTGTCTCGTCTATAACCCGAGACCTCGATCTGATCCAAAAACCGCCCCCTCATTGATTAAAGAAATAAAGGAAGAAAATGGTGAATCCGCCCGACGCGGCTTGCTGGCTTGCCAGCCCCTCCTTCCCTTGCCCTCCCGCTGGAAGAAAAGTCATGCTCCCCGAGACACCCATGTCCAAAACGAGGCTCGCAAAAGGAACATGCGGAAAAAAGAAAAGCTATGCCGGCCCCCCGTCAAGAAAAAACAAAAATGTGATGGCCCCCAAACCAAGAGAAAAAAAAGGGGGGCGGGGGGTGATGAAACAAGAGGTAACGAGAGGGGAAAAAAAGGACGGGGGTGTCAAGTCTAGTAAACAGGTATCGATGGAAAACAAAAGCCCCCCTTTCCGCCGCAAACGCCCATAAGCCCCTTTTTCTTTCTTTCCGCCCCCAAGGTATCAAGTAGAAGTGTAGAAGGAAAAGAAGACTGCCTGAAAGAGAGAAAAAAACGAAATGAAACAGAAGAAACTCGAGAGCCGGGTCCCCCCATGGCTCGCTGCTTCTCGAAAAGGAAGCCGTGCTGCTCGCCTCCTGCTCATCTGACCGCGTCTCCCACACACCACGATCTCTCTCTCACCGTGTGACACACGCGCGGGGCCTCATTTCATTGTGGCTAGCAAAAACGTGGGGCTAGGGGCGGCTGGTCACCCTCCTTTCATTTTACAAAGAGGAGGGAGGGTTGGCAGGCGAGACTCTGCTCACCTCACCACCTTGTCGATCTTGACGAGCAGTTTGCCGCCTTCGATCGGGCGGTTCTTGGTGTCCATGAGCTTGACGAAGCGGAAGCCAGGACGCAGCCGATCGAGCCGGATACACGCCCACGACAGCAGCTCGTCGCCGCCGATGTGCGGGTCGTTTTCGACCTTGAACCTGCAAGAGAAACGTGCGTCAGTAAATTTTGTTCCTCTGTCGTTTTCTTCAATCTGACGTCCTCCCCGAAAAAGAAGGTTTCTACTCGTCACATCTCATGGATAGATGTACATGCGGGAGGTGATGCGGAAAGGATGCGGTGTGCAGCGGCCCGACCTGTCAAGTGCGGCCTGCGACAGCGCGAACAATGCTTGCTTGGCAAGCGAGTATTGGCGGCTGGCGGCTCGTGACGGGAAACGGTGCGACCGTGACACCGCAGGACAGAGGCTCGACGACCGTTTTCAGTTGCACGGCAGGCACCCATCGTCCTGTAGCCATGACGCGAGCGTCACGGCTGGCCGCACCTCGTCCGATGACAGATCAGGCCATCAGGGCTGGCTCCATCGCATCTCAGAGTGCACATCTTCCGTAGAGCGCTCCGCCTGAAGGTCGGACACGCCGCGCGGAAGGGTAGGCGCGGAGCCGCGTATCCAGGTGTTCTTCTCGGGTCGTGTATCATGAAGAACCGGTGCGACCGAGGTGGCGGTGAGGGGAAAGTAAACAAGGGAACGGTCTTCTTACCTGACGAAGCTGAGCTCCTGCACCACCCTCGAGATCTTGGGGAACTTGAGCCGCACACCGTGTTCCCATTCGGGGTGGTCCGTCTTCTTCGCCCCGGTCTTGAGTTTGAATTCGTCTTCATCGGCGGCTTTGCCGTTGACGGCACCGATCTCGACGTGGAGCTCGCACTTTACAAAGGGGCGTAGGTTCTTGCCACTGCGGCTGCTATCGCTGTCCGAGGAACTGGGAACCCAGACATGCTGACCGGCAATGATAGTAACAGTCAGTTCCAAGTCGCCCTGAGGAGCAGCGTCAACCTCAGTAACGGTGTCCTTATCTGTGCTTCGATATCCGACGGGTTTGAAGACCCAGCCTTGTTCGTCCGCGAACATGCCCTCGTTGAGCATCATACCCTCGTCAAGGTACTGCCAGTTGAGGGCCACCATCTGCACGCCCTTCCGCCAAAACGGGCTGGGGTCAGGGTTCGAGCTGTCGACGCGTGCGCCGTTGGGGAAGGCTCGCATGAAAAAGTTCTTGTTGTGGGTGAACATCTCGCGGGCCTTGGTCGCGTGCAGCTTGAGGATTTCGTTCTCACTTATCGAGAAAATGTGGCTCGGTTTCTTGGCCGCGGGCGTCTCAAAACTCTTGAAGGGCTCGCTGTGGGTGTAAATTGCCAGGTTGCTGAGGGCAAGGCAAATGGCCGATTTGACGGTCTGTACGGGCGTGGCTGCATTCGTTGGAGGGGCAGATCCCTGGTTGCGCTCATCGTCGGAACTAGAGGCATCCTCTTCGTTGGCCTGTCCTGCTGATAAAGCTGATTTGCTCAGGGGCACCTCGATATTGTGGTGTGCCTTCCTGACCTTGATAAGGATCTTGCGCTTCAACTCCTCCAGCGTAGGGAGACGGAAGCGGGGGTCAATGTTTTCCCAGGACTTGTCGACCAGCATTTCGCCCCATTCCTCCTTCATAATATCGACCATGACCTCCTGCTGCTGGTGGTCGGCATGAACTTCGAGGCTTACAATGATTGGCAGGTCATTCGTCTCGAAGGCGGATTCGCGAATGGCCTGGCATACCTCCCGGAACCCGCAAGGAGTAGTCAGGGTCCAGCCATGAGTGACAATGGGCTCGTCCTTGGGGAACGGGCGAGGTTTGCTGGGAGATGAAGGACGAAGGGTGTGGTCTAGCGACTCGACCGAAGTGCTTGGCCCTAGCATGGTGGTGCTGTCGTTGGGCCCAAGGGATCTGCTGGCAGCACTGGTGTTCCTGCTATGGCCACTACCATGGCCACTACGATCGACTAACAAGTCCTCAACAGTCTCCTTTAAGCTTGCTGCGGCGTTGGGGAGCGATGAACCGGAGAGATTCCTCGAGTGGTCAGGTTTAGGGGACCGGGATCCTTCCCGAGTCGTAAGAGGGGTATCGCCGTTCCAGACATCGATCTCAATACACCGACATCCTCTCCGGAGAACCTATGATAGGGATGTGAGTACTGAGATTCATTTGAAAAGCAGAGCACGGCGTCACATACCGTTTTATAAGCCTCGGGAGAGCTCTTTGACGCAAGCTGGTTTCCCTCTAGATATGTGTTATGACTACTACTGATGAAGTAGTTGGTAATTGGGCGCGACAAGTCCTTGTTCTCATCTTTCAGAGCCCGGGAGGCTTCCCAGCCGTAGTTCCTGAACCAGGTCTCAAGAAACTCGGGGCAGGTATATCTGTCTTTGTCCTCGGGAAGGACACTCTCGACGTCGGTCTCACCCTGTACTTTCTCGAGGAACACAAGGAATTGTTCGCGGGTGACGAAAGGTTCGCGGGATAATGACGAGCGACGGGAACGCAGATCGTCAAAGGCCTTCTTGAGGCGGTTCTGAATGGCGAGGCTGAAGTAGATTTCGTAGGGGGTCGAGGTAGTGGCAGGGATATCCTTGGGATCCGAGGTGGAAGCGGAGGAAGGTTCCGTGGCCCCCTCGGCGTTTATGATGTTGATCCGTGGCATCGGTGTGGCACGTTGAAAGTGACCGCCTTCATGTGCATTTGTGGGTGATAGCATGGCCGTCAGGTTTACCAAGTTCGCGAGGGTAGCGCGTGACGTCTTGTTGGTCCTGGACCAGAGGGGCATCGTGAGGGTTCGCTTCTTCTGGCCCATATCGTCGGTTGGGGCCTTGCGGCGCCGGAGCTGGACAGCATGTTAGCATGCACATTTGAGATTGTGAAGCCCCCACGAGCGAAAAGCTCGGGATCCTAAGGCCCAAGAACGGCTGGAGGGAGGGAGGGCGAATTGACTGCCGCATCTCAGCCGGAGCCTTGCATCGGAAAACCCCTGATATGGGATGGTCTGGAAGACGTACTGGGAGACACATAGTGGCCTAGCTGCGGCGGCTGAGAGCCTGCCTTACGATGCCGACTTCTATAGGGTCGTTCGGTTGACGTAGGAGGGGGCGTGAGATTCCTGCTCAATAGCCTGCTCTGGTGCTGGGGTACAGAGGGAATGGCTTCGCAGCTTCGTCGGCGCTAATCAGCCCATTGAAAGATGACAGAGTCCGAGCGAGGGCATGAGGATGTGGAAATAAGTTGAAGATGAGGTCAACGTCTGTCTCGAGGACGAGGTTGAGGATCGAGGTCGAGGCATGGAGGACCAGCGAGGGCAATTTCAACGGACTGGAAAGCGTGGTAATGCATGTCAGCAGCTGAAGACCAGGGGGAGGGGACAGCCTCGTCCGATGGTGGGCGAGTGGCCAATGGGAAGGGGCCAGCACTGCCCCGATGGTCTGGATCCCTGCCAAGGGTGGCCCCGCCGCCCTGCCAGTGGTGCCCTTTAGCGTGGTGTTCCTTACCGGCGAGACCTCTCGGTAGCGCGGATAGGGCAGTCAGTGGACTCAGTGGAGGACGCGACAGGCGGCTGTCTCCATGCCCATCTCGACGGGGTCCACAACTCTCCTGAATCCATCAGTCTGTTTCGTTTTTCCATGTTTGTTATTCCGCAGCCTGATTTCACGTCTCTGCCCCGGGCTCGAGGAATTTCGCCCGCTTCATCGACGCGTACCGTCCATATTTCTCCTGTTAGAGAGTGCGTTGTCAGACGGTTCGCGCCACCGAATAAGCCCCCGTCGTCTGGGGCAGAATTGGCTGTGAAGTGACCGCCGTTGTGTGTCTGCATGCACAGTGACAAGGCGGCGCTCGTTGGGGGCGGAGTCTGCTGTGATGCCCATCTTGCTGCATCGCGACGTGGAGCGTCACACTCACTGCCTAAAAGAAAAAACAAGGTATTCTGCGGCGATAGAGGGCTGGACAACAGGTGAGGTAGTATAGCTTGGCCCCCAATCGCCGTCCGCCCTGTCATACACCCTACATACGGCGTACGGACGGGGTACCGCTCCCGCTTTGGGTTGCCGGCCGTAAGCAGAGCTCCATAACAACCGTAGAACCATGGGGTTCGGCTGTATAGGCAGACTCAATGGTTCTCTGGTGATACCCTTCGCCTCCGCAAAAGCACGGTTTCTGGCCATGGTCTGTCAAGGGCAGCAATGACCAGGCGGGCTCGCTAGCACTTACACTACGACAGACATGTTGCAGCCTTGCACCCCTTTTGGCATTCCGTCAATAGTACTATTTAAAGTAAGTTGGGTGGAAACAGTCTGGCGGGCTTCGTATGGGGGGATGATCCCCATCAAAAGTAATATCATGGACGTGCTAAGGCCGACCAAATGACGGAGGGCCCAAGGCAGAAGCTACCTTACCCGGCTTTACCTGAGGTACACGAGGCACACCAACCAACGAAGTACACTACAGTGGGCTACCAGCGACCCGAGACCCGGTGCCAACACTGTGACTTGTGAAGACCCAAGCATCCGCAGGGCAGGTGGTCTCCACTCGACTGTTCACCTGCGCGTGCTCGCCCAGCGCTTGTCACCTCGCTAGAGGACAGGCGAAGGCCGGTGCGTGCCTCTCTCAACATTCTCCGTCTTCGTCCCTCTCCATCCCCATCCAGTCTCCAGTGTCTTTGCTGCCTCCAGCTGCGCCTGCGCCTCCCGGAAACCACCGCCTCACGGGCAGTCGCCACCCGGATCGGAGCGCGCGGGTTAAGTGGGGTCAAGTGAGGACGACATGTATCCGTCACTGTCAGAGTGAGAGCGAACGGGCGACCACGGGGCACCAGCCCGCGCTCAAGGGCCGCCAATCTAACCTCACTCGGTGACGTTTGACATCGACAAACATCTGTTAAACTCTCAACGGCGCACTACGCCTCTTTTTGGCCATCGCATCGACCCCAAGAATACTCCCGTGACTCCGGTCACCATCGCCGCCCGTATCCAGAGTTGACAATCGGAACTGCCGGCCAAACTCTCAGACCTGATCGGGGCACTACCCCGCGCTGCACAGATCTCGACATCTCGCTCCGTGACGTAACCCCAACAACACGACAACCTCATCCATCCGTACCGAGAGTATCCATCGCATCGCGTACCTTTGCAAGAAAGGACCACTACACCCAGCACAATCGCACCCCAAGCTTAACGTAGCTCATCATCGGCCATGTCGCAACAACCAATGTCACAGCGCGGGAGCGAGGCCGAAGTCAAGTCATGGGGCTTCCCCCATGTCTTCACTTGGACCGATGGACCGTACGTAATCTCCCCTTTGTAGCCCTTGGGAGGTTCTGCTCATCAACAACGGCTTCCTCCGGCTTTGCGTTCTGGCTTCAAACCATCAGCAACTGATATCGATGTTCAGGAATGCGCACTACCCCCCGCACTCGCACCGCGGCCTCACGACCCATCTGATCCTGCGGGGAAACTTGACCATCACATATCCCAAGGACGAGCGGCCCGAGAAGGTTACCTATGGCGTTGGGGATCGCATTGATGTCGACGCTGGCCGCGTGCATGAGGTCTGGATTGGCGATGAAGGTTGTACCTACGTGATTGGAGAGTGAGAGGTTCGTGCAAAGAGAGAGCTGAAAATAAGCTTGTTGTTTGCACAAATCGTCCATTTACTCGCCTGTATTGCAACAGCTCACACTCGCTCCAGGAATCAAAATTGCTGATCCGGCGTGTCACCCTCGTCTTCGCTCGTGGATGCGCGATCTCTCCGACGTCTCGAGGGGCTTTGCATCTCGTCAAGACCTCTTCGTGATTGGAATAAACATTGGCCCAGGGTGTCTGCTTGAGACTGCGACAGGGCAGAACCCTCTGCACAAATCCTGATGTGGCCGCGGCCGCCCTTGACCGCAGACTTGACCGACTTAAACTTTGGTGCCACTCAATGCGCATCCAGAGAACCTCCTGCTCGAGTCCTCGAGAGCCGAACGCCCGGTCAGAGCTTTGGTCCCCTTTTCTGAGCCTGGAATGCACCGGATGAGTTGTGAGTCCCTCTTAAGATCAACTTGACTTGCGGCCGCATCGAGTTTCTTGAGGGCCGGACGTGCTTCTGTCGTGGTTTCGTAGGACGCAGCTGAGCTGCAGCAGCATTGACGAGCCCTGGAGTATATCGGCGTAAGCATGCGCAATGCGTAACTTCAGTCGACGGGTCCGCGAGTGCATCGCCTTGCATAGGCGATGAGGTCCAAGCCTAGCAGAAAGACACGATCCTCAGCAAAGTGACTAAAAGTGCGAAAGGCCATCCCCGTGTTAGTTACAGATGAGCTTACAAACACTTTGGAATAGAATTTGCCTTCTTGTGGTGAAAGAAACGACTGTGAAACGGGAGTCCGTTGCCCGTGCACCTTGGCCATGGTATACTTCCGACTCATTCAGGGGACCGGCGATCAAAACGTTCCGGAATGCCATGGAACCCCGACTTTCTTGGCCGTCAGGAGGCTTCGTCTGTTCAATGCGGCGAACTGACTCGGGTTTGAAGGCAAAATGTTGGGACGGGTGAGGGACTGCCGCCTGAAGCTCGGCAGAAGGAACACTTGTGCAGCCAGTGGCAAGTGCTTGCTCAAGGGAACTGGGTTTCAAATGACAAGTTGTAGTGTGTGGCCTTCGACAAGTTGGTAAATAACGTCGGTGGAACCCCAGCCAAACGACTGTCACGGGAACCAGCTCATTGCTGTCGTTTGCCTAGCTTGAACTTTGCGTGACATTGACGGATAGCAGTTGGGGAAGTGAAGCGACGACTACCGACAATAAGCACTGATGTCAACCAAGTCATCTGGCCCTTAGAACCATACGCGCGCATCTTTTGATCGTCCGTGGGCGCTTGGGCGTCAAATTCGTCCCCCGATTGCCGTCGTCTCATTGTACTCCCCCCGGCAGCTGCCAGTAGTACTTGCGACACTCAGTGTGTCCGGTTGAGAGCATGGTTTGGACGACCACGAATAACTCTCAACGGCATCGAGTCATCGTTGGCCAGGCCGCCAGCCCTCAGCCTTGACTCAAGACCGCACGGAACAAGAAAAAAAATGTCGGCTACATTGTCTAACATGGTGCATTTGCAGGTGATCTCAAAGAAAGGAGGTCGGCTTCGTAATCGCAGGGCGTCGGGATGAGTGCGTGTGATGAGTCGCGTACGACTGACGTGGATAACGCTTGCGCATGTTTTGCGTCAAGTTGAAAGTTTGGAGACAAGCGACAGCTTCCTTTTTCCGAGCAGCCGGCGGATGTCGTGCGTCGGCGACGGCAGGAGACCGAAAAAAACAATAGCCGCCCGGCGAGATGAATGGAGCGCAGATCAATCTAGCTCCAAGCGCAACAATTTTCAGGTTGCATGATCTCCGGGCCTTAAAAATTGGAGCTTGCCGTGCCGTTCCATTTGCGAATTGCTCCGACAATGCTCCGAGGGTCGAACATGTTAGGTCCAGGACAGGACGGGATGCTTGCTCCAACACCGCAACCGTTTCGATCCGCTCGGGGTCGACGGCGCACTCAGTGTCCGACCTGGCCCGACGTCGCAGTACAATATGGTCTCATGTTTGGACCGTGGCTGGGGTTCAATTTAAACGTCGTTTCCGTAGGATGTCGATGGCGGGGAAGCGTCCGTCATCGAACTATCACTTTTACCCAGCATCCCGTCAAAAGTGCTCGCGTTCCCACAGACAGGGATGGCGTCGACCAATCTTGCCGGCAAAAAGAGCGGTCGCGGTCGCAGTCTCAGCGATGCTGCGGGTTGGCGGGGTTCGAGATGATAGCAGACGTGATAAGTTTGAATGGCGACAAGACTGCCCACCCGCGCAGGAAGCAGAAGAAGTACACGGTACATGCGACTCCCTGCCATTGCGACTGCTGGTGGCAGTTTCGCTTGTCGACCATGTGGCCCACAGGCTAGCGTAGTCTCGATAGTGTAGTGCCGCTCCCCGACTTCCAAAAGGAACACAAGGGATCACCCGCCTGTGTCTTCGGCCGAACGAAAAACTTGATGGCACATCGCTGTGGTTCGTGCTAGCAGCAGGCAATTTATCGGTCCTTGGCGAGTCAAGAAGCGCAAACGGCAGTCCACTTTGTCGGCTGGTGCGGGCGATGACCGAGAGCGCAGTGGGCAGTAGGCCGTAGACTGCAGCGCAGCGTCCCATTCCCGAATGTCCGAGACTAGGTACCTTACCTAGTAGAAGGGCATATTGGCCGGGACTCCTGGGCGCAAAAGTCAGGATCCCAGAAGCTAAGCTGAGCGCACTTTTGGCGACTGCAACCGTGCAACGTCGCTAGGAGCTTTTTCGCTGTCGAGGACACGACGGTTGACCGTCACCCTTGCTGTCATTCGGAGAATAATCCACCAGAAATTGTGCACTCCGAGGCGGCGATCTCGATGACGGCCGTTGTCCGTGTTTCCCAGCATCCAGCGTGCATGTCTTAAGCCCACCAGCCTCTGGGCAGAAACGAAAACAGGCCTCTGGTGCAGAATGACGTCCCCACAACGTGGCTTGCAGAAGAGGCTAGAGGCTAGAGGCTCTTGTCTCTGGTGTGGGGTATTGGAGCACTGGAAACAGGCGAAGCAAATTGGATTTTCGGTCCATGAGCTCGAATGATGGAGAGTTGGAGTCAACATTGTTTGTCTCGTTGCTCTAAACGAGGATGCGGCCGAGAATAGGCAATTTCACGAACCCTTGAACCTTGTCTGCCGGGTGCACTGAACAAGGTCTGGTGGGGGAGATTGACCGCTGTGACACCAGGATGAGGCTATCTCGGAGCTGGCATCAGTACTGCGTAGTATACACGAGCCAACCCACGGCACAGAGACATGAACACGGCGAACTACTGTCTCGGTGTTTGGAAGACCCCGATATTGCAACGGGGCCGGATGCGTCCTGAGAAGGGCACGAGGCCGGACAGAAAAAACGGACAATGGAGAAGGGCGGAAATAGAGTGCTTCCATGCAGCAGATGAATACGTGCTCGGGGCGCCGTCTGAATGCCGACACCTTATTCCGGAAGATTGCGTGCGATAGCAGGGAAGAGGGAGAGTGGGAGTCGGGTTGCGGGCAGTCTCAGATTGTCTTGTCCGACGTTGAAAGAGTGGCTGCTGGAGGTCGATGATCGACGACGGGCATCCCTTCGCATGCACGAACTGCATCGGACTGGAAGCAGCTTGTTGCTGGCCTGACCAAGCATATTGCCTGTTGGCGGACTGAGAGCCGGGATGGCTGATGAGGATGTGCTGGTCTTAGCGACGTCCGAAAGCCCCATCAAATCAAGTGGCACAATCTGAAACGAGCACCCTCCCTGAGCCTCAGGGCTCCAAGTGCAAGCTCAGCGTCTTTGGAGGGTGAGTGAGCTGCATGCGTAAGTACGTCCAGTGCAAGCCGCGCCAGCGCCAACGCCAGGTGCGCAAGACCAAGAGCAAGCACAAGCAGGACAGCGGGCGAGACGGACGACTGACGAGAGACGAACTCTTGCTTGGGCTCAACAACCACGGATACGCAGCAGACGCCACAGACAGCGAGGTGAGGGGAGGCCATCCCTGCCTGCACCCACGTCGCGGTGAGTCGGCGTCGCAGCCCATACGAAACGAGATCGGAGAGTCTCGAGAAAGCTGGTACATGAATGACCTAACCAGACCAGCCGGAAATCTGGAACTGATATAAGGTGGGATCGAGCAGAATAAGATGAGGAGAGCGTCAGGCTCGGCGAGGCGCCAACGGACCGACGGGAGTCGGCATCGGAGGAGTAGCTGCGATCTGGGGGGAAAATCCGGCTTTGATCAGGTCGCAGCTGGATGCTACCGCACTGCATACAGTACCTACCTAAGGTAAAAGTAAGGCAAGGTACTATGGGAAAGTGAACGAACCGCAGCACGCCAGAGGTTGGACTCTGGCCATTGGCCACGCAGGCGCCGGGGTTCGGAGGGAGGTTGGCTAAGACACGGTACCGCACTTTCGTACGGATGCACCTCATGCAATAAACGTGGACGTGGACATGGACATGGACTGGAACTGGAACTGGAACTGGAACTGGAACCCAAGGCAAGGAAGGGGGCATTAGGTGGAAGGCAGGGCGCCAGGCACCGGAGGAGCCCCTCGTGAACAGCAGAAAGGCCGCAACGTGGTGGCTTGACGCCCTCACACAGCTCGGGAGAAGCTGCAAAGGGGAAGGCGCCCTGGCCCTGAGTACGACCTTCCCAAGTTTCCTAGTGTGAGTCCCTCCTGCCTTCCATCGACAAAGCTCAGGAACAGGATGGGAAGGCACCACCTGCCGCGGCGCCCATAAGTCCGCAAGTTCAGGCTGCAGTTTCCGGTTTCTGCAGAGAGCGCAAGGAAACAAGAGGCTGGACGACGGGAAGGAAGCAGCAGGACAGGAGCAAACGGCAGGACCTACCACCACCTCACCTACCTACCTAACCTACTCCTTCCCTCCCACACCACAGCTCGACCGCCACAGCTCGCAGGCGCAGTGCACCGCACCGCGACATGGAGGTTCCCGACACTTTGGCTGGCCTAAAATCCCTAAAATCCCGCTGACGGTTTACGGAGGCCCTTCAAAGTTCCAGGTCCCTGGCGGAGCCGACGACGGGCGGCTTTAGCGATTGCCTTCCGCTAAAACAAGCCCAAGACGCCGTCCAAGGCGAGTCTGACGCCCCCAAATTCCCCATCCAAGCGGACGAGCTCCTCTCCATGAGGCTTGAGGGGAGCCCAGAATGGAAAGAGCTAGCCAGGCGGGGCCGATCCGGGCCAGGCATTCCCGAGATTCGGGCCAGACCATGAACAAGCTGCACGCCACGCTCATTTCTTGCGCGGCACCCAGTACTGGCAACTGCAGTCTGCGGCATGTTTGTTAACCGTCTAGCGCAGCAATCATGGCATCGATGATGCGCCTCGATGAATCAGGGCAGCCACTTGTAGCAGGTCGACGGCGGCCGTCCAGGTCATGACATCGACCCGTCCCTCACGCGCCAATCACTTATTCCGATGCATCGTCGTCCTCCTGCGCCCGAGCCACACCACAGCGACCACACACACTCTCGCACTCAGATCTTGGTCGTCCATCATCCAGCCAGCTGCGGTAGCCGCTCAACTGTCCTAGCGCTCCGAGACATGGAATGACGCCTTGTCGTCTCCTTGCCTCCTTGCCTCATCGTCTGGCGCCGGAGTTTTCGCTGCACCAACACTCTACCTCATTCCCCTGGAGTTGGGGTCAGGGCCAGGCTGACTGGCTGGCTGCCCATGACCACCTGCATCCCGGACACGCCTAGCCAGTCTGCCCGCATCAGATCATTGGGGCCGTTGGTCGGTGCCAGAGAGGGGCAAATATGTGCACTGCCAAATGCAATTGCAGACGCAGAGCCACAGGCGCAGAACGGCGGAGAGAACAAAGGGCCATTCTTCATGGCCCTGGAATGGAGCGGCATGACGATTCGGAGGGCCCTTTGAAGAGGGCAGGACGGGACACTGCCAAGGACCAACACCAGACCCGGCCAGACCGCAGGAAATGGCATCAATCAGACGAAGAAATACCATAGTCCAACGCCCATCCGTCCAGACTTACATCCGCCAGCATCCCGGTCCAGAGCCAGGTCAGGGTCAGGGCCGCAGGTGCTCTGTACAGAGTACAGAGTACTCGGTACTTTGACACCTCACCTCAGGCCTACTGCGTAGTAAAGTAAAGGCACCGCATTGCCAGCGCCAGCGCCAGCACCCTTACCTCAGCTGCACGTCTCGCTCCCACACGCTCCCTCGTTCGCTCAGAACCCCCCCCGTCTGGTCTCTGAGCTCTCTACCTACTATGTACTGCGTCGCCTCCGCCTTTACTGGGGACTCGACGCCACTTGATGCCGCTACACCCATACGGATAGCCGTCCGACACGACTTGGCACTCCCCCCAACCACACCTCACGTCCACGTCCCGCTCGGCCAAGACGCATGCCACTGCAGCCCTGCATGGGCCAGCAACCAGCGGCCTTGGAACTTGGAATAGCCCTGCCCATTCGCTGCCGCAGGCGGTACTTTGTCTCTTTCCGCCGTACCGCAGCCCACCTTGCGCGTCTCAAACCATGTACGTCGTCACCGTCAGTTCCACCTCCTGGTTTCTTGTGCACCCATCGAACAGATGCCATCTGAGAGGCCCTCAAGCCGTACCCGTCCCATAATCCCATTCCTACACCTGGTCGCCTACACGCTCCCGGTCGTACACTGCGACCGCTCACAAATGCGTATAAACTGCACAGCTCGCCACTGATCCCGGCAACTGACTCTCTGGAAAAGAATGCCTGTTCTCCTGCGGTGGAGTCTCACTTACCTTAGTCGATAGACGCTCTCGCTCGGTCTGGTCCGGTGCGCGCTGCTCAGGCCCATGCCACACCTCTGCTTTTAATTGCGCCTATCCCACCACAACCACCGCCTTCCTCTGTTCGTGCTGGTCTCCATTTGGTGATCTACGCAGTATTAGACACAGAGTGTGTCCACCCCTTTCCCCTTTGCTTCATCCATCGTGCTGGTCCTCGACCTTGGTTCATACAGCTTTGCTTGCTTTTCAGAGGACCCTCACCGCAAACGATCCAGGCTCATCACGCCATTCTCCCGACCCTCACCGCACAGGCGTTACTTGCCTCTGGGAAAGGGACAAAGTCGAAACTGTGAATCTCGAACGAAAACGCGACATATAGAGAAGCATATGCGCGGCATGGCAGTGTCAAGGTCATCATCGTAACCAACTCTTGTCGGCTGGACGTTCTCACGCCCTGCATCTTCCATCCCGTCACCCACCCGCCTGCTTCGCCCCTCGTTTTCCGATTTGCAGTCCTTGCGATTCGGGCCAGGCGCGAAGGACTTCGTCAACCCGCACCCACGGTGCCAAAATGGGCAATACACACTCCGTCGAGACACTTCAAAATCCCAGTGGTCACGCCGGAAGCCCCAGCAAGAAATCGCCTCAAAAGCTGTCCAAACCGAGAGTCGGCAACCATGCCTCCACGACTGCATCACAAGCAGCTGGCCTGTTAGGCAGCCATGGCCGCATCGCATCTGCTAGTCTCCCACCGTCTCGCGCGGGCTCTTTCCTCGCGGCCCCAACGCATTCACGGGAACCCTCATCTGCGTCCAACGTGTTACAAGCCAACGAAGCTTCGCCGAGCCCGATCCCCCCTCCACCTCCAGAACCCGAGTCCAAGCCAGCAACACCTGCAAAAGACTGGAGACGCAGGGCGAGCTTGTTTCGCTCCAAGAGTTCTTATGAATCCCGGCGAAAAGACAAGAGGAGGGCCACCGTGGTATTGAGCCCAGAGGTTGGAGACAGGATGTCAAGGGCGAATTCTATGACCTGGGAGTCCCAGCAGGCAATGGATCATGCGAGAAAACTGCAGGTTGAAAGGTACGAAAAGTCTGCAATTGCCCTGTCGGCAAGATCGGCTAACCAGTGATTATCCAGTTGGCACGTTCCCGGAAACCGCCAGTCCATCAACTATAACCTGTTATCGTACGAATCGAGGCGATTGCTCAATCTCAGCGAAGATCCCGCAGCTCGTGAGGACAATTCCGTCATGTTTGAGAGCAAGTTCGAAGTTTCACGGAATACATGGAAAAGCTCCCACCCTCATCAGCCAGCAAGCGCGCAGATCACCAGGGCCAATTCCGAGGTGTCTCTCCACGACCCTGTACGCCGACATTCAGTTGTTCAAACGCAAACGCAAACGCAGATTACTAGGGCTAACTCTGAGGTGTCATTATACGCCCCTGTACGCCGACGTTCGATGATTCAAACGCCAGGTCTTGCGACTCGAATGCCGACGGAATACTCTGCCGACAGGCGGTCAAGCTTTCGACACAGCCTCCCTCCCACACCGGCGGGTGGGCGATCGAGAATGAACTCCATAGAGTCCAGCCTCAGTCACATTCCCCCCGTGTTCGAGTTTGTAGCTGAGCCGGAGTTCCTCCCCGAGCTCCTACCGGAACCCGTTCAAGAGCCCGTCGAACGAGCCCTGACACCTTCAGACATGGAGTATCGACCGCTTGGCACGATGAAGTTCGGGTCCTTGCGCATCACCAATGGCGCGGCCAGTCCTATCCCCAGCCCTGACTTTGAACCGCCGGCGAACGTGCAGGCGATGGTGAAACCGCAAACCGAGTCGGACAAGAACGTCGAGGTCACAGTGTCGACGGTGCAGTTGAACACTGCTTCGAAGGTGTTGAGTCCAATCAAGACATCATCCCTAGCGACCGAGTTGCAGGTGCAACAGTCAAACTCGTTAGTCTCATTTGCAAAATCATGCAGGCGGCGCCGCTGACGCTAACTCAATTTAGGCCTCTCAGCCCCGAGTTGAAAATTGCATCCAAGCACACGGCCGTTGAGGATGATCTGTTTGACGACGACGACGTGGCCGAGGACGACGTGCAGATGGAGTACTCAGCCGAGGTTCTTTCTGTGAGGAATGACCCGAACGCGAAACCATCCCTCGAACAAATGCAAGCGGACCAGTCTCAGAAAAATTCCTGGGGCGTCGCTCGTGCCGATAGCGGCATTGTTACTAGCCCAACGACCGAATACCAGCCCAAGCCGCTCTCCAAGGCAGACTCAGGCTACAGCTCGAATGTCTCACTGAGGTCGTTTCACGCCAAGCAGGCTGTTGCGGGGAAAGATCAACCCCCCCGTGCCGCAGCGGAGGAATCGGGCGACGAGAAATCGGAATCCAGCTCACCCGCAGCTGGAGACGTCAGCATTGCCAAGCCAGCACTCGGCCATATTAATGGCGACGAAGTCGCTGCCGATGCCAGCGGCTCTGCATCTTCCACTCCTCCGCCTCTGCCACCCAAGGATGACTATTTGGCAGCACCCGCCAGCCACGCAATGACGGTCTCGTCGCCGACGCACTTCTTCAGCCTGAGCGGCACTCACTCTTTCCGCAGAGACCGCAAAACCCTGGCGTCAATTGACAGTTCGAAGGCATCCGAAAACGGCCCCACCTCGCCGGAATCCGTTCACTCCAGCGGCGGTGGCTCCGACAAGTCGAACTCGGCCCTGAGTATTGGGAGTGGCCTGCACCGACCGGGCAAGCTGCAACGGTTGCTTAGCGGCTCGGGAATGCGAGGGCCCCCCACCGTCCACGCCACACATCCTGCCGACGAAGTCGTCCCCTCCGTGCCTCAGGATATTCAAGAGAAGCTGATTGAGCATTCTGGTCGGTTCCCCATTTCGACCAAGCGACTGGCTCTGCGCACACAGGCAAGCAAAGACACCTTGAAGACTATCTTCAGTGTTGGAAGCTTCGATGCTGGTCAGTCCGAGGACCAGCGGGACCCTTCACCCGAGGCCGACAGAAGGCTTGTGGCCAGGAAGCCCGTTGCCCAAGCATCCCAAGCGGTCGAGAGACCCAAGCCTCCGCGTCGCCGGTCCTTCCAGTCGGTGCCTGCCTCGATCGCGCAAGCTGCAGCCTCGGTAATGCCAAGACGCTCCATCCATCGGAAGCCGGTCTCAACGCCCGTGCAGAAAACTGATTCCGACGGAGAGCTCAGGAATGACGAGATCCAGGATGGTGAGAGTGCTGGGAGAAGCCCCACCTTCCTGGCTTTACCTCCCACCAATGACGATATGCCCGTTCCGGCCAGTCGCACTTTCACAATGACGGCGCAAATGGAGCGTAACATGGGAATGCACATTCGTGCCCAGGGGCAGACAACATCGATGAGCAACAACCCGGAGTTTTTTTCTCCGCCCCAAAGTCCGCAGTACCTTAAAGTGCCCCTGAGCTTGGCCGCCAAGAGAAAGACGTCTCCGCCGGTAAGCCTGCACACTCGAACTGGAAAGACCGTTCGCAAGCCCGCACCACGGCCTCAGTCGGCATCTTCCAGTGAGGTTCCAACAAGGCGGCAGACTTTGTCGAGGCAGAACAGCCGTGAGAATGTGCACAGCTACCCGTCGGCATCGCCGTCCCCAACCATGCTCATCGACGAGGCACTCACCGCGCCTCCAATTCCCCCAATGAGCCCTCGAAGGGCCGCAACGATGATGGAGCAGCAATACGCAATGCGACGTCAAGCCGCCGAAGAAAAGTGGCGCCCTACTAACCGCCGCGGTTCTGAATCTGGTCAGGCTACTCATACCGCTACGCGCAGCATGTCAATGGCATCTTCTGGACTGCATTACCGGCAACCCAAACTCCGCCATCGGGCGAGTTATGACGGGTTCGCCCAGCAGTACGGCGGACCTGTGGCACGCGGACCTGGCTATGGGCTTCAAGCTCCTGTCCAAGGCGGCGGCTACTACCAGCAACAACTGCTGAACGTCCAGGAACAGCACTGGGGGCAACAACAGTGGGAACAGCAGCAATGGGAGCAGCAGCAATCGAACCAGCAGGACTACTATTCTCCTGACACCGTCCAGCCCGGGCTTTTCAGGAGCCGCAGCCGCAGCCGCAGCGTACACGCGCACCCCAACCCGCCTTACCGCGTTCTGCACAGCTACAACTCACCCGCCTACCGCAACGTTCCAATTTGGGGCTGAGAGTAATTCCACAAGCAACCTGCATCATTTTCTTGCGTCCCGTGATGGCGAGGCCCATCGTTCACACTACCACCAGGCGCACATCGAAAGCGTTTGAAACGACAGCGACACCACCCGCGCTAGCCAGCGCCCATTCCGTTCACATTTCCCTATGTAAAGTTTTTGTTGGGCACACGTGGGACGTTCGGATTCAGCCGACGTCGACCTGGAGCGGCGATTTACTGGGTTCTTCGGGACGAGATCGGTTCGTTCTTTTTTTTTTTTTCTGGACATACACATACACCTTTGGATACCCACGGGGGCCTTATGAAACACGGATAAACCGGGCCACGTACGACACATACCACAAAAAAAGGTTTCTCTTGTCGTCGAGAGGGGCGGCACAACAGTACACGACTTGGTTGTTATTTTCTGGGGTTGGCTTTTTTTTTTTTTTTAGTGAGCTCTCGGCGTTTTGGAATACCCTTGCAAATTGCTATGGATGGGATAGTTCGGGCAGGGCAATGTGCGAAAGCACAAGCTAGGTTCAAGGGAAGGCGCGCAAGCACAGGAAAGGCACTGCTGGTATTGCGGCCAGAGATGTCCGGGGTTTGGAAAGGGTAGCAACGTCGAATTATCCGATTGGACGCGCCTCTGGGCGAATACACGACGTTGACAAAACTTGAGTCTCCGCGTCGTGATACGTATTCTCAAAGTGTGACTGGCTCCAATGCTATATACAACAAAACTCCGCCGTGACATCACGTCTGGATGGGACACCCCTTACGCCTCGCCCACTCCTCGATACCCGTCAACTGCGCCGGTAGCTCCCTCAGCACTGGACCCATGTCCACCTTGAACGGCTTCTCCTCAGCCTCGTTGTACCACTCGTACGCCCTGCGCATCTGCTCCACGACAGTATCCCTATTCAACCCGGACCGCGCCTCCATCGCCCGCCCCATCTCCTCGGAGAACTCACCGACATCCTGATGCTCTAACCCGACCTCCCGTCCCCACGCACGGCCGAGCTTCTCAGCCAGCTGCGGCAGTGTGACGGCCTCGCGCCCGCCGACGGCAAAGTTCTTCCCGTCGAGGTCCGCAGGTTCGCGGGTCAGGGCAGCAACCATCAGCGCCGCCAGGTCGTCGTGCGAGATCCACGAGACTTCCAGCCCCGGGCGGTGGCAGTAGACGACGCGGCCCTCGTCGCGCAGGCGCGGGAGCGCCCAGCCCTCGAGGAGATTGTCGAGGTACGCGACGGGCTGGACGGACACGACCGCCACGCCGCTGCCCTTGGTCGTCTCGCGGAGCAGGCGGCGCATCTCGCGGCGGTGCTCCTGCGCTTCGATGCCGTGGTTTCGGTCCGGGACCGGCATGCTCGTGTTGAAGACTAGCAGCTTGAGGGTAGGTGCGGCGGCGGCGCCTTCTTCGCCGATGGTCTTTGCGGCAGCGATGACGGGTTCTGGCAGCTGGAACGATGTGGAGGGGAGGTTGAGGAAGACGGCATCGGCGCCGGAGAGGGCGGCGCGGAGAGAGGCGCGGTCGGAGAAGTCTGCGGCGCGGGCCTCGACGGGCCGGTCCGGATGCGGGGGATGGGGATGCCGGCTTACGGCGACCGGGTTGTGGCCTGCCGCGGCGAGGGCGGAGACCTGGGCGGCGCCCTGGACGCCGGAGGCGCCGAATACGACGACACGCATTTTCATTCCCGGAGGACGTTTGAATTTGGGGTTGGCTGGAAGTTGGGGTGTTGGTGGCGTAGCGTGCGAGGTTGGGCGTGGTTTAAACTCTGAGATGGTGGTCTGAGGATGGCATCGGGAGACCTTATCCGCGGGGTAAACTATGGGTCTGGCCAGCCTGGATATAACCCCCGGCATCTTCATACCCGCGACTGTCTGAATTAGTACAGCATACGACTCTAATCAGTCGCCAAGAATATGTTCCAAGAGCGCGCTACTCGGTTGTGCTCCTTGCTCCCCCACCGTGGCGGCTTCTTGATCCCAACACACTCACTAGAGGGGAAAACAGCCCTCCCGAGCTAATGATTCACGACGCGTCGATCCTGGCTGAACCAACAGCTCCTGGAAAACATTTAGCGAATGAGTCCCCCGCATTCGTTTGGTTATTGTATTGCAGCTCCTGGTGCTGTCTTTTGCAAGTGTTGCTTCAGCCGCGACAATCGGTTCCTCAACAGAAGGAAAGGAACGTCTTCCATAAGTCTCTAGGGTTCAAAACGATATTAGTGGTCCCGGAGACAAATAGAAAGCCAAGAGCATCGACGAAGAAACCGATGCCAAGCTATAGGCCCATAGTCTTCTCCACGCAAAGGCATTGCGGGGGCGGGGCCTCGGGCGAGACATGTCCCCGGCGAGCTGAGGTCTCTGGGCTAGTGTTGTCCAGTGAGATATCATAGAGACAAACTCGGGTCTCCGCTACCGACGTAGCTATGCAGGGTACTACTCCATGGGCCAATATGGCCAGTCGTTCAAGGCAACGCGAGGTACCAAGGATAGGTCCTATCCAACGTGACTTCGACCAAAAGGTGAAAGGGAACCTGCACCCGGTCCCTGGAACGGCCCCCTGAGACTGTTGCCCAACTTCTTGACCCAGGGTTACCCTGAGTCTTTTAAAAGAGCCTGCGCTGGCTTCTTCGATCGTGCCGATCTTGAAAAGTTGACAATTGTCAACCTACCGAGTCAACCCGGCTTTGGTACCGCCAATTCCGGCCTTGCCTCAGATTGTTCATGAAAATGGCCATCTCGGCAGCAGCCCCGGCTTCGAACTCCCTCTCGGATAGTTCCAACGAGAAGGCCGAGTATGAGACGCACCAACATGTCGAAACCGCCGGCACAGTCTCGCCTCCGTCGGAGGTCGACGGTCAGGGTGATGGGAGACTCAGCAAGGAAACTATCCTCGCTTACATCGTATGCCTCCTCGTATTCACATTAGTATCCGCCCACTAATAAAAGGGCCAAGGCTATGTGTGGCCAAATCAACGCCTATGTCATGACGATGCTCATCCCGTCGACGACCCTCCCATACATCAACGCCGAGCTCGGACCCGATCCGAATTCGACGTGGATCACCGTCTGCTGGACGCTTGGCGCCTCCATCCTTGTTTCCATAGGCGGCCGTCTGTCCGACATCTTCGGCCGGCGCTACTTCATGATGACGGGCGCCATCATATCTATTGTCGGCACGCTCATCGGCGCCAACGCCCGCAGCATCATCCAGTTGATCGTCTCAGGGGCGCTCTTTGGCGTTGGATCTGGCTTCCAGGAGCTGTGCTACGCCTGTGTCCAGGAATGCGTCCCCAACCGTTACCGTATCATGGCCGTCGGCGGTCTCGACGTCTCATTGGCTTTGGCCTTTAGCTCGCCCGTCGTTTCTTATGCCTTCATCGCGTACCAGCCCATTGGCTGGCGTGGGGCGTACTGGTACCTGTTCGCCTTTCACTGCTTCGCGTTTCTGTTGCTTTTCCTGTTCTACAAGCCTCCCGACTTTGAGATGAAGCACCGAGAGGATGGAAAGACCAAGCTACAGCTCCTCGCCCAGTTGGACTACGTCGGCGTGTTCCTTTTCCTGGCAGGAGGCGTCCTCTTCCTGCTTGGGGTCAACTTTGGTGGCCGGACGTACCCTTGGAGCCACCCTGGCACGATTGCTCCTATAGTCATTGGGGTTTGCTGCTTCATCGCCGTCGGATTCTGGGATGCGTATGCTGATCTTAAGTATCCTCTGTTTCCTCCAAAACTCTTCAAGCGAATCCGAGAGTGAGTAGATCCGACGAGTCCGGTTTTTCAATGCTGACCACTTTTGAAGGTTCGACATGGTCATTGTAGTGTGTTTTGTCGGCGGGATGTTGTACTACAGCATGAATGTCCTATGGCCTCGGCAATCGCAGGCTTTCTTCGTGGGTCCAGAGGAGACCATCATGCGAGGGGTGTACGCCACAGTCTTCTCTTGTGGCACGTGGAGTAAGTCCGATGCAAACAAGATGGCAGAGATCTTTGACTGACTGGAAGCTAGCCGCCGGCTTGATCACTGTCTTTATCTGCTCGCGCCTACACCACGAGAAGTGGCAGCTCGTCGGCTTCACCGTAGTGCAGACGGCTCTCATCGGTTCCATGGCGTCTGTCGGATCTAACGACCGTGGACAAGCCATCGTTACGGTTGTGCTCGCCGCCACCACCATCACGCCTCCGCAACTGCTGTCTTTCACGATGCTATCGTTCGGTCTGGATGACCAGACGGATCTGTAAGTTCAATTCCTCTCCATGGCCGTGTTTCCACATGACTGATTTGACATGCGTCCAGGGGTGTTGCTGTTGGCCTTGCGGGGACATTTCGGCTCTTCGGCGGTGCTGTGGCGACAGCCATCTACACAGCAATTTACTCCTCTCGTCTCGCAGATGTCTTGCCCGGAGAGATGAAAGCTGCGATCAATGCTTCCGGTGTCGAGTTTTCCGAGGGGCTTCTAGCGGGCCTTGTCAAGGCAGCTCAGACCAACACGGCGGCGGCATACGGGGCCGTCTCTGGAGTCACGCCGCGATTGACAGCCCTGGCCATTGAAGCGACGAAGCAGTCGTACGTTCAAGGGTTCCGCCTTGTGTACCTCGTAGCAATCGGGTTTGGCGTGGCCGCTACAGTCGCAGCCATGTGCACTGTCAGCACAGACCGGACGAAGAAGAACAATGACCGCGCAATCATTATGAAGAACGAGGTGGGAAAAGACAATGGGGGATTCTCCGGAGCTGTATGAAGACTTTTGTAGCATTGGCATCAACACGTTTCAAGTTTGAAAAGTGAATTGCGCGACCGTGTGCATCGAAACTCTTGCAGAGACGACCTTTGGGTGTTGGTGATGTTGAGCCCAAGCCAAGGGTCGGTCGGCATGGAGCAACCCAATCTGGAAGTCAATTTACGCGAACGCACGTGCACTTGCTTAAATAAGTGGGTATTTTAAGTACCAAGTACCTTACCCTCCTTCATTGGCATCCAACAAGATACATTCGGGAGGCTCAGAAGTCGTCTTACACACATCATCCAAGTTCGTCGTGGTAGTCTCAAAGCTTGATACTGACCTCCGACCTCTTTTCACCCCATCTGGTTATGAGCAACGCTGCGAAACAAGACGCCTCTTCCCTTGAAGTGGACCAGTCTACAGTACAAACCAGTACCTGACCAGGGGTTCTGAAGGAATCCCTACTTGCAGACGCGACCTCAAGCTTCAACGCGTCGCGATGCTTTAACCGCTCGGGAAGAATGCATGCGATGTTCTCGCTCAACGCCTGAGAACTGAGACATCATAATGGAATCCAAGGAAGGGATACCCACGGAAATCACGGCCCTGGCGCCGCCCAAGTCAGAGCCAGTCACCGAAGGACCTCCTTTGGTTGACGCCGAGGACAAACAGCAAGTCTCTGGACAGCCACCCGTCAAACGCAATGGCGATACCCCCGATGTCGGCACCCCCCTGAGCACCGAGGACTGGGAGAGGCGGGAAGCTTTTGAAGAGGACTTTGTGAAGATATTCGAAAACATCAAGCCAACCGGGTCCACCTTCGTCTCATTTCACCCGGCGAACCCAATCGAGCCGGAGCTCTTTGTCCATGGCGTTGGAGCTGTAAATCTGCCGCTGAAAGGGCCGCAGGCCCGCCGGATAATTGACCAGGCCAGGCAAGCTCCTTACGGCAAGGGCAGCGACACGATTGTCGATACGTCGGTGCGGAATACTTGGGAACTGAATCCCACACAGTTCGAGCTCCGCAGCCCTAGATGGCCATCCGACCTCAGGCACATGTGCTCTGCAGTGGCCCGCGACCTGGGTATCGAGTCGCCAATTACCGCGGACCTGTAAAAGTTGTTGGTTTACGAGAAAGGTGCCATGTTAAAGGCGCATACGGAGTACGTCGAGTAGAGACAAAAGCAGAGAAATGACTTCACTGACCAATACTAGCATTGAGAAAATACCGGGCATGTTCGGCACGCTTGTTGTGTACCTCCCCTCCCCACACGAAGGGGGGGATGTCGTCCTTGATAAGCATAGTGGACAAAAGAGAATGTTCCAATCATCCAAATTCCAAGGGTCTTTTGCTGGCTGGTACTCTGACGTATCCCACGAGGTTTTGCCAGTTACATCTGGCTACCGTATTGTTCTCACTTATAACCTCGCCATTGACCCGAGTTTCGAAAAGCCATCTGCAGGGCTTCGAAGAGCCGAGAGCCGGGAACTGCGCCACACATTAAGAAGGTGGCTGCAACGCGCGAATGATGTGTCGAATATGGACCATATCTATTACCGACTGGACCACGAGTACACCGAAGCCAGCATCTCCCTGAAAGCTTTGAAATCAAGGGATTTGGCTTTGGTTGAGATCCTCCGGGACCTTTCTGCTGAACTCAAATTCGACGTTTTCCTCGGCGTACTGGAGCGCAGTGAGATGGGGTCTGTAGAGTATTACGGTGAGAAATACAACAGATACCGCAATTCCTACGACGACGAGGATGAGGACGAATTTCATGAGCTTGAGGAAGTCTTTGAAACGACACAGAGAGTCAAGCTCCTAGTGGACCTCAAGGGGCGTCCCGTCTTGCGCAACGTGCAACTGAATGATAATCACATTATTCAACATGAGAGCTGCTTTGACGATGCAGATCCGGAGGAGAGCTACGAGGGATACATGGGGAATTCGGTCAGTCGCACCTTCAGGGCTACCGGGTGGAGCTGACTTCGATATCCTAGGGTTCAACTGCCACGCATTGGTATCGCGTCACAGTAAGTCTTTTATGTCAAAGGTGCCGCCATGTTGGTTGCTAATCTCGGCGGCAGGCTGTGCTCCTCATCCCACGTGGGAAGGTGGCGACCTTTTTCAGAGATAGCATCGATTATCGAGACTACTACACGCCTTACAAAGATTCAAACAAGAAGCTTGTCCTCGAGTACTTGACGACCATGGCCCTTAAGCGGTCATTCCAACAAAGCTCCGTGTTATCGGCGCTGCAACACGTTTGGTCTGAGAACATTTGCAAGGGTCTGGGAGTTATTTCTGTGAGTGGTGATGATGTTGGCAAAATGCTGGAGGCTGCAGCCCGACTAGAGCAGTGGGAATTCTTCGAAGAAGTTGCGAGGAAACCTCTTTGTAACATCCACGACGGGTTTTTCGAATGGCGGGGTCATGAGGTCGCCGACGGCAAGGTTTAATTCCAGCCCGTCAAGACAGGGTGCGTCTGCTCGTGCTGTTCATTCCTCCTCACTTTTAAACATCTGACTTTTGCAGACTCACGGCTTTAGCCCTTGGATACGGCACTTTCGCGGAGTGTGGGACAATGATAGTAGCTTTTGCTGCTTCTCAGACCCCGATGTCTGAAGAAACCAGACAGTGGGCGCTTGACACGCTTGCCAAAAGTTTGGAAGCCGCAGCCTCATCGGGATCTTGGCGGGGCCAGATGGGAAAGCAATATTTGAGATATTTGAACATACCAAGCAACTTGCAGACTTTGACTGGATTTCGACCACGTGAGTACAAGAACAACGACAGATAATGCGTGCTGCTTAATCTCACTGTAGTGCCGTGCCTCTGATTGAGAAACATCTTGATCTACCGGCGTTTGTTCTTACGTTCCTTTCCGATTTGTTCGATAGAACCAAGGCGAAGGAGTTCCCCGTTCAGGAGGGCGTAAAGTTGTACAAGCGACTTGCCAGAGACTTCATCTCCAAGCTTGATTTCACCAAGATCCAAGGCCCCAGGGAGAAGAAGAATCCGACCAAGATGCCAAGACTCTATCACGATCCAGCGGGCCCCGAAGATAACCAGGCTTCAGTTCCGGCCGTGGATGGCAGAATGCTGGCAGGTTTCTTTTCCGGCGTCATCAAGTTGAGCTCTCCTCCACGCGACGACCTAGCACGGCCTTTGTCCCTAAAGCTCGTCGGTCATGCTCCAAAGATGAAGTCTGAAGACTTCGACTGTCTCTGGATCCCATTCCTCCGCGAGCTCATCGCCGTGCTGGAAACGCGCAAGATACCGCTGACCACGCCTCGCTACCAGCAAATCTTCGGCGCAATCTTCGAGGCCTACCGGGACAACTATGTCGGCCAGCGACCTCCTATGAGGTCATACGCGCCGCCCGGTGTCACACAAGAGCTTTTTGTTGGGTGTTCCTGTACAGACTGCTACCAGCTTTCTGCTTTCCTCCGAGACAACGCACAGCGAGTGTGCCGCTTCCCAGTCAGCAAACCCCGCCGCCATCACCTCCACAAGCAGATCGAACATTTTGGGATAGACTGCTCGCACGTCAGTGACCGAAGTGGTGTGAAGGATACGTTGGTCGTGACCAAGCGCGGCATGGACGAAACAGTCATATGGGAGGCGCACCGCGAGAAGGCAAGCGAAGTGTTCCAGTCGTTCGACCAGACGAAACTGGGGCTCCTGCTTGGGGGGGGGGGGACTACCCCAGTATCGCAACGGCCCTGTGGGAACGCCCCGTGAACGTAGGCATTGGACGAGGTAGCATCGGCCACACGCCCGTGCCGGCGCCCATGCCGGCGCCCCGCCGCCATCAGCCCTGCCACCGTTCGCGAGGCCGGCTTTCGGCGCGGCACCCAACAGCGTAGCTACGGACATGCCGATGCCAATGCCGACGCCGATGTCGATGTCGATGTCCACGCCGATGCCCACGACGATGGCAGCACCATTTTATGGAGCACGAATACTGGGGTCAGCGACAGGAAACTTGGCCGGACCGCCTGTAGGTCGCCCCGTCATGGGCAGCAGCGCGGGCCCGTTACCGCCAACACCGCCGACTACGGGCGCAAAGCGCAAGGCGGAGCCCGAAGTCATTGATCTATCGACGTAACCACATTCTCTGAAAGGATTGGTTCGTGGAGAAATATGTCGTGTTTTTCTTCTGTTTAGATCGGACGATACTGATCTGGATATGCATCTCAGGCCTCGCCTGGTGCTGGTGTGTTTCGGTTTAGAAAAAGGACCAGGATGGTACGGGTACGGCGTCTTGTAGAGAAATTCGGCACGTAAAGATACGAACAAGAAGCATATCAAACGCAAACAGACCCGGGGCTCTCACCATCCGCCGTTTGGAGAATAGATGCAGCAATGCAGCGACGTTGAGACCCAGCCACTCGGTTTAACATCTCTCGAAGCCAGCCTCGTCCAGCCACAGGAAATACAATGCTACGACAAGATCCCGGGCGGAACAGGCGGTGGACAGGATCTCCGTGCTAATCGCCGACGGCTTGATCCCCGTAAGCGGGGCAAATCATTCCCCAGGACGGCGCCACGAGGCCGGCGTGAAACGGGGCCATCCCGACAACCCGGGCTGCGGCACCTCACAACTCATGCCAGATAGTCAGCAGATGCGTTTTGCCATCTCCTCCTTGCCCACCAGCTCCAGGGATGCTGGGATGCTCGGACCAGCCTCATACCTCAGCTCCCCACGTCCCATGACGAGGGCAGGTCTCCCCTCATGAGACAAGCCAAAGTCTAAAGCCCAACTACTCACGACTGTCAGAGATTATCCGCCAAAACCCAGATTCGGACCGGCGGCCAGACCGGCAGACCATCTTTTCCCTTCCCCCCTCCCTCCCTCGGTGTGGCTTGTAGGTTTCGCCCGTTTTACCGTATATCAAAATGATAAGGGTTTACGGCGTAATCGCTTCATAAAAAGCGGGAAGTGGTGGTAAGCAGACATGGCCCAGTAAGAGGGTTACTGAGGGGGCGTTTTGGTGAGATTGCTATGTGGAAGGCGGGGGGCGGCTTACGGCCAAGGTCCCAAAGCAGATGAACGCAGAGTACACATCAAGACGCGCAACTAGGCTGCTGTCGTCTACACATTGTTCCCGTCAGTCATGCGCTGCTGTGTCAGGGTTCAAGGGCCTCCAGCGAACCCGGCGAATTCTGTGCTTGGCGCGGCCCTATGGGAGAATTGGGTTTTGGCCAGAGAGCCTCGTTTACTGACTACACTCGCAACCAAGCTTCTCTACGGCGAGTACATCCTGCTACAGTTCCCTGAATCAGTTATCCTCTACCCGACCTCCTCCTCCTCGTTCGTCTGTTTGGGAACTTGCTCTTTCCCCCTCACCCATCTCCTCTCTCACACACAAATCTCTTCTTACTTCAAAGGGATTTCTCTCACGTCAGATTCTTCTCCTACGTCACAATACACACACATAGAACCGTCTCATCATCAGAATAACGGAACAATGTCCTCGACAATGACGTCCACGATCTCGTCTATACGCCAAAAAATCCAGATCCCTGAGCGGGTCAAGCAGATCCCCGAGCAGCTCAAGCCCAAGTCGCCCACCCAGCTCGAACACGGCGCAGACAGCATCCCCGCCTCCTTCGCCCCGGCGGTAGTCACCCCGATCATCGCGGGCCCTACCATCGGAGATGTCGGCGCCGTCTTCACCATGGCGTACGCGACGCCCATCAACGCCCCGCCCCTGAACGTTCTGGCCGCCTTCATCAACCCGGCCACCTACCAGTCCTGGAACCCCGTGTTCCCGCGCGCCACCATCACCAAGCCCTCGGAGCTGCCCCTCCCGCCCATCCTCGCCGGCTCCTCCGTCGCCGGCATGGCGCCGACCTCCCTCCTCCTCGAGGGCACCCACGTCACCTTCGAGGTGCACCTGTCTCTAGACCCGGCGCGCGTGACGAGCAACTCGGCCTGCGTCATCACCAAGCTCGAGGACTTCACCAAGACGACGGCCACCTCGGGCGGGGAAGGCCACCGCGGACGCCGGGGGTACCGTGTCTGCTGGAAGACGACCGGCTGGCAGCCGCCCCAGTTCGTGCTCAAGTGCGAGCGCGTGCACGAGTTCCTCGAGACCGAGGACGGCTCCGGCACCGAGTACCGCTGCTACGAGACCTTTGCGGGACCGCTGGCCCAGATCATCCGCTTCACCATGATCAACCAGTTCGAGCACGCCTTCTCGGGCTTCATGGACGGCCTCAAGACCTTCGTCGAGGGGGGGAGCGTCGGCGGCGGCAGTAACAGCGCCGCCGCCACCACTAACAACAACGACGCTGCCAACACGAACAATGCCGCCAACACAAACGCTGCCACTACCAACAGCAACAGCAACGCCGCAGCAACCACTACCCCGGCTGCCCCCGCTGCTGTTCCCGCCACCGCTGCTGCCGCTTCGTGATCTGGACTGGCAAGGGTTTCAGTGAGTGGTCGACACTGGTTCGTGTTCTAGGATGTATTGATATTCAAACGGTCTTTCCGACGGCTCGCACATATGAAAATGAAGTGGACAAAAATATAGTGCGGAGGCACGAGGAGACGGAGATGTCTTGGGTTGGTTGTTTCTACGTATGCAAAGTAGCTTGATACCTATCCCGTAACCCGGCAACAAGGAGTTCGTCATTTGGCATTTACAAGAACGACACGGGGAATGTGACCACTTTCCTAGATCTTCTGTTGCTTTGAATGAGCACCTCGAACTGCCTCGTCTGCCATCCCAGCCAGTTTTCCGGCGAGTTCTCATTTATAGAGAGGCAACGGCCTCGGGCTTGAAGTAGACGGACATGACGCCGCCGACGTTGAGGTTCTCCTTGACAAAGGTCTTGAGGGCGCCGTGGGCGGCGCACTCGTCGTCGTAGTATTTCATGTCCTCGAGCGAGGCGAACTCGGTCTTGGCCACGATGGTGAAGCCCTGGGCGCGCGGGTCGTCGGCGGCGGGGCCGACGACCATGGAGAGAATGTAGGGCTTTCCGTCCTGGTAAGGAGATTGTCAGCAATGTTTCCAAATCTTCGTAAGTCATCACAGCTCTTCGAATGAGGGGCATGGGCAGTAAGTCCAGTAGTGGTGCCGGTATGCGTGGGAATGGGCTGTATGAGCTCGAAAGAAAGCTTACCTTCTTCTGAGAACTGCCGAGAACCTTGTACTGCTCAATCAGCTTCTGCTTCTCCGCCTCGTCGGCGATCTTGAACATGGTAACGCGATGAATCCGGTCCGCCATTTCGTCGGTAAGCCTCTGGGCACTTCCCAATTCTTTCCCTATAAACAGTCTTTCTCTCTTCTCGTTCGTCCAGAGACGGCTGCCACTCGTGAACCGGCGGCGGGATTGCTGGTTCGCGGATAGGCCGGAGCTCGAGGCAGTGGTGGTGGTTGGTCTGGTGTAAGAGCCGAAGCCGGAAGAAACTATTCGTTGCGGGGTGACGTTCCGAAGCCGAAGGAGAATGGGGCGACGGAGCGGGGGAGCTGGGGGCATAGGGGCTCCTTTTAAACTACGGGACAGAGGGAAAGAAAAGGGGACAAAGCAGCAGCAGGCGGGCTTGCTAGTGGGGAGTTTATAATCGGAGTCCAAGACAAACGGGGATGGGCGTTTCGTTCTGATGTGCGGGTGGTCGGTTGGAGACGGTACGAAGTAGGTACGGTGCACGCAGGGACGGGGCGGGGCATTGGGCATGGCCCATGCATAAGCTACCTATCTTGGGTAGGTAGGTACCTAAGCTACCCGTGTATCCACCCAAGCTAAGGTACATTTTAGTGTACCTCACTCACATGGAGCTTCGTCGGCCCCTCTCTGACAAAGCTCACATCTATGCCGTCCTCCACCGGCAGAATAGGATGTCGCAACCGCAGACTTACATAATGCCTAGCTACTCTGCCCCGTAGCACAAATATATATATATTGACTGGACTGACCTGAAGTGCTCTATCCACCTCAGCACGAGGTACCTTGGCTCGTCGTACCCAACTCGCCCCGAAAACCTCAGTAAGCCCCGGACGGACCCCCGAAAGCTTCAGCCCGCAGCCCGTGAGACCCGTCAGAGGCGCTCTTCCGACTTTCCCGCCTTAGCGCTTAGTATGCGTGCTGCCGCCGAGGTCAAGGTAAGTATTTAAGACTGTCTCAAGCCTCTTGAGCCGCTGCCCGAGGGGGCGCATCCGGATGGCCAAGTCCCATGTGCCTCTGTCTCTGCTCCATTCATTCCCCTGCACGGCCGGGCCTCTCCGACTTCCCGTCCGGGAGAGGTAGGACAGAACGGACGCAGCACCAATCCCCCCAATGAGCAAGATGTTGCTGTCACTGACCAATCGCTTAGGTCCCTTCCAACGAGAATTCTGGTACTTGCCCAAATATTTCGCTCAGAAATGTCGACCTGTCCTTCTAGAGTTGGGTGAACAAACACCAGGAGGGGGGGCATCGGGGCGTCCATCGGCCCTCCCCCGCAGGCGAGCCCCGCGGTGGTCCAGGGTGTGGGGCCGTGGCTTCTGCACCTGTCTGCGGCCTGCACCTCCTTCCCTTTCCGCCAAGAGCCCAGGGAAAGAAATCGCCCAATCACGAATTTCTCCGTCTCGTCTCACCTCTTTTCGAGATTTCCTGGGCGTTGACAATCCGCGTCTCATTGTGCAAACTATCAGACAATTGTTCGTCCCTTTGGTAGCTATCGTTGATGTTGGACCAGGAGATGGTCATGACACCGGTTCCGGTAAGTTTCCCCGCCAGAGACTGGACCTGCTGGACCTGTGGGACCTAGTCGGTGCCACTCGCCCGAGGGACGTGGAACGACATCAATCAGGTTGTTCTGAGTCGTCTCAGGTCGTACCTCAATGATACGCTGATACAGCGTACGTGACACTGGCAAGCACCGCCACGGAAGCATAGGTATGGTCGCCGCCACATTGGCACAGCTTACGTAAACGGACAGGTCGCCTTGGTGGTATTTCCGGCTGCGGCGTGTAGCTTGGCGGCACGCATGCATCTGTCATCTCACTCACTCCTTTCCGCACCCAAGGTGCAGGGTCAAACTGGCCTATCATGCAAAGCGATTAAAAATTGGCCTCCGAAAATCAAGCAATCCCCTTTATCGGGCCATCTGTTTTTAAGCCTTATCAGCCGCATCTTACCGAATACCTCTTACCTCACCTCATTGTCAGCTCCACTTCGCACTCTTCAACTCATCGCGGGGGACCCCAGGATGTTGCGCGACTCGACCACGACAGGTGGACCTGTCGACCCGCCGCAGGCCGTCGGATCATCTTCAAGAGGGCGACCAGCGCCATCGACTCACTCGAGAGCCCGTCCTCGCTCCTGGAACCCCTCCGCCATCGATGAGAAGCAATCGCAGTCGCAATCGTCGTCGCAGCAGCAGCATCAACAGCCTCACTCTCAGGAAAAGAAGCACCCCGCCCACATGCTCCCGGATGAGCTCCTCCTCCGCATCTTCGAGGCGGTCGGCCTCTCGTCGCGCGCGGACCTCTGCGCAGTGAGCCGCGTCTCCCGGTCATGGCACGAGCTCGCTGACGCCGTGCTCTACCGCCGTGTCCGCTTCGACGACCCGGAACACCACGTCAACTTCTCGCACTCGCTCGCCCGCCGCATGCGCCGCGGCTCCGCCATCCAGGACGTCCAGCTCGAGTACCCGACCCACGAGCTCTCCCACCTGCGCCTCGACCACGCCGTCCACGGCTCCCACCACCACCCGGAGCGCTTCGAGGCCCTCAGTCGCACCATCAGCACCATGAGTAACCTCGAGACCCTCGAGGTCTCAGTGCCCGCCGCTCTGCTCCACGGCATGGGTGCCCTCTTCAACTCGCCCTTCGACCTCGCCTGTCTCAAGCACTGCACCCTCTACTACCAGTGCCCCGACGACGCCTACTGGGACCTGCGCGAAAACATTCACATCTTTGCTCACCCCACCCTCGAGGACCTCGTCGTGCGCCGCGCCAAGCTCGACTACCGCGGCTTCGACCACATCGAGCGCCCCCACGAGACCGCCCTCAAGAAGCTGCACCTCATCGAGTGCGACATTAACGATGACGCCCTCTCCGACGTGCTCGAGTTCCCCGAGGGGCTGCGCGAGTTCGTCATGACCCAGACCGAGGAGCCCGTCCCGGAGCTCGAGGAGAGCTCCGACAACTTTGGCGACTACATCCTCGCTCTCAAGTCGCAGGCCCACTCGCTCGAGACCATCACCATCGACCACCGCACCCTCACCGGCCGCAAGCCGGTGCGTATGCGCGACTTCGAGGCCGTCCGCTCCCTGCGCCTCAACTGGGACTACCAGCTCTTCGGCCGCTCGTCTAAGAAGCCGCGACTGCACTCCGTCGGCCTGCCGCCCAACCTCGAGGTGCTCGAGTTCTTCAACGAACTCGGCTCCGACGACGAGGTCACCGAGCTTCTCGAGTACACCCTCCAGGTCGCCAACGTCACCCATAGCAAGCTCAAATCCGTCGTCGTCGTCCCGGGCGACAACGGTGTGCCCAAGGAGGTCATCGCGGCCTGCAAGACATCGGGCGTCCGGCTCGACATCATCGGCGCCTTCGACGAGGATGAAGATAATGATGAGAATGATGCTAATGAGAAGAAGAACGCAACCATGGAAGATGAGGAGGTCGATCCCAAGACCAACGGCAACGGAGTGAGCAACGGAGTGACTCATAACGGTGAGGTGACGACAGCATAGACTTATAACTCGTGCGTTTTTGGCTTTCCTTTTTCTTGGACACGGCGTAGAAGAGGGACTACTTTTGGTTTTAGAATTCACGAAGAGCCCACAGACGATCATTAAGACTAGAAGTATACAAACTAAACCAGAGGAGGATTAGAAAAGCCCTAGATAGTAGATGATAGACCCTAAACGAATAAAAAAACAATTAAACGACGAAAAGCCGTACGGCCGACGGACGTATCAGAAGTGCCTTCCAGCTCGTCAACGCAACACCACACCCTCCTTGTCCAAACAGGACACATGCCAAGACGGAGAAATTAAGTCCAGGCAAAAGGACGCAGAAACAAGCCTTGCGGAGCACGCGGCTTGCAACCTGCCAAGGAGGACGCTTGTCCAACACCCCCCTGGGGTAGCCTCGGCCGATCCCGACTACAGTGCCAGCCCATCCATGAACATGAGCAGGTCTCGAGCAAGTACATGTACAGGACCAACCTCGTCTTTAGGCACGCGCGCGTTCCGTGGTGATTACTCGCGGCTCAAGAAAGGCTTGGTCCGGGGGACGTGGTCTTGTTCTCATGGTGAGAATGTGAGAAGCCCAGGTTGATTCGTTGCTGTTTTCTACCCCTCCTTCCCCGTCTATATCGTCACCGTTTCCGTTGTCTCCGACGGCGTCGTTGTGGAACGGTCAATGCTTCCCTTCGCCCCACCCACCCCAAACAACAAACTTCAAAGGTAAACGACAGTGAGAGTTCATACGGAGCCGCGCAGCTAATGGTAGACGTCTCCCAAGAGGATTTCGTGGTTCCATCACTAGTTTTTGGCTCAGGATCACTTTAGTGTCTAGTCAAGTTAAACTTGGACGTCAGCCAGCAGTCGAAAAATACGATGGCTACCCCTTCTTATCACCGTCGTCCTCCCCCTTTCCCATTTTGTCTTCCTGGTTGTTACAGGCGACATGGCATGAATAACCCGGCAACAGAGTCAAATACGATACCAAATGCACCTCCGCACACCTTCACTACTCTGGAGACACATGCGCATAGTAAAGCTTCGGTAAGGAGGTACAGGAGTCCCGCTGTTGGGAGCTCGCGAAAACGGTACAAACAACGTCTGCTTCGAAATAATCCACACCCTTCGCGACATAAATATAAAGCTTTCCACCTGACCTCCAGGTATTTCGTTTGATTAACTTGAATGCACAATTTCTAACTAGCAATGACCAGGGCAACAACGGAGCTTTGATTCTCGTGGGCTTTATGCCGCCGCCCGCTCCCGAAAGACTTGGGGACCGCTTCTCTATCCTTCTACATGGAATCAGCCTGGCGCCCTGGTCACACATTATGGGCACATGTGGATTCGGCTTCAAAAATCATACCGATTTTGGCATTATCATTGGATAAGACCTTGTTCCACGATCCAGTCCCGACCGTTGGGCGAGCTGGCTAGAGACTTCGGATGCCTTGGGAGTGGCATCCTCCCGCGAGCAAACGATCCCGTTGAACGTGGGGTCTTGATTTCTGTTGGCTAGCGGACGAGCCTGGTATCTATCTTCGGGCACAACCGCCACATGACAAAAGGTATGACCGTAACAATGTCCGGAAACAGCCCCCCGTTTCCCGAGCCCAGTCCCGCTGTGGCTCCCTTTACCCCAAAACGCCATATCCGTCTTGCATGGACCACCAGCCCTTGGTGATCCGTGTGACTGTTCACCTTGTCCTCCGTTGTCTTACTACTTCTATCCATTAAAGTACGGGCGAGCTGGGCGAGAGTCCCCCCATCCGCCGCACAACGACTTGCATCTTCTCAATAAGCTCCGGCATCCGGTAGGGCTTTACGAGCACGTCATCGCACCCCGCGCTCTTGGCCTGCTGCATCTGCTCCGGCCGCGCGTTGGCGCTGACAGCGATGATAGGAATCCTGCCACCACTAGCGCAGAATACCCGTCCCTCGTGCTCTAGCTCTCGGATTCGCCTTGTACACGTCAGCCCGTCCTGAATCGGCATCTCTATGTCCATCAGAATCAGGTTGATGGGCACCGCAGGCCCTTGGATACCCGTGGAGCCTTGGCTAAAGTACTCCTGCTCCACGTGTTGCAGCGCCATGGACTGCATGAGCCTCTCCAACGCCTCTATGCCGTGATTGGCCACGTCTACGGTGAATCCCCTATCTTGCAGGCCGCGACGCGTGATTTGCTGGTTAATCAGGTTGTCCTCCACAATCAAGATGCCATCTAGCCGGGGATCATGACTGCTGGGCTTCGGTCGCGAGCCAGGTGTCCGCTGTTCGTTCGTGGGAGCTCTGACCCCAGGCGCTGACGATGGTATGCTGGCCGCAATTGCCATGGTCGTCGCCTTCACGGCCGCGGCCGCAGACTCGGCCTCCCTCCGCGACGCCTCACTCGGCACATATGCCTCGATGAAGAAGGCAAAGGTGGACCCTACTCCTGGCAAGCTGGATACACCAATGGAACCTTTCTGCAGCTCTGTCAGGCGTCTCGAGATGAACAATCCAAGCCCCGAACCACCGTATTTGACATGCGTTCGCGAGCTCGCCTGCACAAACCTGTTGAAGAGGTTTGCTTTCTCGTCTTCAGAGAGGCCTTGACCCGTATCCTTTACCTCAAACATGAGGTACACTGGGTCTTTTCGTCCTTCCAGGTGAGGTTGCTCGTATTCTGTCCTTTGTTTGGGTGGAATAAAAGTGACAGTCGACATCTGGTCCGTTGGCCGTTGCCGAGAAGCTTTCAAACAGACCGCAACATTTCGGATCGATCCAGACTTGGTGAACTTCAACGCGTTGGTGAGTAAGTTGATGAGCACCTGCTTGACGCGAGATGGGTCGAGGTCGAGATGACTGTAGCCAAGCTCCCGGTACGACTTGTCGACCGTGAAGTTCAGGTCTATGTCGACACGGCGGGCCTCCACGTCAAACATCTTGATAGCTTCCTCCCCGATTTGGACAGGGTCGACAGTGCAGGGAGTGACGGCGAGTAGCTTAGAGTCCAGTTTTGACATGGTCAGGATGTCATCAACGATTCGTTTCTGGTGCTGCGCGCAGGCCATAATCGTCTCGGCGTTCTCGATACTGTCGGACAATAGCTGCTTCACATCAAAGTGCTTGTCGTTGGTCTCATCGGGCGGTGATTTCATCAGCATCGGGCTGGTCGGACGTTCGACGAGTTCTTCGCATCTCGCAAGCGAAGCAATAATAGCGTCGGAGCAATGCACAATAGCACTGAGCGGATTGCGCATTTCGTGAGATGTCATGTCGATAAAGTTGTCCTGCTGTCGCTTCGAGTCGATTGCTTCGTGGGTACGCTGCATTTCCAGCTCGAGTTGCCACTTTTGCAGAGAAACATCGCTGATACAACCAGTAAACGACTGAACGAGGCCGTCCGAGTTGCTGACAGGCATGAAAGTGGCGTTGACCCATCTCGGTGCGCTGATCAGGTTTCCTCCGGCATCTTCCACCGTCCAGGTGGTGTTCAAGCGGATCTCGGCCGTCTGGGGTTTCTTCTCCGACACCAGGCGAGCCAGACTCTCCCTGAGAATCGGGAGATCGTCTTCTGCCACAGAGACCTGCCATGGCCGTACCTCATGTTGCATCGGGTCCACCTTAGCAATCCCACACAACTCGAAAAAGGCATTGTTTGCACCCAGCAAACGCCCTCCGGTATCAATGTCGAACATCCCGACTGTGGCAAGCTCGGCCATTCTCTTTAAATTCTCCGCTTGCTGGGTCCGCCGGGTTGCTTCGTCCGCCGTTCTCTTATGTGCCGTTACATCTGTCAGGCAGGTAAAAGTCCGAATAATGGTTCCGTCCATCGCACGCTCGGCTTTCGCTTGCGCCGTGACATATCGTTCCATCTCGTCGTCCAGGTCGCTGTACACATCCGCTTTAAAGGGGGACCTGCGGGCCAAGACCCCATTCGTATGCTCAGTCCCCCGCACACGGAACTCAAATTCGACTTCATCCTTTGTTCGCAATTCTCTATATGCGTCTCGAATCTTTTCTCGGTCTGACTTGAGTACGCAGGAGAAAGAGCCCCCGTCCTCGGACGAGTCATCAGGATAGCCTGTAATGCGGTACCAAAGACCATTGGCAAAGGTAATGTTCCCTTGATGATCGCCAATAGAGAAACCATTAGGAATAAAGTCGGATACGGTCTGGAACAGCCTTGTGTACTCGATGGCCTCCTTTGTCTGGTAGGCAAGTTTCTCTTTCAGCATCGCCTGGTCGTATGCGGCTTGTTCGGCGGCGTTCCGTCCTCGTCGTCTTTCTTCTTCCAACAAAACTGTACATGCCAGGGACGTTGTAAGCTTTTGTGAAAGTAGCTGAATATATAGTGTGTAGGCATCGTCATATGGGCGTCGAGGGTTGAGACCGAGAACAAGCAGCCCCATGACTTCCTCCTCCTTCGTGGGTCGAATAGGCAAGACAATGGCCGCCTCGCACGGATCTCCGAAACCGCGCCACTGTAAGCCGATAAGCAATTCTTTCGGTAGACTGCCGTCTGATGTACTGATTATTAGTGGTCCCTGGCTCTGCAAGGCCCGACGATATTGCGGCGCCAGGCCGGCGTCCGTTTCTCTCAGTCGCAAGTATTCGGGCATAATGGGGTGGTTGGTAGGAACGCCAAGAGCACCCTCCAGGCGGCAGATGTGGTCGCAGTCATGCCGCGACTCGCTGCCAGAGTCTGACGATCCGTCACGCTCGATCGAGTACAACATGGCAAGCGGTATGTCGTACGCGGGATCGCACTCGGAGAGTTCTTCGATAAGCTTGCTCCAATACGAGTTAACATCTTTGGCGGTAACCAGCTCCTCGCCCATGTCGACCAGCATCTGGATCCGTCTACGGAAGAGGTGGTAGAGTGTCGTGTCTGATATCAGGTGAATGAAGCCGAGGCATTCGCTGTTTTGTATGACGGGAACAATCGACCACTTGAGATACGTTTCTAGCGGCGGGCCGTCGCGTCGTTCGACGAAGAAGCAGAAATCCTCGTTACTGGCCCGACGACTCTGCCCCGGGTTGTCCATCATGTCTCTGAGTTGGTCGGCGATTTCCGGGAACACCTCGGTCACGGGGCGGCCAAGCAGGTTGGGGTGTCGCGATCCGATCATCTCCCCGTACGCCTCGTTGTAAACGGTAGTGAACTTGGAACCCCAGTAGATGGCCGTGGGTTGAGAATTACACAATATCTGACTGTATGACTGGTGCAGCAGCAACGGCCACCGATCCATGGGCCCCAAGGGGGTTGCGCTCCAGTTGACGCTGTCGACCATGTCGAGGAAGGGCTCCTGGTCCGGCATAAAGTCTGGTAAAACCAACGGCGGCTCGGTAGCCGCTCGGGTAGTCGTTCGAACAATCCGGGGATGCGACAAATCCTCCTCAGACGAGTCCTCCGGCGACGGTACAGTCGAGGTATGCGGGTGCAGTATCCCGCTGCTGGCTTCTCTTCCGCGCGATGCGTCAAGGCGTATCTTCCTAGGAGGCTCTGACGACGGCGGGAAGTCGTTGGAACTCACCACGGCCCATCTGGAGAGGACAATATTCCGAGTCCAGAAGTGGTTGTTGTACAGGAACGACTGCGTGGAGGTTGCGTCCTGGGCGGTGATCCAATTCCAGAACCTCGTGTGGTCGAGGCTCGATATGGACAGAAGAACTTCCAGCAGGGCAGGCTTGCTGGTTAGGGCCGGGTTGCTGTAGACGACTTCGGCATGAGAAGGGTCCTTGAACGAGGCCGGGAGAGCGACGACGAAGCTCGGTCGCGGGTCGGACTCGAGAAGGTCAACGACACCCACACCGAGGAGCGGGGGAGGATGCATGGCGGCGAACAGGGTCCGAGTTGTCCGCTCAGCCAAGAGATCGGCAGGTCTTGTTGTCCGTATCTGTGTATTCTCTCATCCTCAACCAATGGTTGCTTGGGGGGTCAGATCCTGCAGCCAGACCAATAACGTCTTGTTTGGCGCTGTGCTTCTGCTTCTTCGCTTCTTGCCCGAGTCGATTCCGGGCCCTGGTGAAGGTAAAGTTTGAGTCGGCAGCCGTGATACCACACGGGTAAGGCAAGGCAAGGCAAGACTTGGGGGTGATTACTGTGTACTGCGTATGGTGCAGGAGGGGAGATGTGGGCGACGCGCAAGGCAGGTGGCAGAGAGAAAAAGCGCCAGAAGCGAACCGGGGTGGTGTGCGCAAAGTGGCCCAAAGTGGATGAGGCCGATGAGGGCGAGGGTGGTCGAGTCCGGAAGATGCGATTCTGCTGTGCCGAGTGGAGATGGCGCGCACCGCGGCACACCCAGTCTGACGTTCCCTGGCCGGGGGAGGTTCAAAGTTGGTGATTATCGGCGGGGCAGAGGCAGCTGGGGCTCTTGCAGGATCCCCGGTTAACCTTGTCGGACGGCGAGGGCGGGATGTGTGCCGTGGATGAGCTGTCTGTGTGGTTGTCGAAATCTGCTGTGGTGGATATCTCGCATCGGACCTTGCCCGACCTCGCGTCGCGGGCAGAGGGAAGGAATCCGGGGTGGAAAACAAGAGCTCTGGGCGCGAGCAGCCTTGTTTTGAGGGGGATGATGGGAGGGGTATGGATGAAAACGTCCTGTCTTGGGCGGAGGAGGAAAGATGAGATGACAAGGCGGAGGGGGATTAGTGGTAGTGGTGGTCGGTGGAGGAGGAGCGGACGGACGGCGGCTCCTGGGCTGGACGGCGCAATGTGGCTTGTTACGCAGAGGGCGGTCTCGTCAAAAATAATTTTTGGTCTTTGGCGATCCCCCGTGTCGATCCCCTTTGTCGAGCAGCAGCAGCAGCAGTCTCCAGGGCTACCTTATTCCTGGTGTAGTTAGTGTACGCCGAACCTGTAAGGTCGTGGACACTGGAGAAGCTGAGGTGACAGTGGAGGTAATAAAAAAAGCAGAGTGCCCGGGGCTTGCCTTACTTGAGCCACGGTAAGGCACGCAAGGCAGGGAAGGCGGTAACGGTACGGTAATCAGGGCGGGGTGCGCGTGGGACGGGGGCCAGCGAGACGGGAAACAGGCCGATGACGATAGCTCAGCACGGGGTGGCAGGAGGCCCCTCTTCACCTTGAAGTAGGTACACTACTTCGAAAAGACTATCCCGAGAACAATGGAGGGGAACACAGAAAAGAAGGCAGGCAGGATTCCAGAGAAGCAAGCAGAGACACACGGTAGGTTTGCGCCGGTTCTGTAATGTATCTATCACCCGCGTGTTAGGGAAAGGTGAGGCAGAGGCATCGTGACCGGAGCCGGGACACAGGAGGGAAACCGGGGCACTGGACGGGTCCAATTGATAGAATAAGCGATGTGGGCTGCACTGACAGCAGTTTAGAACGGCTATTGCTGCAGTGTTTTCCTCGCTTTCCCCTTTTCGACCACGCGTCTCAGCCCTCGCCGAGCAGCCTCCCCCTACGGTGCCGGCGCAAAATGCAGTAAGGCAGGCCAAGGTCGCTCGGATCGTGATTGAGGTGGATCACAGCCATATGGGGTCACTCGGGGTCCAGGGTTGAAAGACGCGGTGGATAGCGCTGCGTAAGGTACACCATCCAGCAGGGCTAGGTACTTAGGACCTGGGTAAGGTACGCAGTGGGCAAGGCAGACTCGACTTCTTTTCTCCAGGCTCTGAGCGGACTACCTACCGCCCATGCAGGTTATGTAGATGCTGGTGAGATTGTGTGGGATCCGGCGTAGTACCCGGTGCCAAATTGGACCGGAGCGTCCAATGTCCCAATGTCTCTCTGCCAGGGAAAATCCAATGCAGAGCGCAAACCGGCACGGGGGCAGGCAAAATGTGGATGGAAAACGCAGGTGTCCCACCACGGAATTAACGGCGCCCAGCCAATCACCGCCGCCCAGGGTTGCATCGTGGCGCTCCTCCCCCTCCACCCCCTTGATGTCTCTAAAAGCTTCGACGGGGGGACCGCCACTGGAACCAGCCGAGCAGAACCTTCTAAATAGGCTCATTCATGTTCAGTCTCCTGGATGGCGCTTCTGACCAGTCGTCCTTTCTTCCTTTTTACCCTCCTCACGAGCTAAAACCCCGCGTGAGACACTCTCATCAAAGAGCCCGCGCGTCGGTCTGGTGGTGGTCGAGGGAAACTTCGGCTGCAAGGCGTTTTAGCCCACTGCGGCGCCCGCTCATTTGCCAGTGACGTTATTGCCCCACGTCATCCCGACTTCACACGTGGAGTCGCAATAAATCCTCCCCATTATCACCACCTGGCTCCTTCCCTCCCACCCGAATCCCCGCGGACCCGAGGTCTTTACCTCATTATCTCGCCCGCCTCGTTTCCCTCCCCCTCCGTCGGTAGTGTGGCTCATCCGATGGTTTGATTTTATTCTGCGCTCAACGGCCCCCCTTTTCATCAGCTGTCGTCCGTGCTGACGAGCCCTACGTCGCCTTACTCCTGAGTGCTGAAAAAAATGCAACAGAGTTTCGACTGAGGGAGATGCGGTGTCGTCAGATCTCCTCCCGCTACCGACATGCGTTGATGTAAGCGTGGTGGCCTCTGCGCAAAGTGACGTCACAATGTCCTAGAGCGGCCTGCCCTTTGTTCCCAACGGGGAAGAGCGCACATTGGAGTGTTTTCTGCAGCCCGATGTCCGTAGGAGCCAATCAGGGATTAGCCCTTGACCCCTTTCTCACCTGCCACCAACAAGGCCACCGAGCCAATGGGACGTCTGTGTCTCCCACCTCACGCTCAGGAGCGAGCTCCGGTGGTATTGTGCTAGGCAGCACTAGCGCAAAAGGCAGAATGGCCCCCAAAGGCTGGTGCTGATGCTAGTGGTCATATCCCTCGCAAAACATTGCAAAAAAAACTGCTTCGAGAGGTCGAAGTGGATACTCCATGTGTGAAACCAACACCGAATCGATCGGCAAAATCCGTTCGTGCTGCCAAGCACAAAGCACCTTCGTCCCCAAGCGCGCTCCACCTCTGACGCGGTCCGTTCTTGCTCACGGAAGTTTGACTTCACGCGGTTGTCTCAGGCGCCAGGAAGGCATCTCCCATCTACAAATAATCTCGCAGATCTAGAGCTAGAGCAGAGAGATTCTTGCCGCCTTTCCTCGCTTGCCCGCCCAATCAGCGCTGTTTGCACATTAAACTTAAGAAGCACGTTGTCGCACAAACGTTTGGCCAGTGTCTTACGCTTGCAGACTTTGAACGTCATTCACTACCAGCCCGGCACCATGTGGTCTCGCCAAGTGGCCCGATTAGGAATAACGAGTCTCATAAGCATACGAATAGTCTCTTTCAGCCAGCCACATGGTATTTTAATGGCCTGAATGTGACAGCGGCAAATGAGCATATCGCCCGGCTTCCTCCCGTCAGCCCGGGAACTCCAACACCTGCATGCTCTTGCGCTAGTAGACCGTCCACGCATATGGTTGAACACACGAGGATTGAATTCTTGCCACAGCATGTGCATTAGCTTATTGGATGCTAAGTTACCGAATCGTCGGGTCGCGTTAGACCATCCGAGGACGTGGTGGCAAGATCGAAAGCAGTCAAGGCAAAAAGGAGTATTCCGAGCAACTGATTACCGAAAGAACGAGGCACCGTCAAGATAATAGTGTTTTTCTGATGATGCAGTTAGAATGCACATTGATTCCAAGAATTTCGGGTGTTATGGTCGCCATGGGACACAGGTCACGCCGGCCCATGTGGTTGCTCTCGCGGGAACACACAGCCTCAGCATCATGCCATTTCCAGAATACGATATGATTTATCGTGCGATTGTATCTCATGAAGTTCATGAACAAGTATATCTCAACGTTGCCGGAACAACCTGCATAGTGGACCCTGGTGAATTCCTCTTACCTCCAACTTCCAAGAACCCGGGACATCTATTTGAGCGTCGGCCGCGTCGGCCAAGATTCCACCGAAGCCAGGATTGCTGTTTAAATGGATGATTAACGGCTGTTGAGGTCATGTGGCAGCAGAAGATGCCTCAAAAGTGGAAATGGAGCGGCACGGGGAATGCCCACCGCTGGTTTCCCCCACCACCGTCTCAGTCTCAGGTCGGCGATCGCAGGACGTATCCTTCTAGACAATTTCGAGACGATCTTGACTGCTTCAGGCTTTTCAAAGGCGAAGAGTAAGACTACAACCGACATAACGCAATGTACAAATAGCCAGCTGTTCAGTAGTAAGATGAGAGAAGAAACCTATTCCCTGGTCGCATAGCTATGGTCGAATCCATCAAAAGGTTCTTCATATTCGCACGTAGGAATCCTGGTCGCCATAAACATGTGTTGTCTGAGTTTTGATGTGCGTCTTAGGGGGTCGGAAGGGAGGGGAATGTGAGTGTGGTAAAACGGAGGGTGTGGGCGAGAGTAGATGAGCGTGAGGGCGATGGAAAGGAATAAGATGGGAATATCGAAAGGTTATAGAACAACGGTGTCAGGGAGGGATGATATATGGGTGGCGGAGAATGAGAGAATAAGGTGCAATGCATGGTCTTCCGCACCATCCTCCCGTAAATCCGACCTCGAACACCAAATCAGTGGCAAGACTCTTGAGGACCGGAGCATCCAACCCATCGGAGTCTATATTCAACGCACTATGCTGGATACGATCTCAAAATTGAACTCACGCCAAGCGCCTCGAATGAAGAGTCTCTTTATGGTGCTTGACAAACTGAAGATGCGGACGACATAGGTCCATTAGTAGTTATATGCATAGCCAAAACAAGGCACTCATCCTCCATCATTCTAGAGGGAAAAGCCCGCGAACATTTCAGAAAAAATGAACTCTCATGTATTCGCGCGGTTGATATGAATCACTACTTGGTCAACAATAACCGGTATGCGCAATCCGATAGCATAAAAGATCCCGCTTCAACCTACACTCTAACGAGATTGATGCTAAACTCTGATCGAAGCTTCCTATCTCATCTAAATACCAAACTCGAAGAATCGTTCCGCTCCATGCAGGCTGGCACACGAAATCTCGCTTCAAAGTGCCGTCATGCAAAAAGCAAGTCTCTCCTCACATGTCTCATCCAACAGGTCTCATCCCGTCCAAGTGACCCTCATCCGCTCTTTACAAAGTCTCACACACAACCAGCCCGGTCTCAGCCATCAACCCGCCACGGAGCCTCAGGGCAAACCTCACTGGGCCGCGACCAGGCTCATGTAAATACCCCAGACCACGCCGGCCAGCGCGCCGACCAGGTTCCTTCCCTCGATGCTCTTGATGAAGGCGAAGTTGACCAGGCTGACCAGGGGCCACAGCTTCAGGCCCGCGACGAAGATCGGCACGAAGTCCTCTTTGCTGCGGGCGACGACTGTCTGCCAGTCGACGCGGCTGTAGTCGATAGCCCCGCGCGACAGGAGGAAGGCGACTGACTGCTCCGCCGAAGAGAGGTGATCCGGGCGCGCCATGGCGATCTGGATGCTGCCGATGAACATGCTGAAGGCGAGAGTGTTGAGCCCGGCGCCGATGGTCTGGTCAAGGACCAGCTTCGTCAACGTGTTGCGGATGTTGAGCTTGGGCTCCACGAGCTTGTTCTCACGCTCCTCGCGGTCCAATTCCTTCTCGTCGTTGGCGGCCGCCGAGGCCACGGCATCCTCGGTGGGCGAGGCGTGATAGGCCGGGAAGCTCTGCTCGAGGAGGTCTTGCCTGTGTGGGGGCGGGGCGTGTTAGATGTGACCGGGGCCGGGACCGGGTGAGTAGGAACGGACGGAGACCGGATCTCGGTCCGGGTGCAAAAGTCGACTACCGTCCTATCCCCCAGCACCCAACAGTCGAACGAGGGAGAGCGACTCACCACATGAAGTTCGGCGGCGTGCTCACCAAGGTGTAGATGATGAACTGGAAGACGGGTACCCAGTCGATGACCAGTTGTTTCTGGTCACAGCATCAGCACTGAAAAACGTTCAAAATCCAGACTGCGGCAACAATCTGTGGCATTGCAACACAGTATTCCCGTGAGAAAGTGTCGGTGCCCTGAATTCATCATACATCGGTTCGGTAGGCCGTCAGCGCCTGGGCCAACAGGTTCGATGTGCCGCTGAGCACTGCCGACTGCAGCGTCGCGGTGACGATTGGAGGAAGCGCCATGCTTGCGGCTGTCTCACTTGCGCAAAAAGCGGGATTGCTGAGTTGCCCCGAGAACTTTGCGAAGTGAAGTGTGCAGTCTCTCAGCTGCGGTGGTGGGATACTGTCAGAGGTGTCGACGTGATATGTCGCTGGTAGACAAGCAGACCGGCTCACAGCTCTGGAAATGGACGATGTCGCTGTCGCCGAAGAACAACAATTGCCCCTTGCTTAAGTTTGCGGGAAAGAGAGCAGGAGAAGAGACAAAGTGAGACAGTTATCGCGAGTAAGACGAATTTGTAAGCGGAAGATGTAGTCGTGTCCAGTAGACGTAGCCGGCCAGTAGGACCAACGCAACGGAACACGGAATCTAGGACCGGGAGGATGGCGATATGGCGGGGGTTGTGGGGTGAAGGGGAGAGAACATGCCCCAGCCTGTGGAGGTGGCCGGCCAAAGTTCGGATCGACGAATGAGGATGAGTCAAATGCGTGTGTTTTCGGCGTGGGGCTTTCTAACAGCTGGCCGTTTAAGGCTTAGGTAGACAAGGTACGCCGACTTATTAAGGTACACTAGGTAGGCAGGCATTGAAGAATGTCGGCCTCCAACCAACTGGAAAGGGACAAAAAGCTTGACGTGTCAACCGGGCTACCAGCGACCGCGCGGCTATCGGGCGTGCGATAGCCACAGGCGCTTGTAATAATACCCTCTCCTTCAATGCGACCCAACGATGCATCTTTCCCACGGTTGCATGATAATAGGTCTGTTGATCTGCTATAACTCACCCACCCTACATTTTTGCCTCGCGGCCTGTCCCCGGTCGCAACAAGCTACAGGTGCCTCACAGGCTGCAGGGAATGAGCTTCTTGCCCTGGCCATGGTACAGAGCGCCCCCCCACGACAACTGGCCTCTATGAGAACAGCAAACAAACACACGCGCGCTCAACGAAGTGACGTGTCGCATTATCGTACAATACAGCCCGGTCTCCCGGGTCCCTTCCGCATATCTTTATGCGCGTCCTTTTTGCCGGCAAATCCTTTCCATTTAATGACCTCTTTGCCCATGCCCCACCAGCACTCCATGACTCCTTTCCATGTGGCCCCTTCGGCGTGATCTTTTTGGCGTGAGATAAACTCTGTGGTGACGTGGATTTAAGGCCTGGACAGGATCCACATAAAAAGCAGCTGAACGATGTACGAGTAGAAGAACAGGAACTGTGTCCTCTGGTTCCGCTTGGCCCGGGAATCGCCGGTCTGCATGGGACCAGCGCCGTTGGCCGCATTCTCGGGGAGCAGAACGTACTTGAGGGAGCGCATCTAGGAGCCAAGTTAGCCAACATCATCTATCAACGGGAAAGTCTCGATACGTACCAAGAACAGGGAGTTGGCCAGGAAGGTGTAGAGGAACACCGACCAGCCGATCCAGCCACCGGTACCCTTGCCGCCATTAAAGGTCTCGGCCACAGCGACTGTCACAATGATGCCCACAAACTTGTAGCCCGAGTACGCGATGAGGTCATAAAGTTGCGAGTCGTTCGAGATGCCCAACAGATAGCAGCCCAGCTTCAGACCCAGAATCTCTGCGAGCACTATTACCAGCGCCGTCGAGGCCGTGTAACCGAGAAGCTCCGGCTGGAACTGGCCGCGGAGGCCAGCGATGAGGGTCGAAAGGAGGATGTACGTCACAACCGCCATGACGGGGATGTACATGTCGGGACTGTTGATGTCGTCGCGCGGAGGCAGGTACCATCCCTCCTGGCCGCTGGGTCCCACAGACTGCTTGCGCGACCACGGCTTGTGTCTCCAGGGGAAGAGGACGAGAAAAAGCTTGTTGATGACATAGGAGTTGGAGACGTTGAAGTAGTGCTTCAGCGCGTTGACGTTGACGTATCGGTTGAACTGCAGAAGAGGTTAGCCTTGAACAGTCATGACGAATCCATGCACGCGCATGGAGAACATCTCCATCGGAGACTCGACGTACGTTCTGTTCCATGTATTCCTGGCCATGCTTAAAGGCCGTCTGTCCGAACTGCGCCGCTACTTGCGCCGTGGGGTCGTTCATGAACTGTCCGTATGCGCCAAACACGTTCCCACTTGAACCTCCCTGTTGCTGGTACGGACTGCCGTAGCTCTGCGACGACTGCGTCTGCGACACCGGCGGAGGGGGTGACCGCAACTGGGGGACCGTCGAGACATGCTGGGGTACGGGGTGATGCAGGGGAGGCGACTGGCCGTACGTTTGCGGGCGCTGCATCTTGGGCGAGTTGGTTGGTGCAATCGATGGGAAATTAGATGGAGGTGTGTTGCGGAGAGCTCGTTCGTGGAGGAGCGGCGAGGAGCTGGATCGAGAGGGATTGCGACGCTGGCGGGTGGTGGAGGGATGCCTCCCTTTTCGATGTCGTCCGTGACGGGGGCTGTGAGCTTGATGGAGCTGGTCTGGAAATGTGTTTACTTCTGTGCATGTCATCAGCGTAGGGCCGAGCTCTAGCCTGACACTGTACAATTACGCACCCGGCTGGGTGGCTGGACAGTGCGGAAATGAGGCGCGGATTATCCCCATCTCCGAGCCTTATCGATAGGGGTCTTTAGTGGGCTTCTGCGAGAGTGCGTCTAGGCCCGTCTTATCAGCCACGAGTACGGGGTCTGCGCCACAGGCCAGCTTTTTGGATCATCGAGAAGTTCGCCTCCAACTCAGTTCCCCCCTCCTCTCCTTCCCTTTTCTGTCGACACTCTGCCCATTGACCGAGTCGCCGCGACCCAGGGACCCAAAGCGCATACTTAATGTTGGACACATTCGAGATTCTGACCACCTCCGGGGTGGTCCTCTGGTCGAGGACATATGCACCGGTCAACCCTTCCGTCATCAATAGCTTCATCTCCGACGTCTTCATCGAGGAGAAGAACGCCGGCGCTGTGTCAAACCAGTCTGCCGCCAGCAACCCCCCATACAAGCGCGACCAACATACCCTTCGGTATACCTTTGTTAAGGAACTAGGCGTCATCTTTGTGGTCAGTACTCTTTTTGGGACCCATTGCGCCGTCAACCAAGACCGCTAACAAGCTCACGTGGACAGGCTGTGTACAGATCGCTCCTCCACCTGTCATGGATCGACAAGCTCGTCGACAACATCAAGACGCTCTTTGTCGACTTCTACAGCGAGCAACTGACGAAGCCTCACACGACCGTGGTCGAGTGCCATAAGTTCGACGAGTACTTCGACCAGCAGATGCGCGAGCTGGAGACGACCGGCCCCAAGGGCGACTCGAACGTCTCGGACGCCGACTTTGCCAAGGAGGAGAAGACGCTGTCGGGCAACCTCGGCGATGACCCTCCGCTTCCCCCGGGTCTGCATTACAGAGGTAAGCCGAACGCTGCGTGAGCGCGGCGCCGTTGCATCTCGGGGCACCCAACGCTGACAAGACTTCCCCCTATACAGGACGTGGCCTGAACGGCGCGAACGGCGGCGCCTCGACCAATGACTCGACCCCGATTGCTACGCCCAACACCTCGCGGCCCTCGACCCCCGGCGTTGTGGTCGGCAAGCCCGGCCCCGTCGCCAAGATGTCCCGACGTGCCCGCAAGGCCCAGAACCCAGGCTCCGCGGCTGCTGTCTCTTCAGGTGACGAGTCATCCGGCAGACGAAGACCCGCGACGAGATCCACGACCAAGAAGGGCCGCAAGTGGGATGCCGACGGCATGGCGGACGAGGAAGACGACGTCCAGCTCGACTACTCGGCGGCTCCGAAGTCGGCGAACTCCGACTCCGAGGCCGAGACCTCGGCCGCGCGCTCCTCCGCCATCGAGCATGTCGACTCCTCGACCTGGGGCTCCAAGACGTCAAAGGGCCAGTTCGTCCTCAAGGACCTCGACGATGAGGTTCACAACATTCTTGCGTCGGCGCAGGATAAGAACTCCTCGAACACCGAGTCCTCCTCGGGCGGACTTATCGGCTCCGGCCTGAGTACCATCGGTGGCCTCTTCCGCAACGTCGTCGGTGGCAAGACCCTCACCCGTGGGGACCTCGAGAAGGCTATGAAGGGCATGGAGGAGCACCTCCTCAAGAAGAACGTCGCGCGCGAGGCCGCCGTGCGCCTCTGCGAAGGCGTCGAGAAGGAGCTCCTCGGTGCCAAGACAGGCAGCTTCGAGAGCATCAACGCCAAGATCCAGTCCGCCATGGAGGCTTCCCTGACCAAGATGCTCACGCCAACCTCCTCGCTCGACCTCCTCCGCGAGATCGACGCCATCACCGCGCCCTCGGCCACCTCCCTGCGCAAGCCGCGCCCCTACGTCATCTCCATCGTCGGCGTCAACGGCGTCGGCAAGTCCACCAACCTCTCCAAGATCTGCTTCTTCCTCCTGCAGAACAAGTACAAGGTCCTCATCGCCGCCGGTGACACCTTCCGTTCTGGTGCCGTCGAGCAGCTCGCCGTCCACGTCCGCAACCTCAAGGAGCTCACCTCACGTGAGGGCGGTCGCGTCGAGCTCTACCAGAAGGGCTACGGCAAGGACGCCGCCACCGTCGCCCGCGACGCCGTCTCCTTCGCCGGCCAGGAGGGTTTCGACGTCGTCCTCATCGACACCGCCGGCCGCAGACACAACGACCAGCGTCTCATGTCCTCCCTTGAAAAATTTGCGAAGTTTGCTCAGCCCGACAAGATTCTCATGGTCGGAGAGGTAAGAACCCCTGTCTTAGCCCAAAAGTTCACTGTAGCCATGTTCCAAGTACACGATGACTAACACGAACACAGGCCCTCGTCGGAACCGACTCAGTCGCTCAGGCCCGCAACTTCAACGCCGCCTTCGGCTCCGTACGCTCCCTCGACGGCTTCATCATCTCAAAGTGCGACACTGTCGGCAACATGGTCGGCACCCTTGTCAGTCTCGTCCACGCCACTAACGTTCCCGTCCTCTTTGTCGGCGTCGGCCAGCACTACTCTGACCTGCGCAACTTCTCCGTCAAGTGGGCCGTGGAGAAGCTCCTTAGCAGTGCTTGAAGCAGGGAACGCAAAAAGTAGTCTATGCTTTTGGATTATTCAGCTACATATTAAATCCTTTCTAATACGAATTGAAATGAATATTGAACGTGGGTTCTTGCGTTTGGAGACCCAATGATACCCCCAAAAGCCACGGTCCCGTCCTTGCTCATCTCGTGTTGGTGAATGTTGCCGCTTCAACTGCCTATCGCTCCCTATTTTCACCCACAAAGCGAAAATGGTGGTTCCTGAAACGTAAATCATGAGAGTCAACACTACTACATAATGCAAGAGGGCACAGACATAAGATCATGATCGAGTTCTCTATTGAGCCAAGAGCCAAGCTGGGTCGTGCAAATTATTACTATATACGTCTTGTGTAGGTGTAGTGGTAGCGGGTAGTAGGCACAGCGCTAAGCAAGCGTGAAGCGAGCGACCTGCAAGCCTCCCCTTAAAAAATGAAATCCATCCTCCGTTCGTCGTCATTGTTTCCCGATAGGCATCGAGAAAGATACAAAAGAAAATTACTTTAAACCCCAATTCCCGCGATCCCAAGGCACAGAAACGGTGCATTCCTGCGTCCCGGAGAAGGGAGAAGAGGGGGAGTGTATCCACCATCTGAGTCGTGTATGCCGTGTATGTGAGAGATCCTCCGATATCTCAGTGGTTTTAGTTGTAGTCTTGCGAAAAGGGGGTATCATCATTCTAGTGTGTCCATTCTTGGGCTCAAAAGCATGCTGCGTGATAATGATCGACTGTGGTGCGAAAGACAAAGGAAATCCACCACAAATCCTTCTTCCACTATTTGCTCCTCTTTAGTCTTCAAAGAAGTCGTGGTCGTCAAAGTCGCCGGGATGCGCGTCCGAGTCGTAGGCACTCGATCGCATCATCGGAGGTGTCATGGGTTGTTGATGGCGGCTTGATGGGCGACGAGGGGGTGGGCTCTTCTGAGGCATCGACCCCGACGGTCCGTTAGTGACAGACGGTCCACGGGCGCGGCCTTGCAATTGCTGAGCCGTGTAGCGGCGGCCTGTCGTCTGGAAGGCCGTCGGCTGAGGCTCCTCCGTGTGGGTAGGAGGGGTCTGGCGGAGACCAGAAGCCGGGGGTGTCAGCAGTCCTCCAAGCAGGTTGTTGTTGGACGAGTTCGAAACTGTAGACCTGGACGGCGTGTGATTGCTGTTGCTGCCAAAGGCTGACCTCGAACTTGCGGGTCGGGCGCCCGACATAAAGGCAGGCTGCTGAGACTTGCGCCAGTTACCCCATGCGGCGGCCAAGGGGCCAACAGCTTGAGCGACACGGGGTGTGGCAGCGTCCCTGAGAGACTGCGCAATGTTGGGGAGGTTAATGGCCGATCCACCGTTCATCGCACGCTCACGCTCCTGCTCCTCCATCTGCAAGTTGGCCTTGAGACGGATGGCGGCATCCTTAACGGCCTCTCTGTCAAAGTCTTGCGCCGAGAGGGAAAGGATGATGTCCTGGAGATCGCCATGCCTGACAGCCAGAAGTTCGCGCAGCCAAGTGATCTCGTCGTCGCGCTTGGCAATCTTGGTGGGTGCTTCGGGATCCAGCTTGTCGACAGTGGACTCGAGCTCCTCGATGCGCCGCTCGCGGGCCTGCAGTTGCTCTTGAAGGACCATGATGGATTCCCGTAGGGCTTGCGGCGAGATCTTCTCTGGCAGCTCCGTGGACTTGGGCGCAACGGCAGCCGGCTTCGACTGAAGGGCGATGGGCTGTACGGGAGGCTCAACTCCAGCCGACTTGGCGGCCTGGGCGGCGGCGCGGGCAGCCTCGCGGGCAATCTCGAGCTTCTCTTCCAGGTGGGCGACACGGTCCTGCAGATGCTCAGTCTTCGAAGTGGACAGGCTGAGGCGCTCAAGGAGATGTTGCTCAGTCTTCTGGGCGTCTTCAACAGCGTTGTTGAGTTGACGCTCGTGGCGAGTGTGGAGATCCTCCAGTTCGTTCTGGTGCTTGCGCTTGAGCTCCTCGATGGCGTCAGTCTTGCTGTTCTGGACCTCCTCAACCATCATGTCAGTTCGAGCCTTGGCGGTTTCGACGTCCATGTTAAGTTGGTCGTTCTCGGCCCTGAGCTTCGTGACCTGCTCCTCGAGCTCTTCACGGACAACATTGACTTGATGACTAGCTTCGTCAAGCTCGTGTTGCATGGACACGCGTGTTCGTTGGACCTCGCTGGCGCCAGACTCTCTCGCCTCCTCGAATTCGCGCTGGTACCGCAGGGCAGACTGGTGAAGCTTGTGGTTCTCGGTCTTCATCTCACCCAGAATACCCTCAAGGCGCTTGCATTCGTTGACCGCGCGCATGCCTTGGCGCTCGCCGTTCTCCAGTCGCTCGATCTCGGTCTCGAGGCGCTCGCGGGTACGAGCCTCGGCCTGGAGCTTGGCGTCAAGGACCTCCTGTCGGGCAATGAGGGCCTGCTCGCGCTTAGTGCGTCGGGCATTCTCCTCGGTAATATCGCGAGCGGCCTGAGCCATGTCCTCCTGGAGAAAGACGAACTTGGCACGCCAGCTTTCTCTGACGCGCTCGTTCTCTTGCAGCTGGGTACCGAGGGTGTCGAGGAACTTCTGCAGCTGCTTGTTCTCGTTGTGCTCCTCGTTGAGGTCAACCTGAGCGCGGCGAGCGGTCTCAATGGCGCGCTCAGCCTCGGATCTCCAGTGGTTGGCTTCTTGTCTGGCAGTACGGAGGTCGTCTTCCATAAGGTTGATCTTGTTGGTCAGCTCAGTCTGAGCCTGGGTGGCGTTCGTCTGCGAGGCTTCCATGAGCGCCATGCGCATAGTTTGCTTGGAGGCACCCTGCTCGAAGGCCTTGATCTTGTGGTCTCGCTCCTCCACGACCTCGCGAAGGCGGTTCTCCTCCTCGGAAGCGATGCGGAGCAGGCGTTGAACCTCGGAGAGTCTATCTTCGGCGGTTCGGCGGCCTTCCAACTCCTTCTGAGTCCTCTCCTCATGCTGCGCGGCCTTTTCTTCCTGGTGCCTGAGCTTCTCTTCGAGATCGCCGATGCGGTTGTCGAAGATGCTCCTGTTCATGATTTCCACTTCGACGCGAGTCTCAGCAGCTTGCAGCTTACGCTCGAGTTCTGCTGCGAGGTCCTCAGCACCGCGGCGATCAGTGACCTCCTTCTCGACGCGCATTTGCTCGGTGTAGAGGCGCTCCTCGAGGTCAATAACCTTCGCCTGGAGCTCGCTGAGCTTGTTGTTGACAGCTTCGTCATGGTCGTGGTCGCGCTCAGCAGTAGGCGGGAGCGGCGTCGGCATGCGCTTCTCAACAGCTTCCTCAACAATATTGCGCAGATCCTCGCCACGGAAGTCCAGGCGCATGGAAGTGCCGAATTGCTCCTTCATTTCCTCCAAAGCCCGGAGCACAGCAGCGCTGGCATCGTCGGAAGCAGGTGCGGCGGCTGCCGCGGGGGCGGGAGGAAGGATGTTGCGCTGCTGCACTGCGAATGCATCCAGGACAGCGGCGCGAATCTGTTCCATCCGTCTGTCGCGACGCGGGCTCAAAGAGCGACGCGGCACGGGCTCCTCATCCTCGTCATCGGCATCGCTGTGCTGAATCTCTGCAGAGACACTGCGTCGCACAGAGGACGACTCTCTGCGCGAGCTGCCTCTAAGAGATTGCTGGATAGCGATCAAAGCCTTCTCCATGGGGCCAAGGCGGGTGGCAAGGATATCGCTAACAGCCTCGTTGACACGTCCATCGAAGAACTGCACCCGCTGTTCCAACTTGGCCTGCTCCTCATCACTAAAGGCTCCCTCCCAGTCACTGTGTTCAGGGCTTCCGCTGACGTTCAAGTTCGTGATAGGAGCGTCGAATGACTGGGCGCTCAGAGGAGGATCAACAAAGGGATCCTCCAGCTCCGTGGACGGCACAGTGTCTCCCGGAAGGCCGTGGTACTGACGAGTAGGGCTTGAAGTGCGGCTGCGGTACTGAGCTGCCGGTTGCAAGCGGTAGGGCGACGTGTGGGTGACCTGGATTTGTTTGTTCGGGCTGGGCGGGAGCCATCTGGGAGAGTCGACGTTTGCCCGCTTCTCGCCGAAAGTGGGGTCGTTGAGTGCGAGGTGGTTCATGACATCGTCAATCTCCTCAAAAGTAGGCTCATATTTCTCCTCGACATCCTCAACATCTTCGACATCCTCAGTGGCGGCCCGTTTGTTGTAGTTGAGAGGGGGAAGCGCCTGTTGCTCATCCTCCTCATACTCTTCAACGTCGGACACGACGTAGTCGTCGGGAATCTCCCCAGACTCGGAGCCGTAATGGCCAGGCTCGCGCGTCGGGGCGGGCGAGGGAGACGCAGCAAACACGGATGCTGCAAGACCCTTAGACTTGGGCGGACTGGCGAAGCGGGAAGCGCTCAATCCCTTGCTAGCCGACATCTTCTGCGGCGCACGTGGCGGCGATGATGGCGCAAGGGGAGAGAGTTGCCGAATGGGCGACGACGGATGAATTGCTGCCTCCTCGATGCTTGCAACGATCGGCTCGATCGTGTCTTCCCTGTCGCGCTCATCCTCGTCTTCCTCTTCCTCTTCTGTTTCGGTCTCCTGTGCCGCGCCCCAGCTGCCGCCGGGAATGAAGGCCCTGGCGGTCGCAGACAAGGACTTCTTGTGGCCCTTTTTGTAGGTATCAACACCGAAAGGTCGGGCTTCATTGAAGTTTTGAATATCATCCTTGGTGTCGAACTCGAAGGGAGCCCATTGCGATTGCTGCTGGTCAGGGGAAGTATCGGAGGGGCTAGTCGCCGTGACAGCCTTGGAATCAGTGGGCTGCTCGGAAGCAATCGTGGAAGACATCGTTGTGTCAGCTGGCGTGGGCGCCTGCTCATCGCCTGACTTGTGATCGGAAACATCCAGATCTTCCTTCTTAGGCTGCAGCGACTGCAACGAGGTGGGCTCAGGCGATGGTGCGAATAGAGGGACGTCGTCCCCGTCCCCGCGAGAGGCCTTGGCTCTCTTGACGCGGGACTCGTCGATCAGACGGCCGTCTGCGTCGTCCGTCACTCCATCGTCGTCCGATTTGCGATTTTCGGTGCTGCTAGGCCGGACGATTGGGATAGCCTTCGACTTTTTGACAGGTTTGACAGCGTCAGAAAGGTTCAGGTCAATGTTGCCGAAAATCGAGCTGGTCCGGTTTCCAGTGCTCTCGCTGCCCGACAACACAGGACTGGCAAGCGAATCCGAAACAGCCCCGAAGGGTGTGAAGGCGGGTGCATCCGGTCGGAACTTGGGACCAGAAGCCGAGAAGCTAAAGTCACTCTGTCCAGGCGAGAAGACAGGGGCGTTGGCATTAATCTTGGACGACGTGGACTGTGCGCTGAATGAGTTTGCTGACGGTGACACGACTGAAGACGCGAAGGATCCTCCCTGGAACATGGAGGGCTGGAAAGCATTGTTGCCACCAAAGCTGAAGCTCGTCTTTGATTCGTGGCCCGGGTTAAACTTGAATTCGGGTGCTTTGACATTGAGCGTGGAGAGCGAGGGTTTGCTGGCATGGCTAGATTTTCTGGGCACGTGAGAGCTGCTGGAGGCCGAAACCGCGTCATTCCATGGGTTGCTGGCCGTGGAGAAAGACCGCTGGTGCTGTTGCAAGAGGGTAGTGAGGTTGAAGTCTTGCACAGGCGTACCCAGGTTGCTTGGGTTGGTCTCGATTTCCGCTGCTTCGTCAATGCGGTGGGGATCGACGTCATGCCATCCTGAGAAGCTGTCGTTTCGGGGCCGGTTCTCGTCGTGGTGAGAGAAGAAGTTTTGCGACAATGAGTGACCACGGCTGTGAGGGCGCGGGTGGTGAAGAACTGGGCCATCGCCGCCCTGTTGAGCAAATTGCTGCGGCATCTGGAACTGGACGGACGGCTCTCTCGCATGGGACAGCATCGGCTGCTGCTGAGGCATGTCCATGAGCTGGTCTAGCGGCTTTACGGCCGCTTCCTCGTTGTGCGGACTGTAGTCCTCGTGCTCCAACTCGTTGCGCATCTGTTCCTCCAAATGGTACTCCGCCTCGTCGATCTCGGCCTGGAGATCGTCATCGTTCCTCTGCGCAGGCTCGGCCGCCTTCGCAGGAGGCTCTTCGATGAGTTCGTCTTCTTCATCTTCCCGAACTTCCTGCAAGCGCGGGGATGTTCTCGCAGGCTGCTGCATGAACTGATGGGCCAGCATTGGGTATTGCAAGGACTGGTGTCGCTGATGGGCGTTGAAGGCAGGGCTGCCAGTCGGGGCAAAGCCTTCAGGAGTGAAGGGAAACACAGGGGAAAGGATTCCATTGAGCAATGAAGGCGAATCCGTTCTGTGCTGCGAGGGCCAGCCAAGAGGCGAGGGCTGGTTTGAGAGCTGGAAGGGCGAGTGGCCCATGGGGACCGAGATGGACTGCCGGGCGTTGTACTTGGCCGGGTGGCTTCCAGATCCCACGGGGGAAGCGATGCCGGGGCTCTGAGTCGCAGAGGACCGTCCACCAGGCATGAACTGCGCCGGGAAAGGGAATCCCTGGCCGTGGTTGCTCGACGCTGAGGATGTGAGGAGCGGCGGAGAAAACGGTAGAGGCGGGTATTGCGCTGAAGCCTGTCGGCTAGGCTGTGAGACCGCGGGCGATATCGACGGCGCGGGTGGATCATCATCGCCGAACGACACTCCAAGAGCTCGCAATTTGGCTTCGTTAAGCTCAGTGACGTAGTCCCTCCAGGCTGCAAAATAGTTAGCATTGCTTTTGCCCGTTGCTAGGGCGCGGGCGCTTCGCTGCTTACCGTTCAAATCAGGCAATGTAACCTTGAATGAGCGCGCACAGCGCTCATTCGCCATATCCTCAAAGCTGGGCCAAGTCTCACGACTGCGAGAGTATCCAGTCGGTTCTTGAAAGCTGCCCTCCACAGCATCCAAGTCGAAACCACTAATGTCGTATCCAAGCTCCTGCCATTCTCTGAACATGTTTTCGATTTCAGCTTGGTTGAGAGGTTTCGGTGCGTGACCGGGGCGTCCTCGGCCTTCGTCCTTGGGAAGGAGAACCATAATATTCTTGCCCTTCCATGGCACCTTCTTTTTCACGCGGGGCGTCCGCGGCGTCATGCCTGTTGATACTCTTGCGGACGCGCTCCGCAGGGGTGTGATGGGAGTCTTGGCCTCTCCATTTGCAGCACTGGCAGCCCTCCGGGGCGTAGTGGGGATAGGTGGAAGGTCGCAGCCCAGATCGGCCTTGGAGAGCTCGGGGTTCTCCATGTTTGCGTTTGACGGCTCACGTCGCGGCGTCACGTCTTCCGGCTTGAGTGTCTCGGCGCTGGACCGGGCACGGGGGTGTCGGGGTGCGAGGTGCGGGTCGCGAGAAACACGCGGGATCGCTTTCGGCGTTCGCAGCGAATCCTTATCGTGCCACACAGCTTCGTCTCCGGATCCTGAGCCGCTCAGTGAAGAGTGCTCGCTACCGTCGCTGAACCAGTGGCGACTTTCCGAGTTGTCGCCGGCCGTGTGCTGGCGAATCCAGTCCTCGGTCAGTCGTCGCTCGGGTCGCCGAGCGCGATTGGCGAGAACTTGAGCTGCGCTGAGAAACGGTTCGGGAGATTCGTCCTGTCCGAGCGAGAGTGCAGGGGGAGGACGAAGAAAGGGGGTATTAATCTCCAGGTGGTGGATGGGAGAACCTTCGGACTCGTCGCTGCCAAAGCTCTGGCGTCGAAGATTCCTCGTTTCTTCGGTCGAGTACGGCGAGCCCCAACTGGCCGTCACGTATCTCTCCTCTTCTGCGTTTGACTGGCTCCTCAGAATTTCCCGGGCTCGGTCAGGTAGTCTCGGCGCGAGGAGCGGAGGCAGAACAGGGGAGGACCCAAGGTCCTCGCCGTCGGCGGCAGTAGACGTCGACGAAAGGGCGGGAGACGTCGGGGGCGAATTGGCTGAAGGCCGACGAGATCCAGTGCCGTCCTGTGCGGATGCAGCAGGACGGGAAGATGGGGGTTGTAGGTGAGGAGACGTCTTCGTGGAACTCTGAATGGATTGGGAATAGGCCCGAGGTCAATGTGGCGTCCTTCTTGCGAGCTCCAGCTGCGTGTGGAATGCAGGCGAGGTCATGTATTATGAGATGAGCTTACCACGGTGAGATCAGTGCAGACGATGGGGTCGTCTGCAGCCAGGTCTCTGTTCTCGCGTCGAGGACCCTTTGTTCAACAACCCTCGAACGGCATGTGCACCCACAAAAGCAGGCCGCAAGGAAAAAGGGAACGGACGGGCTGTTGAGGTTGTTGACAGAATAAGGGGGTGGAGGAGGAGGGCGGCCCGTGTGATTGGGGACAAGGACAAGTTGTGTATTGGGGCCCGGCGGTTTTTTTTTTTTTGGTCGCGACGCGTATTTTTTTGGGCGGGTGTGGAAAAAAAGCAGCCAGCAGAAATAAGGTATTATTTGCAGTGAGGTGCCCCCCGGTCCAGGGATTAGAGGCTGGGGGTTCGTTGCAGAAATGAACTGGGGAAAATTATCGAATAAGGAGCGACATGAAGGCGGAAGCGGCAAAGCGGCGGCTCGCGGGTACCGGACGCATCGGATCACAGCTCGAGAGCAGCTTGACAGTGGTGATGATCTTGATGGCTTGACGGGGTGGAGAGGAGTGAGGATGGAAGAAGAGGAAGACGGGAGCCTTTGCCTCGGAGAAGACGTGGGTTTGGTGTGACGCGAGGTGTCAGGAGGGAGGTGAAGAGAGAGTGAGCGGACTTGGTTGGACTGGACGGAACGGGGAGGTCGAGGTAAGGCGAGGCAAGGCAAGGCCAGGTACAGGACGGGAAGCTAAAGTTCCTTGTAGATGGTGCCAAGCAGTGGTTGAATGAAGTACAGTGACAAAGCCCGTACTCGATTGGCCAGTATTGAGATGCCTACATTGCAGGACCGGGAGTTTTTCGTCTCTGCTATTTCTGTAGCTTTCCGTTCTCTTCTCTTTCTCCGTCCTACATCTTTGTCTCTATTATAACCTACATCTTTCGTGTCCTCCCTCAAAATATTTGACATATTCTCGTCGAGTATGGAGAAGCGGGGCACTTGCGAGTTCACCAGCATCATCGAGTCGAGGTACATGCTGCGGCGCCCAACATGCGAGGTCGCTAAGGTACATGCACAGACAGGGGCCAGGGACCAGAGCGGGTAGGCCAGGTACAGGTACAGGCACAGGAACTGGGTGCGGGTGCAGGTGCAGTGCAGCCAGAGCTTGGGCTAAAAGGCGCCGCGAGGTGGGAGAGCACAGGAACAGGAACGGGCATGGGCACGGATACAGCGCAGAGAAGAACACTTGCCTACACCGCTAACACCTTAGCGCAGCACTGCTGCCACTGCATCTTCGCGGCCGGGCGCTCCCACGACCACCGCTGCCAGTGCTACCGCCTTGTCGCCCTACCTGAGGTGGCAACCACCATCTCAACCGTCAAATCTGCATTGCGCCGGCGCCGGTTCGCAAAGGGAAGGGATGGGACGGGGACGGGCGACGTTCCTCTGGGTCGTTTGCGTGGGGACCATACTGCAGTTGTACTGGTGGCACGCTGGCATTGGACGCTTCAGTGGTTGCAAGCTGGGGGGTTACCTGCTGAGAGCAGCAAGTCGAGGCTGCTACGAGACGCTGCCACACTGGGCAAGAGACAGCTGGCACTAATAATTTTTTCCCCAGACCCTTCGATTGGGGGAGACGGCAGCGCATATGAATGACGGTCAGGATCTTTCCATTGGCGACGCGGACGGGGGACCCTGCCTTCCAATGGGATGGACCGGGGACGGCCAGGGACAGGCCCAGTAATGAACTGCCAACGGCCCAGTGAGCGGCCCATGTTTGTTTAATGAGCGTCCCCGCCGCGTCCACGGGGGGCGAGCTATGACCAGCCTAATCTCGTCTGGCTGCCCTGTTGCCGTGTACCTACTTTCTCGGTCATCTATCACCTCAGCAGATGTACCTGCTAACATCTCACGGATGCCCGCCAAATCTCCCCTCTTTTCCTCGCAGGCCACAGGGAATCGCCTCCCTTATTTTGCATCACCTTTGGAGCCGTGGGTGATTTCCGTTGGATGAGAGCCCCGCTGCTTGAATTCCTAGACGACATCGTATTTGCCAATGGCTCGATGGACGGCCCGCGGCGTCTCGTCTTCGGCCCAGGAATTCGTTCTTGGACTCGGCGTGCACGTGTGTCCGAAGTACTGGTTACGTCTGCTGAGCTGACTTTGCTCCGCCATATCCCAATCGTCACTCGTCGTCGTCTCGACCTGCCCGATGCTGTAGCGAGAGGTGGGCTTTCACGGGGTCTATATGCTCCCCCCCCCCCCCCCCCAGTGACATATTCATGCCCGCCGAAGCAGAGATGATATGCAGACAGCCTGCATCAGCGAGACGTTCCTCAATGCTACCGGCCTAATCAACCAGCTGCATTAGGCAGCATGACGATGAAGTGCGGTACTTTCTCTGCCCGTTGCACCTCGACTCAGGGCTCCCTCAACCATCCCGTCAGCCAACAATCCCAAAAGCAAAGGGGTCCCTGACTGCAGGACGGCAGAGCCGCATCGAGCACCCATGACAGAAAAAAGGAAAAAGAAAGGAACAGAAGAACAAGGTGGCTTCCCCATCTGATGCCGCTCGACGCCCAGAAAGCCACCTGCGAAACGGGTTCTCCCAACTGGTTTGGACTCAGGCGCACGTGTCTTGTCCGACCACCCGACTTCGAGGTGAGAAGAAGGGGGGCGGTGAGCTTTGTCCGAGGCGCCTCCCGTTTCGTCGAACACGAGAGCGTTGAAAGAAACTGCAGATATCAAAGCCCGCGTCTCGCCAGTCCCTTACTGTCGGGTTTTGAGCTCAAGGTTCTCGGGCTAGCTACGGACAGCCTAATCTTGTCAGCTGCACGCGGAGGCGGCCGTCCTATTTCTCGGTTTTCGTCCCGACTTACAACCAACCAGCTTCGGCTCGGCTCCGCGTACCAAAGAGGCGTGATCTGAACCTCGGGCTTCCAGGCCGAGAGAGATATGCAGGCACAAACGCGGCAGATCAGCGTGCATTTTCCCACTTTGTCTTATCTTTTCCCCGGTCTTCCCCAAAAACGAAGGTCGAATTGGGTTTTTCTAGTCAGACATCTTTGTCTTACACAGGCACGGGTCCAGATAGACAGGCAGCTCCAGCGCAGGGCGGAATCGCCCTTTACAAACTAAAACCGGGGCGGCAAAGGAGCTTTGGGCAAAAACATTCCAGAGACGAGAGAGCAGCGTTGTTCCCGGAGTTCTGGAATTAATTCATGTGGCTTAAGGCAGCTCAATGTTTTGCAAAAAAGTGCCAGGCGCTTCCCGGCTGACATTGGAAGAACAGATTGGAAATGAAACTTTTTCCTTCCATGTTCCGCCATCTCCATCCTGGCAGGCCTCATGGTCTCAATCTTGGGTCACCCACCGCGTCTCATGTGAGAGGCAGCCCATCAGATATCCCGCGGGGCGAGTCAAACCCATCATGAAACGAGGCAAGGCCGCCCATCAGGCCAATATGGGTGCTTGGGCGCAATCTTGAGGGCATTCACAGATGTGATAGTGGCTTGAGCCCTGGGTAAGATGGCGCTTTTGCAGTCATCAAGTCATCGGTCTTTGGATCAGTCATTAGTTCAGCTTGTTTGTGACATTATTCATTTCGAAAAGCTTCCCTCGTCTGACGGACAGCCGCCGGATATCAACCTCGCTCTGCCTCGAGGGTCCAAACGCCAAAACCCAGTCCAAGACCTAACTTGGAATCCTCCTCTTGTCAAATCTTATTTTTCTCCTGGCAGCACTTCATCGCACATCTCTCAGTCCAAAACACCGTTCCCATATACACAGGCCGCGTGCGCACCACTCGGCAGGAGACACAATCATACACCGGTTCCTCACGAACCCATCACCCTTCCTCAGCAAGCGCCTTCTTAAGGGTCGCAGAAGATGTCAAAGTTGCCATCCGAGCCCGCAAACACCGGTTCGCTGAAGCTCTGTTTCGACGTCGAGTCGATTGCCGACTTGCATTCTTCTGTAATCATCACCCCTCGTCAGCCACCTTCATCAACGAGGAACCTCCGTTCGGAGGCGGCTCTCACTCCGCAAGGCCGCTCCCCAAGGAAGAAGTCAATGTCACTTACGGGCTTGCTCGTCGCACTTGGAGACGTCAAACTTTGTCGGTCCGTTGTTGGCCGCCTGCGAGCACTTATTCTTCTGGTTGTCGCATGCTCTGCCTGCAGCAGTCTGGAAGTCGGGCTACATCTCGAGGGTTAGCGTCCCACATCTAAACATGCCTCGAATCTCCTCTGCACCGGCGTCTCGCCAGGCGTGGCTTTGATGATGAAAGGGCCGTAACTCACAAAGGTATCACCGTCCACTTCGAACGGCCGGTCGGGGTTAGTCGACTTGGTGATCTGTCTTGCGCATTAGCAAAAAGACGTCCATTGCCGTGTGCCGTCGTCATCATCCTGAATCCTGATCCTGAAACCACTCCGCCGGCGCGCGCCACAAGATGACAAGTCCCTTCGTCTCGTGGCACCGCAAGCGCAGCTTCCCCAGGTAGGCGAAGAACAGAGCTAGAAATAAGAAGGCAAAGGGCTTCAAACGTACCGCGGACGCCCTCACGCCTCCCACCGCCCCATTGAACGTCTGCAAGTCCTGCGAGGACTGCCGAGGCAGCAGGCCTAGCTTCCACCCCATGTTCAGCTCGTCGGTGAGGTCCAGCGCCCTCGCGCCCGCGCCCGCGCCGGAGAGCAGGAGCATCACCGATGACAAGACGTGTCCCGATGTCGTCCTCATTGTGATTCGTGTTTGGTGGTTTCTGAGATTATGTGGGTGATAAGTATATCGTGGCGGTCGTCGACAACTCTTCGGAGTCTCTTCGGCAAGCGGCCCTTCCCTTTCCTTTCTTTTTTTCACAGACGCATCGACGTCAACTCGAATTAGAATAAACGTTAACCGAGGCTCAACCTCGTCGGTAGGGTGTAATCGTTCGCGTCGTCAACGATCGCGGAATAATGGGCGGCCAGCGGGCGACAACGGCTTGGCGACACAGCGCTCAATTCAAGCAAGTTGCGAAAACGAAAACAGCGCAAAATGGGGAGGCGGGCGGAGAAGGGGGGGCGAGGAGGCAAGTGAGGAATTAAACTCTCCCTTTGGGTTACAACGTCGATCCTAAGGTTCTTCGGCGCAATAGAAGGAAGAGAGGGAAAGTCGTGGCAGAGAGCTCGGAGGACCAGAGCCGGCCCTGAAACGTCGCGTCCCAAGCGCCCACAAAAAGCTGGGATGCAACACCACCACCGCAACCCGAAACACCACTGTGACTGGAATAATATTATAACGGCCAACTGTTGCCAGCCCACGTGATTTGCGCCCAGACGGGACAGCTGCTGCGGACGGACGATCCTGCCGGTCCGCGGTTCATCAGATGGCAGCTGGAAATGACGGTCGATCATACTGGGGATGAGTGCATGGGCGGCGTGGCATAGAGTTCGGGGGAGGTATCAGTTGAACTCTCCTCCGTCTGTCTCACTCACTCGCAGCAATGTCACTGTCACTGTCACTGTCACTCTCACTCACCCTCACCCTCGGCTTCGGTACTTCGCTTGCGTCTTTTTAAGTGTGGTGCGTGCTCAGGTTTTCATCCCGTAATTTTGGAGGTTCTGGTATTAAAGTTGTATGGGAACGTACATACATACAAGCCTGCGAACCCAGAAGACCTTGTCCATCAGACTTGCTTGCGGTCTCAGTATCTTGTCCTTGTGCTGGTGCCGATGCCCTGTCTTGATGCGCGACTCGACTGAAACTCAGTCGATGACGACGTGACGATGATCATCCTCAAGTCCAGCTGACGAAAGAAGAAGGGGGTGACTCTGCTCTATGTACATAATCTCTATCCATTAGTACTGAGACCGTTTGATATGCAATCCATGCCTGCCGTGGTAATAAAACTTGGTGGCCCGAAACTCCGCATGGCCGGTGAAATTTACCGGCCGCAACGAGTAAGAATGAGAAAATCATGGTGTGAATGCCAGTCGTTAGGCAAGGGACCGTGGGGAATCAACGCTTTCTTCCGCAAGAAACAACAATCATCAAATACTCGGCTGCGCGCGCCGCCTTCCTTAGAAGTTGGATGACGCGTTGACTTGGTGGCTCGGTGCGTGGTAGCTCTCGAGAGTCGACTGGAAGGGCGTGCGACCGGTTCCCTGGGTGCTACCGGCCTCGGCCTTGGCCTCGTTGCCGTACTGGTTGTTGTACTCCATGAGGCCGTCATTCTCCTCGGCCTGCTTCTTCTTGCCCCAGATTCTCCACGCCACGAAGCCGAGGGCGCCGAGAACGATGGCACCGCCAACACCAACCACGACACCAATGACAGTGTTACGGGTCTGGGTGGACATGCCGGACGAGGAGTCCCCAGAGTTGGCCTCGTTAAGACCAGGAGTGCTCGTGACGGTCGACTCGGAGGTGAATGAAGTGGCAACACCCTCAGAGTTAGTCGTAATGACAATGGTTCGGATAGTAGAGGTGACGGGCTCGGCGGTGGTAGACGGGGTAGACGAGGCGACGGTACCGCCGGTTGTGGACTGGTCGTTGCTTCCGGCCGAGGTGGTACTAGTCTTCAGGGTCGTAGGAGCGGCCGACGCGGCGGGGGTGGATGAGGCTGCTGGCGAGCTCGCGGTGTTACTAGGCTGCGGGGTGGAAGTGGTTTTCTCGGCCGATGTTGCGCTGGTGGTCACAGCGGGTACCGAGCTCGAGGTGGTGGCGGGGGCTGCGGATGACGAGGTCTTTTCAGCAGAGCTTGTGGTCTCGGCGGCGGCGCTGGTTCCTGATTGTCTCTTGTTGAGCCCATCCCGAGCTTCGGGCTGGTTGAAGTTGAACCACGATGCCTGCGCCACAGAGGCGAGCATGAGGATCTGGAGAGCGCGCGTAGGATGCATTTTGAATTATTCGGTAGGTGCTCGAAAGAGTTTGTCGGGTCGCGGGATCGGGTATGGATAAATCGCCCAGATATCGTATTCCAACGTCCTTCCTCCGGTTGGTCAGACTATTCGGGCTTCGTCCTTTTTGTATTCCGACACCCTAATTATTCGGTGTGTGTCGTAGACAACGCGTGGCAAAGTCGACTCAACTGGAATTTCGGAAAGTTCTTGCCTGGAGCCGGGTGGGTACGAGATAGGAGACCGCCACGGGCGGGATCGGGTAGGTCGAACAGGTAGGTGAAGATACCTTGACGGAAGCGACCGAAAGGTAATGGTAAAAATGGATTGGTTGGTGGATTGTGAAGTTAGAGTGAGTCAAGGAAAACGAGAGGAAGGGACCAAGGAGAGGGACACAATAGGAAAAAGCGAGTGAACGGTTTTTATCAAGTGAGATGGGATGGGATGAGTTGGGATAGGTTTTTGGGTGGTGGAACGAGCGGGAAGGAAGGGCCAGGCAAACAAGACTCGTATAGCCGGGAAGAGGGTGGTCAGTGGTCAGGAGGAGGGTGTGGTGCTGCGCAGGTGCCGGTGCCAAGGGGATCGCCCGGGACGGTTAGATGCTGTGTGAGAATCCCACTTTCAATCTCTGAGATTTGAATCGAATGTTGAGCAGGCCTGTCAAAATAGCCTCCAGGCCCTGTCGATACTGGCGTTGCCAAGCAGAAAGAGCAAGCGCATGGGCCAGTGGCAGGGCAGCAGCAGGGTTGGAGCATGGGCTCCTCTTCTTTTCTCCGTCGCACTGTCCGTGTGGTGGCTGTCCTAGGCTCCTTGCCGGGCCACGCCGTCAATCAAAGGAAAACCTAGCGAAAACCACCCGCCTGCCGCTACGTTGCACAAGGCGTGGTGCAAGGGACAACGTGGTGGCGGCCGAATGTGAGTTGAATGCCTGAGACATCAGGCTACTTCATCTCAGATTCGTCGGCTCGCTGGGTAATGGCGGCCTCTGATTGGGCGTTTCGGGGAACCCTTGGCCCGTCATGGAGCACTGTGGGACACGACGATCGATGCGGCAGCCACTCAGCGCAGAGCTGTTGGTGGCCCCACTGTCTGACACCCACTGCTGTATTGCCTCTGGCGGCGTACTGTCTTGGTGCTTGCCCACCAACTGGGCAGGCGGAAGCTCCAGCCAGCCAGCTCCTCCTCCTTCCAAGTTGCCTGAAGAAAACAGCTGCTGTTGCTGGTCGTTGGCGCTGCTGGCGGTGCCGCTCCCGCCGAAAATGCGGCCGAGCTTTGAAGGCGGTGGAACAGCCTAACGATCTGTCAGCGACTGTTAGCGGCCAACAGGCCGGTAACGCCCCTTCTAGGCCTTTTGGACCGCCGCCCAAAACCCCCAAAGTCTGGTCTAGGCCGCAGCACCCGCAGACGGCGAGTCGCCTGCACTGCACTGCACTCCTTCGCTTCCCGAGTCGGTTGGCGCGCTGGCTTTCTGCTTGCCGTTTTTTCCCCTTCCTTTCCTGCAGGCACAAGATGCAACAACCGATTGTTAGATGGCGGCTGGCGTCCATCAGCAGACGTTGGATGTCCAAAAATAAAACATGGTCAGTTTGTCAGTCAGGCCGTCTTGCCTGCCGGTGCAGTCAACCTAGGGATGTCTTGCAGAATGTGCCGTTGCAGCAGCAGCAACATCAACAGTGCTGCATGCACTAGCACCCCGCTGGCCTGCCCCCCCCAGGGAGATGACGATGCACCGGAATCGAAGCTTTTGCTTCTGTCTGCTTCTCCTAGCCAAAAAAGGAAGGGACTGCCACCCTCCCTCACCTATCCTCCTAGTGCACGCTAGGTACCTTTGGTAGGACAGCGGGGGATTGGCCCGCAGACCGCCCAAACTCTGTCGTCCACCAGCCCCCCAAAGCTCCGAACAACAGGCCACTCAGCACACAAAGACGCTCACCACCGACCCCATCGCCCATGAGCAATGCTAATGCTAATGCAACATGCCTGCTCTGAGCCGATCTTGTCTCTACTTTGAGCACCGTCCCATGGCTCTTGGCCCGTCGTCCCCTCCACTTCTGCCCAGCACAACCCGGCGGCGCTCCCTTCAGGGTCTTCCACGCCCGACTCAACCGTGCCGGCCCCTCGCCCAGCATTCGTCATTCCTGCCGGCCTCGTTGCGAAAATCCGGATTCCACCCATCTTCCAGAAATCGGCAATCGACGGCCGCTCACCATCTCCCCCTTCTCTACCTCTCTAGGGCAACCGGGGAAAGGGCTTGGAAGGCCGACAGTGACAGTGACAGTGGACACAGGGACCGAGCAGGGCGGGCCACATGCCAATACCAACGCCAATGCCAATACCATGCGCATCTCCAGCTGCGAGCATCGCCTCACTGGGCCATTAGAATTTGCCTTCTGCAGCGGCCGACGTCACGCCCGCCATCAAGATGTTGTTTATGCCCGCCTCTGAGCCTTCACGCATGCAGCATGATGCTATCGTTGACCATCGCCTCAGAGCTTCAGCAATGCACTGATGCCACCCTGTGGCGGGAACTTCTCGGATGGCCAACCTGATCTGGCACATCTCGGCTCACCAGAAGTCTTACCGTGCGTCATGCTGCTCGGCGGCACCCGATTTCCAGACGAACCTCACGACGCCGAGTGAAGTGAAAACCCTGAAGCAGAGAATTTGTTTCGCCCAGCTTTGGCATTCGTTGTTGCGAGTCGAATCTCGACCCGTCCTCGCCATGGGTTCCTTTCTTCCCACATGCCGGGATCGTGGGGACGGGTCTCTTCCGACAGAACAAAACGGCGTCCATACTTCCACAGGTGTTTGTGTTTTGCCCAGTCGGAGGAGCTGTGCCCGTTGCGTCCAGCGTTGCTTCGTTGGCCCTCTCACGACTTGCCAATGGCGTTGAGAAGACCTCCCGGCCTCGGTATTGCGTGCGCTGTGAACCGTCTTTGCGAGCGAGCAAGGCTTGTCTTCGCCGTCCGAAATCAACGGTGACATTAACCACAGTCAAGCGTAAGGATCTCTTGCACGCTAGCCGGGCTGCTTTCCCCTATAAGCCACGAATGCTGGCCCTGCGCTCACCGTGCGAGTTGGCTCCCCGGGTTCCCTCTCTCCACTTCCGAGCGGCCTCCCGATCCGACGGGCCAATGTCGACGACGTAACATCCTGGAGAGTCTAAGCCACACCGAACGACCAGGAGCGGTTAGAGAGTTCGTACGTCACTGCAATCCCACCGCAACTCTCTGGCATCGACACTACGCAGTAATCGTACGGAGATACACGCAAGTCTCCTTGGAGTGTCGGATGCCACACGCAGTCATCAATCTGTTCCTGCATTGAAAGGGCCTGTTTCACGAACCCCACAGCGCAGAAACATTGGCCAGGCACCGAGGCGGCTTTAACTCTGTTCGATGCCCAGACCTTATCTAGATCTCACAATATGAGTTCCAAGCTGTGCCCCTCCCTTGTCACGATTCACACGTCGTTGCTGTTCAACTCTAGGAGCAAGACATTCAGCAAGAGCACGTCAATTGTTGTCGACCCGACTAGCGGCACCATCGTCGATGTGTACAAAAGGAAAGATGATGACGATGTTGGCGTGAATCGAGGCGACATTGACCTTCGAGGCAAGGTCGTCATGCCTGGCTTCGTCGACGCCCATACCCATGTGTTCTTACATTCCTATGAGTGAGCTGCAACTCCGGATGGATCCGGCCTTCGTCTAACAGTGCTTAGTGAAGCTTCTTCTACTGTTCAGATGCGCGACGAGAGCATCGTCGAGCGAATAGTTCGTGCCACAAATCATCTCCGTGTCGCCTTGCTGTCTGGGTTCACCACCTACAGAGACTTGGGAACAGAGGGGATGCGCTCCTTCGACGCAAATCTCAGAGACTGTGTCAATCGTGGCTTGCTGCCAGGCCCGCGCCTGTTTGTCGCCACAGAATGCCTCGCCAGTACTGGATCCTATGAAGTCCGACATGAAAACTCGTTGACGGTCATGCCGCGCATCTCGGACGTCTGCGATGGCCCCGTCGGCGCGAGACAGGCAGTCCGACGCCGTGTGGGAGACGGCGCTGACGTTATCAAGCTCTACGCCGACTACAGGCGGAAAGTCATGCGCTTTCCGCCTCCGATTCAGCCACCTCAGGACGTCCCTCTGGAGGTTAATCCTTCGGTTGTCATGTTCAACCAAGACGAGATGAACGCCATTGTTGAAGAAGCCAAGTTGGCTGGGTTGCCAGTAGCGTGCCACGCACAAACGGCGAAGGGCGCTCTCATGGCTATCAAAGCCGGGGTTGACACGGTTGAGCATTGTAACGAGGCAACTGACGAAGTCTTCCAAGAAATGCGCCGCCGCGGAACCATATTCGTCCCCTCGCTGGCAGTGTTCCGCAGCTCTCCCGACTTTGGCAACATTTGTAAGAGGGTTGAAAAAGCATTCCATATCGGCGTGCGCCTCGCCGCCGGCGGTGATACTGGTACTTACCCCCACGGAGATGGTGCTCTGGAGATGGAACTCATGATTCGGTCCGGAATACCTGTGGAGAACGTCCTGGAAGCATGTATGGTTGGTGGCTGGGAGAGCTGCGGCAAAGAGAAGAGCGGGTTTCTCTTCGGCTCCATCAAGAAAGGCTACAGGGCCGACATCATTGCCTTGGAGACAGACCCGAGGAAAGACGCTGAGGCTCTCCGCAAGGTCGGTTTCGTCATGAAGGATGCCAAGGTGTGGAAAAAGGGAGGTCTCCCAGTTGGAATTGCCGAGGAGCTCGCGCCTACTTCCAACCGTAACGTTACTGAGGAAGCTGACTGGGTTTTCGTTTAATTTTCATCGGGTAGAGTGCTGCTCATGAGGCTGTGCTATCTGGCTATTTGGGCTGTGTAGCACCGCTGATATCCTCTCTAGTGTCCTTCTCAACATCCTTCCCGGTCCGTGTTCTTCCGGCGTCTCTTCTCCAGACCTTTTCGTGCCCCATCGTTGTCGTTATCTTTCCAATTGTCATATTCTCTTTTCAATTATGAGAGACGCAGACCTGTTGGACTAGCAGTGGTTGTCGGATAACTCTAGCCGGATACGAATGGTCGGTCAATCATCTACCTGCAGTAGCAGCTCACGCGGAACAACTGGGTTACATTCCATGGCCAGATAGTCGTCGTCCAACTGCAGCAATGGGCTCCAACGCCACTAAGCAGCCAGTACTGGCGCCTCGTGATCTTCGGCACTCGCAACTTTGGTGTTCGGCTTTCAAAAGCTGGCAGCGGGCATCGCATTAGTTGGATAGAAGTCACCCCAGTGTTCGCTTGTGGCTTCATTGTGCATGCGCCTTGGTTGCATCGCATCGTCGGATCCGCTTGTTTAGGCGGTCGGCCGAATCTACTACTGCCAAATAGCTGCGTTTCTCCATCATAAGCTCCGATGATCACCAACAGATCTCCGCACGGTTCCCGCGGGCAAAGCTTGTTTCTACCAACCGTTCTTATGTGTGGGCTGCTGAGCTTCACTCAGTTGGACCAAGCTTTCCCACATCGCGGGCATCGGACGATCGTTTCGCATGCAAAGCTAATCACACCTGTTCTTCCGGGCCTTCTAGCGCGCCCACTTCTAGAACTGCCATGAGGGGAACAGCCTGCATTACTACGCGACTCGGGTACCTGCCCAGGCCGGGAAAGTGCATAGATGCTGAGGCGGTAGAAGAATATTGGACGGGCCTGGCAGTGCTCATGCCTACATATCCGAGGCCAAACGACATATATGCGTGAGGACGGGCACTTGGGTCTTACTTCTGCTTGACAACCGGGCTATCGACCACATGCAGCCCGTCAGGATGAGACTTTCGCTCCTATCAGTCGCCTTACTGGCTCTCGGGGCATGCGCCTCTTCCCTTCCAGGCGCGGGCCGTCCTCCATCAATCGTCGTTGGCGCCGGTGAGGGACACCGGAGAGACCGGCTCCAGGATATCGTGACATGGGACGAACACTCACTCTTTGTTCGCGGGGAGCGGGTGATGATATTCTCTGGGGAGATTCACCCCTTCCGCCTGCCAGTTCCGTCACTGTACTTGGACTTGTTCCAAAAGGTCAAGGCTCTCGGCTTTAACACGGTATCATTTTACGTCGACTGGGCCCTACTTGAAGGGAAAGCGGGCAGCTTCAGCGCGGAGGGCATATTCGACCTTCAGCCATTCTTTGACGCGGCAACGAAGGCGGGCATCTACCTCCTTGCGCGGCCAGGGCCTTACATCAATGCCGAAGTCTCCGGTGGCGGCTTTCCTGGATGGCTGGCCAGGTTCCGGGCCCGCTTGAGGACTTCAGACCCCGAGTTTCTATCTACGACAGACAAGTAAGCCGAAGGAGAGACTTGGGGCAGGGCAAAAGGCTGACCATTCGACAGCTACATGGAAAAAATATGCGACATCATCGCCAAAGCGCAGATCACCAACGGCGGCCCGGTCATCCTTTTCCAGCCAGAGAACGAGTATACGAACTTTGAGGAAGGCCGAAGCCCCGATGGAGAGTACTTTCAGTATGTTATTAACCAGGCTCACAAAGCTGGAATCGTAGTCCCGCTAGTGAGCAACGACGCCAGGCCACTAGGACACAATGCCCCTGGCACAGGCGTTGGAGCTGTCGATATCTACGTAGGTTTTGTCTCCGCCACTTGTCAGGCATTTCCAGGTTACTTACAGATCTAGGGCCATGACGCTTACCCGCTGGGCTTTGACTGCGTATGAACATTCAGTTTCGCTGCTTGTCTCTTCGTCAATTCTAACCTGCGATAGGCAAACCCGAATACGTGGCCTGCAGACAAACTCCCAACAAATTATCGAGCATTGCACCTGCAACAAAGCCCCAGCACCCCGTTCACCATACCAGAGGTATAATTATTGACCTGATCTATGCAACCTCCCCTAACATGTAGTAGTTCCAAGGCGGCTCATTCGATCCTTTTGGCGGTCCTGGTTTCGAAAAGTGTGCGGCGTTAGTCAATCATGAGTTTGCACGCGTGTTTTACAAGAATAACATGGCCGCTGGTGTCACTATTTTTAATGTCTATATGGTCAGTGACGATGCTCCTTACTAACAGCTTTGGAAAAGAACACTAACAGCGGCATAGATCTTCGGCGGGACAAACTGGGGTAACCTGGGACACGCCGGGGGCTACACCTCTTACGACTATGGTGCTGTGAGTTTGAGCCTCTCGATGGACCCGAAATCGGCATGCTAACCGATCATCAGCCGATCAAAGAAGACAGAAGCATCGCTAGAGAGAAGTACTCGGAAATAAAGCTCGAGGCCCAGTTCCTAAAGGTCTCTCCTGCATACTTGACAACAAAACCAGGCAATTTTACCACGGGCATATACAGCAGCAACACCAACTTGGCCGTGACGCCGCTACTGGGAAATGGAACCGGCTCGTTCTTCGTCGTCCGGCACGCCAACTACTCCAGCTTGGCCACTACAGACTATATTCTGCGGTTGCCGACATCCGAGGGAACTATTACCATCCCTCAGTTCCGTGAGCGGCTCCAGATCGGTCGTCGTGACTCAAAGATCCACGTCGTCGACTATTTGGTGGGGAACACGACCCTGCTGTATTCAACAGCCGAAATCTTCACATGGAAAGCATATCAGAACAAGACGGTCCTCCTGGTTTACGGAGGCCCTGGAGAAACGCACGAGATAGCCATCAAGACAACTGTTACGCCTTTTCTTCAAGAAGGGGGCGACGTCGACTACAACTACGTCAACAAAACCCTGCTGTTAACATGGGGGACTTCTGAGACACGCCGGGTTGTTCGAGTTGGCCATCTCTTCGTTTATATTTTGGGTCAATATTCATGCCCAAGCCTGGAGACAACCAAGTGCTAACGTCCTCCAGACCGAAACTCGGCATACAACTACTGGGTGCCAGACATACCCGGCGGAAGCAATCAACCTGCCTACGGGACGTCGATTATGAACCCGGAATCGCTCATTATCAACGGCGGCTACCTGGTTAGGTCGGTATCCGTTCAGGGTGATACCCTCAAGGTACAAGCAGACTTCAACAAGACCACCGAGCTGGAAATTATCGGCGTCGCCTCCGGGATAACGAAACTAGAGATGAACGGGAAACCACTCAACTACACCCAGAACGATCTGTCCAACTGGGTAGTACGGCCATCGCTCGCAGAAAGCAGCAAATTATCCATACCCGACCTGACAACGCTCAGCTGGAGCTCCATCGACTCCCTTCCCGAGATCCATGCGGGATACGACGACTCCGCCTGGCCGCTAGCCAACCACAACACGTCCAACAACACCGTCGCCAACATCACGACCCCGGTCTCCCTCTTCGCCTCGGATTACGGCTTCCACGCGGGTGCTCTCATTTATCGAGGCTACTTCACTGCCAACGGCACTGAGGACGCTCTGAACATCACGACGCAGGGCGGCGCGGCCTTTGCGAGCTCTGTCTGGCTCAACGACACCTTCCTCGGCTCCTTCGCTAACGGACCCGACGCGGCAGGCGACAACAACTCCAAATACTCTATCGCGAACCTCACGGCCGGCGTGACGTACGTCCTCACCGTACTCGTCGACACCACCGGTCTCGAGGAGAACTTCGTCATCGCGGCCGACATGATGAAGATCCCACGCGGCATCCTGGATTACAGCATCACCTCGCCCTCAGGTGCCAGCACAAATGTCACTGGGTGGAAGATTACGGGGAACCTCGGCGGTGAGGACTACACCGACCGCTTCCGCGGCCCGCTAAACGAGGGCGGCCTCTTCTTCGAGCGCCAGGGATTCCACCTCCCCTCCCCTCCCCTGGACGCCTTCTCCCCGCGGTCCCCGTTCAACGGTACTGACGGCCCGGGCGTGACCTTCTACGCCGCGAACCTGACGCTCGACCTTCCGTCCAAGGACCTCGATATACCCCTATCCTTCATCTTCGACGACATCGACGCCAGCTCCAGCGGGGCTTACCGCGCTCTCCTCTACGTCAACGGGTTCCAGTACGGGCGATACATCAGCAACATAGGCCCGCAGACGCGTTTCCCTGTGCCAGAGGGAATCCTCCGCTACCGCGGCGTCAACTGGATCGGTCTCGCTGTCTGGGCGCTCGGCGGCGGCGGGGCGCGCGTGAAGAGCTTTCGACTCGAGGTGGACGGCACCGCGGTCACGACGGGGAGGGAGGAGGCCAAGGTCGTCGAGGGGCCAGGGTGGACGCGGCGAGCGGGGGCGTATTAGCCTTGTTCACGGTGACGACTATTTAATTCTTCTAGAACACAGCCTATGGCAGCCGTACATATACCTATCTTGCTCACATCTCGAGCGTCTAATTTACATCTGATGACCGTCGTTTGCCTCATGGGCCGCATCTAAGCGCCGGGTATCTGCGCAGAAGCTCCCTTCCGCCACGCCCAGCTTCGCGACCTTTTCTTGTGACCTAAAAGCGTTGGCCACTTTCTTTTTTGGCAGACGGGATTCCCTTCCTGTGGATACGTGCAACCTGACCTGGCCTTGAAGTGGGGGAAATTCGAACGGACGTGATGTCTCGGCTCGCGGTTACCTGTCCCCTCCCGCCTCCCGTCCGCTGAGCAAAGCCTCCAATCAACCACCTGTGCTACGCTGTTCGTGTCTCGGCTACCTTGGGAATACGAAGGGATGGACCACTTTACTAGACGCCTGTAGGCTGAAGCGTGCTCGGTGGCACCGTACTCAATCGCAGAACTCTTCACTGTTTCGGATTCCGAAATGTCTGAATCTTGTCTTTGAGACTACCTTTTGTCAAACCGTTTCGATGAACAACATCATCTCTGACGAGAGGATTCCCCTCCCAAGCCTCACTGAACGAGGCAAAGCTATCATACACCGTCAGAGTTACTCAGCCGTGATGCTGACAGACTCCTACGGACCAAGCAAAATTAATTCGTCCCCGAAATGCTTTGAGAATAGAACCGCCAAAACAAAATAGCCACACCAAAATCCATTGAAAACCGATACACCCCCGGGTGATGCCCTGGTAACTCCCTGAAAGAAGAAAATCCTGGTTGTTCCCTTTCCCTGAAATTGGATATCCCGATGAAAGTAAATGGACGTGGCGCAAACGAGGGTCCTCAGACCCGCGAACGGACGCTAGCCATGTCGCTCAGCTCGGTGCCATCGTTGTCGTAGCGATCTTGCTGCTGGCTTGTCTTATTGGCTTGCTGGGCATGCGCGAGGCAACTGATGGGCCTGGGAGAACTCTCCCAAGTGAGCAGGGCGGCAATGAGCATGATGCCGCAGACGACCATCATGAAGATGGTCTGGTCCCTGAAGGCAGACGAGTAGACCTCCTGAATGAGATGCAAAAGATCCTCGGGGAAGCTGGCGGAGGCCGTAGGGGTTTGCTGGATAATGGCGAGCTGCTCCGGAGAAAGCTGGTCGACGACGGCATCGAGGCGGTCGTTGAAGATGGCAGCGCAGGCTGCCACGCCGAGACAGCTACCGAGGACGCGAGCTTGCGCGATGGCTCCCTGGGCAACAGCGATGTCGTTGGTCGACTCCGTTTCCACAGCTCCGAGGATCGTAGCGGCGCCGAACGAGAGGCCTGCGCCAAGCCCGAATACGAGAGTGAAGCCGTACGCGGGCAAGAAACTCGACTCGACCGCTGGGAGGATGAGCATGAGGCCGATACCGAGAAGTTGCGTCGCCGCTGACATGATCATGAGGAAAGACGTGTGGTTTCGCCTGCGACAGATGGCACCAGCCAGGAAGGATCCCACTGCGCAACCTGTCAGCATGGGAATGAGGTGAACGCCGGCGTTGAGTGGGTTCTCCTGTTGGAGGATTTCCATGCGCTCAGGAATTATGACGACCAAGGCCAGGTATGGAATGCCGGTGAGAAAGGTAACGGCCAAGCCGAACATGTAGGGTCTCCGCTGAGCGAGGCGAGCGGTGAAGACGGGCTCCATGTGCATGCATCGCACGTGATCGGGATACTCGCAGTACTTGATGTTGAGGTATGTCTCCCAGCATCCGAAAGTGATCCAAGAAAGTCCAGAAGCGATCAAAGAGAGGATGATTCCAGGATGGTTCCAGCTGTAGGACCGGGTGCCTGCTCTCTCGACAGCGAAAACGAGACCACCAGACGCGATTAGCAGGGTGAACATGCCAAATATGTCGATCTTCTTGAAAGTATCGAGCGAGAACAGTCTGTATGGGCGAATCTCCCTTGGGAAGCAGAAGAGAATACAAAGCAGCGCGGCAAAGCCGAGAGGGAGATTGATGGCGAAGATCCAACGCCAGCTGACGCGTGCGGTGATGGCTCCTCCCAAGACTGGACCAAGAAGAAAGGCGAGGGCGAGAGTAAAGCCAATCAGACCTCCCATGAGACCTGGTCTATGAGCAGGACCGTGCTCCAGAAGACAGATCTGGGTGAGACTGTAGAGCCCGGCGCCCCCGATGCCCTTGAAAGCACGACTGGCGATCAAGAACTGCATACTGGGAGCACCAGCGCAGCAGGCGGAGAAGGTCAGAAAGATACCCCAGCTGTAGAAGAGCATCATGCGGCGTCCAAAGATGTCGCTCAGCTTGGCGACTCCAACAGAACAGCCCATATAGGAAAGGAGGTAGGCCAAGAGGATCCAGGAACCATTGGCATGGTCGTGGAACTCCTCAGAGATGGTGGTAAGCGAGGTTGCGATGACAGATGTGTCCAAGGTAGCCAGGAGGAGACCCAGGAGGAGACTGGAGGATTAGCTAGGGTCACTGGGAGGGCATGAAGATTTCTTACCTGATGATCAGAAAGACCTGGCGGGCCGGGCCTGGGCGGCGACGAACCGCGGCGGGATCGCGAGAGTCGCGAGGCGCAAGATTAGCAGCGGCAAATCCGGCCGTATCGCCCAGAGAGGGATTGGGGTAGGATAGATGCTGAGGCATCTGCTGGTTCGAGGACTCCATTGCGACGTCTGCTGTGATGATCCGAGTTGGGGGTAGAAGAAGAGAAGCGCTCCGGAAGGGCTTACTTATGATGGCGAGCGAGCCAAACAGAAGGCGTCTTGGATTTTTCCCAGGAGGAAAAGGAAGTTTGATGGGTAGCTTTGATCCTCTCAACTGCGCCTTCGTGGAATAGGATGAGAGATTGGGGGGTTTTTGGGAGAGAGAAAAGTGAGGGGGGTGGAAATTGGAAGGTGAAGGAGAGGAGGAAAGATAGAGGGGGGAGGGGTATGGGGTAAGGCAAGGTAAGGTATCGACAAGAGGGAGAACTCGCTGCCTCACGCACACAGGAGAGAGCACAGTAGTCTGGCCTAGATGCGACCAAAGGCCGTTGATGAGGCAGGAACACACTGCCCACCCAGCCTTGCTCTCGCCCAAAGTGATATTTGATATTCCTTCCAGGTCAACGAGGAAGGAGGAAGGTGAAGGCGGGGCCTGTTGGCAGATGACCTCGACGATGCAGCAACAGCAGCAGCAACAACGGCGAGAGCTGCAAGGTGCCACGACTTCAGTCCCAGGGCAGTGTGAACACAAAGGACCCCCTGAATTCTCAGAGAGTGACTGGCAGTGCGGAGTAAAGACAGAGGCTGCTGCTGCACACACTCAGACCTCAAGCAGCGGTCACGATACTTAGATATAACCATGACGACCAAGAAGAATAGTTATCTCAAACAAAGAAACATGTTCACTTCGATGCATCAATGCATACACCCAGAGCGCCGAGACACCGGTTTTCATGAGGCTTGCTGTCAGGCCTGGCCGGCCTGGACTTGAGATCTTCTCTAACAGTTGCACTCAGGCGAAGACACGGCTGATGACGGGTGCTGTGTAAGGTTGAACCAAGTCTTGAGGCGTCTGGTCTTGACAAGAGGTATCATCAAGGCATCCAGTGTCTTGTAACCCTCTGTAGGAGCAACATCCTCCGAGACAAAACCAAGTCCTCCCCAGAGACTGGAGTCAAGGAGTAAGGAAGCAAGGACAAGTAAATGTCTCTGAATCGACAGCTACACTGTCTCCTCCAGCTTCTCAAACAGCCACTTTTACACCCAGGGGGTGCTGAGTCAATGTACTGGTGTTGACATGTCCCTGAAAGCGTGGTGGAGGCGCCACCACGCTTTCAGAGACATGTGCCGTTGTCGTACGACCCCGAGACCTTTGGCGATCGAGGCCGTGGCTTTCGTAAATAAGCCACTAATATGGACTGAGAGAGACGGGGGGATCTTATAGCAAGCGATACTGTTTGACTCTGGCTCTCCTTTGCCGGCTCGATTAGAAATTGACTGGCCCAATCCAGTTTATGCAGCAACCCGTTGGCGTCACCTTGTGCAACCCCAGCTTGCTTGGACTAAGAGCCACTGGCACTGGCAAAGCAGCTGGTGACGAAACGCCTGCTGGATCTGTGTATCGCCAAATGCCATCCCTTCTGGCATACACTGAGGCCATCCACTGAACCCCCCACTTGGGGATGTTGTGCTTTGAGATGCCTCGTGGTTGAGTAGCAGCCAGTCCGAGAACGCTGGAGTTTGCATGCCCCATCTTCCGGAATGAGAAACCAAAGTGCCGACCGAAAAGGAGTAAAAAAATTAAAAATAAAAAAAGTGTGAGACTTTTCCGAGCTCGAGACGTCTGTCCCATTCAAGGACCACGGCCACTGGGCCCGACTTTGGTGCGACTTCGCAACGAACTTCCTTCCTCAACGGCTCTGGAAAGACGAGCCAGGACCTGATTTCGGCCGAGCCCGGAAAGAATCCCATCTCAGGGCAATTCCAGGCATTCTTTCATATCGCAATGGTGTGTGCCACAAGGCGGTGGAGCCATGCGTCTTCATCTCTTCTCAGGTATTGATGTTGGTGTTGTGCTCCCTCTTGTGCCACCCGAACTCGGTCGGCTGGGCGGTTGGCCCGGCCACACTTGCATGAATTATGCCAAAGTCATCTCATCCCAATCCCAGCTTTCGTCTGATAGGTCTCTGGGGCCGCTGTCAAGCAAAGAGGCGCAACCCGTCTGTATGATATTTTTGGCGTCCCGTGTGGCTAAATGACAACTGAGGGCCGAAGAAACGCCACGGGACGGAAGGAAGGAATGAAGATGATGAAGATCAAAAGCACGGACCAGAAGATTAATGTGGTGTGTGAAGTCGGAGCGGATCAATGCTTGACCGGATTAACCTCTTGTCCTTTGAGCACCATTCAAAAGATCTCCATAGATTCCATCACCTCATCAACACGTGTAGACATGTAGGACGGCAACTTTGATGAGTGGTCTTTCATTCTCCATGCCAACGAAATGCTACTTTCAGCTATTCGAAATCCAAAGAGAGGGGAGCTGCCTTTGCCTGCTGAAGACCTCCTTCATTAACGGCTGTTGGTTCGCTTTGTCTGACGATTGCTCTACTGTCATGTCTCAACAACAAGGGTTCCTGCATGTGCCAACACGGCACGCCCACCAACAACCAACATGTCTGTTTTAAGAAGCCCTTCCCTTGGGTTTGTCGTCACACTCTGCAGCAACGTCAACACTTCATCGGATTCGGACCCGGACGGATCATGGGCTGCCAAACTCCTGGCCTCCTTGCCGTGCCCGAAGGCGGCCCGAGTCTGATGCCAGGATTGGCACCAACTAGTTCGGCAAAATCGGCAACGAGATCCCAGCAACTGCCGATACAGGATATTCAGCATCATGGTTTCGACGGGAATTTCAGGCATCCCAGGAGACCTCATCACGCACTCCATAGCTGCCCAGGAGTCCATTAGCCGACCTCAAGAGACTCCAGCCATCCCTTTCGTCGGTCCGACACTGTGTAACTGGCGATCTGGGCCGCTTCGTCATGTCGTAACTGCCATGAGGGTGTGGTTCTGACACTCGTGGTGGGTTGAGCACTTGTTTTGCAGTCAGACGTCTAGGTCATACTGTCAAACGTCCTGCACTAGAGATGACACGACATGATTGGCAGCCCAGCGCCGTGGCAAACCGTGTACCAGGGCTGTGTTGGGCACCGACGCTGAAGCTATTCTCAGGACCCGGCTGTTCCCATTGGCTGTATTACAAGCACTGTTCGTTTTTCGGGAACCATCTTCAGATGTACAGCTCCTTCACTGCCACCGGGCTACGTAAAGTTTCCTTCAACTCCAGCCAATCTCGATGGGGGCGGAGTCCAAGAGGGATCCGATATCCTGTTTGCAATGTATGCTCTCATAATAGGAGCGGCAAGTAGCCGTGCCGGGCATCGACATGATCTTGGCAACTTCCTCTTCAAGTTCAGCCCTTTTCCTGCAACGCACAACAAAGTTTCTGTCACTTTCATATGTTGTAGGAATGGATCATTATGTCAAGCGGCTAATTGCATGTCAAAGCTTATTGCCTGTTCTGTTCTATGTCAAAGCAACAACGAACAGTCCGGGGTGATCAAAAGGGCTTTCTGTAAATCTGATTGGCAATGGGTCTTCACCCCCCTTGCTCATATGCAGTTGGACCACACCACAGTTCAAGCGGGTATGTCAGAAGTCGATCTTCAAGGAATACATGATACAACTTCAGCAGACACTACACAGCCCCATCTGTCATGAAGCTCTGAAGTAGAGGGATTCATCAGCGATGACGGGCCGAACTGGACCATAGATCACCCACACTCATGCATGCAGACCCCATATGACGAGAACCACAGTTTCCAGGAGAGATAGGCTTATAAATCTTTGACTGCTGACAGCTGGCTGGAATACCAGTGATGATGTGATTGTGTTCTTACAAGTGCCCTGAGCAAAAAGGCAGGCCCAGTGGGCGGTGGTTGCCTCGAGCACTGATAATCCACACAACCTCCTCACCTCACCTCTCAGCTCAACAAGGGGCGACCCACGAATGCTCCCGCCTTTTTAAAACGCCCATCCTTCCACCCTTTATTGTTCCTGCCTCTTTCTTACAAACAGAATCTTCCTCTCTCCAACCCAGTACCCCTCGTCACTCAGGGTAGACGATCATCTTTCACTCACATTCTCATTTGTCCTTGTACAAACAAATGATTCCCCTTGTCCATTCATTCGTTCAGATCCTTCGATCACTGCTTTGAAGATACCCTTTCCAATCGAAATAGAACACGATACCCAGTCATATCGAGGGCAAAATGGAAGACATCGCCATCATCGGTATGGCCTGTCGGTTCCCCGGCAAAGCTAAATCTCCTGAGAAGCTCTGGGAGATGATGGTCGACAAGGAATCAGCTTGGTCTGAATTCCCCAAGGACCGTCTCAACATTGAAGGATACTATCATCCGAGCGGCGATCGACAAGGCAGCGTACGTTTCCATCTTACCAATTCCACCATATAATCGTTCGTCCGAGCTGACACCACGCCTCAAGATATCGTTCAAGGGTGCTCACTTCATCCAAGAGGATGTGGCTGCGTTTGACGCATCGGTAAGTGCTGCGATCGATTGATTGGCGATGGTCTTGGCATGTTTCCTGACTCTTTCGTTAGTTTTTCTCCATAATGGCCGAAGACGCCAAGGCAATCGACCCCCAACAACGCTTCCTCCTCGAGGTATCCTACGAGGCGCTCGAAAACGGTATGTTTTTTCTCTAGGCTCGCAAAGATGTCTCACACTGACCTATCACAGCTGGCCTCCGAACTGAGGATCTCAAGGGAAGCCCGACGTCCGTTTACGTAGGTTCCTTCGTCAAAGGTTCGTTTTTTTCTCCATTCTGCAGAACTGAACACTGATTTTCACCAGATTACGAGCAAGTCTGCCTTCGAGACATGGATTGGCAGCCCCAGTATGCAGCAACTGGCACAGGAAACGCCATCATGTCCAACCGTGTCTCCTACACATACGATTTCAAGGGACCAAGCATGACCATCGATACTGGCTGCAGCGGAAGTCTTGTAGCAGTTCATCTCGCTGCACAGGCCCTTCGGACTGGTGATTGTTCTCTGGTATGTCGCCCCTTGCATTTCTAGTGGTTTCAGGCTAACTTTCCAGGCCCTTGCCGCCGGTGCTGGCTTGATTCTTACGCCAAACACCATGATGCCCATGACTGCACTCAACTTTCTAAGCCCGGACGGAAAATGCTTTGCATTCGACTCTCGCGCCAATGGCTATGGCCGCGGAGAAGGTATTGGATTTGTCGTCTTGAAGAAACTTTCCGATGCCATCCGAGACAATGATACGGTTCGAGCTGTCATTCGCGGTACTCACGTCAACCAAGATGGCCTCACTACGGGTGAGTGATATCACGCATTATAGAACCAAGCCATCCTGATCTAACGAGAGGACCAGGAATTACACTCCCAAGCAAGGAGGCCCAAGTAGCGAACATTCGCACTCTTTACTCCAAGTACAACCTGGACATGCAACAAACTGCTTTCGTCGAATGCCACGGCACTGGAACCCAAGCTGGTGATTTCAGAGAGTTGAAGGCCATCTCAGAAACTCTTGGCGCCGACAGAACGACGGACAAGCCCGTGTTTGTGGGTTCCGTCAAGACAAACATCGGCCATTTGGAGGGAGCAGCAGGAGTTGCAGGGTTGATCAAGGGTGTCCTCATCACCGAGAAGGGCAAGATGCCCCCTAATATCAACTTCGAAAGAGGAAATCCAACCATCGACTTTGAGAACTGGAAGGTCAAAGTAGGTTCTCATCTGCCCAGTATCTGCCCACGTTCAAGACTAACAATTACTTCTCAGGTACCTACAGACCTCACTAACTGGCCTCTTGATGGTCTCCGCAGAGTCAGCGTCAACTGCTTCGGTTTCGGTGGCACAAACGCGCATGCAGTACTCGATGATCCTGCTTCCTATCTGAACGCACGTGGTATCTCGGGAAACCACAACTCCGCTCTCACCGTTGCACTTGGCAGTCAGATGGCTTGCACGCCCGGAACTGAAAAGCACCCACAGCTCTTCGTGTTCTCGTCCAACGAACGCAAGGGAGTTACTCGCGTGATTAACGTACACCTTGATCACATCAAGAGCCTCGCAGAGTTCACACAGCGTGACGCCAATGACTACGCCTACACTCTGGGATGTCGCCGCTCTGTCATGGAGTGGAAAGGCTTCGTCGTGGCGAACTCTGCCGACGACCTGGTCGCGAAGTTGAAGGTAACGGATGAAACCACCTTCATAAGGTCGACTCGTGAGAGTAAGCCGAAGATTGCATTCTTCTTCTGCGGCCAAGGCGCCCAATGGGCTCAGATGGGCCGCGAGCTTATGTCCTTCGGTGCCTTCAGAATCAGTCTTGAAGCAGCAACCGCTTTCATGAAGACCCTTGGCAGTGACTTCGACCTCATTGAAGAGATGATGAGAGACAAGTCGGAATCGCGCATTCGCGACCCGCGTATCTCGCAACCTGCAACAACTGCAATTCAGGTGGCGCTTGTCGACTTGCTTCGGTCCTGCAACATTGTGCCTGGCAGCGTTGTTGGACACTCGTCGGGAGAGATTGCTGCTGCTTACGCGGCTTTCTCCATCACCTGTGAGGCAGCTTGGGCGCTTGCGTACCATCGTGGTCGCTGTGCGTCTCTCCTCAGATCCGTCGCACCATACCTCAAAGGTGCGATGTGCGCCGTCAGACTATCCTGTGAAGAAGCACAGAGGTATCTTGAGCACGTGGGCAGGGCTAGAGACCTCGAGATCGCTTGTATCAACAGCCCGACTTCTGTCACGATTTCTGGCAGTCACTCTGACATTCTCTGGATGCGAGACGACCTGAAGTCCCGCCGCATCCTTTTCAAAGTGTTGAATGTTGACATCGCATACCACTCCAGGCACATGAAACTGATCGAAGAGAACTACAAGGACAGCATCTATGGAATCTTTTCAATCGAATCTCCTGACAACATTCAGTTCTGCTCATCCGTTTGGGGAAGTCTTCTCCCAGGCTCCGTCCTCGGACCGGCTTACTGGGCAGAGAATTTGGTCTCTCCTGTACAGTTCGTCGAAGCTGTCAAGGCCCTGATGGACTCTGATGATCGACCGGACATTTTGGTCGAGCTTAGCCCTCAGGCGACGCTAGAATCAGCGCTTGCCGAGATTATTGTCGAGCACAGTCACACTTGCCAGCCAAAGTATGTGCCGCTCATTCGCCGCAACAGAGACTCAGTTACAACGACTCTTGAAGCCATCGGAGAGATCTGGGCTCGAGGATACGTCCTCGACATACAGAATGTCATTTCCAAGTGAGTAAAGTGAGTTTTGTCACGATGTATCAAAGCTGACACTTTACAGGGGAAACAGAGCGGAAAACTACAAGACGCTGGTGAATTTGCCGTCGTACCCCTGGAACCACACCAAGACTTTCTGGCATGAGTCTCACACTTGCACTGAGCACCGCTTCCGGAACTTTGGCCGTCAAGATCTTATTGGAGCTCCTTCTCCTGACGCTACGACCTTCGAACCCCGCTGGCGAGGCTTCTTCCGCATCTCCGAGAACCCCTGGGTTCAGGACCACCGAGTGCAGAAGACCATCGTATACCCGGCGGCGGGTATGGTGACCATGGCTCTCGAAGCCGCAAGCCAACTTGCAAAGGACATGACGCACGTTCTCGGCTTTGAAGTTCGCAATTTGCGAATCGAGAGAGCAATTATCATCCCGTCCACCGCCTACGGTCTTGAATACTCGTTTAACTTGAAGCAACTTCCTTCAAAGCCGGACGCCGACCATGAGTGGGAGTTTGCCATCTATTCGAAGCAGGAAGAGGGTGCTTGGATCCGCCACGCCGATGGAATCGTTAAGATTCGGCAACAGACGGGCGCGTCTACTGCGCCCACGAGCGGGCACAAGCAGAAGTACCTGGAAGTTCAAGAACTTTGCGACAAATCGCTTTCCGCTCGACAGTTGTACGAGATCCTGGATGTTGTTGGTCTCAATTACGGCCCGTGTTTCCAGAACATCGTCTCTATCTCGACCCATCGAAACTCCTGCATCAGCAAGGTCCGAATCCCAGATACGAGATCCAAGATGCCGGCCAACTTTGAATACCCCCACGTTATCCACCCTGCAACCTTGGACTCGATGTTTCAGACGCTCTTTGCCATCGACAGCAAGCCTATGGTCCCGTCCTTGATCGAAAGCGTCTTCGTCTCTGCAGGCATCTCGCACGACATCGGCCACGAGTTTACCGGCTTTGCGTCTGCTGAGAGATCTGGGATCCGAGACGCCACGGGCTCTGTTGTCATGGTGTCAGAAGCAGATGGCTGGGAGTCGCCCTCTGTCGTGGTCGAAGGCCTGCACTTCACGGCTCTTTCCGCTCCATCTGTCGAGGACGGCGGATTTATTCCCAACCACCGCAACTTGTGCTCCAAGATCACTTGGGAGGAGAACTACACCACATCTGCGACAGAGGACTTCACTCTGATGCTGTCTTTGATGGCCCACAAGTATCCATCACTGGCTATCCTTCAGTGCGGCGGGAACGAACATCTGGCCAGACATATCTTGGAGACGCTCTCGGAAGGCAGCAAGCCACGTCTATCTCGTTACACAATCACCGACGAGCAAACCATGACTGTCATGCAAAAAGAATTCGAGAGGTCACCAGTTATCGAGGTCCTGGAAAACCGTGCTTGGACAGCTGGCAAGGAGAACTTCCCTGGATACAACCTGATCATTACAGCCAACGATTCTGGCGTTGATGCCGAGGAAGCTTGTCAGCTTCTGTTGCCCGAAGGACTTTTTCTGGATGAAATACCGAACGACGATGGGAACACGGTCCCCTCAGCTGAGGCTCAGCAACATGTGCTTCGAGCCTGCTATGAGCTGAAGTCCGAAGTCGCCAACAGTCACAGGATGTTAGAGCAATACTTCGAAGCTCGTCTCTTTATCGATGAGCTCAACCCCGTCTCAGCTCCTGAGGTCCTCATCATCCTTCCTGATACAATCATCGCGGATCTAGAAGGTCTTGTCAGTTCTATCGTCGGGGTCTTGTTGAACAAAGGCCTCCGCGTTAGCATCAGTGCCCTACGAGATGCCAATCCTCATGGGAAGGCCTGCATCTCCCTCCTGGAGGCTAGCGACAACTTTGTCTACAACTGGACCGACGAGCAGTTCTGCAGCTTCCACAATCTGCAGAATTCCGCGAAGAGTGTCTTGTGGATTACTCGTGCCGCAAACCGCAAGCCGACGGACCCCCGCAATGCTCCCATGATCGCTCTTGCCCGAACCATTCTATCAGAGGACCCACAGAAGACCATTGTTACTCTCGACCTGGACGAAAGCACTGCGCTCACCTCACCTTCGCTACCTGACGTCATCTGGTCCGTCATAGAGCTGATTCTCACTGGATCGCGAGAGGCTGAATTCGCCGAAGAGGGGGACAAGCTCTACATCCCTAGACTAATGCCCCTGAAGGAGCTGAACACCATGATCGAAAACGAATCGCGCGTCGAGATTGCCAATCAGCCAATATTTGGCCAGTCCTCTGCTAAAACAACGCACGAAATGGTCATTTCCACGCCAGGCCTGGGCAGCAATTGCTTCCACTTCGCTGAAAGTACCCTCTCCGAACTGGGCAGCCACGAAGTCGAGATCAGGACAACCAGCGCTGTCTTGCACCACGAGGACCTCCAGACTGCGTTGGGCCGCACCACCGAAGACAAGCTCGGCCTTGATGTTTCTGGCATCGTCACCAGAGTTGGGTCTCAGGTCACAGACTTCCGCGCTGGCGACCACGTCCTGGCCGTTGTCCCCGGCGCCTTCAAGACGATTCATCAGGTCGACCATCGCCTCGTCAAGCACTCGCCGCCGCCTTTCGAGATTTGCCAATACACCCCGAGCGCATTCATCGCCGCATACTACGCGCTGCGCACCGTCGGACGTCTGTCGCAGAACAAGAGGGTTCTGATCCATGCTGGAGCAAGCTCGTACGGACAAGCTGCCATCCGAATCGCATGCCTCATCGGAGCAGACATCTTTGCGACTGTTATTGGCGACACTTCGGGTGCCCAGCGCAAGACTCTCTTGGATTTTCACGGCCTTCCCGAGGACCACGTGCTCGAAGCTGACACAGAGTCGTTCATTGCTGCTGTCCTGACATCCGGCAAGGTTGACCTTCTCTACAACCCTACCCAAGAGCATACAGCTGCCAATTTCAAGTGCGTCAAGGCTTGTGAGTACTCATAATCGACAGATGTATCGTTCACAGCTAATATTTCACAGCTGGCTGCGTTGTTCAGCTCGCGGATAAGACAGGTGCTGCCGTCAACGTGCCCGTATCTGCCACGACGTTTATCAAGCTTGATATCGGCCTGCTCCTGAAAGAAGACCCCGAGTTCGTCATGGACCTTTTCCACCATGTCGACGACTTTGTTTTCGAGTACTTGCAGAAGAGCTCCAACCTACAGTGCCGCCCAGTTCGCCAGTTCCCGATGTCGGATTTCGAAGGTGCTTTCAAGCATATTGAGAAGGTTCCCCACCATGGGATGACTACCATGATGGCCACTCCAAAAGCTTGCCTACCTGTGGTTCGAGAGGTTCAGAGCAAGCCGCTTGCGGCTGTCATCGACTCCGACGGCACCTACGTCCTGGCAGGTGGACTGGGCGGCCTTGGAAGAAGTGTCGCAAACCTTCTCGTTGACAATGGAGCCAAGAGGCTGGTGTTCTTGTCGCGTACCTGCGGAGGCGTCCTCGCCCAACCCTTCCTCAAGAGCCTGAACGACAAGGGCATCGACGTCCGCAACTTCGCTGTGGATATCATGGATCAAGAGACCCTGCAACGTCTCCTCCCGAGTCTGGGCAAGATTTCCGGGATTGTCCAGTGCGCTGCCGTCATCAAAGTAAGTCATCGTCTGTTATCCGAAATGACCTCGTCCTTGTCGCTTTAAGCAAAGCTCAGGCTCTCTTCCAAAGTATTCAGCTAACAATAAACTCAGGACGCTCTCTTCGAGAACATGACGCACGCTGACTGGACCGCCGCCTTTGGGCCCAAGGCCGTCGGCGCCTCCAACCTCGTCGAGGTGTTCGGATCGGTGTCGTCCGCCCCCTGGTTCCTATTCCTGTCCAGCGCGTCAGGAATAATCGGCAACCGGGGCCAGGGGAACTACGCCGCCGCCAACGCCGTCCAGGACGCCCTCGCCAAAAGTGGCAGGACTCAAGGCTGGGCCTGCTCCCTCGACCTCGGCCCCGTCCTCGAGGCGGGCATGCTCGTCGGGGACGAGGATACCCTCGGCAAGCTCCGAGGCGCCGGATTCTACGGGATCCGTCACCAGGACTTCCTGGAGATGGTCGAGCGCGCCATCACCGGCGAGATCCGCCCGGGCGTCCCCGTGCCTGCCCAGATCGTCTCGGGCGTCGGCACCGGAGGCCTCATCCGCCAGAACAACCCCGGCGACCCCTTCTGGTCGCGGACGGCCATGTATTCGTACATGAATACGGTCGACATGCCGGTGACCGCGCCGGACGACACCGGCGGCGACGGAAGAGGGTGTGGGGAGGAGGACGTCAAGAGGATGCTCGCAGCGTGCGCGGGACGGGAGGAGGCGGCCGCGGTCATCTGCGCCGGCCTGGTGCAGCTGATGGCTAAGGCCATGAGCCTCCTCCCGGAGGAAATTGACGCGGAGCGGGCGCCTAGCGCGTACGGTGTCGACTCCCTTGTCGCCGTAGGCGTCCGGAATTAGATCTTCCGGAACGCCGGGGGAGTCGACGTCTCCGTTTTCGAGATCCTCGGGGAGACGTCCGTCCGTGGCCTGGCCAATGTCGTCGCTAGCCGTGGAACCTGGTGAGCACGTGGGTGCGACGGGAGGGAGGAAGGAGATAGTGTACAGGAAGGAAAGGGGGAGAAGGTCCTTTTGGACGTTGTGACTCGCAATTCACTATCCAAATTCTGAAAATGCTCTGGGGTTTCTTTTCGTGACTCTAAAGTTGCTCCAGGTACCAACCTCGCCGAGCGTCCGTCCCCATGTAGGGATATTGAGAGTAAGATATTCATGAGGCTGGGAGGTGATTTCTCCTTCATGAAGAGTCTTGATTAACGACCACTTGCTTGAAGCCAACCAAGTTATTGGTAAAACGGGTTACTAGGTGTTGATGGAAGATACATTATCGTGACTTCACAGATGCTAAACAATCCTAGACACATTGACCCGATATCGCTAGACAAGATGCTTTTGAATACTGAGGACCTTGAAGTGTGCCCCTCTACTCCCGCGATTCTGGGACCACGAACATACTTAGGTCCTTGGGCAACACAGGCCACTCGGGAGACCGAGGCGTAAAGCAAAGCGGAGCTCAGTCTGGAGAGCTGTGACTGTCTTCTGATTGAAAGGGTTACTGGCCCTATTCCAATCCTTGTTGGAATGGAAGCCCATCGAAGTTTGCAGGTCGATCGAGAAGCTAAATGAACAGTTTCCATCAAGGAGGGGACTGCACGTTGTGCTGTCCTCAACTTGAGTTGTATTCGGGTTGTGTCGGGATGGCATAGGCGGTGGTAGCGCCTACTCTAGGGTTGAAGCTTCGCGAGGCCGCGGGGAAGTTGCGCAAGGGGCAAACCCGGAAGGTGCAGAACACAGCCAGGCTACGAATGTGTAAGATCAGGCTCGAACAGAGTCTTGGCTGCCTGATCGACCGATTCGGATGAGGTGAGGCAACCAGTCAGCGCCTCCCGGCAAGTCATGGCTCCTCTGCATGCGGAGTAGAGATGAGGCTCAAACTCGGCGGTAAACGCGAGGGCAGGGCAGCGTGCAACAAGCTAGGGAAACGACGCGAGCAGCTTATGATAAGTCACAAGCGGACAGCGCTTGCCTTGGGCTACGCTGACTCTTCCTCCTCTTCCTCCCCGTGGAACGCGCAGAGTCGTGGCACCAGAGAGACTTGGTTGCGGCTTGGGGCTGACACGCGGGCAGCCGGTTACCGAGACACTTGGGGCGGCCTGAATGCCGTACGCGGTGCCATGTGAAGAATTGAGGAGCGAAGAAATAGCCCGACTTGGGAATTCGCAGGAGCGCAATTCGCAAAATTTGGTTCTTTTGCCTGTCAGTCACCCAAGGCAGCAGGACGCTTAAGGTAGGGAAGTATATTGGTACTGTAGAGTATCGTGTGGTGCAACTGTCCCTTGCTTTGAGTAAGGTGGGTGGGTAGCCTAGGTAGGTAGGGATGTGTGATTAAGAGAATGGAAGGTACATGCAAACTTGGTTTAGTAAAGTACGTAAAGTTTCCCTTACCTAGGTGCCTTAATCCATAAATGACGGCGTGGAGGGGCAGAGGGGGGTCGAGACACCGAAAAAAAAGATGGAAATGTTCAAGGCTAGATGGGCAAATGCAGCCTCCATGCCCAAGGTGGGAAGGTACATGCCTCGGCGTACCGTACCCAGAGTCTATGACCCCCTGTCTCTTTCCCTGGGGGGCGTCAGCCAAACTTGAGGTGTCAATTGGGAAGTACCTAAGCAGCCACGGGCAGGTGGGGTCACAGTATTCGCAGGTGGTTGTCACGGTACCGGCAAGTTCAGTGCGCGCTCCAATTAACGCGTCGCGCTTCAGGTGCAACATGACATCAATTTAGCAGGGACTTCCGATAAGATAAGCAACCTCACAGCAGCACCGATCTACCTACCCCTCTACTGGACCTACCTTGCCTGGGCCAGGAGGCCGTGAGCCAGGGTAGGGTGCCATCTTCAGCGACCGCAAAGACGATTCCGTAAGGCAGAACTTCTCTTTGCCAATGCAATCCATTCTCTTTCACAACAACCCGTGGGACGTCAAAACCCCGCCAGCCTGCCTGCCCCAGGCCAGAGCCTTCTAAACCTAACTTTTCGTCACTCTTTTCATCTATTCTTCGCCTCCATCCTATCCTCCACTTGACCGAAAACCCGGCAGCCCGCGAAGTATTTCTGTCCTCGGATCGGACCGTTTGGGTTACTTCAGCAGCGCATATTCCACAGCCTGCAGCAGAGCGCAACCTCAATTTCCCCCCAACAGATGTTGCTGCACCGCGCCACCCACAAAATACACTTGGCCGCCTGCAGGTCGCCTCATTTTCTTCGCACCATAGACGAATAGAAGGAGAATACGCTACCCAGAAAGGTTACCCGGGAACACAGCCGCCCACGCCCATCACAGCCCTCGCCGCTGTCTCCGTCGTGCCCTCGCACCTGGTTGTCCCCTACCTCTGCGCGACCGCCAACATGGACGACCCAGCCAGCGCCACCGACCGCGAGGCTCTCCGGGCTGCCGCAGACGAGCTCCTGGAACTGGAGAACGAGCGAGACCTTAAGCAAGCTATCGCCCAGTCCTTCGAGACCGCCCCCGGCAACCCTGCGTCTTACTCCGACTCCAAGAAGGAAGCCCTGCGTGATTACGAGGACACCAAGAAGAAGATCGAGGAGAAGAAGAAGCACAAGCAGCGTTTGGAGCAACGAATTCGAGCCATCAAGACCGGACGAAAAAAAGAGAGCAGCTCGTCTGCGTCTGGCGACATGAACATATGGGAGGCCAGCCATGGCTGGGGACAAGGTATGTCGATTTTCTGTCCGTTCTGTTATGTTGTCTTACTTGGCCTGGTTTCGGGCTTCTCTTCTCCCCTTCGTTTCCTGACCCCAAAGTTCGCCTTTCGAGTTGCCGAAGTCGGCCAACAGGGACATGGCATGGAGGAAATGGTCAGTTAAAGAGACAGACGTCTGGAGAGTTGGCCTTTCCTGCGGAATCGTCTGCCATGACCTGCTTCGGGCATCGCGTTGGTTGTCGAGCAACTGGCTTCCGCCTACACAAGGCATGGACAAGAGCTCTTCAACTCCGCAGACAGACATCACGTTTGCGAGGCCGTTTTCCTAATGTCGTGCTTGCCTGGCCCCTCTGGCACGAAACAAAGTCAAACAGCCATCGCAGACGCAGTCGTCGTGTTCTCGCATCACCGAGGCCTGGTTGCCGGCGTGATGTAGGCAGCTGTCTCGGTGTCGCGCCCGCCCCATCTCTCTCATTCTTGCTTGCCCGAGCCCCTTCCGTTGCCTTCCCTCGTTTCCAGCCGCCAACGCTCATTTTTGATCTGCCTTTTCCTTCTACCTGGCCATCTTCACTCTGAATTTTCTTGTCTTCACGACTTGACTCAACCTAACCCACAATCATTTACTTGACCATTCCGCTGGGATCCCAGCTCACCCCTGAGCACTGGGTCTGCTTTCTTCATCTCGTCCCAGATCGTGAGCATTTCATCCCTTGTTCTCAGCACTCGCGCATCAGCTTGGTCTGGAGAATGCGAACTGATACCCTTCAACAGCCCCGATGCCGTACAGGATGGCGACGGGACCCAACCCATCTGTACCTCAAGGGACGCCTAGAACGTCTTGGAACACGGGAAACTCTACTTTCGGTCGTTCTCAGTCCTATGGGAGTGCCGGCCAGGCATCTTCGTCTTTTGGCAGCGTCCAGCCGGGTACATCTACCCACTTCAACAACAAGAGGTCTTACGGAGCTGCTTCGGATTCTTTTGGCCTGTCTAGCCCCGGACGCCACAAGTCTCAACGCACTGGCGGTATGTCGACTGATATCATCGACCTTACTGGGTAAGTAAATCTTCGTCTCGTCACCAACGTATTGCGTAGCTCACGATTATACCGCGGTCACGAATGGCCCAATCTACTTTGCAGACGCTGACAAAATCGATAGGGAAGATGACGAGATCGACACGGCGGCCGCACGCTCGAGACAAACAGCCGATCCGATGCAAGCTGGCGGACCCTATTTGGCGTTTCCCTCGAGACTTCCCTCGATACACCCCCCAGAGAACCCATATCTTGCCTACGGGTCGGGAGCGAATGCCTTCGCTACACAACAGAGAGACGACAGCGCACTGGCTGCTGGGTACTTGAGCGGATTTCCGGGTTCGACCTCCGGCCAGCCCTTTGGAAATACTGCTGCGAGCTCGCCTTCGGGATCAAGCTCTACTGCCAACTCCGCTGCAGATATGTTGTCGCTCGCGATGCCTGGGTCCTACCTCCCAGACGACGACGAAGGCGATTATCAGTCGCCTTTCATGTCCGCTAACCATCTTTTCAACTCACACATCTACCACCCAGCCGGCCGATCCTCTCTCAGCACCGCCGACGTGATCAACAGAACTAGGAATTTCAATTTCATGGATCTGACAGACGATTCTGGAAACCCGCTGGACGCCCGCGTTGCATCCATCATGCAGGACATCAATGACGATCCTCGCAAGTCCCGCGAAGAAGTCGAGGCGCTCTTGAGAAATGTGCATGCAGGCATGGAGATTCCCGAAGAGGATCGAGAGGGAACACCAGATGACATGAGATATCCCCTGTATGCCCATCAGAGAGTCGCCTTGACCTGGATGAAACGCCAGGAGAATGGTACCAACAAGGGCGGCATTCTTGCGGATGATATGGGTTTGGGCAAGACAATCTCTGTGCTGTCCCTGTTGGTTTCTCACAAATCGACCGATTCCACCAAGGTCTGTCCAGTCCTACAAAATTTTCTCTTTTACCGCATACTGACCAGCTTTGGCAGACAACTCTCATCGTGGCTCCTCTCTCTCTGATCCGCCAGTGGGAGGACGAAATCAAGAAGAAGATCAAGTCCGATCGTCAGTTGACGGTGTATATTCACCACAACACGCAGAAGATCAAGGCGCAAGAACTCATGAAATACGATGTCGTTCTGACAACGTACGGCACCCTTGTGTCCGACAAGAAGAAGTTGGCAAACTTCTGGAAATCGCTCGATGGACGCCCTGTCAACACCAAAACAGACGCGACCCTCGCGAACTCGGTCTCTCTTTTCCACCCCAACTACTCTCAGTTCTATCGCGTGGTTCTGGACGAGAGCCAAATGATCAAGAACAGGAACGCGCAAGCTTCCATGGCGGCTGCTGACTTGCACAGCAAGTATCGTTGGTGTCTCTCTGGGACTCCAATGATGAACGGCGTCGACGAACTCTACTCTCTGTATAACTTCCTCAAGATCAAACCATACTGCAACTGGTCAAGTTTCCGCATGGCTTTCGGTATCCTATTCGGTAAGAAAGGTGATCCTAAGGCACAGGCCATGAGAAACCTGCAGGTTCTCCTTAAGGCGACGCTGTTGCGCCGAACGAAAGAGTCGCAGATCGACGGCAAGCCCATCCTGCAGCTGCCAGAGAAAACGGAGGAAGTCGTTTATGCGGAGCTCGACGAAGAAGAGCGCAAGTTTTACACGGACCTTGAAACTAAATCGCAGGTGCAGATCAACAAGTACCTTCGAAAGGGTACTCTGGGCAAGCACTATTCTCACGTGCTGGTGCTGCTGCTCCGCATGCGCCAATCTTGTTGCCACCCACATCTGCTGCTGGACTCTGACGACGCAGTCCCGGAAGTGGACGACAAAATGCTGGATCGGGTTAAGACTCTGAACCCTGCCGTGATTTCCCGCCTGATTGAAAAGTCTCGCGCTCTTGAAAACGCTGACGCGGACGCTATCGACGAAGGCTTCGAATGTCCCATTTGCTACGACATGATGCCAGATCCGACGATTCCTCTTCCTTGCGGACACGAGCTTTGTGCCGGATGCCTCAAGCAACACGTCGACAACGCCAAACGTGAGAACATTAGAAATGGCGACGACGATGGCCGAGTTAAGTGCGCCGTCTGCAGAGGCACCTTGGATCCTCAGAACATTATCACCTTCTCAGCGTTCAAGAAGGTCCACATGCCGGACGAGACCAGCGGAAGCTCTGAAGAAGGCGAGTCTGATGGCTCTGTCTGGAGCAGCGATGACGAGGACGAAGGCGAAGAGGACGCGGACGATGCTGATAAGAATGGCAATCTCAAGGATTTCATCGTCCCCGACAGCGTCTACGATAACATTAGCGACGATGAAACGTCCGACTCGCCGAAGCCAAAGCCCAAGGCGACTCCCAAGATGCGCAAGAAGAAAGGAAAGCAGAAGGCTACCTCGCCCAGCAAGGAGTCCAAGAAGAGGTTGAAGAAGATCAAGGGCTCCATGCTGCATGCCCTTCGCAAGGATGCCAAGAAGAACGCCACTGCCTGGAGGGACTACACTAAGTACCTGAGCCACCACTGGCTGACTTCGGCAAAGGTGAGGGCGTGCATGGAGCTTATCCGAAGAATCCAACAAAGCGGCGAGAAGACGATTGTATTCTCTCAGTGGACCATGCTTCTAGATCTTTTGGAGGTGGCAATCAAGAAGGAAGGCCTCAACATTAAGCATTGTCGCTACACTGGCGAGATGTCCATGGGACAGCGCGATGATACCGCCTTCAAGTTCACGACAGACCCGGACATCAAGGTCATGATGGTTTCTTTGCGAGCCGGAAACGCAGGCCTTAATCTTGTTGCAGCCTCGAGAGTCATCATCATAGATCCGTTCTGGAACCCATATATTGAGATGCAAGCTGTGGACAGAGCTCACCGAATCGGCCAGCAGAAGCCGGTCAAGGTGTACCGCATATTGACTCAGGAGACAGTGGAGGATCGCATCGTTCAACTGCAGGAGAAGAAGCGGGCCACCGTTGACGCCGCTTTGGACGAGCGCGAGGGTGCTAAACTGGCCGGCCTCAGCTTGACAGAGCTGCGGTTCTTGTTCGGTCTCTAAGCAGACTTCCGATCTTCCACACTTGTCTGCCCTACACCATGGATTGTTTACCAAAGTACCCGACACGCACCCCTTTACACTATTCTTGGCTTGGGTAGCATAGCACACATTTTCGTCCTCTGTGTCATCGAATCCTACGCCTTGGGAAACGGGCGAGGATTTGGTCTATGGGATATTACTGGACTTCACGACATTTCACGACATTGCTTCTTTATTTGCATCACTGGATGGACCGGGGAGAGGGGGACAGGCAGCACATAGATGCAGTCATACAGGAGACACGCTTCACAGCGGGATGCATGTATTGTTGGAAGGGGGCAGCGCTAGCGGGCCTTCCTTCATGATATCCTTCGTTTATGTTCTCGCTCATCAAAACCAGCACGGAAAGGCGTCAGGGGTTTAGGTTTTAGAGCAGTAGAGCAGCCGGGTGGCCGGCAAGGACCCAGGGGGTAGTAGCTAGATCGGATAGAGATCAACATCACTTGCTGAGGCAAGATGCATTTGTGGTCGGTTCGCGTGTGTGGCATGGATGCGTAAGCCCCCACGTGGTGAACTTACTTGTACTGCAGAGTAGCTTGCATCGCCTGTTGCTTCCACCCAACTCCGACCATTGATGCCTCTTTCCGAGATACTTATAGAAGACGTCGCAGCCCCCAAAAGGCTTCGTTCACAATGGAGATGGTGAGAGCGAACGACAAGGTGTAGAGGGCTAGCGGGCCAGAGGGCCAATCAGCGATCCATATTTGAGCATGACAGCTTCTTGGGGGGCAGCAACACCGGCGTGGGTCGGCTCGCGATCACAGATAGAGGCTCTCGGAATTTGAAACATTTACTTGTTCCTATTCGCTTTGTTGGCTGAGGTAAAGTAGCTAGCACCACGAGTCGGGGCCGCGATGAGCGCGTAGGGGTATCATGCAATCCACACTAAACAAGCAAAGTGCTCCCCTTCCTGGTTCCTGTGGCCATGTTCGCAACCTTCATTCAAGATAACTGGGCTGTCGTCCGTCATGTTATGTCCAGGTATCCAACGGGATGTAGAATATGTCCTAAATCTCCCTGGACTTAGTGACGGCGTCGACGAGTACGTCAATGCGAGGGACCTCGGAAACACCGTCGGCGGACGATGACCAACGCTTTATACGGAAATCGCGACCCACGCGCCAGGCAGCGCCGATCTGGAGCTTGGGGCTGCCGTCGTGGACGATTTCGAAGCGGATCTCCCGGGTCTCCGTGTCGATGTCACAGATGGCGGTGCCGCGAACGGACTTCACCCACTCCGGGCGTGGGGGTTCCGCAGACGAGGGCTGAGGTTGAGGAGCGGGGATGAGGGACATTGCGAAGTCGGTCAGGGCGTGGGCCGCTGCGTCGGCGATGTAGAGTCGGACATCGGAGAACTGAGGGTAAGAGTCCCGCGATGGCGGGTAGGACATTTGGAGAGGGTTGGGTGCCGGCACCGGGTTAGGTGGCTCGGCAGCGTTGGGAAGTAGTGAGACCTGGTATTGGGTCGTGATGAGTGGCGCGAGAAAGGTGCGGCCTCGGATCTGGATGCGAGCTTTCGGGGTGAGCGTGAGCTCGACTTGGAAGTCGGACGGAGAGGTGACCATGTTAGTAAATGCTTGAGATGCATTTGGGCGGCTGGAAGAACCGCCAGAGTTGGTCTTCAGTTCAGCCATTGGGAAGGGTGGGGTGTTCAAGATGAATTGTGCGGCGTTGATGCCGGCTCTGCGTAGGCAGTTAGTAAGATCCCCTACGAAACGGGTCATTTGCTCTATTGCGTGGTCGTGCAATATCTTGGCGATTATGGGCCGAAGAAGGTAATATTGGTTTTGTGTCTGGTGTCTGCGCTGATGAGGGGGCGCCGGGCGAAGGCGCTGAAGCTCATTGAGCCTGTGGGCATGACTGAGAAGGATGTGTAGTCCGAGGTGTGTCGCTTGGGCAACCTTATTGTCAGGAAGTTCGCCCACGGTGTTGGCATCATCTTCAAGAGTCTCAAGCTCAAGGGTAAGGCTTGGTCCTGAGGTAGGATTAAATGTTATGGCAGAGTTGCTTGCGCGGACTCCATACGAGGCAAGCGAATGAGCTTCACGATGCAGTTCGTGCCATAGTTCTTGCGCGAAGATGGTGTTTCGCGCTTCGAGGACGCGGTCTTGCAGCAGAGCCGTATCCGGGACAGAGGCACCGATTGCGAGGCGGCCAGTAGGTTCGCCTGATCTGCTGACGGTAATAGCGAGGCGTTGGCAGCCTGAACCGACTCTGGCGTGCTCTAGAAGCGCAGCCCCGTCTTCACCACGACGCAAGGGCGCGAGGCTGTTGTTTCTGAACTCGGCCGACGCTGCAGCTGTTAGTAATATGGAACAAATACGAGCAGAGAGTGTATCTACCTTCTGAGAAACCGAACCTGACCCCAAGGGTATGTCGCTCGGCCGGCACCCGGCACATGGACCATCCAGCGCGGTGTACCGCAAGAACCTCAGCCCAGTATTTTTCCTCGCGCTCGATCTCTTTGCTCAGATGGCCGGCCGCCTCGTCGGCTGACTCCTTGGTCTTGCTTATGTCGATCAATGCCCAGCCCAGGGAAATGTCCCGGTTGTCCTTGGCTTTATCCGCATCCTTTTGCTTCTGTTCCTCGTTGTCCTCGCGCTTCGAAATTCCAAGCGTGCCAATACCAGCAAAGTCTCGCAACTGTTGGGAGAGGGTGGTGCCTGCCTGGGCGGGGCTTTCTTTCGATAGTAGTAATGAAATGAAGTCGAGGGCCATCAGGGCTGCATTTTGGGCGGTGCTGCGGCTCTGTTGTCAGTTGAATAATCCACAAAGAGATACTTGGTGACAAACGCACTCGATATTCCGCAGGACCTCCATACGAGCCGCCATAACATCTGGCGGCTCGTCCTCGTCGTTTGCCTCGGCCATGGGCGTGTCGTCCTCCTTCTTGACTTCGGCAACGCCGTTCTTCCGATCCTCAATCTCCTGTCTCAAGCTCTCTTCCGTGACATTGCGAAAGCCACGCTCCGCTTGCATGCGGGCGATGAACTCGCCAAGGTTCTTTGGTTTGTGGCCGCCCGTCGGGGTGGGATGGAGGGACGAGAAGGGCATTGAGCTGCCCGACGCCATGGTGGGCAAATTTTCGGTCGTACGTTCGCAATTCCTCGCTACTGTTTCTGTACGTATGGTGTAAAACCGAAAATAACGCCTGCTATGTCTGCATATTGCAAAAAAAAGTTTATACGATGTTGTGGAGGAGGAGGAGGAGGAGGAGGAGGAGGAGGAGGAGGTGGTGGTGGTGGTGGTGAGGCTGCTGGGCGAGGCTGGAATTGAAGTTGAGAACAGCCACGGATTGGCTAGACGAACCATGCCCCACAGCATTGGGCCAATCAAACAGGAGCGCATTCAGGCCAGCATCATTGCACACCGAGGCTTACCGAATATGAGGAAAGGTTGTTCTCATCACCCTTTCCCTCCATATTGTCGTTTCCAAAATACGTTCTGTTCCTTTTTTTTCAATTGTCTTCCCTCCAGTCTTCTGTAATTTTCCCTCCCTCTCTCGCGCTCATTCTTGTCCAACCTTCCTGAGCAGCATCAGAGACATAGCCCACAGTCGCATCGGTAAGACCCATGATGATGGAATTTCATGCGCATATGTACGATTTAGTAGTAACGATAATCTTGAACATCTCCTAGGTTCCCATGGTAATTTGATCGGAAGCTAGCAACGTATACCTGGAATTTAGAACAACAGTCTGTAGATATCGATATCAGCAGTAGCAAGGTATCCCGAGTTCACGCAGTGTTGGACGTGTTGCTGTCTCGGCGCTTAGGGTAATAGGGGACTGCTTGTTTGGTGGTTGCGGAGTTATCCAAGGGATAGCGGCGACGGTGGTGGCAATGGGGCATGAACGCGATCTCGGCAGGAATGTGGGAATGGCATCGAAATGAGACGAACATTTATACTAGATATCGTGATATGTGGTTGCACTTGGTTGAGGAAAAAGACATGTCGGACGACTTGTCACTTGATCCCGCCGTCGCAAGTCGTCTGTGTTCGCTTTCACCTCGGAGGGTTATCCCTGCATCCCTGCCAGAGGCTGGTTCTCCATCATCGCTATCCATTTTCTCTCCAGCGTGCCGGCGGCATTGGGGCGTTGCGGCTAGTTCGGATAGGTAACAGCTACCTTGGATATTGGGACAACGTCGAACGCCACCACCATCTTGGTTGGGTAAGACAATTACACAAGGGATAGGAAACGGCTTGACGGGTATCTCTGGAACGGGATTAGAAAGCGTTTGGAGCCAGGCACGCTGGAATTTTGTTGATTCTACAGAGTAAGGTACGTGATAGAAAAGGGTTTAGGGCCCAAGCGGTTATCAGCGAGACGTGGATGACCCTTCCAAAGGCCGCGGAGCCGCGCTCACCAAAAAAAAAGTTGCGGCATGCCCTAGCAGCTAATGGCCGCTACTGTTGAACCCTGGGACTGGCCCGTCCGCACGCCCCGCACTGGAGCTTGGAGGGGCATGTCGGTGCAGTGAGGTTGGTGACAAGTCTGGACCTGGTTCCCAGGTGGGTAATGGTGAAAGAAGCCCAGAATAAGCCCGAGATGGAAGAACCGAGAGAACCTTGCTTGGCCTGGAAAGGTGGTACTAGTAAACCCCTCACCAGAGTAAGAGCGAGAAAAAACCAGCAGGCGTGTGTTGTTTTTTCTGGCGGCCAAATATTTCCCTCACCACCAATGGGTGTGACTCCAAATGGGTTGACACGCGAAGTGATGCACATTAAGTGCTCCAGGGCTTTTTAGGTAGCAAATGAGCGATTAAACAGACTCCAGCCCTGCTTGCTGTGAGGCACCCGGAACTTCAGCGACGATCCTTCTGCAACAGACGCCCAGCTGAAGACAACCCACTGTAACTGGGCTGGCCAGTGAGGCACTCGCGCGTACCTGATTTAGCGACGTAAGAGGTTTCCATAGGTTCCCTTGTGACGACGTGGTGCGGCCTGGGCGGCCTTTGCTGGGCTTGGCCGGAGCTCCCCCGCGCCACGATAAGCGATAAGAGCTCTCAACCCACGTCACTGCGGTCTGTTGGGAGGGGCGTGTGAGGCGTCGAGGGGGGGCTACCCAGGTAATTTTTTCTGTTGCGTTTTCTCCGGTAGGCAGGACTGACCGGCCGGTGCTGTGCTGTGCTGTCGTTCCCCGCCATAAAACACCACACGGCGCGCTATTATTATCTAGGACGTTTTCTGCGCGCCCTCCCGAGCCTACCTGGTAAGCCCAAGCCCGGCCAAGTGTGTCTCGCAGCTTCCCTTCGCCCTGATCCCCGAGCAACCTGGAAGGTACGAATACAAGTCCACCCCCAAGCCTCCAACCACCTCGCAGCTTCCAAGCACTTGGCGCCTACCTGTGACCTCGCCTTGCCTAGGAGAAACGTTCATGAGCTTTTGACAATCCTCCCTCCTCCCTCTCCCTCTCCCCTGTTTCTGCGCACGGCCGGCTCACTCGTACGATCATCCCTTGGACATATTACCTGCATCTTGTATACATCCTCCTCTATTCAACCCGCGGCTAACCTCTGCTTGTAAAGGCCCTCCGTTCCCTTTCTTCCCCCTCTGACTCCGAAGTCCCGACAACCTACGAACAACTTCCGCCACCCAACCTGCAATCATGGCCGCCAAGAAGAAGATTGCCATCATGACCTCGGGAGGTGACTCCCCGGGCATGAACGGCGTCGTGCGAGCCGTCGTCCGAACGGCTCTCCACATGGGCTGCGATCCCTACTGTGTCTACGATGGATATGAAGGTTTGGTGCAGGGCGGCGACCAGATCCGCAAGGCTGCCTGGGGAGATGTGCGCAATTACCTCGGACAAGGCGGCACCCTGATCGGAACCCGCCGCTGCATGGCCTTCTACGAACGGCCCGGCCGATTGACCGCCGCCAAGAACATGATCCTCCACGGCATCGACGCCCTGATTATCTGCGGTGGTGACGGCTCCCTTACCGGTGCCGACAAGTTCCGCGCTGAATGGCCCTCTCTAATCGAGGAGCTCGTCTCCTCCGGCCAGCTCAAAGCCGAGCAGGTCGAGCCCTACAAGCACCTCAACATTGTCGGCCTGGTCGGCTCCATTGACAACGACATGTCCGGCACCGACGCAACCATTGGCTGCTACTCTGCCCTCGAGCGCATCTGCGAGATGGTCGACTACATCGAGGCCACGGCTTCCTCCCATTCCCGAGCTTTCGTCATTGAGGTCATGGGTCGTCATTGCGGCTGGCTGGCGCTGATGGCCGGTGTTGCGACAGGTGCTGATTTCATCTTCATTCCCGAGAAGCCTTGGGACGAGAACTGGGAGGACCAAATGTGCGAGATCGTGAAGAGGGTGAGGAAATCAACTCTATCTCGCAATCTCAAAGCTGATAAGCTGCAGCATCGAAGCTACGGAAAGCGCAAGACCATTGTCATCATCGCCGAGGGCGCCAAAGACAGCAATGGCAAGAAGATTTCTGCGGAAATGGTCAAAGATCTGCTCGCGGACAAGGATGGGCTCGCTTTGGATACCCGTGTAACAACACTCGGCCACGTCCAACGTGGTGGCACAGCTGTGGCCTACGACAGAATGTTGGCAACGCTGCAGGGTGTCGAGGCCGTCAAGGCTGTCCTTGAGGCCACCCCCGAAACGGAGACCTGCTTCATCGCCATTACCGAGAACCAGATCATCCGAAGGCCCCTCATGCAAGCCGTCAAGGACACTAAGGAAGTCGCGAAGGCCGTGGAGGAGAAGGACTTTGAGAAGGCAATGTCCCTCCGTGACGCAGAATTCTCCGAGATGTACAGCTCTTACAACATGACGACGAACGTTAGAGTAGACGACAACCATCTTCCTGAGAAGCAGGTCTGTACACTTGAGCTCGCGAGTGTAGAAAACATACTAACAGTAGAGCAGAGAATGAAGATTGGTTTCATCAACGTTGGCGCCCCAGCTGGTGGTATGAACGCGGCGGTTCGGGCAGGAGTCGCATATTGTCTTTCTCGCGGCCACGAACCTGTCGCGATCCACAACGGTTTTGCCGGCTTCGCGAGGCATCACGGCGACAAGCCCGTGGGTGCGGTGCGATCATTCGATTGGCTTGAAGTCGATGGCTGGGCGAGCAAAGGCGGATCAGAAATCGGAACCAACCGAGAGCTTCCGTCGGAGTCCGGCATGGAGCTCATCGCCAACCTCATCGAGAAGTACGAGTTTGATGCTCTCTTCCTCGTCGGTGGCTTCGAAGCCTACCACGCCGTTTCGCAGCTGCGGAAAGCCAGGTCACTGTACCCCTCCCTGTGTATCCCCATGGTACTCTTGCCTGCCACCATTTCCAACAACGTTCCTGGTTCGGAGTACTCGCTCGGCTCCGACACTTGCTTGAACGAGCTGGTGCAGTACTGCGACAAGATCAAGCAGTCGGCCTCGGCCACACGTCGTCGTGTTTTCGTCGTCGAGACCCAGGGCGGCAAGTCTGGCTACATCGCGACGCTGGCTGGTCTTAGTGTAGGCGCGAGCGCCGTGTATACGCCAGAGGAGGGTATGGACCTAGAGATGCTGGCGGCGGACGTACGCCATCTCCGCAACATCTTCGCCCACGACAAAGGACAGTCATCCTCCGGTCGTCTGATCCTGATTAACGAAAAGGCCGACGACGTGTTCAACGCCAAGCTCATCGCTGATATCATCCGCAAGGAGGCGCGTGGCAGATTCGAGTCCCGTGACAGCATCCCTGGTCACGTCCAGCAGGGCGGCATTCCCTCGCCGATGGACAGATGCCGTGCCGTCAGACTGGCTATCAGGTGCATGCAGCACCTTGAGGAGTTCCAGCCCAAGTCGCATAACAGGTGCAAGAAGGACCCCATGAGCGCCTCTGTCATCGGAATCAAGGGCGCGAGCATCGTCTTCACGCCCGTTGTCGACCTGGAGGACCTCGACACGGACTGGAAGAACCGTCGACCCAAGGATGCACACTGGGCGCACATGATGGAGGTGGTCAACATGCTCTCGGGCAGACCCGCCAGCCACAAGCCCGAGGAGGCGATCACCGGGCTCAAGGCCAAGGACGTCAAGAGAGGCCTTGCGTGAAACGAGCCCAAGAGACAAACGATAGAGCAAGCGGGTGGTTAATGCATGAAAACATGGGGAGTAACGGGTAGTGTTTGACGGGCGCGACGGGGATTTGGCTTTGATTACCTAGGACACTTGACGAAATACATTTTCCATCAGACCTCTGTCTCCGATCTGGCGCGGTTGTGGGTGACTTGGACGTTGCTTTAGACGCACATGCTTACTCTAGTTTCTTAGTTGGTGAGCTTAGCACCACCCCGGACCAGTAAGCAATTACCAGGAGGCCATCCTTCCTTTATAGGACGGAATCTCCGTCCCATGGACACCAGGACCACGCCCTCACGGCCCCCCGGGATCGCGTCTGAGAGCCAAATGCCGAGTGCTGGGCACTCACGACCTGGTTCTTGGGAACGCGCAAAGCAATGCATGGCTCCTCGGACTCGTCCCCGCTCTGGGAGAGGGTTTTGGGAGGGGCCAGACGGGGGACTCTTGACTCTTACTCTGGCCGGGGGGTTATTTCGCCTGTTTTTTCTTTCTTTTTTCGATAGCCTATCTGGTGAGGTGATCATTTCCGTCGGGCTTTAATCTCCCCCATCCTGTCGGCATAACTGGGAACATGTATCGCAGATCCATGTAGAGTCAATCAGTAGCCCTGAAGGAGGAAAAGGGGGAAGGCCGTGAAACGGGGGTTATAAGCTGATGGCGTTTGACTGCCTGCTACGCTGCGCTGATGTAAGAAGCGTGGTGCGGCGCTTGCATGGCTGTGGCTGCCGTGAGGAGACGGGGGGTCATCGAGTGATTGATTGACTGACTGGATGGTGGTAGCATGACACGACGCGAGGCAACCGACGGGCATACCGATGAGACCTCCCGCTACAACCGCTTCTGCAGCTGCAATGTCTGGTCATGTTTTTCGAGAGAGTCATCTTCCTGAGCTAAAGAGAACAGCAAAAAAGAAGAAGAGGCAAAAGTTGAAGAAAATAAGTTGGGGGGAGGGGGCGCGAGGCAGGCAGCGAGCGGCTGTCTCGCTTGGGCGCTTGTGCGATGAATCACGGCGGTGCAGGAACGGAGGCGACTGGGGGCCGCCGATTACTCAAGTACGCATAGGAACGTTCGTATGGGCAAAACCCCGCGCGGGAAGAGAAGGCGGATGAGCATCTTGTGTATTCGGTTTCGAGCATCCGGATCCTTCCCGTCGTTCCTTCTGGGTCCTTTATGTAAGGAGGTCTGGCATCTAGACGCAGAGATCTTCGACTTGTCTTCCTTTCCTCTGTGTTGTGAAGGGGGCCAACACTTGTGAAGTGACTGATCGTTGGTCCGGCTAGCAACCCCCTCATTGTGGGGGCCAGCGCTCAGTAAGCAGATTGCGTCCTTTCCCGAGCTCCATTTTAGAGTGGTTTTGCTGGGGAGCGATTTGCGGGTTGGGGTTGCAGCGCCTTCTCAAAACCGTCTAGGAGGGACAGAGTAGGATATCAATTTGGATCGAATGCGGCCATCAGAGGCGAGGAAGAAAAAAAGGCCACTCTGGAACCCCGGGAAGAGCCCATGTTTGCAAATCACGAGGGAGGCTGGGTTGCAGCGGATGCACGCGAAGCCGGCCGTCGTCTGGACGTGTTCATGGAGACGATGTGACAGGGTTTTCTCGCGTCGCAACCTGTGTTGAGAGCTAGCAACTCAACGGCGTCTGAATGTTAAGCTGACATGCCATTCATTAGACATTATACGCTGTATTATGGCTGGAGTAGCTGTCCAGCCGCTTGTCAGCCCTTGAGCGTTGTTATGAAGTTCGGGGCCTGCTTGACGTCTCATTGGTCTAGTTTAAACAATGGACGGGTAGCCCTACCAAGAACCAAGGACAACAAGCAACGCCACACCCGACATGCTAGCTAGGTCGCAGCCCATGCCGAACACCACCAATTCAGCCTGGCCTGGCATCCGCACCCTCGTCTCATCAACCCTTGATCGTGGTCCGCCCTTATTTGTCACCCTACCTTTTCTTCATAAGCGTCGCATTACCGGCCAATGGGGGTCTCGCCTTGGCTGACTGCGAGATGAGAGCCCACGCAACCCTCGGGACCACCTTCTGTGTCAGCAACATGGGTTGGGAAGTGATGAACGGCCGGGCTGAAGAGAATGCATCTGAGCCAACGGGCGGTGGAGGCGTGTGGACAGACGATCCCTCTTGTGCCTTCTGGGCCCTCCGGGGTTAGCCGGCAGTAGCGCGACTGCAAGTCAATCAAGACGGTTGACCTTCCGGAGTAAGGAGCAGAATAGAAGGGTGTTTGGACCCTGGGACGGCGCCGATTGATTGATAAACCCAGCCATCCCCAGGCCGGCCGACCTGCCCTGCTGTCCTCCGCTCCTCTCCCCGTCCGTCAACAACCCATCACGACTATCAGGTCCTGGTCGGAGACCACTGAGGCCCTCTCACGAGGTCGATCCGCGTTTCGCAATACAACAGACCAAGCAATCTCTCAGTGTTGCTGGTCATTCCTGTCATTCACCGCCGAATTCCGCCCACCTGAACCATGGCGCCGTCCGCCTTCAACATCGTCCTAGGGGCGATGCTGCTCTTCGTCACGCCAGCCTCGTGCCGCGCGCTCGCGGCCTGGTGGACTGAGCTGAGCCCTCAAGTGGCGACCCAAGACCCGGCCACGGGGAACCTGCTGTACAGCGCTTGCAACAGCAACTCCACACCAATCTTCCCTACCGACGGGCTCAACGTCTTCAGCCTGCAAAAGAGAGCCCGGAGCGGCACGTCACTCGCCGGTGCTGGTTGGCTCGACACGGACAAGATGCAGACTTATGTACGCCTAGTTGATCCGACGCCGTATCGATATTGCGACTGACCTTCTGTTGCAGGCTTCCGTATTCTATCAGAGCGAAGATGGGTCCATTGCGAACGGTTACTATACCTGCAATATGAGTACAGGTCTCTACAACAAGGAGGGGGAGTACTTCATCTCCGCCACCGCAGGCGTGGATTCCATCCATGCCGAGACAGGCCTGGCGGTCGAGCTGCTGGGTGCCGAGAACGGATACCGCCTTTTCTACCACGACGAGAACAAAGCGGTGAATATCCTGGCATACACAACGAAGACGGATTGGCATTACGCGGGCCGAGTTTCGCAGGATCAAGCGCCCTCGATGGCCCTGGCCTCGGTGCACTCTGGCCAACTGAACATGTCCGTCATTTTCCCCAAGGACTCCTCAGACATCGAGATCTCGAGGTATTTCAAAGACGAGACGTGGCATCTTTGTAAGTTCCTCCTCCCTTGCTCGTTTTGGTTTCGTTCGAGTTGAAAGCTGACTGGCGGAAAGCTACGCTCCCCCGCCCCCTCGTCAACAGCACGTTGACAAACACCACCAATGCGACCGACATTCTTCTCAACTCCTCCCTCCAATCGAATTTCACTCTACCCGCCTGGAGTAACAACTCGACCCTGGCCGCAACGATCGACCAGTCTTATGTACGCTCGATTTACTATATTGGAACCGACGCCAAGCTGCATCAGACGTCGAACATCGATTTTCAGTGGAAGCTGATGCCGGACCAGGATTCCCGTTTGTGGCCTGTGGCCGACGAGGCAAGTGGCGCGCTGGCAGCGGCAAGCAACCTCGACACCAACGAAGCGTGGTTGTGGTACCGTGCGAACGGCAGCTTGGTACAGCTGTATCACGGCGCCGATGGTCTCTGGGCTGAAGCCAGCGTGGTTCCCAGTTTCAATGCGACCAAACCAGCCGAACAGGATCCGAGTGAAACGGCAACGTCAAGCGCGACGGCGAAGCCAGTTGTCCTGTCCACCGGAGCCAAGGCTGGAATTGGAATTGGCGTTTCCGTTGGAGTTGTTGCTCTTCTCGGTGTTGGTATTCTGTTTTTCGTGCGAAGAAGACGACAGCAGAAGGCCGCAGAGGCTGCTCGCCAAAAGGAAATCGAGGCCTCCACTCGGCAGACGTCCCCCGGCGGTGCCGGAGTGGGGCCGTACACGGAGTACGGAAACTCGGCGTGGGGTGCGGAGGCGCCCAAGGAGAAGCACGGGGAAGAGTTGGTGGAAGCAGATGCCGTGGGCAGAACCCCGCCGCAAGAACTAGGAGACACCGAGGAACGGTACGAGCTTGTCGGTGAGGGGCACCTCAGAGAAATGGATGCGACAGGGCAGAATGGGGCGAGGAGGAGTATTGGGGGCTGGAGAGAGGAGACGCAGGCATAGAGACCACAAGGCTGCGGCTGCGGGCCAGACGAAGTACTGAATAATGACTGTCATGACCAATTTGAGGCCAGGTTGGCGTTGGGGTCGAAAACCGTGAGTAATAATGTATCGTGGTCGCAACAATGCTATCCGAAGATGCGTCGCCAAGAGGAAAATCTTGTCGACTTGTTGGCTTGTCTTGCGATTCTGTCGCCAACGCTTGCGCTTGCAGTGCGCGCGATGCCATATTTGCACCGAGTCATAGTAGTTCCCATAGATCTGGAGGGTTCAGTTTCAGCTTTCCCCCCATGGTGGCGCAGGAATCCTGAGGGCCGGGGTCAAGGAGGAGGGAGCTCCCGCGTTTACCGAACTCTAGATAGGGCAGAGCTGGGTTGTCCCAGGACCATCTTGGCGTTGTTGATGGGCTTTGCGCCGTTCAAGAGTCGACAGCTGAAGACAGCTGAAAAAAGACAAGCGGCGATATATCGTTAAGAGAATAACGCACCACTGACGTTGGGGCCCTGTTGGAGTGACAGTCGCCAGAATGCGTCGAACTGCACTTGGGTGCAGTTGACCAATGGCGGGCTTGCGAGGCGTAGTCTCCGAAGAGACAGAGATGATTTCTCGATGTACTTGGCCGGGCTGTGTCTCATGATGGTGTGGGAGGTCACCACCTGCCGGAGTTGCTCGTGGACGAGACGGATGATGCCCTGTTTCTCACCAGGGTCCTCGGGGATGTAGGCCTGCCCAATCAAAAGGGAGCTTCCCGGGCACCTCCTAGTCCACTATCGGCTGGGCTGCTGAGAGAACCAGATGGAGGGTCGAAAGACCAGGTCGACCTGTGTGGTAGGATGGGCATCTGATGAGTGCGGATGGACGAGCTTGTCCTCTTGTCAGGCTCTTGACAGATGGAGCGGACCTGGCGATCAGGCTGAGGCGGGAGCAGCGATATCCCGGTCCAGTCGGTGAAGACGAACCCAACTGCGGAGGCTTTGGCAGCAAGCGCCCCAACAACGAAAAGCTTCCTGTCAAAGCCTCGCCATGATTCAAGGGGGTGGCTCATTCGATTCGGACCACGCTCGTTCGGCGGGCGAGGTTCGAAGAGTGCTATACTGCGTAGCTCCAGCATCCAGGGCAATCAGGAGACTTGAGAATGCGACGCAATGATGGAAAGCTTCGGTTTGGAACAGGGAAAACGGGCTCAGGATCAAGGTGAAGTCTTTCTCCAGGGACCATCCCCGGCAGTTGAAAGGATTATGGAATCGAACTCGAATAACGGAACTGGCTGCGGTTCCAACTGTGTCTCTCTGCTGTCCCGGAGCTGCCTTGGCGTGAGAAACGTCAAGGGGACGGCGAAAGTGGGCAGAGGGAGGGGCAGGGCGGAGAAAATGTGGAAAGGCGGCGGCGGCGGCGATTGCACCAGTGTGGTTGGTGGTGTGGATGCAGAATTGCGTCAGTGTCGCTTTTGGCGATGGGCTAGAAACTGACTGACAGCGGGGGGGGGGCTGGGCACGGATGGAGGGGAGGGGAGGGGAGAGAAAGGCTGGGCTGGTGAGGGGTGAGTGGTGACAGAGACAGAGAGACAGAGGCAGCAGACGGCGGACTGGTGGGAGACCGAGAGCTGCTCTTCCAGCTTGTGACACTGACGGTGCTGGAAGGGCGAAAAAAAGTTGGATACCTCACTGAACTCGCACTGCAGGCGCGCTCCAGTGAGTGTGTCCAGTGTCCAGGCCGGTTCCACTTTTGCAATCGTCTTAGCTTCTTCCCGCTCCTTCCACAATTAGGACTTGCTCACTCACTGCCCCCCTTGTTTCATCGGCTGCCCAGCTATAGTAAAAAAAGAATAAGATCTAAATCAGGTCTTTGGTGCAGTCGAGCCAACTTCGCGGAGGATTGGCATCGTCTATCAGGGACACGAGGCTCCATTGTCCCAAACTTTGGGTGCCATTGACGAGGTAAGATGGAACGCTGGTGGAAGCAGCCGAAGCAGGCTAGAGAGAGACAGCCTGCCTTACGCTGACAGTGACGGGCCAGAGAAGAGACGACGGAAAGAGGGAAAGAGGGAAAGTGTCAAATGTCATGTCAGCTACCTTACCTACTGGGTAGTACCCGTGCCACGCCCCCAGGCTGACTAAGGGTTCCGCAAGCTGCACCCACTGGCGTGGGTGCTCACGATTCATACAATCAAACCACCTATACAATCAACGGTTTATATTATTCGTAATTATATTTAATATAAGTAACACTCACATTTTTAATAATTATAATATAAGTAATAAGTAGTTTTTTAATAAAATATTATAATTAGGTTATTTTTATTATTACTTTAGATATTTCTTTTATAATATAATAATATATTTTATTTATTTATTTTATTATTATTTTAATTTATAAAATATTATTAAACTTTTTTTAATTAGTTAATTAATATATTTAAACGTTAATAAGTATTCTTTTTAAAATTAAAATATTTTATTTTTACTTATTTAATATATTTAATAAACTTTTTTAATTAATTAAATTTAATTAAAATTATTATAAGTTTAAATTAATTATATAAGTGTTTTATAAGTGAAATAATTAATATTTTTTATTAAAATTTATAACTTATTTTATAATTTAATATAAGTTTTATATAACGTGGTTCATCATCGAGCAGGACACCATCATCGACCAGGACACTTTTCCCACCTCCATCATCCTCCCACTTTAACACATCTTTTCTTCCACTATATAATACCTAATACCTTATCCGAAAATAGGATTAATCTAATAATTAAAACAATTCAATTAACTCTACAATTAAGTATCTAACACACAATAATCATTTACAACGTTCCTAAAATTACCCTCTACACCAGAATAAACGGTCAAACTACTAAAGCCGATAATACTAACACACAATTGAATTTAACAGAGACCGAGGAGGAGGTAATTATTTAATATATTATTGACCTGGATTCTCGAGGATTCTCGCCTCAACGTATAGATATAGAAGATATAGCTAATACACTACTCCGGAAACGTATTTCCCGACTGGTCGGGAAGCGCTAGACAGAACGCTTCGTCCAACAATACCCAAAGCTCAAAACGCGATTTTCTCGTGTTTATAACTATTAGAGAGGCCTCTACGAAGATCCTACGATTATTGAGCCTTAGTTTCGACTTATGGTTAATATATAATCGAAATACGGTATTATAAATAAAGATTTCTATAACTTTAATAAGACTAATTTTATAATAAGTATAATTTAACTTAGAATAGTTATTATATATTCTAATCAGATTAGGAAACCAAAAAGGTTTAACTTAGTAATAGAGAATGGGTAACAGCGATTTATTATGTTACTAGTAATAATTACACAATACCACCTTTTTGGTGGTTTAGGGCTACTTCCACCTCGTAAGTTAATACTCCAAAGCCCAGATTCCGGATAACTAGGTAATTAAAATAACTTCTAATAAATAGACCGATAATAAGACTACCCTCCAATGGCTTCAGTATTTCAATAAACACTTAAAATAGCAATTAAGAGGTATATATCGGATGCTAGTCGTCGATAATTATGAAAACCATGTTAATAACTGTGACGGGCTGGGCCCTCTTGGAGGCTTCGCAGCCTCTCAGCCATGGACTCCGCTTACCTAAGCCCGGCTTACCTAAGACGGATCAACCTTAGGCCTGATCAGAGCAAACGGGTCCTGTGGGGCGGAAGACATTTTCTCCTTTTCTCTCTCATCTTGAAGATACTCGTAGTAGTCGCCATAGCTAGTTGCAATATACGTGCTTGGACCGTTACAATAACGATTTCGAGGAGTATTATAAAAAGAATAAGATTATAACTATCTGCCTGCCTACTCATTTATCACATCTAACCCAACCTCTCGATATTAGTTATTATAGTATGTTGAAGTTGAGATATGGCTCTCAGATCAAGCACTTTATTAAGGCCCGGATTACCCATATCACTAAACCTGAGTTCTTCCTCATATTTAAGGCCATATTCCTTTAAACCTTTACCCAGGAAAACGTCCATGGGGGTTTCAGAGGGGCTAGGCTTATTCCTTATAACCCTTAAACTATCCTTTCTAAATTAAATATACAATTACAAACACTAATAACCCTAAACACCCCTATTAGGCTACCCGACCCTTAGGTTTCTAAAACACCTCAAACCACTAACAAAGCTATTTCTCAGTCTTTACTTATAAAGGAAAAAATCTCTAAGTATCAGGGAAACTCACCGATACTAATTTGTGAAACTACTAATAAACTTTTAAAAGGTTTATAATATATTTCCCATATAACTACCCTTATGGAGGAAGAGCTACGCCATCTTTGAGATGTAAATACGGCCCTTAGTAAGCGCCGTAAAGCCAAAAGAACTAGACTATAGGATAAAGGGGCACTAAAAGGGTCTTAGGTAAGGGATATTATAATTAAAAAGGGTATTATTAAAGAGGAAGGGCGTGAAGAGGAGGAAAATGAGGGGTTATTAAAGTGTCGTCGGACAGGTTCACGATATTATAGTATCTATTACAAGACCGGCCATAACATAAGAACCTATCCAGAAGTTATGGAAATAAGTAATTTAAGTAATTCTAAGTAATTGTAATTAATTTAATTAATTTTAGCTAAGATATGGAAGTTGTTAGTGATAAAGGTGGGAAAAGTATCCCGGTCAATGATAGTGTCCTACTCGATGATGAACCACGTTAGTTTTATTATTAATAATTAAGTATATTTTATAATTATATTAACTTTTTAATATATTATTAGAGTTTTAAAAACTAAGAAGTTAGTTTCAAAAGTATTTTTAATATTCTTAAAAATAGAATTTTTTAGTAAATAATAACTTTTTATAATATTTTAAATAAGTTATTTAAGTAAATACTTATTTTTATAAAATTAAATAAATTTATTAATAATTTTTATTTTTATTTTTTAATATTATAAATTATTTTAAAAAATTCTAATTTTCTAATATTAATATAATTAATATACATAATAAGCGAGTATAATAAACAAGCGAGTATAACACATAACCACAACTACTTCACAAATACAATTAAAAAACAACACCAAAACTATTAAATCAATTAAAACTACTCAGAATCCTCTTTATTAAACATTTCCTCATTAACCAAACACATTCACACATTATGCCTAATGTTTCCGCAAACACTACACCACCGTTAAACCATTTCCACCCTCAGTCGACGACCACTACTCCAACGTATTTCCTCCTCAATCTCAATTATAGCCTCCCTCTGCGATTAAATATCCTCTACCTCAACTATAATAAAACTTTCTCCTTATTTAAGATGTGTTTTCTTAGCTCTCCAGCGTCAGCTAAATAGGTTATTCTCTTCTGAAAGTATTTTATTCTTAAACTTTAATAATATAATTTAGTATATAATAATATATATACCCTTTAATAAATACTTTGTAATATTAATAATAAAAATAAATAAACTATTTTAATAATAAGAGATTTAATTCTTAATGAGTTCTAATTAAGAAAGTATTCTTATTAAATTATTTAATATTTAAAAAGTCTAAAATAATAGTATTATTAAAAGTAATTTTAAAAATATTAAAGTATATAATTAAATATTAAACTTTAATAAAACACTTTCCACATTTAAAAAAATAAGTCTAGAACCTTTAATTCTCCCTAGATTATTTTTTCTATAATTAATTAAGTACAAACTTTATAAAAAAAATTTCCCTCGTAATATGAGTATTACCCCAACGCATTTTATCCTTAATTTATCAGCTATACACCGTCTTTAAAAGCCTAAAACACCCAACATCTAAGAGTCAAAGTATATAAAATAAATAAGCTAGTATACAAAATATAATAATATTATTTTCTTTATAAAATATTTTAAAATCCGTAGAATAGTAATTTTCGTATTTATTAATAATAAGAAAGTAATATTAACCTCTTAAACATAGTTTTATATACTAATTAAAGTATTAAAGCTAATATAAGCCTCTTTTATTCATTATTTATTTATTTTCAAATATTATAATAACTTAGTTATATAAAAAACTAGTTTTATTATACTAAGTAGAAAGGTGAAATCAGCTTATAATAATAATATACGGTGAGACACTATAGCTTAATAAATTAATAACCTAAATAATTATAACTTATTCTTAATTACTAAGCTATACTATTTTCGTATTAAAACACCTTTCAAAGCTTATAACAACTAATCTAATTAAGATTTAGCCTATTATAAACCCAGTCTTATTAAAATTATAAATATCTAAGTTTCAAATACTATACTTCGTAATTATATTCACAATAAACCGAAACCACACATTTATCGCATCTAGATCTTCGCATTAAGCTCTCTTATAATCGTATTTACAAAAAAGTCGCATTCAAAACTACGGTTATCGCTTAACAAAGTTCAAAGCCCATCGCTTACCGACCAGCGGCGCATCGCAATTAACAAACAATTAATTAGCTATATCTTCCACACCACTAAGCCGAGGAGGAAACAATCGGATATATAAATCGAGAATATACTTAACTAACTTCTCTTTTTTAAATAATATTAAATTCTAAAATTTAAGTATAATATTATATTAGAATAAAGTACCCTTAAAGCAGCGACCTAATATATTATAACTAATTAAGTAAATCTTTATTATAGCCTTAATACTAAGTTTCAATTTTCTTTTAATAACTTATATAACTAATTAAATCTAAGCTTTTTTAAGTTAATTACACTTTTATTAGTAAAGGAATTAAAAGTAATATTAACACAGTAATAAGATCGCGGTTATGTGTTACACTTACTTATTTATCAAACTCGCTTATTATATACGTTATTTTATAATATTAATATAATTATTTTAAATTATTATATTAGATATTTTAGAATAATAATATTTTAGTAATTAGAGTATAATTATATTAAAAAAATATAAAAAGTGTATAAAAGATACTAGAAAATTAAATAAAAGAATTTTATTATTATTATAAAATTTCATAAAAAAATAAGTATAATAAGATTTATATTTACTTAATAAAAAGAGTTAACGTAGTTAATAAGCGAGCTGTTCATATCCTTATTGCACTTTAAACCCGGATTTTTTAACTATTAATTAAAAGTTAAGTTTAAGCTTAAAATATAAACTCTTTAATATATAATTATTAATAAGGGTTTTATATAAAAACAAAATTCTCTAAAAATTAAAACTTAAATACTAAATAAGTTACTTTTAAATAACTTAAATACTCTAATTAGTTTTAAGAGCACCTTACTAAGGTAAAGTTTATAATTTTTTTTAAACATTTTTACTATTATTTTACTTTTATTAAAGCTTGTTTATAAAAGAGTTTATATTATAGAATTAAATTAAACTTTTAATTAATAGTTGAAAAATCTGGGTTTAAAGTGTAATAAGGATATGAGTAGCTCGCTTATTAACATAGTTAATATTAATTATTTTATTAAATAAAACATTAATTTAATTTTAAAATGTTTTTAATATATTTAAAACTTTATATAATTAAAATAATTAATATAAATAATTAAAACTATTTTTAAATTTAATTTAATTTTAAAATAATAATTATATATTTTATAAAAATATAATAACCCTAAGAATAATAATATAACTATTAATATAATATATTAAATAATTTAATTACTTAACTATAAAATTTAAATTAATAATAATTATTTAAATAATATTTGAATTTTTAGTATATTTTTAACAATTATTCAGTATTTTTCTGTAATTATATAGATGGTTTAATTGTATGGCTAGTGAGCACCCGCTAACGCGAGTGGGGGTAACGGAACTGAGGGCTAGTGGGGGTAAGTAGCCGGGCAGGCAGGTGCGGGCCAGGAAGGGAAGTGAGTAAGTACCTTACCTGCCGTTGTGCTGGGCCTTTCCTTCCCTAGGTACATACTGCAAGTAGTATCCCTCTTTCCTGACGGACAACAGACGTCCAAGCCCATATGCAGTGTGTCATCAGCGATACAAAATACCTGTCTTCTCGGCAAGTCCTCTGTCAAATCACGGCGTCCAGCCGGAATCCTGTATTCAGGCCGCCCAGGCGGTGGACACTCGACACTCGAGCTGGAACGGGGACTGACTGGTCTGTCGTTGCTGCTGCACCTCGAGCTGCGAGTCACAAGTCGAGTCCCTTGCCCAGCCCAACCATTGGGCCCTCGGAGATCGGTGAGAGACGCGGCGCTGATTGCCCCCATCGCCCCCATCGCCCAAGGACTGACAAGCACCGCGCAGGCTGCACCACCGCCGGCGCCCAAGTGGATGCCTCGAATGCACCGCGGTGGATGGTGAATCAATGAGGACACAGCTCGAGAGCTAGATCGTCTTCTCTATGCAGTTCTGCGCCTTTCCGTGGCTTACCGTCCCTTCGGCGTCTGTCTCCCTGCTCGTCATCCATCGCCGTCTGCGCCTGTCTGCCTCTGCCGTCCGCCGACTGCAACCTGTCACAGCTTTCGTTGCTTTTGCTTGGTCGGGCTCGACGCAGGCTGCATCATTGACTCCCGGACTGCTGGCGCCTTCTTCCAGCTCTGCCTCCACGTTTCTACCTTATTCGCCGGCCCGGCAAACAAGCAACACACACTTGTGAGGAGCAACAGTGCGGGTGCGGCAGATCCGCCCATACCACCAGCCCATAGACCCCAGAGGCCCCCATAGGCATACGCAGTAGGGCTTCGTTCCCGGCGGACACATAGACATCTGAGGCAGACTCGGGCATCTAGCGTATTGAAGCGCCTCTTGTTGGCTTCGCCGAGAGTGTCGGCAATCAAAAAGTCTGCCCAAAAATCCGGGGCCTCGACACCCTCGATCGCCTTTGCGACGGCATCCCTACCGGTACCGTCCTGCGTCCCGCAGCAACATAGACAAAACGTCGGGAACACCCCTGCGTGGTGACAGCGGCCAGGCGGTTCACCGCGCGGCGCACTCGACAGCCCAGTGGTCCAGTCACCCACCAGTGGACAGAGCAGGCCAAACCAGCCAGGCCAACCCCTCCCATTTCAGTCGGGTCGGGTGCCTAGCACGCATTACTAGGTACTGTCACTGCCCTCTTCCCTTCCCGCCCACTCCCACCTGGTCCAAGTCCCCCAAGTCCAAGTCCAAAGTCCAAATCAACGGACCCTCCGCCGTCCATCCGCATCCACTTCCACATCCACCTCGCGTCCTGATTCGAATCCCCCACGAACAGACGGCACCGCAGCCTGCTCTGCTGCCCTATATCACCTGGCGCCCGCCTTTATTACATACTACGCAGTACCACCTAGCTACATACGCACTGACATACATAGCCAGCTTCCGCTGTGGTATGACGACGTTGCTCCCACTCTGATTCCTTTCCCTCTTTCCCTCACACTCTCCTCTCTCTTCACCCCCTCGTCTCACTCCCAGCCGGCGTAGCTCCTGGCTCGGCCTCAGATTAAAGCAACCTCCTCCAGCTCCGTCCCGTCGCTCACTCCCCAGCCCGCCGCGAGGGACCTTTGATTTACCCATTTCCCGGGTCGCAAGTCTTAAAGTCTGTTTGCACACGATACCCGTCTGCTGCTGCTGCCTTAGTGTCGCCAGCCTTCACGCTATTCTTTGCGCTACACTACACAACTACGAGCGGCTTACTACCCCGCCATTCATCCTACCTATTCGGGCAAACTCTCCAACAAACACCCACAGACACTCAACAACCGCTTTCCTGCTGCAGAAAAAGGAAAAAATTAAAAAAACCGGTTCTCGTTTCGTCTGTAAAACATGGCTTACCGGTCGAACGACTTCGAAGACCGCTTCTACGAGCCCGGCCGCCAGAGCCAGAGAGCAGACAGCCGGGTCGACGTCCGTCTGAGAGAGCGCGAGCGTGAGCGCGATTCTGATCGCCTCCGTTTCCTGCGCGACGAGCGTCCTCCTCCCGAGGCCGGCGCCCTTGTTCTCAGCCGTAGAGAGGTCGAGTCAAGGGAGCTTGCCAGGCCTCGTCACCGTAGCCCGAGCCCAGTCTATCGCGAGCGCATCGTCCGTCGGGCTCACAGTCTGTCGCCTCCCCCGCACCACCACCACGACCAAGAGCTCGAGCGCTCCAGAGTCCGCATTTCTGAGCGCGAGCAAATTCGCAGCCCTTCCCGCGGCCCTGAGCGGGTTCGTTACGTTGAGCACCGCTCTCCGACCCCGCCGCCGCCCCCTGCCAGGGAACGCAGCCGTGTCGGCGTGCGCATTGTCGAGAAGGAGAGAGAGCGCATCCCGTCCCCTTCGCCCTCCCCTCCGCCCCCACCCCAGCCTCAAGTTATTCGCGGACCAACGATTGAGAGAGAGGTCATTACGCACTACAGAGACATTGATCATGGTACGTGCACGCAAAATGCAGAAGAGCGACAGGACATGCTCTAACCCCAACCAGGCGTCACCCGTGTTCCCAGCCCTCCGCCTCCACCTCGCCCCGCTCCCCGGCCCATGACCCGGACTGATGAGCGGGAGCTGGATATCGACATCACCACATCCCGCAACAGGACCGACATCGACATTCACCGGTCAGCAAGCCGCCATCGTTCCCCCAGCCGGGAGCGTAGGTCGCCAGCCTTCCAGGACAGCAGAGACCTTGTCGTGAGCACCGACCGCCTTCGCATCGATGACCGCCATTACCAGGGTGGGTCCCGCCGCAGAGCCCATTCAGCTGCTGCGCGCACTCCCGTCGAGGAGGAGGCCGAGTACATCACCTCCAAGATCGACTCGCGAGGCAGAATGGGCGAAGCCTGGGGCGGAGCCACCAAGGACTGGACCATTGTGGATGTGCCGCCCGGAACCGAGCGCGTGAAAATGGACGGTGTAGGCGGTGGATCTGCTGAGGTCACCTGGCAGCGGTACAACGGCGTGAGGCGCGCCAAATTCATCCCTGAACGGGATGGCGTTCCAACTCCGGTTCCTCTCCCTCAGCCTTCACCGCGGGATTCTCGCGACCGCCTCAGTGTTCAGGTGTACGATCGCGAGACTGAGATTGATATCGAGAAGACCAAGGACCGCCGTCCATCTCGCCCGACACAGAAGCGCAATGAGATGTGGACGGAGATCACCAAGGATCTCGTCATTCGCGAAGCCATCATTGAGCTAGGCTACGATTTCGAGGAAACCGAGTACTTCTTCTACATCATGCAATACCTGAAATATGTAAGAACAATCTTGCCTTTTCTTCATGTCATTTACTAACAGGTCCATAGGATGACGTCCTGGAGCTGGTTCAAGTTTCAGATGAGATCCGACGTTTCCGCAAGGATCGCGTCCGCGAAATCCAGTACGAGAAGGAGTGGCGCGACGACTGGGACCGCCGGCATCACCACCACCACCGTCCCGGAAAATACGATGACGAGCGCATTTATGAGCGTGAGGTCACTTACGACAGCACACGGCCTCGACGATGGTGAGCATGTACACAAGGCGAGCTAGCAACATAGTACGCAAACCCAGCCGCATTTCAAGGTCTGGGCTCAGGGCTGAAGGCGCTCTGCATTGGATTCGGACTACAGAACATGTCATTAGGTGTGGGATGTATTGGCATTAGAGAACCGGGTCTACCGGGGGGCTATGTGTCTTCTTTTCTCATTTTACCCATTTACTGGCTATCTGCCCGGCACATGTGTAACGATTCATGAATACTACATAGCGGCGGAGAATAGGGCGGAGTTTAGATTGTATTAGGATCAATAACGACTTATGACACAACCTTCAATGCCCATAAACAACCCGATTCTAAGAGTTGCGTGGGGCCGAGCCACTTCTTGTGGCCTCCCTTATCATCGCCTTGTATTAAATGAGATGAACCCGGGTTACGAATCGTTTCGAGACACAGTCTTGCGTCCATGTGAGAACGAGAATTTGGAATGTGGTGTGAATCATTGGGGCTTCAAATCGCCTCGTGGTGAACCTGAGGCTCGATCTTCCTCACGCCAGCACGTTGTGGTGTGGTCGTCCCGGTCCCCTTCGTTCATCAACAGCTTCATAGTTGACGCTGGTCAGGACTTTGAATTTATGACCCTTGTTCTTTGTCGCAGTCTAGCGCACGTTTCGTTTCAGTTTGTAATTGTTGACGTATGGACCAAGAAGCAGAGAAACCCGTTGGTGAGTTGGATTAAGGAGACTTCACCTTTGTTCTCGCATGCAGCAGGCTAAACGTTACCAGGGGGTATAATTCCAAAGAGGGGGTAGGAGGGTAGCAAATAGCAATATTGTAACGATTAAGGGACAGACAATGAAGAGAGACAAAATGATCATGAGGAAAGGTGAGAGCAACAGCGCAGGAAACCGCTAGCTTGTCCATCGCAAGTTGTCGGTGTCGGTTGGTTCCGTCAGCCCCTTGAATGAATACTTGGCTAGGTCATTTGACTCCCTTTCATCTATCCTGTCGTATATGATCAGTAATAAGCGAGTGATAGATGGTAATGAGAACAACGCACCCCCCGAGTGCCTGGCCTCTGCCAAGTCAACGAGTTCGAACCCGGGTGCCCAATCGAACTGGTCTCAATCTGGAACCCGCAACGCATTCAAGAGATCGCCACGGCGTAGGGCCCGGTATCCAAGGGCAACAGCGTCAGTCCATGTTTTATTGGGGAAATTCGTCTCAGCAATTTCCCTACGTCTCTTTCTGCTGCGTGCTTTTGTAATCGAGTTTCTCGGAGGGCATTGCTGGCAGTTCGATATAAAAGGTGAACACCGCGTCTTTCCTCAGAAACCAACAGAAAAAAACGACCTGATCTTATGGCAGTAGTTACGGGTCACGCTTCTCTCTATCTGATGGGCTAAAACGACCGTCGCAGCGCAAATCCGGTCCCTTCTTCTTGCCCCTGGGGCATGGATGAGCCAAACGTCACACACTGAGGCTCGGTCTCGAACTGGTAGGAATGCAAAGGCTCAGGAGTATCTGCACTTGAGGTTGCGGCTATGAATATATGGTAGTAATATAGATTTCAGTTTCGTTGTCTGCTCTTTAACCTGCCCGTCGATTGTCATCATTGAGGGTCACTTTATTACTTGTTGAATCAACCTCAGAAAGCGAACGGGCGCCCAGAACACAAAACTCTCAAAGTTCTCACTGCATTCCTTTCCTGTTCCTATACACTTTATTCTTTCTACCTCATTTCTAAGTCTTCTTACTGTCTGTTCTAGTTCGGCTCGTATCTGCTTGTATCTAGCACTTGAGTCCCCGTTCCTTTCTCTGGCCGTTCAACGCACCGGTGAACGGTTGCGGAAAGCCTTGGGTGCCGACAGCCGCCCGTGTCTCTTTCTATGGGCCGTCGGGCGCATCGTGACCTCGGGACGTGTTGGGTGCAGCTGCGGCTTTGGAGGCGGAAGCATTCGACTGCAAATCACAGCTCGAAGCAAACTTCACTTTGAAAGGCGGTACTCTTCTGACTAGTATTAGGATTGGAGCAGCCATTTGGCCGCCGATTCCGACAGCTTCATATTCACTTTGAATTGTGTAGCCAGAACTGACCACACTTGGGCGTTCACCCCTTCCGTCCCTGTCACCAGTCCTGGCTTCTTTGCCTAACCGGCGTCCTCGGTTTTGCCTGCCGTTTGGATAGCTTGGTCACCCCTGCATGAGCGTTCCCCCTCTTGGCAAGATGAGATCGGGGCTTGGGCCGCCGTCTGAGAGTCCGTCAAGGGAACAACACAAAGTCACAACTCAACGTGGTTCACACAGGATACCTCACATTATGAGCAGCAAGACTATGAGGATAGACACTGAGATTACCTCATATTCAGCTAGGGGAGGCATGTCGACCTCCCCATACAAATCGATACTTTCGAAACCTTTCGAAAGAAACAAAGAACGAACTTTTCTGACCCCCGCAGACCGTCAACAGTCCAACAAGCAAGCAAAGATAAGCAAAATTAGTGTACACTCCCCCAGAACCTTCGGGGTCGGGAGTTTTGTCGCCGCATCAGTGGGTATGAACTCGAAGAGACTAACGAGAGAAACAGAAGTAGACGACAGACTGAGTATGACTTCCAAGAAGCAGACTGGGTATCCGAGCCGCAGAATCAGCCGGAACTTCAGTGTTCTCCAGTCGTGTGGGAAGTTAAAAGACTGCCCCTGAGTAAGACACGCGTTTACCTAGGAACATTAGCTTCGCTGATAGTCACTCACGGACAGCCAGCAAACTCACTTTCGAGCGCGGCTGGCCCTCTTGGGCTTCTCCTCAGCAGCGGGAGCAGCCTTCTTGCGGCCCTTGGGCGCAGCCTTCTTCTTAGGAGCAGGTTCCTCTTCCTCCTCGGTCTCAGGAGTGGACTCGATCTCGGCCTCCTCCTCACTCTCCTCCTTGGCCTTCTTTGCAGCGGCCTTCTTGGGAGCAGCCTTCTTGGCGGCGCCGCGCTTGGGCTTGGGAGCCTCCTCTTCCTCTTCCTCAGGCTCGGATTCCTCCTTAATGGCGGACTTTCTGGCAGCGCGCTTCTTGGGCTTGGCCTCCTCTTCGTCGTTGGCAGCGGCCTTAGCGGCAGCGGCGGCCTTGCCGCGCTTGGGCTTGGGCTTCGGCTTCTCCTCCTCATCGTCCTCGGGCTCAGCCTTTGCAGCCTTCTTGGCGCGCTTCTTGGGCTTCTCGCCCGCTTCGTCATCGGCGCCGCGCTTGGTGCCCTTAGCAGGAGTAGCCTTGGCGGAAGCATCATCCTGTAGTTAAGCATGAGCCATGTTGAGCAACGCTCCGTGAAGATGAAACAAACCTCGCCGTCATCCCAGTTCTTGGGCTTCTTGCCGCGGATGCCACGTTGGCCGGCCTTATTCATCCACGGATCCCCGTTGAAGTCCTCAGCCGCGACGTGGCCAGCCTTAATGGCATCACGAACCTTGGCTTGGAGGTCGGGGTGATCGCTTCAGGGGAAACATTAGTCGAAGGTCTCTCATCTACCGCCACACGCAAGAAAAATCGGGGCCTGGATGAGTTGGACTTACGCTAGCTCGTCGTAGCCGTCAAAGGCATCATAGTCGTCCTTCCCGTTGTTTATTCCAACGACTTCCTGGACATGCTGGAGCTGCTCGCCAGAAATACAGCCCCTGCAGAATTGAGGATTAGAAAAGTGTGGTTCGGCAAAGGCAGAGCAGTGTGCGAGGGTGGATGAAAAGAAAAGTGAGTAAGGAGAGGGGAGCCGCTTACCAGTGCTTCCACTTCCACGACTCATGATCCATAATCGTCGTCCAAGTGCCGAAGCGCAGGGAGCCCTTCAGACACTTTTCGCCATTCTTCTTGCACACGGTGTCATTGCAGCCGGCGCGGTTGTTGGGCGAGACCTCTGCGGTTGAGAATGGTCAGCATATCTGAAAGGGTGGGAACGAGGGGTTGCGATGAAGTGAAGCTGAAGCTGTCGAGTGTCTCATGACGTAAGGTTCAGGTAGCTTGACGCGTCCGCTGAACGTAGCCGGACGCGACAGCTTCGCCGGCGCTTCGCAGCTAGCAGACCGAAATCTGCATGAAATCCGCAAGGAAAACTCACCGATCCGATAATTAGGCATCTTGATTGCGTTTCTGGATTCTTATTTGAGCTGCCGAGTGGTTTTTGGGTTGAGTGAAAAGGAGGAGAAAAAAAATCAAAAAAAGAAAAGACAAGGAGGAGGTGAAATGAAGGAAGGCGGGTTGTTCGGCGAACGGTCGCAGAGTGAGCGTTCAGGTGGCAGTCGCTTTAAGGTAGGAGCTACAATCCTATCTATGCCTGCCTGCACTGCCTGCACTGGCCTCCGGGCCTGCTTAGGCTGGTAAGTGCTCCAAGCTCCCCGCAGCCCCCGCCCCCTGTTTTTCGCCTGACACGTGTTGTTCGTTGTTCATTGGGAATGCAAATGCAAATCCAAATGCAAGCAAGGTCGTCTTATCTTTGAAACGGTTCGCATCAGGCTGGCTCTGGCCCCGTAAACAAATGATGAGATCCTGTCAGAATCGAGGCTGAGATGCACTATGAAACGGCTTTTGCTCCTTAATAACTATCGTACCATACACATACAGCCTTTTGGAAACCACCAACACCGACTTTGATATCTACTTTTGTCCGTAGCCATGCTCCTATCACCCCAATGCCAACCCATCATGAATGCCTGCCCCTCCAGAACTCCCATCTTACAAGAACGGACACCATCCGATGTACATGGCTGCCAGGTTCTTCGGATCGACCGCCTGCTTGATCAACTCCTCCGCCTGCCCCTCAACGCCCAGTGGAATCGGGTCGTCAGTACTCATCAAACCCCTGACCTTCCGCTTAATGCTGTCCACCACCAGTTGGGGTTGCATCCGCGGCGCTCCGTCCTGCCTCCGACTCGTCTTCTTCTCCTTCTGCAGGTCCAGCGTGGGGTCGTAGATGAATGACTCCAGAATAGTCATCAACGTCTCCTCTTGTTGTCGCAAGACACCCAGCGTCAGCTCGCTACAGTGACGGAAGGGACCTTCGTATCCATATATCCCCATCGCTGCCACCATGTTGTGCGTCAGTCGGAACGGCACTCTTTCTGGTTGCGCGAATGTCAAGCCCTTGTCAAACAGGCAGTTGAAGTCGACGTGGAAAATGCCGCCATTGTCTCTCTCAAGAAGCACGTTCTCGCCGTGCCGATCGCCAAGCCCGAGGATAGTTCCAACCATCGACATGACCGCGCAAGACCTTGTGTACTTGAGCCGCGCGGAGAACCATGTGGACGGGTGAGGAAAGCGCTGGACAAACCAATGCTGAAGCACTGGAGGGAATGTCCCCAAGACACCCTCAGTGAAGATCTTGATGTTGTTCGGCCCAGTCACTGCCTCCGCCATCATCCGCTTGATCTGGTTGTAGTCAGGATGGACCGAACGCGTCTTATACTGGTCCAAGAGAATCTCTCTCAATGTCTTCAACCCATCAACCCACTCGATGATTCCGCATTCCTCGTTCAAGGGCACCACAGCGTACGTTTTGATGTACAGCTGACGCCTGCTCGCCTCAGGGTCACGTTTGAGCGACCGATTGATCATACTGTTGAACTCCATTAGACGCTGGTCAGTTCGCAGGTCGTCCTTTGGCTTGATCATGAGCATGTAGTTTTTGCCGTCCGTTCCGCGACACGTCAGCCGTCTTGGTTTAGCTAGAGACCCAAGGACTAACACCTCATCTAGGAATGAATCGATAGTGATGACGTCCTGTGAGAACGCTTTGTGTTCCTTGACGTTGTCTGTCAAGGTCGGCAAAGTAGCTGCCAGGCACGACTCAATGGGAACCACCAGAGGGCAAGGCGTGCATTTGTGGTTGAAGTTCAGGTCCCGCGTGATGCTTGCCACGGTTGTTCTGTTGCTCTGGAAATCTCCGTTGTTGCATGCCAGCAAAAGTTGCTCCGCCAGCTTCTCGCCCATTCTTAGAAGCTGCTTCAGATCGTAATTGCTGCCTTCGACCTTCTTGGATACCCCTTTCAGTGCCTGAAGGATATGCTGGCCTCTCACCCTGCGCTCTGAAGCCTGTCTCGTGGTCATGATACCAAACAGGCCCCAGAGAGCTTGTCGAGGATGCGCCTTCACGACCTTGACGACGATGCGCGTCAACCGCTCAAACACGTTCTGGTTCTGGTGGGCAATTCTTGCAACAATTTGCGGCAGTGCCGTGTAGAAAATGTATGCCGGAAGGCGGGCGATATATTTGTCGAGGAAGGCGTGAAGGAGATTGAGTTGATCTGTCCGCCTCCTATGGAGTTCGCGGGACAACGACACCTTACCTTCGGGGGCTTTGTCCACTTGTGCTCCTAGCTCGAGCCATAATGTCAAAATTCTTGGCAAGGTCTGGTAGAGGTACTTGGTGCCGTAGTTCAGCGATCGGAGGTAGTTCTCGATGACGAGTCTGGTAATTTCGCCTTGGACAAAATTGTCGCTCTGTTCGTCCACTTTGAGCGTCTTTTCTGTCTCCAACACCTTTTTGTAGTAGCGACCCAGGTAGTAGTGTCCCTTCTCCCAGGCGGAGTTCGTCTTAGGAGGCTGTTGGTATTTGACGCGCAAAGCAGCATTATTCGTCTGGCCAGCAGCGTCCAGCCATTTAGCCAGCATCAACTGTGCTCTGGCCGTCAGAAGTCTTTGTTGAGCATCCAATCCCCGGATGGAAGAGGTGCTGTTGGTCTGCGTCATGAAGCTGTTCGACTCGATGGCACCCTGCAAGACTTGAATCGCCTTGCGAGTATGACCATCTTTCCACAACAGACGGGCGTTCTCGATCACTGCCGCATCGTCTCCGAGTTGGGAGGCATGCAGTACCGCATTGAAAGATTGGTGCATGGAGTTTGCCTTTCTGGCCAGCCGAGCGCTTGAGAGCCATAAGGACGAGATGTCAAGGTCGGAAAACTTGGGACTACATGCTATTAGATGGAGTTGCGAAATGCAGGGATGAGACGTACCGTAGAAGCTCCATAGCAGCTCTGCGGATGCCTAGGAGATACTGTTTGTCGTTGACGTAGGCCCCAAGAACCTCGAGCCGTCGGTTCAGCATTGTCAAAACCTCCTGGTGTGCTTGATCATCCGCGGGTGTTGCGCATATAATGATTTCCAAGTCGGTCAGTACATGGCATCGGAGCCTTAGATCATGGCAGGCTTGCAAGGAAGACGTCGTCGAGTAAGTCATTGCCGAAGCAATCTTTTCTCTCATACTCTGCAGCATTTCCGGGAATGCATCTCTCTCGGCGCCTCCCTGTTTCAAAGCGCTGAACAGCTTCGCAATACTGACGTTAAAGTCTTCCAGATGGCTGCCATGATACCGACTGGTGTACTTGGACAGAGTGTCCCATCTGCGAGTGGCCCATGCTGCCTCGACTGCGAAGGGTACGATCTTGTTCTCTGTCGAAGGATCGGCATGCATACCTTCAACGTAGTTGAGCAACACATCTAGGTCTGTTAGTTTGTGAAGCCTCTTACCAAAATTGTGTGCGACTCACCATGTTGACCCGACTGTTTCAAGCAGTTGAGAAGGTCAACCTGTACGTCAACGTTATCAGGCTCTTCCGCCAGCTTGATTTCATACCAAGTTTGAGCGGCCGTGTATCTTCCTGCTTTCTTGTGACTAAGGATTTGCTGGTTGATGTCTAGAACATGGAGATGGGCTGAAATGCCCTCTAATCCGTCAGGCTCGTCTATCTGGGTGTAGATGTCTTGCAATTGTTCGAGGAGCAGTGTTCTTTGCTGGGGATCGCTCTTCTCAATCTCCATTTGTTGGGCATGTTGCTCAAGATGGAAGAGCGCTCGAGGGTATTCTCTGCAGTCCATTGCCCGTTGAGATATGAGCACAGGTGGGATCATGCTCAAGAGTTCCTCGACCCGTGCTATGGGCGTTTGGTCGCTTTCCGACTTACGCCTAGCTTTCTTCTCCTGGAGCCATCTATTTGCGTAGTCGAGAACCCGGAAAACAGCCTATCCCGATCAGCAAAGTGTTCACTGTGGTCTCGGTTGTTTCTTACCTCGCAGAATAGTTTCATGTCCTCTCGTTCGGTGTAAGGGGCATCCTCGGCAGGTTGGTGCTGGAGGATACCGACAAGCTCTCCAATAACATTGTCACGCTCTTTTCGCGTGCTCCGATTGCCTATGATGACATGGAGAACCAAGTATGGCAACAGAAACTCCGACACCGCGAGATCCTTCACTCGAATCGTGCGACTCAATGGCTCGAAGATGAGGTCTGCGTGTCCGTTCTGTCCTTGCCGCAAGAGATCCATGCTGAACGACCGCATCCAATTTCCGTACGGCTTCCCAGGCCGGAACAGCGGATATTCAGCTGCTGGCACATTAAGGGTTGCCAAGAGATATCTTGAAGTCAGGAACGGCGTCAAGACCTCGCGGATGCTCTCTGGTAGAGCAAGCCATTTTCTGTAGATTGCGGCGCCATCTCTCTGGCCAGTATTTTGCAATGCGCATGCGGCCTTGATGTCCACCTTGTCTAAAAGTTCTTGCATAGCGAATGAGAGAAAGCCTTGTAGTTTGGTGTCCGTTGTAGACAGGAATGCCTTGACCAGAAGCTGTTCAAGGATGAAAAGCACGAATTCAGTCGTCTCTTCTGCATTGTCGAAATTGTTCAAAATCACCATCGACTTTTGCTCTCGAATGGTCTCGACTCTGTTCGAGTCGAGACATCCTACCAAGCCGATGCACTGAGTGCAGAGATCGGATATCTCGGGCTGCAAACCATTGTACTTTGCCGCACAGTCGAGCAAAGCACGTAGCAACGTTGAGGCTACGGGGTCTGGTTGCTGGCCGATTGCCGACGTCTGTAGATAGCCTCCGCCTTGATTGAGGTATGCCACAAGTTCTGTCATGGCCTGAAGCACAACTCCTGAGTTCTCGTGAGACACACGCTCTGCGAAGATAGCAAACATAGTTCGACTGGCGACTGGCTGTTGCTGCCGCAGCTCTTGGAGTTGCATCTCGACTTCTGCAAGCTCTGCAATGTGAGTCAGGGACGGTAACTTCCAGATATTGTCCGCGACAACTAAATGGAATTCCTTGAGTAGGGTAAGAATCAAATCTTTGGCCATGGTTCGCGTGTTATCGCTGAAGAGAGGCCAATAATGATTGATGATGAAAAAGGTGGTCTCGAGCAACACCTCAACATCTTCTGCCTCGAGATAGGTGAGCAGAGCAGCCCAGCATGAGAAAGCTGTCTCTCTCAACTCATCCTGAGCTAAGGCCGACAGCAAACATGCAGCGATCTGAGAACATTAGCACCATAGAGCAGAAGAAGTCCGGTTTCAACTCACCTGCGGCCGCGCAATCCGCAGGTAGGCCCTGCACAGTTTGAGCATTTCCTCCATGGCTCGAATGCAACGCCTCTGCTCCTCGGGCGGCGGGCAGATGAAGGGCATATCATTAATGACATCTGCCAAGCGGGCCATTAGACCCAGGATGTAAGACTGGAGAAATCGGCCAATAATGTTCCCCTTCTTTGGTTTCTGCTCCTTGTTTGCCGCCATGATCGTAGTGCACATTAAGGTAAGAGCTTCAACCACCTTGAAGCAAGTCAGCACCATGGGTACAAGTCAGGAGAGTCCGGCTTACCCGAGCTTTGCGAGCTTCGTCTCCCTCGCCTGCAACCTTGAGGAGCTCGAGAACGAGTTGGACGACTACACCCTGCATGAGTTCGGCCAAAGTCCAAGAGTTCATGTGAGGGTGGACTTCGATGAGTCTCGACATGATGAACTCCTCAGTATTCGGTACATCCTGCATCATAAGCAAAGCGAGAATGCCGCCGCCGTTGGCGGTGTCTAGGATAGGGGCCCAAATGTCCGCATCGCCGCGTGCTTCAGAAATCTTCTGTATAACATCATTCTTCTTCATCAACACCAGCCATGGCAAAGCATGGGTCTGAATAAGCAGAAGAAATTCGGTCACAGAAATTTGTAGCAGCTCAGCAATCTGCCGGCTGATCTGTGGCCGAGCGACCATGTCTTTGACAGCAAAGTACGCCAGATTTCTCCAAAAAGGCTCAAACAGGCGGCGAGGTGTTACATTTCGGGTGTCGGCCAAGTTCAGAATCTGGGTTGTCAGCCAACCTGTCTAGTAGGGGATGTCGAAGCACCTACTTCATTGAAGGCACAAGCTGAGACCAGACTGTTACTGCTGCCGAGGTATTCCAGAAGCTGGTGGAGTACCAGGTTGAGCTCGTCTCCAGACACAACACTATTTCTCCTATCAGTATCACATCCAAACTTTGGCTGAGTCTTTCTGGCGCCTACCGTCCTAACTGGCTCCAGGCCAAAACTCCAGTCTCGTGAAAGATGGCTGCCTCCTTTCCCGAGGCAGCCTTGAGCAAACTGATAGCATTCTTTCGATTTCGGTGCACGACGGCCATGCCAATTGCGGTGGAGCATGGTTCTTTGACGAACAGAGCCAGCGCCCGCCTGGGAAATCTGGTTAGCGATGTCAAGAACTCAGACTGTGGCCGAAATACCCTGATGCAATTCGCAGCTCTCTAATAGAGCTATGCAAGCTTTGAAGACACCATTGTGCCAGTGACGACGTCTCGAGGTCGAAGAGTTCGACATCGTCGGTATGGTTGATAACTCTCCTCATCGCGATCATCGCAACCACACGAGGTTTTTTGGACTCTTTGAAGGAGTCAAGTTGGATGAGGTGTGTAAGAATTGACGCAGCCTCTTTTTTCGTATGTATATCAACCACATCAGGTCTCCTTGGTCCGTTAGACGAAGGATCACAAGAAGCGCACGGCAATCTTCCAGCTTCTCGGGCGATCAGACTGTCTGGTGGGATGATCATATCTGCAGCACAGCAAGTGCGAGAGACCAAGTCAATGACCAGGCATTGATCTTGCTCTTTGAGGTTTGGGTAGGCGTTTCTTAAGGTTATCAGCTTCCATGGTCGGTAGCGTGGGAGCACGAAGACTCACATGAAGTTGTGCTCAAGGCCCCTGATCTCGTCGGCAGCTCCCAGGAATTCGTAGATGCGCGAAGTCAGCTCGGAGAGACCAGTACTCTGCCCGTCCGAAAACTTTCTACGCTTGATTGCAGGCTCCGCATCTTCGGGAGCGTGGTCTGCAATGTCAAGGTTTTCAACAAGTTGTCGGAGTTCAGTATCTACAAAGCAAGCCGGCTGAGATTCGGGTTCGAGGGTATCTGGAATAAATTGTGCAGAGGCTTGCCTCAAGACACTGATGGAACGCTGGCAATGTTAGTGCTAAATCGGGAGAACGACTAGATCAACGTACTAAAAAGTCAGGGGCTTCAGCGAGCGAGGGGTTTTCTGTGCAAACCAACTCCAAAGGACACACGACCTTCGGCGATGCCAGCCTGCCGATTTCTCGGTTAACAAGCGAGGCTTCGGCGAGACGTATGAGAGCTATGGAGAGGGTTTTTCTTGTTGTCATACTCTGGTCGTCTGAACCCACAATCTGTTCAGGACGTGCTGATAACTCGGCGCAGAGTAGCGCTAATATGGTGTAGGCCTTCTGTGAGACTACCACCTTTTCTCCCAGCGATAGTCTGTCTGGGAGCAGATGGAGGGCGATAGTCAGAATGTCCGCCCGCGGGCTTGGCACAACGGCTTGCCATGCGTTCTGCACGGCTCGAAGGGGCAGCAAGGAGTCGAGCAGCCAGGGTCTCAGCTCAGCGAACGATGAACGAGATACGTAGCTCGTGGATTTTGCAATGGAAGTGTGAGCAATAGCTGATATTAAAGCTGACGCTTGGTGTATAGCCTGCGAGACAAAAGGGATGACATATGTAGTCTGTTGCACCGCAAGGGCGCCTGGTTTTCCCAGCAGCATCTCGAGTGTACTGGGAGATGGGAGAGTCATGTCTATGGCAACGTCTTGTCCGTTTGCATTCGGCGCTAGATCCTTGAGGCGGGACAACAAGGCTGGATATGTCAGTCGCATGAGTCGAAAGGGCCATCATGGTGAACAACTCACCATTGCTAGTTTCCCGCAGATACATAATCATGGACGACAGCAACGGCCCTGGCAACCCCGAGCGAACGGTCACTATGAGGACAAATTGAAAGAAACCCTCGATTGCCGTTGTGAGCTCGAGGCAGCGAGCATGGCCAAGTAGTTTCAGGACCTTGGGGAAGATCCAGACCCATAACGGCTCCTCCCCGCGAAACACGAATTGCTTCCCATTTGTGGTACAGTTTAAGACTCCCGGGGTCTCCTCGATCGTGATCTTCATGAAGTTTAGCGCCTTGAGCGCCTCGTTCCGTAAGTGGTTCCGGTCGGCGAAGGGGTCTTCGAGCTTGATCGCCTCAAGGACGAAGCGGGCGTAGACGTAAATGAGCATGTGGTTGTGGTCCGTCCGCTCCTCGGGGGTACGCAGAAGCTCGGGTCTGTTCTTTATCTTCTCGATTATGGCGGTCAGCCTCTTTAGTTCGGCGTTCTCGTCGGACCGCGTGGACTTTGTTGAGGCCGATATGTTTTCGACGAGCTGGGCGGCAAGGGTCGAGGGAGGCGGCGCGTTGGCAGCAGCGCCAGCAGGCTTGCTGTTGAGCTCTGCCGCCATGGTCTCGTCTGCATCGTAGGGCCAAGCAAAGCTTTCGGGTGCGAGGAGGCGACGTCGGCGAGGGTTCGACTGGCGTTGGAGGGGCTCGATTGCGCTGCAAATTCGCCTCGACGACGTCGAACCAGAGCTTCACGCGCCGGCGGGGGTGGGCTGCCTGCAGCGCGTACGCGAGGTCACATGCTCAATTAACGGCTTTGCTTATGTCATCGAGAACATGTGGGGCTGTATATGGCCCGAGCTCTACGATTTGCCCAACCTGGAAACATCACCCATTGCGGATTGGTGGGTTGGGTTTCAGGTTCACCGGTCCCATCTTGCTCACTTCCAAAGGCCCAATTCAAAAGCCCCAGCCCAATTGATGGCGTCAGCTTTTACCGCCGATTTCCCCCAGGGTTACCTATATTGGCCTTTCTCCTTACTACCTCACCTGCTTATTCGAGTTTGAACTGCTTTGTAATCCCGGAAGTCTCCCTGTCTCCCCGCAGAGTTGCAGGCTGCAACTTTCAGCATCCAAGGATGTCAAGTCACCCGATTCTCATGGCGCTGAAGCGGCTCTGCAGTGTTGCGCCCTTGCGATTACAAAGGTGACATGTTTCATTAAATGTGGGTAAATGAGTAGTAGTGACAGCCTCCATAAAGAGAGCTGCTGTGCCCTCCTTGCTTGCTAGCAAGTCTGTACTACGTAGGTTGATAGCTCATCCATTTATTGGCGTCGAACTTCATTCAACTCCAGAAGGGGTGCTATCTATCGTGAAAGAAGTACAAACGACACTTCTTCAGCTGGAGCCTTATTCGTCAATATGCATATCGGAATTAAAGAGGCAATGCCCGAGGCATTGTTGGTTCAAGGCGCGCCAAGTCAGTCTACGAGCAACATTGAGATGCACTCGTTCAAGCCGTCGAAAAGCAACAGCAGTCACAACCAGAGCTCACTAAAACAGAAGCCCAGCAACACGCCAGACAACGAGAGTCGGCAATTACCATCTACAGACAGCGAGACACCAGTGGAATCTCCATCCCGAAATGTGTCCAAGGCCAAGGGCGTCACCGTCATCATCACCCTCGCCGGTGTCAACTTCCTCAACACCATGGGCTCAGGTATCCTCATCGCAGCGCTTCCGCTAATCGCCGCTGACGTAGGACTTTCCGAGGGTTTGTCCCTCTGGCCGGCCGCCGTCTATTCCCTCGCGGCGGGCTGTCTGCTCCTCATCTTCGGCGCTGTCGCCGACGTCGTCGGCGCCAAGCTCATGTGGTTGACGGGCAGCTTCCTCTACGCCATCTTCACCGTGGCCGGGCTACGCGCTGGGTCTGGTGCTGGGCGGCGTCTTCGCTGACACCATCGGCTGGCGCTGGGCCTACTACATGATGGCCATGATCAACGTCTGCCTTTCCACGGCGGCGATATGGTCCCTCCCATCAGTCCACCTGTCGTCCGAGAAGAAATGGAACCGCCGCCTGGCTGAGGACATTGACTGGATAGGGGCTATCATTGTGAGCGTTGCGCTGGGGCTCTTGTTGTACGTGTTGGCCATGTGGACCTCCTCTTATATGAAACTACGCGATGCCTCCAACATCGCTCTTCTCGTTGTGGCGGTGGTCTTGCTGGTCTCGTTCCCATTCTGGATGAATTTCCAAGCCAAGAGGGACCGGCCAGCGCTCATCCCCAACCGTCTGTGGCGAAATGCCTCCTTTGCCTCTATATGTGTAAGTTCTGATGTAACGTCCGTGTACTATTCCAAATTCTGACGTGGTGATAGGTGTCCATCTTCTTCAGTTGGGCCTCGCTCAATGCTATTCAGTACTTTATCATGCTATAGTGAGGATCAGTTCGCCGTCCCAGGACAAGGGACAAGCTAACATTTACCACTCACAGCTTCCAGCAGGTCCAGTACGTATCTGCATTGCAGAGTTCCCTGAGGTTCCTGCCTCACATCATAATGGGAACCGCCGTCAATGTAGCCTGCGCATGGCTCGTTTCCAGAGTCAAGGTGTAGACGCTCGGCGGCGTGTCAGCAATCATCACGGTCGTCGCGCCTCTCATCATGGCAACAGTAAAAATCGATGGATACTACTGGTACGCGCCGTTCTGGGCCCTGGCCCTATCTCCAGTGAGCGCAGACGGTATTTTTCCGCCATTCACCACGTAAAGTCGAGACCAAACACTAACACGGACAAAATGCACCAGCCCTCTTCACCGTATTCAACCTCATAATCTCAGACGCCTTCCCGGCCGACTTGCAGTCTCTCGCCGGCGGCGTCTTCAGCGAGGTCGGGCAGATCGGCAACGCGGTGGGCCTGGCCATGACGGCGACCATCTCGTCGTCGGTGACGGCGCACTCGGGCTACGAGGACATCGTGGAGGCGCGCATGGCGGGCTACCGTGCCGCATTCTGGACTATCCTCGCGGGGACGGTCGCGGTGGTCGTCATTACGTTCTGGGGGCTGAGGAAGGGTGGCACGGTCGGGAAGAAGGATGACTGAAGACGAGACGGTGCCAAACTAGCGTTAGGTTACCTAGGTGTGGTGGTGGTAGTCTTTTGTGATAAACCCGCCGCTGCCGCCGTCTAGCCTTTCCCTGGCGTGTAAGGCTTTGGAGATCGGATCCACGCCTCCATTGAACACGCCTGTCTTGAATCTTGGAGATAGCAGAGAGCTGGAAATGCTTCAGGTTTCTGATACATCTGTTGCCACTGTTAAACCTAAGCATCAAGCTTCAACGTGCAGCCGTTCTCCAATCCGCGTCTGCAAAGAACGCCGCTGAAGAAACAACAAACATTGTTAGGGCGTGCGAGCGATGATCTGCCTTCCACATCACCCATTTAGCTTGAATGACGCAGCTGTTCCAGACTAGCAGTCAAAACTAGCAACCCGTTGCACGTCCGATGTCGAGAAGGCGGTAGGGCTTGTCTTCCAACGCATGCATGTATTGGGACGACGAACTAAAACTCAACCGATGTCTGTCTGAGCAGACGTCAAACCGGGGGTGGTTGGCGACGATGAGTCGTCTCAGGGCCAAGTTGGGACTGTTTAGATATGCATAAGTCGGCAAGCCGGCAAACAGCATTCGTGACAGCACGTCAGTATTTCATATTGCGTCTGGGGAGCGTCAAAGCCGCATCTCGAAACCCTGCGAACACCAGTCCGTGAAGGTTGATGGAGCCGTTGGAGATTTGGCAGCTCCACGCGGATGCGCGTTGCCGAGCTCGCTGGAGGAAATGGGGAATTGACGACATACTGGCGGGAAACCCCATTAAATCACCCTGCTCTTCCAGGAACAGTTTCGTCACTCGACGCTTTGCAATGTGGAAACCCTCGTCGACGCGACGCGTGTTTGCGGGCGATGATGCTCTCACGATGCACATCTCCCGCCGCCCGGGAGAGCCGCAAGAAGAGAGTCCTATACAGACGCCCCCCTTTAGAACAAACACAAAGGTATCCCGATCGATCGGCCGAGCGGTTTCTCACTTGGCAGCTCGCGCAGCGCCGATCTAGCTTTTTTTTCCCCTCGTCCAGCGTTCCCAAGTCGGCCTGGGAGGATACCTAAAACGTACACCACCCACACGCCCTCGGCGGCGATGATCAATTGGAGAAATCCTCCGCGTGCATGCACGCATTACCGGTTGCCCAGGCCCCCCCCCATACCCCGTTCGATGGCTGCTTCTTGGAGAAATAGGAGTCAAAGTGTCGTCGTGTGAGTGGTGTCTTGTGCTGTGACTCTGGTCGTGTGCCCGTGTGCCCGTGTGCCACATCAAGCCCATCTCTCAAAGCCACTGCCACACCCATGATGGCATCCGGCAAGGTCGTATTTGGGGTTGCATCTGTCGATGCACCGCGACGGAGCGGCGTCGGCAGTGTGGCTGCGGAGGTGTTGCTCCCCAGGGGGACAATACATTTGCTTGGTTGTGTGAGGTATCACAAGTCGACCCGGCTGTTCCAATCTCCATCCATGGATGGATAGTATTTTGTGCAGTTCACTGGTCTCTGGAACCTCTCGAAACCCACTTGTCCTGCACGGCAGCATCATCTAGTTCCACAGCCGGGGGGTTTAACACGGATCAAAGCCAGCATTGCAGACGGGATGGGCCTGAGGAAGGTAAACTAAACTGTATGCCTAGCGCCTAGCAGAAGCGGCCGGGAGGTAGCGAAGACGATTATCACAATCGCGACAAGCAGGTTTTTGGTTTCCGGTGTAGGGCTGCCAGGATGGGTTGTTCGTCATAGTGGATAGACGGACTAACACGTAGCTCCAGTTAGCAGCTCTCTGGGACGACCTCCCACACCACGCCGTTGGCCTCAGCCTCAGCATAGAGGGAAGCCAAGCCAAGCGGCCATACGCAGTATTGCGTGTTGGATGAGTTGTAGGTCTGGCCTGGGTGCCGAGGGTTCCCGTTGTCCGTGGCCGTATTATGCAGAATCAGTTCACCGTAGTGTTTGCCGTCCTCGCTAATTACATCGGGGCTTCACGCTGTAGGACGGCCTGAGTTGGCGCTATGCTATGGTGGGGTAGCAGCGGGGGATCCGTATCGTCCCGACGCTGGGCACTGCACACAGCACCTCATTCTGCCTCCATCTCATCACATCCTCGCATGCTGTCGACGTGGGATCGCGGGATGGGACATGGGCATTCGGCGTTGGTGATATTGTGATTGCCATCCGAGAGTCCCATGCATGCGCCATGGCAGTGAGGATTCTCCTCTGTTCTCCGCGTCCAGCTGTCTATCAGCTGTTGTTGTCGACTCGCCTGGCCACTGGTGAGTGAGGTGCCCATAATATCTTTTGGAAACTCGGGTGAGGTGCTGCTTCCTCCAGTGTGTTCTGGCTTGTGTCTGTCAAATGCCCTGGACCACGACCCCCGATCCCTGTAAGATTCCCAGATGGCTGGCGGGTGGATTGGCCCGAGTTGCAAACCCCCGCTATCGCAGAGGCCCCTTCTTCCCTGTAAAGGAAGGTACGTACAGGAATGCACCGCAGTACCTACGTCGTCCGTCTCCACAAAATTGGGGTCCCTCCACAGGCCGGTGTATTCCCGCCAAGACGCCCAAAAGCACCGCAGCATATCGACTGGCTGAGAGACAACGCAGAGCGAATGGAAGCCCGGGAACAGAAACATCACACAGGCTGGCCAGCGTGCATCGAGGTACCGTGGTGCCTTTGCGGTGTTGCTGCAAGTCGCCTGTAGGTTCCCATCGTCTTATGTCCAGCACGAACCCGCGCAACCGTGCGCAAGGCCCGGATCGCACAAACGAAACAAGCCTGGGAGGTCACGGTCATCACGATGCTGTTTGGTGAGGTGTTTATTTGCTCGGCGTCGTCGGCGTTGGCGGGTGGTGGAGACGGGAGCGCTTTCGCTTTGGCGGCTTGCGGTGACGGAAGGGCGGCGTTGGGCTGGGCCTGAGAGGGAGTCATTGAGGTACGTATCTGCCTACCTACCTTACCTTACCTAGCAGACGGGCTGTGCCTGCTGTCGCTGCTGTTAGCTGCTGCTCCAATGCAGCTCTACAGGTACCTCAGCTCCTGCCACTATTTTGGTGCCGCCAAAAGTCATCCGGCCCACGCCAACCGAACGAGACGAACATGCAAGTGGAACATGGAAGGCTCCAGTGGACCTTCCATTTAGCGACCCCGCGCTGACTGACGGCAGTGGAGGCCCTTCCTTCCAGCTCCACTTGATTGCTTCTTCTCCCCTCTCTTTCAATACGGCATCACCGCTTCACCTCAACAACTGCGCAAGCCACCTCCCTGGGGTGCATCAACTTTGACACAGCCTTGCTTAGGAATTTCGAAGCATTGTATTATCTGGCCGCTTTCTTTTCCTCTTGTTTCGGGCTTAAGATTTCACAAGTGTTACTCGCATCTCTCGCATCCAAACATCTCCCCGCCATGGCCCTCAAGTGAGAGGATTACTGACGCCCCACCTCCGCCTCTACCTCGGGATGCTCCAGTCATGTTGCTCTCTGCTGGTTCCCTCCCGTCAAACTCGGCCCTTTCCAGGCCTGTCTTGGTCAATAAAGCAAGGCAAGAAGTTGCCGGAACCCTCCAGCACAGGCTGCTACCTCATTTGGTAGGTAGCCAGCCCATGGCTTGCTTCTTGCTTACAGTATGCACTGTACCTGCCGTTCACTCCCACTTTGGCCTCCTCACGTCGGAATCCAATCCTATTCCTCATATTCATATCCCCCAATCCAACACCGTTCTCTCTTGTCCACTTCCAGTTCCATACTCTATCCACGCCCCCCCAGATTCCTAAATGGGGCTCCCTTCATGGCTAAACTGACAGCTGCCCCATCGTCGTCAGCCAATGCTGGGCACCGGCACGTTTGCGCCAGGAACACGACGCCCCGAGGGGCCACTCGTTGACACTCGCTCGGCTTTGCCAGCCCGTAATGGCCCCGGCCGATGCTCTCCGCCGATGCTGGTTATCGTCTCCAGTCTTTCTCCATAGTTTCTTTCCCCTTTCTTATCCTCAGCCCCCCCCCCGGCGCACGAGAGATCCATCGTCGTCAACTCTCAACTCAACTCCCCCGGCCTTGATCCAAACTCTCACAATGCCGCTGTGTGACTGAAAGTTTGGGACCTGAACGTGCTCTTTTTTTTTGACTCGTCCTCGAATCTAGACCTCGACCTCCCTGTCCCGGTCTAGTATTATAAGGGGACCATCCACGCCCGCCCGACCTGCATGCCATCCGTCTTCTTCTTCTATTCCCCCATCCACTGCCTCGCCCCCTCACCCCTCCATCTGCGTCTCAAAGAGGAAAAGTAGACATCTGACCTGCATCGTCCTGCCCTGCCTGGCCCTGCAAAACGACCGCGAACCTGTACCCTGCTTCCGGCTGGGCTTCTTCTTCTGTTGCTGCAGTTTGCTGCCTCTCTCACGTGTCCCGTACCACCCTCCCATCCGTCTGGCCGCGTTCACACAAAGTCCCATCCCTCCCCGGCCGCTACACCAAGATACATACGAGAGCCTCGAAGCTGCTGCGAGTACTGCTGCGCCAAGCTACAAGCTTCCACACACCACCCCTCCCTCCACGCACACCACGCACTAAGGGCACCCACCTTTCGGGCAGAGGCTTCCCAGTTCCCGCCGGCTCGGACTGAGCTGCAGCCATCGCTGTGCTGCTTTATCCGTGGGCGTACACCTCGTTTTCTGCTCGCTTCGTGCGTGACCGACTTCTTATTTTCCTCCCCTGACCTCCTTGTCTTGGAACTTGGGGCTTCGAAAGCGTCATTACGTCCTCCACGCTCCTTTAACGCCCTTTGCTCAACAGCCCTCGCTATCGCTGTGCCTAGGGCATTGCTACTCGACGACACACACTTGAACGTGGAGGTTGCTCGCTTTGCGCTGCATCTCTTCTGAGCTGCATTTACGCCGTTATTCTTTAAGGACCTGAGTCTCCCTCGGAACTCAGATGGTCGCCGTCTTCTCTTCGACCTTTCGCATCTTACCCTCGACCGGCTACACCTAAAGTCTCAAGACCCCACCGACTCCCTCTCCGTCGACAGACACGACAGCAAAATGGCCGCCGCCGTCTCCGAGCAGCCGCGACTCTTGCCCCCGCGCGCCGATGCGTTGACCGCTGAGGACTTTGAAACAGCCTCGATCCGTTCCGCTGCGCCGTCTTACTGTGAGTAGAACACCATCACGGGGTTGCGTTGTGGGACACCGTGGAGCTGCTTTGTTCGGGCCGTGCTGGCGCCTGACATGCCTGAGCTTCACCAAAAAACAACCACCATTCAACTACACCGGGTCATGAATACCGAGCTAACAATCTGACCAAAAAAAAGTCTCGGATGCGCCCTCATACCACTCGACCCTGCCCACATCCGAACCTATCCCTCCCTACTCACCGCCAGCGAACAACAACAGCACCGCCACGACCGGCTCCACCCAATACCCGACGTCCTTGCTCCCTGCGGCCCCGGCCCCAGACCGCTCCGGCTCCGCGACTCCTCAGCCCCGCACCGGCCTCCCCCCGATCCCACCCCCGGGCGCCGTGGTGCCGCAGCTCTCGCAGTTCCGCATCCCGACCTGGTCGACCGTTCACTCCAACCCGACCCTCAACAATGTCGCCCGCCGGCGCATGAACCAGGGCGGCGCCGACCCCGTCGCGCACCTGCGCCGTTTCATGTCTGAGCGTTTGGCTGAGGAGGAGGCACAGCAGCGGGCGAGGGAGTTCCGCCCGCTCGAGGATCCATACCTGGTCGGCGAGGAGGCCGCCTCACGGGCGCGCCAAGAGAGGCAGGCTCGGGAGTCTGGCGAGGACATCTTGTGGCAGGAGGACCGTCGCTGGAACAGATTCCTGGGTGAGTTTTGTTCGGGTAACGTGTTTTTGCAGAGAAATGGGCGCTAACTCGCTTCCCAGCACAAATGCAGACTTGGGAAGACCGCGACCGCAGCGCCTGGAGGAACTTGCGCCAGAACACTGAGACGAGCCAGCGCAAGAAGCTGAGCCGCCGTCTTGCGGGGCGTCTTTGGTAGGCGGGATTCTACGCTCGACACGACATTTTATGCGTATGTGATATGACTGGAAAACGAAGAGTCCGTCCATCAAGCATTGGGATAGGAGTACTGGGTTCTTTTTCTTTTTCTTTTCTTTTCTCCCCCCTTTTCCGTTCGTCCATCGGCGTCTTGATATAGAGCATTCGAGCACCGATGATTCCTCCTGAAAAAGGAGATGGTTTCTCACATCATGGGTTATATTTTCATGGGTTGGGGAGGCATGGCACTGATTTCATGTGCTTTTTGTGAGCCGGTTTGCAGGATTCACGTGCTTGGGTTGATTTCAACATTGGTTGCATCACCACGCGGGCTAGGTGCATTGGGTCCGGGCAATGGGCCCACAAGGGAGAGCGAGGGCGGAAGAGCCGGCGATCCTGTCGTCTTACTCGGTTCGCCTCGCCGTATCAATTATAGGGAACTACGGGACCTGGTTTATAAGAATCAAATTGAGAGAACAAACTTCGTCAATGAGTGGTACTCGCGTGAGAATTGGTATTATGGCGGGCTGTCCAAGAGGAGTTAAACTCGCGAGAGAATAGCTTCGGCCTTCTTCGGCGTGTTTTCTTGGGGCTCTTGGCAGATGGTAAACGAACGGCAACGGCCGGGCTTGGCTTTTCTTGGGGACCTGACGTCGTGCTTGTCCCTTTTTGACGGGGCATTGCGAGGTTAACGTACCAACGACTTGTTGAGAGATAGGGTTGGTTCTAACTTCGACTCGGCACCTGTCTGATAAGCCCATTTGCTTTTCGTCGGAAGATATCAACTGCAATGACGAGGAGACGTACAGGAGAACGTATCCTTTCGCTCTAGAATGCGCCCCTGACTCAGTTATGACAATCTTATGGACCAACAACGCGTATGTATACTTGTGGCTGGTCTTAATAACAGAGTGACCGAGGGTTGATAAGGGAAGCCTCATTGTGACCTTTCAGTGCTTCTGTGGAAGCACGACAGCCTGTCCCGGGTTTTATTGGCCTGATATTAGGTAGGTATTCTTGTGGTTTTGTATATATATATGTTGTGCGTGAGCGAGAAGCTGGGCGACGTTACTCCTCGACATATGGATCACTTTCCCCGCCATTCACAGATCTCTCCCTAGATCAGTATGGGGAAACGGCGCCGCCGGAAACTCAGGCAACGGCTCGGGACGGAAGTCTTCCTCCGACGGAGTTAGGAACACCGACTCCGACTCCGTTTCTATTCTTCTAGCAGTTTAAATTCTAAATGACGGGTAATAACAAGGACATGAGTTTTCTAAGTCAGTTGCGCTGCCTTCACGGTCCAGCGGAAGCTTTCCAAAAAGGCCGAAGCTTATGTATATTGAAGCTCTCTGAAACTCGCTGCGAGATGATAAGGGTAGGCAGAATTGAGAAGGGATCGGATCGATCGGTTTGTGTCTGTGATACCGATGGAGGCTTGGGACGAGCCCGTGCTTGGGGCATATCAGCTTCGCTGCGGGCTTGCCTCCTTTCCCTCTTCTCGTTCTTACTTTGGCCATCCTCATTCTTGTCCTTTGCCTCATCCTCGTTCTCATCTTCTTCATTCTAACACTATCCTTTGTAACCCTCCTCTTTCTCGCCCTACTCATCGTCTTTGATGGGTGGATTTTCGGCTAGTCAAAAGGACATTTGGGAGGTTTGACGAGCGATGAGGATAACAGCGCGGGAAGTTGTGGGCTGCTGCACTGGAACCTGTTAGTAGCAGCTACATTCTCTGCTCTCCCATCTCAGAAACCCAACGAAGAAGATGGCATCTGCCGCCAATCCGAACTTCTGTTTTTAGCTGTGTTTACTTGAAGCTGCTAAGTGCATGGAGCTCCTGGGAGATTTCGGTCAAGATGTCGTCGAACGGCGACATTACCGAGACACAGACTCGTGAACATTCTCTGCTGACACTAGAAATAGATAATGCCAGCGTTCAGCTGTCTACGTGCTTACTACGCCTTTCCGCCTCAGCGTACCAACTTACTCATCGGTGTCTCCCTAACAGCAAGCGCTGGACCGACACGTACTGAATATCATGACTCTGGGACTCTCCTTATGGGAGAGGCAGTTCGATTCTTCGGCGAGCGGGGAAGAGCAGATCAACTTTCAGATCAGAGTGACAGTTGCTGAGGAACCAGAAAGGAAATCAGGAGAACGTGATTAGGACAACGATCCTGAGGCAGGCAGGGGCAGCGCCCAAAGCTTCAAGCAGCTTGCCCAGAGGCTGTCGCTGGTTGAAAGGACCCCTCACTATGGACAGCTGGCGAGAGACCCGCAACGATCCATCATGATGTTTCACTTGGTTGAGGTGTCAATCTGTTTTGAGGGCTGCTGCTGGGTGGATGAGTGGCTTGATTGGTTTGTTGGTTGGGGTCCGGGGCCAGGGTGTTAAATGAATTGGACATCACAGGTCGTTTAGAACTACTGGCGTCATATTAACTCAGACAGAACATGTTGTGCGTTCAAATATTTCAAAGATACTAAACCCGGAGCCATATCATACCTTCCATCCCCTCCCTAAGCTTCTCTACGTAGCCCGCCACACATAAAATCTACACGAGGGGTTCCCTGATAAAACGCCATGCCATATGCAGCTTTGGACCGGAAACCACCCTGCGACCTCTCTTTTACAGTCCTTCTTCAACCCGAAGTCCCGACGGTCACCCTCGCTTAATGTACAATGTTGTTGTGTTAATGGTGAAGGGTCGTGGCTACATTTAGTAGTTTGCGTTTTGCTGTTTCGATTTGTTCGAAGAATCGGGTTTGTATTTAGCCCTTGGACTTGGTGTTCAGGATCAGAGCAACGATGAGGCTTGTTTCCCGTTAGCCTATGCCTTAGAAATTGCGAGGGCACGAGAGATACACACCCGTAGAGACCCAGGACTTCGCCGAAAATGAGAATCAGGACCATGCCAACGAAGACGCGCGACTGCTCCATGTACGAGCGCACGCCCTTGTCGCCAACGATGCCAATTGTGTAGCCGGCTGCGAGACCAGTGAAGCCGACGGAAACACCGCAGGCGAGGTGCATAAAGCCGCTATTTGAAGCAGTCAGTGACGAGGGTCCTATAAGTTTCGCGCACTGAAGCAACGAAGCGTGCCGCGCAAGCCGGGGGGACGAACTTGAACAAGCTGTATTCACTTCCTCCGGCACCGGGGGGCGACAGGTCCTGGGCGATGAGGACGGAAACGACGAGGGAGTAGACGGCAATGATACCGGACATGACAACGGGGATCAAACACTGCGCGCGGTTGTTAGAAAACGCTTCCTCGGGCCAGGGGGACAGCGTGCCTTCATGATCAGGTCTGGCCTGAAGGTTCCCACACCGGCGATACCGATTCCTGACTTTGCGGTGCCGTAGGCGGCACCGATACCTGTTGATGCCGAGCCTGTTTAGCATGTTGTCCGTCTCTCGTCGCGCGGAAGGGGGAAAATCAGCCCGGAGCCGGAGGGGATCGATTGGACGTACATCCGAAGATCATGGAAAAGGCGATGCCGGCCTAGATGTTGTGCATGCATTAGCAAAGGCGTCTTCGTCGATGATATGGTTGCTGCTGCCTTCTTCGCGAGGCCAGCAATGCGTCGAGGGGGGAGGCGTTGGAGCTTACCATTCCGATAAACGGCGCGAACTTCGGGGCGAGAGCAGAGTCTTCGGCCATGTTGGGCAGACTTGAGGTCGGTCTCGATGTGCGGGCGTGGTGTTGATGACCGACGGAGGGGGAGGGATGTATGCGTGTCGAGGAATCCCGCGATGTATGGCTGCTGCTGGCTGGCTGCGCTACCTCTACCTGGATCCAGGACCTGGAGCTTAGTGACGGTGACAAGGCCCAATCAGGACGGCAATGGGGACTGGCTGAGAAACCCGTGACCTGACGCGGCAGAACACCGGCCCGACTCACCAGCCTCGGGAGTCGGGTCCAACCTGGGAAAGGTGACTGGTGCTGGTTGAGTCAAGTCCAAGGGTGGGGCGCTGTGCATGTGTGCGGCGCAGCTGGTCTCATCGGCCTCTCAACTGGCCCGTGCTGGCGGTTTTCCTTATCGATGGCTATCGTCTTATCGGATGCATCTGCCATGGAACTCTCCATACAGGTTCCTACCTACCTACCTAACCTACGAATACCCCTTGAACGGCAAACAGCAAGATGAAAATCTCACTTTTGGCTTTCCTGCTTTTGCCGAATGGGGGGACGGAACGTGACTTGCGCCCTGTATCCGAATTGTCTTTTGTCGCGTCTTGCTCCTGGACGTGGGGCAGCGACTCGTCTGGCTGGACGCATCGCATCGGCCGATAGAAGACACTTTCAGAGGAGCAGAAGCAAGAACGAAAGCAGGCACAAGCACTGCTGCGTAGCACGCCAACGACTTGCATCAAGCAAGCCATGGACCTCGAATCATCCGGGAGTCGTTTGTTGGCAGTCGTGCATGAGCAGCTCCATATCTTCCGGCAGTCACCCGCCCACCTCACGTAGGACAGTCTCAGCCTAGTCCCTGTCTCGCAACGACGCCTTATTCAGAGATGGCCACGGCTCAGTCGATATTCTTAAATACATACATGCCTCGCCGTCACAAGGCACTCGGGGCCCGAGATTGTCCGGACTCGATTCGATGCCTTTACATGTTGGGGTCAGCGAAGCATTCGTGCTGCGTCAGGAACCCTGCCTGGCACCCAGGTCCTGGAAGTTTGAGTGCAATGGCGGTAGCCATGGTCGGCCAGGCCAAAGGCCAAGCCCCAAGGCCCCAAGGCCTAGCGTCTCAGTGGATCGTCAACTCGCACCTTCTGGGCCCACCGCTTTTTTTTTTTCTTGACATTGATTGACTGACGGCCGCAGCTGCCCTGCACACGCACGTCGCTCCAGGCACTTGTTACCGCCGCCGCCGGATTCAGTATCTGGCTTACAGATACCTTGCTAGTTACGCAGTGCCTTGGCTGCTTCCCTTGAGGTGGGCAAAGGTTGGTTGATTTGCGCTTCTCTGCAGCAGGTCCGGGGCTGCCGCTGCCGCGACGAGACAGGTTGCGCAACGGTTGATTAGGTACCCAAGGTACCCTGCCCGCCTGCCTTAGTGCAGCTCTACCTACCCACCTACCTAGGGTACCTACGGACTAGATAGCCTCTAGGGAGACCTGCTAGAGCGAAGCAAGAGCTGTTGAGGCTTAGGTTCGCAGTGTCCCACGTTCCGTCCAGGTTCCTGCTGAGTGCCAGAGTCCACAGCTAAAAGAGCAGTGCGCACCACCCACCCCTTGCCAGTGTCCTCACAGAAGAAGAAACGGCCGGCTCCCGTCCCGTCTCGTCTGTGGTGGCTCTATCCCGGCGATAGCGACATCCCATCCACCCGCTAGGAGTATGCTATCCTATCAATCTATCCCCAGCTTTCCACGCCTATCCTCCTGTCCCGGTCATTCTAGCCCAATGCCGATGACTTAGCACTGTCAACCACCGACTCGACTCTTTCGTCCACCACCACCACCACCACTGCCACTGCCACTGCCACCACTCCACCCTCCACCATTCTTGGACGTCCAGCCTGCAACATTTCATCGTCGCCTGCACTTGGTTACCCAGCATCGCTATCGCTGCTGGATATCGCGCTGCCTTGCCCTCGACGTTCCTTTCGCAGCCGCCCTCCCCGCCGCAAACCCTCGATAGACTCGCTCGGCGCCGTCTTTCCCACGTTACGTCCTTGTTCCTCCTCCCCTTCCCATATCCGCCCAGGTCAGGGCCCTGTGTCAAATCACAGGCCATAACGTCACCCGGCCCATCCTGGAAAGGGGACGGAGAATAGAACGAAGGGGAAACGAATAGCAACACCACAAAAATCCCCCCTCCGAACCACGCCGCGGCCACCGCCATTCCGATCGCTAGGACGTCGTCGGCGCGACCTCTTCTTCCATCCTCCCATCGACATCAATTTGCCCTTTGTTCGGCTTCCGGCGGTTCTGTGTCTCCTCACCATAGCCGGCGGCCGTTGAGGCCTCGCGTTGTTAGTACACCTCTCCTTCGCTCTGTACCACATTTTTCTCCACCTTGGCACAACTCGCCATCTCTCCCCTTTAAAACCAACCGCCTAACAACACGACCGAGTGCTGATAAGAACCCCCGTGGCAAAATCCAGCTCGATCGCTCTATCCCATCATGGCCGATTACCACGGCGACCCTCGAGGTCATTCATCCAACTACCAGCGCGATGCCGCCTTCTCTAGCATTTTCGGCGCCGCTCCCCCGCCGGGCCGCTCTCAGACCATGACCTCCTCCTCGGTCCCTCCTCAGATGATGCCGCAGCAGGGTAGGACACAGACTATGACCTCGTCGTCCATGTCGAGCATGCAGCGGCAGCCCCCGCCGAGGGCACCTCCCGGCGGCTATATGGATCGTGACCCGGGCTCTCCGAGGGGAGCCCCATTGCAGCCGAACGGATACCCGGGACAGCGGTCGGCGTCTGGCGGTTATCCCCCCAACTCTCAGGGACAATACATGCAGCAGCAACAACAGGCTCGCCGCCCGTATGGTGGTCCTCCGGCGCCTATTCCCCAGCGCGGCGATATGAGAGGAATGCCGCCGCCGCAAGGGCAATATAGCATGCCAAGAACTCCGGCACAGAGGTTTTTTCAAGGAGGGCCGGCCCCGGCTATGAACAACGATCCGTACCGCTCCCAGTCTCTCGCTTCCGCCCCGAGACCGAACATGTACCAGCCTCCTCCCGGCACCTACGGATCGCAACCAAATCATCAAGCTCCAGCCAACGCTTTCCGCCACGCCCCGTACAATCCAAGCTCGGCCAGAACCACAGCACAAGGGCGAGTCGTTCCCGAACGCCACGACGATCGAGCCATGTCGATGACAGGATACCACCCTCAAGATCGCGACCTACACTACCAGCATCAGAACTCCCATCAGACAATGAGCGGACGGGTGATTCCGAACAGAAGGGCACCCGTGGAGCTACCAAACACCAATGGAAGTTTTGGGGGAGGCTACACAGCAGCGCCAGGGTCTCAGACGAGGACGATGAGCATGGCTTCCTCGAATGGGGACCCAGGCGCCCAGCGGACCATGTCGATGGCGTCCACGGTAGCACCGACGATAACACCTTCAGACCTTGAGGCAAGTGGACATAGACCCTCCATGAGCAAATCCATCGAAGGTGAACGGCCACCGACTGGCAAGATTCGAAACCCTGTAGTATATCCCGCGTTGCTGTCCAAGGTGGCAGACTGCTTCCGACAAAAGATTGTAATCGGCGACAAGACGAAGAACGAACTCACATATAAGAATGCCTTCAGTGGTGCCGATGCCGTGGACGTGTTGTCGTACATAATTAGAACGACGGACAGAAATCTGGCGCTACTGTTGGGAAGAGCGCTCGATGCTCAGAAGTTCTTCCACGATGTTACCTACGAACACCGTTTGCGAGATTCGACATCAGAAATGTACCAATTTCGAGAAACACTCATGGACGAGCCCGAGGAGAAGTCCGCTGTCAACGGTGTCTTTGTCCTCCTTTCCGACTGTTACTCCCCTACTTGCACGAAGGAGCAACTTTGTTACTCAATTGCCTGTCCCCGCAGACTGGAGCAAGTATCTCGCCTCAACCTCAAGATCCAACCGGGTCTGAAGAAGGAAGCCGACGCCGTCACGAACGAGGACGATATCGACCAGACCGACGAGCAGAAGCTTTGGATCAACTCCGTGCCGAGGGAGATCGCCGACAGCGTTGGGGATAGGGAAAAGAAGAGACAGGAAGTTATCTCCGAAATTTGCTACACCGAAAGAGACTTTGTCAAGGACCTAGAATATCTTCGCGACTTTTGGATTGTACCTTTGCGGTCCAAGGCCTCTCCTCTCGGTCAGAAAAAGGAGAAAGTTGTCAAGGCAATTTTCAGCAATATTGTCGATCCCCCGAGTCTGCATTCGGTGAGCTCGCGTTTCGCCAAGGGACTTACAGAGCGGCAGCAGAAGAATCCTGTGGTTAGTAACATTGGCGATATCTTCCTTGAGTGGGTACCTCAGTTCGAGCCCTTCATTTGGTATGGATCCAAGCAGTTGGAGGCCAAATTCGAATTCGAGAATGAGCGGTCGTCGAACCAGTTGTTCGCCAAGTTTGTCGACGAGATTGAGCGGAGGAAGGAGTCACGAAAGCTGGAACTGAACGGTTACCTCACCAAGCCGACAACACGTTTGGCCCGTTACCCGCTTTTGCTCGAAAATGTTCTCAAGTACACCGAGGAGGGCAACTCTGATCGGGACGACATTCCCAAGGTGTTGACCATGATCCGCGACCTCCTGAGCAGAGTCAACGCCGAGTCCGGAAAGGCCGAGAACAGGTTCAACCTCCGAAGGCTACATGAGCAACTGCGGTTCCGGCCGAACGAAAAAGTGGATCTCAGGTTGACTGAGGAGGGTCGTGAATTGGTGTTCAAGAGCCAGCTGAAGAAGACTCCGCAAGAACAGGCTGACATCACGGCTTTCTTGTTCGACCATGCTGTTCTCCTGGTGAAGATCAAGCAAGCTGGCAAGGGTGAGGAGATCAAGGCGTACAGGAGGGTAAGCATTGATTTGTCGTTTGTGAAAGCAGAGCTAACGTCCCCCAGCCAATTCCCTTGGAACTTCTGTCCATTCGGGAAATGGAAGAGGTTATTCCCAATTCTGGCTCCATGAAGCGGTCATCTTCCAGCTTGTTGCCGTCAATCCGAACCAACACGAACGACACCAAGAAGGGCGAAGGGTGGCCAATTACGTTTAGGCACTTGGGCAAGGCTGGGTACGAGCTTACCCTCTTTGCCTCAAACCAGGCCGCACGGAAGAAGTGGCTCGAGTTCATTGACGCTGCCCAACAGCGGTTGAGAGCTCGCGCCGACTTCTTCAACACGAGCGTTATCTCTGCAGGTTTCTTTGTTGGCACCAACCAAGTCAACTGTGTCACGCCATACGACGGAGGGCGGAAATTGTTGTATGGCACCGACAACGGAATCTACCTCTCGGACCGCAAGTCCAAGGAGGCGATGCCCAAGCGTGTCATTGAGACGACGAACGTCACCCAGCTCGATGTCCTCGAGGAATATGGTCTCCTCCTGGTACTTTCAAACAAGTCCCTCCACTCGTACCCTCTCGGGGCCCTCGACCCTAACGAACCTGCCCTCTCAAGACGGCCAAAGAAGATCCAGAGCCACTGCAACTTCTTCAAGTCGGGCATTTGTCTTGGCAGGCATCTTGTTTGCTGCGTTAAGTCCTCGGCTCTATCAACCACCATCAAAGTCTACGAGCCTAATGATGCGATGTCGAAGGGCAAGAAGCAGAAGGGTTTCGGCAAGATGTTTGCCGGTCAGGATGAACTCAAACCGTTCAAGGAATTCTACATCCCCACGGAATCATCGTCGGTGCATTTCCTTAAGTCTAAGTTGTGTGTCGCATGCGCCCGTGGTTTCGAGGTCGTGTCCCTGGAGACCCTGGAGACCCAGTCACTTCTTGACCAGGCGGACACTAGTCTTGACTTTGTCGCGCGGAAGGAGAGCACCAAGCCGATACATATTGAGCGTCTCAACGGCGAGTTTCTGCTCAACTACTCCGAATTCTCGTTCTTCGTCAACCGCAACGGGTGGCGCGCGAGACCAGATTTCCGTATTGACTGGGAGGGAACGCCACAAAACTTTGCTCTTAGTTACCCATGGATCTTGGGATTTGAGCAAAACTTCATCGAGATTAGACAAATTGAGAATGGACAAGTGCACATCGTGCCGCACAAGAACATTCGGATGCTGCACAGCAGTACCCACGAGGTAAGTATAGCTCTCGGTCTGTGCTGGACACGTCTAACATACCCGCAGATTATTTTTGCCTACGAAGACGAGAGGGGAGAAGACGTCGTCGAAGCCATCGACTTTTGGAAGAACAACAGGAGGACCGAAATTCCATGATCCGACTTGGCGAACCCGTCTCATCTCACGTGTTCCTCGAAGAAAAATATGTTTGACTAAAGACCAATACCAGAACGACCTGACCCAACGAATTCTTTTTCAGCCTTTTTGTGGACGGCACCTTGCCTCCGAACGGGCAGTCTTTTCGAGTGTGCGTCAGATTCAGGGGTTGATGATATGGTGGGAGGTGGGGGTAGGGTTTCTTTTAGAAGGGATGACGGCAACCTCTTTTTGTCACCAAAACCTGGTTTTGTTTTGCGTTGTTTATTGGATGATGGTTCCTTGCCTGAATGGTAGATCGAGCCAAGTATCCATGTCGTTAGGCGAGAAGCATCGCCGAAACGAGAATATGGGAAGAAGGTGGGCGGGCAAAGGGATAGCGGACTCTCGGGGGCAATTTAAACAAAAATTGTTCCTGCGAGAACATGTTGGCCGTACGTGTGCGAAAGAGAAAGTCAACCTGGCGTGAGGGAAAGGTTTGCTGTGCATCGTCGTTCTGCGCTCCGAGTTGCATCCTGGTGCGAGGGTGGTTGGTTTAGTTCACCTCTTCTTAATTGCATGAGTGTATTGAGGACGAAAAGTGAAGCTTCTTCCATTGTTGTACTTCCACAATTTGACTGCCGACAGCGAAGGTTGAGGTCGCTAAGTGGGCCTTGCATGCGATGGCCCCTTTACCTTAGCCAAAAGACCTCAGCCACAGCTTTGATACTGATCCCAACCGCGGGCACTGACGCGTCGACTATACTGGCCCGAAGCTCTCCTTACTCGACGCTTCCTCGTTTTGCCCAGAGAACCTCCTGTCGAGAACGCCATCCCGTCGCAGCTTGATCCATAGAATCCGAAAGCTCTTAGCGGGGGTGCTCGGTTTGGTTAGGTGGCGAGCGACGGGCGGGGCGACCGCTCTATCTCCTCGTCTGACTCTCTTCGTCTCTCGTGAGTATCGTCGGAAGTGTGGAGTTGGTTCCGACTTCATCCATGAGTCCGGGATGCTGCTAACTAGGGTATATATACACAATAATCTTCACAAAACACCATAGAGGTAGGTATTCTACCCAGTACCCTCCTCACAAAACCTTTACAGTAAAACCTAGTTGACGTGAACAGTGTTGGGAGATCCTTTAGATAAAGAGGCTTGCGCTGTGTCGTTTGGCTATTCGGGCTGTGCAATACCACTGGTGTCTCATTTCCCGTCCTCTTTACCGTCATTTTGCTTTACTTTTTTGGGGAAGAAAAGAAAGAAAGAAAAAATCCAGGTTGCGTCCATCTTATCACTTCTCTTATCATTCCGTTTGATGTTCCTCTCGTCGTCCCTCATGTTGTCAGTCATACTTGTCCCCTTGAATATCATCCCCTTAGAAATGACGTTCATTTGGTTTCCCCACTCCCGTTATAATGGGAAACGCAGTCCAGATAGGCAGAGGACATGGCCCCATTAGCAAGCCTCCATATAGAAGGTGAACAGTGAGCTTTCTAATGAAGGGGCAAGCCACTGGAACACTAAATTGGCTTATCGCCTCACATGTCTGTATACGATCGCAACTGCTTAGGGGCTAAGAGGGTTGTTGTTGCAGAACTTTCACAAGCCAAGTTACGCTCTCCCTTGATAACGTCCTGGGATTATTTCACACGTGTGCTTGAGGGTAGTAGGACTCCGTAACAGTCTAGACTGGCAACGACGGCATACCAAAGATATCATCAGTTAAGCTTTTAGGTTCAATCATAGCCAAAAAGAGAATATACATGAGAAATTACACTCAATATACCTCTAGTGAGAGGTGGTATTTCTAAGTGGCAAGCCTGGACTGTCCATGGATGGCTCAGAGATGTGGAAAAAATAAAAAAATGGGCCCAGAAACGTGCGGCTCAACCCCTATGGACCGTGACCTTGTGACACGGCGAGCTTGCGAGCTTACAGTTGCTCCGGTAAGTCCACCAAGCAGCACCATTGTGGCCGATGGCAAGTTTTTGAAGTTGGCTCATTCGATTTCTATCTGTGGTCTCTTCTCTTGTCAGCTGTGGGTAGGTTTCCAGAAAGGTGGGCTTCTCGCGCAGACAGGATGGACATATTTATATTTATTGCTTTGCTCACCGAGGTTCGTTTTTGTCTTTCTCTCCTTTTTTCCTGTCCTTTTTAATACATGCTTTCTTCTCAGAAAGAAGTGTCATCGCTATCGCTCTCCGCCGTGCTCCTTGGCCAGATCACAAAACAAGGCAATACACCGCAACAGAGACAGGGACAGGGACAAGTTTAGCTAATATGGCAGGCAAAAGGTTAGCCAAGATGGTAGACAACCGATGGATGCTTGAGACGGGCAAGGACAGCGACATTCGCATCGTCTGCCAGGGCGGGGAGTTCACCGTACACAAAGCCATTCTCTCGTCTCACCCCAAGATTCTCAAGAGATTCTTCGAGGTAGTACCCCCTCCCCTTTTCTGAGAGTTCAAAATGCCCCGATACCTATCAAAGCGTGACTGGTTGCTGACGTCCTGTTTAGGATGGGCAGGATGTGGAGAAGGGAGTTATCAACTTGCCGCACATCGACCGCGACGCGCTGAGGGTAGTTCTCGACTTCATCTACCGCGGCTCCACCCCGTGGGATATCGATCGAACTGATCTTGGGATGACTGTTCGCGTCTGGATTGCCGCTCACGAGCTCGGTGTCGATGAGGCCAAGCTTGACATCGAATACTACCTGATGTACTACCTCGAGGACGTGAAGAACAAGACACGCTTTGTGGAACGGAACGTAATAAGCAATGTATTCGAGCAGAATGCATATGCTTATTCGGCCATGGGATTCATGGTTGCTGAAGCTATCTGGTTTTCCATGATGTACGAGGTCAAAACTGGAGCCTTTGAAGCGAAGCAATATGGTGCGCCCTTGACGAACCATCGACTGAGGCGGTTGTTGGGGCTCTGGAATTTCCATTATTGCTTGAATCTGGAGAAGGCTTGTAACAGTAATCCGGTGATAACTACTCCTGCGGCACGGTTGCTGAGACGAACTCGTATTTCGAGAGTGTTAACCCAGGTCGAGAGGTACCTTTTCCTACACCTCCTTCCCCGTTACTCATGATGACGATACTTACTCTTTTCCTAGCTGATGACCAGAAACCCCCCCCCCCCCCCGAAACGCTGGGGCATCAGACTACTTCAATGGCGGACTTGGAACCGTTCAAGCGGACTGGATTACAGATCATGGCGAGCGGGCGACATAATACCCTGGGTAATGTGGTGGCTAGTAACCCTCTTTTCTTCGCTTCAATAAAGTCCATTAATCTGGCTTAACTTTTACGAAGTTTGTTGCGATATTCATCTTCCAGGCTCAATGAAGGTGAACCTGCTGCAGATATATCTTGGTTGTGCGGCATTTCTGCCTCTTCCACATTTCTGTGAGGGCGTAGTTCCCGAATACTCGGCAACGAATAAGGGTATGACCTTTCTGAAGATTAGGCTGCGACCGTTGCTTGTTAACTCCAGCTTAAGACGGCATTCTGTAATTCGCCTGGGGTATGAACGCGGCCAAGTTTGCCTGAACAATCTTCTCAGCAGACAATATCGATGTCCACCCTTCCCGCCTGGCTTCGACGACGTCTGTCCCTTCTTTCGTGAATGCTTTTGGCTCCCTATAGCGTGCATCACGCCTACAAGCACTTCGGGCGGCAATGTTCATTTAGCGTGTGAACAGCATTAAATTCTAATTTGGTATCGCAACTAATAAGAAAATGCAACCGCCGTCATGCAACCGTGAAATCATACACAAATCAACGCCATCACTACTGCTTGTGGCCGGCCAAGTGCCACTCAAACACCTTCCTGAACCTCTCCTTGCCGTCTCCTTGGATGGTGTCGCCGTGGCAGGGGATGATAGTGTCAAAGTCCCACTTGTCGATGCGCTGGATACTCTCGTTGTAGCTCGGGCGGTTGCGGCTGCTCATGACATACCACTGGAACCGCTTCACCCACTTGACTTCGCCCTCAGTCGTCTGCAGGCCGCCGAAGAGCTTGTTGCCCACGCCGGCGGACGTGTCGCGCTCGGGCTCGGGGCAGCGCGAGTACTGCTCGCGCGGTGGCAGGTTGAAGAGCAGGTCGGCCTGGATGAGCACGCGGTCGGGCTTGAAGCAGAAGACGATCTCCTTGTTGGCGTGGGCGTCGACGTACTCGTAGTCGAAGTCAGCGTCGAATTCGGGCGAGATGGTAATCTCGCGCTTCTGCGGGCCGTCCTTGAAGACGACGGCAAACTCGTCCTGCGGGTTGATCTTGGGATCATTTGTCTGCTTGGCGCGCTTCTGCGGCAGGCCGTCCGGGCCGATGATGTTAGCCTGAGGGAAGGCGGCCTTATATTCGGAGATGAAGATGTGATGCTCAATGTCAGGGGCGATGATGTAGGCGAGGTTGCCGCCCTTCTCGGTAATTTTGGCGCGGACCTCATCCGTGAGGGCAACTGGACTGAAGACGGCGAGGGCGCCGGAGGTTAGGCGGACGAGAGTTGCGCGACCGCCAATCTTGAGGGTGCCGAAGCGGGAGAAGGGCACGGAGAAGGTGGTCACGTTAGGAGTGAGGTCGCGGATGACCATCACATCGGCCGGGTTGGTGGGGATTAGTTTTTGGGACATGTTGAGCTTGTCCTTTGCGGATTTGAGGGGGTTGTGGTGCTTGTGGGAGTCGTCGATGAGTGTTTGGTCCGGGGAGTCGAGGGCGTGTTGGCCCTGAAGCGGTGCTTGAGAAGTGTTGCTGGTGGGCTGAGATGAAGCTCCTGCCGACTGAGAGTGGGCGTGTGCTTGCGATGGGTTGTGAGTAGCCGTGAAGGCTCTGCGATGAACACTCGAGGGGTGAATGCGTCTGCGGGCGTGGGCTGATATAGCCGGGTATCTCAAAAGTCGCTGGATGATGTAAAAGTTTAGAAAAAATGTGCGTGACAGGAGATGTATGCTTCGTAAGATGTGGTAAGAGTGAAAAGGGAGGGGAAGCTTTGGGCTATAAATGAGGTAACGGGAGCACTGCCGGGATGAAGCAGGTTCACGAGCTAAATGGAAAATTTAAGCTACATGTGAATGGGCCACGTACCATTGTCAAATAATACCAGAGATAGAGAAGCGTCCCGATAGGCGGTTCGTTCTAGAAACACACACTCCGACAGGCAGTGATGTGGGGGACGGCGTCAGCACGGGAAGCGGTTCGACGTGGTTTGAAATGGCAATGGAGGGTCGCGGCAGGAAGAGGATCTGCGTCCGGGTGGTCGGGACCTCTGTACCTGGTATGGATGGGCCCTGAGCTGAGTCGGGGACAGAGTTTCATCCCTCCGATGGGGGGTGACCAGTGACTGCGTTGCGTTTGCTGAAATGAAATGAGCTTTGTCGGTTCGGCCGAGCTTCTTTTGCTGTCTGTCTGCAGGTCATTGACCTTAGCTACATAATGTAGGTACCTTAGTCTATTCTTTGTCCTGCCACGAGGCACTCATATTCAATTCTAGTTGCTCATTATCGGGCCACGTCCAGACGGATGACTGCCGATTTGGAATTTCGATTTGATAACCGGCATCGATCGGTCCCTGCGAGCTGGTTGCTCTGCACAGAGCGCATGCCAGAACGTTGTTGTTCCCTTGCGCAGCAGCAATGGACAGGGCCTGGTCATGACATCACAGACGAGGTGGTGTGGGAACCGCATCAGAGTGACATCTTCCATCCCGCCCGCTCTGCCCACAGCGGCAGTCGCTGCTGTGTGGCACTGCCCAAGGCAGGTACCTACTTAGGCGTTATGTAGTAATTAGGTACTTCATTAGTGCTGGGCTGGGGCTGGGGTTGGGCTGCGGCCGAGGTACCTAGGTAAAGGTAAGCGCGTCGGAGGGTCGGGGTCGGAGTCGGCGATCGCAGAGCCCCGTTTCGCGAAACCCCCGGCCGAATCACAACCCCCGAGGGGCGGAGTCTCCTCCCTCTCTGTCTGAATAATTCACCCGCAGCAAGAAAAAAACGGTGCATTGCGAAAACGAGAATCCCTCCGAATCCCCCTTCCTCGCGTGAGACCCGGGGCCTCGAGTCTTTCCGTGCTCACTGCTGTTTGTTCCGCACTCTCCACTGGCACTGGCCGTCCACCGGACTCGGACTAGGCCGAAAGTGGGAATCTTCTGGGCAAAGTCCACTGCGCTAGTCCGGTTCTGGAAGACCTACGCTTCCAGGGTCTTCGCGTCGACATCCATGAATGGACGCATTCCAAATTCCAAATAATCAATCAACGCCATGAGGCGCTTTGCTCATCACCCACGCATGGATATCGACATCCTCTTCACAGAACGCAAATCAGTAACCATGTAAACGGGCGAATATCATGTCCTAACGCCGCAAACTCCAACCGTCTAGTCTAGCATTACAAACCAAAATCCAAATCGGCCTTTCCCTGCGCTGAGCAACCGGCCCATCAAACGTCACATCGTCCCCTCATCATGAGATGGCATTCCGCCAAGCCCCGCCGACATCCCCCCGTCTCCCGCGCCTCCCACGGGCTCCTTCTAAGTCTTCGAGATCATGTCCCGAAGCCTGAGCCGGGGGCCGGTGCTGGACACCATCTCCTCTACAAGGCTTTGCGGGCTCCGGAAGAACCTGCGATCCAACCCTGGTATGTGCCACTCACTGGTCTTCCAGGGTTCCAAGCGCGTATTGATATAGTAAGCCCGAGTAGTCCCGTTGGCGAGCTCCCAGATTCGCTGCACCGCCCTCGTCGCGAAGAAGGCCTGGGATACCTGCCACATGCCGACGAGCCAGATCAAGTCCACGAGGAATATGGCCGCAAGCCTGCTTGGCGGTCGCCGCGAGAGAAGGTCCAAGTATCTTCCTACGTAGAGTTCGGGCAGGTACGCAAGGATCAGTAGGGCGAACCATGCCACTTCTTTCCAGGCCGAGTAGTGGAGCTTGATGCAGTTCCAAATCGAGAGAAGGACCTGCAACACATAGCTGCCGCCGGCAGCGTTGACTCCCATCATGTCGTCCTGGTTTTCCCGACCTTGGTTCTGGTTCGCATCGTCCTGGTTCTGGAAAACGTCGGCGATGAGGTCGTGTCTCTCTGCAAGTTGCCGCTGCACCTCCTCAAGCCGCCCACTGAGTTCCCTGTTCAACGCCGCTGCCGCGATACGATTGTTTTCAGACAGCTCGAACTCCCTTTGCCTCAATGCCAAACGCGCTTCTCTGTCGGCCACGTCTTGTCGATGCCGCTCCTCTCTCTCTCCGAGGCGTCGTTCGTTTTGTTCTTCCAGCTCCCGGAGCCGATCTCCCCGCCGGCGGGCATCCTGCGCTTTATCTCTGAGTCTCCTCTCCAACTCGCGCTCTCGATCAGTCCTCCCCTCGTCGTTCGGGCCGTCATCTGAATCCGAACCGTCCGAATCATCCGGGTCCGCTGGGCTGTCGGGATGGATGACGGTGGAAATCACACGCCGAATCCTGGCCCCATCGTTTTCGCCTCGTATGTCGAGTGCGCGCTGCATCGCGACGAACAATGTCCTGCGAGAGTCTTCGGCGGCCTCCCTATTTCTCACAGCGTTTCTAAGCTGGCCCTCGAGCTCCCGAATGCGCTCCTCAACATGCGTGATGGGCGCTGATCTCGAGTCCAGCTCCAGGTCAAGCATCTGTCGAAGGCTGGCGATTTCCTGCCTGCGATCCGCCAGGTCCCTCTCGAACATCGCTCTGTCGTTCTCGGCGACACGGGTGTGTCTTTCCAAATCCGACGCTCTCATGTCCCTGATGGTGGCCAGTTGATGTCGCAGGACGTTGTTCCTGGCCCTAAGGTCAACGAGCTCTACGTCTGTGTGGTCAAGCTGCTGCTGCCTGACCTCACCCTGAACGAGTCTTTGCGTGAGATGCCCAATCTCCTGGAGGAGCTGCCTCTCGCGTTCGTCTGTAAGCACCGGAGGATCATTGTTGTCCCTTTCTTGCAACATGGCCGTGGCGGTTGCGAGCTCGCACCTCAGCTCTCGGTTTTTGCTTTTCAGAAAGTCGTAGTTGTCAGCGTTGATGCCGTGATCGACGAGCCCCTCGATTGCGCGATTCACGTTTCTGATCTGCTGCCGCACGTTGAGAGCATTGGCTTGCCATCTATCCAACGCCTCTGTCATGCGTGCTGGGAAGATTGACAACATGTTACCGCTGGTGTTGGGGGGATCATCAAAGACCGATGATGCGCCATTAGAAGGCGATGTCGTCGCATATTGACTGCTCTCGTCGGCGACAGACCTCTGGTCGGCTGGAGGGAAATGGCCCTCGGCGACGCTTTCCATTAACTCTTCTTTGCGAGCTATGAATTCCGTCGCTGTCGTGAGGGCGGCTGCTACATCCGCGTCAAGCCTGTCGAGTTCCCTGAAGACGGAGTCTCTCTCTGCCTGGTAACTATTGCGGGCGACAGGCGTCCTGTTTCCTGAGTCGTCTGAGCTACTGTCACTTCTGTCCGAACTGCCGTTGCCGTCCCCGCGGTCGCTGGGGAACGCGTAGCCCCGCTGTCTTCCTCTCCATTTATCGTGGGAGCGCGACTGCGTTGGGTCAGGTGGCAGTTCAGGTCCGCTGACACCAGTGGCCGACTCTCTCGCCAGGTCGGATGCCATCTCTTCCTCTCGAGGCGCTCGTCGACGGCGTGGTTCAGCGGGATCAGCCAAAGCTCGCAAAAGCTGGTTGAAGCGAGGACCGTGGGCGTTGATACCGGCTCGAAGTACGCTTGCTCGTCTGTCGATGTCCTCGTCGATGTCGTCCAACTCCTCTCGGACGTCGGCCATCTCCAGGTTGATAAGCTCCTCGTTGTCGCCGGGGTCTCCTCTGCCTTGCTCCACTGCTAGAAGCTTCTCGTGCAGTGTGCCCAGCTTAAGGCGGAGAAGGTACCTTTCAATCGGCTCAGAGATAACCGTGTCGTTCCAGATGTCTGCCTTTTGCTCTCTGAGTTGCGTCATGTGCAGACGAGCTCTCGCCAGTTGAGAGAGTTGTTGCTCCCTGGTGTTTGTGTCGAGATCCGAAGCGCTTGTCTGCCCATTTGACGACGAGCTGGAGGAGGGTTCGCCAGATTGGGAAGAGTTTGTGCCTCCTCTACTTCGGTCGAATTGAGCATAGAGGCCAGTTACCGCTTGGTTGAGTGCACTGATGATGCGAACATCGTAGTGCAGCAGGGTTTCAAGGACTTGACGTAGATCCTCTGAGAGGAACAACCCTTGCTCGTCTGATGTCTGTGTGGACGACGACTCCTGAACAAGCGCCGCAGCCTCAGTCCGAGTAGTCGCTTCAACGCCGAGTGGCTGAGAAGCATGTTGCTCCCGCCCCTGCTCTTGCGAGCTGGATGCCTGTTGTCGTGCGGCGTCAAGAGCTGCCTGCAGGCGTGAATTGTCATCCCGCAGACCCCTAACTTGGGCGTCTTTGTCACTGTCGCTTTGCTGATGGGCTTCGATGCGCTGATTGAGCTCCTCAATCTCACGCTCTTTGTCCCTCAAGGCCACCCCGCTGGTCCCCTTCCAGACACCACTCGTCTCTGCTTCGACGCGCCTGTCCCTCTCTTGGCCGATCATAAAGCGTGCTTGCTGATATTTCCGTTCCCACTCATCGGCTTCATGCTGCAGCTTCTCGACTTGTTTCTCCAGACCTTCTCTGTCAGCATTGCACTGGGCGAGGTGTTCTGTCGCTGCAGGTTCCTCTTCGGACGGCGTCTTCCCCTCTTGCGTAGCACTGGACTCTGCGTCTCGAAGTCTTCGCTCCAGGTCTGAGACTTGCTGCTTCAGGTTTTCGACTTGTTTCTCCAGATCTTTTCTGTGGGTTTGGCACCTGACAAGCCCGCTTTCTTTCTTCACAAGGTCCTGCTCGAGAGCGAGGTTCCTGTCTCCAACTTCAGTGCCCGAGTCTTGCCACATGTCTAGGTCACTCTGCAGCTCCTTCATCTGCCTGTGGAGTCTATCGCGTTCGTCGATCGTCGCGGCTAGCGCGGCCTCCCTCTCTCCAAGTTCCTCATTGAGCGATGCGATGATCGAAAGCTTCTCGTCGAGATCCTCTTGATCGCTTCTATCCCTTTCCGTCTGGGAATCGATTTGTTGCTTGAGTTGCTCAGCGATAGCTTCATGCGTGGAGATCTTGTTCTTCAGGTTCTGGACCTGCTCGTTCAGCCTCGCAATCTCATCCTCCCTGTCCCTGTTCCTAGTCTTCAAGGCCGCGATCTGCTTGCATGCCTGCTTGAGACGAGATCTGCACTCCGCCAGTGCGCGTTCTTCGAGGAGCTGCTTGTCTGAGGGATCCCCCTCGCCCAGCTGGCTGGTGTTCTGAAACTGTCGTTAGCAACCTGATTGACGGATGAGAACCTCCTGTTCTTACCAGTTGGCTTTCCATTGTAGTTGTCCTGGACAAACTGAACTTGTTGAGCTCGCTTTGGAGATCCTGCCCGCCACCTCGGCGCGGGGTCGCCGAGCGGGACCTTGGCGAGCCGAATTCCCCTTGCTCAGGGGCATGTTCCCCTTGCACGAAGCCGATAGACGATATCTGAGAGGGCTGCTCATCGGGCACCACACATGCATGTGGATATCTGCGGAAGCCGTTGCCATCAACGAGCGCCGCGAGGTTGTCCTCCTCCTCCCTCGCGGTGTTGTGCAGAGAAATGGCGGCGTTTCTGTAGGCGAGCTCCAACGTCTTGAGTAATGGCGTGGCAACATGTCGCAAGTCGTCCATGGGAGTTTCCTGGAACGCCTCGCGCTCCACCGCGAAGTCTTCCTCGGCCTGCTGGAGCTTTTGCTTCAAGTCGGCAATCTCTCCCCTGGCATTTGTGAGGAGCTTCTCGTACTCTTTAGACGACACGGTTTCGCCGTTGACTTTGAAGGTTGAGGACTGCCGTGCCTCGTGGGTCTTTCTCATTTGCTCCGTCAGTCTCCTTTCGAGCGTTTCGATTTGGCCGTTGCATTCTGCTATTTCTTTTTCTCGACTTTTCAGCATGCCCTCCGTGTGTCTTATCGATTCCAAAAAGCTCTCCTCTGCTGAACGCCATGAGGCTCTCTCCCTGCTGTATTCTCTCTCTGCTTCCTGTATGGCTTTTCTTTCGGCGTCCGCGTGTTGTTGGAGACGTGAAATCCGTTCTTCGTAGGTGGGACCATCGGCTTGCTGTCGCTGTTCAAGGTCGTGAACCTTGGTCTCGACCTTCTGTAGTTCCGTCGCCTTGGCGTCTCGATCTCCCTCGACTTCGGTCACCTTTTTGTTGGCCGCATCCAGATCTGCTCGTGCCTGGTCTCGCTCCGTCTCGCAGGTCCTGAGGATATTTTCAAGCTCGGACTCGCGGACTCGCATCGCTTCTTCGGCTTTGATTGTGGCATCTTTGAGGTTGGCTTTGTGTTCCTTTGCGGCTTCTTTCATGCTGTCTTTCTCCTTTTGGAGATTATTTTGCCCCCCTATTGATTCCTCGAGCTCTGATCTCATCTTTTCCAGGTCGATATCTTTCTGATTGATCTCAGCGGCAAGCCTGTCGATGGTGCCTTTGAAAAATGCCTCAATCGTCACAGGTCCTTCCTCGGATGTCGGGTTGCTCTGTGTCTGGTCCGCGACCAAGCCTGGAAGATTGTGCGTCTGCGCGGAAGTCTTTATGATTGCCTTCATTCCCTCCACCCTCTGCCGCTCTACTTCTTCCTGAGTTGAAGGGTTCTTGAGGGCCGCTGGGCTCTGCGGCAGGACTAAAGGGGAATCGCAGTCTCTTCGGGAGCCGTCTTTTGCGCTGGTGACAGAGCCACGTCCGTCAGTGACACTGACACTTGTGGAAGGTGGAGCAGATGCCGCGGGTGGTTCTCTGTCTAGTGCTCCTGCTCCCTGAGCCTGAGCACTCGACGGCCTGGAAGTATCGTTTTGAGGTTTTGGTATGGCTGCTTCTTGCCGTGGTCGGCTGGTGTCTTGTGAAACGTCTCTGAGAGGCAGTGTCTTCCCAATCGTCGTCGGATCATTCGCAGCAACAGCTGCCCAAGACGTTGGAGACGCAGCCTGAGCTAGGAGGGGGTTTGATCCGGGGAATGAAGTTATCTGACCCGTGGCGGCAGCGTCATGCCTCGCAATTTTGCTGCGAGCGCGAGACGAGCCGGCTGATATGTCTGGGCTCCGGAGGGTGTCATGTGTTGGGCTTGAAGATGACTCGTTGCCGTTTCCCGTGCCGCCATGACCGGCTTGGTTCGTGAAATCGGGACGAATGCTCTGTTGGCTTTCTTGCCGACTCGGAATGGTACCCAGAGTGTCTTCTCGAGCCTCCTGCCCACCGGAGGAAGTTTCGCTTCCTCTGGCGGCCTGATCACCCTGCTCCCCAGACATGTTGCTTCAGGCGTCAGCAAGACTTGGTGATGTACTTACGGCAACGGTTCTTGGGAATATGAGACGATAGAGACAATTCACGCAAAGATTTGACACAAGGAAGTTATCAGAGAAGAAGAGTGGAAGAAAGCAAGATCACAAAACGTTGCAGCCGAGCTTTGATGCTAGCAACAGCATACTTATTATGCCATGGCATCTGGTCAAGATATTCAGGCATTGACTCGGATTTTGAAGACATGGTTCGTTCATGATGTTCTTTCGAAAGGGAGTCCTTTGGGCAATAATGGCCCACAAAGAACTAAAGAGTAATTCAATCCTTGGACATCGATGGACGTGGCACCACCTCCGTTCATCTCCGTTTGCGTTTTTTGCTGCGCCATCGTGATGGTATTCGAGCTATGGGAAGTTGAATGGTCCTTTGATGTTTGGTGACCAAAATAACATTTGGAAGGGAGACAAATTCCGGAAATGGAAGCATGCCCCTGACCCAACAATGAAGGTTGGAGGCCATTCAGAGGCTCGCGGGCAACAATGTTGACCGTGCGCTATCCCTCTAAGTGTCCGACTTTGGCCATTATCAACGTGCCCCTCTCCCGAGCGCCTCAAAATTGCGGTGGCGACTACGTTCTAACAGAAATGACAGCGCCAGAATAAACTCCGTCTGCAGTAAATGTATTTGAGAATGCCCAGTGGCGTCAACCCACCTTGGTAGCAATTCTCGCCAGGTTCGCAAACTCCTGCCCACCCATCATCCTTTGGAAGTTCCCTTAAACGCCACCGTTGAAAAATCAGAAATGACCAACTTTGAAGCAGTCTTCCTGGTCCTGGATCTCATGTTGCACCAGAGAAGCATCAAACTTGCTGCCTCGCCCATCTCAACTGTACCAACCCCTGGCACTGGGGCCTTGCGTCGCCGCCTCTTTTCTATGTGTGATCATGGGCTCTCTGATGTCAAATGTGTCAATGATGTCTTGCCATGTCTTCATATCCATGGAAAATATCGCCTGCTGCTTTGCCCTTTCGCGCTTTGCCCCACCCTCTTCCTCTTCATTGCCTGATATAGGCGCTGGCGTTTGGTTAGCTGAGGTGCCATACTGCATGCAAAATGCCACTTACCTAATGATGGGAGCTCATCCTTGTCGAATTCTATGCCGACTTTGCCGTCGCGAATGAGGAAACTGACGTAGAACATGTTTTCGACTGTCTGACCGAAGGACTTGGGGTTCACAACGAAACGAAGGAGGTCGACTCCGCCCGTTTCTCGGAGACCGTGTTTGTGCATAAGCGCGATCTGTTCATCTTCGCTCATATCTGTCCCGTCAAGAATCTCCATCAGTTCGGTCTGAGTGTTGCTCTGGATATCTTGTAGCTGCTTGAGAATCTTGCTACAGATAGCCGTCAGGTCATTCTCCTTCTTCGCCAAGTCCTCAACGTTCAAGACTTCAGGCCTTGTCTCTGCTAAGTTGTTTGGCCGGAAAGGAGCTGTTCGCTTGGAGATTTTTCGAACCTTCTTCTCGACCGACAGCGGGCCGAGCAGGAAACCAGGCAGAGCAGGCCGGCGGATGTTCGGCAGCGAGCCAAACCTCCCAAGATGGGCCCAGTTGAACGCCTCATCGTTGGCCTCGTCATCGTCATGAGACCCGCCTCCTCCAGTCCGTCGCCTCCGTCTTTGTGTGCTTGACAGCTCTGGTGCTTCATCATCCGCAATACCACCTGCTTGTCGCATGTATGTGCAGCATTTGGAGATAAACTCGTCGACGTCGACGCCCTCAGCGGCATTTCCCTGCATCAACCTCACGGTCTTTCGGTACGATAGGTCAACAGCGCTAACAAGAAGTCGAGAGTCGATCGTGGCTTCCGTCGTTTGTTTGACACCCCGGGCGACTTCTTGTGCCCCCAGCAGGACCTCCTTCAGACCCGTCGAGCCCGGCTGCATATACTCCTCCATATTCTCGTTGATGCTCTTCTGCAAGTCGCGCAGCTTGCGCTGAATCTCCCGACGCTGTTCCATCGGCTGGTCGGGGTCGTAGACATCGGAGTCATAGTCCTCATCTATGTTTGCGGAGGGCTCCGTCGTCCTACGACGCGAGGATTGCTCTCCATTCGTTGTTTCTGCGCGCTTTCTCTTCCCAATGGAGACATCGCGACCCTTTCCCTTATCTCGTATGGCGAGATTGCCACGCGCAGATTGGGGCGCATCATCTTCACTCGAGGATGAAGGCGACGCCGAACGGTCGACTCTCGCCGGCATTTTGTGCTGTGTGGGGCGCCAGTGATGCGCCGTGGAATATGCGCCGTGGGACTTGGTTAAGATTGGGGGTTTTGCTGCCTTTCCGCGACCGAGGGCAGACGTGTCGAGGTCTAGCGTCGAATGAAGGGGTGACGATGGTTGATGGTGTTGGGTGTGAGTTGCGCGTGAAAATGCGACCGGGCATGGAAAACGCGACGGGCACCCCCTGGGCCCTCCTTCCACTCAACGCGCTCAGTGCTCAGTACGTTAACGTTACTATGTAATTAATTAACTTTCCTAAGGTACCTGCCTAGACGCTTGCTGGGTGGGGGAATGGTGGCTTGGGCCATTCTTATCGATAACAGATCGTGGCTAGGGCGGGGTATGAGGTCGCCTGGTGGAAATGGAAATGGAAATAAATGACCAGTGCTCCACTGGAGCTTCCCGCTGAGTCTGCTGGTGCTGTCACCTGCCGCCCCGTGCACCCTTGCTGTCCGTGCTGCCGGCACTAACTTCAGTGCCCATGGTGGGATTTCAGGTGGAAGCCTGCCTTACTTCAGCTGTACCACGCCAACACCCTCCATCCTCGTCGCATCCGTCCCCCGCCAAACGACTTCTCTGACCTTTTCGCACGTACATCGACTTCGCAGAATGGGCTCATGACCTTGCGCAGGCTCTCATTGTTAAGATGGAGCCATTCTCGTTCGCAAGCTCCGAGTCGCTGGACTATCCAGTGAGCATCCGCATGTACGCACCCATCCCCTGCAGGTCTCCTTGAGGCGCGCTGACCTTCTTGCGATAGCATCAACCTCGAGGGCGACGAAACTCCGTTCCTGCACTCCACTCTCTTGGAGAAGGCCGAACTCAGACACATCGGCTCCAACACGAGGTACTTCGCCTGTTGAGTCGTGCGCTGTCGCTATGGCTAACCTGGTAGTTCGCACTCCGACCTCTACGTCACCGTCCAAGTCTGGGCCGGGTCCAAGCCGCTGACTGTACCGGTACAGACGGCATACAAATCTTTTCGAACTGAGAGAAGGTACGGGCTCATATGGGCTCTCGGCTGGAATTGCTACTAACGTGCGTCATCAAACAGGTGGAACGAATGGCTCACGCTTCCGATCGACTACTCCACGCTCCCCTTAAACTCCTGCTTGGCGATTACAATATGGGATTCGTCGCCTGCTGGCGGGAAGCAGGCGAGGGGTCATGCGATACCGTTTGGAGGTACAACGCTACCGCTGTTTGATCGAGACAACCAAGTCCAGAAGGGCCGACAGAAATGCATCGTACATCGACATAAGAATGCCGACGGAAATGACAACACAACCACACCTGCGGTTCCCTGGAAGAAGAGAGACGGATCGAAGAAAGGTGTCACGCCTCCGGTGGACAAGGATGCTGAAGAGCTGGAGCGCATGGAGAAGCTTTTCAAGAAGCACGAGATGGGAGAGATCCCACGGGTTGACTGGCTTGATCAGCTTGTTTTCAGAGGATTTGAGAAACGAGGGCTGCAGTCCGCAAAGGCCTCGCTCAAGACCATGCAACGACAGCAGACGGCGAATGGCGACAAAACCAACGAGAGGGAGGCAGTCACCGACGAGAAAAGTGCCGTCGACACCGAGACTCATCCGGGCTTTTCCAAGTTCCAACTCAATGTCGAGCTGCCGCGGTTCGATTTTCCAGTGGTCTTTGCCGACTTGGAGTACCCCCCTCCGCCCATTTCGGCACTGCAGCATATGTCTGCTTCACAATCAAATGTTATGCTCAAGCCGCCTCCTGAAGTGCAGTTTGGCCCTGGCATCAACGCTCTTGGAGGAGAATCAGGCCCTGGTAGCCGACTAATGAGAGTATACGACCCTGAGGTGGGTGCTCGTGACAACCCAGCAGAAAGCAAACACAGGAGACTTGTCAGAAGCCAACATCGCCACGGCATTCTTGACAAGGACCTCAAACCAAACGCCAAGGTCCGGGACGAGCTGAATCTCATCATGTCCTACTCGCCAACCCATACGTTGACACCCGAGGAAAAGGACCTGATCTGGAAATTCCGCTACCACCTCACTCGGGACAAACGAGCAGTCACAAAATTTGTCAAATCTGTCAACTGGCAAGACCAAAGCGAAGCCAAGCAGGCAGTACAGGTATTGGGACGATGGACAGAAATCGACGTCGACGATGCTTTGGAGTTGCTTGGCCCCACATTCGACAACCAAGCTGTCCGAGCCTACGCCGTGGAAAGGCTACGCAAGGCGGACGATCATGAGCTGCTGCTCTACTTGTTGCAGCTTGTGCAGGCTCTCAAATACGAGCACATCTCGGCGGACTCAACCCAAGAAGCCATCCAGGATTCCTCATTAGCCCAGTTTTTGATCTCCCGAGCTGCCGACAACTTCCTCCTCGGCAATTATTTCCACTGGTACTTGATGGTTGAATGCGACGATCATAGCCCCGAACAAGGACTGGATAACCGAAACATCTACCGCAAGGTAGCTTACGACTTCATGACGGAGTTGGTAAAACGCCCTGATGGCGTTGAATCAAGGAAGACCCTCCTCAGACAAGCCGAGTTGATTGCGATCCTGTCCAAGATTTCTGGAGAAGTCAAGGCGTCGCATGAGTCTATTGCGAAGAAGACAGATCGCGTCAAGCACTTCTTAGCGGACCCCAAGAACGAGATTCTTACTATTGAACCACCGCTGCCTCTGCCCCTGGACCCCACCATGAAGGTTGTCGGCGTCGTACCGGAGGAGACAACTGTCTTCAAGTCTTCCCTGTGTCCCATCAAGGTCACCTTCAAAACCACTACAGGAAAGAAGTACCCCATCATCTTCAAGACTGGTGACGACTTGCGGCAGGATCAACTGGTCATCCAGATCATCACCCTCATGGACCAACTCCTACAAAAGGAGAATCTGGACCTGAAGCTGTCCCCGTACAAGATCTTGGCTACCAGTACGACTGCGGGTGCTTCCCAATTCGTACCGTCTGTTAGCTTTCAGAGCATTGCATCGAAATTCAAGACCAACCCAGCTTTGACCTACCTGAAGTCCAACAACCCAGACGATCGGCAACCCCTCGGCCTGCGCCAGGAGACGTTGGATACGTATGTCAAGTCTTGCGCAGGATACTGCGTTATTACGTACATCTTAGGCGTCGGTGACAGACATTTGGACAACCTCCTCCTTGCGCCGGATGGCCACTTCTTCCACGCCGACTTCGGCTTCATTCTCGGACGAGATCCCAAGCCTTTTGCGCCTGTGATGAAACTCTCCAAAGAGATGGTAGATTGTATGGGAGGCGTTAACTCGGAGCAGTTCAAGCAGTTCAAGCAATACTGCTTCCTGGCATACACGGCACTGCGCAAGTCTTCCAACCTCATTCTTAACCTATTCAGTCTCATGGTTGACGCAAACATCCCTGATATTCGGCTTGAGCCAGACAAAGCGGTGCTGAAGGTTAGAGAGAGGTTCCATTTGGAGCTTAGCGAAGAGGAGTCGATGCGATATTTCGACAGGGTCATCGAGGACACCCTGGGCGCCATCGCGCCTGTTGTCATCGACAAATTACACGAACTGGTACAGGCTTTCAGGAACTAAACGGTGGTTTAGTGGAGCAGCTGGCGTCGCGGCGTCGGTTTGATTTTCCCTCGATAGAATTTGCTGGTCCAAGAGAACCCGAATGGTTATTTAGTATCCAAGAATTATGCTTCGTTGCCTGGTTTAGTTCTCCTGGTGGTTGGCCAAACAGGTGGTCCATCCCTATGTCCTGGACCCCCAAGAGCTTCTTGGTTAATAAAAAGGTACTCTATCTCCGAATGCATTTCCTTCACAGCGCGCAGTTTGCAATGTATTGACCATGGCTTTTCACACTCTGGTTGATGTTTATATATGCACTGCAGGCTTTCCCATACCTTTACTCGGCTTCTGCTTTGATATATATGTTGATCTCGAAACTAGTGATTCGGTCTTTCAAGTTATTCGGCCCAACTCGAACAACACAATCACGTCCATACCGCAATACACCGAGTCTGACACCTGACAACCAACACAACTAGTAAACTTACGATATCGATATTCAACATGCGGTCGTCTTATACCGAACTGCTTCGTTCGGAAGAGCAGGACGGTGTTCTGGCCGACACTAAAGCGGCACTCGAAAATATTATTACAACAAACCAACGGTATGAAGAGATCGCAGCCGCCAGGGCATTATTTCGTGGAGTCGAAGGCTGGAAGGGATCCAGATGTGATCCTGCAATCACATCAGAGGCCCTGGAAACCACCACGAAATTCTGCGAGGACATGGACAAGCAGGAGGCCTGCCGCTTCTTCCTCCGACGCCTCGGGAACGCGGACGCTGGAAACCTTTCCAACCGATATTTGTTTGACTGGCCTTGGGCCCAGGACCAGGTCAAGGAGGGAGATCGTGAAGCTCTTAGACATTGTCCAGCCCACAGGCGAACTGAGTACTGGGCCGAAGTGCCTCTTACGACGATTCTCGAACGAATTGTGGACGAGAGGCACGAATTCCTCCTCTGGCTCCACAGATCTGTATCTGTCTCGAGGCTGCAAAGGGAGCCTCAGCCCCGTCGCCCTTGGGACGAGTTCATCTCGGGGGTTGAGCAGTACACTTGGAGCCATCACACACCCGACAGCCGATGGTCATACTCGCGGATCTATGACTGTCTCCTGGAGAACTACCAGCGAGCCTGCGGGAGCAAAACCGCCTATCGTGACGGTAGCTTTCTAAGTCACGGATGGGTTCCAACGTTGGAAAAGCTGGTCCACGACTACCAGACCGTTCCGGTGCGCTTGGCGGACAGCGCACTCCCTCCGGTACTAAAGCATGTCCTGAAGGAGCAGATCTCCCTCCAGATAAAGGCGTACTACTTCGACTCCGGCGCCCTTGAGGCGTTCTCTTACGGAACGCTCCCCTTTCCCAGTCCGTTAGTTCTCGCGCTGGATACATCCTTAGAGCCTCCGCCGCCCTCGCCCTCACCCCTGCACAACGTTACGGAGATCTGGCCGTGGGCGTCGGTCGACTCTGACGGAATGGCGTGGGTGTACTTCCGGTGCGCCGAGACTGGCAACGCGATGATGAAGGCCGCGATTGGCAAGGACGCTGGGGCCAATGTTGACCTGGACAACTCTTCGAGGAACAAGAGACCGAACATATCACGATTTCTGTGGAAGCGGGCTGATCGTGCCGCCGCCCGCGCCGCCGCCTCTTCTGCCGTTGTTGGCAATGAAGACGACCCAGTCGATGCCGAGGTCGATGGAGACGACGAGAATGGGGATTCTGGGGACGGAGAACGGGCTGAGATAGTGCCCGTGGATTCCGATGCTGCTGTTGACGCCAGAAGCCTCGCGGCTGAGCAGCCGACAAAACATGATGAGGAGGCACCATCACCAGGGGAACCTCGAGCAGCTGCTGCCCTAGCCCGTGACTCTCCCCGTCGCGAAGGGGACGACGATGAAGAAGGCTAGGTTGAGCATAAGGAGGGCGAGAAGGATGGCTTTAGGTGTTTGCATCGAGAGAGATATTCTCGTCGAGTTGCGGGATTTGTTCGACGAAAGACACGTTCGTCCAAGACTTCATCGAAATACGCACTTTCGTCCTTGCGTGAGACGAAGTACACAGTTTTTTTTTTCTTTCCGCATTTTGTTGAGTGAAACACATTTTCGGCCCACGCTTCTTAAACCTAGGACACTGCGAGTCCGGACGGCTGCTGGCCAGCAGGGTATATGCACAATAGCCTCATCAAACGCCACATGAGCAGGTATTCTACCCAATACCCACAACACAAAACTTTATAACAGAAGTTAATTGATATAAAACACAGTAAAAGGAGGTAGAGCTGGGAATAGCCTAGTTTGTTAAAATAGAAACTACTTTGAGGCACAGCCAATAGATAGCATAGCATACATACGCTCATCTTTTCCATCTGACTCTGACTCGATACCAAATCAGAACCTAGAACATGACGTATAGATGAGAAACACATATCTCATCATAACCATGGCCCGCCTGCTCCGGCGTAGGTGCGTCTTTCGCGGAAAATCTCAGCCGAGCTTAGATAAAATAATGACAGAGTTGTCGTTTGAGTTCCGGCTGATAGTTTACGAGTCGTCCCATTCTCTCACTAGTGAGAACCATTAACTACGTGAGAAGATGAGCAGGCTCAAAGAAGAAGAGTAGCAATAGATCAGAACGAGGTTCACCCAAGGTTGCGGTTGTATTTCTGCAGCAAGATCAGCAATATCATTGGGATGAAAACTAATGACGCCGGTACGTCTCTGTGCGTACACAGCCCTGGAGGTTAAGATGACCGATCACTCGGTTTCCTCATGCGGCTCACCGAGCAGTGAGAACACCCAGGAATTTATTCCCCCATCTTTCATTTGCAGTGGTTAATTCCACCGCTGTCTACACAGCGTTGCTGGTGGCCTTCTCGCCAGCTACCGTCGTTGGCTGTGCCTGCCTTGTTCACGGGCAACGCCAACTATGCTTCCTTACACCATCCTTCTCTCGGCGTGTTGAGTTTGGCGCTGTCTCTGGCGTGCTGCGCGCAGGCAGCAGTCGTGGTGATCGAAGACGGCCAATGCCCTGGGAGTACGTATTTCAGACCAGATGCTGCCATTAGGGCTCATCTACACAGCCAGGAAACCTCTATCCCGTATCCTACAACAACGCATATACACATTGCTTTCCGTCACAGCCTTATGTCTCCCCAAAGACGAAAACACCCTTGCCCTTCCTGAACCCACTCAGAGCGCCCTGAACAGCCTCCTTCAGCGTCTCTGCCTCCGTCTCCCAGCTCCAACCAACCTCCTGAACGGGTGAGTCCCTGAACCGGCCCTCGCGCATCATGCCCAGGATGTCCTCAATCGCAAACTTGCGGCCCTGAGGGTCCCGCTCGTTCCATTTGCTCAACCAGAAGCCCACGAACCGAATATCCTTGAAAATAAGCAAGCCGGTGGGAAGCATGACGGGCTGCTTCGCCATGCCGCCGTAGCTCACCATCGTCCCGCTCTCTCCCAGGCTTCGCGCGATGGCCGTTGCCGACTTGCCTCCGACGCAGTTAAGTCCCAGTCCCACAGGCTCGCGGCCGCCCCGTGTCAGCTCCTTGAGCTGGTCCCTCCACTCACGTGCGAGAAACTCTTTCTCTGTGATCACCGTTGTGGCGCCCAGGTCTGTGAGCTCCTTCTTCAGTGTCTCCGTCTCGGCCTCTGTCTCCCGCTCGCGCACGACGTTGATGCTCCGCAGGCCCCAAAGCTTGCCGAGCTGGATCGCGGCGCGTCCTACACCGCTGTTCGCACCGTTCTGAATGAACCAACCCCCACGGCCGGGCTCGAGCGCCTTCATCCCGCCATCGTTGCCGGGCTTGATCTCGCCCGGTCCGTAGGTACGGAGGATGCGGTAAGCCGTGCAAGGGTTGACGCTAACTGTCGCTACCTGCGTGGGAGTCAAGCCCTGCTTGGAGATCTTCATCACGTCCTTGGCCTCGGCTACGGCGTGGGTGCGCCATGTGCCGAACGAGCTCGCGGCGGGGATGACCCAGTCGCCCTTCTCCAGACCCAGGTCCTTGGACCCGACCGAGACAACCTCGAAGACGCCCTCGTTGCCCGGGATCGCGGAGGGCTCAGTGGTGCCAATCAGAGAGGTGAAGGGCGGCTTGGAGCCGTAGGTGCCTTGAACGGTGTTGATATCGGCGGGGTTGATGGGGGCGGCGAGGGCGCGGAGGAGGACGGCGGAGGAGGGGATCGAGGGGGAGATGGAGTGTGTGTGTAGTCTGGCTCAATCGTCAGCGCATATCCTAACGCCAAAGACCAATTGGGGTATCCGTACTGTAAGACATCGCTCGGCTCGCCTTCTTTGGAGAAAACGAGAGCTTTGGCCTGGGTGTAGCCGTAGGGCCCTGACTTGTGTCGTCGCACCACTCGTGGGATATACTGCGCTTGCCTAGATACAGCCGGCCGCAGCGCAGAAGCCAGAGGGCGGAGCGTCGCCGTCGTTCGCAAGCCCGTCGCCATCTCGTCAGTTGTGGAGGGATAGGTTTGCAATGACGATGGTCGGAATGTCGACGTCAATCTTGAAGCTCAAAAAAAGCTCCCACCACAGCACACCTCCGGCACTAGCTCGGTAAATGGAACCGCCCGGCCGAACCTCTGGCGAGTTCACAATGACGTTTGTTAGGGCGGCCGGTGGGCGAATCAGCCGCTAGCGCGTCCCCTGAGTGTGAGCCAAGCGGGAGGTGCCCCGCTGTTTCCGCGATTGGCTCCAGCTCCCACACCTGCAGCGTAACGGGAAAGGTCACCGTCGGCACTCAGGTAGCAGGTAGGGAAGCAACTCCAGCATCCAGATACGTTGGAGATGCGCTATTCCCCATGGCGCAAGGTGACTGAGCAGTCTGTTCGGCTGCGGCGTGACATGTCCTGGCAGCGGACGACAGGAGCAGCCGCAGCATCTGCAACAACTAGCCATGCTGAGCAGTTGCACTAACACGTCCTGCAGCTGCACGCCTCTCGCCACATGATGTGTTTGAGGGGTCAAAGCGCCGGTTCGGATGACGCAAGGTTCGTGGGCTGTCCTTCCTGCTTCCTGCTTCTTGTCGTGAACCTGAGCCCATGCCGTAACGGGCGAATCGCGCAGATCTGTAGCACTCGACATGCTGAAACACCAGGAGTCTTCCGAACGACATCGCATGCTACCGATGGAAACCCTTGTCAGTTGATGTGCGATCGGTAAAGGAAACTGGTTGTAGGCCGTAAAATTGTAAATTCTATTGCGGCTGTGGCCCTGCCAAAGGCACCAAACAGCTTGAGAACATTTTGACGAGCTGTTCAAGCTCGCTGGCGCATCTGGCTGTGGTCGCCAGACCCTCCCTTCTCTAGTGTTCTCTTCCCGGTGACATTGCTGGTTAGGTATTGTTCTCTCAAGCTGGCGCATGACTCTGTTGCTTTCGCCCATGGTCTGAACTCTGCCCCTTTCCGTCTTCTCACCAAGCCCACCAGCGCAAACATGTACACCAGAATGTAAGTCATACAGTAGGAAAGAACAGGCCCAGGAGCCAAAGAGAATATGCGGGCTGAGGTGCCAATGTAATCCAGACAGCAGCGCAATGAAATGAAGAGAAACAAACATAACAAAGAAAGTGTAAACATCGTATGTCAGAATGAGCCCGCGGTGCGAGCTGGGTATCTTGCATAACTTCTTCCACTCTTGCCTCCGCCGCACGTCGTGTCTTGCCTCCTCCACCGCCGTCCTCCGTCCCCAGCTCTGGCTCGAAAAGAAGTTCAACTTTGAAAAACACTAGGAAATCGTCTGGGTGTCCGCTCGGATTCGGTCGTTTGCTCGTCGGCGCGTATAAGTTAGGGGGGTGGAGTCGTGTCCGACAGAGAAGCCGGTTCCCAACTCCAAAAACCGGCTGGTCTGTATATATCGTTCATGGAGTTTTTGATTACTTGATGTTTTTGAACAGGTCAGAGCCCAGGCTGCCGCCGTCCATCACATCCACCTTGGCCTCGAGCGCGCTGAGCTCGGGAATCATCGGCGGCGGGGGAGCCTGGACCTGAGGTTTGCTCTGAGTCTGGCTGCTGTTGGGGTGCTCGTATACAACGCTGGAGCGATTTTGCGGCGGGGAGGACTCGTTGGACCTCAGCCTCTTGAACCAGCCGCTGCTGCGCTTCGACTTCTTCTCGTCGCGGATGCTGCCCTGGCTGCGGCTCATGGGCCCGTTGTGGGGAGCGGCCCCGTTGGCGTTCGACTCGCCCTCTGCATATGTTTGGTTCAGTAAAGTTCGGCTGAAGAGACGGCGGATGCTGCCCTGTCTACTCGAGACTGCTGGAGATAGTGGCATGTCATCCGAAAAACCTCTCGTACCATTCGTGGTGGCAGGCGAGTTTGGCACTGCCGGTGCATGACCATTTGTCTTGTCATTGACCTTTTCCTTGACGGCGGGTTCGCCGTCCTTGGTCTCGCTCGCACGCGGGGTCTGGGGAGGCGTGGGTACCTCCTGGACGGGGCTGGGGAGCGGCGGGGGAATGTTGGTTCCGTCGGTCAAGGAGCCGAACTTGAAGTCGAGCTTAGGAAGCTCGAATCGCTTCGATCCGCCGTTCGTGGTAGGCATGGTGAGGTGCGCAATGTACAGCTTGTGTCATCAATTGACGGGATGTAAAAGGTAAGGTTGGCGCCAAACGGGTCTGGTTGAATGGCGAGGTTTGCAGGATTCGCCAACAGCCAGCCAGACAAACGTGTGACAAGGCAGTGCGTGCGGTTCGCCCCGTGGCGTGTGTCGTTGGACGGAGACGACAAGGGGAGTCGAACAGGACCCAGTGCGGGTTCGTGAGGCAAGAGAGCGGAGTGCGAGAGTCAGAGAGGCTGGACGTGTTTGGGGCCTGGACACTGGAGCGAGCTGGAGCGCGGTTCCGCTGATCCTGTGGAACTTGAACGAGAGGGAATCCGCAGCAGCAGCAGGTACCGGAGGAAATGTGAATGTCGAGAACGAAAGACGGCAGGGGACGTCTGGAGCGAGATTGGCGTCTCCTCCTCTTGAGTGGTGGCGTGGATTAATGAGAGCAGCAGAAGGACTAGGCGGGTGTGCGTTATGTTGTGTGTTGTGTAGGTACGGTACGGTACGGTACCAGGTACTCGTATAAATGCAGGGTACCGCAGCAGGTTCACCGTTCGGGCTATGTATTGCCGCCGGACTGGGATTTCTGCTAGGCCTCTTGGTTCGGACTCGGGAGAGGCGGGCGTATCGATTCACGATGGTGCTGAAAGCGAATCGAGTGCGTGGCCATAGGCTGAGGCGGCTGTGTTTCTCGTTAATGTCGAGGCAGCGTATTGTTGATCGGATGTGAGACTCGTCGATTATTCACAGCAATGAAATACTGCTTAGCCGGGTGCTGCAGCAGACTGGGGCGAAGAGAAGAGGACGAGAGAAAGAGGCCAAGAGCGAGAGAAAGAGAGAGAGAGAGGCCTGGGGGCAGTGGAGAAGAAGAATGACCACGGGCAGGCGACAGGGCAATGGGCAACGAGCAATGGGCAATGGGAACGATTAGGTCAGGTCTAGGAGCAGTTTCCAGTCCTAGACGGAGCGGCTTGGGAGACCTCTACGGATGCTTCGTTCTGGCTGGGAACTGGGCGCTGGCGCGCGCGGTGGTGGACGCGGATTGGGGGACCTGGAGTGGGCTGCGATGTACCGCAGGGGTCCAGCACCTTGTGTTTGTCGGTGCCAGGTGGTTCCCCGACAGTGGGACGCCTTGTGCTCGCACAATCAGGGGTACACCCTGTAATTACTGTTCTAGAGGCCCGCGGGAAGAAGCAAGCCCACGCAAGCTGCAACCACGCACCAAGCTGGCGGCCTGCAGTTGTGCGAGGTACGGGGTGGGAGACACGCCCTCGTCCGGGAGCTGGAACTGCTGTGGATGGTTCCGTAGCAACTTGCAGATGCCCAGTGGTGTCGCTGGGCAGATATGTAGACAGGCCGACTACCTTGACCTTTGTTTGTCCAGTGCTGGGTGTTAGATGACATGGCAGGCAGGCATGACAGGCATGGACCGAACACGGGACGCAAAATGCCACTGCCAAATGCCCCGAGCTGGGACCGCTGTAAGGCCTGAGGCGTTGTCGGTCTAGACTTACTGCGTAGGTACCGTTCTGGCCCATCTTCGGGCCTGAGGCACGAGGCACCGGCAGCAGGGCACGGCCAGCGAAAAAGAAAAGAAAAAAAGCACAGGTGCAGCCTGTCAAGCCACTCAATCTGGGGACCAGGACGGAAAGTGACACTGACTGACACCTTACCCAAGCATCCACGACGCCTCCACAGCGCAGGATTTTAGGTAATGGACCGTACACTAGATAGATATCTTAGGTAGGTACCTCAGTATCCGCCCTTCAGTAATACGCCGAAGTAATAACCCGGAGCTGTGTGTAATGAAGGTGCACATTCCACCACTTCTCGCAGCATGGCAGTTGGTCCACCGTAGTGGGCAGGCAGTCCCAATGGCAACAACCGAAGGTGCGTAATGCACTTTTGCATTAACGGCTTACCTAAGTGCATGCGACCCTTACAGCAACAAGGTTCGCATTATCGACTTCCTAACCGCTGCTATTTTCCACCACCCAGGCCGAATGTCAAACATCGAGCATGATCAGCGCGGCCTCTCGAGTCACAGCCTGTCCGCTTGGCAGCAGCTGCACTCTATGCCATGCAGCTGTACTCTGTAACTGGCCGCCCCCGATCGCCCTTGGGCCGCGCAAATTATGCCGCGGCAGTCAGCCCAACCCACTACTGCGTGCCTTCCTACCGCAGTACCTTCCTTACCTATGCACAAACTATGGCACTAGGTACCTTAGGTACAGAGCCACCGTGGTGCAAGGGAGCCGGCGCTGGCGTACGGCGTACCTTGCTTCGTACCTTTAGTACCTTAAGGTAAGTGCTTCGCCGCTCCGCCACCGACATCCAATGCCAAAGAAACAGGAACCAAGATGCACCGAAACCACGCCTGCAGGAAATTGTCCGTGAGCCTGCACTAGCACAATTTCCACGACACCCTCTCCGCCTCTCGCTCATCTCTCGCTCCCAGGAATAGCCACCGGTTGGCGCGTCACAGCCGGGTGGATTGGAATCTGGTCGCAGGGTTGCGCTGCCTATGACGCCCGCTGATAGGGCGATTGCCTCGACGTTATGCGACTATCTTATCACGGCCATTCCACGGAGCCGAACCCAAGGTAATTCATTTGCCAAACATTGCAGCCAGGCTCATTGTCTCGCAAGTTCTCTCCCTCCCTCCCTGGGCAATGAGCCAGATCACCAAGGTACGCAGAAAGCGTCAGAGGGGGCCACCCTCTCTTGCACAGAGAGGTTCACCGCCCACCACCACGATTTGGAACGGTTCCTGAGCTAGCAGATCATGGCCACCCATCTTGCCAAACCAGGCGTCGCTCACCCAGCTTATCCCGGCAATCCGCCCATCAGCCGGCGCCCAACGAGAAGCAGACCTTCCCGACAGAGACATGTATCCGTTCATATTCGGCATAGCATTCTCTGAGAAGACGCAAGGGAGCCAGCACCTTCAGGAACCGTTGCGCCGAGCCGTGTTGCCAGCAAATCCCGTTTCATTCATGGCAGGCAACTAGGGCCGACCGCGGCAGACGGGGGCTGCATTGAACGCGCCGCTTTCCAACAAACGTCAAACCATGCCCTTCCCGTGCCGATCCGGTTTTCACGCCTTCCGTCCAGTGAGGCCGCCCGCCGTTGGCGGCATGGCTGTAGCCAGTGGCCATAGAGCAAGGCTGTCTCTTTCATCTTTCAAAAGCCTTACGCCTTGTCGCCATCGTCGCCACTCGCTGCACAACACCCTCGACCTACAGCCCTTCGTACGAGTCAACGACGCAGGAAACGAGCCCTACGACAGGCCATTCTCATCTTGGCTAAATTGTCGCGTTTCCGGCTTGCCAGCCAAGCGAGAAACATTGGATTCCCAACTGGGAAAGCCGCCCCATCTCGAATCTCCTCGCATGCAGGCCGCTAGCAGCGATCCCCACGACTGAGACCCACGACCCTTGATCCTTGGGCGCGGTACCTTGTCCGCCCTCTCCTCTCTTCAACGATGCTCGACACGGTACACCCCTCGCGGCCGGATACCAGGTCACCCCTTTTTCGCGTTTGCGTTTTTCTTTTTTTTTTTTCTTCCGTCGCCTGTGTCCATCCGACAGCCAAAAAATCTTGCATTAGCTGCACGTCTCTGCTCTAATTCGAGACAACGGCCGGGACGCCCAAAAAAACTGCGATCGAACTGGGCATCCCACGCTGCCCATCTCTGGCCTTATCGCGTCTGCCCAGATCCGGTCCGTTTCATGCAGCCCACCACGCGGCGAATGAGTTTGTCCCCGCTCCTCGGGTCCCCAGCCTCCAGTCCAGGCCAGGGCGTTGAAACATTTGATGGAAACGAGAAAAATATTCCCTTCCGTATCCCGACGTGCAGAGAAACACTTTTTCGCTTCTCATCTCCCGCGGCTATCTCCGAACATGATGCCCATCCAAGGGTTTATCGCGAGCTCCCCCAGGCTGGGGGCCTTTTGCCTCTTCGGGCCAATTTCAATATCCGACTTTTTGCACGACGCAACCGCAACCACAAACAACGTTGCACCGCTCCCCACCCTACCCGAGGCATCAGAGCGTTCGCGCCGAATGGGTTCCGCTGCGTTGATAGATTGGCTTTGTCAGGCATCACCCATTTCCTGCACCCTGGCTGCTATGGCGGCTTGCGTACCATGGTCTGCGCATCACCCGACGTCGAATTTTGCGCTGCAAAAGAAGTTCCGACGGATAACCCAATGACTCAAATTTCACCTGCTGCTGCGACCACAATGACTGCACGACTGCCGACGGTGGACCGTCCACGGAACGGGGGCGCTCCAGATTTCGACCCAAGCCGAGAAGTGGAGAGTATCCATGTCCAAAGTGACCAGACTCTTCCGGGTTGACAAATACAACATAGGCCTACTCAACTCTCGCCGGCAGAAGTCCAAATGCCTCGCACTGGCCGCCGTCCTCCCGGCGCGGAACCATCAGACGACAGTTGCTCTGAGATGCCCGTTGACACCCAGCGACGACGGAACTTCTCCGAGGTCACTCTGTTGAACGGGCCCGTGCCCCCGCGCCGTTGAACCGGCGCCCGTCCGGCTGCGAACGAGGAGGCCCGGGCGGGCACTTGTCTTTGCTCCGAAGATTGACTAAACTCCATTGCAGTGCCTAAAACGCCAAGCCCAACAACAAGCTAGATGTCGAGAGCTTAGAGCCCAGAGATGTCCGTCTCCTGGCGGATGTCTTGAAGTGGCATGAGAGCGGCCCTAACCTTTAAAGCCCGTGGCGCCGAGGGATCAAGATGGTCGGCTGTCATTGTTTTGAGTTTCCAGACTGCTTGCTTAGCTGCAGCACTCAGACTCCACAATGGCTGGAGGCTGCCATTTGGAATTGCTGCAGTTGTGTTGTGCATACCATCATGCATCACGGCACACCCGCAAACTTTGACGCATCCGGATACAGGGTAATGTAAATGAGATCACATACCAACAAACCCAGACACAGTACTCATGGATCCTGGCAAGCAGACATTGCGTTTCTGGTTCGTGTGAAGGTCAACCACATGTAATGGCTTTGACCACCCCCACATTCGTCTTGAAAATGGAAATGAGTGGAAAACGAAGCAGTTTCTAACAGAGAGCTTGCAAATCTCAAAATCATCTTGGTATTCGGACAATTATACATCATTACAAGGCTGGTTGATATAGGTACACATCCTCCTCTCGCTTAGAAATCATACAATACACACACATCGCCCGCCTTACCTCGCCCCCGTACGCCAACTCCCTGCGGCGCTCCCGTTCCCACCGTCCCTCCTCCTCAAACTCGAGGCCCGGGACCAGTCGCCCGCCGACTTCTTAAGTCTGTTGCCCAGGCTGATGCGAGCGGCGCTCATGACCGCGCCGCCACCCTGCATCCGGCTCGGGATTCCCGCAGAACTAGTCACGCTCTCCCAGTCGCCACGCTCGACCTCCTCGTCCTCGGGCTCCTGGATCGCGGGTGGGGGCAGCATCATCCCGCGGCCCATGATCCCCGGGCTAGGAGGAGGGGCAGACGAGGAAGAAGTTGGGGCTGCCAGGGGTGGCGCCTTGCGCAGCGCGCCCATCATGGCGGCCCATGACTCGACCTGCCCGCTCGACGCCTCCTTGACACACTCGCACTCGTCGCCAGCGGGGCAGAGGACCTCGCCGGCGGCGTGCCACTCAGCGAGGCAGGCCTCGTGAGAAGCGCAGCCGCAGCCCAGGCAAGGTCGGTAGAGCGCGTCGACGGGCTCGCGGCAGTAGACACAAAGGAGCTGTATTTGGGTGCGGCGGCAGCGGTCGCAGGTGCCGATCGCTCCGCCGAGGCGCGTCGCCGTCGCCGTGGTGTACTTTAGCGGCTCCAGCTGGGTCTCGTGGATGCGGCAGACACCTGTGACGTCGAGGCCGCGGCCCGAGGCGACGAGCGCCTGGAGCTGCTCCTTCTTGCCGAGTAGGATGGGCGAGGTGTTGTGTGGTTGATGCTGTTGGTGGTGCTGCGGCTGGTGCTGTTGGTGGTGGTGGGGTTGGTAGGATTGGTGGAGGGACTGGTGGTAGGATTGGGACTGGTGATGTTGTTGCTGGTGGGGTTGGTGCTGGTGATGCTGCTGGACGGTCGTCGCAGTGTCTGCGATGCTAAAAGTGTCGTGGAAGGAATCGTCCTGGCCGCCTGTTTCTTGGTTCTGTTGGAGGACGTTGAACTTCATGATCTCGAGACGGGCCAGGGGCTGGTTCCACATCTGGAGGATCTCGGCGTAGACGTAGCGGTAGGTGGCGTACATGTCGCTGCGAGTGGGCTCAAGGAGCGGCGTTGTCATCCAGCCATCGTCATCAAATATGGTTTGGTTCTCGATCTGCACGGAGATACCGACAGGGACGAGGGAGAAGAGATCCTCGCGGTAGACCTCGTCGTCGGACAAAGAGGTACGGGTCGTCCCCGAGTCACCCATTATCGTCGAGCCGCCCCAGGTGACGTTTCCGACAGCACTCGGTGCCAGTGTGCTGAGGATTGTGTCTGCAGGGCTTGGCCGTTTCCGCCCATGGTTAGGGGGTGACGACGCCGCAGTCGCAGTCCCTGTGTTGACGCCGCTGAACGGTCGAGGGAAGTTGATGGCGAAGCTCGACGTCAGACCCGAGTTGGCTCTCGACAGAACGCGCCCGCTTGGGGAGGTGGATAGACTTGGTATCTGGTCCCCTTCGTGGCCGAGATATTCTTTGACGCCCTTCGTCGGTGGGGTTTCGCCGCAGGAATATGAGTTGGACCCGGGGTCGCCGGTCCAGAGTTCTTCGGCGGATCCTTGAGAGCCGGAATACCTGACTGGCGTGTGCAGCGTGCGAGGCGTCGTTATGGCAGAATTGGTCTGGCTTCTCCCGTTGAGGTTCCAGAGCGAAGCATCAGTGGGGAAGTAATCGAGAGAGAATGAAGGCGCTTTCATCGGCAAGGGCGTCTCTGGCTGCGTAAGATGGGACTCGGCGTACGCGACGCTATCCTCGGTGAAGGACTCGCTAAAGATGCACGAGAGCATGGCCAGCATCTGTATATCCGCCGTCTTCTCGAAGTAATCGAATAGATCGTTGATAAAGTCCCTCGCGAGCGGGTGGTTTCCCCACTTCACTCTGCCATTGAAATCAGCGACGTCCTTGTTACTGGACGCATCTGTGTCCGCCGAGCTTTCGTTCCGGAAGCGGGACAGAGCATCCCGCGCGATGACCAGAATCGAGTTCTGGCGCTGGTCAAAGTTGAACAGCTCAAGTGGAATGTCTCTGCGCAGGAGCAACGAGAGATAGCGCCACACGTCAACCAGGTCTTGACAGCCGTGCTTCTCGGCGACCTCGGCGTTATGCTCACAGACTTCTGCACCGTCTCCGAAGATGGCATATTCTTTGGCGAACTCCTTCTTTGCGGGGAGGATATGCGACAGATCGTGTAGGGAGATGACGTTCTTTGACTTGGCACCGGGTCGCCTCCTGAGCGATCCGGTGCCTGTTCCTGTGCCCACTCCCGTACCGCCGCCACTGGATCGCACGGAACGGTTGTCGCTCCAAGTTCTCCGGAATCGGTGGCGGGGTTGATACCACAGACTCATCTTGTTGATGGACGTCGATTCAGAATCGCTGGATGACGAAGAGCCGTTGGTCTCGTCCGAATCTGATTGGTCGTCCGTAGCAGACAAGTCGTCGTTGCCGTATCTTTTCCCTGGCGGTGAGTCGTTTGCAAGTCGCCCAAAGCCGGCGAACACGGGCTCCCCCTTTGGCCTTTCGCGAAGCGGCTCAATCGGCGCGAATAACAGAGCCTTTGCCTTTTCCTCCTTGGTCGGAAAGAAGCAAACAAGTCGGCCGTCGTTCGAGAACCGGGCACCGCAGAATCGCGGCAGCGGGGGGATCGTGGGCCTGTTGTTCGGTGCTAGTGTGCTTTCGGCTTCGGCATTCGGAGGCAGCTCCTGGGACATTGACGCTGACCCGCCCGCGGGAATGTCATTCTCGTCTTCGCTGGAGCTCTCGGAGGCTAAGTCCAGGGGATCGTCCAGGTCTTTCACGTTTTTGAAGAAGTTTGTGCTCGCCGCAAGGTCGATTTCGCCCAACAAATACGAAAAGGCAACGTCCAGGCAATTCTGCTTCTCAGCCAGGAATTGTTGACAGAGCTCGTGGATTTCGTGTTCAATCTTTTTGTGCGTCTTGTCTGTCATGAAGCTTGTTTTCTCGATATAGAACTTCGGGGCCTTGACCCTTGGATAGTTCGATGGAATGTCGACCCTGACTTTGATGAAGATGGTGTCCCCGTTTGCGCCCCAAGGTCCGTTCAGGGATGCGTTGAGCGTAAGGTTGTCCATATCAATGTGCTCCCACTTGACCTTGGGAAGCTGCACGCTGATGCGCAGAAACTCTTCTTGGATGGTCTCTGGCTCGCCCCATTTGTTGTCGTCCATGTATCCCGGGCTAAACATCGTCGAGTCTTTCGAATCAGCCCTTCTCGGGCTGTTGGTCGAAGTTTTCCTCTTGTTCATCATGATTCCCTTCATCCAGCCGATGTGTGCTTGGCTACGGTCCACGTCTTTTGAATTGCTCTTAGCTTTCATAGATGAACCTTTCCAGGCGGTCCCGAGTCGAGTGTAGGTTGTCGGCCCAGAACGCATGCCCATAGTAAGAGCGCTTTGTCGATATTGTGTAGCGGTGCGCGGATCGCTCATCGTCGCACTCCTCCTGTCTCGGCTTACGCTGTCCTCAACTGTCCGGAACGTTTTGTAGGCGGCACCTTTGCGTGTTAGGACCAAGTTCCTACTAGCCTGCATCCCCTTGACGTAGCCCACCGACTCGAGAAGTGCTGGATCAACCTGCTGCAGCCGCAACTCGTTATCCTCTCCCCACGATACAAGCTGGAAGTCTCTGCTGTCCAGCCCTTCATCGGTGATGCCGCCCCTGCTCCTCCACAGGAACTCCTTGACCTTGTGGTTGCCGTGGCCGGGGAAGACTGCCACAGGTTCCGTCGCTCCCTCCTCGGGTTCCTGAGGGTGCGGTCGCCGGTCATACAAATAAAGATCGCCTGGTTCATTCTGAGGCATTGCCAGGAGTCCCCGGCCAAAAGGGGTGTGACGAGCGCGCCACACGGGAAACTCGGTGCGAATGACGCGCTCCGGGACGTCTTCATCGCTGCCATAGTCCCAGAACTTGATGTGTTTATCCAAAGAGCAGGTGACAATTCCTGTCGACCTCGTCCGGTTCCAATCGATGCCATAAATCTTCGAGGTATGAGCGCTTATAGATTTCAGGGGCTCGCACGCCCGCCGCTCGTCCCAGATGTGCAACCACCTGTCGTGAGACGAGGCCAGAATGTGCGGGTCCTGGCGGTTGTACTTCACTTGCGTGGCGCCGGCAAACCAGTCGCAGAATGTGAGCACAGGTTGTCTTGGGCGCCTCAGATCCCAGCAGTGGACGTAACCGTCGACCGCACACGACGCGAGCTGGTCTGGGTGATGCGCGGAGAAGTTGACGTCTGTGATGGCCCTACTGTGCCCTTGGAGAGAATGCTCGATGGCGCCGGAGGCCGAGTCGTCCCTCAAGTTGAGATTCCATACGAGAGCGCGATGGTTCGCCGTTGAGACGACCCAGTAGTCACGGGCTGCGAAAGGGGACCATTGGACATCGGTGACAAGCCATGGAGAGCCGTGGCTACTGAGACGGCGAGGAGGGTTATAAGGCGAGTCCAGGTCAATGATGGACAAGCCCTCGGGTCTGAGAATAAGTCAGCACTTGGGTGGCTTGGCTGGCTCCATTTCGGCTCTGAGCCACTTACGATGCTAACGCGACATCTCTACCGGAAGGTGAGATTGTCGCGGATCCCACCAGCCCGGCGACATGAATGGTGCCATCGGCGTCGAAGCTCTCACTTTCGAAAGCTGATCTGATTGGCTTGCCCTTCTTCGGAGGGTCAAGCTGATCGAAGTGCGGCATGGTAGTGGTCGTCGCTAAGATGAGAGATGCCTCATGAGGGCATCCGTTCGTGAGATATCCTGGCCATGATACGGAAGCAGCTCTGGGAGTAGTGACGTGTCTGAGAGAGCTGACGAAGTCCGGGAAACGATGAGTTTGTTTCTTGATGTCTGATTCGATATGCAAGTTGATATTGAAGGCCTTTGATGAGGCTCTGGACTCGATGCACGCGACAGGATCGGATGCAGCTGACCATCCTGGCAGACGACCGTGGATGGACAGGCCGACGGTTTGTCTCCACTTTTCGTTCAATACAGCTTACATACCTCCCGCTATATCCACTCCACCAATCACGTTACGGCCGAACTGGCGCAAATCTCCACTTTGTTATCGGGCGTCAAGTTCCCAGTCCATGTCATGCTGGTCGCTTCCGCGGGGCAATTCTGAGCAAGGCTTTCCCAAGCACATGCCCGCCATACGCAACTTGCCTGCCTTGTGTTCGAAACACTAGAGCCCAGTCCTCGCCGCCTTCCGTTTGTACAGGCCTCCCGAGCTTCCGACAACAATTGCTGCTGCCATCTTTCCTTTTTGGGCACTGTGACCTTGATTCAAAGACCCTTTTGCGCCTCAAAGCCCCAAACCTCCCCCTGTGATTCATCACCCAGCTTGACCCCGCCAACCACCGCTTCTTCACCGTCACTGGGGATAAATAGCCCACCAAGCCCGGAATCGCCTCATTTCTTATTTGCCTGCACGTTTTCCACATACAGCCTTTGTCGCCCAGCATGGCTTTGCCCAAGCGTATCGTGAAGGAGACCGAGCGTCTCATGGCCGAGCCGTAAGGGACCCCAACAAGAGAGTTCTTGCGACAAATTGCTAACCGTGCCTACCTGTGCAGTGTTCCCGGCATCAGCGCCGTTCCCCACGAAGACAACCTCCGCTACTTCGATGTCGAGATCCACGGCCCTACACAATCGCCGTACGAGGGTTCGCAAACACTGGCAACCTACAAAAGGAATGGTAGACTGACGTGATGCTGCAGGTGGAATTTTCAAGCTTGAGCTCTTCCTGCCCGACGACTACCCCATGACTCCCCCCAAGATTCGCTTCCTTACCAAGATCTTCCACCCCAACGTCGACAAGCTGGGCCGCATTTGCTTGGACGTTCTTAAGAGCAGGTCTCTACTTCTTCAAGTCACGCGCATGGAAGCTAACAAAGAATTCTTTCAGACAACTGGTCTCCCGCCCTTCAGATCCGCACAATCCTCCTCTCCATCCAGGCCCTTCTTGGTGCCCCGAACCCCGATGACCCCCTCGCCGCTGATGTTGCCAAGAGCTGGAAGGAGGACGAGCAGGCGGCCATTGCGACGGCCAAGGAGTGGACTGCCAAGTACGCCGTCCCCAAGTAATGGGGCTTGCTGTTGAAGGTTGGCATGATAGGTCAATGAGATATGAAGAAGACGGTGCGTGGAGGGCAACACAGCATGGGCCATTTCAGTCACTTTCCCTAGACCGAGCTTTGGAGACTTTTCGAAGACACTGGGTCTTTTCCCTACAAGTTGGGACTTTGTAGAGGGAGGTTTGCTTGGACGTTTTGGGCCGGAGTTGCGACTTTGAGAGATGCATTGCGGTTGCTTTTCTGGTTGAATGGAGGACCATATGCATTACGGCTTGATGACTATCGATCCAAAGAAGGGTTTCTTTTCTTTACTTGCATGTCACTCTGCTGTGACTGGTTGTGATCGGACAGGCAGTGTCTTGTACTGGGCGTTTACTACTAACTGCTAGTATGGACATGAGGTCTGCCTACACCAAAGCAGGTTTGTGATGGAGACTGGCTCAGGCGTTCCTCCACTGGGATAAGATGCCAGCCCCGGAGGCGTCTTTTTCTCGAGCAGATGGCCATATAAATCATGCGTCATTGTCTTGTGTCGTAAAGGAAGCCAATGACGTGGATCTACAGAGCCAAGTCCAGGCAAGTCGGCACTTGGCCAAGCTGCCAGCACCGCAGCTTGGCTGCTGCGCCGCCGCCCAGCTTGCTACATGGCTGGAGAAGTCACATTGGCTTCCAATCGACACTGACGATCAATTCAGCATTTAAGGTTGGACATGCGATCTGGAGCCACATGGTCCTGCGACTCTCAAATTCACTTACCGAAAGTCCAACATCCAACTTGCCAAGACACCCCGTGTCAACGCAATTCAAGGTTTTCACCGCGCTGCAGTTGTCCGGGGTTGCCTTCACTCTGTCAAGTCACCGACCCCGCTACAGCATCCAGTCTCGAACTTCGATACCTTCCGCCATGGACCTGGCAGTTCAGCAACCTCTACATGGTGTCGCCGACCAGACTAAAAGAGCCCAAGTTTGCCTCGGCGAGCCGTCAAGCGAGAACATGACCGTTCCACCCCTACCGATCCTGGCATTTATGCTGTACAACGGCGTACCGCCGGCATGGTTCTTCTGGACATTCATCCCGGTCTGTATGCTTCCAAAAATCCTCAACGTGGCCGTCGGCATCACGATACTGGCCAAGAAGCTGAGCCTGGTGTGCCTCTTGTGGAAGGAGGGCGACACGCTCTCTGGGGCGTTGCTGCGTGTGGACGAAAACTACAAGAGGTTCCCGCCGCCGTCGATCGAGGATATGAAGAGGGAGAATCCCGACCCTGCGAAGCAGATTACCACGTCTTGGACATTCAAAATTGCTCGCATATTCATCGTGGTATTGTTTTGGGCCATGCATGTGTTCAAGACCTACGTTTGCCAGTCTTAGCTTTGCGGTTGGATCCTGAGATCTGGTGGGCCAACAATGAGCCAACAATGAGCCAAAACTCAATCGTTGGGGGTAACAAGCAAAAAAATTCAAAAGTTTTCTAGCCGAAAGTTTTGTGCAGAATTCAGCTGCTATCGTCATACCTCGATTTGACCCGTAATGACTGCCACAATCCCGACTTCTCACGTCAAGAAGTCAGCTTCGGCTACAAGAGCTGCAACTTGACGCTCTCTTCCATCAATCGCGCCGATGGTTTAGTGGTAAAATTCTCCGTTGCCATCCAGCAGCGTCGGGGAGCCGGGGGTTCGATTCCCCCTCGGCGCATTTCTTTTGCTCATCACCATAACACATCTTGATGCCCTCTTTCTTTCTTTTCTCCAATTTGTTGTTGTTCACCCAGCTTAACACCAATGCAAGAAGCAATGTCATTTTACGCCAGCAAGATTTCCTGGAAAAACCCTCGCTCTTCCCCCAAAATGCCATTGGTGGTGGACGTTACGTTGTAGCCGCGGAGGTCTGTTTCTCCCACGAACTCGAACTTGCTGGCGGCATCCTCGTTCTCTTTTCCGGGCCTATCATGAACTCTGCGCAGGACGAATGGCAGCCCGGCGCCCTCTACCAACCAGGCCTCATCCCCAGGTTGCGTCGCGAGGGGACCCAGACCGAGCGTGCCATTGTCTGTCACGTACAGATGCCTGTCAGCGAGCTCCTCCCTCACCTTTTTTTCCGCGGCCACGTCCGGCGAGAAAGCGTTCTCCCGCAACAGCCGAGTCCACGACGACGGTCCTAGCCACTGTGGTTGAAGGTTCGCGAGTTTCAACTTTGCACACATGAACAAGATGACGGACGACAGGACATCCCAAAAGTTCCCGTTCAGCAGGTCTGGCGCAGTCTTCGCGCCCGAGACCATTTTGACCAAACTGCGACGCACCTCCGGAGACTGCCACCTGAAGGGCTCGTCCGCTGTGACGTGAGAGATGGTGCCCACCCGGAAACCATGCACCGCGAGGCAAGACCCCTTGAGTGTCGGGCGCCGCAAGTCACTACCCCATATTCTCGCCTCGATTTCCTTAAGAGTTCCCGGGGTTAGGCCGACGCATTGGTTCAATGCGAAGTTGCGGTTGAGCCCCGGACGCGGGACATATACGTACGGTACGGAGTAGTCGGGTACCCACGACGGCAACTTCAGCTTCCCCCTCTCTCCGATCCGCGAGAGCTCCGTCAGCAGAGGGGTCTTCTGGAGGAACAAGGCCGCGGTGGAAGTGAACACCTCCTCGACCGAGCGGTCGTAGTCCGGAATGATAGGGCTGTCGAGGCCGCGCGGGAGAAGAATCGAGAGCATGCCCAAGCACCCGTAGATGTGGTCGCGGCCGTCACCGAACTCCGACGAGCGAAGCAGATGGACGAGATGGTTGGCGGATTCGAACCAAGCCAACTCAAGCCTGCCATCCCATGCGCCAGAATTCCACTCCCGCAGCCCCGTCGATGGACTGATCTGCGCGAGCAACTGGCGGGTCTCGCCGATCTTTAGCAGTCTCTCCCCTATATTCGAGGACGTGATCCTCAGGCTCTTGTTGGACGGGTAGAACGGCCCTGACTGGACGATAGTGTCCAGATACCTCCCGAGGGCGACGCCCCAGCCGGTCTCGCGGAGGAACTGCGCAAACGCGGTCAGCCTCTTCCAGCTGAACGCGACACCGCCGCAGAGCAGGGAGACGCCACGCGGGTCGGCCAGGACGACCTCCTGCACAATCCACCCGCGGTCGAACCAGCGATATCTCCCGACAAAGATGGCGAACGCGAGCCACGCCGACGTCCACCGGTGACAAAGCTCCTGCCCCAACTCCTCAACCACATCGGGCGACCCGCACGTCGGATCCCTGCGGAGATACCTGTCCACGAACTTGGGCTTGGTCCGCGCGAGCCGCGAGATGGACGGAATGAAGCGGTCATGGATCCAAACCACGTCCGGGTCTGGCCGCGACGGCCCTAACCAGACGACGACCCTCCGCGCCGAGCTGTAGATCCGGTGCATGAGGAGCACCTGGTGGCGCTTCTCCTCCGCGTCGGCCTGGTTGATGCAGAAGGCGTCGACCCACAGCGGCAGCGTGCTCAGGGCCTCGTCGACCTTGGTCGTCAGCCTCGACTTCGTTCCCGTGGCCTGGCCGTCGCTTTTCTGGGCATCGAGCGCGGCGCGGAGGAAGTCGAATAGGTTCTCCGAGATGACCATCTGCTTTCCGTCACAGACGACCCGGAAAACCCTCCCCGGGCCATCGTCCGCAGTCTCCTGGGAGTTGGTGTATTCCGGGAGATTCCAGGTGTACGACAATGCCGTGAAGTCTGGCTCCTCGTCGAGGCGCGCCTCGGCGAGAGAGAGGAGCATGCCATGGGGCTGGTCGTCGGCTCGCGCGATTCTGAGGAGACGCACCGAGTCGGTCGCCGACAGTGACCGGTATTGATATCCCACACTCGTCGTGATTAACATGCCTCTGCGCTGCGGAGTCTTTGACCTCTGGGCCTTGGGCGGGGTAATGCGAACGTCCTCCGCTTCCGGAGGCTTTGCGCGACGGATATGTGGCGTGATGTTCAAGTTACACGAGGCTGATTTCATCCAGCATGAGCATGGCCAAGGAGGCAGTAATCAGGCTGTCTTTATCTATCTTGTTGCACGGTACGTATAACAGCCACGTGAGGCAGCTTGCATGCGCATGCTGCCTATCCAAGGTCTCACCTAGCTACCTCGCCGAGATACGCAACCAGTTCAACGTCACACTATAAAGATCGGAAAGTGCAATTTGAATGAGTCCAATCTCTGATGAGCGCTGTGTCCAACTCCCAAATATACCTATCATCACAAATCATTCCCAAACGCCTTCCAATATTCCTCTAGAAACCCCACTGCCTGCACCAGTTTTGCATCAACTCGGGCGTAACAGCCTCCATTTCCTTCATGGTCTTGCTGTACTGCACCGTGCGCTCCATCGCGAAGTCCATGCCGTTTCCTCCGCTGTGTGCCAAACCTTCATAGAAGTCGAGCAGCTTCACGCCAGGATTTTTGTCCACGTCGTCTGTGGTCGCCGCGCTGGCCTCCAGCGCCTTAACCCAGTCCTTGAGAGACACCATCTTCTTGATGCGGTCGCCGTAGAAGGACTTGACCGCCGCCGCAAGCTTCTCCCACTCAACGGTGTGTGGGTTGACACCGTGGAAGTAGCCGTTGATCTTCTCCAGAGGCACAGGTGCCGAGATACCCGCAACCTCAAGGATCAGGTGGGCGATACCCTCGATCGGGGTCCAGTTGACCAAGCCCATGGCGCCAAGATCCTTGGGCAGGACACCCAAGTAAGCTGAGCTTGCGACAATTGTAGGCAGCCACTCTTGGCGATTCCAGACACCGGCCTTGGAATAAGGTCCAGCGACCTGGCCGACGCGGACGACAGCGGTGGGAACACCAGACCGCTGAGTAGCCTCGTCGAGGATCAGGGAGCTGACCAACTTGGACCGTCCGTAGCCGGTGCCCGGCAGAGCCAAGTCCATAAGCCTCTTCTCAGGGACAGGTCCCGGGCCACTCCACGCGTCAACGGTGCCGATACTGCTGATGAAGATGATGGGCACATTCTTGGCCGCGCGTAAGGAAAAGTCGACAAAGTGACGCACACCGCGGACGTGTGGCTCGAACGTCTCGACAGAGATGTTGAAGTTGACGGGCCAGGCGTTGTGAATGATGCGGTCTGCCTCCTTCAGAAGCCTTTCGTACACCGCAGGATCTAGGCCGAGATTGCTCTTAGACATGTCGACACATAGAAACTCTGCCTTGGACCACGAGGTGGTGAGGCCACGTTCGGCGCTCATCTTTACCTGGCGCTTGGCACTATCCTCGCTGCGGTTGAGGCAGACAATCTTGTCAACGGCCGGGCTCGCCTGCATGAAGTCGAGCATATAAGAACCCAACCCGCCAGTAGTGCCGGTAATGAGGAGAGTCTGGCCGCGGTCAGCTGGCGGGGGCTTGGTGCCTTGCTTCTGCGGCAAGTCACGCGTGTACTTCTGCAGCTGGGCCTCCATGGCTTGGATGTCATGGCTGGGACCGTCAGAATCGTCCGCGGCCATGGTACCGTTAGCACCAGCGTTCTGTCGCACACGATCCAAAAGGTAAGCGGCCAACTGTCGAGGCGTCGGGTGGGCATAGATAACTCGGGTGGCAATGGCGTCGGCGGTGATTTTAGCGCCCGCAGCCTCCAGCCCGCGGCGGAGAAGGCGGGAGGCGTTGATGACCTGCATAGAGTCTATACCGGCGCTGAAGAAGTCCGAATCGGCGGACAACTGGCGACTGCCGAGGGTTTGTTGGAAAAGCCTCTCGATGGAGTCGATCAAGGACTGCTCTGAGCTGACGTCAATGTTGACCGAGAGCGAGTCGGCGCCATCCTCCGCCTTCTTGTACCACTCGTCAATCTCGTCCTTGTAAGCCTTCAAAGCCATAGGGCGTTGGATCGTCCCTTTGCCGGCGCGAGGGAACGGTTTCTCCGCCTTGGTGACGCCGATAAAATGGCGACCGATCTGGCCGTGAGCGACCGTCTCCTTGTTGGCCTTCACAATCAGGGGCCACACGTCGTCGATAAACTTCTGCCCCTCCTCTTCAGTCTTGAGATCCTCCATGGGTTCGAGAACGAGAAGCGGCTGGAAGCGCATGGCGCCGGCGACAACCGCGCCCTTGACACGCGGATGGCCGGTGACGATCTCCTCAATAGTGATTGGGTTGAGCTTCTCGCCGTTGGAGAAGACAATGATGTTATCGGCGCGACCGTAGTACGTCCAGTGATTCGGCAGGGTGGGGTGCTTGCGGTAAAGGTCCTTTGTGCTGTACTCCTTGGCATCGGGGAAGGTGTAGAAAATACCCTGAAGGGAATCCTCCTTGCCCTTACGGACGATAACCTGCTCGTATACGTCCTCGTCTTCGCCGCTGGCAGGGCGCCAGTCAACGCCCAATCTATCCGAATCAACGATGAACCATTGCCAAAGGTCCAAATTCTGTTGGAAGTAGTATGGCAAAGGAGCAGCCCTAGTCTGAAGTCAGCTTTCTGGCATAGGTCATGAACATATGGCACCTACTCAGTAAAGGCGATCACGCTGGAAACCGGTACGCCCTCCTTGACGAGCTTGTCTCCCGCCCCGCGAGCCAGGTTGCCACCACCAAAGTTCACGCGCTTCATCTTCTTGAGGGCCGCGATGCCCTCAGGCATATAACTCATCTCCTCGAGGATGGCCGGGGGCAAGATAACGTTGTCGACTTTGGCGTATGCGAGGGAGTCGACGACAGTCTGCGGCGTCAGGGGCCGGTCAATGAAGCCCAGGGCGACGGGATGTTTCCAGTAGATGGCGGAGAAGGTCATCATGTAGCAGCCGGCGGCGTGGAATAGGGGCATGGGCAGGAAGAGGCGCTCGCCCAGCATAATGGACTTGACACAGTTCATAGAACCCATGAAGTCGGGCAGGTCGTGGAAGGCGTCGGCGACAGCCATCATACCGACGCGGGCGACAATAGGTTTCGGCAGGCCGGTGCTACCGCTCGTGTGCAAGACGACAACGGGGTCCATCTTGGCCTCCTCGAAGGTCTTGGTGTAGGGGAAATGAGGCACCTCCTCGTCGTCGAGCCAGGAATCGGCGGAGCTGACCATGATAGCATCCATCTGGCGCTCTTCCAGAAGGGGCTGAACGTCATCCTTGAAAGCTGCGTCGAAGCAAATTATGTTGCAGTCCGTCTTCTCAAAGAGGTTCATCTGTCCCTCGAACGAGTTCCTAGGGGAGATGAACAGAGCCTGCGAGAAAAGTCAGTTTCGGGTTTACTGAACATTGTGGTGTGGATACAAACCTGGTATCCAGCCTTGATACAGGCGATCATAACAATCAGGTAGCGCACATCGCTGGGCCCGAGGTAGGTGAGGGTGGGAAAGGTTCCGGGCGCAGGCTTGCCTCTCTTATCGACAATCTTCTGGGCTATCCGGTTCACCGCATTGGCAACCTGCTTGTAGGTAATAGACTTCCACCCATCCTTAGGGTCGGAGGAGCGAGGGACGCAGATGACTTCGCGATTGGGTTCTGTCTTGGCGGTCTCGTCAAGAACTTGGGGGATCAGGCGCTTTCCATACTGGGTCGTGGCCATGGTGAGTGTAGGAGTAAAATCGATGGTGTTCTGGGTTCAAATATGGAGTATACTGGAGAATTTGATATGATTAGAAACGTGAGACTGTGGGATGAGGAGGTTTCGATACCGAGTCTGAAGGGGGGCCAGGGCCAAGCCGAAGTCTTTATATACTTGAATCAAGAAACTCTTGTTAGCAGCGTTTTCGCAGTCGAGGCCCTTCACTACAGCGGCATTTTCCCACGGGGTCCACGGCCTCGAAGGTCAATTCACCAGGACGTAACCCGGGGAGGATGAGACGACGACGTCATGGCCACATGGCAGCAGTTCCACTGGCCTGCAACAGAATAGTGACCCGGACCGCTATCGGCGGGTCGGTGCCCAGTGGTGCGCCGGCGCCGAGGTGGAGAACAGAGTTGAAGCCTTACCTTGAGTTCGTGGCTGACAGGACCGGTCTTTTTCGACATCGGTCGTACCGTAGGGGCGAGCCGCGAAGGGCGTCCACTTCGACTTGCATCGGTGGATCACGGGTGTGCGAGTGCGAGTTCACTGCGGGCGGTTGTGCGACGACGAGGGTGGAGGAGAAAAAGAGTGGGAAAAAAGACGGAATTCGGCCGTGAAAACAGGGGCAGCCGGGCTCCATCTTGCTTGCGGCAGGAGGGATTGCGAAACCCGCCAGCACCTCGGCTGTCACCAACGGCTCTTGAAGAAGAGAGCTTGGATGAATGGAGCTCTGGGCTAGAGTTCTGCGAGGGAAAACCCTGACACAGACGGGCTGGCCGTGCTGGATGCTGCTGTGGATGCTGGATGGTGTTGGTGGAGGGCGACGTTGTAAACGCTGTGGGGTCGATCGAGCATTCAAGCTTTGATGCTAGGACGGGCCGTGATAACCGCTTCTCGTCTCGGAGCGCTCGGAGAGGCGTGGACCTGGTTGCCAGTGGGAACGGGGAACGGGGAACGGGGAGCGAGCTCTGCGATGCGGCCAATATCTGATTACTTCTCTCCCGTGTTCGACCTATACCTAGGTAGGTAGTGTGCACTCACTACCTAGGCATCTCCACAAGGTGGTCGGTCTCCTGCAGTCGACGGCAAGAGCAAGGGAGAGCGGAACGACAGCGGCTGCACGGCAGCCACTGGAAGGAAGGTACGGGGGGTAATCGCAGAAGCTTAGCCCCCCGTAGCCCCCGTAGGGCGGGCCGCCGTCGGTATTTGCGGCGCACGGGACAGACTAGATTGCAGATCTCCCTGTGCTTGCCCAGCTTGGGGTCGGCCGACAGGCGGGCGCCGCACGCACTGCAGCACACCTCAGTAAAGTGCGCTAGGCCGCTAGCCACTGACCTTCACTCATTTGTTGCAGGATCATCTGGGTTGGCCAAGACGGAGCACTGCATACGTCAGCACCATGACCTCAGCGACAACCCCACGCCCTTTGGTCAAAAGGCCGAACCCTCTTTCGAACCGCCGGCTCATGCCGAAACCCTTCCCATTCGCCTTCGAGTCTGAACTTTTCGACACGGCCTTTTGTCGCTAGGAAACTTGGACACTGACTTTTGGCGCTCACTGCATAGGGTAGCTAGCACTGGAAGATCACTACACATTAATCACTAAGAAGGAACATGCTGACCCTTTGGATGCCTTTCAATTTGTGTTTGGCGGAAACCTTCCGCTCGAACCCTGTTCCGTTCCGTAAACTCTGTGCCGTTCCGACATAAGGTACCTACTATGCAGTATGGATGTTGCGCAGGCAAGGAACCTCAGCATTATCCGAAGTCTCGAGACCCCATTTACGTTGAGCCGAGACGTGGACATACGGTCGTAACCCGGATTCTGTGCAGCCTAAGATAACCCTGTCACCCTCACCCTCCACGTCGCTCTCCCTAAACCCCGGGAATTGCGCATTGTCACCGTTAAATCCGTCCGGGACGGCAACTTTAACCACATGAACGCCACTCAGCATGGCAGTTCTAGACCGTCAACGCCAGTAGCGGCTTCATCTTCGTGTCGCTGTGTCAGTCACTGCATGTCGCGCATCAGATCTGCACAGACCCTGAAGTCCTTTGAATATCCCTCACGGGATGAGCCCGGTGTTTTGAAAGAAACGGCCGCTTTCGGTGTAGCAGCCTGCGAGAGAGCGGACCTCATGTTTGGTGATGCAATTGTTCCAATTCACAAACAACTCAACGTCAAAAGCTGTTTCACAATGTGCCTGGCAGACTTCGTCAGAGAGTCAACTATTTGAGAAAAGCAGACGACAGGATGTGAAGGAAATATGCGCGAGCACAAGCATCTCTGTCACAATCAGTGCCGCTGTTAACAATATGCATTGTCGTCAAATGCGTGCATGTCTTCAGTAGTCCAGGGGCTTAGTTGATTCCACTGGTAGTCAAAATAAGCCTAGGCGTTGATATGCAGTTTGACTAACTGTCTGATAGATGAACTAAAGACTTCCCCGGCTGCTCAAGGCATCGTATTCTCCATATCCCAATATCGGCCGCTCTATCCAGGCCGTGTAGGCCATATCCGCAACCACAGGAGCAAAGATGATGACGCCGACAATTTGACCCAAACCCCAGTCGTTTCCTGAGTATTCGCCCCGTTTTCTAGTGACTGCGTTTGCTTGCACTGTTCGTAGACGGAATATGCAGAAGAGCAAGACACCGCCAAAGAAAAGTGGCACGAACAAGAGCAGTGCTTGAACCCATGGTTGGCCTTGCCAAAGCCTCTGGAGGACCCGTCGTATCTTGGATAACACGATGGTCTTCCTTCGTTCCTCTCCAAAGAATCTGTCGTCTTCCCGCCACTTTTCCAGGCAGACGCCAACTACATGCCACACAACGAACAGAAAAGTCAACAGAGAGGACATCATCTCGCATACTGCGAGAACCCAAAGCTCCCTGTCAGTGAGTTTTTCGCCAGTCTCAAAGCACATTCCCTCAATTCTGACACATTCCTGTATCGTTATAATTATTTCTCCTCCCTCACCCTTGGATTCGCCAATTTGGACCGGCGCCCAATTGTGTATGCATTGGGACAAGAAAGGATAGAAAAACAAGACAACGAGCATGGAGAAGAGTAATAGACGGAACTTCTGTCTCTTTTTCGTCTCTTCTGATTGTTTCTCGAGCTCCTTTTGTCTTTCGCTGTTCGGATGGAATATTCGCGTCGGCAGTAATGCGATTGGATATAAAAGCGGGAGAATGCAAACGGCGGAGATGGCGAGGGCGACCTGGGCTTCGTTGGCCCCAAAGTCGTCAGTCTTTCTCCCGAAGTCCTTGTCGACGAGCGTGACGATTGATGCCACTTCGATAGAGATCGCAAAGTAAATAGCGAAATCGAAGAACGCTTCAAGGCCTTTCCTAATGACAATTTGACAGAACTCCCATCCCGACCCTCGTCGTTGACGAACTGCCAACATCAGGATAGCCAAGAAGAAGCCGATACTCACTGCGATCGCATATACAATCGAGACCTGTAAGAGAAAGAAACAGTTAGAATCTCAGCTTGGTTTGTGATAGAAATGCTGCGTACTCCAATACCAGAAATATCCGGATTGCCTTCTCCCCAGACAGCACGGCAGATTTGCTCCTCGCATCCCTTAAGGGAACTGATGTCGTAGTTTGTTTCGGCCTTGAGTTTTACCATATAGCCTTTATAGTCGTGAAATAATTCGAGGGTGCTACAATTAGCCTTGGTATCGTCCGCCATCGTGCGTTGCAATAGATGTTTCGTGGCAAGACGAGTCGAGGATGAAGGCGTTCGGAGCAAGTCGAGCGAGAGACGAGATTTTCAAAATAATACAAGGCTGCCACCCCGACTTCTCAGCTGCTTTATAACCAAAGCTGACTATTATTAGAATCCATATCATCGAGGTCACTCAGTCACATTCCAGGCGACTGAAGACTAACGAGATAATGGGGTATCACAACGGTAATATTATCACAGGCGAGACTCTCAAGTTCAGGGCGACTTACTAACTACGCATGTCTTTGGTAAGGCTGTGTGTATCACAACTTTTGTCACCCACCTGGCTCTGTAACACTGATCCTTCATTAGGCAGGTTGGTATTTTCAGCTTCCATTCGCGTCTTTTAACTAATGAGATGAGGGTGTGAGACGAAAACAAAAACACGGTTTGTGAACGCCTTCTACGTTAGCTTGTAGTGCACCTACGCCTCGCATTCTTGGCATTCTTCATCTCCAGCCCGTCAGATTGAAGACCTATGTCAGCTCAGCCGCCTTAGAATATTTTTATCCCAGAGATCATGTTTTGCGTGTCATGATTCGAGTGCCACCGGCCTTGGCTGCCGACGACCACCAGTGCGAAAATCATCCAAGAAAGTGCATTTACGGATTTCTCCCAGCCTGCTTCCTCTGTCTCCCGAACGCAGCTGATATTATATTACGAGCCGTCGGTAGTCTATTTAGGAGGCTCAAATTATTTAGTCTTTCTTGTTGGTGAACATATTTGTGTTCTGCCTATGCCAGCAGTCCCTCATCATGACACCCGTTACCATGACTTCTGTCAGTAGAATGTCCCCTTCTTTAGGCGGGAAGTAAGGGTGTTTTTTAATATGGTAATTTTAACGGTATCGGGTTATATACCATCTCCTATGTTTACTATTATTTATTTAAACTTTAATGAAAAAATAACTAACTTCTTCTTATTTTTCTAATAAAGAATTTATAATTAGGCTACGGCTTAGAATTAGGTATTCGGGTCTTAGTAAATCTTATCGAGGTAAAATATAAAATCTTCGGGTTTATATTAACCTTTAGGCCCCCCGGCTACGTAGAACATAGTAACTACCTACTAGGGATTAGTGTTTAAATAAGAGTTAATTAAGTACCACAATTCCTAATTAATAGGGTAGAATACTCTATTTATAGTGGTCTTATCGCTTATCTATTATACCCAAAAAGGGTAGTCCTTCTACTTCCCTGAGAACTTTAAGGGTATTAATAGTGGTTTATAACGCATCGGTATCTCTATCACGAGGTGGCGGCTACCCATTAGCGGGGCTTCGGTGCCTACATCTTCCATAGGGGTCGGTAACGTCGCCCCTGAACCTCAGCTTCGCTCCAGCTCATTAGAGAGCTCAGTAATCCTCGCTTATAGGGGCCCGAGGGCCTCGTTTAAGGTTAACTATAGTTAGGCCTATAATTCGTCAACTATTATACTAGCTGATATCCTCTTCTTAACTGGTGGGGAGCTACGCTCTACCTAGCGTCCAACGTTCATCGATTTATCGTCAGGGAACTACACTCAACCTAGGATTCCACTTCATAACCAATAAGGAACCAGGCTTAACCTAATAGTATCTTATATAATAGATAAAACTGAGTTTGAAATATGCGAAGGGCTGGTCCTAGGCCTTATCTCAACCGAAAGGTAACCAAATACTGTTTATTTTAAGTTGAGGAGGAAAAGGGTAAACTATGATATGGCGCGAAATCTCTACTTCTTAGGGGGTGGGAACTAGTGGGGCACCGGTGCGAGCACGGGAATAGCCCGGGCATAACCACCGGGTTCGGCCCGTGACAATTATTGCTATATTCTATAAAATCCGGATTAGGGAAGGAGATGAATAGAAGACGGTGTTTAGGACGAGGTATAGGTTATACAAATAAATAGTTACCCCCTTTGGTCTAATTAGAGCCCCTACGACGTTTTAGTAATATATTAACTATACCTTATAAGATTTCCTAGATGAGTTCTACTCAGTTTATATTAACGATATCCTAATTTATTAAGATAGCTCCCTCTTTGACCATAGAGAGAAAGCTAAGAAGGTCCTCGAACATTTAAGCGTTATAGGCCTGTATATGAATACTAATAAGTGCGAATTCGAGGTTGAGAGCGTTAAATATTTAGGGTTTATTATTAATACTAGTAAGGGAATTTATATAAACCCTAAGAAAATTAAAATAATCCAGGGATAGGAAGTACCCTGATTAATATAAGGAGTCCATGGATTTATCGATTTTACTAACTATTACTAGTAGTTTATACCCAACTTTTTAAGAATTACACAACCCCTAATAACCTTAACCAAAAAGGATATACTATTTATTTAAAGTAAGGAGTGCACTAGAGTATTCGAAGAGCTGAAAATACTCTTAATTAGTATACTTATATTAGTTTACTAGGACCCTAATTAAACTATAATACTCGAGACTAATTCGTTTAGTTATATAATAGGAGGTGCTTTATTATAGTATAACAACGAAGGGATCCTAAAGCTTATAATATTCTTTTTACACAAGAACCTACTTATTAAATATAATTACACAATATACAATAAGGAATTATTAGTAATAATATATTACTTAAAGTACTGGGATTCTGAACTGCGGAGTATAGAAGAGTTTACTATTTTAATTAGTTACCTAAATTTAAAGTATTTTATAATAAAAAGATAATTAAGTAAATATTAGATTAGGTGATCAGAATTACTATCCTATTATAACTTGATTATTTAGTTTAGACCTAGTAAAAAAGTAGTAGTTCCTAATATATTACTGACATGTAAGTAGAATATCCCTAGTACCTTATAGGATAATAGGTTAAAGGGTTGGAAAATAAAACTCCTAAAAAGTAGGATTAACGTGTTATAAGTTAATAATATAGTAATAATTAGAGAAGTTCCGGTCTAATTAGGGTAAGGAAAAAGGGTTAAGTTTAATATAAGAAACGCCCCTAGAGATATAAATTAGGTTGATGACCCTAACTTAGATAAGATGGAACCCCCCTTAAACCCTTTTAAAAAAGAGTTATTATACTCCTAGTAGGATAAAGCTTTAAATTAGAATAACTAATATTAATAAATTAGGGAAATAATATAAAAAGGAGATTAATAACTTCCCTTATAGTAGAAGTTACTAATAATATTATTAGAATAACGTACATAATAAGCGAGCGGCGCAGACAAGCGAGCGGCGCACTGGACCACGACCATACGACCGTCAACCTTCACACACGCATTTCTCCACGAAAAATAATACCACCTTTAAACAATAAAACTTAATTGATCCTTATTATCGAAGTTATTAAAAAAAATCTGAATTTCTTAGTATAGTCCATTAAAAGGATTTATTCTATACCGGAATCTATTTTACGTATACATTTTAAAAAAAAAGATTTTATAATATAATAATATACCTAATTCCTAGAATTTAACTAAATTAGAAGAGTTATTAATTATTAATTATATACTTAACTTAAATTTATAATTATTTCCTCCCCGGTTTTATAAAGTGGAAAACATAGTTAATTAATTATTCGGGGATCGTAACGTACCGCCGGTTAGTAAACGATAAGCTTCTAACTTCGTTAAATAATAACTACAACTTAGAACGCATTTTTTAGAGGTATAATTATAAGAGAGCTCTATACGAAGATTTAGATATTATTCGTAGTTAGTTTATACTAGTGTATAATATAATTACTAAGTATGGGATTTAGGAGTATAATATTTATAATTTTCATAAGATTAGTTTTATAATAGGTGTTATCTTATTAAGTATAATTATAATAAATACTAAAAAAGTTCTAAAGTTAAAAAAGCTTAACTTGGAAACTAGGAATGGGTTATAATTATTTAGGGACTTAATTCCTAAGGTTAGGCGATCCCACCGTTTATTATTATTATAAGTAAATACCACCTTTCGATTTAGTATAAAAAGAGCCCTCTACTTTAAGATTGGGTTATCACTACGTTTAATAATAGCTAGACTATGAACAAGAGAGGTCTAAAATAGATCCAGCATTTCGATAAACATTCTAAATCGAAAACTATGAGTACACATCTGCGAAGGGCCAGGCCTAGGTGTTTTCGACCTTAGGGTGCTCTATTACTGTTTACTTCAAGCTAAGGAGCGGAAGAGAGGAAGTTCCTCCCAAGGGGGCCGGTGTAAGAATCTATACTGCTGGAGAACAAAGGGGACCTCTGGTGGGACGCCGGAGGCCCCTTTGACCGGAGGGCTCTTTTTTGGATGCTGGTTAACGCCTCAGGCAAAGCTTAGGCCATCGTGGGCATCAGCCCGTAACAACATCGTCTTCTTATCCTAGATGAGCATAAAAATCACTATTCAATAAACTTTGAATTATTCTATAAGGAGAATAATATTATTATACTCTATATACCCCCCCATTCATCTCATATACTCCAACCTCTAAATGTGGGATGTTTCAGCTCCCTTAAGATTATATATAAGAAGGAAATCGAATTAAAAATACGAGTTAGTATAATCCACGTCAAACGTCAGTAAAGAGGACTTCTTTTCTGCGTTTTTAATAGTATTCATAACATTTATTATAAAAAAGAATATTCAGGGAGGTTTTAAAGGTTTTAGACTAGTTCTAATAGACCCAGAGAATATTATTTCTAAACTAGATATCAAGTTCCATACCCTATCACTTTCCGGATCACTTCCTCAAACACCCACCCCTTAGGTTTCTAAAACACTAAATAACCTAATAGAGGTAAGTTCTTAATTAGAACTTATTAAAACTCGAATTACCCGTTATTAAAATAGTTCCCCGATAACTATTATCCAAGTTGTTAAGTAATTATCGAAGGGTACTTAGGGAATTATATATTACTATGCTCTTATAAAATCGGAAAACCGGATCCTTTGAGAAGAGAATTCGCTATTTAGTCGACGTCGGAGAGCTAAAAAAACACATCTCCGAGGAAGAGAGAGTCTTATTATAGGTAAGGGACAGGACATTCATTCACAGAATAAGGTAAATACACAGGTCATAAAGGAAAAATAACAGAGTAGTGGTCATAAACCGAGGACGGAGACGAAGTAAAGGCAATATAGTATTTACGGTAACCCCGGCCATAACTCACAAACGTGTCCAATAAAAGTAAAGACGTCTCAAGAAGACGATTCCGAGTGATTTCAATTAAATTAATGCGTTGTTGTTGAATTGGTGCGACGAATGGTCGCATGGTCGTGGTCCAGTGCGCCGCTCGCTTGTCTGCGCCGCTCGCTTATCATGTACGTTATAATAATTAACGTAAAACTATAACCCTCCTCCAAGCTTCCGGACAAATAAAACAAGCAATAATATAAGAGAACTACTAACCCTAATAAACCCTTTATTTAATAGTTTTATAAGAGTTTACTATAATATAATTAACTCTTCCCTTAATATATTATATAAGGGTCCCTAGGTTATTATTTTGATTATAAGAGTCTTTTTTAATAAAAATAGCATAGTCAACGTTCTTCTAATATAGTAATAATTAATTAGCCTTATCTCAGTTAAAGATATATAGGAATTTACAGTAATGCATAGGGAGTTTTGTCCTAGGGTTTAATTTCTTTTTTTAGTATTAGGGCCTTTTTAATATTAGCTAAACTTATAGAGAATACGTTTAGGGTAGATATACTAAGGGGGGTCTCTCTTTTCTTTTATGCTCACCTGATTAGGGCTGAGAATACCGATCTAGTCTACTACTGGATTAGGAACTTTGGATCTTGCCGGGCCTAATTTGGTTTCTTTTTTGTTACCTAGTAGTTCACAATACTTATATATAGAGTACCTCACACTGGTTAAACCATGACGTCATTGTTAATTATTTAGGATTTTCTAAGGATAATGTTATTTTTTTAATTAGGAAAAAAAAATTAACGTGGTTCATCATCGACCAGGACACCATCATCGACCAGGACACTTTTCCCACCTTCATCACTAACAACTTCCATATCTCAACCAAAATCAATTAAATTAATTACAACTACTCAGAATCACTTAAACTACTTATTTTCACAACCTCTAAACAGGTTTTTACGTTATAACCGGTCTTACAATAAATACCACAATATCATAAACCTATCCGACGACGCTTTAATAACCCCTCGTTTTCCTCCTCTTCACACCCTTCCTCTTTAACAATACCCTTTTTAGCCATAGCATCCCTTACCTAAGACCCTTCTAATACCCCTCCATCCTATAGTCTAATTCTTTTAGCTCTACGGCGTTTACTAAGGGCCGTATTTGCATCTCGAAGATAGCGTAACTCTTCCTCCATAAGGGCAATTATATGGGAAATGTACTATAAACCTTTTAAAAACTTATTAGTAGTTTCATAAATTGGTGTTAGTGAGCTTCCCTGATACTTAGAGATTCTTTCCTTTATAAGTGAAAACTAAGAAATAGCCTTGTTAGTGGTTTAAGGTGTCTTAGAAACCCAAGGGTTAGGTAACCTAATAGGGGTGTTCAGGGTTATTAGTGTCCATAATTGTATATCTAACTTAAAAAGGATAGTCTAAGGGTTATAATAAATAAGCCCAGCCCCTCTGAAACCCCCATAGATGTTTTCCTAGGTAAAGGTTTAAAGGAATACGGCCTTAAATACGAGGAAGAACTCGGGTTTAGTGATATGGGTAATCCGGGCTTTAATAAAGTGCTCAATCTAAGAGCCATATCTCAGCTTTAATACACTATAATAACCAACGTCGAGAAGTTGGGTTACATGTGATGAATAAGCAGGCAAGCAAATAGTTATAATCTTATTCTCTTTATAATACTCCTCGAAATCGCTGCTAACGTGGCTTTCATAGCCATCAACGACTAGCATCCGATATATGCCTCTTAATCGCTATTTTAAGTATTTATCAAAATGCTGAAGCCATTAGAGGGCAATCTCGTTATCGGTCCATCCATTAGAAGTTGTTTTAACTACCCAGTTATCCGGAATTTGGGCCTCGGAGTACTAACTCGCAAAGTGGAAACGGCCCTAAACCACTAAAAAAAAGTAGTATCATATAGCCATCACCAATAATATAATAAATCGCTATTACCCATTCTCTATTACTAGGTTAAACCTTTTTTAGTTTCCTAATCTAATTAAAATATATAATAACTATTCTAAGCTGGATTATACCCATCATAAAGCTGGTCTTATCGAAGTTATAAAATTTTTTGTTCATAATACCGAATTTCGATCGCATATTAGCCATAAGTCGAAACAAAGGCTCAATAATCGTAGGATCTTCGTAGAGGCCTCTCTAATAGTTATAAATACGAGAAAATCGCGTTTTGAGCTCTGGGCGTCGCTGAACGAAGTGTTCTATCTAGCACTTCCCGACCGGTCGGGAAGCACACTTCCGGAGCAGTGTATTGGCCATATCTTCCATATCCACGCGTCGGGGCAAGAATCCTCGAGAATCTAAGTTAATAATATATCAAACAATTGCCTCCTCCTCGGTTTCTATTAAATTCAATCGTGTATTAATATTATCGGCTTTAACAGTTCAACCATTCATTCTAGCGTAAAGGGTAGCTTTAGGAACATTATAAATAATCGCTATGCATCGGATACTTAATTATAAAATTAATCGAATTACTTTAATCACTAAATTAATCCTATTTTCGGATAAAGTATTAGGTATTATATAATAGAAGAAAAGACGTATTAAAATAGGAGGATAATAGAGGTGGGAAAAGTGTCCCGGTCGATGATGGTGTCCCGCTCAATGATGAACCACGTTAGTGTTATTTATAATTATTAGTATTAATATTAGTGTAAGTAATATAATAAATTATACTAGGGATTATAATGGTAATTTGTATTAAGTTCTGAGGTATAATACTAATACGTAGTAAGTAGAGTTTTTTAGTGAAAGCGTTACTAATTAGGGCGTATATTAAATACCCTATATTAATATAAGTAGTTATATAATGTATTTTATTAATTCCCATATTTATGTAAAATAAATTATAATTTATACTTTTTAATAACCTTTCATTCCTTTATAGTTTGTTCCTTTTGATGATTATTTTTATTAAAAGTTACTTTTTTCCTAAGTTCTTAGAGTTTTAATTAGAGTTATTATTTATTTTACTTTATTTTTTAGTTTTTCTTTTAGAAGTCTTAGTCTTTTTTGGTTTTTTTATCCTTAGGGCATTGCTATTTTATATAGCCTTTTTTATTATAATTATAATATCTGCGAGTTTCCTTTTGGTTTAGTTGTTTGCGGACTTTTTTGTCCCTAGTTAACTTGTTTACCTTTGTAAGTTCCTAATTTATTTAATTAGGTTAGGGGGACTCTAATTAACTATTCTATTTCCGAGGGGACTTAGTTTTTATTTAGTTAGGGGACAACCGAGCAGCGAACAACGGCCAGCAAGAGACGGGAGACGCAGCGATGGGAAACGCGCTCAGTGGTGGAGTGCGCAGTAGTGGAGCAGAGTGTCACGACGCGCGCAACACACGCAGCTCCTTGCCCACTAATACCTGTAACCTGCTCCGTGCTGGCCTGCTTGTACTGCGTATCCGTCCTTCTAGCAGGACCTGACCAAGATCCAAGGTGCCCAGGCCCTCGGGATTGATGAATCAGGTCTCGCTAGCGCACGATCCCTGGGGGGCTGTTGGCCTCTAAAAGGTGGGGTTAGCGATCTCCTACGCTGATGTTTACGGTGGGCTTAGTAGGATTCGCTATCCAATTCTGAGCTTATAATTAGGAGTATCTAGGTATATATAGTGTATACTATTAGCTTATTAATTATATGTCGCAAAAGTGGAACCACAATTACGGGACAGTAATTGTGGGCTATATTATGACACACCCCCCTAGACCGAGGAGAGAAGAGGTCTGCTAACTAAGGAATTAGCACCGGCTTACACTCACAGCTGACAAGTCCTTACTGACTGTTACTGGGTGCCGGCCACTTTCAGCTGGCAAGTCTAACCTTCCATTTCGGTGACTTGCTGCTGAAGCGAGAATGGGTGAGCATAACGAGGCTCGAACCCATGACCTCTAGGTCGGCCCACATACTGCCACTTTAGCAAGGCGTTTTAGCCATTCAACCAGAGGGCTCATAACTGTCGTAAAAGTGGAACCACTTTTACGACATTATACTAATAAGGGGGGCTTTTATTATGGTATTTAAGGTTTTTTGAAAGTAGTTAATCCTTATAATATTTAATTAGTGTTTTCCTCCTACTTCTATAAGCTCTTTTTTAAATTTAGGGAGAAAATAAGTAAAACTCTTATTCTCCTTTTACTATATAGTCCTTAGTTGGTTAAGGGCTTATATTTTTGTGTTAAGGTCTGTGTAAAAACCCTTTAAGTATTTTATAGATTTATCCGGGTTCTTTGACCTATTAGCCCCTCCTTGCGTATAATAAGTGCTTGTTATGGCCTGCATAGTGTTTTTTAGCTTAGAGTAGATATAAGTGAATATGGTTAACTCTGAACCGAAGACTTTTTTATTTATACTTATTTTCTCTTTTATTTTAAGGTGCTATTATTGAAATTTTTTATATAATTTATTAAATTTTAGTGAGTTAGGAATTTAATATTTGGTTTATTTCGAAGGTAGTATATAAACCTAATTAGGGGGAATTGGTGTTATAGAGGGTATTAGGGACTAGTTTAATATTAAGGTCGGGTACTTAGGTTCTGCTAGGGCTTCCTATAACAGTTGAATCTGCTCTTATTGGGTTTCTTACTTAGTTATTTAGGTGGTCCGTATCTCTTATAGTTAGGTTGCTAGTTGTCCGATTAGTTACATTGCCTGTTGTGAATTTCTAGATAATTTAGTGTTACATTTTATCGTTACGTGGTTGTCGTTTATCCTGGTGTTTTGTGTTTAGTAGTGACCGTAGTATGTTTGATGATGCGGTTGAGGTACTCTATTATGGGTGTATATATGCGTTTTTTTTGAGTTTATAATAACCTTTAGGTCTAATTAGGGTGTACTGATTAGTTTTAGATGTTCAGGGACTCCTTAGGTTAACCCGTCTAGAACTTCTTACCACTCTTATACAGGTCATGGGCTTCTGTATTAGGCGTTTAATTGATTGCTTTTGGTGATTTTGAAAATAATGTAACGGTCCAAGCACGTATATTATAACTAGCTATGGCGACTACTACGAGTATCTTTCAGATAAGGCGAAAAGAAGGAAAAGTCTGCTGCCCCACAAATCCGTTGGGTCCTGATCAGGTCTCCCTGGGCCTGATCAGGCTTAGTAAGCAGTGGTTGGCGTTGAACATGGCCGAGTGGTTCCGAGGCCTCTGATCGGGCCTTAGCCCGTGACATATCTTTAGTACCCTATAGGACGATAGGTTGGAGGGTTGGAAGATAAAACTTTTAAAGAATAGGATTAACGTATTAACGTACATCCCGGGTGAGTCGTCATCCCGGGTGAGTTATCACCTAAATCGCACCACACACACGTTATCCCTACAAAAACAACCACAACACGAAAAATCAATTAAAATTTACTCAGAATCATCTTCCGTAATAGAAACTATATCTATTTCACATATGCAAATATTATGTCCAGTTTAACCACAATTACTACACCTCCGTCCACCTAATTTTGCCCTCCCCGCCTGACCACTATTCTGATGTGTTTCCTGTTTCACCTGTTTATCTACATCTCTCTGAGTAATTAAATCCTATACCTCAGCTATAGTGAGGCTTCTTTTATATTATATTCGGGGTTTTTAGTTTTACGATGCTTACTAATAACTATAAGTTCCCGGCGACTGATTTTGAACTCTTTATTAATAAGAGTATACCTATGTATTGTGATTATTAAAGCTTTCCTCTATTATTTAATAACTTCAATAATTGATATTGGGGAGCTATTCTGATGTCTCCTAATTTGATTAATAATATAATTAGTATACGAATTCGCTTCCATCGGGTTATTAGACGTCTTTAGTATCTAAGGGTCTAGTAAATCCATAATGTTTAGCGGGGGTATTAGAGTCTTTTTCTTTAAAACCAACTTAGGAATAACATATTATGGGTTATAAGGAATAATTCCTATACCTCTAAAACCTACCTGGATATTCTTTTCTATAAAGGTGTCTCTAAATACTATATAAAATACTACGAAGAAGTCTTCCTTAGTGATATACTATGTACCAGCTCATAATACCATCTCAATTTACTTATTATATAATATCTTAAGTAGCCCAAAACAACTTAAATTAAGAGGTTATAGTAAGTGAAATGAATGGGGGGGCATATAAAGCGGGATAATATTATTCATTTTATAATATTTTAGAAAACCATCTAAATAATAACTTTCGTAATCGTCGAGGATAAAGAGGTAATAAATACCCAAAGTTCGTAATTTAGTATACTAATTAAAATATTAAATCCATTCTAAACCCTTTTTATTTATTATTTAATTATTTTTAGTTGTTGTGATAATTGTGTGTAGTAGTAGAGGACTATTAGTATACTAGCTTTCGAATCGCTTTTTACCCGTAATAACGATAAATAAGGGGACAGCGTAACCACTAAAACTAATACCCTAAATCACAATAACCCATTCCCTATTCCTAGGTTATACTATTAAAGGCTTCGAAGACCTTTTTACACTTATAATAACCTTAGTTATACGAAGGACGCCTATTATAAACCTAATCTCATCGAAGTTATAAATATTAGAATTCACTATATTATATTTCACAACTATGTTCACCATAAGGCGGAACCATGCGTTTATCGTATTTGGATTTTCGTATTAGGCTCTCTTATAATTGTATACATAATAGTATTTCGATCAGAGGTCTAGGTATCGTTTAAGGAATAATGTAACCCAGTTCTTCTCGACATGTCCACTATTGTGGACGCAGAGGAGTTGGTTTATTATATCCGCTACGTAGGAATACCTTAGTAGAAATCCTTGGGCCTCGAGATTTTTAATATACCAAAGAATTTCTACTTCTTCTAAATTATTTAATTTCCGACTATTCGATATTATATTATATTAGGTATATTTAACTTTAAGTTTATTAGTAAGGGTTATTCGAGGGACGTTATAAATATAAATAAGTAAAATAATAGTTTAGTTGGTCGTGGATTTGAAAACTCTAATTATAGCGACAATTCTGGTTTTTTTCAAAAAGGTGTTCTATTATTATTAGTAGAAGAAAAGGTGATTTAGTTTATAGACACGTGTAATGTAGTTTGGGTGACGACTTACCCGGGATAACAACTCAGGGATAACAACTCACCTGGGATGTACGTTATTACTTAAATAGATAATTAATTTTTAAAAGAGGGTCCTAGTATATAAACGCTTAGAACTAAGTTATTAGCTTTAATTAAGAGGGGAGTCTTAGGGTTAATAAGTGCGAAGGGCCAGGCCTAGGTATTTTCGACCTTAGGGTGCTCTATTACTGTTTACTTTAAGCTAAGGAGTAGAAGAGAGGAAGTTCCTCGTAAGGGGGCCGGTGTAGGAATCTATACTGCTGGAGAACAAAGGGGACCTTTGGTGGGGCGCCGGAGGTCACCGGAGGCCCTTTGATTGGAGGCCCCTTTGACCGGAGGGTTCTTTTGTTGGATACTGGTTAACGCCTCAAGCAAAGCTTAGGCTATCGTGGGCATTAGCCCGTAACAAATGCCCCCTCCTTTCTCCCCCACCTCCCCACTGGTATTCTGCTAGTGTACTAGCGGCTATTAATTTACTATCCTCTAACGTCTTCTTAGGGTATATACCAGGTCCCTATCCACTATATTAATTTCTTTATACCACTGTTCATACTTATCTAAAACCTCTATCTCCAATACTACTTCCATAAGCTCCCAAGTTAACTCTACATAACCTTATTATTTAACTAGGGCTTAGCGACGGTGCCCTCTACTTACCCACTACCACCTTACTACTAATATATCTTCCACAAACTATTCAGGATCTCCGTTTATATTATGAATTAGGGGTGGTTATTTATTAGTTGTTTTTTACCTTAGTAACGGGTTATTAGCTATTCTATGGAGAAGGTCCACGTAGAAGTATAGATAGATACTAGTTAGTATATTTAGCTCTATTATATAAGCTAAGATCACCTATGTAACTTCATATTTATAGTGAAGCTACGCTAGCCTTTTACTTGGCCTTAGGGATAAGTAGTTAGCGACGTTTAGCTACACTTTGTTTCTAACCTTGTACCACTTAGTTGGTCCCCTAATACAGTTAGTGGAGTTTTCACTTCGCTACTAAGTAGCTATTATTACTACTTAAATAAACTTTATAGTATCCTTTATCCTTTAAACTAACTATTTTACTGTTTCTTCTTAATTCGTTTTTAGCTGGTTATCTTCTTTTACTACTAGTAAAAGGTCAACATAGTATTTATATTTTATAAAAAATAGGGCCATTATTATAGTAATACTTATTTAGTTCCTAAGAGCTAATTGCACACTGGGCAACAGTTCCCCCTAATTATCCTGGGTATATGTTATATATATAGAGAGAATTACTTAGATCTCTTAGTTAAGATGTTCCGTCCCTCTATTTATTTACGAGTAATAAGTAATACTTAATAACCGTTTTACACCGGTTAACTTATAGAATTCCTTTTAAAATCAGCTTATCTAATTCGATCCTCGGTTACTAATTATTATCCATAGTATTCTATAAAACTTATAATAATAAGAGAGGAACTACTAAGCATAAACTTCAATGTCCATAATTTCTATCTCTTTTAATATAAGGTTCTTCGATAACCTGTTTATAATAACCCATAAGTATTAGGCTTTTTCCTTTTTTATTAGAGGAAAGTTAATAATAAAGTCTATTAATAAGTTGTAGTAGATGCGGTTAGGTACCGGTAGGGGTTTAAGGAACCCTTTTTTAGTTTACTTTTAAATGTGTATCCCTTTATAGGTATCGTAGTTTTATATAAACCTCCGAACTATCTAAGACTGGCTTGGCCAGAAGAACTATCTGCTTACTATTACCAACGTGCTATTCAGTCCTAGGTAGCTATTAGTATACGAATTATGACACCTTTATATAATCTTAGTTTACAATTCGTTTAGGTGGTCGTTGCGAAGGGCTGGTCCTAGGCCTTGTCTCAACCGAAAGGTAGCCAAATACTGTTTATTTCAAGCTGAAGAGGAAAAGGGTAAACTACGATATAGCGCGAAATCTCTGCTTCCTAGGGGGTGGGCACTAGTGGGGCACCGGTGGGGCACCGGTGGGGCACCAATACGAGCACGGGCATAACCCGGGCATAACCACCGGGTTCGGCCCGTAATACTACCCCCCTCCTCCCCCCGCACAGCCTCTAGTTCCTAGTTAGCCTCCTAGGGGGCACCTACGCATACACTACGTCTCCGTTGTTCTCTAATATCAGCCCATAGTACTCCTCGTAACAATCCAGCACCTCCGTTTCCTTTATAACACCGGCTAGCTCCCACGTGGGGTTAATATAACCCTCCCACTTCACCAGGGCTTCACATCTTTTCCCTTTACCCACCATTTTCCATTTAGTAGCGTAAATCTCCTCTATCTACTACTCATCCTCGCTATCTACTTCCCTAATAAGTGGCGGCTAATAATCCAACTGAATTTGGCCTAGGAGGGGGTCACTAGCTAACCTCCGGAGGACGTCCACGTAGAATCACAAGTAAATCCCTCCTAGCATATTCAACTCCACTACGTACACATTCACCACCTTAGTAACTCGGTATTAATAGTATAACTATATAAGCTTTTTACTTAGGTATAAGGACTTATAGTTCACAACGTTAAACCAGACTTTATTACCTACCTAGTACTTATCTACTAGTAACCAATAACGGTTAACACTTAATTCGTAGTACTACTACGTTAAGGTTATTATAGCCTAGGTAAACGTTATAACGTCCTTTATTTTAGTTATTAGTTTATCCGTGGCTGTAACGGTCCAAGCACGTATATTACAACTAGTTATGGTGACTACTACGAGTATCTTTAAGATAAGGAGAAAGGAAGGAAAAGTCTATTGCCCCATAAATCCGTTGGATCCTGATTAGGTCTACTTAGGCCTAATTAGGTTTAGTAAGTAGTGGTTAGTGTTAAATATGGCTAAGTAGTTCCGAGGCCTCTAATCGGACCTTAGCCTATGATAATTACCCCTTTCCTCCCTTCCCTTCCTAAGGGATATTCCCGTAATCGGCCTTATAACGGTCCAAGGCCGTTATATCCACTAGTATATCTATTAGCTCCTAGGTGAATTAGGTATAATCCTTTTATTTTACTAAAACCTTTTATCTACTCTATACTTTCCGTATATTACGGATCTCCTTAACTTTAAACTCCTCCCTATTAGCCACTAGTATCATAAGTGGCTGGGCATTATCACGGCTTTGTAACAACAACGAATCAACTCTAGTATACCTAATTAGGCTTACATAGAAGATGTTATGGATCTCTGGTAGTATATTTAGCCGGTAAGCATAGGATTTAATTAGTTTAAGGATAGTGTACTTTACGTTAACTTAGTTGAACTTCTTTAATAGTTAATTAAATTGGATATTCCATAACCTCAACTAAACCTTATCCCTAGGCTTAAACTAATTAGATGGTTAGTATTTTGTATTTACGGTAATCTTTTATTTCTCTTATATTACTACTATTACCACCTAAGCCCACTTAAAAGTATTCTTTAGCTTTTAAATTAGAGCCTCTACTTTTATTATAGGAGTCTTATTGCTATTCCGCAGGGGTTCCTCTACTCTAATTAGATCTAAGTTATACCCATAAGTAATAAAGAACGGGCTAAGCCCTATTAATAAGGTGACCTAGTTATTAATAACTATTATTACTATTAGGAGTAGTTTATATTAATTATCCTAAGTATATACTATGTATACTCTAAGATAGGTTTCCATTACCTGGTTTACCCTCTTTATAGCTCCGTTTATTTCTAGGTGGAACGTTATAGAGAGTCTTTATTTAATCCATAATAATTAGTAGAGTTATTTTTATATAAGACTCATAAATTATAATCCCCTATTTGATATAATTATATGAGGTATCCCATAATACCTAATTAAACCTCGGATTAGTTGGTCTATTACTGTATCCGTTGTAATGTTTTTTAATAACTTAAAGATTATGTTCTTTAATAGATAATCGGTCACTACTATAATGTTTATAGCCCCATCGTAGCAGGAAGGGGGTAGTCCTGTTATAAAGTCGATAAAAACCTCTACTCAGATCCGTCCAGGGATAAGTAGAGGCTTTAATAGGCCCCTCTTTTTGTTGTGTTATATATTTCCTCGTCTATAAATGTCGTAATTCCTTATAAATCTTTGGATATCCTAGGATAGGCCTGGTTAGTAGAACTAATAACTAATTAGGGCCTTTAAAGTGTCCCTCCCTGGATATCCCATTAACGTGGAGTTGTAGAACCTCTAGATTAAACCCGTCCTTAGGGGTTCGTAATATAGAATCCAGATTTTATCCCTCTACAATAATCTCTTATTATCGTCGATCATATATTTTAATAATATTATCGGTAATTTCCACTACGAGGGAAGTTATCGGTTTCCTCTTTATACTACCCCCCTAATTAGTTAATATTAGTTATTCTAGTCTAAGACTTTATCCTATTAGGAGCATAATAGCTCTTCTTTAAAAGGGTTCAAGGGGGGTTCCGTCTTATCTGAGCTAGGGTCATTGGTCTAATCCATGTCTCCAGGGGAGTCTTTTATACTAGACTTAACCCTCTCTACTTGCCCTAATCAGGCCTACACTTCTCTAATTACTATTATATTATTAACTCATAATACGTTAATCCTGTTTTTCAGGAGTTTAATCTTCTAACCCTCTAACCTGTTGTCCTATAGGGTATTAGGGATATCCTATTCGTATTTCAATAGTGTATTAGGAACTACTACTTTTTTACTAGGTCTAAACTAAATAGTGAAGTTATAATAGGATAATAATTCTAACCACCTAATCTAATGTTCATTTAACTATCTCTTTGTTATAAAGTACTTCAGATTTAGGTGATTAATTAGAATAGTAAACTTTTCTATACTCCGTAGTTCTGAATCCCAGTGCTCTAAGTAGTGTATTATTACTAATAATTCCTTATCGTATATCGGGTAATTATACTCTATAAGTAGGTTCTTGTGTAAAAAAAACACTATAGATTTTAGGATCCCTTCGTTATTATACTATAATAAAACACCTCCTATTATATAACTAAACGAATTAGTCTCGAATATTATAACTCGATTAGGGTCCTAGTAAGCTAATATAAGTGTACTGATCAGGAGCGTCTTCAGCTCCTTGAACACTCTAGTGCACTCCTTGCTCCAAATGAACGGTATGTCCTTTTTGGTTAAGGCTACTAGGGGTTATACGATCCCCGAAAAGTTGGGTATAAACTACTAATAGTAATTAGCAAAACCGATAAACCCACGAACTCCTCACACTAATCGGGGCACTTCCCATCCCTAAATTACCTTAATCTTCTCAGGGTCCACACGAATTCCCTTACCAACATCAACAATAAACCCTAAATACTTAACACTCTTAGCCTCGAATTCACACTTATTAATATCCATATACAAGCCTGCAGCACTTAGGTGCTCAAGGACCTTCTTGACCTTCTCTCTATAATCAGAGAAAGAACTATCCAAATAAATCAGAACATCATTAATATTAGCTAAGCAGAACTCATCTAAGAAATCTCATAAGGTGTGACGGGCTGGGCCCTCTTGGAGGCTTCGCAGCCTCTCAGCCATGGACTCCGCTTACCTAAGCCCGGCTTACCTAAGACGGATCAACCTTAGGCCTGATCAGAGCAAATGGGTCCTGTGGGGCGGAAGACATTTTCTCCTTTTCTCTCTTATTTTAAAGATACTCGTAGTAGTCACCATAACTAATTACAATATACGTACTTAGATTATTATATTATTTTTAAGATCTTAGTATTATTAGAGATAACGAGAGTACGCTGAGTACGGAAATAATTATCGACGAAAAGCAAGTCTACGACCTTAGTGGGAGTAGCAAAGAGTCCTAAGCGGGTTAACCTGAAGGTCCCTGAACACTTGAAGCTGATCAGCGAGGTCTAATTAGGGCTAAGAGGTTTTAATAAACTCGAAAAAACGCATTCCGTATAGTAGAGTACCTTAACAACGTCGATTAGTATACTATGGTTACTATTAAATAAAGATGTGCAGAAAGAACAATAACCGTATTACGATAAAAGATAACGTTAACCTATCCGGAAACCCACAGTAGCTAATGCAGTTAATCGGTTAGTTATCAGCCCAGCTACAGGAGATGCGGACCACCTAAGCAGCTAAATAAGAAGCCTAACAAAAGTAGATTCGAATACTACAATAGACCCTAGTAAAACCCAGGTACCCAACCTTAACGTTATACGAAGCCCCTATACCCTCTACAACGCCGATCCCACCCAATTAGGCCTACGCACCACCTCCCAAATAACCGAGACACTAAATCCCCGATCCACCAAAGTTTAATGGATTACACAAGAGATTTTAATAATAGCACCTCGAAATAAAAGGGAAAATAAGTGTAAACAAAGAAGCCTTTAGTTTAGCATCAGTAGTGTTTACTTATATTTACTCTAAACTAGAAAACACTATATAAGTTATAGTGAACACCTATTATTCACAGGGAGGAGCTAATAGGTCGAAGAACCCTGAATAATTTATGGAATACCTGAAGGGTTACTACATAGACCCTAACGCAGAAGTATAAGCCCTTGATTAACTAAGAATAATACATTAAAAGGAGAACGAGAATTTTACTCACTTCCTTCCTAAGTTCGAAAAGGAGCTCACAGAAACGGGAGGAGGATACTAGTTGGACAACATCAGGATTAACTACCTAAAAAGAGCTCTAAATATTACGATAAGAACCCCTTTAATTAATATAATTAATAAACTAACGGCCTATATTATATACACCCAGATGCTCTTAATGATAAGATCAGAGTTAAATAGTGAATTATACTAAGCTCACTATAAGCATTAATATAGGAGATCACTAATACCCGGCCAGAACAAAGTCGAGTTATTAACTAAATAAGATAATCGGATAGGATTACCTTAACTTAATTAGATGGATTAGGAACCCACTAAGGTAAACCGGATAATTAAGGATAAACTAGTCCGAAGAAGGTTAAGCTAAGAGGAAACCTGTAAATACTATAATTATGGTAAGAAGGGGCATATACAATAGAGATGCCCTAGAGACCGGAAAAATAAGGAGACCAAAACCTTAAAAGGGAAGACCAAAGAGCATAGCGAAATAGATATTAGCTCTAATTAGGACTCTGAGGACTCAGGAAAAGAGTAACTCCTAGTGAAAGTCGTTATTAAGAGGAACAAGCTGTGGAGGAATAAAAGGTTGTTAAAAAGAGTATAAATTATAACCTATTTTACATTAATATCGGGATTAATGGGATACATTATACAACTACTCTTATTGATATAGGATGTTTAATATACGCCCTAATTAGTAACGCCTTCACTAAGAAACTCTATTTACTACGTATTAGTATTATACCTCGGAACTTAATATAAGTTACTATTATAGTTCCTAGTGTAATCCGCTACATCACTTATACTAATATCGATATTAATAACTATAAACGACACCGATTATTCTTTTATATTATTCTTAACTAAGAAGACGACGTTATCCTTAGAAGGTCCTGGATAATTAACGATGATGTTATGGTTTACCTAGTGCGAGGCACTTTGTATATAGGTATTGTGGACTACTAGGTAATAGAAAAGAAACTGGGTTAGGCCCGGTAAGATCCAAAGTTCCTAATCCAATAGTAGACTAGATCGGTATTCTCAGCCCTAATTAGGTGAGCATAAAAGAAAAAAGAGACCCCTCTTAGTATATCCACTTTAAACGCATTCTCTATAAATTTAGCTAATATTAAGAAGGCCCTAGTACTAAAAATAAAGATAAACCCGAGGACGAAACTCCCTACGTATTACTACAAATTTCTGTATATCTTCAACTAAAATAAGGTTAATTAGTTACTACCATATCGAAATAACATCGACTACGTAATTCCCATCAAAAAAGACTTAACAAAGCAAAATAAGCCAGTTATATGGGGACCCTTATATAGGATATCTAAGGAGGAGCTAATTATACTTTAATGGACCTTCACAAAACTACTAAATAAAGGCTTTATTTGTGTTAATAGCTCTCCTACTTTATCACCCATTCTATTTATTCGAAAACCCGGGGGAGAATTGAGGTTTTATGTCAATTACCGGGCTCTGAACGCTATTACTAAGAAAAACAAATATCCCTTACCCCTGATTAGCGAAACTCTAAGAACCTTAATTAAGGCTAAGTGGCTAATAAAATTAGACGTTATTATTGTATTCTATAAGATTAGGGTTAAAGAAGGCGACGAATGGAAGACGGCTTTTAGAATAAGATATGGCCTATATGAATGGATGGTGACTCCTTTTGGCTTAATAGGGGCCCCCGCTACGTTCTAGAGGTATATTAATTATACTTTACGGGATTTCCTGGACGAATTCTGCACCACTTATATCGACAACGTTCTAATCTATTCAGATAGCTCACTCGCTAATTATAAGGAGAAAGTTAAGAAGGTCTTAAGCTGTTTAGGTGTTGCTGGCCTATAAATTGATATCGATAAATACGATTTTGAGACGAAGAGGGTTAAATACTTAGGGTTTATTATCGATGTAGGGAAGGGTATCCGTGTTAACCCAGAGAAAATTAAGGCTATCCAGATATGGGAGGTCCCCCGATTAGTGCGAGGAGTCTGTGCCTTCGTTGGTTTTGCAAATTACTACTATTAATTCATACTGGACTTTTCAGGGTTAATATACCCCCTTATAACTTTAACGAAGAGGGATGTCCCATTCGTATAGAGTAACGAGTATATAAAAGCGTTTAATAAGTTGAAGGCCCTCCTGATTAGTGCCCCTGTACTAGTACATTGGGATCCTAATCGAGCTATTATACTAAAAATAGACTTATTAGGTTATGTGGTGGGTGGTGCTTTATTATAATACGACGACGAGGGTATTTTACGGCCTATTATGTTCTTTTTACGGAAGAATTTACTAGTAGAATGCAATTACCTAATATACAATAAGGAACTATTAGTTATAGTCCATTATTTAGAATACTAGGATTCTAAATTAAGGAGTGTAAAGGAGTTTATTATCCTAACTGACCACCTTAACCTTAAGTATTTCATAACTAAGAGGTAATTAAGCGAATACCAGGTCAGATGGTCGGAGCTCTTATCCCATTATAACTTTACAATCCAGTTCTAACCCGGTAAATAAGTAATAGTCCCCGATATACTATTTAAACGAAAATAAGACGTTCCTAATACTTAACGAGATGATCGATTAGAAGGACAGAGGATATAACTCCTAAAGGGGAAACGGAACATGGTTATAGTGAACTGGGTAATTCTCGAGACGAATTAAATGGATATAACGGAATCCGTGGAAAGTACTATAACAAGCGATATGGATCAGGACGACGATCCTAAGGCTAATCGGTTAAAACCCATCCTGAACCCCTTTAAAGAGGAGCCCCTAAAGTCTACTTAGATTAAAGGATTATAGTTAAATAATTATTATTAGCTGATTAGGACAACTATGAAAAGGGGGGATCGTTAATTACCGTTATAATAGAAGTTGCCCATAATACTATTAGAGTACTTAGTGGACGACGATAGTAAACTCCTTTGGAGGGAGAGGATCTGGGTCCCTTATTATGAACCCTTATAAACCCGGTTAATCTAAGAGTCCCACAACTTAACACTTAGTGGCCATCTTAGCAGAGACGCGTTAAAGGCTTTGATCAGCCGCCACTTTCACTGGCCAGGCCTGTCGCAGGATGTCCGACGCTTCATAAGGAACTGCGACGTCTGTGGACGGGGTAATATATGGCGGAACAAGAAGAGGGGTCTTCTAAAGCCCTTACCCGTCCCTAATTAGGTCTAAATAAAGATATCAGTCAACTTTATTATAGGGCTACCACTAACCCACCGTATAAGAGTAACGAACATTATAGTAGTAATAAACCGATTATCTAAGAACGTGATTTTCGAGCCACTTAAGGATATAACAACGAACGTTATGGCTACGGTGTTAATGCTTGGCCTAATCAAACACCACGGACCCCTGAGAGCTATTATTTCGGATAAAGGCCCCCAATTTACTAGTCGTATATGGAAACAACTCTATTAACTATTACAAATAAAACAACGTTTATCTACGGCCTTCCACCCGGAGATAGACGGCACCATAAAACGAACTAACCAGGTAATAAAAACCTACCTCCAAGCTTATACTTTATATACTTAAAATAATTAGGACGACCTACTTCTAATAGCGATAATGGTTATTAATAACAGGGTTACCTCGTTAACAGGCCTCAGCCCTTTCTTCATTACCCACAGCTATAATATTGACCTAATTAGAGTAAGGGAAACTCTGCGGACTAAAGGAAAGACCCCCGCAGCTCGGGCAGAGGCCCTAATCTCGAAGTTAAAGGAGGCCTCCGAATAGGCATAAGCGGCGATGACCTCCACCTAAAAGCGATAAGAAGCCTCGGCAAATATACAACGCCAACCTTTTAACTAGTTTCAACTAAGGGATAAGGTCTGGTTAAGGCTTAAGAACGTCCATTCTAAGAGACTATTTAAGAAGTTGGATTAAATGAATACGAAGTACACTATATTGGAAATAGTTAAATCCTATATTTACCGGCTTAATACGCTACCGGGTATTCATAACGTCTTTTATATATCCCTAATTAGGTATACGGGAATCGACCCATTATTATCATAAGAACGAGACGATGCCCAACCACCACCTCTATTAATAGACGACGAAAAGGAATTCGAAGTTAAAGAAATCCAGGGTATTAAAAAGATTCGTAGTTCTTAGAAGGTTTTAGTTAAGTGGAAGGGCTACGTAGAGCCTACTTAGGAACTAGTTGAGTTATTAACGGAGATTACAACTTTGGATCGTTACGAGGCTAGTTATAGACGAGTTCCTCTAAACGGGGAAAAGGGAGAGGGGGGGTAATTATGATGGGCTAGGCCCTCTTAGAGGCTTCGCAGCCTCTTAGCCATAAACTCCACTTACCTAAGCCCAGCTTACCTAAAACAGATCAACCTTAGGCCTAATTAGAGTAAACGGGTTTTATAGGGCGGAAAACATTTTCTCCTTTTCTCTCTCATCTTAAAGATACTCGTAGTAGTCGCCATAGCTAGTTGCAATATACGTGCTTGGACCGTTACATAAGGTATAGTTAATATATCACTAGAACGTTACAGGAACTTTAATTAAACTAAAAGGGATAACCATCCATTTATATAACCTATACCTTATCCTAAACACCATCTTCTATTCATCTCCTTTCCTAACCCAGATCTTATAAAATACAACAATAATATCCAACTTTATTAACCACTTCGCTTTTATTAATACCCTTAGGGTCTCACTAATCAGGGGTAAGGGGTATCGGTCCTTCTTTATAATAGTATTAAAAGCACAATAATCGACGTAGAACCATAACCCTCCTCCAGGCTTCTGAACAAATAGAATAGGCGATAATACAGGGGAGCTACTAGCCCTAATAAACCCTTTATCTAATAGTTTTATAAAAGTTCAGCATAATACAATTAACTCTTCCCTTAACATACCATATAAAGGTCCCCAGGTCACTAGTTTATTTTAATTATAAGAGTCCTTTTTAATAAGGATAGTATAATTAACGTTCTTCTAATGTAGTGGTAATTAATTAACCTTATCTTAGTTAAAGATATGTAGAAACTTATAGTAATACGTAGAGAGTTTTGTCCTTGGGTCTATCTTTATTTTTGGTACTAGGGCCTTCTTAATATCGGTTAAACTTATGGAGAATGCGTTTAAGGTGGATATGCTAAGAGGGGTCTCTCTTCTCTTCTATGCCCGCCTAATCAGGGCTAAGAATACTAATCCAATTTATTACTAGATTAGGAACTTTGGATCTTACTGGGCCTAACCTGGTTTCCTTTCTATTACCCAGTAGTCCACGACACTTATATACAAAGTACCTTACACTAGGTAAACCATAACGTTATTATTAATTATCTAAGACCTTCCAAGGATAATATTATCTTTTTGGTTAGGAATAATATAAAAGAATAATCGATGTCATTTATAGCTATTAATATTAATATTAGTGTAAGTGACGTAGTGGATTATACTAAGAACTATAATGGTAACTTGCATTAAGTTCCAAGGTATAATACTAATACGTAGTAAACGGAGTTTCTTAGCGAAGGCGTCGCTAATCAGGGCGTATGTTAAACACCCTATATTAATAAGGGCAGTTGTGTAGTATATCCCATTAATCCCAATATTAACATAAAATAGGTCATAATCCATACTCTTTTTAATAACCTTTTATTCCTCCATAACTTATTCCTCCTAATAACGACTTTCACTAGGAGTTACTCTTTTCCCGAGTCCTTAAAGTCCTAATCAGAGCTATTATCCATTTTACTCTATTCCTTAGTTTTTCCTTTAAAAATCTTAGTCTTCCTTATCTCTTTTCAATCCTCATGGCATTACCATTATATATACCCTTTTTTATTATAATTATAATATCTATGAACTTCCTCTTAGTTTAGCCGTTTACGGACTTTCTCATCCTTAGTTAACTTATTTACCTTCGTAGGTTCCCACTCCATCTAATCAGGTTAAGGGGACTCTAATTAACCATTCTATTTCTAAGGGGACTTAGTTCTTATTTAGTTAGGGGTTAGTAATCTCCTACGCCGACACTTATAATGGACTTAATAGGATTCACTATCCAATTCTAAGCTTATATTTAGGAGTATTTGGGTATATATAATGTATATCGTTAGTTTATTGATTATACTAGTAAGGGGAGCTCTTATTATAGTGTTTAGGGCTCCTTTAAGGTAGTTGATCCTCATAACGTCTAATTAGTATCCTCCTCTTATTTCTATAAGCTCCTTTTCAAACTTAGGGAGGAAGTAAATAAAACTCTCGTTCTCCTTTTATTGTATAATCCTTAGTTAATCAAGGGCTCGTACTTCTACGTTAAGGTCCACATAGCAACCCTTCAAGTATTCCATAAATCTATCCGGGTTCTTCAACCCATCAACCCCTCCTTGCGCATAATAGGCGCTCACCATGGCTTACACAGTGTTTTCTAGCCTAGAATAAATATAAGTGAATACAACTAACTCTAAACTAAAGGCTTTTCTATCCACACTTATCTTCCCTCCTATCTCAAGGTACCATTATTAAAACTTCTTATATAATCCATTAAACTTTAGTAAATTAGGAATTTAATATTTAGTTTATCTCAGAGGTAATACATAGACCTAATTAGGGGGAATTAGTATTATAAAAGGTATTAGGAACTAGTTTATCATCAAGGTCGGGTACCTAAGTTCTACTAGGGCTTCCTATAACAGTCAAATCTGCTCTCGTTAGGTCTCTTACTCGGTTACTTAGGCGGTCCACATCTCCTATAGTTAGGTTATAAATTATCCGATTAGCTACACTAACTATTACGGGTTTCCAAATAGTTCAACGTTACCTTTTATTATTATATGGCTATCACTTATCCTAGCATTTTACGTTTAATAATAACCATAATATACTTAATAACACGGTTAAAATACTTTACTACGAATACATATACGCATTTTTTCGAGTTTATAATAACCTTTAGGTCTAATTAGGCTATACTGATCAGTTTTAGACGTTTAAGGACTCTTTAGGTTAACCCATCTAAAACTTCTTACCACTTTTACACAAATCATAGACTTCTGTACTAAGCGTTCAATTAATTGCCTTTAATGATTTTAAAAATAATATAACAGTCCAAACACATATATTACAACTAGTTATAACAACTACTATAAGTATCTTCAAAATAAGGAGAAAGGAAGGAAAAGTCTGCTACCCCACAAATCCATTAGATCCTAATTAGGTCTGCCTAGGCCTGATCAGGCTTAGTAAGCAGTGGTTAGCGTTAAACATAGCCGAGTGGTTCCGAGGCCTCTGATCGGGCCTTGGCCCGTGACACCTTTAACCAGAGGGCTCTTTTATTGGATGCTGGTTAACACCTCAGGCAAAGCTTAGGCCATCGTGGGCATCAGCCCGTAACACTAAGGGCTACTTTAAGTAATAGCATAATATATATTATGTCGCAAAAGTGGAACCACAATTACGGGACAGTAATTATGGGCTATATTATAACATATTATAAAAGGCTTTAAAAGGTTTTTATTTAGCTTTTCGGATTTAAATTTATTCTTTTTAACTTAAAAAAGTAAAGTAACTATTAACTATCATAAGTTTTACTAGGTAATTTATATAATTAACTTAAAAAGGCCTAAAATAGTTAATATACTACGAGGGGCCAGGCCTGGGCTTATTTAACCGTAGGGGGCTCTATTATTATTTACTTCTAGCTAAGGAGTAGGAGGCTGGGTCTCTCTCTCGTAAGCTAAAGTCTCTACTAAGAGAGGAACACCTAGGCCCCACTTAGTTAAGAACAGGTGGCCCATTAGTTATAGACTCAGGTATAGCCTAGGCGTTTACGGGCACCAGCCCCTGACATATACTATGGTTTAACTATATAAAGATTGATTTTATAGAAGATTAAGGGCTTATTATAGTTATTATAAAGTAATTATTAATTACAATATTAGTTTATATAATATCCTTAGTAACTGTCACGGGCCAAGGCCCGATCAGAGGCCTCGGAACCACTCGGCCATATTCAACGCCAACCACTGCTTACTAAGCCTGATCAGGCCTAGGCAGACCTAATTAGGATCCAACGGATTTGTGGGGTAGTAGACTTTTCCTTCCTTTCTCCTTATTTTGAAAATACTCGTAGTAGTTGCTATAATTAATTGTAATATACGTACTTGGACTATTATATTATTTTTAAGATTATTAAAGGTAATTAATTAAATACCTAGTATAAAAGCCCACGACCTATGTGAGAGTGGTAAGAAGTTCTAAACGGGTTAACCTAAGGAGTCCCTGAACATCTAAAGCTAATTAGTACAGCCTAATTAGACCTAAAGGTTATTATAAACTCGAAAAGACGCATACATATACCCATAGTAAAGTACCTCGACTACGTCATTAAGTATACTATAGTCACTATTAAATATAAAACATTAGGATAAGCAATAACCACACAACAATAGAAGGTAACGCTAAACTATTTAGAAACTCATAATAATTGGTATAGTTAATTGGACAACTTATAACCCAATTATAGGAGATGTGGACCGCCCAAGCAACCGAGCAAGAGACCCAACAAGAGTAAATTCGACTATTATAAGAAGCCCTAGTAGAACCCAGGTACCCGACCTCGACGATAAACTAATCCCCAACACCTTTTATAATACTAATTCCCCCTAATTAGGTCTATATACTACCTCTAAAATAAATTAAATATCAAATTCCTAACCCACTAAAGTTTAATAGATTACGTAAAAAGTTTTAATAATAGTATTTTGAGATAAAAGGGAAGATAAGTGTGAATAGAGAAATCTTTAGTTTAGAGTTAATTATATTTAATTATATTTATTTTAAGCTAGAAAATATTATGTAAATTATAATGAGTACTTATTATGCGTAAGGAGGGGCTGATGGGTCAAAGAACCTGGATAGATTTATGGAATATTTAGAGGGTTACTATGTGGACCCTAATACGGAAGTACAAGCCTTTAACTAACTAAGGATTATACGGTAAAAGGAGAACGAGAGTTTTACTTACTTCCTCCTTAAGTTTAAAAAGGAGCTTATAAAAGTAGGAGGAGGATATTAGTTAAATATTATAAGGATCAATTACCTTAAAAGAGCCCTAAACACTATAACAAGAGCACCCCTTATTAGTATAATTAATAAACCAATAATATATATTATATACACTTAGATGCTCCTAAGTATAAGCTCAGAATTAGATAGTGAATCCTATTAAGTCCATTATGAATATTAGTATAGGAGATCGTTAACCCCTAACCAAATAAGAACTAAGTCCCCTTAGAAATAGAATAGTTAATTAGAGTCCCCCTAACCTAATAAAGTGGAGTGGGAACCTACGAAGGTAAACAAGCTAATTAAGGATAAGAAAGTCCGTAAACGGCTAAGCTAAGAGGAAGTTTATAGATATTATAATTATAATAAAAAAGGGTATATATAATAATAATACTCTGAGGATTAAAAAGAAATAAGGAAAATTAAGATTTTTAAAAGAAAAACTAAGGAATAAAATAAAATAAATAATAACTCTAATTAGGACTCTAAGAACTTAGGAAAAGAGTAACTTTTAGTAAAAGTTGTTATTAAGAGGAATAAGTTATAGAAGAATAAAAGGTTATTAAAAAGAGTATAAATTATAACCTATTTTATGTTAATATTAGGATTAATGGGATACGCTATATAACTACCCTTATTAATATAAGGTGTTTAATATACACCCTAATTAGCGACGCCTTCACTAAGAAACTCCACTTATTATATATTAGTATTATACTTTGGAACTTAATATAAGTTACTATTATAGTTCCTAGTATAATCCACTACATCACTTACACTAATATCGATATTAATAACTATAAATAACACTGATTATTCTTTTATATTATTCCTAATTAAAAAGACAATATTATCCTTAAAAGGTCCTAGATAATTAACGATGATGTTATGGTTTACCTAATACAAGGTATTTTATATATAGGTGTTATGGACCACTAGGTGATAAAAAGGAAACCGGGTTAGGCCTAGTAAAATCTAAAATTCCTAATCTAATAATAAATTAAATTAATATTCTTAATTTTAATTAGGTAAGTATAAAAAAGAAAAGAGATCCCTCTTAGTATATCCACCCTAAACGTGTTCTCCGTAAATTTAGCCGATATCGAGAAGGCCCTAATACTAAATATAAAGATAAACCCGAGGACAAAACTCCCTACGTATTATTATAAGTTTTTATATATTTTTAACCGAGATAAGGCTAATTAATTACCGCTATACTAGAAGAACGTCGATTATACTATCCTTATTAAGAAGGACTCCTATAATCAAAATAAACTAGTGACCTAGGGACTTTTATATAGTATATTAAGGGAAGAGTTAATTATATTACGTTGAACCCTTATAGAACTATTAGATAAAGGGTTTATTAGGGCTAGTAGCTCCCCTGTATTATTGCCCATTCTATTTGTTCGGAAGCCTGGAGGAGGGTTACGGTTTTGCGTCGATTACTATACCCTTAACACCATTATAAAGAAGGACCAATACTCCTTGCCCCTGATCAGTAAAACCCTAAGGGTACTAGTAAAAGTGAAGTGGTTAATAAAGTTGGATATTATTATTATGTTTTATAAGATCCGGGTTAGGAAGGGAGATAAATAAAAGATAGTGTTTAGGATAAGGTATAGGTTATATAAATAAATGGTTACCCCCTTTAGTTTAACTAAAGCCCCCACAACGTTCCAGCGATATATTAACTACACCCTACAGGACTTCTTAGATAAGTTCTGCTTAGCTTATATCGACGATATCCTAATTTATTCGAACAGCTCCCTCTCTAATTATAAAAAAAAGGTCAAGAAGGTCCTCGAGCACCTAGGCGCTACAGGCCTGTATGTGGATATTGATAAGTGCGAATTCGAGGTTAAGAGTGTTAAGTATTTGGGGTTTATTGTTAATACTAATAAGGGAATTCGCATAGACCCTAAGAAGATTAAGGTAATCTAGGGATAGGAAGTGCTCTAATTAGTATAAGGAGTTTATCGGTTTATCGGTTTTATTAACTATTACCGGTAATTTATACCCAACTTCTTAGGGATCGTATAACCCCTAATAACCTTAACTAAAAAGGATATACTATTTATTTAGAGTAAGGAGTGTACTAGAGCGTTTAAGGAGCTGAAGACGCTCCTAATTAGTGTACCTGTATTAGCTCACTGGGACCCTAATCGAACTATAGTACTCGAGACCAATTCGTCTAGTTATGTGGTAGGAGGTGCTTTATCGTAGTATGACGACGAAGGGATCCTGAAACCTGTAGTGTTCTTTTTATATAAGAAACTACTTATAGAGTATAATTACCCGATATACAATAAGGAATTATTAATAATAATACGCTACTTAGAGTATTGGGATTCAGAACTGCGGAGTGTAAAAGAGTTTATTATCCTAACTAATCACTTAAATCTAAAGTATTTTATAACGAAGAGATAGTTAAGTAAATATTAGATTAGGTGGTTAGAATTACTATCCTGTTATAACTTCATTACTTAGTTTAGATTTAGTAAAAAAGTAGTAGTTCTTAATATGTTATCGAGACGTGAACAGGATATCCCTAGTACCCTATAGGATAATAGGTTAGAGGGTCAGAAGATTAAACTCCTAAAGAATAGGATTAACGTATTATGAGTTAATAACGTAGTAGTGATTAGAGAAGTGTAGGTCTAATTAGGGTAAGTAGAGAGGGTTAAGTTTAGTATAAGAGACTCCCCTAAAGATATAAATTAGACCGACAACCCTAGCCTAAATAAGACGGAACCCTCCTTGAACCCTTTTAAAGAAGAGCTATTATACTCCTAGTGGGATAAAACCTTAGATTAAAATAACTAATACTAGCTAATTAGGGGGGTAGTATAAGAAGGAGACCAATAACTTCCCTTATAATAGAAGTTACTAATGATATTATTAGAATATATAATCGACGATAATAAGAGATTGTTATAGAGGGATAGAATCTGGATTCCATATTATAAGCCCCTAAGGACGGGTTTAATCCAGAGGTTCTACAATTCTACGTTAACGGGATATCCGGGGAGGGACACTTTAAAGGCCCTAATTAACTATTAGTTCTATTAGCCAGGCTTATCCTAAGATGTCCGAAGATTTATAAGGAATTACGACGTTTATAAATAAGAAAACGTATAACATAATAATAAGAGGGGCCTATTAAAGCCTCTACTTATCCCTGGACGGATCTGGGTAAAGGTCTCTATTGACTTTGTAATAGGATTGCCCCCTTCCCGCTGTGATGGGGCTATGAATATTATAGTGGTGACCGATTATTTATTTAAGAATATAATCTTCGAGTTATTAAAGGACATTATAACGGATATAATAATAGATTAACTAATCCGAGGTCTAATTAGGTACTATAAGATACCTTATATAATTATATTAAATAAGGGACCATAGTTTATAAGTTTTATATGGAAACAACTCTACTAATTACTATGGATCAAACAAAGACTCTCTATAGCGTTCTACCCAGAAATAGACGGAGCTACGGAGAGGGTAAACTAGGTGATGGAAACCTATTTTAGAGTATACATAATATATACTTAGGGCGATTAGGATAAACTACTCCTAGTAGTAATAATAATTATTAATAACCAGGTCACCTTATTAATAGGACTCAGCTCGTTTTTTGTTATTTATGGGTATAACTTAGATCTGATTAGAGTAGAGGAACCCCTACGGAATAACAATAAGACCCTTATAATAAAAGTAAAGGCTCTAGTCTAGAAGTTGAAGGATACTTCTAACTAGGCTTAGGTGGTAATAATAGTAGTATAAGAGAAATAAGAGATTACTATAAACATAAAACGCTAATTATTTAATTAATTTAAGTTTAGGGATAAGGTTTAGTTAAGGTTACGGAATATTTAATCTAATTATCTATTAAAGAAATTTAATTAGGTTAATACGAAATACACCGTCCTTGAACTAGTTAAATCCTACGCTTACCGGCTAAATACGCCGCTAGGGATCAATAACGTCTTCTATGTGAACCTGATTAGGCACACTAGAGTTAATCCGTTGCTATTATAAAACCGTGACAACGCCCAACCACCTAATAATACTAGTGGTTAATAAGGAGGAGTTTAAAGTTAAGGAGATCTGTCAGGGTATCTGGTACAGAGTGAGAGGGTCAACGCTGGGGAACAGGGACTCAGCTGGTAGGTATCCTTAATTGACTGAATTCATCTCTGAACCCCTCTTCATTCTGGGTTCCCCTTCGAATATCTAAAATATCAGGGCCTTATCGGGTACCTACCGGTGCCCTAACAGGGTCTTAGCTCTCGGATCCTAACGGCCCGTAATACAATCCCCCTCCTCATAGCCTCGCCCTCGAAGCTTATAGGCGGGTTCCCAGTATACACGCTCCCATCACCCTCGTTAAACCTCTACCCCTATAGTAAGAAGAGTAGTGCCATTTATAGAGCCGATATCCAACCACTAAGTAACTAGTGGGTAACTGGTTATGCTCTGGGGGCTTATAATACTCGTGAGCTCCTTATCCCAGTAGCGATCCGTCCTCCTAACTTACCGTAGGCCCCCTAATACATTGTAGGTGGTCCCCTATTATAAGCAACCCATTAATGCACCGGTCAATTACTTTGATCTAATCCTCGTTATTATAATCTGAACTTATAGTAGTAGCTCCCTCTAAAGCTTTACTTATTTTAGTACTGGGTACCCTCTAGCTAAGCTATAGTTCCCCTAAATAGTAGTACTACTTACCGTATAAACCTCTATTCCCCCTTTATCCCTGGGTTCCCTTGTGTTCCGGTATATTATCCCCCTCCTCGTTTATTTACTCCTGGGAACGTCGCTAACCACTAATAGGGTAACCATAAGACCACCGCCACTACCACTAAGCTTAAGGCCTTTATGGAGGACACGGCTGACCACGTTGACCACTAAGCCTAGTTCGAGGAGGAGAAGGTGAGTTTCCCCGCCCGGTACCCAGCTAATACCTAACTAGTAATTTATTACTAACCTTCTATTCTAGGATAACCTCCTCGCCGCCCAGTTCGCAGGTAAAAAGGCCCTCTAAGCTAAGAAGGAGGACGCTAATAAGCCCCGCTAAGTGGACCAGGCTGTGTACACCGCCTAGACCTAGGTCGCCGAGGCCGTCGCTAAGTAGTTATACGATTTTAATGAGATATACTGTAAAGTGGTGAATAGTTCCTTAACTAGTACCCCCTAGTACTTATTTAATATTAACTTTTTTTTTTAGTATTAGAATACCCTCTTTGCTCCCTCTAAGGTTGGTGATGAGGAGGAGGACGAGGAGGAGGGTGGTGGTGCTCCTCTTAGTGATGATGCGGGTGGGGAGGGTGGCTTTAGTGATTAGTAAGGTTATGGCCTCTCCTTTTTAGTGTGGTGTATGGGCGTTTGGCCTCTTAGTGGGCATTAGTTTAGTTTTATTTATTTATGGGTATAGTTTAGTGTAGTTTTCGTTTTCTTTGGTGTGAATAGAGGTTTTTCGTCTCGGGCCTTTGGGCCTGGTTATTTCCTTTCTATTTTCTGATCCCTACTTTACTGGTGACTCCCTAGTTGAGACCAGCTTCGTAGCCCCTTTGTAAATCCAGTGAAATATTCTGTTGTGGTTCCTAGGAATTCTTTATTTTATTATAATTTTACTATTTAATTAGGTATTGATGGTTCCTTTTTGACCCTTTGTGTGTTATAATATAGTTTACTTAGTAAATATTATCCTCTTCTTTGATTGGTATTTCCCAAGGGGGAACCGTTGCCCTATAAAAGGGTTCTAGTTGGGTAGGTGTGAATACGTTATATATCCGATATTACTCCTTAATATTCAACTCATAGGTTAGCCCACCGTTAATTACCCGGGTCACTTTAAATAAACCTAAGTATTTATCTAATAACTTCTTTAATAGCCGGCGTTATTTAATATTCTTTATTAATAATAGGACTAGGTTTCTTACCCTAAACAATATCGTAGACCTACGTTAATCGTAGTATCGGGCATAAGTTCAACTAATTTCTTCTAATAGTTGGGCCATGGCTATCCTCTGGTTTCTTAACTCCTGGGCCCTATTTTAAGCTACTAGTACCACTTATACCTCTATGTTATCCGGTGATATGTTTTATGGTCCAGTTAATATATACCTTAGTAGCGCCTCAGCGGGGGAGGTCTAAATAGCCTCCTAGTAGGCACTATTATATACAAATTGCCCTATTGGGAGCCAATCTGGTTAATTATCTTGTTCTAGGTTATAGAACGTCCTGAGGAAATGTTCTACGTTCTGATTTATCCTTTTTGTTTAGCCGTTAGTTTGGGGGTGGTACACGGTACTAAGCTTCTTTTTAATGGCTAATAGGTGATAGACCTCTGCTTAGAACTTGTTAGTAAATAGGGATCCTTTGTTAAATATAATGGTTTGGGGAATTCCGAATTTTAGGAATATATAGTTAACTAGGAGTATAGTTAACCCGTCCGCTATTAGTACTTCATTAGTGGGTATGTATAGGGTGTACTTCGTGAATTTGTCCACTACTATTAGGATATTATCGTAGATCCGCCTTACCTTATTATGGACCTTGGGTAACTTAGTGATAAAATTAATGGATATTTGTTCAAAGGGTCGACTAGGTACTAATAGTGGAGTTAGTTTCTTATATGGTAGGTGGTGTTTTGGTTTAGTTCGTTGGTAAATTGCATATAACTTAACGTATTCCTTTACGTTTTTTTGTATGCTTTTCCAAAAAAAGGACTTTCCTATTCTTTTGAGAGTTTTGGTGACCCTTAGGTGCCCTATTATAGGTTCATCGTAGAAAACTATTAGGACTTCCCTTTAGAGCTTATGTCCATCTAGAATAAATAATGCTCCTTTGTATTATAGTTCCCCGTCGGTCCCCATAAACTAATGGGTACTTAGTTTTTTTTATTTTTCCTCCTAGATAAAGGAATTATCCCCTTAGGTTTCGATTACTCTATTAGCTAGGGTTAGAGCTAACTCTTCTGGGCTGGTTTCTGGTTGTGAACTAGCTGGCCTCCTCTTTTGGATCCCCCTGACCTAGTGTTTAGTGAACTTTTATAAGAACTCTCCTAGGAATGCATTATGTACCTCTTCCTTTTCGGTGCCCACTAGCTGATGATCTGGTCGGTGTGATAGTGTATCCGTAGTGTTCTGTTTCCTAGGGTGGTATTCGATCTCAAAGTCGAATATTACTAAGTTCTAAAATAACCTTACCTAGTACGAGTTTAGGGTCTTCTTCTCTACTAAGTATCGGTGTCCTAAGTGGTCCATAATAAATAAGATCTTATGTTAATTATAGAATAAGTACTAACACCAATATAAAGCTGATTCTACGATGGCCAGTAGCTCTGCTTCGGGTACCCCGTAACGAAGTTCTACTCCCTTAAGCTTCTTAGAGAGGTAAGCCACAGGCTTCCATAGCCCATCGGGGTGTAACTAGCTTAGTATAACCCCGATCACAAAATTAAAGGTGTCCATTTTAATTCATATTAGTAAGTTAGGGTTAAAGTGTTATAGGATGGGTGCCTCTGTGAATCGCTGCCTTAGCTCGTAAAAGGCTTTTAGTACCTTATTAGTTATTACTAGTTGTCCCCCTACTTACTTAGTTAGTTAATCCGTTAAGGGTGTATAGATCTTTAAGTAATTCTTAATAAACCTTCAATAGAAATTGGTGAACCTAATAAATTGTTGAATATCTCGGATAGTGGTGGGTACCGGTTACTCTGCGATTACCATTACTCTCTTTGGATTTATGGAGACTCCTTCCGGGGAGATCATAAATCCTAGGAACTCAACGGTATTAGTATAAAAGACGTACTTTTTGGGATTTGCGAATAGCCCATTAGTATCTAACCAGCTAAGTACCTCCTTTATAGTACCCGAGTATAATTCCTCGTTATCCGTAAAGATTAAGATGTTATCTAGGTATACGATATAGGTGATGTCTATTAACCCCGTTAAAACGTTGTAGATGAGTATTTAGAAGGTAGTTGGTGTATTAGTGAATTTAAACGGTACAACTTTATATTCGAAATGGCTATATCGACTCCTAAAAACTGTTTTCTACTTGTTCCCCTCTCGGATCTTTACTCGGTGATAAGCGTCCTTTAAGTCCAGCTTTATAAACTTTTTCGCTTTCGATAATCTAGTTAATATCTCGTTAATTAATAGGAGAGGAGTGTAGTTCTTAATAGTGATTTTATTAAGCCCCCGGTAATCTATATAAAGGTGTAGTTTTCCCCCTTTCTTCGGTATAAATATAATCAGAGCTCTAATTGGGCTTTAGGAGGGTTAGATCTAGCCATTTTTAAGGGTTATAGTAATATATTTTCGTAATTCTTTTAACTCTTTTTTAGTTAATGGGTAAATGGGGCTGAATGGGGGCTAAGTATTAAGTTCTAAGTTAATAGGGTAATTGCGCACCTTGTCCTTATTTAGGTCTTTTACTAAATTAATATTAAATACCCTAGCAAAGTCTTCATACTCCGGGGGTATTATAACTGGTTCTTGGGGCTCCTCCGGCTCCTCCTTAGTTAGGTGACCTAGCTTAATGTGGTGTACTATGGGCGTCCCCATAAGGACCCCTTTGGACGACTCCATTACCCTCCGTAGTACTCTCCTACTAGTTACTAACTCGAAGGCATCCTTACTCAAGGGGTAGGTCCATCCCAGGGTAGTCCAGTTCATATTAGGCTGCGTTTTTTGGCACTATAGTAATCCTAGGATCACCCTATATCCATCTCTAATACTTACCTAGTACTCCTACCCCATGGTTTAGGTTACCCCTAGTCCATTAATTATATAAGTAACCAAGGTCTTCGTTTCGTATTCTGGTGCTTGGGATCCCCACATCCCTTCTAAGGGTGTACTATTACTAGTTTTTAGGGGGGTCTCGTTTAGTGATAATACCCTTTAATTAACCATATTCACGTCCATGCCCGTATCGATGAGGGCAGTGACCACCTTCTAGTAACCCTCTACTCGAAGTCGGACTTCTGTTTTTAACTGGGGTGGGCGGTCCTCTTCCTATTTCTCAGCAGCCCCCCGGATTCGGTAGCCCTTTTGGTGGTCACTATTTCTACAGGGTCGGCCATTATACTAAGGCTTTTTATATTTATGATAGTTAGGGTATTAGGGTATTATATACCCGACTTCGTTATAATTATAGTATATCGGGGGCCCTTAGGACCTCGTAGGCCTACTAGTAAGCTCCGATTAGGTTAACCCTAAAGGTACCGTATCTTCCTTTAATTCTCCGGGGGTGGGGATAGGCTTGGTCACCGGTTTATCCCTTCGGTGCTTACGAAACCAATGCGGTGCCTCCCTGGTGCCCCCCTTCTACCGTTGTAAAGAGTTAACTACCTCTACTTTCTTAGCCACGTTATCCAGCTTTAACCACGACTACGGGAACCTATGAGTAAGGATCTATTATTAAAGGTCCGGTTATAAACAACTAATTATATTAATCACCCGTACCCTCTTTAATAACTTATTAGGGTACTCTATTTCTACTATTTCGTATTAGTTAATGAAGTTCTAGTAGGATTATCCTGGTAATTACGTCATAGCATCGAGCTTACGGACACTATAAAAGACACGAGTATCTTCGTTAACTACACCATTACCTAACTACACCTTCATAGTATCCCAGGATACACCCACTAGCTCGTTATTATAAGCCAGGGCCACATAGCTAGACCACCACCGTAGCACCGTCCCCTTTAGGTAGCTGGTGGTGTATAGGACCTTTGTTATATTAGTACTCAGATCCTCTGGATTCATAGTGAAACACTTATTTAAGGTGAATAGGAACGTATTAAGATCCGATTATGAACCCCCTTTGTATTTCGGCGCCGGTAGATGTGCTTTTCCCTATAAGTCGGTACACTTTTTCTTAGGTTCCAGCTGGGTATTAGTTTTGAACGTGGAGGTGGGCGTTTCCGAGTAGGGTGTATTTAAAGTGGTGGATTGGGCCCTAAGGGCTATATACTACTCCCTCTTCCACTTTATTCTCATCTTCTTTTCCTCCTTTTTAATAAGGGCATTAAGTTGCTCCTCCGTTAGGGAGTTAACGTCCACCTCCTCGGAGCCCACTAGTTAGTTCTTTTGTTGGCTTATCTCGGACTCGGTGATCTGGTTATCGCTCGACCCTGCAGTGGTCTCCGTTTATATACGCGTCATTTCGCTGCCTTAACGGTCTGTACCCCTATTGATAAGTAGAGAGATGAAAGTGTTAGGGTATCTAGTATAAAGTAAGAGGGTTAACGCTGGGGAATAGGGACTTAACTGGTAGGTATCCTTAATTAACTGAATTCATTTCTGAACCCCTCTTCATTCTGGGTTCCCCTTCGAATATCTAAAATATCAGGGCCTTATCGGGTACCTGCCGGTGCCCTAACAGGGTCTTAGCTCTCGGATCCTAACGGCCCGTGACAAGATCCATAATATACGGAAAATATAAGGTGAATAAAAGGTCTTAGTAAAGTAAAAGGACTATACTTAACTCACCTAGGAGTTAGTGGATATGCTGGTGGATATAGTGGCCTTGGACTGTTACGAGGCCGATTACGGGAATATCCCTTAGGAAGGGAGGGGAGGAAGGGGGTAATTATTATGGGCTAAAACCCGATCAGAGGCCTCGGAACTACTCGGTTATGTTTAACGTTAACCGTTGTTTATTAAGCCTAATTAGGCTTAGGTAAACCTAATTAGGATTTAACGGATTTGTGGGGTAGTAGACTTTTCCTTCTTTTCTCCTTATCTTAAAGATACTCGTAGTAGTCGCCATAGTTAGTTGCAATATACGTGCTTGGACCGTTACAGTAACTAAGGTTATATTTAAGTAGAGTTTTCTTTTTTTAAATAAATTAGACCTTATTATTTTAGTTAAATAATTTAAAAAGTAGCACTTTAATTATAAAAGAGACTATTTAAATAATTTTACTTATAATAGGGTTTAAGTTAAAGTAGGATCGCCGGGCTCAGATGAGTTTATAACTAATCTAAGTAATAACCTCGTTTTTAATTAAGAATTAAAATATTAATACTATCCCCATCTAAGTTTTAGAATTTAAATAAATAGTATAAGACGGTATATATAAACTATTTTATAAGGGGTTTTATTTTAAAACCCCCTAAATAGTTAATTAGTTTTTATTTATTTCTAAAAAGGCTTTACTACACTTATTTATTTAGGAGCTTCAAAGAGTATCTAGTTGAGATGTGGTGGATGTGTGGGATGTCTCCTAACTATAGGCCAAAGGTCTAGCAGATTATACAGCGCAGGGCGAAAGGGGCGTTCTTCCGGGCAGCTTTCAGGCCTTCCTCGGGGACTCGAGCGAAGACCCGGAGGTCTTCCAGCTGTGTCTGGGCTTGCAGGCGGGTAGGGGCCCGGTTCTAGGCCGGGGCTAATACTGCAACGGTAGCCCAATTCCGAGTTAGAGTTAGGGCAACTTTGTTGTCTATTAGCCTTTTTAAAGCCTGGATCACATAAGTAGTAGCCTCCTTTGCGATCTACTTTTTAGGCCCCTCAAAACTAGAGACCACATTATCAACAGACTAGGCGATAGTCAAAAAGACATCTTTTCGGTCCTCATAACGTCTGGCTTGTTCATCGAAGGCGGCTAGGATAGATCCAGTAGCCACCCCACTTACGTTCAAAGGCCCCTTTGCTATAGAGGGGGCTGCATCAGGAGTGTTGGGCTGGCTTCCCACAAGGCTAGGCCGGAATAGCTGGGACTCAGTATCGCAGCGACGCTTAGCCCTTAAGGTAGGGGTTAGCTCTGGAGGTGACCCAGAGCCCCAATCAGGGCCGGCTAGAGGGGCTAACTACAGTCCAACGCCCACCAGAGGCTGTAAGGCCATCGTAGGAGGGCTCCGGGAAGGAGAGGTAAAAAGTTTTCAGCTATTAAGGATCTTAGTAATGTATCAACTATTTCACTAATAGCGGATACCAAGAAAAATTAGGCGAGAGGGAAGTGTCACAAGTTATTATGGGATTGGGCCTTCACCAGCAACGGCATACGTTTGCGGACCAGGAACTGGCAACCCTTCAACGTTTTTAACTTCGCGAACATCTTCCTCTTCATCGACTTCCATTACATCACGGTCTTCATCAGGGCTTCCGTCGGTTGGGAGCTCTAGATCTTCGTCCACTACCCCTTTGCCTACAGCCACGCCTACATTTGCGCCTTCTACCACGGGAGCAAACAGCCCGCCAGCAACTACAGTTGCAAGCACCGCACCATGAAGTGTGCCTATATTTACGCCTTCAACCACGGGAGCAAGCACCTTGTCGGTAATCGTGCCTACACTTGAGCCTCCAACTACAGTATCAAGCGGCACGTCGATAGTACCTTCCACCAGTTCTGAAACAGAAAATCCTGAACCGACAAGCCTTCCCCCAGGCAGCGGGATGACGCAAAGTATATTCATCCAATCTCCTCAATTCTGTGGGTTATGGCTGATAGGACAAGACCTTACGAAGCCTCAACAGGCAGGCGTTGGCACCGGCTGTGCAAGCGCGGCTTTTCCCTTCCTCTCGAGCATCATGTAAGTGCTGTAGATCTTCTCAGGAGTTTTTTTATTTTTAGCTTCATGTGAGTTCTGGAGACAGTGCTTGAGTTTTCTCTTCTGACGTGACTTCCAGATACTGCGCCTGTTGGCCGAGGAGGAGGAGAGACTCATCGAACTCGAGCCATGCGACTAACAACGCCGCGCAACACAGTAACTTGGATTATTCAGAGTTCCGAAGCGAGGTAACAGAAATTAATTACATGGGAGAGGCGGCCCCGCTAGTAGCACCTCATCATCCAACAAGCATACATGGAGGGATTTACGCGTCGAACTACAACCTACATGTAGCCAATTGCTCACCAGCCGTGTAAAGTAGCTTCTTGAATTCAATTCTCATTGAGCCAGGGCTCTTCTCAGAGGGTCTCTAGTCTCGCCACGTCTCCATGCTTCGTCGCCTGACTCGTCATAACATAGAAAACATTTCCGAGGACCCTGCTGTGAACATTCCACCTTCCTCCCTCCACACCGGTCTCTCCCTTGAGCAGCGCCCCCTGAAGGTCGGCAGCTGCATTGCTTTGGTAGCCAGCGCCCTCGCTGTCTTCCATGTGGATCGCGAGCACCGATCCCAGGGCCCATACCCCGGCAACTTGGCCAGTCTGCCTTGAAACCCAGTCAACAAAAGGCTGAGACCAAACTGACCATGCCGCTGCAGAGCGGCTGTTCGAAGCGCGGTCGGCGATGGAAGTTCCGTCTGTCCACTCCCCGGTCTTTGCCCAGTTCCATTCGCCTTGCTTGTCCATCCTCTGCAGCCCATGCAGCGACTCGAGGGCCACTTGGCATCCAACTACGTGCGCGGTGTAGCTGTGGCCATGCAGCAAGGCATCACTCTTTTCGTCGCTCTCGAATGCCCGGAAGATGCTGTTGGACGCCGACGTGGTGCATAAAGGCACCAGGCCGCCGGTGAGCAGCTTGGCGTTGACGACAATGTCCGGGTGAACGTCAAGGAAGGATGCAGCTGAGAAGCGGCCGAGGCGGGTGAAACCTGTGAAGACTTCGTCGAACACCACGGGTAGACCAGTCCATGAGTTGGGGTCTGGCTCTGCGGAGGAACTAGACCCGGTTGCGAACAGCTCTGGATGTTGCCGAACCACATTTACCAGAGTCCGTTGGAACAAGGGGTCGCTATAAGAATCTCAATTAGCAATGGGTTGTCCAATAAACTAGGCAAAATCATGCGAGACTTACGCCATGATCATACCACCAGCTCCGAGAATGATGGGCTCCATGACGAGTGCACCAAATCTGCGCCCCTGGTCGCGAGGCTGGCCGAGAACCTTTGTGATGTACTTTTCGTACAGCTGTTGCTCTTGTGCTTGCTCTCTGTTGTTGACGTCGAAAACATGGGACAGAGTGCTGAACTTCCGTCCGGTACCCAAATCTTCTCGGAGGGCTTCAGGAATTTGGACGACCCATTCTCCATCCTTGCACATGACTGAAGGGTAGTCGAACCAGAAGCCTTTGCCGTTGTACCACTCAACCTTCTCGTTGAACAAAGATGGCTCTGTAGAGTCCATTGCGCCCATGGTGTCGCCGTGGTAACTGCCCTTCAAGCCGAGAATATCAAGCTTGTCACTCGCTTTCCAGCCATAGCGGACTCGAGCAGCCCGGAGACCCATCTTGACGGCGACTTCCATTCCCGTGCTGCCGTTGTCGGAGTAAAAGACGCGAGAGAGGCGGGGATTCTGGAGGCCCTTGAGAAGCGTCTGAGCAAGCGCTAGTGCCGGTTCGTGGACTGCAGAGGCGAACATGACGTGTCCATAACGGCCTGCGGCATAGGATGCGGCGAGGGTGAGCTGCGGGTTGGCATGGCCAAGGCCCTGCGTCCACCAGGAAGAAGATCCGTCGAATGAGGGCTGCAAGAGGGGCTGGTCTTCTGGGTTGCTTTGACTTTGGGGAACCAGGGTCTGGAAACAGTCGCCATGAGCAGATTCGATGGCAGTGATTTTCTCAGGAGTCAGTTGCTTGTGCTGCGTGAAGGGGTACCATATGATGTCGTGTGCATCGCGAGACATGGTCTCTAGACGCGAAATCCGGGCGAGGTGGCGGTCGTGGATCGTGGAGGTGATGGAGAGTGCTCTTGATGACTCTGCTGGAGCTCATCTCGTCGTAGTACTGGGACAAGGCCTTCGTATCAACTTGCGCATCCTCGGCTCGCTCCGGGGGCTGCTCAAGAGACTCAACGGGAATGTCATGCTCCCGGCCAAAGTAATTAGTCAAGTAGGAATAGTTTTGGTACTGGTCGTCTTTGAAGAGTAAAACCGTTTCGACATGGTAACCGCGGAGTTTGAGGGACTCAAATGCCGCGATGGTCTGGGAGATTCCGCCGAGCTTGGAGTCGCCGATGAAAACAACCGGGACGCGGAGCGGGGCGTAGAGGTCGGCCTGTGGGGTTCCGGACGGAGCCGGTGAGTGGACTCCGCCGGCCGTTTCGATGAAAAGCCACCCGGGCGCCCTTCGGCGACTCGGCGGGATGCGTAGCGGTGGATACTTTTCAAAACTTCATCGTCCGACGGAGTTGGCTTGCGCATGCATCAGCATAAAGGCCAGTCTAACCATACGCCGACAGCTAAAGGCCCGACTCACCTGCTTCGAGGGCCTCAGCGGCTAGATGCGGGCTTGCCGGAATCTCAAACTGAAACAGCGTCTTGTTCGCAATGCCGGGCGCGAATCTTCCGATGTGACTGAGAGACAGGCATCAGAATACGAGAAAACCCTGCGAAACGAAACATTGCCATTCTATTCCCGGAGTCAGTCGAATTGCCAGTGGATAGCTGCGGAGAAACAGAGCTGAGTTGTCCGTCGGGGTTGAGACGTACACCCGTCGTCGCCTTCAGAGGCCGGCCCCGTAGAAACGGGTTGCAGGAAGGCCGTCTGCTCCTGCGGCCACAACTTGCGGGCCGCGTTGCACAAGACCGAGGAGAAGACGGTCTTGCCGACATCGGTGTTGGCGCCGTAGATCTGGTATGCTCTGAGCGAACGCCAGAGCAGAGCGCCGACCGGTGCCATTGAGGGTTTGTTTGAGCCAATGTCAGACGCCCATCAAAGACAACAAACGGCACTTCGGTGGTAGAAGACGGAGACGTGATTGCCCGAGCCACTGTGTCTGCAATCAGCCAAAACGCCGAGCACTTGAATGAAAGAGGTGTCAGCAGCCGACGGCGCCGAGTTATGGGGGGAAAGGAGAAGCCGGGTGGGGTACGGGAGCAACGCTGCGGCATTTGTTGCGCCGAGGACTGGGGCAGCGGCTATTCTGGGCGAGGAAAAAAGGAAAACTTGCTGAGGACGCTGTGTCATTTAGGAGTTCCCAACGGTGCGGCCCGGCAGGCCGGTGGAGTCGACTTGCATGGATCTCGCATTCGCGTCTTGTCCATCACAAAACAGAGATCTCCGGCCGGGAAATTCCCTCGTTTACATGGCATGGCCGAAGTACCCGTACCCGTACCCGTACCCGCTCCCTCGATCCATGTGCCGAGGTCTGATGTGGTCCTCCTCTCACATCACATAGACCATCCGTGTTGTTCGTCTCAACCATGCCGGCGACCGACCGACTGGACAAAGTCTTTGGGGAACTCCTGGCCCGGAGAGAGTCCAAGAGCCAGCGTTCATGACGGGATGAAAATGAGCCGGGCTGGGAAAAAGATTGCCTTTGCGCACAATACTGTCGAGCCAATCGAGAAGACGGCGGACGATCAGATTTGGGGCGCACCGAGGGAAACCCCGACGGGCCCAAAAAGTCTGAGCGAGATTCTCTGCGAGTTGACTGAAGGAGAGAAAGGGCGAAAAGTCAGAGACGGGGCGAAGAACGTGTTTGTTGCCGTTGAAGGCATCTACAGCATGGATGGAGACGTGGCGCCTTTGAAGGAAGTTGTCGAATGCGTCGAACGACATTTGCCAAAAGGAAATGGCCTAGTAATTGTCGACGAGGCTCACTCAACAGGTCTTTTGGGCGAGAGGGGCCGGGGACTCGTTTGTGAGTTGGGCCTCGAAGACCGAATTTGGGGACGAGTCCACACGTTTGGCAAGGCAATGAGTTGCGCAGGAGGTATGTCAAAATTGTGCATCGGCTTCTCTATACTTACGTCTACCAGCAATCGTTCTATGTTCTCCCATAACCCGATCATATTTGATAAACTACGCCCGCAGCCTCATCTATACCACGGCTATGCCATTCACCTCCCTTGCCAGCATACAAACGACTTACGACTTCATCATGGGCGGCCATTCTGAGCCTCTTCTTCGTCATTTGTGGTCACTTATTGATCGCACGCATCAACAACTTCTGGATCTTTGCAGCCAGTATCAGCCAGAGCCTAGTCTTCTCTATCTTCCATCAGACAAACCAAAATCACCAATTGTCCCTCTCTTCACCTCGAACCCCAGAGGTCTCGCTCATCATTGCCAACAACGTGGCTTCATGATACGCCCCATTGTCGCACCCACCGTTCCGGCAGGCAGCGAGCGGGTGCGGATCTGCCTCCACGCTGGGAATACTATTCAGCCGGTTGAAGGACTGGTTTCTGCCATGGAAAGCTGGCTGATCGCCCAGCAGAGCCAGACAGGGCAGGTGGTTGAGATGAGTCCTGTGAATAGAACAGTGGAGTTGAAGTCGCGGCTTTGATTAAAATGGAGAATCCGCAATGGCCATTGAATCCATACTTTTACTATAGCGGGAAGGAACCAAAAGCGGAAGAAAAATAGACACAAAGTATCATCAGGTTGGGCAATTTGGTGCTCAACTACCCAGTGCCTTGTTCTTTGGTGACTGACCATGGCTTAGTTAGGAATTATCATGAAGTAAAGCAACTCTTGGACATCACACATTGAACTACACCAAGTAATGTGAGAAATGTGGCCATCAAATCCATGGGTGAAGCCCTGGAGTTGTATATCACAAAGAACAGACACCGACTAGGGCAATCTTCAAAGTATCTACAATTACCTAAGCCAAAAGGAACTGACCCAAGCACACAACAGCGATGGCCGTCCACATCCAGGTAAGACGATATTCCACTTTCGTCGCAGAGCTAAAGGGAGGAGAGGGCACCGTAGAGTTCGTGCCATTTCCCTTGCCCCCGCCGCCATTCTTCGTGCCGTTTCCCTTCTTCATCCCATTCATCGCGCCGGCCATCGTACCAGCCATGGCGTTGGCAGCACCGGGAGCCTTCGGCGGCGTCGCCTGGGAGTTGACCTTTTTCAGCTCGACGGAGCCCTTCTGGGCATCCGTTGCCGGGGTCTCGATGAAGGTGATCATCGGCCCCAGCATCGCGCAGTTGTCCTGCTGGGAGACGGGCATGCCCTCCATCGTACCGGTGTTGTTCTGGAACAGCAGCCGCTGCTTGCCGTCGAGGGTCCACGCCTGCCACTCCGGCATGCCGGCCTGGATCTTGGCGGCGTTGGGGTCCAGGGTGCGCACGAAGCTGGCCCAGTACGCCTGGGTCAACGGGACGATGGGGGCGTTGGTGGTCGAGTAGCTCTTGGGCGGGGCGCCGTCGGTGTTGTTGGGGCCGAAGACGCCGTTCAGCTCGACGGTGTGGTAGGCTCCGAAGCCTTGGGCCTCCTGCTCCTCGTCGATGGGTCCGTAGCGGTAGTTGAAGGTCTTGACGCCATCTCTGGCCATCGCATCCTGGAAGATCTTGGTGATGCAGTGTGCTCTAAAGTCGCCGTGAGCCGTTGCCAGCTGACGCCACAGCTTGCCGCCTTTCGGGAACACAGGTTGGGGAACGTCGAGATACGTCTGCTGGAGCAGAGCGAGAGATGCATTGCTGAGGGACTGGGTGGCTTGGTTGTTCATCGTCTTCAAGGCGTCGGCGATTGTGTCAGTGCTTTGCGGCACGTTCTTTGTTCCTTCGTCGGTGCAAGTTCCGGCAATGGTCGGGACCTTGAGGTACTTGCCCTCGGCGAACCGTTGCAGGGTCGGGGCCTTGACGAGATCATCGTCCAGGTTGGGGTTGAACTGGCACTCTTCTGTCTGGAGAGCCGTTGCGTTGAGACCACGAAGGCAGGCGAGGGTGTCGGCTTGGTTCTTGCAACCTGTCGCGTTGGTCAAGCAGTTGTACTGCTCTTGTCCTTGTTCCAGGGTGCGAACAGTTGCCACCGAGACGGACTCCATGATGGCACCCTTGATCAAGCCCGGGTCGTTTTCTCCAAACGCTGCCAATAACATGACAACCGAGGTTGCTCCAGCACTGTCGCCGACAGCCACTATCTGATCGGGATTTCCACCGAACTGCCATTTGTCAGTCGCGTTGCTTGCTACAAGGAAAAGTTGGAAAACACCTACGGCAGCAGCATGTTGCTTCAGCCACTTCATCCCCTGGATCTGGTCCTTCAAGCCGTTGTTCATGCTCGCGCCGGCCTGGACCTCCTTGCTCTGCAAGAAACCGTAGGGGCCAACTCGGTAGTTGACCTGGACGACAAGCATGTTTCCAAACCTGGCCAGGTCGCTGCCGTTGAAGTTGGCGTTCGAGAGAGACTGGAAGCCTCCGCCCTGGATGAAGTACATGACGGGCAATTTGGACTCCGGAGTCGCGTTGGACGGTGCAAAGATGTTGGCGTACAGGCAGTCCTCATCGGTGGTGAAGCGCTTGTTGGGCTTCATGGTGAAGTCGGACGCGCTGCGGGCGAGACATATTGGGCGGAACTGGGGGAGCAATCAGGAATACTGTCTCTGGCAGCTGTAATACATCTATGGATGCACAACCAGAGTCTTACCTGAGAAGCATCGAAAGTTTCTGTCGTGCTAGGAGGATCAACGGGAGCGGCGAACCGGAGTTGGCCCAGCGGCGGCGCAGCATACCGAACTCCCAACCATCGAGTCGCACCACCCGGCTCGGCGACACCCTGAAGCTTAGTATAGCCAAGGTCGACAAGCGGGTCAACCGCCTGGACCTGGCCGATAATTGCGGCCGATAGAATAGAAACGAAGGCTTGGGTTAAGGAAAGCATCATTATTACGGAAGTGACAGACAAATGAAAATAAGAACGGACCAGGCAATCATAATGAGGGGCACAACATGGTCTGAAAGGATGGAGTTGCGGTGCTGTGCCGTCTATTATATTGCGTACATACAACAGACCCAAGTTCCAACTGCCAGTCTTCAGACAAGACCGGATTGTTGTTCCTGACTCGGCGTCGCTTTCTGCGCCTCAAGACGGGTGTGTTGGAAGCGCGCAGTCCGGACCGTCCGGACTTTTTGGGGGCTGCGGGGGTTTCAGACGGGTTTGATGCCATCTGTCGCGGGTCTGCTGGGTATGTTCCAGACGAAAAGCCTAATTCGCCGGATCTGGGGGATCCCTGGACGACGATATTCCCTACCCGGGAACGAAGGGGGATTGGACGAAGTGCCGCGTTCCGTCCAGGAATCGATCGCACTGCAACTAGACTTTTGCCCGCAAATCAGAGTTCGTCTCAACGTATTTCTGACCCCTCTCATTCTTCCCGGCCCTCTCTTTCGGTGGCTGGTTATAAGATGAACCCTCTCTGGCCGCGGGTTTCATGCATTCAACCAGTCTTCAGTCAACCTCGTCATGCAACCTTCCCTGAATCACATCACATCACGTCACACCATGCCACGCCGACAGGCCGGTAGCGAGTCAAGAGTGACACATGCATGTGCGTCTTCTGCGTCTTGATGCAACACACCGTCCGTCGGATCTATCCTTCGGAGCCATCGATTGATCCCACCTTGCCCGTGCATGAAAGACGAGTTGAGCGCAAAGACCTCGGACGAATTTCCACTGAGTGCTGTTTATAATTCTTAGCAAACAACTGACAGAGGTTTGCCTAAGGTTATATGCAAGCTCTACTTCATATAGATACAGTGAAGGGGAATGGAATCATTAGTCTTTAAGTGCAGAACCCGGTGTCTATTATTCGTACACGTGGCAGAACGGAGATCCTCCAACAGTGCTCATCAGTGCTGCCCGCAAAGCAATCAAATCAAATATGGCATTATATTTGATTTGATTGACTCGCTGGCGATCGGTATTTGATTGATTGGTAAATATTTGATTTGATTGATTGTATTTGACTAATGAGGTTATTCACAGATTGTTGCCAAGGGTCATTGCCCCCCCTCCCCCTCCCTTAACCACTGCCTTAAGTATTGTATTTTCTTGAAGAGGGATGGATTCATTGACTGCCTTTGCGACGTTAGTATTAAATTCGTAGCGCTGAAGGCTCTTTTGTAGTCTGCTGATTGTGAGGGTATTACCAGAATATCCAGAGCTATCTAACTAAGGCGAAGAAATTAATCCTAATGCTCAAACCACCACTCAATAGGATTATAGCCCTGTTACCTCAGAAACTAGAGATATCTCTAAATCTCATCAGTATCCTGTACATCATCGTCGTCAGCTATCATAGCCTCAGCCTGAACCCATTCCTCAAAGCTATCCGGTTCCATAGGCCGCTGACGAAGCTGGACTGGTGATGACCTCACGGATCCTTGCTCTAAGGGATACTAGTGGTTGGAACGACTCCGCCTTACTCGGAACGCGGACCCCCGACAGGCAAGAAAGAACCAATCCCTCCTTCCCTCGTTCTGGCAGAACTGAGGCGCCACCTGCCCCCTCCGTGGCCAGCGACATGACATGCCTATATCGTGCCAAAGTGTTTCCCATAGCACAACACAGTGGGACGAAGCCCCAGTGATGCTACCAACTAATGTCATGCGCGCCTGCGTCTTAGCCTACGATGCTAACAACATCGTGGAGTCTGAGGGGTGCTTGACTCTATAGTGGGCGGGGGCTGTCTTTTTGTACTTTTCGCCCTTCCCCCTTTTTGCAAGGACTTCCACTTTTCATCCTACCCGGCTGCATTGGGTATCAAAACCCCCGCCTTGACTATCTCTATAGGCTTGTGACCTTGTGGAACGAAATCACATCTGCGTCCGGTGACAAAACGGAGCCGTGGCCAGTATCATCGACGGATCGAACGCAAACCAAGACGACAAGGCCACAATAACCACTCCCCCCTTGCTAACCTTACTGACCTCAGTTAGCCAAACACCCAGAAGCAGATACCTCTGGGTAGTACCTTGATTGCATGGTCACCTTTCGCGGCCTGTCTGCCTTCGGCAAGCCGAAAACAGTCCCAGGGCGTCACTCTGAGTCAACGAAAAGGTCTGCTGCTAGCCAGCAAGGTGTACAAATGTTGAGACTCGAGTTCGCGATTATATACACTATAGAGTATTATTGTAAATGTAAAATATGCTGCCGCACGCTATGCATTGTAGCTATTCAAAACTTCCTCGGATACACCATGCGTAAACCTCTTTGCCAATGGCACAGATGACGGCGGCGTAAATCCACGTCAGACCTTAACAAACCATCCCTTTCCTATCTTCTTAGTCTTGACTACTCTCGCCAATGTCAGGAACACAGTTCCAACCATAAGACAACTTCCGGCAAAGGCCTGGGCGCCGAAGTATCGACCGCCGCTGGCGGTGATGATGGCGCCGGCAATTGGAGGCCCGCTTAGCACGGCGAAGCTGACAATAGTAAAAATCATGCCGATTCGCGTCCCCTGCTTGCTTGGGTCTGTTGTCAGGGCACTCACCCCTGCCGGGAAGAGGGCCTGGACGGCGTTGCCCACAATACCGAAAATGCAGGTCCACGCGTAGAGGCCTGCTGGGGAGTCAACGACGATCCAGCAGTACGTCAAAACGCCCGAGAGAAAGGCCATGGGGGTAAAGACTGTGATCGTTCCAACTTTGTCGGCGAACCAGTTCGGAACCAGACGACCGACGAAGCCGATGCCGTTTAGAATCAAGAGCAGATTCAGCGAGTTCGTATATGAGAAGCCGAGTTCATCCCGGCTATAGGAAGCCGCGTAGTAGAAGGCAAAGTAGACACCCATGAAGGACTGCAGCAAGCTCGTGGTTAATAGGTTGCCAGCTAATCAATAACCAAATTGACTCACAAAGAATCCTCCGGCGGCATAAAAGGTATATTCCAGCTCCTTGAAAGCTGATAAATCCACCAGCTGGGTCTTCTTACGCGGCGGTATGCATGGCTTCAGAAAAACGAAACCCACGGCCAGCGTCACGAGCTGGATGAAGCCGAGGGTCCGCATCGCCCAGGGAAACCCGACTTGTGGCAGCAACTGCCGGACCGTGCTCGGGAAGACTAAACCGCCAGACGCGCTGCCGACGGCGGCAATGCCAATCGCCAAAGCCCTCCTTTTGTCGAAGTAGGTGGACAGCGTTGCCAACGACGGGCAGAATGCCAGACCGTTGCCGATACCGACGCAGAGGCCGTGTGCGAGGAAGATCTGCCAGTACTGAGTGCACCAAGATGTTGCGAACGTGCCAAGCAGGATCAGAAACGAGCCGCAGAGGAAGAGCGGGCGAAAATAACCGGCGTCCGTATAGCGGCCAGAGAATGCGCCGATGAAGAAGAGGAGAAAAACTTGGAAAGATCCAATCCAAGAAATGTCTGATGGAGGCCGCTGGAGTAGCTCGACATAATACGTCTGGAAGACTCCGAAGGAGTTGATGAAGCCCCTATGAGATCGCACTGTCAGTCGCCATGCTGCAATACACATGCGACGAATTGAAGAGTACGTACCAGGTGTCCATGAAGATAAAGTGGGCGCTTAGTGCTGGTCGGGAGAAAGGAAATCAGCCTTCAAAGTTCCCTGCAGATGACATTGAATGTAACTTCCAGATGAACTCACTGGCCATCCAAGCAGCGTAGCCTCCATCCGGCGGAGGATTTGGTTGTGAGGTCGGCACCGACGCGATCCGACTCAAAACGCGACCTATGCAACTTTCGGTGCGAGTTGTCTCCTCCCCGACGATAGCTTCGTTCCTTGAGGAGTCGGACCTCGTCTCTTTGTCCGTGCTATCCATCTTGTCTGAGGCGTATGTTGTCATTGGCGGACGGTGTTTAGTTGCGTCATAAGATTGGCCGTGGCCGTGTTTGGTTGACCGTGAGACAACAGCTTATTGCATCCGCATCTCTGAGAAACAATAGGTGAGGGCTTTCGTCGCCAGCTTATGAATTGATTTTGATCTTCTTTCGAATGACTGTTTAATAATTACTTACCGAGGTCGAAGGGCCAAGAGAGAAAAAAACAAAAAAACCAAAGAATCAAACCCCGCGAATGACCGCTGTTGAAACCATCCCGCATTAGTCATCGCGCCCTTGGGTTGGCAATTCCCGGGGTTTGAATTTCTTACGCGAAAAGATTCGCTCTTTCGGCCCGGTACCGCTCGCCGCGCTCGGCAGGCCATCCAAATGCCGATGCGCTGCCGGGCTCGCGTGTATTTCCGCGGGAATAAAGCGGGATGAGCGGGAGTTTACCCGCCTCATCACGATCCAACCTACATGACGCGAACATTGCAATGCGTCAAATGCACATGTACTTTTTTGCGACTTGGATAAGCTGGTCTCATACCCGTATCGATGAGCCGAATGGTATTTGAAGGTAGCGGCAACAGAGTGTTCGGTCCAGAACCCAACCTCTGGAACCGGGCCCCATCTAAGACTGTCTCCATTTTCCAGCAAGAGGATACGTTTGCGATTCCTGACTGACGAGATATGGCGATCGAGGAAATGATGTAAAAGGGTAACCTTGGAAGGCTACTATAGAACGGCGGTTGTGGCAGACCATTACCCGCCCCAGACAGCGTTTGGTCGGTGCGATCACATGCTGCTCTAACACCGCACTTGAGGCTTTGAAGGTTGACTCATTAGTCGCCTGACGTAACTAGTACCAAGTTTGCCCGGAGCAACGGAAGTGAGCCACTTCAGCTAGCCCGGAATGTTGAGGACCTCGGAACGAGTTCAACGTCTCGACTATTGCCGTTTACGAATAATTACCGGAATAGAGTTTTGTCCAAGAGAATAGGTCTGGACAGAAGTTTCAAAATGTTGTTACTGAGGTCGTCTGGTATTAGTTTATCCCTTTCACAATACCTAAAATAATGAACTATTGCTCCCCTAGAATCAAATTGTCTTATATTAATTCACACACACACACAAAAAGCCTCTCTCTCCCTCTCTCTCTTGGTGAAAGGGTTGTTTGGTCTTAGTTGAACTGAGCCTTAGTGGATAATTGTACTTGGCGATGGCCTCGTCCTCGATCAAGCCAATCACAATCCTGGTATCAATGTGATGAAACTGCAGCTCACCCGGTTTTGCACAGTCCGTCTTGCGCAAGACAACATGGGCATGATAATCTGTCGGTAAGCAAACATTGTCGCCTGACTAGAATTCACAAGGGGCAACGCCTATACACCCTCTCTCCGCCTCACCAAGCTTCAAACAAGGCATAAGATACTTCGATCTGTCCTAGACAACAACTACCATGACTTCGGTATCCACGAATACGGCCCTCGGAGAGACGTATGCTGCACCCCGCACTATCAGCTAGACTTTCCCATCTGGCTCTTGGCTTAGCCGAGTTGGGGAAGCAGCGGACAAGGGCGGAGAGGACTCCGAGAAAGGGAGAAAGAAGATCAATTGGCTCGTTATTTTTCTAAAGGTTTAGTTGGAAATGATTGGACCGTAGTATAATTTTTTATATTTCGTGCATTGGTTCTTTGCGTTTGCCGTCGACCGTGAACCGCAGCTTCCAAGGATTGTGTCCCATTTCCCGAGGTCGTATGGAGCAAATGGAGCCACTTTAGTTGGGCCTGTAATAATGGGGAGATGTGAGATCTAGTTCGGGTTAGTCCTCACAATGAATTCCCCATCGCCAGGGATCCCCGAACAGGAAATGCGTGTTTGAGAGCCTCTCATTGGCTGAACAACTCTCCGACTTGACCAAAGACACTGTGATTGGACAGCTTGTTGAAGGATGGTAATCCTCAATCGCGTAACCTCACGAGCTCTCGGTTCCTTCCGATCCCTTTTCATGGCTGCCTAGCGATGAGGTTTTCCTCTCAGAGCTTCACGGGCTTCGATGACATGCCGTTAACGCCACAGACACCCGTTCACTCTGAGCTCTGAATCTACCCAACTGCAGGCTGGCTGGATCTCATACCTCCCTCATCGCCCGATCCAACAGCCTACCACAGCCACCAGACAGCCAGAGCTTGTATCAGTCTCAGAGATGGACGTCAGTTCGCGTCAGTCGACGCCGAATCCTGGGAAGGACAGTCAAGGCTCTTCACGGACCCAATCGCCGAGTCTTGATGCGAGCGGAGACAATGGGTACGTACGGTCTGTGAGCCAGTAAGGAAGGCAGTGTGCTTATGCCGATCCATGTTTGTTTGTCAAGGGGCCATTCGTTGGTTCACGGGGCGTAGAGGCTTTGGGATGCATGGGTCGAATGATTGCGGTCTGGAACGATACTGACTGTCTCGGAACGCAGCAGGGCGGCGAAGCATGGCCAGGTAATGGTGTTTTTGCTGGCGAACCGGCCTCGGCAAAGCCGAAAGAGTGCCCCCAAAAGCCGCAATGGATGTAAAGAATGCAGGTACGTGTGTCTTGTCATACCTGACGGAGTTGCCGCTTTCATCTGCACTCTCGCCCCGTCAAGAGTGGTGTCCAGGATCTCACGTGGCAGTACAACAGGCGACGTCACGTCAAATGCGATCAGGCCAGGCCGCATTGCATGAAATGCGTAAAGGCGGGCCGCACGTGCGACGGCTATTTGGACTCAAACGCCCGCCTCTTACCCCAAAAGCAAGCGCAGCTCATCCCCCGCCAGGGATCCAATACCAGAGCCCCGGATTACCCTGTCTTTGTGATCCCCGGCTACGAAACGCTCCTCTTCGCCCACCAGAGAAACTGGGACTATTTCCAATCTTTCGTACTCTCCATCGAACAAGGAGAAAGCCTTCTGAGAGACGATGTGTCGGCACTCACCCCGCAATTTGCCCATGGCGCCGGCGCCGTTCGGGAGGTCTGCTGCGGCATCGGGGCCCTGGGGAAGTCCTTCCTCCCTGCTGTCCACAATAACTCGGTCAAGGACGACTACCGCTTGGCGTTTGAGCACTACGGCCGTGGGGCACGCGCCGTTTTCAGCGTGAAGCCGACCACACGCAATCTCCCGAGCACCATCCTGACGTCCATGTTGTTCATGACCTTTGATTTAATGGCCGGACATGTAGAAGTCGCAGCCAAGCACCAGAACCACGCCGTCGCCATGATGGAAGAGTATGTTACCCAGATGATGGAGCAGGAGGGGGTCCCCTTCAAGGATCTGCCCCTGTCAGAGATGGAGTGGGCGATGTACGATTCTCTCCAGCGGCTCGATACACACCCTTGGATCCTAGGCTTCTACAATCAAGTCAAAGTCAGGTCCAGCGCACGAGGGTTCCCCCACAACTGCAGGCACCGGTTTGATATGAAAGACATGCCAGAGTGCTTCAAAAGCCTCAGTCAGGCTTCGTCATGGTGGCACGCCATGCAGCATCAGATGACCCACATCCTACACGAACTCAAGGTCTCGGAGAGGAGCGACAGCGAGAAAACAGCCGCCTATACGGAGTGCGCCGACCTCCTTCAGTCATGGCGCTCTTCTTTCGTGCCGCTGCTGCAGAGCGCGAAGCAGAACAGGGGCACAAACTCCCACAGGTGGCTGCAGGCCATGACGCTCGAGTCGCTGTACGTGGAGACCCTCACGGCGCTCCACAGCCGTTACAAGCAGGACTCGAACGTGCTGCCGGCGGTGACGCCCATCTACCGCGACATCATCCGCCAGGCGCTACAGCTAGCGCGGGAAAACAAACTCAACGGCCTCGAGACGATGACGTTGGAGAACTCCATCGTCAAACCGGTGGCTTTCGCGCTCTACAAGAGCCGCGATCCGGATATTGTGAGGGCGTCAAAGTTGGTGCTGCAAAGTACCGTCGGCGGCATGAACCAGGCCCATTCGCTGCTTTATTTCCTGAACACTCGAGAGAAGACGGCGGCTTTGAAGTCGTTCGAGCTTGGTTGGGGTTGGTATTTGACTTGTACAGGGTACAGTGCTGGGGCTCACGTGTTTGAGGGCATATTATAACTAGATCAATTCCTAATTTCCACAGCTAGCCGAATAGGCGTATGTGTAGTTAATCTCACAAACATGATGAGTCTAGTGGCTTTATCTCTCCAATATCTCTTTGAGCTAGCTATTCGCCCAGAATAATCAGGAAAAGGAAAATAAGAAAAGGACACCCCATCCCCTGCACAAGTACACACCTATTTATGGGTAGCGAAACAGAGTGGTAACGTCCGTCACCCACTTGCCGGACACCCCCACATATCAGACACTTTAGGAAAACACTTTAAAAATTCTTTATAAAATCAATCTTTAACATAAAAAAGTAAAAATTAAATATTTATATTATTTAATAGCAAAATTAATTTATTATTAATAGTAATATTAAATTAAAGTTATAGAATTAAAGTGGTTGATAAGTGAGCTGGCTACCTAACCATAACCACTTCACACATACAACCAGAGAACAGCATTACAACAATCAAATTAATTGAAATTACTTAGAATCCTCTTTTTTAATTATTTCTTTATTAGTTGGATATTTCCGTGTATTATGTCTAGTGTTTCCATAGACGCTACACCGCTGTTAAACTGTTTCCGTCCTTGGTCGACGACCACTACTCCGATGTGTTTCCTCCTCGACTTGAGTTGTAGCCTCTCTTTGCAACTGAAGGTCCTCTCCCTTAACTATAATAAGACTCCCTTTTTGTTTAAGATGGGTTTTTTTGGTTCTCCGGTGTTAACTAAGTAGGTTATTCTCTTCTTAAAGGATTCTATTCTTAGACCTTAATAAGGCAATCTGGTGTATAAAACTGTGTACCCCCTTTAATAAATACTTTATAACTTTAATTATTGAAGTTAATGAGCTTTTTTAATGGTGGGAGATCCGATTTTTAATAAGGTCTAATTAATAAGATGCTTTTATTAAGTTATTTAGTATCTAAGAAGTCCAAAGTGGGGGGGTTATTAAAAGTGACCTTAGAGGTGTTAAAGTGTGTAACTAAATATCAAACTTCAATAATACACTTTACACACTCAGGGGAACAAGTCCAGCACCTCTAAATCCCGCTTAGATGTTTTTTTTGTGATTAACTAAGTGTAAACCTCGCAAAATGCGGAAAGAAAATCTTCCTTTATAATATAAGTATTACCCCGATACATTTTATCCTTAATTTATTAATTATATACTAACTTAAGGGGACCAAAATACTTAATATCTAAGGGTTAGAGTAGATGAGACGAATAAGCCGGCATATAAAATATGTCACGGGCCAAGGCCCGATCAGAGGCCTCAGAACTACTCGGCCATATCCAACGCTAACCGCTGCTTACTAAGCCTGACCAGGCCCAGGTAAACCTGATCAGGATCCAACGGATTTGTGGGGCAGCAGACTTTTCCTTCCTTTCTCCTTATCTTGAAGATATTCGTAGTAATCGTTATAGCTAGTTGTAATATACGTGCTTGGACCGTTACATTATCTTCAAGATCATCAAAGGTAATCAATTGAACACCTAATATAAAAGCCCACGATTTATGTGAGAGTGGCAAGAAGTTTTAGATGGGTTGACCTAAGGAGTCCCTAAACGTCTAAAGCTAATTAATACAACCTAATTAAACCTAGAGGTTATTATAAACTCGAAATAACGTATACATATATTCGTAGTAGAGTACCTCGACCACGTCATTAAGTATACTATGGTCACTACTAAACATAAAATACTAGGATAAACGATAACCACGCAATAATAAAAGGTAACACTGAACTATCTAGAAACCCGTAGTAGTTAGTATAACTAATTGGACAACTTATAACCCAACTATAGGAGATGCGGACTACCTAAGTAATTGAGTAAGAGACCCAATAAAAGCAGATTCAACTACTATAAAAAGCCTTAGTAAAACCTAAGTACCCGACATCGATAATAAACTAGTCCCTAATACCCTTTATAACACTAATTCCCTCCGATTAGGTCTACGTACTACCTCCGAAATAAGCTAAATATTAAATTCCCAACTCACCAAAATTTAATAGATTATACAAGAAGTTTCAATAATAGTACCTTAAAATAGGAGGGAAGATAAGTATAAATAAAAAAGCCTTTAGTTTAGAGTCAGTTGTATTCACCTACATCTACTCTAGGTTAGAAAACACTACGTAAGCTATGGTGAACGCCTATTATGCGCAAAGAGGGGCCGATGGGTTAAAGAACTCGGATAGATTTATGGAATACTTGAAGGGTTATTATGTGGACCCTAACGTAGAAGTACGAGCCCTTAACCAACTAAGGACTATACAGTAAAAGGAGAACGAGAATTTCACTTACTTCCTCCCCAAATTTAAAAAGGAGCTCACAGAAGTAGGAGGAGGATATTAGTTAAATATTATGAGGATTAATTACCTTAAAAGAGCCCTGAACACCATAATAAGAGCCCCCCTCATCAGCATAATCAATAAACCAACGATATACACTGTATATACCCAGATACTCCTAAGTATAAGCTCAGAATTGGACAGCGAATCCTACCAAGCCCGCCGTGAGTGTCGGCGTAGGAGATCGCTGACCCCTAACCGAACAAAAACTAAGTCCCCTCGGAAACAGAACGGTTAATTAGAGTCCCCCCAACCTAATCAAATAAAGTAGGAACCTACGAAAACAAATAAGTTAGCCAAGGACAAGAAAGTCCGTAAACAGCCAAACCAAGAGGAAGCTCGTAGATATTACAACTATAACAAAAAAGGGCATATACAATAGTAATACCCTGAGGATCGAAAAAAGACAAAAAAAACCAAAACTTCTAAAAAAAAAACTAAGGAACAAAGTAAAACAGATAATAACTCTAATCAGAACTCTAAGGACTCAAGAAAAGAGTAACTCCTAGTGAAAGTCGTTATTAGGAGGAATAAACTATAAAGGAATAGAAGGTCGTTAAAAAGAATATAAATTATAACCCATTTTACGTCAATATCGGAATTAATGGGATACACTATACAACTACCCTTATTGATACAGGGTGTTTAACATACACCCTAATCAACGACGCCTTCACTAAAAAACTCCACTTACTACGTATTAGTATTACACTTCGGAACTTAATATAAGTTACCACTACAATTCCTAGTACAATCCACTACGTTACTTATACTAATATTAATATTAATAACTATAAACAACACCGATTATTCTTTTATATTATTCTTAACTAAGAAAACAACGTTATCCTTAGAAGATCCTAAATAATTAACGATGACGTTACGGTTTACCCAGTACGAAGTACTCTATATATAAGTGTTATGGACCACTAAGTAATAAAAAAGAAACCGGGTTAAGCCCGGTAAAATCCAAAGTTCCTAATTTAGTAGTAGACTAGATTAGTATTCTCAGCCCTAATTAGGCGGGCACAGAAAAGAAGAGAGACCCCTCTTAGTATATCTACCCTAAATGCGTTCTCCGTAAATTTGGCCAATATCGAGAAGGCCCTAGCACTAAAAATAAAGATAAACCCGAGGACGAAACTCCCTACGCATTATTATAAGTTTTTGTATATCTTTAACCGAGATAAGGCTAATTAACTACCGCTATACCGGAAGAACGTTGACCATACTATCCTTATCGAGAAGGACTCCTATAATTAAAACAAACCAGTAACCTGGGGACCTCTATATAGTATATTAAGGGAAGAGTTAATTGTATTACGCTGAACCCTTATAGAACTATTAAATAAAAGGTTTATTAGGGCTAGTAGTTCCCCTGTATTATTGCCCGTTCTATTTATCCGGAAGCCTGGAGGAGGGTTACAGTTCTACGTTAATTACCATACCCTTAACGCCATTACAAAAAAGGACCGATACCCCTTACCCCTAATTAACGAGACCCTAAGGGTATTAATAAAAGCGAAGTGGTTAATAAAATTAGATATTATCGCTACATTTCATAAGATCCGGGTTAAGAAAGGAGATGAATGGAAGACGGCGTTTAGGATAAGGTATGGGTTATACGAATAAATGGTTACCCCTTTTGGTTTAATTGGAGCCCCCGCAACGTTCTAGCGATATATTAACTACACTCTATAAGATTTCCTAGATAAGTTCTGCTTAGCCTATATCGACGATGTCCTGATTTATTTGGACAGCTCCCTTTCTAATTATAAAGAGAAGGTTAAGAAGGTCCTCGAATACCTAGGCGCTGTAGGCCTGTATGTGGATATCGATAAGTGCGAATTCGAGGCTAAGAGTGTCAAGTATTTGGGGTTTATTGTTGATACTGGTAAGGGAATTCGTGTGGACCCTGAGAAAATTAAAGCAATCCAGGGATAGGAAGTACCCCGATCAATACGAAGAGTCCGTGAATTCATCAGTTTTACCAACTACTACCAGCAGTTTATACCCAACTTCTCGGGGATCACACAACCCCTAACAACCTTAACCAAAAAGGATATACCATTCATTTAGAACAAGGAGTACACTAGAGCATTCGAGGAGCTAAAGACGCTCCTAATTAGTACACCTATATTGGCTCACTGGGACCCTAATCGAGTTATAGTATTCGAGACCAATTCGTCTGGTTATATAGTAAGAGGTGTTTTATCATAGTATAACAACAAAGGGATCCTAAAACCTATAACGTTCTTTTCACACAAGAACTTACTTATAGAGTATAATTACCCGATATACAATAAGGAACTATTAGTAATAATACACTGCTTAAAGTACTAGGATTTAGAACTACGGAGTATAAAAGAGTTTATTATCCTAATTAATCACCTAAATCTAAAATACTTTATAACAAAGAAATAATTAAGTAAACATTAAATCAGGTGATCAGAATTACTATCCCACTACAACTTTACTATCCAGTTCAGACCTAATAAAAAAGCAATAATTCTTAACACACTATCGAAACGCGAATAGGATATCCCTAGCACCCTACAGGACAACAAATTAGAGGGTTAGAAGATTAAACTCCTAAAGAACAGGATTAACGCATTACAAATCAATAACACAGCAGTAATTAGAGAAGTGCGGGCCCGATTAGGGCAAATAAAGAGGGATAAGTCTAATATAAGAGACTCCCCCGGAGACATGGATCAGACCAACGACCCTAGCCTAGATAAAACGGAACCCCCCTTAAACCCTTTTAAAAAAAAGTTATTACACTCCTAATGGGATAAAACCTTAAACCAGAACAACTAATACTAGTTAATCAGGGGGGCAGTACAAAAAGGAGACCAACAACTTCCCTTATAATAGAAGTTACCGATAATATTATCAGAATATACGATCAACGATAACAAGAAACTATTATAGAGGAACAGAATTTGGATTCCACATTATGAGCCCTTAAGAATGGGTTTAATCCAAAGGTTCCACAACTCCACATTAGTGGAACATCCGGGGAGGGACACTTTAAAGGCCCTAATTAGCTACCAGTTCCACTAACCAGGCCTATCCCAGGATGTCCAAAGATTTATGAGGAACTATGACGTTTATGGATAAGGAAATGTATAGCGTAACAAAAAGAGGGGCCTATTAAAACCTTTGCTTATCCCTAGACGGATCTAAGTAGAGGTCTCTATTAACTTTATAATAAAATTACCCCCTTCCCACCGTAATAGGGCTATGAACATTATAATGGTAACCGATTATCTATTAAAAAATATAATCTTTGAATTATTAAAGGATATTATAACGGATATAATAGTAGACTAATTAATCCGAGGTCTGATCAGGTACCATAGGATACCTTATGTAATTATATTAGATAAAGGACCATAGTTTACGAGTCTTATATAGAAACGACTTTACTAATTACTACGGATTAAATAAAAACTCTCTATAGCATTCCACCTAAAAATAAACGGAGCTATGGAGAGGATAAACTAAGTAATAGAAACCTATTTTAAAGTATATATAGTGTATACTTAGGACAATTAGGACAAACTACTCCCAATAATAATAATAACTATTAATAACCGGGTCACCTTATCAACAGGACTTAGCCCGTTCTTTATTACTTATAAGTATAACTTAGACCTAATTAGAGTAGAGGAACCCCTATAGAATAGTAATAAGACCCCTATAATAAGAGTAGAGGCTCTGGTTTAAAAGCTAAAGGACACCTCTAAGTAAACTTAAGCAACGATAACGGTAACACAAAAGAAACAAGAAATTACCAAAAATACAAAACACTAACCATTTAATTAGTTTAAACCTAGGAATAAGGTTTAGTTAAGGTTACGGAATATCTAATTTAATCGACCATTAAAAAAACTTAACTAAGTTAATGCAAAATACACCGTCCTTAAATTAGTTAAATCCTATGCTTACCAACTAAATACACCACCAGGGATTTATAACGTCTTCCACGTAAACCTGATTAAATATACTAAAATTGATTTATTACCATCACAAAGCTGTAATAATACTCAGCTACCTATGATATTAGTGGCCAATAAGGAGGAGTTTAAAGTTAAGGAGATCCGTAATATACAAAAAGTACGGGGTAGATAGAAGGTTTTAGTGAAGTAGAAGGATTATACCTAATTCACTTAGAAGCTAGTAGATATACTAGTGGATATAATAACCTTAGACTATTATAAAACCGATCACGGGAATATCCCTTAGGAAGAGAGGGGAGGAAGGGGGTAATTATCATAGGCCAAGGTCCGATTAGAAGCCTTAGAACTACTTAGTTATATTTAATGCTAACCACTGTTTACTAAGCTTAACCAGGCCCAGGTAGACCTGATTAGGATCCAACGGATTTGTGGGGTAGCAAACTTTTCCTTCCTTTCTCCTTATTTTGAAGATACTCGTAGTAGTCACCATAACTAGTTGCAATATACGTGCTTAGACCGTTACAAAATATAACGATGTTATTCTCTTTATAAAATATCTTAAAATCTATAAAGTAGTGATTTTTATATCCATTAACAATAAGGAGGCGATGTCGGCCTCTTAAATACGGTTTTATATATCAATTAAAGTAATAGAGCTAATCTAGGCCTCTTTTGTTTATTGTTTATTTATTTTTAGATATTACGATAACCTAGTTATATAAGAGATTCGATTCGGTGTACTAGGTGGAGAGATAATATTAGCTTATAACGATAATGTATAGTGGTATACTATAATCCAATAAGTTAATAACCTAAATAATTATAACCTATTAACAATTACTAAATTATATTATTTTTATATTTAAACGCCTTTTAGCACTTATAATAAATATTCCGGATATAATTTAACTTATTATTAACCTAGTTTTATCAAAGTTATAAATATTTAGGTCTACGATACTATATTTTGCGATTATGTTCACCATAAGGCGAAACTACGCGTTTATCACAACGGGATCTTCGTATTAGGCCCTTTTATAGTCGTACTTGCGAAAAAAGCGTGTTCAGAGCTATGTTTATTATTTAACGAAGTTCGAAGCCTAGTGTTTCCTGACTAGGGGTGCATTGTAGTCGGTAAATAGTCGATTAGTTATATTTTCTATACCACTAATCCGAGGAGGAAATAATTAGGAGTTTAAGTTAAGAATATACTTAACTAACTTCTCCTCTTCGAGCTCCGTTAAATTCTATAAGTTAAGTATAGTATTATGTTGTAATAGTGTTCCTTTTAATTGAGTACTTAAAGTTAAACGAGGAACTGAGTAGATTTTAATAGTTACCCGGATACTAAGTTTTACGTCTTGTTTTAAAGTTTAGATAACTAAGTTTAATTGGGACTCGTAGTTTTGCGTAGGCATGTTTGTTGTGGGAAGGATTAGATGATGATGATGTAGGTGGGAAAATCACGGTCGGGTGGCCAGCTCGCTTGTCTGGCCAGCTCGCTTATCAACCACGTTAATATAATATATTAATATATATAATTTTAATACAATGTTTTTGAAAACCCATAACGTACATGATAAGCGAGTGGCTCACCTAACCGCAACCACTTTACAAATGCGACCGACAAACAATAACAAAACAATTAATTTAATTAAAACTAATCAGAATCCTGTTCCTCAAATATTCCTTCATTAACTGGACACGTTTGTGTATTATATCCGGTGTTCCCATAGATGCCACATCGCCGTTGACCGGTTTCGGTCCTTAGTTTCTGACCACTACTCTGGTATGTTTCCTCTTTTACTTAGGCTATTACCTCCCTTTGCAATTATATATCCTCTATTTAGGCTATAACAAGACTCCCTCCTTACTTAAAATATGCTTTTTTAGTTCTCCGGTGTTAGCTAAGTAGGTTATTCTCCTTTTAAAGTATTTTATTCTTAAACCTTAATAATACAATTTAATATATAATTGTTAGAACTATAAGGGTTTAGTTGGGTCTTATATATGAGAAGGGCCTATTATAGTAATATATGTAGTTATTTAATAGACGTAGTAGAGGTAGGTTATATTATTTAAGTTTGGACGTCGTATTAGTTAACGTAGTTCATCATCGAGCGGGACACTATCATCGACCAGGACACTTTTCCCACCTTTATCACTAACAACTTCCATATCTCAACTAAAATCAATTAAATTAATTATAATTACTTAGAATTACTTAAACTACTTATTTCTATAACCTCTGGATAAGTTCTTGTGTTATAACCGGTCTTACAATAAATACCACAATATCATAAACCTATCCGACAACACTTTAATAACCCCTCGTTTTCCTCCTCTTCACACCCTTCCTCTTTAACAATACCCTTTTTAGCCATAGCATCCCTTACCTAAGACCCTTCTAATGCCCCTCTATCCTATAGTCTAATTCTTTTAGCTCTACGGCGCTTATTAAGGGCCGTATTTATATCTTAAAGATGGCGTAGCTTTTCCTCTATAAGGGCAGCTACATAGGAAATATACTATAAACCCTTTAAAAGTTTATTAATAATTTCATAAATTAGCATTAGTGAGCTTCCCTAATACTTAGAGATTCTTTCCTTTATAAGTAAAAACTAAGAGATAACCTTGTTAGTGGTTTAAGGTATTTTAGAAACCCAAGGGTCGGGTAACCTGATAGGGGTGTTTAGGGTTGTTGGTATCCGTAATTATATATCTAATTTAGAAAGAATAGTTTGAGGGTTATAAGGAATAAGCCCAGCCCCTCTGAAACCCCTATGGACGTTTTCCTGGGTAAAGGTTTGAAGGAATGTGGTCTTAAATACGAGGAAGAACTCGGGTTTGGTGATATGGGTAATCCGGGCTTTAATAAAGTACTTAATCTGAGAGCTATATCTCAACTTCAACACATTATAATAGCTAACGTTAAGAGGTTAGGTTAAATGTGATGAATGAGTAGGCAGGCAGATAGTTATAATCTTATTTCTTTTGTAATACTCCTCGAAATCGCTATTAACGTGGCTTTCATGGCCATCGACGACTAGCATCCAATATATGCCTCTTAATCACTGTTTTGAGTGTTTATTGAAATGCTGAAGCTATTAGAGGGTAGTCTCGTTATCGGTCCATTTATTAGAAGTTATTTTAACTACCCAGCTGTCCGGAATCTGGGCTTCGGAGTACTAACTCGCGAAGTGGAAGTGGCCCTGAACTACTAAAAAAAGGCGGCATCGTATAACCATCACTAATAATATAACAAATCACTATTACCCATTCTCTATTATTAGGTTAAACTTTTTTTAGTTTCCTAATTTAATTAGAATATATAATAATTATTCTAAGCCGGATTATACCTATTATAAAACTAATCTTATTAAAGTTATAGAAATCTTTGTTTATAATACCGTATTTCGATCACATATTAGCCACAAGTCAAAACTAAGGCTTAATAATTGTAGAATTTTCGCAGAGGCCTCTCTAATAATCATAAATACAAGAAAATTACATCTTAAGCTCTGAGCATCGCTAAATAAAGCGTTCTATCCAGCGCTTCCCGACCAGTCAGGAAGTACACTTCCAAAGTAGTGTATTAGCCATATCTTCCATATCCACACATCGGGGCGAGAATCCTCGAGAATCCAAGTCAATAATGTATCAAAAAATTACCTCCTCCTCGGTCTCTATTAAATTCAATCGTATATTAGTACTATCAGCTTTAGCAATTCAACCATTTATTCTAGTGTAAACGGTAGTTTTAGGAACGTTATAAATGATCACTACGCATCGGATACTTAATTGTGGAGTTAATCAAATCGTTTTAGTTACTAAATTAATCCTATTTTCGGATAAGGTATTAGGTATTATATAGTAGAAGAAAAGACGTATTAAAGTAGGAGGATAATGGAGGTGGGAAAAGTGTCCCGGTTAATGATGGTGTCCTGCTCGATGATGAACCACGTTATAGTTAATGTGTTTAAGATGTTTAGCACGTTTACTATAATTACGTAGAGATCCACGTAATTAGTACAGAGGGTATATATAACTATTGTAGTTACTACGATCTATAGTCTAATATTAGTAACTTTTCTTTTTTTGCTAATAAACATTTAAATTAAGTATAAAAAAGCTCTGTTTTTATAATATATATAAAATAGTAACAATAATAGTAAAGTGGGATAAATATAATTAATAATAGGTGTAATAATAGTAGTAATAGGGTCATTTTCTATAGTTAACGTATATAAGTTCACAGTCTTATAACCCATCTTTCTATCCGAATTAAAAAATTATTTATAGTAATAAAATGCTTAAGAGATGGGTTTAGTTTTGCTTTTGTGAATGCGTTAGCAGAGTTATTATTGGATTCACCTCACCAGGCCTGGTTATTGGAGGTTAGTAAATAACGATATATTCGTTGTATCTGTTGTTATTCTTGTTAGGAATCGGAAGCCGAAGGCGGCACTGGTGGCTGCGATTCTGAATCCAATCCCTGACCTCTGATTAGCTCGCTAATCGGGCTAATTGGTGATATGCGGTAATAGGTGTCGTTAGTTGGACGGTGGTATTCTGATATTAGTAATTTTCTTTTTTGCTGTAAAATTGCTATTTAATGCTAAATGGGCGATTTTGAGTGTTATTCGATGCGGGCGTCGAATCGTTTAAAAACGCAATTAAATTGATAAATGAAACGAGCGTGTAAGGTGGTCGGAAGCGGTAGAATTGCTCCTTTTAGTTGTACCACCTCTTAGTAGAAACGAGTATTTCCCGGGCCCAGTTATGGTTTTGTGGTTATCTCGACGTCCTTGACGATATTAATAGTAATTCCCCTTTTTCCCTCTTATATTCCTTCTTTTATTAATGTTATGGACATCTCTTAGGGCCTAGTTACCCATCCCTTGTTACGGGCCAAGCCCTTCACATGCGATACTACCAGCAAAGCTCAGTATTAGAGTGAAACCGGTAAAGCTCGGCATTAGAGTAAGACCAGCAAAGCTCAGTATTAAAGGAGATAAAAGGATATATAAATGCAGCTAAAAGAATAAGAAAACCTTCCTTCCTTATCTAAGGATTCTTAGTTAAGAAAAGAAGTACGAGTTATAACATTACTCCTATTATCCCACGACCTACCCACAACATAATCCTTAAATCCCCCTTCTAGGGTCACAGCTACACAATATAAGGAATACTTAACGATACAACTATAAATACACAAGGAACTCAATAGGGTACGACGCTCAACTAACAAAAAATAGAACTAGTTAATATAATTAAATCCATTTAACAGCAAATCGATACTTTAAAGGCTGAACGGATTGGTCGACCACAACAGGTATTACCTATATATGCGAAATTCAATGGCCAAAGTAGCGACTAGGATACATAGATATTAGCTATAAAAGTAAAGCTCAAGGTGGATGGCCTAGTAATTAGAAATAACGATTCACAGTTATACTATATCTATAACTTACTCAATTTGAACATCTAAGCTATAGTACTACCGTTTATATATAAAATAGACAAGACTAATATATAGGATATAATTAGACTAATATAGTATTTTAAACAAACTTCTAACAATCCCAATAAAACGAAAAAGGCTAGGTAACGGCTTAGAGACCTTGAACAACAGTAATTAAGCATACCGAAGCACCTCGTAAAGTTCAAACGAACACTTTACAAAGCTAATACCGATACTTAGCCTAATAATATAAAGATCACGGTTTTAATAAGAGGGTTAAATAAAGAAGTAAAACAAAAGTTAAATATACAACTTACCCTATTTACAAAGTACAACGACTTTATTAGGGTTCTCTTAGCTTTAAAAGGCCAGTATAATACAGGGCACAGAAATTACTAAGAATAAGGACCCCGAATGGATTGGGAGTGGACTGCTAGGGCTGCGGAGGTTACACCAGCAGTCACCCTAGAAAAGCGGAACGAATAGCGAGACTAAGGTAAATACGTACAATGCAGCTCTTCGAAACACTAGGTTAAATAATACGACTTTGGACCTACACAAAGCTAATCACCCTCACTAACTTGAATAGTATAAACCACTAAAAGAATAAAGTTAATAGCGAAAAGAACTAGGTTATTTATAATAGACTAGGAGGCTGATTCTAGTAGCTAAGAAAGGGGGGGTAATTTTACGAACTAAGCTCTTCATATACGATACTACCAGCAAAATTCAGTATTAGAGTAAGACCAGCAAAGCTCGGCATTAGAGCAAAACCAGCAAAACTCGGTATTAGAGGAGATAAAAGGACATATAGATACAACTAAAGAAATAAGAAAACCTTCCTTCCTTATTCAAGGATTCTCAGTTAAGAAAGGAAGTACAAGTTACAACATTGCTCCTACTATCCCGCGACCTACCCACGACAGTTACCCATCCCTTTATCCGTATTATTGCCCTTATGTCTTCGATGAGCCTTACGAGGGCTTGATTCGGCGTTACCTTTGTGAACCCATTAGTAGGGTTGTCGTCGCCGTGGATCCATCGGATCTCATAGAGCTCTCACTACTTATACAACTACCTTAACACCATAATATTAATTATTAGGCGCTTTTCCTTTATAATACCGAGCTTCACAAGATACTCGTAAAGTAAATAAGAGTTAATATAAATAATTATTAGGATTATAGGTAACGTACATACTAAGCGAGCCGATCAGACAAGCGAGCCGATCACCTAACCACTGCGAAGGGCTAGGCCTAGGTGTTTTCGACCTTAGGGTGCTCTATTACTGTTTACTTCAAGCTAAGGAGCGAAAGAGAGGAAGTTCCTCGCAAGGGGGGCGGTGTAGGAATCTATACTGCTGGAGAACAAAGGGGACCTCTGGTGGGGCGCCGGAGGTCACCGGAGGCCCTTTGATCGGAGGCCCCTTTGACCGGAGGGCTCTTTTGTTGGATGCTGGTTAACGCCTCAGGCAAAGCTTAGGCCATCGTGGGCATCAGCCCGTAACAACCACGACCACTTTATAAATGCAACTAAGAAGTAATAATAAAAACTTTAAATTAATTGAAACTACTCGGAATCCTCTTCCTTAGATATCACTTCATTAACTGGATACGTTTATGTATTATGTCCAGTGTTCCCGTAGACGCCATATCACCGTTAACCTAATTCGGTCCTCGGTTTACAACCATTACTCTAGTGCATTTCCTCTTTTACCTAGGCTATCGCTTCCCTCTGAGACTATATCTCCTTTACCTTAGTTATAGTAAGACTCCCTTCTTACCTTAGACGTATTTTCTTAGCCCTCCAGTGTTAACTAAGTAGGTTATTTTTTTCTTAAAGTATTTTAAGTTTAAACCGTATTAAGGTAAGCTTATATATAACTCTTATTATACTTTTTATAATATGGTTAATAGTTTATAAAATAGGTATTAGGGAGTTATTTTGATGATAGGAGACTCGTTTTTTGATTAGAGTTAATTAAGAACTCACCTTGGTTAGGTTATTTAGTGTTTTAGAAACCTAAGGTGGTGGTGTTATTAGGAGGGACCCCGGGGGTATTAGAGTGTGTAATTTGATGTCTAGTTTCGATAAGACACTCCTTGTACTTAAAGGAATAAGTCCAGACCCTTTAAAACCCCCCTGGATATTCTTTTCTATGAGAGTTTATATGAAAGTATTATAAAAAGCGGGGAAAAAGTCTTTTTTTCGTAATATGGGTATTACCTCGGCGCATCTTATTCTCAACTTCTTAATTATATACCATCTTAAGGGGCCTAAAATAACCAACGTCCAAGGGTTAGAGGATATGTAATGAATAAGCTGGTATATAAAGTGTGATAATGTTGTTCTCCTTATAAAATATCTCGAAATCGGTAGAGTGGTGATTTTCGTGTTCATCGACGATGAGGAGGCGATATCGACCTCTTAAATGCGGTTTTGTATACCGATTAAAGTACTAGAGCTAATCTAGGCCTCTTTCATTATTGTCCATCCGTTTTTAGACGTTGCGATGACTTAGTTGGGTGGGAAACCTAATTCAGTATACTAGGTGGACAGGTCATATTAGCCTATGACAATAATATACAGCAGCAGATTATAGCCTGACGAGCTGATGACCTGAATTACTATAACCTATTCCTAATTACCAAATTATACTATTTTTATATTTAAATACCTTTTAGAGTTTATAATGACTAATCCGGTTAAGATCTGGCCCATTATAAACCTAGTCTTATCGAAGTTATAAATATCTAAGTCCTCGATATTATACTTTGCGATTGTGTTTATTATAAGCTGAAACTACGTGTTCATTATAATAGTATTTTCTTATTGGGTTCTTTTATAGTTATATTTACGAAAAGATCGCGTCCAGAGTTATGGTTATCGCTTAACGAAGTTCGATGCCTAGTATTTGCCGATTGGGGGTGTGTTACGGTTGGCGAGCAAACGATTAGCCATTTCTTCTATACTAGTTAACCGGGGAGGAAATGATTAGGAATTCAAGTTAAGAATATACTTAATTAACTTCTCCTTTTTAAGTGATATTAAATTCTGTGAGTTCAGTATATTATTGTATTATGATATTGCGCCCTTTAATTGGTCGTGTAAGGTTGAAAATAGTATAGAGTAGATCTAGGTGGCTACTTGGATACTAAGATTTGGGGTTTTTTTGTGATTATTTGGACTGCTAGTATGACCTGGGCTTTTTTGTTTAATAATGGTATTTTTGGTGGATGGATACGTATTAAAAGTGGGAAGATGGATTATCGTGGTTGGGTGATCGGCTCGCTTGTTTGATCGGCTCGCTTATCATGTACGTCAACTTCCCTCTCGCCTAATTTTTCTTGGCATCCGCTATTAGTGAAATAGGCGATATACCACTAAGATCCTTAATAGTTGAAAAGTCTTTACCTTTCCCTTTTAGAGCCCTCTTATGATAGCCTTATAATCTCCGGTGGGCACTAGATTATAGCCGGCCCCTCTGGCCGGCCCTGATTGGGGCTCTGGGTCACCTTCGGAGCTAACCCCTCCCTTAAGGGCTAAGCGCCGCCGTAACACTAAGGCCCAGTTACTCCGGCCTAGCCTTGGGGGAAGCCAGCTTAACTCTCCTGATATAGCCCCTTCTACGGTAAAGGGGCCCTTGAACGTAAACGGGGTAGCCACTGGATTTATCCTAGCCGCCTTCGATGAACAAATTAGATACTATGAGGACCGAAAGGATGTTTTTTTGGCCATCGCTTAGTTTATTAATAACGTGGTCTCTAGTTTTAAGGGGCCGAAAAAGTAGATTGTAAAGGAGGTGATAACCTATGTGATCTAAGCCCTGAAGAAGTTAATAAATAACGACGTTGCTTTAACTTTAACCCGGAATTAGGTTATTGTTGTGGTATTAGCCCCGACCCTAGCCCTAGTCTCAGCCCCGGCCTCTGCCCCGGCCTCCGCCCTGGCCTAGCACTAAGCCCCTACCCGCCCACAAGCCCAGGCTTAGCTAGAAGACCTCTGGGTTTTTGTCCATATCCCTAAGGAAGGCCTGGATACTGCCCGGAAGAACGCCCCTTTTGCCCTGTGCTGTATAGTTTACTAGGCCCTTGGCCTATAACTAGAAGATATCCTATACATCTACTATATCTCAATTAGATACTCCTTAAAACCCCTAAATAAATAAATCTAATAAAACCTTTTTAAAAATAAATAAAAGTTAATAAATTATTTAAAGGCTTTTAAAGTAAAAGCCCCTAAATAAATAAATCTAATAAAACCTTTTTAAAAATAAATAGAAGTTGATAAATTATTTAAAGGATTTTAAAGTAAAAACCCCTATAAAATAGTTTATATATACTGTTCCACGTTACTTATCTAAGCTCTAAAACCTAGATGAGGAAAGTATTAATATATTAACCCTGATCAGGGAGGAGGTTATCGCCTAAACTAACCATAAGCCAGTCCTAGCCCGGTAATCCCACCTCAGCCCAAACCCTATTATAAACAAAGTCACTTAGGTCATCTCCTTTACGATCAAAGTACCACCCTTTAAACTATTTAACCAGAGTAATAAGGCCTAGCTTGTCACGGGCCAAGGCCCGATCGGAGGCCTCGGAACCACTCGGCCATGTTCAACGCCAACCGCTGCTTACTAAGCCTGATTAGGCCTAGGTAGACCTAATTAGGATCCAACGGATTTATAGGGTAGTAGACTTTTCCTTCCTTTCTCCTTATCTTAAAAATACTCATAGTAATCGCTATAATTAGTTGTAATATACGTGCTTAGATCGTTACATTATCTTTAAGATCATCAAAGGTAATTAATTGAACGCCTAGTATAGAAGCTTACGATCTGTATGAGAATGGTAAGAAGTTCTAGATGGGTTAACTTAAGGAGTCCCTGAACGTTTAAAATTAATTAGTATGGCCTAATTAGACCTAGAGGTTATTATAAACTCGAAAAGATGTGTATATATACCCGTAGTAGAGTACCTCAACCACGTTATTAAGTATACTATGGTTACTATTAAATATAAAATACTAGGATAAGTGATAGCCACGTAACAATGGAAAGTAACAATGAATTATTTGGAAACCCATAACAATTAATGTAATTAATTGGACAACTTGTAACCCAATTATAGGAGATGCGGACCGCCTAAGTAACCGAGTAAGAGACCCAATAAGAGCAGAGTTAACTATTATAAGAAGCCTTAGTAGAACCCAGGTACCCGACCTTAATAATAAACTAGTCCCCGACACCTTTTATAACACTAATTCCCCCTAATTAGGTCTATGTATTACCTCCGAAATAAACTAAATATTAAATTCCCGACTTATTAAAGTTTAATAGATTATATAAAAAGTTTTAATAATAGTATTTTAAGATGGGAGGGAAGATAAACGTGGATAAAAAAGCCTTTAGTTTAGAGTTAGCCGTATTCACTTATATTTACTCTAGGTTAAAAAACATTATATAAGCTATGGTGAGCGCTTATTATGCGTAAAGAGGGGCCGATGGGTTAAAGAACTTAGATAGATTTATGGAATATTTAAAGGGTTATTATATGGACCCTAATACAAAAGTATAAGCCCTTAACCAACTAAGGATTATATAGTAAAAGGAGAGTGAGAGTTTCGTTTATTTCCTCTTTAAATTTAAAAAGGAGCTCATAGAAGTAGGAGGAGGATATTAGTTAGATGTTATGAGGATCAATTACCTTAAAGGAGCCCGGAATACCATAATAAAAGCCCCCCTTATTAGCATAATTAATAAGCTAATGATATACGTTATATACACCTAGATACTCCTAAGTATAAACTCAGAATTGGATAGCGAATCCTACTAAGCCCACCATAAACGTCGGGATAGGAGATCATTAACCCTTAACTAAATAAGAACTAAGTCCCCTCGGAAATATTATAACTATAACAAAAAAGGGCATATATAATAATAATACTCTAAGGATCGAAAAAAAAACAAAGAAAACTAAGACTTTTAAAAGAAAAACTAAGGAATAGAGTAAAACGGATAATAACTTTAATTAATACTCTAAGAACTTAGGAAAAGAGTAACTCCTAATAAAAGTTGTTATTAGGAGGAATAAGTTATAGAGGAATAAAAGGTTATTAAAAAGAGTATAGATTGTAACCTATTTTATATTAATATTGGGATTAATGGGATACGCTATATAACTGTTTTTGTTGATATAGGGTGTTTAATATATGCCCTGATTAGCGATGCCTTTGCTAAGAAATTCCGTTTACTACGTATTAGTATTACACCTCGGAACTTAATATAAGTTACTATTATAGTTCCTAGTATAATCCGTTATATCACTTATACTAATATTAATATTAATAGTTATAAATAATACTAATTATTCTTTTATATTATTCTTAACTAAGAAGATGATGTTATCCTTAGAAGGTCCTAGATAATTAATAATAATATTATGGTTTACCTAGTACGAGGTACTCTGTATATAGGTGTTATGGACTATTAGGTGATAAAAAAGAAACCGGGTTAGGCCCGGTAAAATCCAAAGTTCCTAATTTAGTAGTAGACTGGATTAGTATTCTTAGCCCTGATTAGGTGAGTATAAAAGAAAAGAGAGACCCCTTTTAGCATATCCACCCTAAATATATTCTCTATAAATTTAGCTAATATTGAGAAGGCCCTAATACTAAAAATAAAAATAAACCCGAGGACGAAACTCCCTATGCATTACTATAAGTTTCTGTATATCTTTGACTGAGATAAGGTTAATTAACTACTACTGCACTAGGAGAACGTTGATTATATTATCCCTATTAAAAAGGACTCTTATAATTAAGATAAACTAGTGACCTGGGGACCTTTATATAGCATATCAAGGGAAGAGTTAATTATACTATACTGAACCCTTATAAAACTATTAAATAAAGGGTTTATTAGGGCTAATAACTCCCCTATATCATCGCCTATTCTATTTATCCAGAAGCCTAGAGGAGGGTTATAGTTCTATATCGATTACTATACCCTTAACGCCATTATAAAGAAGGACCGATACCCCTTACCCCTGATCAATAAGACCCTAAGGGCACTAATAAAAACGAAGTGGTTAATAAAGTTAGATATTATTGTTATGTTTTATAAAATCCGGGTTAAGAAAAGAGATGAATAAAAAATAGCGTTTAGGATAAGGTATGGGTTATACGAATAGATGGTTACCCCCTTTAGTTTAACTAAAGCCCCCATAATATTCTAGTAATATATTAACTACACCCTACGAGACTTCCTAAATGAGTTCTACTTAGCTTATATTAATAATATCCTAATTTATTCGAATAGCTCCCTCTCTGATCATAAAAAGAAGGTTAAGAAGGTCCTTGAGCACTTAGGCGTTGCAGGCCTGTATATGGATATTAATAAGTGCGAATTCGAGGTTAAGAGTGTTAAGTATTTGGGGTTTATTGTTAATGCTAGTAAGGGAATTCGCATAGACCCTGAGAAGATTAAGGCAATCCAGGGATGGGAAGTACCCCGATCAGTGCAAGGAGTTCGTGGGTTCATCGGTTTTACTAACTATTACCAGTAGTTTATACCCAACTTCTTAAGGATTGCATAACCCTTAACAACCTTAACCAAAAAGGATATACCATTTATTTAGAGGAAGGAGTATACTAGAGCGTTCAAGGAGCCGAAGACACTCCTAATCAGTGCACCTATATTGGCTTACTGGGACCCTAATTGAACTATAATACTCGAAACTAATTCATCTGGTTATATGGTAGGAGGTACCTTATTATAGTACAACGACGAAGGGATCCTAAAACCTATAATATTATTTTTACATAAGAACCTACCTGTAGAATACAATTACCTAATACACAATAAAGAACTACTAGTAATAATACACTACCTAAAACACTAGGATTCAGAACTACAGAGTATAAAAGAGTTCACTATCCTAACTAATCACCTAAATCTAAAATACTTTATAATAAAAAAACAGTTAAGTAAACATTAGATTAGGTAATCAGAATTACTATCCCATTACAACTTCACTATCCAATTCAAACTTAATAAAAAAACAAGAATTCCTAATACACTATTAAAACACAAATAGGATATCCCTAGTACCCTACAAGACAATAAGTTAAAGGGTCAGAAAATTAAACTCCTAAAGAACAGGATCAATGTATTATAAGTTAATAACGTAGTAGTAATTAGAGAAGTGTAGGCCCGATTAGGGCAAATAAAGAGGGTTAAGTCTAATACAAAAGAGTCCCCCAAAAACATAGATCAAACCAATAACCCCAGCCCAGATAAGACGGAACCCCCTTTGAACCCTTTTAAAGAAGAGCTATTACACTCCTAATAGGATAAAACCTTAGACCAGAACAACTAATACTAGCTAATCAGGGGGGTAATATAAAAAGGAGACCAACAACTTCCCTCATAATAAAAGTTATTAATAATATTATTAGAATATATAATCGACGATAATAAGAGACTATTATAAAAGGACAAAATCTGGATTCCACATTACGAGCCCCTAAGAACGGGTTTAATCCAAAAGTTCTATAACTCCACGTTAACGGGACATCCGGGGAGGGACATTTTAAAAGCCCTAATCAACCACCAGTTCCACTAACCAGGCCTATCCCAGGATATCCAAAGATTTATAAAAAGCTGCGATATTTATGGACGAGGAAACGTATAGCATAACAAAAAAAGGGGCTTATCAAAGCCTCTACTTATCCCTAAACGGATCTAAGCAGAGGTCTCTATTAACTTTATAATAGGACTACCCCCTTCCCACCGTAATAGGGCTACGAACATCATAATAGTAACCAATCGTCTATCAAAGAACGTAATCTTCGAGTCATTAAAGGACATCACAACGAATATAATAATAAACTAACTAATCCGAGGTCTAATCAGGCACCATAGGATACCTCATATAATTATATTAAATAAGGGGCCGTAATTTATAAGTTTTATATAGAAATAACTTTACTAATTACTATGGATTAAACAAAAACTCTCTATAGCGTTCCACCCAAAAATAAATAGAACTATGAAAAGGGTAAACCAGGTAATAAAAACCTATTTTAGAGTATATATAGTGTATACTTAGGATAATTAGGATAAACTACTCCTAATAGCAATAATAACTATTAATAACTAGGTCACCTTATTAATAGGACTTAGCCCGTTCTTTATTACTTATGGGTATAACTTAGACCTAATTAGAGTAAAGGAACCCCTATGGAATAATAATAAAACCCCTATAATAAAAACAAAAACTCTAATCCAAAAACTAAAGGACACTTCTAAGTAGGCTTAGGCGGCGATAATAATAGCATAAGAGAAACAAGAGATTACTATAAACACAAAACACTAACCATTTAATTAGTTTAAGCCTAGGGATAAGGTTTAGCTAAAGTTATAGAATATCTAATCTAATCAACCATTAAAAAAGCTCAACTAAGTTAACGTAAAGTATACCGTCCTCAAACTAATTAAATCCTACACTTACTAACTAAATATACCACCAGGGATCTATAACATCTTCTATATAAACCTGATCAGGTACACTAAAGTTAATCCGTTACCATCACAAAACCATAATAACACCCAACTACCTATAATACTAGTGGTTAATAAGGAGGAGTTTAAAGTTAAGGAGATCCGTAATACGTAAAAAGTATAGGGCGGATAAAAAGTCTTAATAAAATAAAAAGACTATACCCAACTCACCTAGGAACTAGTGGATATACTAGTGGATATAACGGCCTTAAACTATTATAAAGCTAATTACGGGAATATCCCTTAGGAAAGGAGGGGAGGAAAGGGGTAATTATCACGGGCTAAGGCCCAATCAAAGGCCTCGGAACCACTTAGCCATGTTTAACACTAACCACTATTTACTAAGTTTAATTAGGCCTAAGCAGACCTAATTAGGATTTAACGGATTTATGGGGCAGCAGATTTTTCCTTCCTTTCTCCTTATCTTAAAAATACTCATAGTAGTCGCCATAGCTAGTTGCAATATACGTGCTTGGACCGTTACAAATACCTACAATAACCTAAGCTTTACTTAAGGCGTTAACCAGCATCCAACAAAAGAGCCCTCCGGTCAAAGGGGCCTCCGGTCAAAGGGGCCTCCGGTGACCTCCGGCGCCCCACGAAAGGTCCCCTTTGTTCTCCAGCAGTATAGATTCCTACACCAGCCCCCTTACGAGGAACTTCCTCTCTTCCACTCCATAGCTTAAAGTAAATAGTAATAGAGCACCCTAACGTCGAAAACACCTAGGCCTGGCCCTTCGCAGTTTAGTTTAATAAAAAACTCTTATTTTAACACCATATTAAAATAAGGGTAACTATAGCAAAGAAGGCAACCCAGCATCTAAGGCATCTAACAAACACAAAAAGAGGGATCCCAGCGACTACTATACAAAAAGCGGTCATCACCTATATCCTCCTAATAACCCTATACAAATCCGAAACCTAGTTCAGAGGGCTAACTAAACTAACTCTAAGTAATAATACCTCTCCCCAAGGAGGGGTAATTAATATAGGCCAGAAGGGCCTCGTTCAAAAGGTTAATAAGGTTATCACAACAGTGTCCCGGGCTATTCTTCTAATCTAAAAAGCAACCCCGATAAACAACCTATTCCGAGATACCGGCCTGTTTACTAGGAAAGTGGCCCTAAAAGGGGTACACTTACACTTGGCAGTTCACCTACAAAAAGGTAACTAACAACACCTATTAGTCCTAAGGCTCTCACAACAAGGGAAACAGCAAACACAACTTCAACGAACAGAAGGCCTCGTCTCAAAGGCCCCCAAGCCAGCACTACTCTAACCACAATACCTCCTAGGGTCACAAAACCCAATAATTCTATAAACAAAGGAGAAGGCTACCAAGGCCTTTTAGAACTAGCTAAAATCTATCCCAGATACACATATAGTTATCTACTTAAACAACTCTAAGACGTCTAATAGAGCCACCGGGTATAGGTTTATTATTTACCGAGGTAAAAAGCGTATAGCCCAGGGCTGTGGCCGACTTGGCCTAGTAGAAGTGTTTGATGGTGAGGCTAAAGTGGCGAGGGCAGGCCTCCGGCGGGCCCTCCTTACTTCCTAAGGCTAGCCGATACACATCTATATTAATAATATTAGTATTATCCAGGGGATACGGTGCGAGGCTCTAGAATCCTCATAAACGGCCTTCCTCGAGATTCACAAGGTGACTAAGATATATGATATATACACCCACTAAACCCCAGGGCACCAGGAGATAAAAGGCAACGAAGAAGTAGACCGCCTAGCTAAGCAGGGCACAATACTCCCAGTGCCCTTAGGCCAACTATCAACCCTAATAGGGATTAAGCGACTCACCAAGTAACGGGTACAGGCCTAATACATACGATGGTGGCGTAAGGAGGCAACAGATCGATACGCCCAACTAGGGCTCGAGGCCACCTTATCCGGCCCCCCTAAACTGGCCCTTCCACGGGCTACCCTTTATCACCTCTTAGCGGCCTGGTCGGGCCACGGAGACTTCGAATAATATCATTAATACTTTAACCACAATAAAGCCCTATTTACCTACTTTTATGGGGAAACAAAGGATATAAACTACTTAGTTTATTACTAAAAGACCCTAGCGAGGAGGTAATGGTGGCCTACCCTCCACCCTTCTAGTTCATCAAAGCCCATAGGACCTATGGGATTACTCGAGTAATACTTAAGGGATTAATCACCAATCCTAAAGGCTTTAAGGCCTTCCTACATATAACAAGCTTCTTCTAGAAGATTTGCCCACACTATTAGGGGCTAACCTCCGGTTAGGCCTTAAAACAACTATCCTACCCTACTAAAGGGACTAAATAAGAAGTAAAGGAACTAGAGGAACTAGCGGGATCCAGGGACAGATTGAACGCATAGTAGCCAATAGGCAAGATTTGGAGGACGCTGGCAAGGGCTGTGTACTGTAGAGTAGGTAGTCTGAGCCTGCGGCTCTCCACGCCACATACCCCTCGGGAGGTCTGCCGCAAGGGCTACGCCCTTGCCGCCATGGCGTTAAATACAACAACAATAACAACAACAACAACAACAACAGACCTTCTACGCCTGCGCCGACATCACCTACGTCGAGGCCGCCGAGTTCGACACCCGCATCCCCTGCTTCAACGCCACCGAGCCCGGCGAAGACGACCTCGCCCGCGCCTCCCAAACCGCCTCCGCCTCTAACAGCGGCTCGTCCGGCAAGAAGGGCCTGGGTGGTGGCGCCATCGCCGGCATCGTCATTGGAGCCGTAGCCGGTGTTGGTCTCCTGGTCGGTGCCGCGCTGTTCTTCTACCGCCGCAGCCAGCAGAAGAAGCGCAACTCTCGCCTTGCCCGCATGGAGGAGAACGCGAGGCGCTCTGAGCACTGGTCTGCCGGCAAGGACTCCACCTCGCAGAATAGCGTCCAGCTGAAGAACATCCCTTGAGAGGCCGGCATCTGGAGATGCATGATTAGTTACATTAGTAGTATATAGGACGAATGACGGCAGGCGGTTTGGACGGTGGTGGGCAAGGTGGTTGGATTTGTTGGGCCTGCTTGGATAATGTGATATGTGTGACGAGATGATATCCAGTTCTTAGTTTAGCAATGATTTTATGTTTTGACTGATAAGACTTTTTTTTTCTTCCCCAATCATGTCCTTCATGTCCTAACTACAATTTCCTCCTTGATGATTCATGCGTCTCGGGTTCGGACATCATTTTGACTTCATAGGTTTTAGCCCAGAAGGCTGCTTGCCAGCAGTGTGTGTATACAGCAGTCTCAATAAACACCATATACGTAATATTCTAAACTTCAGTACGCTTTACGAGTATCAGTTAGCGCCTAAAAGCTGAAGAAGAAAAAACCATATCGACGGCCCTTGGGCCTCAAAGCAGCTATACAGTTCCATGACTCATGTTTATCCAATAAAATATGCAACATCATCTAAATTTGTTTTCCTTGTTGATATATATCATTTACATTGACTCAGTCATCTCTGTCCCCGGCATCGGATCTGGACTGGCCCTCGACGCTGCTCTCCTTCTTATCCGACTCCATGGCGCCGTACCTGTTGGGAGTTAGTCGGATCCTCTGCGACTAGTGGAAAATCAAAGGCAATAAATCTCACCATGAAATGACGGCCAGACCCATGAAGGCAGCCACACAACTGAAAAACATGGCAACATAGCCCTTGGCAGTGAATCCTTCAGGCAGGGGCCCAACAGGCCTGTTCTCGCCCGTGAGATCCAGCACATTCTTCGTATTGCCTGCGGCGTTACCCTCGGTGGGAACTCCACCCGCGCGGCATGCGTCCAGGTGGCCCTCAGGGATCTGGAGCCCCTGGAGGGCCTCGGGCGCCTCGATGATGGTGGCCACCAGGCCCTGGTCCATGTGCCACTCAATGTGGCAGTGGAAGAGCCAGACGCCTGGGTTGTTGGCCTTGAACCGGATCACAAAGTTGCCGTTTCCCTCGACGACGAGGGTGTCGCGGCGCATCGGGTACCTCGGGAAGTCAGCGCTGCTGTCATTGGAGAAGGCGCCGGCGTCCTCGTCCGAGCGGTGCACGACCTGGAACTGGTGGCCGTGGAGGTGGAAGGGGTGCTTGCCGTCGTCCTCGTTGTTGAGGACGATCTCGACCACCTCGTTGTGCTTGAGCACGTGAGAGATGGTGTTGGTGCCGTAGACGCGGGGGTTTACGGCGTTCTTGGCCCCGACCGTGAGGGCGGTGTACAGAGAAGGCACCTTGGGCGCGACATATGTCTTGTCGTTGAAGAAGGCACTTTTGTCTGTTAGTTGTCGCTCTTTCAAACGATTGTCCTTAGGGGGACCTACTAGTTCGCTCCGTCGGCCAGGTTGTCCATCTTCACGGTAAAGCTAAAAGAGTAGTCGACCTTGTCGTAGAGTTCCCGGCGATCGTACGGTACCAAGTCAAAGTCATTGAATGAGTCAAACTCGTTAATAGTTGCCGGTTGCGGCAAGGGCTTCTTATCGTCGTAGACAAGCCAGCCAGTGACGTTGGAGTTCAGGCCGTCAGGGATGACATCAAACAGCTCCTCGTCCATGGCACCAACAATGGCGAAATTTTGCGATGCGTCCGCCTTGGTCGTCAGGAGAACGCTGTAGCGCTGAGCAGGAGTAATGTACAGCATGTCGGCGTCTGTCTCCTCGGTCCACACGCCGTCGACTTCGACGACGCGCATTTTGTGACCCTCAAACCAGATGTACTGAGATGCAAATGCGCCGACGTTGACCATGCGAATGAGGTAGGTCTTCTCGGGCTGGACCTTGACCTGCAGGTTCTGGGTGTCATTCATCAGAGCCGAGTTGGGGACAGGTTCAGCGCCGGTGGGATTCTCGACGTTGATGAGCTCCTTGATCAAAGTTCTCGTCGACTGGTGGTACCAGTCCGAGAAGGTCACGACGAGCTTTTCGTCATACTTTCCCTCGTAAGGGCCCTTGGGGTCGTGAATGACGAGAGGGCCACGGAGACCCTCTGGGTACTGGCCATCGTTGTGGGCGTGGTACCAGTAGGTGCCAGATTGTTGAAACTGAGAGGCTGCATGAGTACCGGGGCTTGGCGGCTTGAAAGAATCGCATAACTCACCTCAAAATCATAAGTGAACGATTTTCCGGGAGGGATGGCGCACTGGGTTATGCCGACGGCACCATCCATGTGGTTCGTCCCATTCTGGAACAGACCGTGGAAGTGAAGGCTGGTGCTCGCGTTGCCCAAGTGGTTGTTAACGGTGAGAACGAGCCTGTCGCCCACGGTGGCCTCGATGAGCGGCAGCGGCCACTTGCCGTTGACGCCGATGGTGGGCTTGTTGAAGGCGCCGTCGGGGTTGGCGAGGACCCATGTGATGTCCCAGTCGAGGGTGATGGTCTTTGCGAGGGCGCAGGTTGTGAAGAGCAGCACGGCTGCGAGGCGGGCCATGACGGGCGGGCGTGTGGACGACATCGTGAGCGTGTGCTGCGGTGGTGCGTTCGTTGGCCGTCGAGTCGTGGGCGCAGACTCGGAATGGCCTCACTTCTGCTCTCTCTCTCTCTCTCTCTCCCTGTGCCGTATCGGGACTCGCTGTCTCACTGCGGCAGGCATCGACCGACGTGGGTGAATCGGTATTTCAAACGTCCAAGTTCCGCGAAGCTTCGACGAACCGGGCCGAGTGCGGAGGACATGTCGGTAGGGTCGACTGCAAGTAGGGATAGACGAGGGGCGACGCGAAGGGGGGAAGTCGCAAGCGAGACACACGTGAAAAAAAGTCTCCTGATGAAAATTGCGACGGGCTTGGTGATCTGATAAGGAAAAGTCCCCTAGAGGGTGCCCACTCCAGTGGGGTTATCTGATCCTCCAGCGCCTGACAATCAAACACGCCGCGCTGAGAGCCTGGGACAGCCCGGGCAGCCGGCCGCCAGCCTGGCACCAGCAGCAGCACACTGCCCAGCACTTGTGAACCCACCTGATGGCCCTGAGACCCCCCCCCCAAAGGGCCTCGAGAGCCCCGCTTTTTCGGGTTTACGACGCTAGCCGACATCGCTGGAGCGAAACAAGGGCAGAAAACCTTCCAAGAGTCGCCGAACATGAATCCACCCATTTCTCGCAGAGCCGCCGCTGCCTCTCGCTTCATCTTGCCTCGTTTTTGTCTTGCTTTGCTTTGCGTCGCCTCGCCTCGTCCCGCTGCGCGTCCGACGTCGCATCTCCGCCGTTACATCCTCCAGCTTCAACCGATGCCCCCGTCTGCGTCTGCGATGCTTCCTGACTCTGCGCCGTAGCCCTTAAGTTCCAACGCCGACCTCAGCTGATGCCCAGTCGCGCCTAATTAGGGCATTTCTCCCTTTGACGCCCCGGTCGCCACTCACCACCGCGCATAGAGAGAGAGACATCACAGCTCACCATGGAGGACCTCTTCTCACTCCCCAGTATGCTTCATGAGCTGCATCTCACCCAGGCTTAGTCGCTGATAGTCCCAGTCTTCTTCATCACCTTCCGCGAGTCCCTCGAGACCGCCATCATCGTCTCGGTCCTGCTCGCCTTCATCAAGCGCACCTTGGCAACTCAAGATGACCCCGTGCTTCACCAAAAGATGGTCCAGCAGGTGAGTCTGCGCCCTCAACCCAGGCCGAAATCCATCAGTTCTGACCATCGCAGGTCTGGTTCGGAACCGCTGCCGGCCTTTTGACGTGCATTCTCATCGCCATCGTCATCATCAGCGGCATCCACAGCCTGGGCGCTGAGGAATTTGCCGCCGCCGAGAGCATCTGGGAGGGCGTCTTCTCGCTCGGCGCCTCGCTCATCATCACCGCCATGGGCGCCGTGCTCCTCCGCGTGACGAAGCTGCAGGACAAGTGGCGCGTGAAGCTTTCCAAGGCCCTGAACGCCAGCGAATCCCACTCAGGTCCCTTCCGCGATCGCATCAGGTACCTGGGCGAGAAGTACGCCCTGTTCCTCCTGCCCTTCATCACCGTCCTCAGAGAAGGTTTCGAGGGTGTCCTCTTCATTGCCGGCGTCGGTGTTAGCATCTCTTCCGGTGCAATCGCCATTTCATCGGTTCTGGGTCTCGCACTCGGTGCTGTGGTCGGTTACTTCATCTACAAGTGAGTCGCCGCATCCGAGTCCACGCCAATTCTCATGCATGCTGACATCCATCAAGGGGCTCGAAAACTGCGCCCATCCAGCTGTTCCTTATCGTATCTACCTGCTTCTTGTACCTCATCGCCGCTGGGCTGTTTTCTAAAGGCGTTTGGCACTTTGAGCAGAATGAGGTGAGGAGACCCCCTTAGACGAGCGTTGGACAGAGCTGACTTTGGTCGCAGTGGAACAAGATTGTCGGAGGCGACGCGGCAGAGCTCGGCTCCGGCCCTGGTTCTTACGACGTTCGGAGAAGTGTCTGGCACGTAAACGTAAGCGCATCTGAATCTCCCTGGCTCGGAAATGCACATGAATCTGACAAATCGCAGTGCTGCAACCCCGACCTCAACGGCGGTGGCTTCTGGGGCATCTTCAACGCCGTCCTGGGCTGGCAAAACTCCGCCACCGTCGGCTCCGTCGTGTCCTACAACCTGTACTGGGTCGCGATCGCCACGGGCTTCTTCGCCATGATCTGCAACGAGAAGGGCTACCGGCCCTTCGCCAAGACCGCGAAGCAGCAGGAGGAGCACGAGGGCGACGACCAAGAGCCTCTTCTCAGCAGGCCTGCGAGGTAAGCCCCGGCCGTCTCCTCGAGAGGACGCCAGCTCAGAGAAGTCTTGACCGCCTGTGCTGGGCTGGCGCCCGCGTCTTTCTGTTGAAAGAGGAGACATCTCCCAAAGGCGGCCAATATTTTGGATCATGTCGAGGGGTGAAGCCCGAAGGCGCCTTGAACAAAAATAAAGAACGAAACGTAGCATATCTTGTATATACGACACATGTATTTGGAGATACCAATTTGACCGCACACACCTGACCTCCTCTTATAGACTATTATCATTTGGGTTTGGGGATGCTGTTTTATCCCCGACAGACAGGCCCGAGATGGCATGACCCGCAGCTTATCGCTTTTTTGCGAAGCCCATTTGCTGTTTTCCATTCTCAAGCGTTTTTTAAACCAAGATATTATACTCAGTTCTGTTCCATCATCAAAGGCGGCATACCGGGGCCAACAGCTTTCAATGGACCTGTCTCCCACGTTTTCAAATTATAGGGTCTCCGGCTGAAAGATAGTGGCCGGCGTAATTGTTCAACGACCTTGGAACAAAAAGATGACATGTTTCATCATGCCGATCGATCATTTATGGCTGCTTGTTGCTAGCCAACCGATGCAGGTCCGCCTCCTCGCCGACCCGGAACCCCGTTTCAACCGCCGCCGCTCCCTTGCGCTCCGCGCCGGCGATCCCGCCCCCACCGGCCGACGTCTTGTCCAGCAAATCATCCACGCGCGACGACAGGCCGCCCTTGGACTTGGTTGCATCGATAGTCTCGCCGACGTTGCGGTCCGCGGCCGCCGAGCCATAGTTGTCCTTGTTCTCGTCGATGATGTTCCTGGCAATGCGTTATCAAATCACGGCTCGAAAGCGGATCGGGTGGCCTCTATCGACTTACTGTGCTTGGCCGTGCTGGTTGGAGTCGATGCTGGTCTGTTTGATGCCCCGGTCGCTCGCGTGGCCACCGGGCGCAGGGTCGGATGGTGCTGTTCCGGACATGTTGGGCTGTAGGCTGATAAAGTATGCCTATTCTTAGAAAAAATCGATTTTACTTCGTTTCGTAGCTATATTCTTCAAAGATGATGCAGAATTCATCTTGTCCTCTACATGTAAGGGCATTACTATGTAGCCATTTTCTTACATGTGAGCTTTCATCACCGATACGTCATGTCGATCTAGATCTGGTGGAGTCTCGTCCGACAATGACATCGGCAAACATTACCTAAACAGACCAGATCATCTGAAGTGAGTGTATACAGAGCACGTGTAGTGAAACAGTACTTATACTTGAATCACATAAATGGCAATTAGATTATTGTGGCTCGGTACAAGAGATTCACAAAGCAAAGTGCAGCTGGAATGATTGTCTTGAGAGGTACTGTTTACTGAAGGCCTTCGTTCTCGAGTATAACAAGAGCTGGCGCTTGGAAGTACATTTGACAGCACTGGCCACAATATCAAATAGGTAGAGGGACATACCCCGAACTATTTAGGCAGGCGGGCATCGCACGGTGTTCAACAAAATGAAAACAAATTTATCACCTCCTTATTTTAGGTCTAATAATCGGTAGTCAATAAGTCAGTACCGCACGTCGCTTTTATTGACATAGCGGGCTGATCATTTCCATTAGGGAGCCAGGTATCTGGGGCATGGACCAGGCTGAAAGGATGGATCACGCCTTCGAAACTGACCACACATTCGGGGGAACATGAACACTGAAATAGGATGGACATGTTCATTTTACGTCTACACACCAAGCGGTTTCCCGCAGTTTGGTTTTTACTCACGTCCATTTTTTCCATCTTATGAGTCGAGAAGGTAAAAACAGTAACTAGTCAATAGCTCGCTTCTTAGTCCGAGCCGGAGCAATCTGTATTCGTTTACTCGTATATATCTGTACAGGATGATCTCGTAAAGTTTGACACAACATGTCACATTAGTGCAGCGACGCCGGCTGCAATCCGCGCAAAGAGATGCTGGCTCTCACAGCCGCACCAGACCCAACGTCGTACTTGTCCGCCACCGTCATGTTGGGAGCCTCGAGCAGGTCCGAGAAGGGAATCTCCACGGAGCCGCTCTCGTCGTTCTTGTTCATCAGCACAATCCTGAAGCTCGCGGGGTCGTTCAGCATGGCCGCCGACGCCGGGATCCTGAAGGCCGTGTCGAAGGACGGGTTGAAGATGTCCGAGCCCGGGCTGTACGTCTTGGCCGGCGTGCGGAACTCCTTGTCACCCCACACCACCTTGACGCTGGGGTTCAGCTCATCGCGCATACCCGAGAGGCCGAGGGCGCTGGCGACGAGCACAGTGATGAGCCCGCAGACCTGACCCTCGAACTGGCTCTCCGAGGCCGAGAGCGCGCCCGGCTCGCTGACGAGGTTAAAGAACTTGGCGTGGAGCGTAATCTTGGCATTAGTGGGCTCGCCGTTGTGGACGAGGTCCAGCTCGTGGGTGCCACCATCCAACAGGATCTGCTTGATGGTGGTGGACGCGACGCCGATGTCGTCATCGCCGCCAAGATCCTCGTCGTCGATGTCGACGGCGATGACCTGCTCGAAGTCGGTAACGAGGAAGTCATGCGTCTCGTTGAAGACGGGGTCACGGTCGTTCTTCTTGGTAGTGGTGCGCCATATCTCCTCGGCGCCGACGCTGACACTGCAGTAGCAGTCGGGGACGTCCTTGATGATCTTGTCCAGCAGCCTCTTGGCGCCGCTCTTCTTCGGGCCGCTCACGCCCGTCGCCTTCTCGACAGTCAGACGAAGGACGCCGTTGTGGTGTTGGTACGCCTTGAACCAGTCGGTGTTGCCGTCGAGCTTGACGAGGTAGCGGTTGGGGAGCACCGCCATGGAGGCGATTATGTTGAGGATGATCTTGCGTACGGCCTTCTCCACCAGGAAGCAATCGGCGATATTGGCGGCGTTGGTAAAGTCGAGCTTCAGAGTTGGTGGGTTGATGAAGGCAACTTGCGCAGCCCCGATCTGGTACTGGTGTTAATGTACAGTATCTAACAAATGCAGGGAGGCTCATACCAGGGGAATGATGTCGGTCAAGGGAGAGAGCAGGACGGAGAGCCTGCCCTTCAGGTGAACGTGTTCGATGCCCTTGGGTGAAGTTTAGCGAGGCGCACATCAGATATCAAGTTGGACCGGGGCGGGAAATCTACCAGCTTGGGAACCAGCTTCCCCTCCAGCTCAATGTCGCACGTCCCCTCCCAGGTCACGTCCATGTCCAGCTTGATGCCCTCGTTGTCGGTCTTGTGGACGTCCACGGCAGAAAAGCGCATGGGAACATGCCCAAGATCGATCTTGACAAATCGCAGCGATGCAAGAGGGCCGGGGAGCATGGTGGCGAACATGGGCTCGACGATCTCCTTCACCATCCTACTGCCAGCGACATTGATATGAGGCCATAGCTGGTCGACGATGTCGTTGAGGAAGCCTAATCGGCCGTTAGCGGGGGGGCATTCGAATCATGTCTGCCAGATGACAGCAATGCAAAAACTCGGAATTCTCACCAGCTGACTCGGTGCCTCCAGACGCTGTCAACTTGTCGACGAGGGATGTCATGATGGACGATGGATGATGGATGGGCTTGCTGAGCGGTGGATGAGGGAGAATCGACTCCAAGTCGGCGGTCTTGACGACGTGGATGAAGAGAGAACAAGACTCCGCCAAGATTGCGGGTTGGGCCTCGCTTTAAAGGAGAAGCGAGAGGGGGCAGGCAGGCACGATGAGCTTGGGGCCTGGGCCTGGGCCTGGGGGTGACGAGACGGCGCGTCTGGTGTTTTTGATGCCAAACGCTCGTGGGGTCGTCATTTCTTGGCAGTAGTGCGAGTTGACGTCACTTGGCAACAACAAGCCCGCATCCATGATCCCTCCCTGTGCCACCTTCACCGGTCGGAAACCCCATTGGGGCCCTGGGGTTTGAGGCGGTGGCAGGTTATTTGGAGTAGCTTGGGTAGCTCAAGCTCTGGCCAATAGGTCATCGGAGGGGCGCTGCCATCCATATCACAAACAAGTTTCTGTAGTGAGACCTGGCGGGTCTAATTCGCAACACCAAAAAGGCTAACTGCGGCCCGCATTCGGCCACTGAACCCCTACCACGTGGGCGGGTGGTATCCCCCCTTCACCTGCTGACAGAATTCTGGATTTCCCTCCCTATGGCTAAGATGTCGGAGCCGACTCCGCCCTCATCGGACGCCAAACAGTAAGTTAACATTAAGTTATCCCGCTCGAGTTCGCCATAACGAAGCATGTGATGTCGAACAGCCGCGTCGTCGATTCTGGCTCCGGGTCCGCTGACCTCCCCCCGGCGACAAGTCTTCGGGTTATGCACGTCTCGCCATGCGCCGCCGGGTTGCATGTCGGTTCCGGGGTTATCGGCCATCCTACTCGGCCGTTGCGACGGCCTCGGCGGCCTGATTATCTCCGTCCCGCGTCCGGGCTTTCCGGTGCCGTGCAGCTCTGGATTACCCCAGCCTTTCACTAAGCTTTCCGTCATCAAGGTTTCGGTACAAGAACGCTTTACGGTTTTCTTTGGGTATTTCCTAGTAGTCGAATTAAGCTACAGCTTTATCCCTCCGTCTTTACATTCCTACCGCTCTTCGCCACCCCTCTCGTCCCAGAAGGTTTAGGCATACAACCATCTACAACAAACCCGTCTTATCTTTGCCAACCTAGTGTCCAGGTTTGCTTGGCTGCTCCAGCATCCAGCCGTTCGTCTTTGTCCGTCGTCTCCAATCAGATAGCCTTCGGATTTCGGGGCTCTGCTTTCTCGATTCCGCGTGATCCAAGTGCGTCGGCACCACGAGACTTTCGGGCATGCGTTGGTGTCGACGCCGTGCAACTCGAGATTCGTGCCAAGCCAGGCTTAGGTGCCGTACGTGTATCTGATTTGTAGAGCATCATGTAATAGATAACATTGGCAATTTGTAAGTGATATTATCGAGGTGAGAGATGCAACGTAGAAAGGCGGCCATCCTTGCAGGACGCCCGTTTTGAGTTTGCAATACGGAGCAACGGCCTCGGCATATTGATGCCCGGATTTGTTGATTCATCATGTTCGGCTTGTATTAGAGTCTCTCCTAGTCAGTTCCCACTTGAATTTGAGCCATCTTCTCCGAGACTGTTCACGTCCTCATATGATAACTTCTCTCTAGACATACTAATCGCAGACAGGGCAAGCCAGCCTTCAGCACCTTCTCTTGTCGAGCACCCGTCTTCTCATTTCTCCTCCCAGCCATCTGCAGCAGACTGCGCCTTGTAGAAAGCCATGATGACAAAGCATACTGCCCGTGCGAGTTCGTGCCACATACAACCGCGATGGCTCGCCAGCTCCGCCCATGCCTCATCCGTCCTCCTCAACAACGCCATGTCTCACTCTCCTCCTCGCAACAGGACAAGTACGCTCCCCCAACGAATCTTCGCATTCTCTCGAACATATTCCAAGAATTCCGATGCTTCTTTCAACAGAAACGGGCGATTGGTTTAGTGGTATAACGACCGCTTCGCATGCGGTAGGTCCTAGGTTCGATTCCTAGATTGTCCATACTCTTTTGACCGGGTCGCCCAGTCGCTTCCAGTGCCGTGTTTGTCGGTCAGCGGTCAGCGGCTAGCCACGGTCAGACGCCCAGGGTGCAGCAGCGGAGACGATTCCGTGTGACTAAGAGATATTTCACTTTTGCAGCGCTTGTGTAGGTTGGGTTCTTAACTACCACCATGAGGTTCTCGTGTGTACGACCAGAGTAAAACCGCAAGGGTCCGATCTTCTACATCTCCTAGTAGGGAGAACCTCGCAATGAAGGGCATCTTGACTCATGGATTATGAGATTGAAAGCTGCTGACCAACCGGCATGATTACTGGGCGATGGCTTCTGTTACTTCTGCAGTGAGGAAACCAAACCCGTGGAGCCGGGCGACTGCGGGGAAACCTACTCGGGCCCGCTTGACCCGGGCCGCGATGGCTTCGGCGCCGTGAGACCCGCCTCGTCAAAGCCGATCGTGGAGCGCAGTATGCATGTTCACAGCCAACCGTCAAGGTGAATCCAAGTTTCCACGGTTAACCTCACATGGGAATTGACGCTCCAGAATAGTGAGGGCGCAGCGATAGTAAGCTGCATCATTACAATTGGCATCATCTATCTATGTACAATCGTCGTAAAGTCGTAGAGCTTTCTCAACTCCGCCTGTTTCGGCTCGACAGCTGGTTCTGTCGTAACGGTTGACAATGACTGTTCAGTTTGGTCCTCGAATGGAATCAAGATGATGCCGACCCAATGCATATGTGACATCCAAGTATGTTCCAGAAAAGCCTCTCGGGGCACTGTCCCGCATTAAACGCCATCGGAGGGAAATAATAGACCCAAAGCGCCACCGCCTGATCCAGCTCATTTCTGGATGGGCGCCACCACGCACCGTGTGCAGCTACTCGATCCGAGCCGACTGCTCTGATGCCACGCTGTTCCGCAGCGCGGGATTTCTCGTTTTCCTGCTCAGTCTCTTCTCCCGAACCATCGGAACCCCCGATACCACCGTTGTACCTGTCATCTGGGATAGATCACTACCCCGCTGCGGCAACTTCTCGTTGGTGAAGGCATGCCCTTTCACAGGCAAGGGCGTCATGACCCCGAAACCGTGCGAACTCGCTCCGTCGCTAGAGTTGTCGTTTTCAATGCCTTTGCCCTTCTCGTTCATGTCGTCCCTCTTCCGTCTCTTAGTCAGAGCTGCCAGTACGCCGCCGCCAAGAAGCGCAGACCGGAAGTCGAAGAAGCGCTCTGGGAGTGACTTTTCCGAAGTCTCATCCATAAACATCCAAGAAATGCCACAGATCAGCAACCCGAGAACAAGGAATGTAAGGATTGCTGCTCCGGCCGTTTCGCCTGCGCTCAGGGGCGGGTAGTCTGATATCGCGGGAATGGTTCGTCCGATGTCGTTTCCTCCAGCCCCGGGATCGCCTTGAGACGTGCCTCCGCCATCAGCAGTAACGGGTTGGCGGGCTCCTTCGATGAGGTTCCCGAGTGTGACCTCCAATGCGGCCATCTGCTGGCCAACACCTTGCATGCCATCCCAAGTTCCGTTCTCCGTCCACTTGAGTCCGCACATCCGACCATTGGAACCGCCCTTGCATTGGGATGCAGCTGCGATCGACGAGGGACGAAGCTTGTCCATGATGCGCTCAGCAAGATGAGGAGCCCATTTTGTTGTCGCTGCAAGCCAGCGACTGAGGTACGCCTTGAAGGATTGCTGGTCGAGGTTGCACAGCTCCACGGTTTCGCATGCCACCTCTCGCATAATATTATTCTCTTCTCCGACGAAGAAGACATCGGCGCCCTTGACGAGTCCATCGAGACGATTCTTCCATACTTCGCTGCCTGTGTGGTTGTACATGGCGGCCGCGCCAAGGATCATGCCGCCAGCGTTGTAAGTCCACTGGTACGGCACAATGTTCGTGCAGTTTTGCTGAATGTGTCCGCCGTCGTAGACATAGTAGTCGTCTGAAATGAATTTGACGTTCACCATCCATTCCCATGTCCTGTCAGCCCATTCTGCGTATGAGTTGTTGCCGGTGTAGAGGGCGAGGCGACCCGCGAGGGCAAAGAAACATGCCTGCGAGATGGTGTTCTTGTAGTCGTATCCGTTGTTCCATGTGAAGATCTGCCATCTAAGGCCTCCTCCACAGTGCTCCATGTCCCAACGAGCAGCCTGGGTGTTAAAGACTGCCTGGGCAAGAGCCAGCCATTGGGGCTTGTCCTCAGGCGGGTCGGGGAATTTGTATTCGGCGGCTGACATGACAGCGAGTCCCCAGAAACCCTGGTCGTCGTTACCTTCGGTTCGAGTCTGGTTCTCGGGCATGTAATCGTTGAATTTGCCGACTTGGTGGAGAAGGCCCTGGGTCACGACCTTATTCCAGGTGTCGTCTCCCGTGTAATACCAATAGTCGATCATGGTGCCCATGAGAGCGCCGGCTTCCCACCCTGGAGAGGGGTTAACCTGCAGCCACAGAGTCAAAAGGGCGATGCACTTACAGTAGTAAGGATCAGGGAGGAGACCGGGTGTTTTGCCCGGCTGGTCTCCGTCGTAGAACGACATGAGATCTTCCGTCATCTTCCTGGCGATGGACTTGATGTTGTCTGCGAGCAGTCCTTGTAAGTAACAATGTGGGTGAAATGATCGAGTGGCACATACCAGGGTCTTTGGGGTTCAGATCGTACGCTGTGGTGAACTGGGCGGACAGCAGCAGCACCGCCGACAACAGCCGGCTTACAGACCATGATGGCCAGCCCCGCAGTGCGGCCATGATGCGAGAGGTTGCAGTGTGAGGGGTCCTTGGCTTCGGGGGACGGACCGCATGAAAGACAGGATTCAAGATCCAAAATCCGGGGCAACCCTCGACTAAATGCAAAAAAGGACGGGTGGGTGCCTCAAGGTTGGAATAAGCAACCGTCCAAGAATTGCATCAGGTAAGGGATTCCCTAGCGTAGACCGGGAAGGGCGTGCGCATGGAGTCGGGCCACGTTCGTGAGGTAATGAGGTAGGCGAGATGCTTCGCAAGGTTAGGTTGGCTGGAAGAATCCCCGTCCACACCTTTCTTTGCTCGTTGGTAGCTTGTACTGCGGTTGGACTTTCCACCCAACACACCAACAGATAGGCTCACCACCTGGGGAGGGACGTGTACTTGTATGTAGGCAAGCGATGCAAGCGATGCACTTGCATGAAGGTTGGACGCCCCGGGAAGCAGTGGCACCTTGTCAGTCAGGTCGAGGCCGGGTCGTTCAGGCCCAGGCCAAAGCAGCAGCGAACGAGGGGAGGGGAAGGCAACGCCTGAGAAGGAGTGATGACGGTGGAGTTGCGCTGGCCTCCACCTTTCCGGTTCCGCACGAGGAAAGAAAAAAGGTGTGGTGCAGACGCAGATGCAGCGAGGCACGAGAGGCTGACCCCAAAAGTAAATACGAGCTGATCAGGAGCGGTCGAGGGAACGAAAAGGAAACCATTCAAGTGCCCGGGGCGAAGGGGACGAAGTGAGCGGCGGCGGTCCACTAATAGCTGCTCCTATGCCTAAGTAATACGAGGCTATAAGAACGAGATTTGGCTTCGTTTTTGGCTGACTGAAACGGAGGAAAACAAATAGGCCAGAAACAGGCCTAGAGAGAGGCATGGCGAACGAGAGCCTTTTGGGACTGGTAAGACCAGGGAATCAACGCGCAACCAGTTGAATGAGACTGGGGCCCAGTGAGTCGTGACAATGTCTTACAGCCGCTTGCTGCGTGTGTGCATGCTGTGTTATGATCCCATCTTTTTACTGCATCACTCCCGTCACCCCGTCTGCTTGCCGGTCTGGTCTGGTCTGGTCTCTGGCCTGGTCCGCCCTGTGCTCTGGCCGTGCTTCCTTGCTTCTGCTTCTAGCACTGGCATTGGCATTGGCATTGACAGCTAAGCTTGTTGGGCGTGCATACGGTGGTGCACCGTCCCATCCCATCCTCCCATCCTCTCCAGTGTCGTCCGGCTGCAGTCCGAACCCTTGTCATCCCATGAGCTTGGTGCTGTACCCTGCTGACTTGTCACTGGCATGCCCCAGCTTGCACGACGTGAGGTGATGAGGTGACGTTTTCGGGTCCCGCTGGCTGTTCCTGTGCCTCCTGGCCCCTAAAGTTCGTTGCAGGAAACACTAATTTTCGATGCGTCCCGGCTGCCCTTCCCGCGTGCGCCATGCCTGGCGAGATATTGTTCGTGTCGGCCATGCCAGGGGTTCGTCTTTAATCGTCCAAACTGTGGCTTCTATTGTCTGGGCCGTGCTTTGACTCTTTGACTTTGGTCGAAGGCATACGGCATTGGGCTGAATTGACTTCCGGCCAGTCCAGCTGGTCAACCGTGGACGACTCCGTGACTCTCCGCCTAGCGCTGCGACCTCGTTCAGTGCGGTCATACCGAGAGCTGCAGGTGGAATACCGCCTGGAATCCAACCTGGATAAAATGTGGGCTGCCTGACGTCGGTGATCAGCGGATTCTGGGGGGAACCGGGCAGTCAGCGACAGGGTCAATGTGCCGATGGTCCCGGGCCTGAGAGCCTAGGGAAGACGGGACCCAATGAATAGCCAAGCCCGACAACCGACGACGCCCAGACCCCATGCCCCCAGGCCGTGGCCGCCGCGATGGTGCAGCAAGCATGTCGCCATCGCAAGAGAGACGGGAGCGACAATTGGCAGCGAGCGGGGAATTCGACCGAGGTCTTAGCTCAGATATCGCAGCCAAGAGATATATTCAGCCGGCGACGGGATCTGTTCTCTCAAAGCTTCGTTCTTGTCCACGCGGACTGAAGACGTCCTGCGGGGAAGCATCGAAACAGACTATTCGCCGGATTCCCCAATCATCATCGACCACCGTCCGCTGGCTCGGTCTCATTGCAGCCATTCTCGGCTCTCAAATCTTAGCGCTTGTGCAGGCAGGTAAGCTCGTGCGGCGATCCAGGCACCGCTTGGCCTTCCATTCCTGAGTGCACCCAAGCTCTCGCAACGGAGTGCGGAAACGCGGCAACGGTCTCGTGAGCGTGTTCATGAGTAAGGCTTCGCATGGCGAATGCAGCAGGATTGCATGCTAAGCTCGAATAAGCATCCTCTTAAGAAATGCAGCACGGTCGGCCCAGGCAGCAGAGCGCAGCATGCCAACGTGCCCGTCGAATACGGGGAGCGCTTTGTCATCGCCCAGGACGCTGGAATTGAGCTTCATCAGCCGACATTGCAGTCTTGCGAGAGGCGCAAATTGACTGCCGGTGGTTCCATTCCTCGGCACACATTGGCGGCAAAGTTATGATTGATTGACCTGATCGGCTATGTTGATTTCTGCAAATGGTTGGAGTTGACCATTTCGTCGCCTAACGGAGTTTGACCAGCAAGCCGATGAAACGGGGTTGCAACAGTTGAGGTATGGTGAGAAGGCGCTGCAAAGCCCCTTTCTGCGTTCCGCCGCCCGCTTGCTGCTTGCGAAGTGCTTCATGAAGAGGGAAACCCCGTGAATGTGACGCGGGAGGTGTAGAGCTGGCATGGCCGTCCTTGAGAATGAAGGGCTGCACTTCCTATCATGAACGGCCACGCAACATACGCCGTTGCATTGGTCCACGTCGTCGCCCGCGGCAAGTTGGCCAAAACCGATGAAAAGGGGCACGCTGACGTTGAAGGAATTCGCGGCGTTACCGGGTTCCAACCAAGCGGGCAAGGGACGTTGGATTCAACGATACCGTCTGGTTTCAATCTCTTTGAAGGGACGGATTCAACGGGAGGTACGGATAGCCTGGGGCAGAATTGGGATTCGATGGGATCGTCCAGAGGATTCCAGGAAGAGGCAGAGCCACAGTGCTGCGCCATAGCCCTCGGACTCCAGTCACCAGCCATGGTTTCCGGGTAAGCTTCGGAGCCGGAAAAACAGATGGTAATCCGACCGAGTACGCGTATCACGTGGTCTTTCTTTCACGTGCCACTCTCTCAGCAATGGACCCGACGGGGTTGGCCAAGTCTCCGGCCCAATTCAGGTCCGTCGGGGTCTAGGTCCCGTCCCGTCCATCCATCCAGCCCAGCTGCCAGCAATGACGACTTGCAGCACCGCCCCGGCGATTACATCAGAAGCCGCGAGTCCACAGCATTGGCTGGCCAAAAGCCGCCTTGCTGCGTCGGCAGGTTCACTGCGTTAGTGAGTTGGCCGGCGGCCCAGCCTTCACTCAGCCCAGCACAAGTACGTAGCGAGGCAGACGATGGAGGCGACGGGCGACGCCGAGACGCAGGGAGGCAACGAAGGCGACTGCAGCACCTTCGGATTGCCAGGAGCCTGGTCGACCAACCGGTGGAGGCAAGGTAACCGTGGAAATGGCTCCCCTGGCACGCACCTGCGTGACCTCGTGGGCGAGCAACAGACGTTCCGAAGTTGCAGAGATGACGAGGAAATGGCTGTGCTGGCTCGGCGACACTTCCAGATTCTCACCATCCAGGGAAGAACCTTCCGGGTGCCTTTGTCATGTTTATGTCGTGTACGGGTACGAGTACAGCAGAGTTTTGAGTTAAAGAAAAAAAAAGAGCCACTGCGTTCAGCACTTCGTGTTTGCCGCCTCTGCCCAGGTTCCCCAGGCACCGGTCGGAGTACGTACCGCGGTGCCTGTCGCTGATTTCCTTGAAACGCCGCGCTTGATTGGCTCTCAGGTGCTGTCCCAGCGCCTGCCCCCAGTCTCCAACAGTGGCCGTGCTGTTTTTGTTGCTATTCGCGCTGCTGGAGGCGCCCCTGCTGATGCTGTTGCTGTTGCTGCCCCTGCTGCGGTTTCTGTCTGTTTCTCAGGAGCCCTGCTGCCCTGCGCTCCTCTGCCGGAGCGCGCTGCACCCTTTGAGGTGTGGTGCGGGCTTGTTCCAGTTTCCAGTGGCTGGGTCGTTCCCAGCTCAACTAAAATTAGTGGCCCAGCTTTAATGGGCAGGCTGCCTGCCAGCCAGGTGCAGCAGTTTCCCTCCCAAAGCGCAGAGCATCCCCCCCAGATCCTCAGACGAGCACCTTGTTTCGGCTTGGCGCTCGCCTCTTTTCCTAGACGTCTCATCACCTGAACTTAACCACCTCATCAACCTCCCACGCCCTCCAACCACCCTTTCTCCTCTTTTTCCAACCACACATCCTCCCGACCGCTTACCAACAACTGCGACCGATCTACATCTGCCTCGAGTAACAAACTCCCGTGCTTCATCGAAATCTAAATTCTACTCCGACGCCGGATACAATACTTTATCGACTCGCTGCAGCTTCGTGCTCTGCCAGCGCCTAACCTCACCCTTCTCGTCTCCCCGTCACCACAGCGACAATGCCCGAAGACGCCCCCTACGACCCTTACATCCCCAGCGGCCAGTCCGCGCCGCAACAGCACGGCCAGCAAGGTGCCGGCGGCAATGCGAGGACGCAGGCCCTGCAAGCGGTGAGTTGCGATGCTTTCTTTGCGAGAATGCATTTTTTTCGACGGATGTTTGCCCGTGTTGCCCGACGCCTGATGACGACGACCCGACCGAGCTACCCGCCCGACCCAAAATGTCGCCGATGACGCCTGATTGGGCCATCGCCAAGATTATTCACCACGCCGACTCAACCTCGACGATGAATGGAGACGTCTGGCTTGCGATTACCATTTCATGCTCGCCGTGTCGCGCGTGGCGATGAAGAGACGGCGTTGGTTCGGCGACACGAGAACAATCGAGGCTCGCGACCGTCAGCGACCGCGACGGAATTGACGAGATGCCATCAACTCCGTCGCTCTGTCATCCTGCAACAATCCAGCCCATCGCTCTTTCCGATAATCAGCAGGTGGTCGTGTTATCAGTCGTCGGCGTCGCAATCAGGGGCAAAAATCTGTTTCGCTTACTGCGTCCTCGTAACCGTGTCACCATAGTCATGTGCTGACGTTACTATTTATAGCAAATCGACGACACTGTCGGCGTGATGCGCGAGAACATCAACAAGGTCTCCCAACGAGGCGAGCGTCTTGATGCTCTGCAAGATAAGACCGACAACCTGGCTGTCTCGGCCCAGGGCTTCCGCCGGGGCGCCAACCGCGTCCGCAAGCAGATGTGGTGGAAGGACGTCAAGATGCGCATGTGTCTGATTGCCGGCATCATTATCCTTATCCTCATCATCGTCATTCCAGCGGGTAGGTTATCGCTGTTCCCCAGCGCCTTTCTTTTGGGATTGCGTGTGGTTTTTTCGTCTGGCTTTAAACTTACCTTTGACTGTAGTCGTTGCAACGCGCTAACTTGGCCGGTCAGTTGTTGCTACCCGCAAGTAGATACCACACTTTTGCATTACACTACCCCCAGGGTTCATGGTCCGTCCTCATGATATGGAATGAAATGTCAGATATCTCGCAGGCTTCGAGCAACCGTGGGATACTCGGGATTGGGGCGGTATACAGGGCTGCCTCTATGGGTTAATGATTTGGGCAAAGAGCGGAGGTTGTTCGAGACGGGCTCCGATCTTATTCGATGGTCTGCATGCAACGGGACTGTCGGCCGGCTACAGGATTCGCTCCGACGGGCCGTTCGGGTCAGATGGGCTACGGATCGACCACATGTATGTATGAGGGATGGCAGGCGTTTGCGTAATTGAATTCTAACTGGCCCTGGTTCCGCTACACCTTTACGTGCCGGTTCTGGCGTATTTGAATGCTGAGATGGGTTCTCATGTTGATGGCGATCACCGGACCCGGGACAGTCGGTCTCTGTATGTACGGTCCAAGGTTGATACCCATATGTGCCTTGATTTCCCTTACGTCTCGAAATCCGAGGATGGAGGCGGAGAGAGGGGAAACCTGCTCAGTGATGGCCTCGATTCTTCAAGGGTTCATGGCCGAATTAAATGGAGTTCTGAAACTGCGTGTCCCAAGCGTCGGCTGATCTGCCGATGCGGCGTGGACGGGAGGCGCAAAGAAGGCAGTTGGACCCTGGGGGATCCACGATGTCGAGCGGTGTGCAGGCGAGTTTAACGGGCGACTGGTTCATCTCAAGCTCGGCGATCTTTGCGTCGGCGTTGGAGGCCTTGGCTACGGATCCGAGGAGGCGTTTAAAGTTGCAGTCCACTCTTCGAGTCCACATGGATCTAGAGATAACGTTGGGCAGACGTTGGAGCAGGAATCGGTTGGCATATTTAGCCAGCGTTGGGCCTGTGTTTGCGTCTGTTTAAAGTCTCTTTCGATGTCTACTACGGGTACTTTGTCTTTGTTGGACCACCAGTCCAGTTGCTGCCACCTCGAACCCAAAATGTCATCAAGTAACGAGTATTTGTCGTCGTTCCTTACCTAGTGCAGACTGCTGCGTCTCGTCGGCCTCGGCTCGTGTCTGCGTGTGCCTGCTATCACCTCCTACCCCACCAGACAACAAGAAATTTTTCAAGTAATTTCTACCAGGGCAACTGCCGCAAATGCCTCTTTTCGGTGTCTTCAGCGGGTGCCGAGTGCAGCAGCAGCATGTCGTGATGGGTACGTACCGGGGCGTTGCTTATCAGATCCGATCAATAACCGAGAGTCCACCCAATTGGCCCATCGGCACCAGGGCAGGGCCACTGGACCGATGGGCCACAGGGCCACAGAAGTCACCTCATACGCAGCGGCGGGCAGCAGGTACATCCGCGGTAACGCAGCAGCAGCAGCAGCGGCAGCACATCAGTTCCAGCTCCAGTTCCAGCAGCTGTGGGCGCGGACCGGGGGACTGTGAGCGGTTTCGGTCCGTGTCGAGATTTTTTTTCACGACCCCCCCGCCTCTCTCACACTGTTGACCCGACCACCGCAGCACCTCAAGGCAAAGCACCACAACACAACGCTCAATCAGTGCTGCTGTGCTCGGAGCCCCCTGCCCCTCCTCCACACCTCCACTGCATCGAGGTACGCACGCAGCCAGTGCCCACGCCGAGTCACAGTCTCGCAGGCCTCAAAAAGTAAAAAGCCTCTCTGCTGCCGCCGCCTTCTCGCCTTCCTCCCCTCTTGCCCCCCCTCCCTCCTGCCTCCCGAACATAGTCTCTCTTTGCGCCTTCCGCTCCGTTCGCCCATTGAGCCTACTGTTCCCTCGTTGGCCCTTGCCAATTGACCACCGGCAGCTCTTCGTCGCCGTCGTCGCTGGCGTCCTGCTAACTCCTCCGCAAGAGCGCCAGAGAGAGTGTGTGACACAGACAGAGACAGAGACAGAGACAGTTTGAGGTTCTCCAGCTCGAAAGAGGTGCGTACAGACGTCCCTCATTGCGCCCACCGCCTTGCGCTATTAGCCCACCGCAGAATCAAGTGACTGACTGATGCCACCCATACACAGTTCCCGAAGCCCACGATGCTCTCCGCAACCTCAGCCGCCGTCATTCGGGCCGGTGCCCGCCGAGCTATCCCTCGCGTGCGCCAGCGCCAAGCCGTCGCTGCCCGAGTCAACAACCCCTTCAGCCGTCTCAATGCTATTCGCGCCCTGTCGAACACCAGCTACCAGTCCGAACAGGCCAACCGCGATCGTACCCGGGCCATTATCATCCGCACGCTGAGCCAGATCGGCAGCCGCAGGGAGGGCCAGCAATATCTCTCCTACTTCACCTCCGTCTCATCCCAGAAGTTTGCCGTTATTAAGGTCGGTGGTGCCATCCTCACGGAGTACTTGGATGACCTCTGCGAGAACATTGCCTTCCTCTACGAGGTCGGCCTGTACCCTGTCATCGTCCACGGTGCCGGTCCCCAGCTCAACCGTCTCCTGGAGGATGCTGGTATCGAGCCCCAGTTCGAGGAGGGAATCCGCGTTACGGACCCCAAGACCCTGGCCGTTGCCCGCAAGCTGTTCCTCCAGGAGAACATGAAGTTGGTCGAGAAGCTCGAGAGCCTTGGCGTCCGCACTCGCCCTCTTCACACCGTCCTCACTGCCGATTACCTTGACAAGGAGAAGTGGAACTTGGTTGGCAAGATCACGAGCGTCGACAAGGGACCAGTTGAGCTCGCCATCCAGCAGGGCTGTGTTCCTATCCTCACCTCCATGGCTGAGACCACCGAGGGTCAGATCCTCAACGTCAACGCCGATGTCGCCGCAGCTGAGCTTGCTCGCGCGCTCGAGCCCCTCAAGATCGTCTACCTTTCTGAGAAGGGCGGCCTGTTCAACGGCGAGACGGGCGACAAGATCTCCCACATCAACCTCGACGAGGAGTACGACCACCTCATGTCCCAGTCCTGGTGCCGCTACGGCACTCGCCTCAAGATCAAGGAGATCAAGGAGTTATTGGAGACCCTGCCCCGCACCTCCAGCGTTGCCATTATCCACCCCAGTGACCTGCAGAAGGAGCTGTTCACTGATTCCGGCGCCGGTACCTTGATCCGCCGCGGAGACAAGATCGAGTTTGCCGACAGTATCGACTCGTTCCCCGACCTTGCCAAGCTGAAGCAGACCCTAATCCGCGATAGGGAGGGTATGGACGCCGAGGCTACCGTCGACCGCTACATCGCGTTCCTCAAGAACACTCCCTTCAAGGCCTACTACGACGAGCCCCTGAACTGCCTCGCCATTGTCTTGCCCCCCAACGCCGAGCGCTCTCACCCCACTCTTGCTACCCTGACTGTCACCAAGGAGGGATGGCTCAGCAACGTCACCGAGAACGTGTTCCACGCGATCAAGAAGGACCACCCCAAGCTCGTCTGGACCGTCAGCGAGGAGGATGAGAACCTGACTTGGTTCTTCGACAAGGCCGACGGCAGCTTCTCCAGCAAGGGCAACCAGCTCTTCTGGTACGGCATTGAGAACCTGCAAGAGCTCGGCGTCTTGACCGACGAGTTCAACGCCCACGGTAGGGCCATGCTTGGCGATTCCAACTTGGAGGCCCGCCTGCGCCGCGCCGCCCAGGTTTCCACCCAGAACCTGAGCCAGTCCACCAAGTCTCAGGCTCGTGCGTTCTCCACGATGGCCCGCCGGCCAACGTGGGCCCCGGCCGCCACCCGCCTCAACGGCAAGCGCACTTATGCGACCACCAACCCCAACCCTCCCTTGGGTAAGAAGAACGCGTCCAACGATGTCCCTTCCCGCGTCGCTCTGATTGGTGCTCGCGGATACACTGGCCAGGCTCTCATTGAGCTCCTCAACTCTCACCCGAACATGGACCTTCGGCACGTGTCGTCTCGTGAGCTTGCTGGGAAGAAGCTCGAGGGCTACACCAAGAGGGAAGTCACCTACGAGAACCTCAGCCCCGACCAGGTCACTGAGCTCGAGAAGAAGGGCCTCATCGACTGCTGGGTCATGGCTCTGCCCAACGGTGTCTGCAAGCCCTACATCGAGGCCATCAACGAGGCCCGCAAGGCCGGCGCCGACCACCGCAGCGTTATCGTCGACCTGTCTGCCGACTACCGCTTCGACAAGACCTGGACCTACGGTCTCCCTGAGCTGACTAAGCGCTCCGAGATTTACAAGGCCGACAAGATCTCCAACCCCGGCTGCTACGCCACGGCCGCACAGCTCGGCATCGCCCCCCTGGTCGAGTACCTCAGCGGCACCCCCTCCGTCTTCGGCATCTCGGGTTACTCAGGCGCCGGTACCAAGCCCTCGCCCAAGAACGACGTTAACCTGCTCAAGGACAACCTTATGCCCTACAGCTTGACGGACCATATCCACGAGCGCGAGATCAGCAACCAGCTCGGCACTGAAGTGGCCTTCTCCCCGCACGTCGCCTCGTGGTTCCGGGGAATCCAGGCCACCATCCACATCCCCCTCAACAAGACCTTCACGTCGCGCGATGTCCGTCAGATCTACCAGGACCGCTACGCTGGCGAGAAGCTCGTCAAGGTCGTCGGTGAAGCCCCCCTGGTCAAGAACATCATGAACAAGCACGGTGTAGAGATTGGCGGTTTCGCAGTGCACAGCAGCGGCAAGCGCGTCGTCGTCTGTTCCACCATCGACAACCTGCTTAAGGGTGCGGCCACTCAATGTCTTCGTAAGTCCTATCCATCACTGCCGTCATCACGTGAACAGAACTAACGTTTCTTAGAAAATATGAACTTGGCCCTGGGCTACGCAGAATACGAGGGCATCCCCACCATGTAGAAAGGGACGACGGCGTCAACTAAATGGGACAAAATAGATTCAGAAGGCTCGGCGCAGACACTCGAAGACTCACCCTCTCGCACACACACACTTATTCTGGAGTCAACCCGGTTTAAAAAGCATCCTTTCTTTTTTTCATTGTCGGTTCTTGTTTCTGAACGTTTCTTCAATGCCTGCGTTATGTTTGAACGCGCGTTGTTTCCCTCAGGCCTGAGGCGGGTCGTACGTGACGTGTTATGCGGTTTATGTATATATATACCGGGTACGAGTCAAAGAGTAATTAAAAAGATTCGAAAACATTCATATTGTTGGTCGAGTCTAACGTGATGCTTGGTGTGGCGTATTTGGATATTCGAACCGCGTGTCCCGCAACAAACCGAAGAAGACAACGCCTACTTTGGAGGAGGACGACGGTGGAAGAGCGGACAACAGCAACAAAATGGGAGACGGCAACAGAGGGGAAGAAGATGAGGAGAAAGACGGTGAATTCAATTGAGGGAATCTTCAGAAATAAATGACACAGCCCATAGCCTCGTCCTCAACCACGTGGAGGACTCGAACACTTTTCTCTCGGTGGCCAAGTCTCACGTCATGCTTGGTACTGACCTGCGGCGATTTGATTATAAGCTGTACCAATTGGTTATTCGAGCCTGGTGTCCTATAATAATCCGAAGAAGACTATGCCCTTTTTGCAGGATGGCGACGGCGACGGAGTGGAAGAGGACGAGGACAAGGATGTCGGCAGGTATAATTGAGACTAGTCAAGAAATACAACACTACTGATGAGAGAAAGGTAGTAAGTTTAAACGAAAAAGAAAGAAGAGAAAAAGAACAATATTGAGAGTTGAGGAGCTCAATGAGAGACTGGCCAGTGTATCCACGATCACCGATCACTGTGACCTGGGATGGAACATCATTGAAAGCGTTCTTCATATTCAAGGAGAGTTGAGTTGATCTGGGCTTGGTACTGATCGACCTGAGCAGTAAAATGGCACATCCCCGTGAGTAATAAATACTCAGACTCGCTGGGTAACTGGAATATTTGACTATTGGGTGAAGGTATAACAGGCTGCTCTGAATTGTGTCTTTGCGTTAACGTGGAATTCGTTCCAGCACGGTGTCTTTCGCTCAACCCCGCTTGGACATAAAGGTCGACATAGAGGTCGAGATACATACTCAGAAGTCGATACAATCCCGCTCTTCGGGCATGACAACCCCGCAACTTCAACACCCAGCGCCCATAGGCTTGTCCTCACGCGGAGGCCCCGAAAGGCAGTTGTGATACGGCTGGCAAAACAATGCTTCCACCTCTCTCTCGTGTCTTATATCGTCCCGTAGAAGTTGTGTTGGCTTCTTGCATCTGCCATGCCCTCCGAACTCTGCCGAGGCGTTGGCCGACGATCAATGGAACGTGATGTCGAAGTGTTGGTCTGCGGCCGATAGAGCTCCATGGCCATGCAGTCTGCTCCTCTCGTCTTTTGCAAGGACTCCGACTCACCATACCAGCTTCCGACTTCAAATTTGGGATCGCGTCCCGACCTGCACCAGTCCATGGAGAACTTCGCTTTCATGTCTTTGGCATATCCGTATTCGTTGCTCACGATCGGCTCCAGTGAGAAGGCCACCACGGCGGACTGGCTGTCGCCGGGCGACTGGAAGCTGGTGCCCATCACCTGCGGCACCGTCTTGTTGAGCACCTCCAGCATCACGCTGGAGGGAAGTCTCTCCACGTTGGTGCGGGAGTTGATGCTGTCCAGCGTCGTCCGGTAGTCCACATATTTCACGACGGCGCACGGCGACTCGGTTGTGAAGACAGACTTGGGGTTCGTGCAGACCAGGAAGACGCACTTTACCCTGTTATACACGTTGTGCTTGCCTCTGGATAGATTGACATGGATGAGAAACGACCCACGCGTCAGATTGTCGTCGATACAAGACGTTTGTTTCTCGTCATCACATTGGTTCCAGGGCCCGGCGTTGGCTATCGTCATGTTGGAAGGAAGGTGCAGTTGGGTTGGGCGCTTGGCGGTAGGTCTGTATATCAAGGACCTTAGGTCTTTTGCTTGACGTTCGTCCCCTTGGCGGGCCATTTTCGGAAGGTCTGTCATGATGGACATGTTGCTGGTGAACCGTGAGCGTTTGTTTTCGCTTGTATCCAGCGAGTGAGGATTCTCTCCGACGAAGTGGCCCTCGCTGATATTTTTCAGGTATACGCCCGAAAACACCTCCCTCCCGTGACTTTGATAGCTGATTGGCAAGCTGTAGGTGAAGTCATCGCCCAGCTTGGAGAAAGCCAGGTAGGCCGAAAGTCTGATGCCAGCGTTCGTAACAAAAAGCTCGTTACGCGCAACAGGCATGTCCCAGTCATCTTGATCCCTCTTATGATTGTCGTGGACCACAAAGTCACGAGGTGGCTCTGCAAGAATACCGCTGAAGACACGCCTATCCAACTCAACAAACAATGACGATTTGTCCCTGGCGACCGAGACAAATATGGAATGGTCGCAGGTTTTCTATATGATTGCTTCCTGAAGCCGCCGGAAGGCCTTTTACCGTTCCCCGTAGAGCATGGGCATGTTGACGTCGAATATGCCGAGCAAGCAGTAGGCCATGTCTTCTAGTCGGCTTGTTGTTCTGTTTGCAACCCACGACATTCTCTCCGCAACGCTGATATTGGCAAGCAATGTCCGTGACTCCACTCAGAACTCCTTCGTCGGTGGGCGGGATGCTCGCAAGTATCCGGATGATATTGCTTTTGTTTTGAAGGGGTGGATCCAGTTCACATCGAAGAAACAGGGGCTCTTCGATGCTACAAGTTCCTGCAATGTCCAGCCCCGCGCGAACCAGCTACACTAACGTATCCCAGAAATTTCGTGGTGAGGGGGGGAGAACAAAGTCCTCCAAGTATACGGAGCAATAACCCGCGTCCCTGTACAACATGAAAACCGAATCGATGGTCTCTTGGAACTCAGCGCTGCTTTTTTTTATTGATACTAGATAGCTGCAATGCCCCCCCCCCCCCCCTTCTCTTACCTCCTACCTACATTTTCTCTAAAGACAGCCTGGAACAGACCAGAGACAGACTGGTTAAGTAAGGACTTTGTTATCTGTGAGGTGTTTTCCCGTACAATTTAGCAGTTAGTAAGACATATTTATATCGTATTCACGATATTAAAACAGCTCATGTAAATAAGGACACTCTCAACAAGGTGCGTGCCACTGAGAAAACTTTCATTGATGCGCACTAAACTGCTTGAATTGGCGAGAAACTTTATCTACCGCCATCATCGTCGTTCCTTTAGTACCTCAGTGGCGATTTCACGCTCACGCTGCTCACCTGAGACCGACCTTCACTGCTTCTACAGTTTCTTTATTTCAGCATCCTGCGCGTCAAATCCTTGGGCTGCTTGTTCAGTTGCTGCTACCGCCTGTTCCTCTTTCTTTCGTTCCATGATTGCTCACGCATTTTCATCTTCCTTTTTTTTATATATCAGCTTCCAGTTTTCTAATCGTCTCTTCTATTTCTGCTTTCTTCTCTTCATTTGCTGCTCATTTTTCATTCTCCAGGTTTACTATATTTTGCATAATCGCGCCCTAATAAATAATAAAACTTATTAATAAATTTGGAAAAATCCTTTTTTTAAAAAAAAAGAATAGCGATAACATCTGTATTACTCGAGTTCTTTTGCCATTGGTAAAAGAGGGAAAGGGTTGTTCCTTACAATTTGTGTGTTCAAATGGGACACTGAGTCGCTCATAGCTCCACTCATATTGAATGCTAACAAGTATTAGCTTACATAAATAATCAGGTAGTCAATGATCAGTATAATCCCGTCAAGAGGGAAACTTACACCGGGGTTGGATGTTGGGTATAGGGTCCAAATTCGCAGTGCTTGTAAGCGGTAATGTTGGTGAGATGTACGTTGTCTGGATGACTTTGTGATGATTGCTTAACTTGATACTTCCAAAATCCAATGCTCCGAAACGTTGACGCCTTCTTATATACCCAACTTGCATGCCCAGCTCCTACCATCAGCAGCGCTGCCGCTCAAGCAAGTAAGCAAGCAAGTATAAGGCTATTCATAGTTAAGTAAGTTAAGTATAAGGCCACATTTGACTTATTTACTTGGCTGTACTTGCCAAGACGGGTTATATCCGATTGCTGGCCTTTGTGCCCCCATCCCTAATGTTACCCTGGGCTAGCTTTTCCCTATTTTCTGCTAACTTCCTCCCCCCCCTAAATAAACGGCCCTTTTTGCCTCTATCCAGAGCATCCTTTCCCCAAGTACCGTGGCTTTGGGGCCAGCTTGGTCCAATAACGTGCTTTTCTAGTATTATCTTGTTGGTCTTATTGGCTGGGATTCCTACTATAGTCCGCCTTTTTATTTAAAATTGAGGGTAAAAGTACTTAGGATCGAGGATTATCCCCCTAATAACGAGGATTTCTCCCTAGTCCCACCTAGTATTATTCATTGTTATCCTCGTCGTCCTTAGAATATTCTAGTGTATTCTATAACGTAAGGGTATTCCCATAACTACCCACGAAAAGTTATTAACCCAAAATACCCTCTAAATATCAACTATACCCATAACTCTTAATTAACCCCCCCCTCCTTTTACTTTTACTTTTAATTAACTCTAGTAATTATAACTACTTAGAATTACTTAAACTACTTATTTCCATAACCTCTGGATAGGTTCTTATGTTATAGCTAGTTTTACGATAAATACCATAATATCGCGAACTTGTCCGACGACGCTTTAATAACCCCTCGTTTTCCTCCTTTTTATACCCTTCCTCTTTAATAATACCCTTTTTAACCATAATATCCTTTACCTAAGACCCTTCTAATGCCCCTTTATCCTATAGTCTAGTTCTTTTGGCTCTACGGCGCTTATTAAGGGCCGTATTTGTATTTCGAAGATGGCGTAGTTCTTCCTTTATAAGGGTAGTTATGTAGGAAATATATTATAAACCTTTTAAAAGTTTATCGGTAATTTTATAAATTAGTGTCGGTAAGTTTCCCTAATACTTAGAGATTCTTTTTTTTATAAGTGAAAATTAAGAGATAGCCTTGTTAGTGGTTTGAGGTGTTTTAGAAACCTAAGGGTCGGGTAACCTAATAGGGGTGTTTAGGGTTATTAGTATCCGTAATTGTATATCTAATTTAGAAAGGATAGTTTAAGGGTTATAAGGAATAAGCCTAACTCCTTTGAAACCCCTATAGACGTTTTCCTAAGTAAAGGTTTAAAGGAATGTGGCCTTAAATACGAGGAAGAATTTGGGTTTAGTAATATGGGTAATCCGGGCCTTAATAAAGTGCTTAATCTGAGAGCTATATCTTAACTTTAATATACTATAACAGCTAATATTAAGAAGTTAGGTTAAATGTAATAAATAAGTAGGTAAGTAAATAATTATAATTTTGTTCTTTTTATAATACTCCTCAAAATCACTATTAACGTAGCTTTTATAGTCATCGACGATTAGCATCCGATATATACCTTTTAATTACTATTTTAAGTGTTTATCGAAATACTGAAGCTATTAGAGGGTAATCTCATTATTGGTCCATTTATTAAAAGTTATTTTAATTACCTAACTATCCGGAATTTAGGCCTCGGAGTATTAATTCGTAAAGTGAAAACGGCCCTGAACTACTAAAAAAGGTGGTATTGTATAACTATTACTAGTAATATAATAAATCGCTATTACTTATTCTCTATTACTAAGTTGAACCTTTTTTAGTTTCCTAATCCGATTAGAATATATAATAATTATTTTAAACTAGATTATACTTATTATAAAGTTGGTTTTATTAAAGTTATAGAAACTTTTATTTATAATATTATATTTCGATTATATATTAGTTATAAGTTGAAACTAAGGCTTAATAATCGTAGTATTTTCGTAGAGGCCTCTCTAATAATCATAAACACAAGAAAATCGCATTTTAAGCTCTGGGCGTCGTTAAACAAACTGTTCTATTTAGCACTTCCCAACTGGTCGGGAAGCACATTTCCGGAGTAGTATATTAGCCATATCTTCCATATCCATACGTTAAGGTGAGAATCCTTGAGAATCCAGGTTAATAATATATTAAATAATTACCTCCTCCTCGGTTTCTATTAAATTCAATTATGTATTAGTATTATTAGTTTTAGTAGTTTGACCGTTTATTCTGGTGTGGAGGGTAGTTTTAGGAATGTTATAAATGATTATTGTATATTGGATACTTAATTATAGAGTTGATCGAATTGCTTTAATTATTAAATTAATCCTATTTTTGGATAAGGTATTAGGTATTATATAGTGGAAAAAAAACCGTGTTAAAGTTGGAGGATGATGAAGGTGGGAAAAGTGTCTTGGTCGATGATGGTGTCCTATTCGATGATGAACCACGTTACCTTATTTTTAATAATCTAATATTTAAAATAAAATACTACTTCTATATTAATAATAATATATATATATAAGAAAATGGATTCTAGTGGAGGGAACAAAGGGGCAGGACTTCTTAGATTAGTTAATATAGCTGGTTTTGATTGCTTTTATTAAAGGACGACCTAGTAACTCTATTTGGATTTGTCGCTATTGTGATTAAAAGAAGAAGAAGTATACTGTATTCAATGCCACAGTTTCATCTTCCCCCATTAATTACCTCCGTTAAATCTATAGAATTACTAAGTCCTCTACTTTTAAATTAACAAACTCTGAGGTATTATTAAAAGTTTTTCTAAAGAGACGTCGTATTAATTTTAATGGGTTAATAAAGAAGAAAGTGAAGATTATATAGGAGTTAAGTATTAGACTTACTATTAATACTAATTTACTATTTAGCTTTTTTTTTTAAAATAGCTACTTCTAGTCTCTGCTTAGTTAACTCAACTCTTAAGTATCTACCCTGCTTTGGGGTCGTACTATAGTTAACCACAACCTTATTAACCTCTTCAATAATAAAAAAGAAGAGGTCAAACAAAAGCTTAGTATAATAGCCACTTTTATCCACCGTAGCTTCAACCTGTGGACCTCACCCAACCGTTATACTATTATAATAATCACAGTACACTTCCTACTTAGAGAAAAGGGTTCTTAAGTTCACCTTATTACTCTCTTGTCATGATATAGCCCACAATTACTGTCCCGTAATAGTGGTTCCACTTTTACGACAGTTATGAGCCCTTGTCTCTACGAGCCCTCTGGTTGAATGGCTAAACGCCTCGCTAAAGTGGCAGTATGTGGGCCGACCTAGAGGCCATGGGTTCGAGCCTCGTTGTGCTCACCCATTCTCGCTTCAGCAGCAAGTCACCGAAATGGAAGGTTAGACTTGCCAGCTGGGAGCGGCCGGCACCCAGTAACAGTCAACAAAGACTGGCTTGTCAGCTGCGAGTGTAAGCCGGTGCTGATTGCTTAGTCAGCAGACCTCTTCTCTCCTCGGTCTGGGGGGGTGTGTCATGATATAGCCCACAATTACTGTCCCGTAATAGTGGTTCCACTTTTGCGACATCTCTGATATTAACTATGGTAATCATAATAGCGAGAACCTTACTTCTATACTTAAGGAGGTTATTAACGAATAGGAGATTAGGGATAAGGTTAGTATAATTATTATTAATAACACCAGCTTTAATAACATTTACCTATACTACTTCTTTACTCACCTTAACCCCTTAATAAATAAAATAAATAAGAAGGCTTATTAATTATACTATTTTAATTATATTATTAACCTTATTTTAAAGGTTTTCTTATTTAATAGAAATACTAATATTTTTAAAAAGTAGTTTAATACTTATAAACTCCTTTAATAAAATAAGCAGGATTTTTAGTATTAGTAAAAGAAAGGGCCCATTAGTAAGTTTCATAACATTGTAAAGTTCATTAAATCTTCGCCCTAGTATACTTAACACTTTAAGAAGATCTCGAAAGAGGAGACTAGTTATAGTCCTGGGGATTTCCTATTATCCTAAGAGACATTACGAGAAGTTAAGCTTATTTTCAATAACACCACAAAGTGGAATTCCACTTACTTAATAACTGAGTAAACTATCCGTTTTTAAAATTGTGGCGAGTTCGCACGCGCGTACGAGGTTAAGTAGGAGAAGAAGGCTTAATCTATTCACTATCTGGTGGGTGCGTCTAGCAGAATAAATAGGTCGGCTCGGGGGCCAGGACGTCACGTAAGTGCTGACTTAGCTGAGCATAGCTCCTAGACGTTTTGGTGGCTTAGTATGCTTGTGACATACCCCCCAATTACGCTACTGGGGCAATTACTCACATCGAAGTAACGGCCACCAGGCTCTTCTATATGCGTTCTAAATCAAATAATTCAATTAGAATAATAACTCTATTCAATCTAAACAAATTCCCTCACTTTATAATAGTCGTAGTATCTGCGTTATGTTGTTGTTTTAGGCCTTTATACTTACCCTTTTTTGTTGTGATATGGTTAAAAACTATGGTATCCGGGGTAACGCGTACATCTCGGTTTATGAGAAAGGTCGTTCCTAATTATTACGTACCCCATGCTTTCGACGACCTATAAGCGAGGTGTGCGTTGGTAGCTAAAGGAAAAACCTTTCGTTGCCCGTTACCTCTGGAAAACTTACTTTCCTTAAATCTTAATAAACCATTTTTTGTATGTATTTTCGCCGTGTTTTCGTTCCCCATAACTACTAATAGTTGATTTTTTGTATAAATCCACCGATTTAATACTATTACTATGCCTTGCGTTGGTAAGTATTCCCTTCTCTTATGTTTCCTCGTTTTCCGTACTGTTTTTTTAACGGTCATTTTTTAGGTTCTACTCCTAAGGTTAGTAGTAAGAAGTCTGGTCGTATTTTACGCTTTACGCCCACCAGGGGCAATGCTCGTATGCCCACTAGGAGCATGGCTAGTCTCGCCGTCGCCTTGCCCTCCGAGGCTCGTCAGATGCGCTCTAATGCTCGCTATGAGTGCTCCCTTTTCTCTGTGTGTGTTGCCTCCGTTGCCCCCACCCCCGCTCTCGCGCCTGCTCCCGCGCTCGTCGAGGACCACGAGGATGACGAGGGTGATGAGATATAGTTGGTCCTTGCCCCCTTAGGAGGCGGGTCCTCCGACCCCTTCGCTACCACTCCCGAGCCCGAGGAGAGCTTCGCTGCTACTAGTGTGTACGAGGAGGAGGTGGCCACTAAGGGCCTGGAGAATGATATTCCTTGCTTCGCTTGTGTCCATAGCGCTCTCCGGGGTAAGAAGTGTAAGGACGAGGAGAGTGTGGAGCTCCGCTGCCACGTCCACGTATGTATACGCGTCACCAAGTACTGGGAGTGCTACTATGGTCGCTATGCTAATTATGGTCCGGTCCCTAAGGCCGCTGAGACCGCGGTTTTGGGTCTTCGCTGCGTCCTCTAGGACCCCGGCGCTAGTAATACCTTAAGTTTTTGTATACTAGCCTAGCTGGTACTTATATTAATAGTTTCTAGATGATCTAGTGTGTGTGTTTTGTTGTGCACTTCCTCCTCGACGAGGAGGAGGAGGAGGTTGTTGTCCTGGACGACGATGCGGAGATGGAGGATGAGTCCTCCCTTTTTTCTTCGGTGCCCGCCGCCCCTAAGGCTACACCTAAGAAGGGCACCCCTAAGAAGGTGGCTACTAAGAAGCTTATTAACTATATCTCGTCTCGCTGCGCCTCCTAGGCTGTTATTGCTTCTGCTGTGCCTGCTGCTGCTGCTGTTAACGAGGTTGTTAGTGGCTGCGAGGCCTACTTTGCTTCTGTTTACAGTTTCCTTAAGCCCAGCTTCGAGGAGGCCTATACGGCTATTTACCGCGCTTTCTACCCTGATTAGGGGCTATACTCACTTTCTATGTTCTTCGGGGCTTCTAATACTCATATTTTGCGCCCGGTTATATACGTATAGGGGCCTTATGCCCAAGAAAAGTTTTTATTTTACTGTGCTAGTGGTGTATGCAGCTTGTGGGCCTGAATATAACTATTCTTTACTCTTTATTACTTCCCGTGCCTACTGTAACTAATCTCCGTATATCGTAGAGGTTAAAAAGACCTCTAAAATACTTAAACTTCGCTCTTAAAAGCATTTTAGTGAGTTTATTTGCGGGTATCAGGTTTATTAGTATATAAACTACGTTAAACTTACCCTTAGCGTATTCTTACTTAAGTTATATATTATGAATATCTATGTACTTTAAATAAGTTAATATCCGTTCTTTTTCGTTTACTATAAACCTTATAGTTTACTAATTATCATAGTAAATCCTTTAAACATTTCTAAGGTTAAGTAAGAGGTCCTTAAAGAACCTTTGGAGAGTAATTATTTCTTTAGTAGTATTTAAGAGACTTAGAAGCTCTACTTCGGTGGTGGATATTATGACTATCGCTTATTTAGTGGCCTTCTATATAATAAGTCCACCGAAAAGGGAGATTATAAAGCCCTATAAGGAGTATTTTGTTGCCTCGTCGTCTATGAACGAGGCGTTGCCCGCAATTAGAAGTACTTAAACATCTCCCTCACCCCCTACACCACCGTAGCCGATGGCAAGGTAACGTATACTAAAAAGGTAGTGAATGGCCTGATCTGCGGTTGTGAGATGCTCTGGAGAGGGGTTTATTAGGAATAAGGAGAGCTTCGCTGCTGGATATGTAGTGTCAGGGTGTACGAAGATCGTGGTATATAGGAGGGATCCGACTTTTTCCTGGAATTCCTTGATTTGAGCCCTTGTTGCTTGTTCCTTGTATAGTACGAGGTCTTTTAGTATAGGAGTATAAGGGGTTATAGTGTTATTTACGAGGCCGAAGTGTTTAGCGACCTTCTTAATATAAGAGTTGTGGACGAGGTAGATTTTATGTATTTCACGGTCCCTGATAATTCGTATTCTAAGGTATTATTCCACGGGGCCCTGGTCCTTGAGTTCTACCACCGACTTAATACTATTAATAACTCTGGTGGCCACTTTGGCGTCGTCACGGTGGTTCATAACCAGGATATCGTCTACGTAGAACATAATAAAGACCTTAAGGTCCTTTATATGGAAAATACAGGGTTCCTCAGAGCATAGTACTAGCCCTGCGTCCATTAGGATCTTTAAGAACGTCTTATACTAAAGGATGGGTGCGTCTCGGAGCCCGTAGAGAGCGTAAATAAGTTCAGTGTACTTTCTAGGTTATCCAAAGCCGTCCAGAAAGTCGTATACCACAGGTTCTCCATTTGGATCCATTTTCGCGTTAAGAAATGCGTTCACTACGTTGTACTAGCTAACTTCGAGATCGAATTAAGTAGCCACGGCCATCAGAGTTCTAAAGGAGTGTACTATAAGGGTAATGGTGTATGTGTTTTATAGGGGATCGACCTTCTAAAGGTCTCCATGTACGCATATCCGCACTTTATAGTATTTAAGGAAACCATTTTTATTGAATTTGTATATGAATACCTATTTTAAGGGGAGGGGCTTGGAGTGCACTAATGAGTGGTCCATCTCCCTCTAAGTGCCTTTAGAAATAAGTTTATGGATTTTATTTTCTGCTGCGTTGATCCATTTGGTCCTTAATGGGTCTTCGATTTATTAGATGTTCTTCCACTTTGCCGGAGGTGTTAGTAAGGTATCTCTATGGTATCTAAGGTTGCCCTTAAGGTCTTTAATAAGCGTGGGTTTTATCTGTTGCGCAGGTCACTCTTTAGTAGCTCCGGCGATTATTAAATAAAGTGTTTTATATCCTAAGGTACTCTCTTATACCGCCTTTAGCTGATTAGGCATAAAGGTAGCGAAGAAATTGTACCAGGGGCTCCCATAAGGGATCCCTTCTGGGTTAGTTGCCACATAGTATGGCGAATGGGGGGCTTCTAAGTCTTCTAATTGTAGGAAGGTGTTAAGATCTCGCCTTAACTCCCCCCTGGAGGCTTCCTTTCGGGTTCCCTCCCTTCCCGCAGCTCTGAGCCTCGTACTAAACCGGGTAGGTGGTTCATAGACCTTCTGGTGGTACTCTTTTTTCGCTTTTGGGGTATTTTGGTTGGTGAGTTGGTCGGAGGTCTAGTTGGCCACCTTAAGATCCGTCCTCTCTGCTTTTTGTGGGCTGTCTAGTATTATATTCGGTTAAGCACTACTACTGGACAGGGTAGTCTCTGAAAGGGTGGGTAAGCTTCGTACCTCCTCGGTATTTGCCCTGATATCTCCAACTTCTTCTATCACCGTACTTAGTATACTTTTAGGGTTTAGTGTAAGCTTAGGTGAAACTAGACCATTGTTGGCCTTTGTTCGTAGTGGTATCCCTTACTTTATAACGTCTTATAAAGTGCTGGTAGCCGTATTTTTTTGGGTAAGGTTATTTTCTTCTTTTTGTTCATATGTCCCGAGGACCTCGAGGACTATACTCGGGTATGGGTCCTCTAGTTCGATTTCCTCTAATAAAACTTTCGCTTTTTTAGTGGTTATGGTGGCTGTGTTATTAGTAGGATTATAAAAGGAGTGCTCGTTAAAGGTGACGTTATGTGAGATAATAACCTGATTGAGCGTGGGGATCCATATTCTGAAAAGATTATGTGTGCATAGGACATATCCTACGAGGTATCCCACGTACGCTCATACCTTGACCTTGAATTCTCACTTCTCGTGACCTCCCTCACGCACCCGATCTAGTACATAGGCCTTACACCCGTAGGCGTAGAGGTCGCCTAGTTCAGGACGCGGGTCTTGAAATGGATAAAAGGCTAGGTTTTTGTTGTATTATTCGATGTACTATTATATCCACTCTATGTAGATCTGATTTAGCGATTTCCAACCTTTTGATACCTGAGGATAGTCGTTATCGATAAATATGGCTACTATTACGGCTTTTAGCCATAGTTTCTTTAATAGGTTAATACTAATTAATATTATAAATACTTTATTAATAATGTGATATCCTGCTTTTTTACTACGTCCCACAGGCTTTTTGGTATTAGTTGGTGGGAGCTTAATATTGATTCCTATACACCTTACCTAATACTCGTATTCTATTTCGCCTTGAATAGCGATTACTGTATGCTCGATGTCCTGCCTTATTTTATAGACGGATAGGCCTGTTTATCTTGAGATCCAAGCCATATACGTTTATAGGGCTTTAAAGACTTTGGTGTGTGTTTTACGTGTTATTGTGAACCCCTGGGATATGTTGGTATATTCGTCGATTATTAGTAGTAACTATGAGGTGTTCCCATAACCACTAGGGTAATCGAAAAGGTCCTAGGAGATGCGCCAGAAAGGGCACGGGGTTATGTTTTCCGAAGGTCGTCGGGATATTATTTGGTGAGCTTTCACCTATGAACAGGCTTAGCAATTAATCTTTGCAGGAGTTCCCTTAATTTTCACCCCCCTCGTCGCAAAGACTAATTTCCGGAGAGTGTTAGGGCCTAAATGACCGGTGCGAAGGTGCTAAAGGGTGGTGTCCGTAGTGTAGTCAGGCCTGGGCTCCCTTGAAGGGCGATTGTGGTGAGAATTTGTTAAAAACGTGGTTGTAATAATATATGCTGCGCTCGTGGGAATGTTTAATAGAGGGTAATTATTAATAGGAATGTATTCGAATAGGACTATGTTGTGTTCCCATTTGAGTTATCTAAGGATTACACTCTTTGAGAGGCTTCCATAGTAGAGGGTATAGTTTTGGCCGCAGTACTAGATATTAGACTATTTTAAGAGTGTTTCTAATATTATATTAATATAAAAATCCATTATGTACACCATATTCTTTAAAATAAGGTCCTCGGTAGTTGGGCTACGTACTCCGTTAAGCGTTTTCTCTATTTATTGTTCCCCATATTCCATAATGGGTAATTTACCGTTTCCATAGTGGACGTATTGGTTACTAGGTTTACTAATGAACGTCCCTTTAATAAGCAAATTTTTGTTATTAACTAGGTGTATAACACCGTAGTTGTTTATTGTAGTACTAAGTGAAAAGGGGTAACGTGGAGTACCTATAGTACTGAAAATGCTTAGGCCAGGCCCTCCGAGGTGTTCTATAGCCGGGTCGACTAAGAGGAAAACTATAACTGAGCTTGGGTAGGAGCCTTTTTTAGTATTGGAGGTGCTGGAGGTTGAGGATTTATTCGAGTTAGGTTTCCGAGTAACTCTAATAATCCCGGCCTTCGGGTTATTATTGGAGGTGATCCACTTTTTACGTTTCTACGCATCCTAGAGGTACGTCTAATTACCTGAGTTGAAAATCTCACGTCTAAGGTTATTAACTCGTTCTTTATTTATATTAATAGGTCCATTAGCGGCTCCGGTGAGTATATATTGGACCTTATAGTATGAGTCAGGTTTTCAACGGTGGTTTCCATAAGGATAGTTATGTATTTCAGATGTCCTGGTGCCCGAGCCAGCTATAAAGGTGGTGCCTGAGTTAGACCTTTTAGCGAAGGTTGCGAATTGGCCTAAGGGTTTAGTTAGTTTTTTACGGATAATATTGAAATAGGTGATAATTGAGAATATTCTAGTCGTTTTATTGAGTATTAGAGGTTATTGCGCTAGTGTTTCGGCTTGATGAATTGAGTTTCGTATTATTTCGGCTTAACTTAGTATAAAGTAGTTTTTAACGGCGTCGAGAAATACTAGCGTGGTGTTCGTTCCCTCGATTATGGGGATTTTATGGGAATAGTACTTAGCGTATACGATTTCCTATTCTGTGTATTAACGGGTGATACTTATATTAGTGGACGCTTTTTAGAGGACTGATGTGTATTCCGTGATTATGAGGGTCTTAGTACTTGTTTTAGTTAAAGTAAGTTGGCTCTATAGGTGCTTGAGGAGCGTTTAAAGTCTAATGTTCTCTTTGTTTATTTGTTGTATATGAGTAGGTGTGAGAATCGATTCCATAACTAATTTATCCACCCAGTTCTAGACGTTCTGGTAGGAGGCCTGGAGAGAAGTATGGGCGGAAGTGCTGGTCGTATGTAATTTGAGGGCGTCCTCCTAATCGGATTGGACATCAACCCTCGTAATAAGCGCAGGTTATACGGGCTCCGGGGGAATCACAGGGTAAGGTGCTTATAGTAGTGCTGGTTCATCGGTATTAGGGTTCACAGTTAAGTTCACCTAGTGAGCGGTATTGGCGATAACCTAAAGTCGCTGCTCATAAAGGTCCTAATACTCGTGTTATCGTTTATATTATTCTTATACTATGTAATTCTCGATTATGGGAGGTATTAACGAGAGCCTCGTAATATTTAGAGTATCTGGTGCCTAAGGATCGATACGTTCCCAGATCCCCTGGCCTTTAGCGTAGTACTGAAGAGTAGAGTACCACTATAACTAGTCCTGGCGACCACGAAGGATGGTTTTGATGACAACGGTTTCGTTGGTGGACGACATTTTAGTAGACGAAGAAAGGTATGAAGTATTGAAGCAATCTCTCTTGTACGCGCGGTGCTCGTGAGGGTAGAGAAGGGTCTAGTCAGAGCTGGGCTCATAACTGTGGTGAGTTTGCACGCGTGTACGAGGTTAAGTAGGAGAAGAAGGCTTAATTTATTCACTATTTGGTGGGTACGTCTAGTAGAATAAATAGGCCGGCTCGGGGGCCAGGACGTCACGTGAGTGCTGACTCAGCTGAGCACAGCTCCCAGACGTCTTGGTGGCCCAGTATGCTTGCGACAAAAATAAAGTTAATACTTTCTATAACTCTCAGAATAACCGTAACTCCATCTCTAATTAGAATATATTAATAATAAATAATTAAAAGTAATTAGTTAAGATTATAATAATTCTACGGCTTATATAAAAGATAACGCTAAGAACCCAGGGTTTTAGCGAAGAGGGGTTATATAATTACTTATAGGAGATAATTATTATAATAGAATATCTCCTAAGTTACTTTAAGGGCTAGAAGGTGTTTTATAATAATCCTAATTATAATACTAAAATTAAAGCATTATAGGTTTCATTATAAACCTCATTTATAGTCTTTTCACAACTAGCCTCATAAACAGTCCCTTTAAAACAGAGACGTCGTAATTATCAGGCCCTCTCCCCCTCACTACTATCACTCCAACCTAAGACTACCATACCCTTCCACACTAATTAAGAATATATATCAACAATATCTGGCTTTACTAGTATAGGCTCTAATACTTATTAAATAATAAGGACTAACGTCCATAATAAGCGAGCCGATCAGACAAGCGAGCCGATCACCCAACCACGATAAACCATCTTCCCACTTTTAACACGTGTTTATCCAATAAAAAGAATACCGTTATTAAATAAAGAAGCCCAGGTTATACTAGTGGTCTAAGTGATCGTAAAGACCCCAAATCTTAGTATCCGAGCAACTACCCGGATTTACTCTATACTATTTTCAACTTTACGTAACTAATTAAAGGGTATAGTATTATAATACGATAATATACTAAACTCATGGAATTTAACATCACTTAAAAAGGAGAAGTTAGTTAAGTATATTCTTAACTTAGACTCCTAATCATTTCTTCCCCGGTTAGTTAGTATAAAAGAAATGGCTAATTATTTACTCACTAACCGTGATACACCCCCGGTCGGCAAATACTGGGCATTAAACTTCGTTAAGCGATAACCACAACTCTAGACACGATTTTTTCGTAAATACAATTATAAGAAAGCCTAATACGAAGATACCATGATAATAAATATGTAGTTTCAGCTTATAATAAATATAATTACAAAGTATAATATCGAGGACTTAGATATTTATAACTTTAATAACACTAGGTTTATAATAGGCCAGATCTTAACTAAATTAATTATTATAAGCTCCAAAAGGCGTTTAAATACGAAAATGGTATAACTTAATAATTAGGAATAGGTTATAGTAATTCAGGTTATCAGCTTATTAAATTACAATTTACCGTTATATATTATCATTATAAGCTAATATTACCTCTTTACCTAATATACTAAATTAGGTCTCCTACTTAACTAGGTTATTATAATATTTAAAAATAAATAAACAATAAATAAAAGAGGCCTAGATTAGCTCTAATACTTTAATCAGTATATAAAACCGTATTTAAAAGGTCAATATTACCTCCTCATCGTTAATAAATACAAAAATTACTACTCCACCAATTTCAAGATATTTTATAAAGAGAACAACATTATTATACTCTATATACCAGCTCATTCGTCGCATATCCTCCAGCCCTTGGACGTTAGCTATTTTAGGCCCCTCGAAATAGTGTATAATTAAGAAATCGAGAATAAGATACGCCGAGGTAATACCCACATTACAAAAAAAGACTTCTTCCCCGCCTTCTATAATACTTTTACGTAAACTGTCATAAAAAAGAATATCCAGGGGGGTTTTAGAGGGTCCAAACTTATTCCTTTAAGTATAGGGAGTATTTTATCAAAGCTAGACATTAAGTTATACACTCTAATACCCCCAGGGTCCCTCCTAATAACACCAACACCTTAGGTTTTTAAAATACTAAATAACCTAACTAAGGTGAGTTCTTAATTAATTCTATCCTAATTAAAGAATGAGTTTCCCGTTATGAAAATAGCTCCCCGATACTTATTTTATAAATTATTAATTATATTATAAAAAGTATAATAAGAGTTATATATAAGTTTACCTTAATATAATCTAAGCTTAAAGTATTTTAAAAGGAAAATAACTTATTTAATTAACACCGGAGAGCTAAGAAAATACATCTAAGGTAAGGAGGGAGTTTTATTATAGTTAAGGTAAAGGATATATAATCCCAGAGGGAGGTGATAGCCTAGGTGGAAGAGGAAACACACCGGAGTAGTGGTCGTAAACCAAGGACCAAATTAGGTCAACGGCGATATAGCGTCTACGGGAACACTGGACATAATACACGAACGTGTTCAATTAATAAAATAATATCTAAGGAAAAGGATTCCGAGTAGTTTTAATTAATTTAAAGTTTTTATTATTATTTCTTAGTCGCATTTATAAAGTGGTCGTGGTTAGGTGATAGGCTCGCTTGTCTGATCGGCTCGCTTATTATATACGTTATAATTAATAATAATTAAAAGAAGCTTAATAATTATTACACTTTAACTAAGGAGTCCCCTTTATATACCTTTACTCTCCTCCTTTACCCTATTTTTAACTTATAATACCTTGAAAGAAATTAGAGGTTTAACCGTTAAATCCTTTGGGTATTAAAAGTAGAGGAGGCTCTACGAAACTACTTTAACTACTAGTATCCCTTAGAGGTGAGGGTAATAAAGGTATTACTAACACCTCGTTAATAACCTCGAAAACTAAATAATTTCGAAGAATAGGTAAACACTAAAGTAATAATCGTTAATAAGGAGGAGACCGAGGAGCTTAATGAGTTATAGAAGTATTTATAATTTTAGAGATAACAGGGTTATAATCCTATTGAGTAGTGGTTTAAGCACCGAAGCTGGTTTCCTCACTTTAGTTAACTAGCTTTTAATATCCTAGCGATACCCTCACAATCAGCAGACTACGAGAAGGCTTTTAGTACTGCGAAGTTGACCCTCACTTTATAAAAGTAATCGATGGATCTATCCACCCTCGAAAGGATTCAATACTTAAGGTAGTAGTTAAGGGGGGGGGGGTAATTAGTCTTGGTGATAGTTGTAAATAGCCTCACTAGTCAAGTAGACTAAGTTAATCAAGCAAGTTACTAAGTAAGTAAGTATCGCTAGTGAACGAGCCAAGCAAGTCAAGTTGGAGGCCAAACTTGACTTGACTTGCTTGAGCGGCAGCGCTGACCATCAGCCTCAGTAGACTTTCACCCACGAAACCAAGGCAGCGTAAACGAAACCAGAAACACGCATCTTTGAACGCGAGGACAGCACTAGAAAGCCCGAAAGGGACGGCGCCGTTAGTTCAAAGGCTGCGGAGCACGGGTCCACACCGACCAACGGCATCGCAGGCTTCGCATCACCAAGGTACAACAGCTTGGTGGATGGCAACGGAGAATTTTACCACGCCTCACGCTGTATGGGGTGGCCAAGCCTGCGTGACATGGGTTGGAGTCCAACCCATGTTGCAATTCAACCGTTGAACCGGCCGATTCACCAAACACTGGACCGGGGTGTTCGGTGAATCGTTCAAGAGCACTGGCTGGCCAAGACCTCGCCCTTTGTATCGTGAGACGGTCTAGTTCGGGGCATCGTGCCCTCACGGTTAGGCCTCGAGGCTAGTAGGTCTTCGAGGAGGCTATTTTGGAACAGAACTATTCCGAAATCAAGGAATCTTGAAAAGAAGTGTTCTGGTCATGGCAGACCTGCAAAGCGGTGTTGGTGGCGAGATGGCATGTCGAAGTCGGCTAAGCTCTAGAGCTGCAACCTGGCATCTTACGCATCAACCCCACAAGATGCTGGTTCGACGCCGCAACGCCAGAAACACAGAAATGAACATAATCAAAAGAAAAGTCGTCCTCCTTTGCTGGGGAGACATCCAATAGTTTAGGACCGACAGTGAGAATGCTAGGATGAGTCCCAGACTGTGTCGTTTGGACCTCGGTCATCGAAAAGTTACGAGGTGCGGGCTGGAGACAGGAGATGTTAGGAGAAGAGGGGGACCTGGTCAGTCGATGTTCTTTTCACTTTACAAGGTCGGGATGCACTAGAGACAGGGAGGAACAACCTGCCCAAAACGGTAGCCATCGCGGGCAGCGGCGCCAAAGTGCAATTGGCAGCATGCTGTGTTGAGACATCTCGACAGCTCCTGCAGATGAACCCCTCAGCTGACAGTGATGAACTGGTAGCACTTTCCCGCCCTCACCGATTCAGCCGCTGGCAGGGCTGCGGCACAGAGCACGTAAGGTGTACCGGATAGCACAGGCTAGCTCTCAAGCGAGCAGGTGCCTCCAGCGGATTTAACACATTACTAGAGTGCGCTGATACTTATGAATTATCCCATCGAATTAAAAGTAAAGTATTATCTGAGAATAGTGTCTGGTATTATAGGTGCTCGCTTGAAGCTCCAAAAGAATGAGATGATGAGATGTATGTAACACGAGGCCGTCCGCTCACAGCATCACCACCGCCACGCATCCCAGGAACGCAATCACGGCCGAGTCCAGTGAGATCTTGAAGCTCCTATCGGTCGACGAGGCGGTCGGCACGAAGGTAGCCGTAGGATGGACCTCGGCGGCGAAGGGGGCGTTGGCGGCTGCGAGCGCACCGGCGAATGCAGGCGTGGATGATGCGGCGGAGGGGTTGGGGGTTAGCTTCGGCGCGGCGGGATTCAGGACGCTGTAAGGGGTGTTAGAAAATGCATCAGGCTCTCTCGCTCTGGGTGTGATCGGTGCGTGAGTGACTCACCCGTCAATAACGTGCATGACTCCGTCGCTGGTGATGATGTCGGCGATGATAACCTTGGCAGAGTTGGTGTACACGACGTCGTTGTCCTTCCGCAGCGTGAGCTTCTCGCCCATCAAGGTGTTGAACCCCATCTTGGCCATCACCCCGGAGCTGAAGCGGACTTGGCGCGCGACGACGTGGTACTGGAGGATGCGGGCGAGGTCCTGGGGCTGCATGGCCGCAACGGTGGCTCCGATGGCCTGGAAGGCTTCGTTGGTCGGCGCGAAGATGGTCGTGGCCGCGAGCGAGTTGACGCCGTCGACGAGGCCGGCGCGCGTGAGGGCGCCCGCCATGCTCGTCAGGCCCGTGTTGGCGGCCGTCTCGGCGGGGGTGCCGGGGAAGGTGAGGACCGAGTCGATGACGTGGATGACGCCGGTGGCGAAGGATATGTCGGCGTGGGAGACGGTGCTCATCTGCTTGAAGCCGCTGAAGACGACGGGCTGGTCGTTCTTGCGGACGAGCTCGACCTTCTGGGGGCCCGTGACGTTGGCAACCGGGGTCTCGAAGTAGCTGACGACGAACTTGGGCTTCGTGGAGAACATGGCGGCCGTGGTCTTGCCGCTGACGACGTGGTACAAAAGGAGATCGGTAACGAACGTGGCGTTGGTGGCCTTCGCAGCGAATGTCGGGTCCGCCTGCATCGCCTTGGCGAAGGCGTCGTTAGAGGGGGCGAGGATGGTGATGTCGGTAGCGCTGGCCAGCATCTGGCTGACAGCCGGGACCATCGAGAGAAGAGCTGTGCGTGTAAGTGAGAGTCCGATATACCAAATGTCTGAATGAGAGAACCTACAATTCAGAGTACTCAAACTTCCGTTGTTGGCCTGCAGCACGGCGGTCAGCGGCTCTGCCGCCGCCGCCAGTGCAGCGAAGGCGAGTGGGAAAAGACCGTTCAACTGCATTGCGGTAGGCGGGCAAGGACGGGAACCAGCCCGGAGAAGAAAAGAAAGCTACGGACGCAGAAACAGAGTTCCGAGGGCCGCGATGTGATACCACGGGAGGGCGAGCCGTCAGTTATACTTATCCTGACAAGCCGTCGTCCCCACGGGCCCGAGCCCGAGCGTCCGGGGTGAGGCTTCACTAGTACCTTGACATCTATGCCAAGCTCAGACGGCGGATGCACCGTAGGAGCTGCAGTTGTCGCAGGAACCCAAGAATGGGAACCGCCAACCAGGGTTCTGCCGAAAGAAGCAGTGGGCCGCGGGAGCCATCTGCGCGGCCGCGTTTGATGCAATCTCCCTGTTGTAACCCAGATCTGGCGCGGCCTCGACTGTGACTGACACGCCCCCAGTCAACTTGTTTTTTCGACCGGGACAAGCACTGGCATGCGGCCGTGGCTCGGGGCACCGCAATGCCGAGTGGGCGACGGCCGTGACGGGCACTGCGATAAAGGGGGACCCATCAGCCTTACCACTCTATAACACGAACAAACACGAGATGGCTCTTGCGTTGGGGGGCCCAAACGAGGTTGACGAATCAGGGCGTCGACAACGGGAAGCGTCCAGAGAAATGTGAGCGGCTTGGTGGGCGGGAGATCGACGAATAGAGGCTCGGGAATGGGTGTGAAACATGCCTCAGAGCCCGAGTGGAAACGCATCCATGCGAAGTGGGGGTCTCTCAGACGAAAGACAGTTATTTTTGAGAGGGACAGGCCTGTCATTGGGGGCGTATCAAAGAGCCTCAACACCGCGGCATCGGGCCTGCTTCGGTTTGAGCCGTGTTGCGGCGTGCCATGCCAGCGAAATCTCGGTGCGTGGCATCGGAAGGAGAGGCTGGCCAGCGATGGCAGGCATCGTGAGAATTCTGACTTGGCGTAAGCTGCGTTGAAACAAAATGCCAAGATAGAGACAGAAAAACCAGTCCTTCGAAGAATGAAGGGTAGCGGGGAAACTGGGGCTTCGGGTCCTTGAGACACTGCACTGACGGGTTCCAGGCCTGGGACGTGATCGGTTGAAGCTATTCGCGGATAAAGTGCTCCTGGTGGAGAGACCCAGAGTCGTCAAGTGGGTCGCTACGCTATTGTAGGTAGCTGGCCGGGGATGACTCAGCTAAATTTATCGCACTCCCAAACACGCACCGCCTGTAACCCAGCACCTAAGGTATTCCAGCAGGTACCTCTTCACCCGCGGGGAATTCTGCCAGTGACAGACCAAATGCAGTGCAATCAATGCAAATGCAATGCAATGCCGCTCTCTGACCCCCGAAAGGCCACCTCCCGTCGCCACGAACCCATCTCCAAATGCACACCTCCTCGGCTTGCGGCAAGAACTGGTCTTTGCATCGTGTTCGGGGTTGCTGCTACTGTGAGAGCCCATCTCCCTTGTCAGCGTTGAACTGACACGAAAAGTTACAAACATATTGGCGATGGCCACAAAAATGCTAAAAACGATGAGAACATCTAAATTTGAGAATAACTGCTAATTTTGTGGAGGACGTCTAATTTTTAGAAGAACCGCTAAATTTGACAAGAACCTCCAAAATTGGTTCGCTCCTCTCAATGCGATACCATGGTCGTGCAAACGGTCGCACCGGACCTCGCCTTGGGGCCTCTCCCAATGTGCAATCGTCGGTTTTCCCGAACACGAGTTGCCAACTCATCAACGGCGCGTCGAGTCGAACATTGTCATTGTGACATCAAGTCACAACTTTTTTTTATCGACGTGGACCTCTTGGCTCTCTTTCCTGAAATAGACGTCTATTTGCGAGGAGCAAGATGCCCCATATAACAGCCAACCGATGGAAGGTCTGTGGACTCAACTTGGCACGCCTTGGCTCCCCCGTGGGGACGGCATACTCGGAAGAGTTCTTGGTCTGCCATTGCGACCTGCCTTTTCTCTCTGGCCCAGAAGCAAGTTATCGTCACGGCTGGGTCGCAGCCCCATGAAGCTCTGCTTTCACTCGTGTTATTCCGAAGCCCAGCCGTCGTATCGCAACCCATGCGAAACCGACAAAGAAGCCAAGGCCTTGGCTATTTTGTTGAGGACGCGTCGCTATATATACACATGGTCGATATCAAAATGACTCTGGCGATCACAGCTGAAGCTCTCACGGACTGAAGCATCGACACCTGCAGTAGTCGTCAGCCTCTTTCCAGTGCCAGGGCTATCGCGGTCTCCAGACCACCCAAACCGGATGCACGGAACGGAGGAATGTCGGCAATCACGTGATTATCAGTGTCTCATAAGAATAGGCCGCTGCGAGATCCAGGTCCCCCTTCACGACGGGGATCTCTTCACTATCCGTGACCCTACGGACAACAGCCAGCGCCTCGCAACCCCTCGGACTTGAAACGGTCTCTAGCCACAATGCCTTGCGCTACTAGAACCCCTGTCCGCTACGGAGCCCCCGTACAGAGAATGGCAGCGGCGGTTGGCCAGCGCCACAATCCACCGCTGCGCCACAATATCAAGCACTGACAACACGTCATCCCTCCTTACCACGCCGCACCGAGTTGCGCGTTCCAAGGCCGTTTGTCGCCTCAAACTGCAAGGGAAAGTCTGAATTTAAGGTTTGGAGACGTCGTATATGCTGTCGTGGTCGACCTGTCTCTCACCTACTTGCAGCACTCTTAGCTTGTGGAACCCCAGCCTGTTCTGGACCTGCACCGTTGCTTTCTTCGCCAAAGATGGATACCACGCATGAACGCGAGCGCCATACTACCAGCTCTATCGCAGAGCAGGAGCTGTTCTTCAACTCCGGCTCGGGAGCGGCTCAAGGGCAGAACCAGCATCAAGCCGGCCAGCAATCACACACCCGCCGGTACGATGACTTCAATGAGTCACCGACGGTGCCCGTAGGCAGCGGTGTCCCTGCCGTCAACATCATACCGGCCACACCCACAACAGTTCGCTCCAACAGCGTTCGGTCGCAGTACTCGTATAAGGGCAAGGTAGACCCCAACGAGCAGAAGCACATGACGGGCGCTCTCCCGGAGGTGGAGGAGGAAGACAACATCTACGACCCGCCTAGCCCCTCGGAGGATTCACCCGTCGAGTCCAAAGTCCCAGCACACGAAATGCCGCCCTCATCAAGCTCTCAGTATCAGTCAGCGCATGAGCCTGCTTACAACGTCCTCCCCATTTCCGAACCGGCCGCCCCACACCACGATGCCGGGCCCTCATCCCATCAGCCCAACGGCCGTCCCACCCCAGAGGAGAAGGGCAAGTCGCCTGAGCGCGCAGTGAAATTCGAAGAACGCTCAGTAGAAATCGAAGAGCGCCCAGTACGGGTCGAACAACAGACCCCTCCGCCGCATCCAAGGCCCGCGGAGCCAGCGGTGGCTGACTATTATGCGAAAGACCATGGGCCCGGTGTAGACCCTTCGGTCCAAGAGCAGGAGGACCGTGACTACGCAATGGCACTCGCACTCCAGGAGGAAGAAGAAAGCGAACGGCCTCCTCTGCCACAACGCCCTTCAAAGGGCTCCTCCGGCTGGGACAGCAGCAACCCACCCTCAGCCCAACCGCTCTCAGCAGAGGAACAAGACCGCGCCTACGCGATGCGTCTGCAGGAAGAGGAAGAAGAAGTTGGACCCCCGCCTCCACTACCGGCCCGGCCACACTCGGACACCGTGGCAAGCATGCTCGCGCTGCAGCAGGAGCCGAAGCCGTTCACGAGAACGCCATCGACGGAGGGCTTCATGGCCCCGCCGCGGCGGCAGGGCTCGGACTTCGGCGCCGACGACCCCAACAACCCGGTTCACTACGCTCGCGACCCGCACAAGCTCATCGCGTACCTGGTGCCATTCCCCAAGCCGTGGCTCGGGGCCAAGGCGCCGGAGGGCAGCAACGCCATTCCGACGCGCTTCTTGGTGTACACGCCGCCGCCGCCGCCGCTCCAGGCGCCGCCCGAGGGCGTGAAGGAGGGCGTTACACACAAGGTGCAGCGCAAGTGGCAGGCTGAATTGCGGCAGGCCAAGTCTAGTGATGCTAAGACGACGAGCTGGGCTGGGTTCCGGGCGAAGTGCACGCGGGGTGTGGACAAGGCCATGCAGTATACGACCACGAGCAACTTGGACTTCCTCGCCCGCGTCGATCCCCCATCGAGGACATCGTCGTCGTCTTCGGGACTTGCCCGCAAGCTCTCACTGAAGAGCAAGAAGAAGAAGGACAAGGACAGCAAGGGGAAGGAGAGCGACGAGGAGAAGCTAGACGACAGCAAGGCCGGGGACAGCGACGCTAACCTACTTGACGAGACACCAAAGGAGGAGAAGGTGTCGGGCGAGAAGGCGAGGGAGAACCCCTTCGAAGAGAAGTTCAGCGAGGAGAAGGCGCGCGATGAGAAGGGTGGCCAGTCGCTCGACGAGGCCCGGGACAAGGAGGAGGACGAGGAGGTCAAGGACGACGACCCGGCCCACGGGTCCCACCAGACCAAGAAGACCGTCGGCGTCGAGGAGATCATCTTCGTCTACCCGCCCAGCATGAACATGTCGCCCGAGCAGATGCGGGCCGAGTTCGTCAACACGATGCTCCGCACCAAGTCCAAGGCGCAGCGCGACGCCATCATCGCGACGGGCCTGCTCCCGGTGTCCCTAGCCATCGACCTCGTCATGATTGCCATCAGCGGTCTTTTCGAAGTGAACGGTCAGTCCCCCTTCCCCCCTTTCCCTGTCATGTCTTATTGGATAGCCGCTGACTTGAAATAGCTGTATGGGCCTACTTCACCATCAGGGGCACCAAGACGGCGCGCTCGGTGACGAAGCGCATAGCGTCGACGTCGCAGAAGCCCGAGACCATCGACCCCGAAAAGCCCGAGGCGGAGCTGGAGAAGGAGGACAAGCTGAAGCTCAGCTTCAAGCCCGCGCACCGCATCGACCTGCTCTCGCGGTACCTGGCGGCCGAGTGCCACCGCGTGGACTCGCGGCTGTTCCCCCGGTACACGATGGCGCCGACGGAAATGTGAGTTGCCTGCCCCTCTGCCCCGATCTTATAAAAAGCTGTGTTTTGCTGACATTTGTTGCCGTAGTGACTGTCTGGAGGCCATCGGCTGGTCGCCCTCCAAGACGAGAGGGCAGCAGAACTGGGAGGACGAGGCGTGGGAGGTCAACGACGTCAAGGACGACTTGAAGGTGGTTATGCACAAGGGGGCTAAGGAGTGGCGGAAGTGGTGCAATAGGTACGAGAAGAATCCGGAGAAGAGTATGGACAAGTAAATACGTTGATTAGGACGGTGCATAATTCAAGCGGCACATACAAATGCATTCCAGGATCGCTCACTTTTGACGCTTAGTTATTTAATTCACAAGCGAGGCCGGGCTCTGGTCAATGAATTTCCATGTCACAATCTTTGCTGTTCACAGGGTGTATCAGCCATCGTCAACCCCCAACCCCCAACTCTTGAGCCCCAATCTCCAAAGATTGTCTGTCACCGGCTTCTTCGGTCGCTCAATCTCAAAGGGCGCGTCGAACCAAGGCTTGAGGTCTCTATGGAGCAGCCGCTACAATACCAGCAAGTGCGCGAATCAGGCAGGTTCTCCATAAGTTTGGCTTCACGACACAGTCGAGGCTCGACTCGTCCGGCACGGCTGTCGACTACGGCGATGCCTCAAGATTTCGCCATTCGGACCTCTCGTCAAGTTCAGACCTCAATCCGCCGAAAACCAATAGATGACAGCAGATTCTCATGCCATCGACAGCTTCAGCCACGCATCACACATCCAGACTCACACATGCATCCCCATCACCTGACCGTCCGCAGACTTGCAAACACGAACAGCCAACGGCCCAGGCCAAGCTCCATCCGGCCCCGAACCGAAGCGGTCACGGCTTGGCTGACGAAACCCCCGCCCAGTTCAACAACGTGAACTCGCTCACCTGCGGTCAAGGGTTGGGAAATCAGCCGACATCACAAGACTTCGCCCAGGCGCGGGCGGGCCAGCCAGACCAATTCGGCCCGGCTCCGAGAGCAAGCGTCCCCCGCCCGCCCCCCGGTAGACAGACGGCTGGGTTGGTTGCCCGGCAGGAATAATGCAGCTCCTCATTTGTCCCGCTGCCCGTCACCTTCTTCAGTTTTTTTTTTTTTTTTTTTTTTTTTCCTTCTCTCTCCAATCTCCGCCTCCGCATCATTCGATGCGGGGTAAAGGTCCAACCCAGCGCGCCGCCGCTCTCCACCCGTTCAAGCGGCCCAATGCTGTCATCGTATTCTCTCCCCTCCCTTTCAACCTTGGAGAACGTCCGGGGGGTGCCCCGGCTCTTAGCACACCCAAACCTTGGTTGGGATAGCTTCGGTAAACGCAGAAGAATAACACCGGCAGGCATTGGTGCAGCTCATGACCCCCAGGGACACCGAAATGACACTACCAACAAACGCGGAGAAAGAACGACTTACACTAGTATTGAAGAAATGAACATTGCGGGGGATGCGGAGCCGAACAACGCACGCTTCATTCGCCAATGGCTCTCCCCCGATATCACCAGACACCTCGGGGGCACTTGATCACCCTTTAAAAAGGGCTCCGGCGTCCCGGTTCACCTCCCCCCCCCCCTTCGTCCTTCGAAAGTGCAACGCTCGTCGTTCTATTGCAGCTGTCCGGCACACGTGGGAAAGAGAAAAAAAAAAAGTCAAGTCAAGTCAAGTCTGACGCGAGCTTATCTCCACAATGAAGCTTGCGGCCTTCGCCTTCGCCGCCGCGGCCCTGACTTCGTCAGCGTGCGCGCAGTTCATGAAGGCATTCGCCGTCAGGCAGGCTAGCAACGGCTCCAGCGATGTCTGGCCGTACGGGCCCTTCAGCACGCGCGGGCGTGACATCGTCAATAGCCGTGGGGAGGTGGTGACTTGGGCGGGCGTCAACTGGCCCATGAGCAGCAAGTCCACCTCCTTTTTTTTTTTTTCCATGATAAAGACCATGACTAACATGTTTTGTAGGCGAGACTATGATCCCCGAGGGTTTGGAATGGGCTTCAGCCGAGAAAATTCTCGACGACGTCGCCGGCGTCGGCTTCAACTACATCCGCATGTAAGCCCCCCTCCCTCCTCCCCCCCATCTACACATACTAACCCCGCCGTAACAGGGGCTACGCCATCGAAATGGTCGACCAAATCTACGACCGCGACGGCGAAGACGTGCCCCTCGAAGTCGCCATGATCAAAGCCCTAGGCTACGTCAACGGAACCCGCGTGACCAACCAGATCCTCGCCCAGAACCCCTCCTGGACGCGCGAGACGACCCGCTTCGAGATCTGGTCCGCCATCGCCCGCCTCGCCGCCGACCGCGGCATCTTCGTCTCGCCCGACGTGCACGTCAGCAAGGCGCAGTGGTGCTGCTCGCACACGGACGGCAACGCCTGGTTCGACGACGTACACTTCAACGCCTCGCACTGGCGCCGGGGGCTTTCCTACGTCGCGGATTGGGCGAGGCAGCACCCCAACGTCGTCTCGCTCTCGCTGCGCAACGAGGTGCGCGAGTCGTGGAACAAGACGGACCTGTACTACAACTGGGACACGCTCGTCGGCAACTTCTCGGCGGGCGCGGACGCGATCCACGCCGCGAACCCGGACGTGCTGATCCTCTGGGGCGGGCTGCAGTACGGCCAGGACCTCTCCGCGCTGACGAGCGGCAAGAACTACCTCGCGGCGCCGTGCTACAAGTGCACCGCCATCCGCGACGCCGCGCGCCGCGAGCCAAAGGTGTTCGACGTCGACGCCCACGCCTGGGGGGACAAGCTCGTGTGGGAGCTGCACCTGTACAAGATGAGCGAGGACGTGGACACGGGGACGTGCCCCATCATCGAGGCCGGGTTGTACCGCAGCGGCTTCAACGCGCTGGGCATCGAGGCGCCGGCCGCGTGCAATGTGACGGGCGATTGTCCCAAGGCGAGCCGGCTGACGCCGGTCATCTTCAGTGAGTTCGGGAATGCGCAGGACGATACGCTGCGGAACGATACGCTGCAGGCGTGCTTGAGGGAGTTTACGGTCAAACACGGTGTTAGCTGGATGGTTTGGAGCCTGGCGGGGAGTTATCGTGTGCGTTCTGGCGCGCAGGGCGTGAAGGATACGTGGGGGCTGACGAACTTTGAGTGGGATGGGTGGAATGACCCCGGTACTATCGAGGATGTGTGGAAGCCGTGGATCGAGGCTATGAATGCCACGAGGAAGGTGTAGGGGATGGAGTTACATTAAGTGTAATGATAATGAAGATATAATTACACCGCCCACTAATAATGTTCAGATGTCTATTGTACAAAGAAAGGAGAATGTCGAGAGGAGAGAGAAAAAGGGGGCGGCGACACCCCGACTCGAACCACGACTTCTACATCTTCATAGCGACCCATATGACTCCCGCTTCCCACCGCAAGATACCCAAAGCAAGAGAAATAATAAGAAGACACAAAAGAGGACAGGAACTGTTCGCAAAACATGGCAGAAAAAAACAACAAGAGGCGGCAGACACATGTAGTCCAACCGCGAAACATTGCAGTGAGCGCACCATCCGCTGCAACCGTTCGGCCAGCTTCCAGCTGCTCTGCTGCAAAGGGCCTCTCTCCTCAACGAACCTATAGACCTTTGGTCACCTCTTGGATGCTGGCACCTTTGCGGTTGAGTTTGGAGAAGCCCCTGAATTCTAACGACCACGCCGAGTTAGACACCAGCACTCTCAGACCTTGCAGAGCCGGCCGTCAGTGCCCTGCTCCCAGCCCTCGCTGCCAACGCAGGGCCGGCACCAGAAGACGTCGTCCGGGTCGACGGCCTTCTTGATGCGGAGCAGGCGGTCGTAGTTGGCGCCCCAGAAGGTGGTCTGCCAGTCCTCTTCGTAGATGGAGGCCTGTGATAGGTTAGTTACTCGGAATCGCTTCGGGGGAATCGGCGATTCTGCTTACTTCGTTGATGTAAGAGCCCGTGTGAGGGGTGAGCTTCTTGAGACCCTCGACCGCCTTGGCAAGAGCGCTGATGGTTTCCTCCTCAGCCGTAGCGTTGAACGATGGATACTTCTTGGTTGCAACTACGGAGATTAGCATCGAAGAACAGCTCAACGAGATATTGTGAGGCCTTACTTGAGTGGACGTACGCCTTCCTCCAGGCCGGGTGCGCCGCGTTTCCACCGCCCCGCGGCTTCGCCTCGTGCACCCCCTTTCCAGACACCAAGAAATTGGTCAGCCGCCCAACACTGTCCGTCGCCATCTTGACAGCATCCGCCAAGGCGTCTAAATCCCTCGTCAGGGCCTCTTCGTCGAGCAGCCGCGACGCGAAGAGGATACTACCTCCCACCGGCCTGGGGTCCTGGTTGACGCTGAACCAGTCGGCCCAAGAGGCGAACTCACGGGGCTGCGAGACAAAGCTCACGCCGGGCCAGCGTTCCGAGATCGTCTCGTTGATGGGTCCCCAGAGCTTGTCCATGACGTCTGGGTCCGTGTTGTCCTGGAGGAGTGAAACGCCCATGACGCCGGCGATCTCTGATGGTAGGCCGGGGATGGGGAAGGCGGGCGTCATGAGCTCGCTCTGGGAGGTGGTGTACATGGACATGCCGGCCTTCTCCAGTGTGGGGAACTGCGAGAGGATGTAGGCGAGGACGTCGCCGAAGAAGGCCGAGCCGGGGTCCATGGTGAAAGCCCAGGACAGTTGGGAGATTGAGGGCGAGGGATGCGTGGAGAAGGTGATGGACGTAGCTACACCGAAAGTTGAACCGCCGCCCTGGAGGTGTCAGTCAAGTACGCGAATGAGGGGCAAGTCCACTTACACCCCGCATAGCCCAGAACAAGTCCGTGTTCTGGGCCTCGTTGATGGTCAAGGTCTCGCCTTTGGGAGTGACCACTTCCATCTGCAGGACGTTGTCTGCGGCCAAGCCGAACCGTGGTGAAAGAAGCGAGTGACCGCCTCCAGCAGTGTATCCGCCCACACTCACGGTTCCGCAGCCGCCGCCGACTACAGTCTGGTTGTACTTGGCCATGGCTTGTTGGACTTCGTGCATCTGGACCCCTCCACCCACGGTCACTGCACTGCCTTCAATGGTCACATCGCTTCCGGTAGGCTTGAATTCACCCTCATGATACAGGATGTCCTGCATATGATGTGTCCAAATAGACAGGGAGCCGGGTGCTATAGACCGCCCGAGGTAGTCATGGCCGGTGCTCTTGACAACCAACCTCACATTGTTCTCCCGAGCTACACAACCAGTCAACATCACCAAAGAGTTTCAATAGTAACAGCAACTAACCAAAGTTAATACCGAGCTTCACGTGCTCGGCCGTGGTGGCGTTGACGACGAACGCAGGGTATCCGTCAGGGCGGCACACATGAGCTGGGTTAGGAAGGCAGGCGTCATTGCTGAAGTTGTCCCACATGACGGAGACGGGGTCGGCGACGTGAAAGTCGAAGTCGCTCCATTCCTCTGCGACGGCGGCGCACCTGTCGGGGTCGTAGGCGGCCTGTCCGGGATGGCAGGCAGCTCCCGGAGGAGTTGGTTGCAGGAGTCTTCCCCCAAGAGACTCATTGAGGCGGCCCCAGGACTCTGTAGACGGCCAGTCAGCGCTGCCGGGATACGACTTGCACGTCTGCGTGCGGACACACGGCTGTGAGCGCGCGTGAGCCCACGGCACGCATGCCAGCGAGAAAACGATGTGGTGTAGTGAGATAGAGGGTGTCATGGTGAAGGGAGGGGAGATATCGGTGATCTTGGTTGGTGGCCATCTTACCAGGCTGCTGGAAGCGGCGGCGTCTTTAAACTTCTTGAGGCTCTTGAAGAACGCCCTGGATGCCTAATCGAACGCCGCGTGATGTATTAGATCGCGAGAAGAAATGTGCAGGGAGTGGAAGTAGCTGAGGCCAAGCTGCGTTATTTGCCCTTCGAGTTGGCTGTGGTGGCTGCCTTGTCTTGTTTGCCTTGGTGTTTGCCGCACCCCGTCGAAGCCCCTATTGACTCAGCCTTCGCAGAGATTCGCCCAAGTACGATGTTGAGAATCAGGATCGGCCTCCCCTTAAGGCGGTTTCTATCGGCCCCTGAGGTGAGAAGCGCCGAGACTTGTTGGACGACAACTTAACACTCGAACAGGTTAACTCCCAGTTGCGAACTGTCTTCTCCTCCAGAGCCGCCTTGCGGAAACACGCGCACCATCTTGTGGACTCGGACACACCGTCGAACACGTCCACTCCCGTGACTCACTGGTTCATATCTTTACCGGGCTTACGACAGCATACCACGCACCAACGAGACGTTCTACCATCCCCGTAGTTCCCTGGACCAACCGTAACCCAGCCTGTAGAGAGCAAGTGGTTCAGCCTGGTCTCGTCCTCCCATCTCTCGGGCGTCTGGACCCTCCCCGTCAAACTGGTTCACATGCGGAGACCAGAACGCCAGCTTCTGGTGCTGGACGAATGGCAGGCGAAGGCAGCCCAGCCTGTTGACTTCTTGGGCCACTGCGCGAAGCCCCTCGGGAAATGGGATCGTTTACTGGGCGTCTTCTAGCGGCTTTTCTCGAAGGGCCTGCTCGATGGTGGCGAGATCCATGTCCACAAGAGCTGAGCTGGTCTCAAGATTCCAACGTATAGTTCCATCGGGTGAGCCGAGGCTGACCACTGTGTCTCACTGCCGAAGTACCTCCTCGGACTACAAGATACCTTCTCCCGTCAACTCGATGCCGGCCAGTCGATACCGCAGGATCTCCATGCGAATTTCATTGGTTTTCTCTTGGGTACAGAAACCCTCGTCCAAGGACTGCGTCTTAGTGTATTGCATGTACTGCTCGACATTCCTTAGACTATGAGCCTCGATGCACGCATCATACTCGTGCAGGTCTCAAGGATCTGGGTTTCTGCTGACATGGAGGTCGTCATCGTCGTACAAGTTGTTACCATGAGATAATCCGTCAGGAATGGGAAGCTTATTGATTTGGCAGGAAACCAATGACCTGGCGAAGAGTCCGAAAGGAGCGTCGATTTGTGCATGTAAGTCGAGATCGGCAGCCGTACTCCTCGTAAATGCACATGCAATGCGATCTGCCCAAGATCGCGTGGCGCAACCCTTGGCTGCAGCCTGATTCAAGTCTGAAAGGGCAAATCGGGGACGCAAGAACGACAAGGACGATTTCTTCGAGCGTCTGCATGACAAAATGTGTTCGGATAATTTGGTCTTTGGTTTAGAAGTTTCGTCCTGATCTTATCATGCTTGCGGGGTTCTTCACTGAAGATGGATGACCTTGCCATGGCAGTGCCTTTCGATGTATTACGACTTTCTGTGAGAGGTTGTAACCTTCATTACGCCGACGCGGCGAGCACTCGGAGAGAGCAGCATGTCACAGGCCAAGTGCTCGTTGACGAGAATGTGAATGTATCGGGGGGGATTCGATGCTTTTTCCCAGGGAGCAGCCCATTTCTAATCTATCTCAGCACTACCAAACACACGGAGTCAACCTCCCGGAAACGCTACAATATACGGCATCCGTTATCGTTCGCTTCAGCGTCAGAAGCAGTTCCTCGCCGAATACGTATGCAACGGATAGACCTATTCGGTCGCTGCAAGGTATAGGACGTCGAAGTCTCCTGGTGTGACTCGTGCGATTCCTGCGACGCAAGCTTCCACAGACCATCATCAGCACCCTCAGCACGTCTCTGAAGCATGGAGTCATGCCATTCGACCACCGTTGGGAGGGGAGGAAGCTGGACGGGCTCAGATGTCGTGATGGGCTACATGCCCCGAATTCGGTCGGCCTCGGGGTGCTGGATAGACTCAATGAGAGCCACGCTAGCCCGGCGCGAGTTATCAAGCCCGGCCGACAAGAATCGAACGTGCAGGCGGTTCAGCAGCTCGCCCAGGACGTACGCCTCGCTGCCTTCCGCAACCCTCTCGGTAAGAGCGTCCCAGAAGGTGGTGGCGACCACGACATGGAAGACATCCGGCTCGAACGGCTCACAGAAGGCGTGGATGTTTCTGACGGCTAGGTCGATCATGCTGCAGTCGATGATGCGCTGCAGGTAGATGACACCGTTCAACCTATGATCCGCGCCCTCGAGCCGGGATTGGATGAAGCGGATCATCTGGCTGTCCGGGGCCTCGTTGGGGGAGAGACCTGGGGTGTCGATGAGCATGAAAGGCACGTCTCCGTTCCTGATTTTGCATGGGTATATGAGAACTTCGGGCTCGTGGGGTTGAGGTTGGCTCGCGTTGATCTCTGTCGTGGTTGTGTTGATGGTGGACCGGCGCCGGCGCAGGTGGATGGGCTTGATGCGCGTGGTGGGGTCGACATTGACCATGGACTCGATGGAGGCGGTTTTGCCAGCGCCCATAGGGCCAATGACGGCGAATACAAATGTCTGCATTTCGTTTCTAGGGTGGTTTTGTTGTGGGAGCCTGATTCTGTGTTGGTAAATGATCTGAAAACATCAATTGAAGAGTTCTGGTATGGCTTATATGCAGAGCTCCGTGATAGTCAGCATAGACTTGGTAGCTGTTCTGGTTCGAAGATGAAAGAGGTTTCAGTCCGGGAAACTGAGACGGACAATTTATGGCGTGAGACTGGCCTCGGCCAGCGGTCGATGAAGCCACAACACCAGAAGCTTTCATGACGGCCCCTCGAGCAAAGCTTGGGTATTCGAGTACGGGCTTCGTGCACAGCGAGACCGATTCGAAGACCCAAATCGGCAGGTTGTTCTGGCCGCTCGTTCAACTATTGCATTCCCCGCGAGTTGCATACCTCGTGGCATAGAACTTGTGATGTAACATCTCTTCTTGAACATCGTAGGTGTGGTGTTTCATCCGCTTCTCTGGGAGCGGTGTCCACCAGAGTCAGCCGAATCAACCTAAATAAATTATTTCCGAAATGACCCAGTACAATCTGAGGAGAGGTAACTGAATGAATGGCCGACGTTTAGAAAGCCAGGCGGCTGCAGTGCGGTACCGTCGCTAGCTACGGCCGGCCGGTTATCGTGCTAAGAGTTTGATGCTGGTTAACCGACGAGCAATGAAATGCAAGCATGCCGGAAATGATAGATGATCAATTGAAGAGGTCTATATAATTCATTTGGTATTCGGATGGGCAGTTTTCAAAGTAATAAGATGAAGACATGGGACCGGTTGGCAGCCAGACCAACGCCATGGTAAGTGGTGTCTCTGCGGCCTTGAAGTCGAGTGAGTCGAGTTTATGATGGTGAATTATGTTGGGGAAGATTGATCAATCTCAGTCTGATGAGCTTTTGAAGTCGCTGAATTGAACGGAAGGCAGAGCAGGCTTGCAGCCCGCTCCGAATGAGGGAATATAAGTAGTGTCGCTGCCAAAACATGCACACAAGACGGGTGCCTCAGGCATTCCAAATTGTCTTGGCCGGTTGGCCCAATGGCAAGGCGTCTGACTACGATACACAGTGGAATCAGGAGATTGTGGGTTCGACCCCCATGCTGGTCACATTTAGTTTTGTTTTTGATGCCATCGATGATGTTCCCTTTTATTTTGACGCTCTGATACATTTTTCTCACTCCTTGGCATAGAGCTGCAGGCTGTTGTTACTTGGTGGGATGGTAGGTTAGCATTGAGCGTTAAAGTTGAAAGTCTTCCGAAGTTATTAGGCCTTCATTGTCCTGCGTGTCAACTTAATGATGAGCACCAATCGGAAGTCCATTGAGACTTCCGGCTGCTACCGAGGCTTCTCTGTAACTTCTTTTGGTTCTTTTGGGCACTTTATCTTCTTGTCTCCGCACTTTGCTTTATTGCTCAATGCTAACGTTCGCGAGTGGACTTGGTGGCATGGAACTTTCGACCGTTCATCGGTCGAAGAACTTCAAGACGACGTGCCCGTGGCGAGTCTCAGATTCCTCGGGGAGCTCACTATTAGCGGCATCTCAACAGCGACACCGAGAAACATAAGCATGACCAACCTCAAAAAGGCATCCAATAGCGGAGGCGGGTGAGGTACGGACATGCAGCCACTAAGGGGAAGCAGAGGGATGGACTTCCGCTGCTGTGCCGCAATGACGTACTTGGCAGGACCACCCAAGGTCTTGGGAGGAGGAAGTGGCACGGGAGAGGTGCAATAAGACGGCTGGCCGACACAGGCAGTGGGACACGCATTACGGAACAGAGACAATTCGCAAGGCGTCGGAAACCTCAAGTCACATTATCGGGCCATTCGTGTCTCGCGTCCCATTCTGCCATTGCGGGAAACGGAGGGCACTGCACCACAGCCTGCCCTGCCGATCGCCAGTTAGCCCTAGATATCCGTGGCTAAGCTACACCAAAGGCCTCCACAAGGGTCCTGGAGAGATCTTGGCTTCCCAAGGCAACAGAATTAACTATCTGTCGTCCACCCACCCACCACTGCCAGCGATGTATCCAGTGTCCGCTCAGCAGGTGACAGCCAGAAAGAAGAACAGACATCCGAACCCCGGCGTCTTCCGCCCCGCCGCAAGCAGCGGGCTGGCCAATCAAAATCCAAGACATGGCCCGGGGCGTGGGCGGCGGGCGGGCCACCCGCGTAAATCCTCCACAGACCACAGCGCATTAGCGAACGTCTTAGATACTCTTCACAGTGGAAGGTGCGTAACGGTACAGAGTACCTGCCTACTGCGGATGTTTAAGGTAGCTGGCGGGAGAGTGACGGGCACAGAAGGTGCAGTGGTTGGTGACGCCGCTGACGGGTAAGGGAAGTGCTCAGCGGGAAGTGGCAGGGGTCGCCTGCCACGTCGCGTGCCGACTTTCCCAGTTCACCGGCAAAAAAAAACACTGGTCAAGGTCGACTTGGCGGGCAAAACGCCCTCTTGGCCGTCGCCCAAAAAAACATAGGCCCCGTATTAACCTATTCCACCGTCAGCAGCCGGCGTCCTCTCTTTGATTTCTCTCTCTTGGCAATTCTGCACGGCATCCCGTTTGGATTGACCTCTGTTCCTTCGCGCCCAGAAGAGCGGGATTGTGTGTGTGTCGCTTCTTGGGGGTTGGTGTTGCCTTTTGTCTTTCTTCCTTTGCTGCTCGTTCCTATTTTCCCTTCTCTTTACTTCGTACAACGACGCGCGTTTCCCGGCTTCTGACACGACAACGAGAGTTTCCCACCCCTGAATCCCTCACCCCCAGACGGGCCCCGATCCCTTCACTGGCGATAAACCCCTTTAAGCCTATCCGATAAGGAAATCTCCCGCCTACCTATTCTTAGGTGTATACCTTGCCTTAATCACTATCGGCCCATATCACGCTCTTCCCCAACCTAAACCAAAAGGTTGGAATAGGGTTCCCCGAATCGACGACGCCTTTTCCATCCGTCCCATCCGTCGAGCAAGCCACCCGCGACTCGGGCTCCAAACGAAAACTTACTACGCCCTCTCTTAGTTTGGTCCGACACCGCGGGGAAAGCTTCCTGTGATCCGGCCTGGAACAGGCAGAGCCTCAACTCTGCTGGCCATTTACCTGTCTCAGGACCGACACTAAACGTCTTCCTATCTTCCTACATATCCCTTCCAAGGGAAGAGCGACGCCCAGAGAGAACGCCGCCGCCTAACAAACTCCCGAGAAAGGGCACCGAAAGGGAGACATAGGAAACTCACCAAGCCGCCGTCACCATGGCTCTCCCGACTGTGGCCCAACCGCGCCGCAGCGTGGTCTGCCTCGCGGCCTTCTTCATCGTCACAACCCTCTTCCTCGCCACCGCCCGTCTCGCCTCTCTCGACCTCCCCCTCATCAGCCGCCGGCCACCCGCCCAACCGGCGGCCAAGCCGTCACCCGCCGACGCGCCAATGTCGTACGGCCAAACCGCCCGCCCGGGCTTCACCGATCTCACCGTCCACGTCGCTTCGTTGCCCGAGCGTCACCTGCCATCCCGCGACAACCCCGGCCGCCGGCTCGTCATCGTCGGCGATGTCCATGGCATGCGCGCCTCCCTCGACACACTCCTCAACGACCTGCGCTTCGACACCTCACGCGGCGATCACCTCGTCCTCGCAGGCGACATGATTAACAAGGGCCCTGACTCGCGCGGTGTCATTGATTTGGCGATGCGCCTGGGTGCCTCCGCCGTGCGGGGCAACCACGAGGACCGCGTGCTGCTGGCGCATCGCGGCCTAAAGGTCAGCTACGTTGCCGACGAGGACGCCCACGGCAACCCACTCGACAAGCCCGAGGACGAAAACGACGAGAATGCTGATGATGACTACACCGACATCAACGACGACCTCGAGCTCTCCATCTTCCCCCACGGCGACTCACGCGAGCGCGCCACCGCCCGCTCCCTCTCCAAGAAGCATATCGAATGGCTCTCGAACCTCCCCGTCATCCTCGAAGCCGGCTCCGTCGAGTCCCTCGGCAACGTCGTCGTCGTCCACGCCGGTCTCGTTCCCGGCCTTACCCTCAAGCAGCAGGACCCCTGGGCCGTCATGAACATGCGCGGCCTCGTCTACCCGCGCGAGGAGCTTCGTCGCGAGGAGGCTAAGCGGGCCTTGCAGGAGTACCACAAGACCCACGCAGGCGCCCCGGGCATCACGGACACCATGATCGAGGAGGAGCACGAGCGCCGCCGCAAGCCCGACGACCGCGCCATTGCCATCCCCACCGACCGCCACGACGGCTCCAGCAGCTGGCCCAAGGCCTGGAACAAGCACCAGAAGGCCCTCCCCGAGAACGAGCCGCGGACCGCTGTCGTGTATGGCCACGACGCTAAGCGGGGTCTAAACATTGACAAGTACACGTACGGCCTCGACTCGGGCTGTGTCAACGGCGGCGAGTTGACGGCGCTCGTCATCGAGGCCACGGCCGAGGGCGTCACGCACGTTCTCAAGAACGTCAAGTGCGACAAGGACGAGGGGAAGAAGGAGAAGAAGCACAAGAAGAGCAAAAAGAGCGAGAGCAGGTGATTAGACGCCTTGCGTGGTTGAAATAGAGTAAAAAAACGAAGGGAAAGAGGAACAGAAGTCAACAAAAAGAGCGAGGACTGGACTCGGCCCCCGTACAACTCCTCAAATAGAGACGGGAGGACACGAACCAGCCTGGAGAGAGAAGCATTACAGAACGGGTCTTTGATGTTTGCCATCTTTGAAAAGAAGAGAGGCAAGTACACAAACCCCGCTTTACTTCCGCCCGTACTAGAACGGAGTCGGAAGCTGTGGACTGTACAAACTTAGGATCTCGGGAGTCATGAACAAGGCGGGTCCGGAAGGGCGCCGTACCTATCCTAATGAACATAGTAATATCATTGGCGTTTTATGGTTACGGTTTCGATTTATATACGATTTCTACGTTGAATTCCTCTTGATGCCTAGGCAGGGGAAAGTCGGACACGGCAAGGCCGTTGTCTGGCATGATCTGATCCTTCTCGACGCTGCCTCCGGGAAACCTAGACCGATTGATTCGACGCTCGGATGGGGCCAATCGGCTTTGAATTGAGACCGGCTTCTCTCGGGGGAGGTGAGTCGTCAAAGTTTCGAGAGGCTCGGAGGCGTCGGATGTCTCTATGATTGACCCTCGGTTCTCTTTGGGTGCGTGGCGATATTCGGAGTATCCGTCTTCGGTCAGAAGTAGGGTCTTCTTCGCGACGGTTCGAGCGGGCGGAGAGTCGGACACAGGCAGTTTCTTAACGAAGCAGGTAGGCATGACAAGAGTTCACAGCCTGGACGCAGAGGTTGGTGGCCAAGCAATCTATCTCGGGACTTTTTGCTATGTTTGCCTTCGCTCTAAGATATCATTCGCACCGCCCTTTCCAGTCCTCCCCCTTTTCTCTGTATCCAGTGGGTGTATCCGTCTCATTAAGTCATTCTCACATCATGGTAATTTGCCTCCTCGCACCAGGTCACCTCGGCTCTACCGAGTTCCTCTTTTTGTTTTGCGCAATTTATGCCTGGACCTTGGCCTTGATGATGCCCTTGAGGGTCTCGGCGTCGGCGGCGAACTTGGAGATACCCTCGCGGAGCTTCTCGACGGCCATCTGCTCCTCGTTGAAGTCGAAGCGGAAGAGGGACTCGTCGTTGATGTACGACTTCTTCTCAATGTCGAGGCTGGCGGCCTGGGAGGCGTCGAGCTTCTTGGGGACGGCAGCGTCGGAGTTGAGGAGCTCCTCAAGCAGGTTGGGCTGGTTTCGTTTTAGTTCTGTGCTCCTATTTCACGTGGCAACTTCAGAGACTTACGGAAATGGTCAGGTAGTCGCAGCCAGCGAGCTCGGTGATCTCGCCTGTGTTGCGGAAAGAGGCACCCATGACAATGGTGTTGTAGCCGTACTTCTTGTAGTAGTTGAAGATGGCCTGGACGGACTTGACACCGGGGTCCTCCTCCTTGGAGTACTCCTTCTTGGTAGCAGCCTTGTACCAGTCGAGGATGCGGCCGACGAAGGGAGAGATGAGGTAGGCGCCGGCCTCAGCGGCAGCGATGGCCTGGACGGTGGAGAACATGAGAGTGAGGTTGGTGTTGATGCCGTGGTCGCGCTGGAGGATCTCGGCGGCCTTGATGCCCTCCCAGGTGGAGGCGATCTTGATCAGGACGCGGGACTTGTCAATGCCCTGCTCCTTGTAGAGCTGGAGGGGTGCGTTAGCGCGGTCATTTTTGCGTCAATACGGTCCGGAGAGCGTACCTCGATGATGCGCAGGGCCTTGTCGACGGAGGCCTTGGTGTCGAAGGAGAAGCGGGCGTCGACCTCGGTGGAGACCTTGCCGGGGATGATCTTGAGGATCTCCTTGCCGAACTCGACGAGGAGGGCGTCGAGGGCGGCATCGACCTGCTGGTCAACGGAGCCGCCAGACTTCTTGGCGAAGGCGACGGCCTCGTCAATCAACTTGGCGTACTCGGGCTTCTTGGAGGCGGCGAGGATGAGGGAGGGGTTGGTGGTGGCATCCTGGGGCTTGTACTTGCCAATGGCTGTCGGTTGGCGTTGCGGTCAGCAGTTGGTCTTCTGGCGTCGTCGATACAGAAAATAGCTCATTGTCGAGAGGCCGGATGGCGGGGTGACGCGGAGGGGTAGCGATGGCGGGGTGGTGGTGCTGGTGCTGACGTGGGGAGAGAACTTACAGGCAAAGTCGCCGGAGTCGGAGACAACGACGGTGCCGGTGGACTTGAGCTGGTCGAGAGAGGAAGGCATTTTGGCTTTAGGTTCGTGAGGTGATGATTGAGAGGAAGAATCAATCGAGGGATACAGAGAGACGTGACAGATGCAAGAGGTGGGATGATGTTTAGTCGTGGTGGAGGTATTTACATATATATAGACTTTTGGTTGGGCTTAGGCCCACACTCGGGGGGTGCATGCACGAGTAGAGACGCAGGATAAGGTACACTGGCACGTCTCCCTGCTAGGGAACAGCTAGCTGTTTCCCACCAGAGAGATTGGATGGGGATGGGGGATGGGAATGGGCGAGCGAGTGGTGGGAGCGTACACCTTGCCCGTACTTCAGACCGTGAAAATGTCTCGACAGCGGGCGACAGCGCTCCGGTCGCCCTGTAGCCGCTACATTTTTTCTGGGAAAGCGGGGTCCGGTCCAAGCATGGCCGCCCGCCTCGCTCTTTCACTCACCTTGCTCCCACTTGCGCCTCAGCGCTTTCGACACACAGCAACGAGCAGCACACCCCTCATTCACAGGCACTGTTCCTCAGTGGCGGGGTTCTCTGGGCCGGCCGTGAGAACTGATTCAGCAGCCGTACCTACCGCATCAGCAGCGCCAGCACCACCATCTTTTTTTCTTGCTTCCCACTCACTGCAGACACGCTGTTGAGTAATGCACAGGCAGTACGGCCGGCCGCCCCGCGGGACCATTGCCCCTCCATGACCCAGAATCGGCGTCATACCCCCAGTATTCCGCGACCTCCTGCTGCGGTAAACCCGCCCGATGTTTGAAGCTGGGATGCGTTGCTGAGTGCTACAGCCCCCTTCACCGGGGGCCCGTCCCCTGCCTGGCTGTCGCGCCTTGTATCGGATTTTAACTCGTCTCTGGTTTCGGAGAAAAAGGACACGGCTAGCTACGCAGTAGTCCCGACGAAAGCAGAGAATCCAATGGACGGTGGCTGACCTAAGCTTCTACCTCTTACAGAATGCGGAAAATATTACCGTGCCTTTTTAGCGAGAGCGCTGCCGCTGCTGTCGGGTCAAAGTCCGTGGCGACGACGGAGAAGCGATAGAGGCTCTCTCTCGCCGCTTCGCCTTCGGCCAACGGTAAGGCGACATCGGACACGTGGTGCTCGTCGCGAGGGGACCGACGGCCGGCCTCCTGCCTCCTCGCCGCTTTGTCTCGACGCGAGGACAGACCGACCTGCTGAAAAAAAAAAAACTAAAAAAAACTCACCCACCAGCACCAGGCCTACTGCCACCACAGCTGAGGTTCCCAAAACTTCGTCGACGAGGCTCCCCGATTGATATAACTCACAGACCACGCAACGACCATGGCCAGATAGCCACAGTTGATGTCATACCGAATCCAGAATGACATAACGCGATGGGTCTACTTCGGTGGGACAAATAAAAGAGGGTGTCCCTGTCCCGCTCCATCTCTCTGGAGACGATTACCCATTCTTCGCAGTCGGGGAAGCACGATGAACAGCGCTTTGCGTTATTTTACTCGAGGTGCTGCTGAGGAGGCTGCGTGTCTCTCAGTCAGCAGCAGCATTAGCAAAACAGCCTACAGCCAAAAAGCCGCCATGCCAGATGGTACAGAAGAACACAACGCTGAATGGGTAAGTAATATGCCAATTGGCATCGAGTTCCTCGCCATACCGCAGGATCGGAATCAGGAGACACCATCAGAGTGATATCAAAAAGTCGTCAAAATACGGCAGGTCACAGCTACTAGATCACCAGAAAGTCGGTGCCGTGCCGCGCCAATGTCAGATCAGATCAGAGCGCACACAACAGCAGCCGTGCCAGCAGCAAGCAAGCAAGCAAGCAGCACGCCAGGCACACGCCCAATCACCGCGTACACATCACGTATCAGGAAACTCCGGGTCTCGGTATTCTCTGACATTCCATCCACCGCTCTTCCCAGCCCACTGTTGCGCCGTTGGCCTCGCGAGCAGGAAAAAAAAAAAAGGCCCAGTGCTTGCACTTACCCGCGAGGGCGCGAGTGAGTGGGGAATGGAGGGGCACCCAGGGCGTGTGCCATGCAACATTGAACCGACCGCTACCTTGCGAGCTCGCGACTGCCGCGCCGTGCACCGGGACCCCTCGTTACGTAACTCTGAGGACTTCTAGGCACTGCACGAATCCCGCCATCCTCGGAAATCCACATCGCAACGCGACTCCTGAGCGGCTCATTCACCCGTTGAGACTCAACTTCTTGTGTTGTATGCCAGAAAAGACAAGAGGCCAACATCATAGCGCCTCCTTTTCACGTCATGATTCATGTAACGCTACTGCGAATTATGTATAGACTTTTTCCTGAACCACCCTGCCGCCTTTTTCGTACCCCATGTCCAGATTCCGCCCTTTAGTCCTCAGTAATGTCGCCGTACTCCCACATGCCAAGTCTGTCTTCCTTGGCCTTGGCCTCAACCTCCTTGAGGTGCTTCAGGTAAGCAGCGTGTTGGCTGCTGCGCTCCCATGCCTTGAGCTTCTTGGGAACCATGGCTTGGCCGTTAGCCACGATCTCCTTGTTGATGGAGTCGTTGGGGCCGGGCTTCTTATCGCTGGCGTTGTAGTCAAAGAGCGTGATGTAGCTCAAGTTCTCCTTGTTGTCGACAAAGTCAAAGCTGGCCACCAGTTCCTTACCCTCGGTGAGCTCGGCAATGAAGCCAATAGCGTCCTGGAAGTACTCAGGAGCAGTAGGCAGCTGCAAGAACGAGAGGGAGGCGTCGATGGCCTGGGCCTTGAGCTTCTGCACCGTGAATTGAGGCTGGTCCAGGGGGCGGAGCTTGGACCAGGGGATCTTCTCCGAGTTGCCGTAGTCAATGTATACAACCTCTGCCACCTTGGCGGCGCGGTCGTTGGAGCGGATACGGGCACGATACCACTGGTCATCAAGAGAAAACTTGGCGGCAACGAAGTCTCCTGCCTTGGGCGCGTCACCAATGGGCTTGCTGTTCTTGTTGTCGAGGTGGAACTTCTTGAAGTCGTTCATCAGGGTCGTAAGCGCCGCAGTGCCCTTGCCAATCTCCTGAATCTTGATCTTGCCGTTTCCGTCAATGTTGGTGATAACAACATCGCGGTAGTCCTTGGGCTTGTTCTCGTAAGCCTCAGGAGAGTCGTTGGTGGTCGTCTCGACAGGCACCTCCTCTTCCTCGTCCTGGGACGGGTCCCAGCTATGCCAGAGTCCCTTTCTACCCTCCTTAGCTTTCTTCTCAGCTGCGAACAGCTCGGTAGCGTTGCCAGACTTCTCGGCAGAGTACGCGTGGACCGTAGCAAGACCCTCCTCAACGAGGATCTTGGCAAAGCTCTCACGGTTGATGTACATATCACCGATAAAGCCACCGACCTTGTCAATGTCGTAGATATCAACCTCGACGTCGCGCTGGCTGCAACGGCGGTTGGCAAGTTCTGCGGCCTCCTGGCCGAACTCCTCGCCCTTCTCGCCTCTGGGACCAGGGGCACGCGGGGCACGAACACCACCAAGAACCATGGTGAGCTTCACGCCCTCACGGGGGATAAGAAGAGTGAATCGAGAGCCAGACTTGACGAAGTCGACGACGGCGGGAACCTTCTTCTGGCGCTGCAAAGTAGCGAGCTGGATCTTGGCCTTTTGCACAGATTCGGAAGCGTCGACGAATGTCTTCATCTTGGGGGCCTTGCCGGACCAGATACCCTTCTTCTCCTCCTTGGCCTTCTCCTGGGCAGCGAGAAGCTCATCGTAGTTAGGAGCGCGATCGGTATCGTCCTTGCGATGGCGGATGACAGAGGCGTAGCCCTCCTCGACCAGGAGCAGACCGATGTTCTTGCCCTTCTCAGTGACAGTCGCAACATCGCGGGCATCGAAGCCCTCAGTAGCGGGCTTGGAGCCATCAACGCTGACGCGGACGTGCTTGCCGATGATCTTCTTGCGCAAGAACTCCTTGGCCTCGTCCTTGTAAGGAGCCTCGGTGGCCTCACCGTTGCGAGGAGCACGGATACTGCTGAAGTTGATGCGCTTCTCGACGTCACCAGCCTTGTTGCGAACAATGATGGTGTCGGCGCTGATGACCTTGGCGACAATCATATCGGACTGAGAACCGTCGGCCTTCGCAACGTGGTGCTGGTGCAGACGCAGCTTCTTGCCCTGGGCAGTCTTCTCTGCAGAACGAAGGGCAGCCATCTTCTCGCCGAGCATGGTCGAGTGGAAGTCGTTGCATCGCGCCAGACCCTCCTGCAGGAGGAATTCGGCAATGTTCTTGTTTCCGTTGGGGTGGATGAGGCTTGCGACGAGCTGGCCCTGGGCGCTGGCGCCGACAATGTCAACCTTGACGAGGCGTTGGAGCAACCTGTCCTCGACAAACGTCTTAGCCTCATTGCCAAACTCCTCGGCGGGCTGGGTCTGGCCGGTGGACACCATCGTTCTCTCGGTGGAGGGGCAGCGAACGCCGGCAAGCAGCGTCATGACCTGCACGTGCTTCTTGGCCGACAGCAGAAGTCGCACAAGCAAACGGTCGCCGCTAAGGACGCGCTCGACGATTCCATCGACGGTCTTGCCCTTCCACTCCTTCATGAAGTCAGGGCCGCCAAGGTCGTTCTGGACGGCGATGTCGCCGCCCTTACCAGACCAAAGACCCTTGCCCTCGTTCTTGGCCTGGGTCTCCAGGTTGCGCAGGTTGTCTAGGCGCTGGAGAATAGCCTCGTCGTCCTCCTTGCGGCCAGCATCTTCTCTGAACTTCAGCCAGCCAGCCTTGACAAGCTCGTCGGGAATAGAGGGGCCGTCGCGCGAGAGCAGGGCGGTTCCGAACTCGCGGCCAGAGGGGACGGTGTAAGCTACTGTGCACTGGATCTGCTTGCCAACGACAAGGTCGCGCAGGTATTCTCTCGACTGGAAGGCGAAGGGCTCGTCGCCATCCTTGCTGAGGCGCGGGGCCGTGACGTATGCGAGGGAGAATGTCTTTTCAGCCTTGGGGTTGTTGGGCGCCGTCAAGACCAGAGTGTCGCCACTCAGCACGCTCTTGACCTTGGCGAAGAAGGGTTTCGACATTTTGGGCGATCAAGAAACGGCTTGGTGACTAAAGAGATATAACTGTAACTGTCAGCGCATTGTTCAGAGCCAAGTTGTTTACATGCTGTTTTCACATCTGGCCATGCTCCTGACATCTTAGACCTGGCCAATCCATTGTCCCAGGGCCTCTCCAAAGAGGCAATTCTGATGAAGATACAGTGGCCGTGCAGGCAGAGCAAGACCAGGTGCGCAAAATGGCCGAAAATGCCAGCAGGGTGCGCGGGTGAGATCTCGGGAAGCTCGCGTGGGTAGGTGCAGTTTGCGCAGGCGCCAGCATCAGCTACCCATCAGCAGAAGATGGGGTAGCTCGTCCCATGAAGCAATCCAAGATAGAAAGAGAGCATTGACGTACCGTAGGAAATTGAGAGGTGAAGGGGGGACGAAGGGGAGATTGTGAAGATGTTTTTTCGGAGGAGGGAGTGTTGGGAGGAGGGAGAACCGGAAGTGAAGTCGATTGTTCGATCAACGTCCGACTGTCGTACCGCCTTTTTGACAGCTTGCCTCAATTTCGGCCGGTCTCGAGCAGCCAGTGTGGGGAAAGGAGTTCAGGGACCGCACGGAGGCAGGGGTAGCAAGTGGCCCGCGTCCAGTAGCAGCGGCGAGCAGTTAAGCGAAAGCGGGGTTGCAGCGACCTTAGGTAAGGTACTGCCTGCTATTCTGGGCGCCTGGGCGCTGAGGGGACAGCTTCAGCGTCCTCCCTGCAGTCTCATCCCCAGCGTTGTTGAACCGAAACCCCCCAAGGTGTCGACAGAAGGAACCCCTTCTTTCGAGCAGCTTCTCTACCTCGCTCAGCTCGGATGTGCCGAGTCGTCTGCAGATTGAACTCGGCACGCATTCGCCAACGTTCAGGTTGCATTGGCGGCGAGTATCTTACCTAACACCTACTGGACTGGACAGGTCACTTGAGGTTCACGTCATCTCTACCCCTCACAGTGTAAATTGGCGGGCGACTTTCAAAGTTACCTAGGTAGGTACCTTGATCTCCATAACCGTTTGAGGGTTGATATCCAACGACACGGGTTCATCGCAGGCCATGGGCCCAAAAGGTTGAGCATTGCCCAATACACTGTTCCTGTCTCTAACTACTCTCAAAGTTCCCTTTTGAAATCGCTTGTCGCATATCTAATTCCAAGCCCCTGAAGAAAACCTCAGGGTATCTCGCTCTCCTCAAATCCAGACCTGCTTCAAGAAGTCATCAACATCCTGGAGCAGAGCCTCCGGTTGCTCCAAAGCCGCAAAATGTCCTCCCTTTTCGCAGTTAACTCAATGCCGTGGCATCTGTAAAGGTGCGTTCGTACCTTCTCATGAGGTCTGTACCAGACCAGATTCCCGGTCGTGGCCACCCAGGCCCTCAGCGCGGGAGCGATCTCATAAGGAAACCAAGAATATCCCATTGGCTTGTGGCAGTATAACTCGGGGTCCGAATGAAACAGGTATCGCCTAGGGCCCTCCCGGAAGACATTGCGGCACTCCGCGTCAGTCATGGTCCTAGGAGGCTCTTCAATGATTTCCTGCATTGCGCATCAGCTACACGGCACCTGTATTCAGATTGCGGTGTTCACGTACCTGCCGGTACGGGTAGATTGCGCGGGGAAACGTTTGAGTCAGCCAGTAAAGCGTTACCGACGCCAGAATCTCATCCAACGATGGTGTCTCGTCGGTCCAGGTTAAGAACTTCTCGCCGATCCTAGTCATCCTTTCAGCAACGATGGGTTAGAAAGGACTCGGTTCAACATACCAAGCAAGTAGCGCCAAGGGGCTCGACGACAGAACGAAACCAATTGTAGACGTCCGCGTAGCATGCTCCACAGCATAAGCAGTTCCGAATTTTAGAAAAGCATCCGCTCTCGCAAGGGCTTGACGCTCGTGCGATTCCACGGCCACTTCTCCCAATTCATCGGGACAAGCCATGGTGCAGAAGTTCACTAGATGAGGATGTTCAGCATCCGACTCCACTGCGACCTTCAGGGAGCAATAATCTCACGGTGAAGAGCTATTCAACAAGGTTAGTCGTCATCCATATTAATGAGGGAGTGGGATACTGCAAACCTTTACAGGAGTCATAGTGACGGGCCATGATCCTCGCTGTGTAACTGCCAATGTCTCCGCCCTGCAAAGCATACCCGTCTCCAAATGCAAGTCCAACCATGAGCTTGTGCAACAGCCGTGCCGAGTCCTGCAAAGTCCAGTTCTTTTCCAAGGGCGGTGAGTCCGAGAATGCGTAACCTGGCAATGAGGGGATGATGACGTGATAAGGGAGCTCTCCCGGGCCATACTTCCCCTTCAACGCCGACAGAATTCCCATGAACTCGAGAAAGCTTCCTGGCAATTGTAAGCTCAAGGTAGAGATCGAAATCATGGAGCAGTTTACCTGGCCAACCATGAATGCACATGAGGGGTATGGCATCCTTCTTTTGAGAGAAGAGGCCAATGAAGTGAATCGAGTACAAGCTCCCGTCGTCATCAGCGACTTTCGCCATGAAGTTGGGATACTCGTTAACTCGAGCCTCCACCGCAGACCTTCATACAAGACAGTCAACACAAGAGCCGAACGCGACACCGAAACTACTCACCAGTCGAAGCCAGTCTCCCAACGCGCCTTCGCCTCGGCCATCCATTCGTAGGTGACGCCATATTTGCCGCCCGTGGACGAGTTCTCATACGTCTTTGGGCCAAGTTTGGAAATACGAATCATGTCACGAAGATCTTTGATGTCGCTTGCAGGCGCTGCCAAACGGTATGGCGATACCTCGACTGAGGCCTGGTGGGGGAGTTTGGCGTATTCAGACATTGTGAGTGTAAGTTATGAAATTTGCGACAGGTTCTTAGATACTTTCACACGCATTTAACCGGCTGGGTTTGCAATGTATCCAACCTGGGATTTTGTAGTTTTTGGGGGCAGAAACAGGGCGATGTCAGCCAAAGGGCGTGCGGGATGTCTGATCACACGTCACCTTCGGGCGACTGCAGTCCGAGGGACTTATGTCCGGACCAAGCGACTGCACCTGTAGATAAGGTAGCCAGCTTTGTGGAGAGATTCACGGGTCTTTGTACACGTCACCTTCGGGCGACTGCAGTCCGAGGGACTTATGTCCGGACCAAGCGACTGCACCTGTAGATAAGGTAGCCAGCTTTGTGGAGAGATTCACGGGTCTTTGTACACGTCACCTTCGGGCGACTGCAGTCCGAGGGACTTATGTCCGGACCAAGCGACTGCACCTGTAGATAAGGTAGCCAGCTTTGTGGAGAGATTCACGGGTCTTTGTACACGTCACGTAGCATTCGGTGAGATGTTGGCAAGCGCTGGAGACTCATTTTTACATCAGCATTTTGTGTCGATATGACCTCTAGGCCAAGTCAACCACCATCACTACGTGATCGCAATTATTGGCTCGATATTGCAGCGTCTCAAAAAGGACCTGAGATTATAATTTGTATTTTAGACTATTCTCTATAAATCCAAAAAGTTCGTTAGTGAAAGCCATTGACGCCCCCTTTTATTATTTTCAATCCTCGACGGGCTTCTGTCCGTAGACGACATGACTATGACACATTAGTATCGGAATCAAACAATTTTCGAGTCAGCAACTCACATATCGAACATGGCATGGAAAGAACGAGCCTTCAACTCCTTGCGAACCTCTGTCAGCTGCACCAGAATCTCCTCCTGGGTCTTTCCGAGCATCTCGGAGAAAAGCTTCAACGACAACGCCTCCAGCCCATCAAGCGTCAGAATCATATTCATCATGCCCAGGTCCCTATACCAAGGGTCTTTGGGCCAATCACCCAGAGGAGCCCAGAATTTGTCTGCGACGATGTTCTGGAACTGGGCATCTTTCACCCAGCCCTCCAACTTCGGTCCGACGCTAGGGTCACGACCTGTCGCGGAGCAGGCCTCCATGAAGACCGTCATCCACTTGGACGTGGCTGTGTCCTCGGAGTACGTTCCATCCTGAGAGTAGAAAGTCGTGTTCACGTCTTGGAACTCTGCCCAGCCTCCCGGGGCCAGGTTACTGAACTTCTTAGCGTATCTTTTATTTGGTGATAGGAGTCAAACACCACTCGTAGATGTTGCTCATCAACTTGGACCAATCCTTGATTGAGGCACCCATGTACCGGCAGAAGATAAAGTCGTACTTATTGGGGCCAACCCAGGACTGCTCGATATCGTCGATCTCGAACTTGACGTTTGGAGGAATCATTGCGTTCAGGTCAGGCTATTAGTCTGAAAGGCGAAGCGCACATCGAACTTACCAATCCGGCTGGATCGAACTCAAATCTAGGCCAAGGACCTAGAGATGTGTTTAGTACACGCACACTGACAAATCCATAGTGCCCAGTTGAAGTTTAGTGGTGTAATTACCTCGGCGTTGCTGAAAATGTCACCCATCTCGACAGCCCCTGCCCAGACGATCCATCATCAGAACCGGCAGACTCAAGACAAGAAGTACACTAGACATCGTGCAGTAAAACTCACAGATCCCAGTGCCAGCCCCAATATCGAGGATTTTATGAACCTTGTGCTTCTCGAGCGGAGCGCGAAACAGCCTGCTGCCCATCGCCTTGGCCATCATCGCATGAGCAAGATCGAGGCGATCCATCTCAAACTGCGAATCCAAAGGTCAAAGATCAGTTTAATTAATCCATGGGCCGAAGCTATACCTCATCGTTGGGGAATTTGTATGCTATAGGGTTTATTAGAACTGACTCGTAAGACTGAAATGGTGCATAGATCGACCTACACCCAGGTCAGTATGCGTCATAACGCCGACCATACTCAGCGGAATAGTCGACAACACTGGAAGTCAGTGACGCCGTGTAGTTTGAGCTTTACAGGTCTGCATTACTCAAGTACCAGCAAGGACAGTGCTCATAACATTCGCTCATCGATGGACGAGGTGTCACCGGAGGCCTATTCAACAAAGTGGCGTCGTGAGCGCAGAGTTCCTAAGATTTCAGAAGACTGTGGCAACTAGGGGTCTAACATTTGTCTCTTTGTCGATCTCAATTTCGCGATTCTCCTGCGGCGCTGGTGACGGAGCATCCCTCAAAGGAGGCTGTCCATCGGCAGATGACTCGGCCATTTTCTCAAATGTGATGCAGCTGTTGAAGTGATGATGGAGCGGTCAAATGCACTCTCATCGATAGCGGGGGATTTTGTACACCAGCAGGATGATCCTTCCTCCCCACTCCGATTGTCACCTTCTCGTCACGGTACGAGTCCGGTACTGCCCCTCGTGCACCGTCCTACCTATATTCCTGGATGATTATGACATGGTCTAGCGGACCATGATAATATGAATTGCCGACGCTTTGCACGTATGAATTGTTATTGAAACCGCACTTTCCGTCTACAGTAAACTTACGACGTTGCGCGTCTAAGCCATGGCAATGATTAACTTGGTTCGTAGTTTTTCCTTGTTGCTGGAAAACGATTGGTTCTGGATGGTATATGTCGTCTTTTCGAGTTTTTTCGGGCCTTGTAAAAGAGACTAAGTAACCTCTCAACGTCCATTTTGATGCTGATCTTAGGGCTTCTTACCTCAGTCCTTACGTTGACCTATACGGGGCGATTTTAGCCCTGTTAGAAGTTCTGCAGGTTGGTCGTGGACAAGCTTTTAAAAGACCAAGAAGAAAGCGCGGTCTGGGTATTAATGGAACTGTCCCCCCTGCTGAAGCCCGTTCGTCTTTGAGGCAAGTTAGGCCAAGAAACAGCTCAGGTTGCAATATGGAAAACTAAACTCTCATATCTACTTGTCCGTCGTTCACGTATGGACGGCTCGCCGAACTTCACCGGACTTTCAAGCTACATTCGTTGCCCAACGATCCTACGCAAGTTACCCTGGGCTACCAGCACTGAAATCTGCTAGGTCGGCCGTCAAGCCGACTTATATGCCCTCCTCTGGAGGGCCTTAAGGGCTAGGGTGAAGTCATTGCCGGACGACGTGATCACTCACCTGCTATTAAGGTTGTTGTTGAAAAGTCTACTTTAGTTCTGTTCTTATTATTGGGCAATTAAATTACTTAACTATTAGTAAAAAATGGGGTAGACTACACTGAATGGTGTATTTGTATTAGAGTGGAATTCTTTTAGAATGGTCTTTTTTGTTTAACGCTGTTTGAGCATTGAGGACGACATCTGCTCCCTCCAGACCGGACGTACCCTTTCGACGTCCGAGGTCGGGTGGACTCTGACAATTTTCGTCCTTTCCAAGCTCATCTGCATCCCGTGACATGAATATCTAGTCTTCCCCCGAAACCCTGACACTACCAGAAAATTGGCTTGTTAGGAAGGTCAAGCCAAGTCTCCGGCAGTTCCCTCATCTAGGTCAACCCATGGTGCATGAGTTTTCCTACATCATACCCTAGGCCCTGGGCAACCCCAAAGAAGACAATGATCGGGATTCCTTCTTTCAGAATCAGTCTCTTCACGTGAGCATCTCGCATCGCACTTATCACGGGCGCTGCAATCCCGGCTACGGTCAACGAACTGCTTAAGCGATAAGCGATGGTCCCAAGTGTGCCTCTCATTGACTCGCTGTACTGTTTCCTGTAATCGTCGTATTTCGAAATAAGAACGAGGCTCTTTATCGATCGAGGTGTTTGACTCCTCATGGCTTGGTGGTGCTTGTTTCCCAATCTCGTGCTGCTTCTGGGGGTCCGCCATGTTGGCGTTGGGGGATGGGGGATGCAATCGAGCAAGCCACTAGCGTAAGAAAACGAATACCGTTTATTAAGTGCCGTAGACGGAGAAGAATGTTTCGAGAAAATTTGTAGCTGCTTAAGATTTCGAAGAACCCCCATTTTTCAGAAGGAACCTTGAGGCCCGCAGATGACTTGGTAGGTCAAGCCCATCCAGGGACTGACGAACGCGGGTAACGATGCTCCGGTAAGTCTTGATTTTAGGGTTCTAAGGCTATCTGGTATTACCACAACCTTGTTGCTGTCGTATCATACGATATATTTACTGGTCAACCCTCATGAAGAAACTGGGTTGCAGGGGCTTGCCGTCTGATTCTGCTTTAGGATAGTTCATCTTGTTCCCTACGATGACAGCCTTGACCCTGTTATCGGGTAATTATGCCGCTGGTGAGCACTATGCACTTGTTTCTCCCGTCTTTAAGTGGCCTTTGGAATTGACATGTTGGGTCGTCCGATGCGGTCTTTAAACTCTTTGCAGAAGCTCAAGTCTGTCAACTCCTCTAATGAGGACGCCCGGCTCTCTGATAAAGCCTAATGAACTGGAGTTCGTCAGAAGCAGACAACCTCCTATAAATCTGCAGGAACCCGGTTCTCCTCCCTTTGTTCTGTCCTTGTTTCAACCTTCAACAAACGAATCCGCATGTCCTTTGATGGATGTTTACTCTTATCCATCTTATCTATTTCAACTAGTAGCAATTCAATACCGTGCCAGTCTTTTTCAGTCATCATCTCTTACTAAAAAACAACTGCTGCAATATTTCCATGTTGTATGCTAACTGCTTAGGTACTTTTGGATCATTCGTACAAACGCTTATTGGGATGTGTCCATTTACAGCGTCTTTGCTCGGTAGAAGTCTCTGTTGAGCGAAGAAAAGCGTACTTACTTTTCTTGTGGACATTCAAATGGATTATGATGTGTGGTTCTGATATCGGTTGAACCCACGAGTTTGATGGAGTGTGTTCGCATCCATGGATAACTCCATGGGCTGTTGCAAAAATGTGGGAGACATTTCTCTCGAGTCACAAGTTTCCAGTAGCATTTTGGGTCAAAGGGTGCAGGGAGCGACAAGTTGGTGGTTCACATCTACCCCTCACAATGCACGGGAGACGGACCCGCTGCCGGGAAGCTGGAAAACCCTCAGGGTGGCTAAAGCACTGAAGTCATATTGTAGGTCAGAGAACCAGTCTTTTAACGGCAATTTTTATTTAATTGCATAGAAATAAAGCTAAGAACGGGATCCAAGACAGCAGCACTATCAAAGCCTAGATTGCATCACTACAACTTTGACGCCTGAGTCGAGAGAGCTCCAAGAGGTCATAGCTCAGCTCAACCCCGCCTCGGGCCGTGGTCCATTCCAGCTAACAGCTAGCTTACCGCAATTTAGTTGGAAATGCCAATGACACCTGTAATGATTCGTCAGAGCTTGCCAAACATGCAGAAGGTCGGGAGAACATACCGCAAGCGGGGCGGGGACCAGCGTTGCCAGTCTTGAGGGACTCCTCGTTGCCACCCTTGCCGAGGTCGTCGGTGCCGGCGTGGCAGACGATGGTGCGGCCGATGACGCTCTCGGGGCCGATCAGCTTGACGTGGGAGTCAGTGACGGAGCCCTTGGAGTTGCCCTGGGCGTCGGTCTCGATGTTGCCGAGGTCACCGACGTGGCGGTTCTCGTCGGAGGGGGCGCCGTGCTGCTTGTTGTGGGGGTTGACTGCGGAAGGCAGATGTCAGCAAGTTGCCGGCTATGCAATGCAGCTCCGGGGGCCACTAACGTGGCGCCGGACGGCATTGGAGGACTTACAGTGAGGGCCGGCGGAGGTGCAGCCGTTGGTGTTGTCACCGAAGGTGTGGATGTGCATGCCACGCTTGGCGTTGGCGTCGTGGCCGGTGATGTCCCAGGTGATCTTGGTGGGAGCGGACTCGGACTCCTGCTCGAAGACGATGGTGCCGGTGACCTTGGAGTCACCACGGACGACGCAGACTAACATCCCAGTTAGCAAATTGATTGATGTTCATGTCAACGACCCTGCTTTTCCCAGACGCCCCTTCCCTCGCCGCCCCTTCCCTCGCCGCCCCTTCCCTCGCCGCCCCTTCCCTCGCCGCCCCTTCCCTCGCCGCCCCTTCCCTCGCCGCCCACTCCCTCGCCGCCCACTCCCTCGAACGCAGTATCCCGGTTTCCCCACGACGGGAAGGGCGGGAAGCTCCAGATTCGAGCCAAAGGGTTGGCAGCAGCGACGCAAGGGACGCGAGGATGGAGTCGACGAAGGCTGAAGATTGGCCAGCGGCAAGCTGCTCCCTGGCGATGGCATGTCGCAGGGCCATCAGGGTGTTTGCTCCCATACGAAAACCCGCTCAATCCAGCGCAAATTGGATGGTTGGACTGCGTTACCCCTCCATCCCAGCTCTGCACTAGGACTGCGTGGGGTGCGTATCCTGGTTTAAAGAGTCTGACTTACCAGCCTTGACCATTTTGACGGATTTGGACTTGTTTTCTTCTGGGAATTGGGTGTTGTTGTTTGGTGATATTGATGCTCAATCGGCGGTGGATGAAGAGGAGAATGACGAAGGTTCAGAGGCAAAGAGGGGAAGAGGAGAGAAGTACTGCGTAGAAGTACCTGATGGAGCTCTGTTTCGGGAGGGACGTGGACCAGCACAAAGCCATCACAAAGGGGGCGGGCGGGCACAAGCCTGCACAAACTCTGTGACACCCAATGGGGTATCCTCCTGTCTGTCCGTCGAAGGAGAAGGCACCATTCGGAATTCCGAGGCCCAGGAGCTCGCCTCGCCTCGCTCTCCTACTCGTCCACTAGCTCCTTCCCTTGGGCGCAGTGTCCTCTCGTCCAGCTTGGGATGGTGGGGGAAGCCGCTGCCCCGCTTCCATAGCAGCGTCGCCATTATCTCATCGGCGTCATCTTGACTGAAGTGGGCTCTCATTGGCCTCTGCGTCAGCTGGTTGGCCGCTGCTCCCGGCCGCGGTGGGCCATGGCAACAACCCGACAATGCAGTTTTTTTTTTGCCGTCCTGCTTACAAATATCGATGCGCTTTTATGAATGCCTTCGCTGCGGCAGTAAGAACCAGCTCCGTCATAGGAGACATGGGGAAGGAATCGCGGCGGGAGCCGATTTTCGGCCCCAATGCACGGCCCGCAGAGTGGTCTTTTCTCCGACGTCCGAACACCCCACCGTCCAAGGTTCTTTAAGGTTACTCTGTACCTATCTTCACAACCATTCCTCTCAGGAGGGACCATTATAATCTTAGATGTCAGACCTAGCAGTATCAACATGGAACTATACGTTACTGCCTAATGAACGTGGAAAAAATGGACATGAGATAGAACTGATATTTTATGTTGCCAGTATCAAACCGACCAGCGCCATAAGCGCCAGCACATGTAGTGCATCATTCTACCAAAGCATTCAACTCCCGAAACCAATAGGCAATGTGGGTATCATCATCCTCTGCTGACTGCATGTTCTGATCTTCTTGAACTTCTTGAACTTCTAAGAAGACACCCAGTCGTCTGGCGCCGGCAATCTCCTCCGCTGTAAGAGCTTGATTTTCCATCTCATCAATCACTTGGATCATTGTTTCCTTCCAATATGTTCGGAAGAACTCCGTCAGAGAACCACTCCACTGGTCAAGTTGTTTCTCGAAATACACAAGCAGGTTTTCCAAGCATTCGAGCTTGTCTTGATCTTCGTCGCGAATCTCCTCAATTTTCCATTCCTGATACTTTGTATGCTCCCATGCCATCTGTTGGAACCCATGCATGACCCTAAACGATTCATGCACGTAACAAGGATTCGATGACCCCACAGCCCTGAAACAGGCCAGCGTGGCATTCTCACCTAGTACTAGCTATGCACTCTTTTTAGGTAGCATTTCGGCCCCCAACTCTGGGGTTAGACATATTCACTATTATAATATATTCGCTTACACATATGTATATTCACTAGCTATACTAACTTCTACTGGTTATAAGCCTAGTTGATTTCTGATAACGTGGTTCATTAGTGACCGTGTCACACGTCTTTCTGGTGTGTGGTGCATGAGTCGCGTAGCGGCTCATGCGCCCCACTCTGATAGAGTAGAAGAGGCCTAATTACGTCCGACTAGGTAACGTCTAGCCGGGCGGTACCTTTTGGCGCAGTGGGTTAGGCACTGCCTTTTCCTATGACAGACCTGGACACCATCAGCGACTGGGACACTTTTCCCACCTTAATCACCTTCCAGTTTTAATACATATTTTCTTCTACAAAATAATACCTAATACCTCACCTAAAAATAGGATTATTCTAATAATTAAAATAATTCGATATAGTACTATAATTAAGTATTCGACGTATAATAACCCTTTACAATATCCTAAAAGTTATCCTTTACACTAAAATAAATAGTTAAACTATGAAAATTGAAAATAGGAATATGTTTCTGAATTTAATGAAAACTGAAGAGGAGATAACGTGGTTCATCAGTGAGCGACGCACCATCAGTGACCGATGCACTTTTCCCACCTTTATAAATAAAAACTTCTATATCTCAACCACAATTAATTAAATTAATTACCACTACTTAAAATCACTTAAACTACTTATTTCTATACTCTCTGGATAGGTCCTTACGTTATGGCTGGTCTTATAATAGATATTACAATATCGTAAACCTGTCCGACGACGCTTTAATAACCCTTCGTTTTTACTGTGACGGGCTGGGCCCTCTTGGAGGCTTCGCAGCCTCTCAGCCATGGACTCCGCTTACCTAAGCCCGGCTTACCTAAGACGGATTAACCTTAGGCCTGATCAGAGTAAACGGGTCCTATGGGGCGGAAAACATTTTCTCCTTTTCTCTCTTATCTTAAAGATACTCATAATAGTCGCCATAACTAGTTGTAATATACGTACTTAAACCATTATATTATCTTTAAAATCTTAGTATTATCGGAAATAACGAGAATACACTGGGTACGGAAATAATTATCGACGAAAAGCAAATCTACGACCTTAATGGGAATAGCAAAGAGTCCTAAGCGGGTTGACCTAAAGGTCCCTAAACACTTAAAGTTGATTAACGAGGTCTAATTAGAGTTAGGAGGTTTTAATAAATTCGAAAGAATATATTCCGTATAATAGAATACCTTAATAACGTCGATTAGTATACTACGGTCACTACTAAATAAAGATGTGCAAAAAGAACGATAACCGTATTACGATAAAAGATAACGTCGACCTATCCGGAAACCCATAATAATTAGTGTAATTAATTAGTCAGTTATTAGCCCAGCTATAGGAAATACGGACCACCCAAATAGCTAAACGAGAGGCCTAATAAGAGCAGATTCGAATACTATAATAGACCCTAGTAGAACCCAGGTACCCAACCTCAACATTATACGAAGCCCCTATACCCTCTACGACGCCGATCCCACCCAACCAGGCCTATATACCACCTCTAAGATAAACTAGACATCAAATTCCTAACCCACCAAAGTTTAATGGATTACGTAAAAAGTTTTAATAATAGTACCTTAAGATAGGAGGGAAAATAAGTGTAAATAAAAAAGCTTTTAGTTTAGAGTTAACTGTATTTACTTATATCTACTCTAAACTAGAAAACACTACGCAAACCATGGTGAGCGCTTACTATACGTAAAGAGGGGCCGATGGGTTGAAAAACTCGGATAAATTCATGGAATATTTAAAGGGTTACTACGCAGACCCTAACGCAGAAGTACAAGCCCTCGACCAACTAAGGACTATATAATAAAAGGAGAATAAGAATTTCACTTACTTCCTCCCTAAATTTAAAAAGGAACTCATAAAAGTAGGAGGAGGACACTAATTAAATGTTATAAGGATCAACTACCTTAAAGGAATCCTGAACACTATAATAAGAGCCCCCCTTATTAGCATAATCAACAAACCAACGATATACATTATATACACTTAGATACTCCTAAATATAAGCTTAGAATTGGATAGTGAATCCTATTAAGCTCGCTGTGAGCGTCGGCGTAGGAGATCGCTAACCCCTAACTAAATAAGAACTAAGTCCCCTTAGAAATAGAATAGTTAATTAGAGTTCCCCTAACCTAATTAAATAGAGTGGGAACCTATAAAAGTAAACAAGTTAACTAAGGACGAGAAAGTCCGTAAATGGCCAAGCTAAGAGGAAGCTCGTAAATGTTATAACTATAATAAAAAAGGGCATATATAATAGTAATACTCTGAGGATCGAAAAGAGATAAGGAAGACTAAGACTTCTAAAGGAAAAACTAAGGAATAGAGTGAAACGGATAATAGCTCTAATTAGGACTTTGAGGACTCGGGAAAAGAGTAACTTTTGGTGAAAGTCGTTATTAGGAGGAACAAGCTGTGGAGGAATGGAAGGTCATTAAAAAGAGTATAAATTATGACCTATTTTATGTTAATATTAGGATTAATGGGATACACTATATAATTGCCCTTATTAATATAGGGTGTTTAATATACGCCCTGATCAGCAACGCTTTTGCTAAGAAATTCCGTTTACTACGTATTAGTATTACACCTCGGAACTTAATATAAGTTACTATTATAGTTCCTAGTGTAATCCGCTACGTTATTTACACTAATATCGATATTAATAACTATAAACAACACCAATTGTTCTTTTATATTATTCCTAACTAAAAAGACGATGTTATCCTTAGAAGGTCCTAGATAATTGACGATGATGTTATGGTTTACTTAGTACGAGGTACTCTGTATATAAGTGTTGCGGACTACTAGGTAATAAAAAGGAAACCGGGTTAGGCCCAGTAAGATCCAAAGTTTCTAATCCAGTAATAAACTAGATCGGTATTCTTAGCCCTAATTAGGTGAGCATAGAAGAGAAGAGAGACCCCTCTTAGTATATCCACCCTAAATACATTCTCCGTAAATTTAGCTGATATTGAGAAGGTCCTAATACTAAAAATAAAAATAAACCCGAGGATAAAACTCCCTACGTATTACTATAAGTTTTTATATATCTTTAACTAAGATAAGGTTGATTAGTTACTATTATATCGAAATAATATTAACTATGTAATTCCCATTGAGAAAGACTTAATAGGGTAAGATAAGCTAGTTATATGGGGACCCCTATATGGGATGTCTAGGGAGGAGCTAATCGTATTTCGACGGACCCTCATAGAACTATTGGATAAAGGCTTTATTCGTACTAGTAGCTCTCCTGCTTTATCACCTGTTTTATTTATTTAAAAACCCAGGGGAGGATTAAGGTTTTGTGTTAATTACTGGGCTCTGAACACTATCACTAAGAAAAACAAATATCCTTTACCCCTGATCAGCGAAACTCTAAGAGCCCTAACTAAGGCTAAGTGGCTAATGAAGTTAGACGTTATTATTATATTCCATAAAATCAGGGTTAAAAAGATGACGAATAGAAGACGGCTTTTAAAATAAAATACGACTTATACGAATAGATAGTAACTCCTTTTGGCCTAACAGGGGCCCCCACTACGTTCCAGAGGTACATTAACCACACTTTACGGGACTTCCTAGACGAATTCTGCACCACTTATATCAACGACGTTCTAATCTATTCAAATAGCTCACTCGTTAATCATAGGGAAAAAATTAAGAAGGTCTTAGGCCGTCTAGGTGTTGCCGGCCTACAAATCGATATCGATAAATGCGACTTCGAGATGAAGAGGGTTAAATACTTAGGGTTTATTATCGATATAGGGAAGGGTATCCACGTTGACCCAGAGAAAATTAAGGCCATCTAGACATAGGAGGTCCCCCGATTAGTGTAAGGAGTCCGTGCCTTCGTTGGTTTTACAAATTACTACCGTTAATTCATACTGGACTTTTTAGGGTTAATACACCCCTTTACAACTTTAACGAAGAGGGATATCCTATTTGTATAGAGTAATAAGTATATAAAAGTGTTTAATAAGTTGAAGGCCCTCCTAATTAGTGCCCCCGTACTAGTATATTAGGATCCTAATCGAGCTACTATACTAGAAATAGACTTATTAGGTTATATGGTGGGTGGTACTTTATTATAATACGACGACGAGGGTATTTTACGGCCTGTTATATTCTTTTTACGGAAGAACTTACTAGTAGAATGCAACTACCTAATATATGATAAGGAACTATTAGCTATAGTCCATTGTTTAGAATACTAGGACTCCGAATTAAGGAGTATAAAGGAGTTTACTATCCTGACCAACCACCTTAACCTTAAGTATTTTATAACTAAAAGGTAATTAAGTAAACACTAGGTTAAATGGTCAGAGCTCCTATCCCGTTATAACTTTACAATCTAATTCTAACCCGGTAAATAAGCGATAATCCCCGATATACTATTTAGATGAGAATAAGATGTTCCCAACACCCAATAAGACAATCAACTAAAAGGACGGAGGATATAGCTCCTAAAAGGGAAACAGAACATAATTATAGTAAACCGAGCAACTCTCAAAACAAATCAAATAAATACAACGGAATCCGTAGAAAACACCATAATAGGCGATATAAATCAGAACGACGATCCTAAGACTAATTAGTTAGAACCTATCCTAAACCCCTTTAAAAAAGAGCCCCTAAAATCCACTTAAACTAAAGGACTACAATTAAATAATTATTATTAGCTAATCAGAACAACTATAAAAAGGGGGGACCATCAATTACCATTATAATAAAAGCTGCCCATAATACTATTAGAATACTTAGTGGACGACGACGGTAAACTCCTTTAAAGGGAAAGGATTTGGGTCCCTTATTATAAACCCTTATAAACCCAGTTAATCCAAGAGTCCCACAACTCAACACTTAATAACCATCTCAGCAGAGACGCATTAAAGGCCTTAATTAACCACCACTTTCACTAGCCAGGCCTGTCACAGGATATCCGACGCTTCATAAGGAACTACGACGTCTATGGACGGGGTAATATATAACGGGACAAGAAGAGGAGTCTTCTAAAGCCCTTACCCGTCCCTAATTAAATCTGAATAAAGATATTAGTCGACTTTATTACAGGGCTACCACCAACCCACCATATAAGAGCAACAAACATTATAGTGGTAACAAACCAACTATCTAAGAACGTGATTTTCGAGCCACTTAAGGATATAACAACGGACGTTATAGCTACGGCGTTAATACTTGGCCTAATCAGACACCACGGACCCCCGAAAACTATTATTTCAGACAAAAGCCCCTAATTTACTAATCACATATAAAAACAACTCTATTAACTATTATAAATAAAATAACGTTTATCTACGGCCTTCTACCCGGAAATAGACAGTACCACAAAACAAATTAACTAGGTAATAGAAACCTACCTCCAAGCTTATACTTTGTACACTTAAAATAATTAGGATAACCTACTTCTAATAACAATAATAACTATTAATAACAGGGTTACCTCGTTAACAGGCCTCAGCCCTTTCTTCACTACCCACAACTATAACATCGACCTAATCAGAGTAAGGGAAACTCTGCGGACTAAAGGAAAGACCCCCGCAGCTCGGGCAGAGGCCCTAATCTCGAAGTTAAAGGAGGCCTCCGAATAAGCACAAGCGGCGATGGCCTCCACCCAAGAGCGATAAGAAGCCTCGGCAAATATACAACGCTAGCCTTTTAACTAGTTTTAACTAGGGGACAAAGTCTAATTAAGGCTTAAGAACATCCATTCTAAGAGACTATCTAAGAAATTAAACTAAATAAATACAAAGTACACTATATTAAAAATAATTAGATCCCATACCTACTAGCTTAATACGCCACCGGGTATTCATAACGTCTTTTATATATCCCTGATCAGGTATACGGGAATTAACCCATTACCATTACAAGAACGAGACGACGCCTAACCACCACCTCTACTAGTAAACAACGAAAAGGAATTCAAAGTCGAAGAAATCCAGAGCATTAAGAAGATTCGTAGTTCCTAAAAGGTTTTAGTTAAGTGGAAGGGTTACGTAGAGCCTACTTAGGAACTAGTTGAGTTATTAACGGAGATTGTAGCTTTGGATTATTACGAGGTTAGTTATGGACGAGTCCCTTTGAACGGGGAGGAGGGAGAGGGGGGGTAATTGTGATAAGCTAGGCCCTTTTAAAGGCTTCGCAGCCTCTCAACCATGGACTCCGCTTACCTAAGCCCGGTTTACCTAAAACGGATTAACCTTAGGCCTAATCAAAGTAAACGGGTCCTATGGGGTAGAAGACATTTTCTCCTTTTCTCTCTTATCTTAAAGATACTCGTAGTAGTCGCCATAGCTAGTTGCAATATACGTGCTTGGACCGTTACATTTACCCTCTTTACGTCCTTCCACTTTAATAATACCCTTTTTAACTATAACCTCCTTCACCTAAGATTCATTAATTGCCCCCCTATCTTATAATTGGGTTCTTTTAACTCTCCGCTGTTTACTAAGGGCCGTATTTATATCCCGAAGATATTATACCTTTTCCTATAATAAGGTAATTAAATAAGAAACAAACTATAAACCTTTAGAAAACTTATCGACTATATCAAAAATCGGAGTTAGTGAGCTTTCCTCATATCTTAAGATCCTTTCCTTTATAAGCGAAGATTAATAGATAGCCTTGTTAATGGTCTGGGGTATCTTAGAAACCCAAGTGTTAGGTAACTTAAGTGGGGTATTCGTATTACGGGCTGATGCCCACGATGGCCTAAGCTTTGCCTGAGGCGTTAACCAGCATCCAACAAAAGAGCCCTCCGGTCAAAGGGGCCTCCGGTCAAAGGGCCTCCGGTGACTTCCGGCGCCCCACCAGAGGTCCCCTTTGTTCTCCAGCAGTATAGATTCCTACACCGGCCCCCTTGCGAGGAACTTCCTCTCTTCCGCTTCTTAGCTTGAAGTAAACAGTAATAGGGCACCCTAAGGTCGAAAACACCTAGGCCTGGCCCTTCGCAATTCGGGGTATTTAATGTCCATAACTTTAATACATTATAATAACTAAAATTAAAAGGTTAGGTAAGATATGATGAATAAGTAGGTAAATAAAGAGTTATAATGTTATTTTTTTTTATAATACTCATCGAAATCGCTACTAACGTGGCTTTCATGGCCATTAACCACAAGTATCCGGTTTATACCTCTTAGTCGTAGTTTTGTATATTTATCGAAATACTGAAGCTATTCCAGGGCAGTCGCATTATCGGTCCATCCATTAGTAATTGTTCGACTGCCCAGGTGTCTGGAATCTATACCTTAGAGTACCAATTCGCAAAGTGGAAGTGGCCCTAAACCACCAAAAAGGCGGTATTGCGTAGCCATCGCCAATAACATAACAAATCACCGTTGCCCATTCTCGATTACCAGGCTGAATCTTTTTTAGCTTCCTAATCTAATTAGAACGAGTAATAATCATTCTAGACCGAATTATGCCCATTATAAAGCCGGTCTTATTAAAGTTATAGAAATCGTAGTCCTAGATATTGTATTTCGATCGTATATTAACCACTAATCGGAACTAAGGTTCGATAATTATAGGATCTTCGTAGAGACCTCTCTGATAGTTATAAATACGAGAAAAACACGTTTTAAGCTCTATGCGTCACTTGACGAAGCGTTTTATCCAGTGCTTCCCGACCGGTTGGCCTCTACGCTTCCGGAGTAGTGTATTAGCTATATCTTCTATATCCGCCCGCTGGGGCGAAAACCCTCGTAAATCCATATGAATAATGTATTAAACAATCGTCTCCTCCTCGGTGTCCGTTAAATTCAGCTGCGTATTCCTACTATCGGCTTTAGTAGTTCGACTGTTCATTCTGTGATGGATACTTAATTCGGATAGATTGTAGTACTTTGCAGCGCGACGGGTGCTTAAACTTGGTGTTAATCGAATTGTAAGAGTAATCCTGTTTTCGTGGTCGATATTAGTTATTATTATAGTAGTAGAGTTGCGTTTAAAAGTTAAAAGATGGTGAAGGTGGGAAAAGTGTATTAGTTGCTGATGGTGCGTTGCTTACTGATGAACTACGTTAATTATTTAGTATATTATTGAATTGGATTCCCGAGTATTTTCGCCCTGGTGGGCCGATATAGAAGATATGGTTAATATACTACTCTGGAAGTGTAATAGTTGACCGGTTGGGAAGTGTTGGACGGAACGCTTTATTAAGCGATGCCTAGAGCTCAAAACACGCTTTTCTCGTATTTATAATTATTAGAGAGATTTTTACAAAGATCCTATAATTATTAAGTTTTAATTCTAATTAGTGGCTAGTATATAATCAAAATACGATATCCTAAACTACCATTTTTATAACTTTAATAAGACCTGTTTTATAATAAGTATAATTCAGCTTAGAATAGTTATTATATATTCCGATTATATTAAGAAACTAAAAAATATTTAACTTAGTAATTAAGAATAAGTAATAATAGTTTGTTGTGCAGTTGGTGATAGCTATATAATACCGCCTTTTTAGTGGTTTAAAGTCGTTTTTATTTAACTAATTAGTATTCTGAGGCCTAGATTCTAAACACTTAGGTAGTTAAAATAACTTCTAATAGATGGACAGATAATAAGACGGCTCTGGAATAGCTTTAGCATTTCGATAAACATATAAAACTATAACTAAGAGGTAAATATTAAATACTTATAATTAATAGCTATGAAAGTCACGTTAATAGTGATTTCGAAGAGTACTACAAACAGAATAATATTATAATTTTTTATTTACCTACTTATTTATTGTATTTTACTTAACCTCTGAATATAAGGTTGTGACAGTTAGTGGGTTTATAAGGCGCGATTGCTGCAGTGGCAATTGCGGTTCCGCTTTTGCTGCCACAGTTATGAGCCCTTTGCCTCTACGAGTTAACGTGCGTGTGCAGCATTGTGCCCCACTTTTAGGGCCCCCCTGGGTTCGAGCCCGGGCTGGGCCTGTGAAAGCCACCTAGACTTGGGCGAGATGTACCCCATTAGAAGGTTCAAGTGCTGATAGACAGGATTCCGGCTGGCTGAGGCCGCAACCCTGGGGGGGTGTGTGACAGTTAGTGGGTTTATAAGGCGCGATTGCTGCAGTGGCAATTACGGTTCCGCTTTTGCTGCCACAAAGGTATTATAATGTATTAAAGTTGGGATATAGTTCTCAGATTGAGCACTTTATTAAGGCCCGGATTACCCATATCACTAAGCCTGAATTCTTTTTTTGTATTTAAAGCCGCCTTTTTTCGGATTTTTGGCCCCGAAAATGTTTTTAGGGGTTTTAGAGGAGCTGGACTTATCCCCTATAATCCCCAAACTATTCTATTTAAACTTGATATGCATTTATGGACACCAATAACCCTAAGCACCCCCATTAAGCTACCTAACCCTTGGGTTTCTAAGATACCTTAAACCATTAACGAAGTAGTCTCTTAGTTTTCCCTTATAAAGGAAAGGATCTCTAGACATCAGGGAAGCTCTCTAACTCTAATTTACGAGGTAGTTGATAAAACTTTTAAAGGTTTATAGTCTATTTCTCATTAGACTACCCTTTTAGAGGAAAAGGTATAATATCTTTGGGATACAAATATGGGTCTTAGTAAACGGCGGAGAGCTAAAAGAACCCGGTTATAGGATAGAGGGGCAATTAATGGATCATAAACTAAAGAGCTTATAGTTGAAAAGGGTGTTGTTGAAGAATAGCGAGGTGATAAAGAGGAAAGTGAGGGGTCGTCAAAGCGTTGTTAGACGGGTTTACGATACTATAGTATTTATTAGAAAACCGGCCATAATATAAGAACCTGTTTAGAGGTTATGGAAATAAGTAGTTTAAGTGATTCTGAGTAATTGTAATTAATTTAATTGATTATAGTTGAGATACGAAGGCTTTTCGCTATCAAGGTGGGAGAAGTGTCCCGGTCACTGATGAACCACGTTAATAACTTATAATTATTACATATTACTTATAAAGTAAAAAAATATTAATATAATAACTTACTACAATTAAATGTATTATAGCTTCTAATTATTAACACTTATTTACTTAGTTAACTAATAAGGTAATAATATACTACTAATACTGAAACCGTACAGGGGGAAATGCTTACGCTAAGCGGGTTTTTCCTTAGTCAGGCGCCAGCAAGCTATTTGAGAGAGGGGAACTGGGGACGTATTTCTAGCGGAGGATATAACAACGGACCATTAAGTAACACATCATAGAACGTCAGTAAGCGTTGTTAATTAGATAAATGTATTTAGAGCTTTTTTTACCTGTTCACTTAGATTATATACCGTAAATAGTACGAAGGTTGCTTTACTACCGAGTAAATAAGGCCCTAATACTCACCAGTGTTTATATCCAAAGCTGGAACCCCTCTTTAGCCCTGATTAGGTCTTAAGGTGTTTCTTTACTTAAATTGTAACTCTAGTTGAGTGGTTTTATATGAGTTAATCACTTTCATAGACCTGGGACGGAGGGTGCACGACCTATGGTTAATAGAGTGTATATGTTATATAATATAGTATATACTGTTCACTATATTCCCTACTTTGTTATACTGGTACTTCGTGGGCGAATCGAATACCCGATCTCCTTATTACCATAATACTATTATCCCCTCCCTAATTTTACTACGTAATACAATAAAGGCGTAATATCAATAGAACGACGAATATTCGGCTTAATTAGATAATTATGACGGCTTCAACGTGTTAAACGTAGGTATACGAAGAACCCCGAAAAACCTCGGGCTTAGCTAAAACACCGAAAAAGATAACTAAGTAACACCCGAACAAGAAAAAGAAAGTGGACTACAACCAAACGACGACAACTAAGGAGCTAAGCATAAGCCCACAAACCTAATCAGACCCTGTGAACGGACACTAGACCTAAGAAAAAGGAAAAAGTAGTACAAATAAACAGTAAGAACGATAGTACGACTATGAATTATTTTAGGATTTATACCAAGGACCGTGTAGACCTTAAGTATCGCATAAAAGGTCGATATTTAAGTAAGTTAATTCAGATACGATCCCTCGGCCTAATCAGCTATATTCGAATAGAATAAATAAATTAAATAGTTTTGGTAAATACGAAAGAATGGTCGTCAATTAGGAGCACAATATTATAAGTGGGATTGCGCTTCGCAGATCTTGCTCCCTTGGGATGGTTAATGAAATAGAGTGCCCTTCACCTTAGGGTATTCAGAAGAACAGCTATGCACTTCGACCTAATTACCGCGTTTCTCATTATTAAGACGGTAATAATAGTAGTGGGGGAAGTTACTCGGTGAGCTTTATTAGAACTGTGTTCCCCGATATAGGTTAACTCCCCCCCCACGGATAATCCCTTTTTATCTATTCAACCTCCTTATACTATAAAATAACCAGTTACACAGCATATCCAACCTAATTAGCCCGAACAACCTATAACGATACCTATGGACCTTTCCGAATTGTTCTAGAATATGCAACCCTGAGCACTTAAGACTTATAAGGATGGGGACACCTCGTAGGACGATATACCCTTACCCTCCCGTAACGTCCCCGACGTTAAGGGTAAAAGGATCGACGAGTAACCTACTTCGTAAACTCTATTGAACTCTAATTAGGTCCAGAGTATAGCCCCCTACACTGAGCTGGTTGAAGCCCTTAAGGAGGCGACTAGTAATAAGAATAAAGGGGTGACTATTAAGATGCCCTAGCCCGGAGCCCAAGGAGCACCTAAGTTTCGCGGTAATAACGTCTCTGATTTTATGGAGAAGTTCGAAGTATAAGCTAACTTTACTCACTTTTCTAATAAGGAAAAGACGAAAATACTATTTTAGTACCTTCTTAATGAATATCGATTAGCTATTAAAGCCGAAACCTCGGGAATTACCTGGGTATCCGCTAAGAAGTACATACTTAACACTTTTAGCTACCTGGATAAGGACTATACCCTTCGACTAAACAAATAGCTTCGCCAGCTTGGCGAAGGAGGCCTGATTAGGGACAACGACCTTAAAGGAGTAGCAAAGCTCTTCCAGAAAATCGAAAACATCAAAGCTAAAGCCCTCCTCTAGAATAAACTTATAATGTTTAACCCTAAGCTTATCGAAATTATTGCCTACCACTTCTCTAAGTTTACTATGATAAGTACAGTAACTTAGATGGCGACGACTATGGCCCAACTCTTCGAGTATAGTGACTTTGGTAAGTATAAGATTAGTCTACTCGTATAAATCAGCTAGGAATTCCGATACGGTAACGCCTTTGGAAATAACACCACTTCGGATAATAACGCTTAAGCCGTCAATACTGTCCATACTAGTAACTCTAGCCCTGATTGACCGTATAGCCCCCACTTTAGATGCCCAGCAACCCCGAACACTAAACACCAACTTATTATAGTAAAGGAGGTATTCATTAAAGAATTAGTTAATATTAACGACCTCACCAACAAACTTAACACCCTCCAACTAGCTATTTAGGCCCTTGAGACTCGTCCATAGACGTCTAATCAGGCCTATGGGCTAACCCGAGTCACTTATATAGGCTACTAAGTAACTTACTCGTCGAATTGTCCCCCCCCTAGTTAGTAATACTCTGGTGGATACTAGCAGAGCTTGTACTAGTAGTCATATAGTGCTTTGTGCTAGAATTTTAAATAACGAGGCCCGTCTAGCTTCTGGAAGCCTGGGTTCGTACCTGGACCACCGGATCGTTATTAGTATAATGGGTATATAAGTCGCCTATTCTAAAAGTACGCCCAACTACAAGAAGACGTCCGAGCTGGATTAATCACCTTTTATAGAGGAAGTTATCGATACAGCGACCTCTTAGAAACTTAAGGGACGACTAATCAGGTTCCGGATACAATTATTTAGGATACTCAACGCCATTATTAGCCTAATAGACCGGTATTAGTTACTTACTTAGTTAACTAATAATCGTTTCTAAAAGTTATAATAATAATTAAGGAGGTTGTAGATAAGGGAATTGGTTGTCCCTACGCCCCCTAGGTCCAGATACCTCAGAGTGTGCCTTCCCTAGTGACAGTAGGCTTCGTTTTTATATACCTACCTACCCCTTAAACAACGGCGATAATTCTCGTAATTATAAAGGCTAAGGCTTTTATAATTATTAGATTGGGTGGTAAAAGTGTAATGGTCCTTCCTCGATCAAAACATAGTGACCCTACCCAATTTTAGAAAATTATTTAGAGTAGAATTACTAAACTAATTTCTAGGAAAGCTAACTCGACTTCACTAGAATTGCACGAGTTGGAAATAGAAGAGGTTATCTAAGCAGTAGGGGACAACCCCCGTAATTAAATTCTACTCGCAACTTAGATTGTTATAGACGTTGAGAGGACCGGAAAACCTACCCTTATACCTAACCGGGCATAGGAAGTTGCCGATAACAATATAATTACCGTTTAAGTTATTTTTTAGAAGTTTGGTGGTTCCGTTTAGGTGCCTAACCATATTGTAATGAAGATCTGGTTTGTATACCACTTTTATATAACTAACCTTACTTAACACCTTTCTAACGAGACCTAGGCTAGTGATGTTTACCTGCTCGTACCCCAGGGCCTGATTAGTATTATTAACGACGCTATAGGCCGAAAAATAACCATAAAGATTATCGATAAGTATAATAATAAGTCTAATAAAGCTCGGATTCCCGTTGTGTATACTGCTAAAGTCGGTGCTTTAGTTCCCCTTATTGGAAGTAAAGAAAGGAATTATTTTCTTAGTTCTTAGATAACTCTATACTTTAAAATCGAGGTCTTTATTGGCGGCTTTTTACTTGATTAGAATAAGAAGATTATGGTGATATTTGATTTAGGGGTAATAACTAACATCGTTAATAACTAGTACGTTAAGGAGAATGACCTATTTTCGACGAAAACGATGGTTTTTATGTAAACCCTAATACTAGAAGAGAACGGCTACTCGAAGTTCGATGGAGGTGTTTATAGCCACGTTTGGATTAGAGATTATAAGGTTCTGACTAACTTTTTTATGGTATTAGAGAATAGTATGAGCCTCGCCAACATTGCCTTACTTAGAGGACCCTTTTCTATTACCGGCTAAGTTATTTGGGAATATATAAATAACCTAATTAGGGCCTATGGCGAGTTCGCACACGCGTACAAGGTTAAGTAGGAGAAGAAGGCTTAATCTATTCACTATCTGGTGGGTACGTCCAGCAGAATAAATAGGCCGGCTCGGGGACCAGGACATCACGTGAGTACTAACTCAGCCGAGCACAACTCCCAGACGTCTTAGTGGCCCAGTATACTTGCGACACACCCCCCAATTGCGCCACTGGGGCAATTACTCACATCGAAGCAACGGCCACCAAGCTCTTCTATATGCGTTCTAAATCAAACAATTCAATCAGAACAATAACTCCAATTAATTTAAACAAATTCCCTCACTTCATAATAGTCGTAGTATCCACGTTGTATTATTATTTTAGGTCTTCATACTTACCCTTTTTTATTATAATATAGTTAAACACCATAGTATCCGGGGCAACGCGTGCATCTCGGCCTATAAGAAAGGTCGTTCCTAATTATCACGTACCCCATACTCCTAACGACCTATAAACGAGGTGCACACTAGTAGCTAAAGGAAAAACCTTTCACTACTCACTACCTTTAGAAAACTTACTTTCCTTAGATCTTAACAAACCACTTTTCGTACATATTTTCGCTACGTTTTCATCCCCTATAACCACTAATAATTAATTTTCTACACAAATCCACTAATCTAACACTATCACCATACCTTATATCGGTAAGTATTCCCTTCTCTTATATTTCCTCGTTTTCCGTATTATTTTTCCAAAGGTCATTTTTTAGGTTCTACTCCTAAGGTCAACGGCAAAAAGTCCAGTTACACCTTACACCTCATACCCACCAGGGGTAATACTCGTATACCCACCAGGAGTATAGCCAGTCTCGCCGTCGCCTCGCCCTCCGAGGCTCGTTAAACGTACTCCAATGCTTACCATAAGTGTTCCCTTTTCTCTGCGTATATTACCTCTACTACCCCCACCCCTACTCTCACACCTACTCCCATGCTCATCGAGGACGACGAGGATAACGAGGGCGACGAGATGCAGCTGGTCCCTGCCCCCTTAGGAGGTGGGTCCTCTAACCCCTTCACCACCATTCCCGAGCCCGAGGAGAGCTCCGCTACCACTAGTGTGCACGAGGAGGAGGCGGCCACTAAGGGCCTAGAGAATAACATTCCCTACCTCGCCTATGTCCATAACACCCTCCGGGGTAAGAAGTATAAGGACGAGGAGAGCGTAGAACTCCGTTACTACACCCACATATACATACACATTACCAAATGCTGGGAGTACCACTACGGCCGCTACACCAACTATAATCTAATCCCTAAGGCCACTAAAACCATGGTTTTAGGCCTTCACCGTGTCCTCTAGGACCCCAACACTAATAATACCTTAAGTTTTTATATACTAGCCCAACTAGTACTTATATTAACAATTTCCAAATAATCTAATGTACGTATTTTATTATATACTTCCTTTTTAATGAGGAGGAGGAGGAGGTTGTTATCCTGGACAATAATACGGAGATAGAGGACAAATCCTCCCTTCTTTCTCCAATGCCCGCCACCCCTAAGGCCACACCTAAGAAGGGCACCCCTAAGAAGGCGGCTACTAAGAAGCCTATTAACCATATCTCATCTCACCACACCTCCCAGGCTATCGTTACCTCTACTACGCCCACTACTACTACTACTAATAAAGCTATTAGTGGCTACGAGGCCTACTTTACCTTTATTCGTAACTTCCTCAAACCCGGCTTCGAGGAGGCCCATACGGCTATTTACTGCACTTTCCACCCCAATTAGGGGCTATACTCACTTTCTATACCCTTCGGGGCTTCTAACACTCGTATTTCATACCCAACTATATGCATATAAGGGCCTTATACCCAGGAAAAGTTTTTATTTTACTATGCTAGTGGTGTATATAACCTATGGACCTAAATATAACTATTCTTCACTCTTTATTACTTCCCGTGCCCACTATAACTAATCTCCGTATATTATAAAAATTAAAAAGACCTCTAAAATACTTGAACTTCGCTCTTAAGAGCACTTTAGTGAGTTCATCTACGGGTATTAGGTTTATTAGCATATAAACCACATTAAACTTACCTTTAGCGTATTCTTACTTAAACCACATATTATTAATATCTACATACCTCAAACGGGTTAATATCTATTCTTTTTCGCCTACCACAAACCTTATAATTTACTAATTATTATAGTGAATTCTCTAAATATTTCTAAAGTTAAGTAAAAGGTCCTTAAAAAACCTCTAAAAAATGATCATTTCTCTAATAATATCTAAAAAACTTAGAAGCTCTACTTTAGTGGTGGATATTATAACTATCACTTATCTAGCAGCCTTCCATACAATAAGTCCACCAAAAAAGGAGATTATGAAGCCCTATAAGGAGCATCTTATTACCTCGTCATCTATGAACAAAGCGTTGCCCGCAATTAAAAGTACTTAAACGTCTCCCTCACCCCCCACACTACCGTAGCCAATAACAAAGTAGCGTATACTAAAAAAATAGTGAATAACCTGATCTACAACTACGAGATGCTCTGGAGAGGAGTTTATTAGGAATAAGGAGAACTTCGCTATTAGATATATAATATCAGGGCGTACAAAGATTACGGTGTATAGGAGGGATCCGACTTTTTCCTAGAATTCCTTAATTTAAGCCCTTATTACTTATCTTTTATATAATACGAGGCCTTTTAGTATAAGAGTATAAGGGGTTACAGCGTTATCTATAAGGCCAAAGCGTTTAGCGACCTTCTTAATATAAGAGTCGTAGACAAAGTAGATTTTGTGTATTTCACGGTCCCTAATAATTCGTATTCCAAAGTACTATTCCATGGGGCCCTAGTCCTTAAATTCCACCACTAACTTAATACTATTAACAATTCTAGTGGCCACTTTAGCGTCGTCACGATGGTTCATAACCAGGATATCATCCACATAGAACATAACAAAGACCTTAAGGTCCTTTATATAAAAAATACAGGGTTCCTCAGAGCATAGTACTAACCCTACGTCCATCAGGATCTTTAAGAACGTCTTATACCAAAGGATAAGTATATCTCGGAGCCCATAGAGAGCGCAAACAAGTTTAGTACACTTTCCAGGTTATCCGAAGCTGTCCAGAAATTCGTATACTATAAGTTCTCCATTTAAATCCATTTTCGCATTAAAAAACGCATTCACTACGTTATACTAATTAACTTCGAGATCGAATTAAGTGGCCATAACCATTAGAGTTCTAAAAGAGTATACTATAAAGGTAATAGTGTATATGTTTTATAGAGGATCGACCTTCTAAAGGTCTCTATGTACACATATCCGCGCTTTATAGTATTTAAGGAAACCGTTTTTATTGAATTTATATGTGAATACCCATTTCAAGGGGAGGGGCTTAAAGCACACTAATAAGCGGTCCATCTCCCTCTAAGTGCTTTTAGAAACGAGTTTATGGATTTCCTCTTCTATTGCATTAATCTATTTGGTCCTTAATAGGTCTTCGATTTATTGGATGTTCTTCCACTTTACTAGAGGTGCTAGTAAGGTATCTCTATAGTATCTAAGGTTACCCTTAGGGTCTTTAATAAGTGTAGGTTTTATTTGTTGCGCAGGTCACTCTTCAGTAGCTCCGGCGATTATTAAATAAAATGTTTTATATCCTAAAGCACTCTCTTATACCACCTTCAGCTAATCAGGCATAAAAGTAACGAAAAAATCATACCAGGGGCTCCCATAAGGGATCCCTTCTAGGTCAATTGCCACATAGTATAGCGAATAAGGGGCTTCCAAGTCTTCTAACTATAAGAAAGCGTCAAAATCTCACCTTAACTCCCCCCTAAAGGCCTCCTTTCGGGTTCCCTCCCTTCCCACAACTCTAAACCTCGCATTAGACCAAGTAAATAATCCATAAACCTTCTAATAATACTCTCTTTTCACTTTTAGGGCACTTTAATTAGTAAGTTGGTTAGAGGTCTAATTAACCACCTTAAGATCCGTCCTCTCTGCTTTTTATAAGCTGTCCAGTATTATACTCGGTTAAGCACCACCACCGGATAAAGTAGTCTCCGAAAAGGTGAGTAAGTTTTGTACCTCCTTAGTATCTGCCCCAATATCTCCAACTTCTTCTATCACCACACCTAATATACTCTTAGGGTTTAGTATAAACTTAGGTGAAACTAGACCATTATTAACCTCTGTTCATAATGGTATCCCTCGTTTTATAACGTCTTATAAAACACCAGTAACCGCGTTTTCTTAGGTAGGGTTATCTTCCTCCTCTTATTCATATATCCCAAGGGACTTAAGGACTACGCTCAGGTATAGGTCCTCTAATTCAATTTCCTCTAATAAAACTTTCACTTCTTTAGCGGTCATAGTAACCACGTCATTAATAGGATTATAAAAGGAGTACTCATTAAAGGTGATATTACGTGAAATAATAACCCGATCAAGTATAGGGATCCATATTCTGAAAAAATTATATATATATAGGACATATCCCACGAAGTATCCTACGTATACTCATACCTTAACCTTAAATTCTCACTTCTCGTAACCTCCCTTATACACCTAATCTAGTACATAGGCCTTATACCCATAGGCGTAAAGGCCGCCTAGTTTAGGACGCAGGTCTCGAAATGGATAAAAGGTTAGGTTTTTATTATATTATCCGACGTACTATTATATCCACTCTACATAAATCTAATTTAGCGATTTCCAGCCCTTTAACACCCAAGGGCAATCGTTATTAATAAATATAACTACTATCACAACTTCTGGCCACAATTTCTTTAGTAGGCTAACGCTAATTAACATCGTAAATACCTTATCAATAATACAATATCCTACTCTTTCACCACATCCCACAAACTCTTTAATATTAGCCGGTAGGAGCTCAATATCAATTCCCATACACCTTACCTAACACTCGTATTCTATCTCACCTTAAATAGCAATTACCGTACACTCAATGTCCTGCCTTATTTTATAAACGGATAGGCCTATCTATCTTAAAATCCAAGCCATATACATCTATAGGGCTTCAAAGACTTCGGCGTGTATTTTATGTGTTATTGTGAACCCCTGGGATATGTTAGTATATTCGTTGATTATCAGTAGTAACCATAAGGCGTTCCTATAACCACTAGGGTAATCGAAAAGGTCCTAGGAGATATACTAGAAAGGGCATAGGGCTACGTTTTCCAAAGGTCGTCGGGATATTATTTAGTAAACTTTCGCCTATGAACAGGTTTAGTAATTAATCTTTATAGGAGTTCCCTCAATTTTCACCCCCCTCATCGCAAAAACTAGCTTCCGGAGAGCGTTAGGGCCTAAATAACCGGTGCAAAGGTGCCAAAGAGTGGTGTCCACAGCGTAGTCAGGCCTGGGCTCCCTTAAAGGGCGATTACGGTGAGAATTTATTAAAAACGTGGTTATAATAACATATACCGCACTTATGAGAATGTTTAATAGAGGGTAATTATTAATAAGGATATATTCGAATAGGACTATATTATATTCCTACTTAAGTTATTTAAGGATTACACTCTTTAAGAGGCTTCTATAATAAAGGGTACAATCTTAGCCGTAGTACTAAATACTAGACTACTTTAAGAGTATTTTTAATATTATATTAATATAAAAATCCACTATATATACCATATTCTTTAAAATAAGGTCTTCGGTAATTAGGCTACGTACTCCGTTAAGCGTTTTCTCTATTCGTCGTTCCCCATATCCCATAATAAGTAATTTACTATTTCCACAGTAAACATATTGTAACAGTCCAAGCACGTATATTGCAACTAGCTATGGCGACTACTACGAGTATCTTTAAGATGAGAGAAAAAAGGAGAAAATATCTTCCACCCCATAGAACCCGTTTACTCTAATTAGACCTAAGGTTAATCCGTCTTAAGTAAGCTGGGCTTAGGTAAGCGGAGTCCATAGTTAAGAAGCTACGAAACCTCTAAGAGGGCCCAGCTCATCACAATTACCCCCCCTCTCCCTCCTCCCTGTTTAGAGGGACTCGCCAATAATTAACCTTATAATAATCCAAAACTGTAATCTCCATTAATAACTCAACTAGTTCCCAAATAAACTCCACGTAACCCTTCCACTTAACCAAAACCTTCTAAGAACTACGAATCTTCTTAGTACCCTAGATCTCTTCAACTTCGAATTCCTCTTCGTCGTCTACTAGTAGAGGTGGTAGTTAAGCGTCGTTTTGTTCTTATAATAATAATAAGTTAACTCCCGTATACCTAATCAGGGATATATAAAAAACATTATAAATACCTAGTAGCGTATTAAGCCAGTAAACATAGGATCCGACTATTTCTAACATAATGTACTTTATATTTATCCAGTCCAACTTCTTAGATAATCTCTTAAAATGGACGTTCTTAAACCTTAACTAGACCTTGTCCCCTAGTCGAAACTGGTTAAAAAGCTAATATCGTATATTTACCGAGGCTTCTTATCGCTCTTAGGCGGAGGCCATCGCCGCTTATGCCTATTCGGAGGCCTCCTTTAACTTCGAGACTAGGGCCTCTGCCCGAGCTGCGGGGGTCTTTCCTATAATCCACAGAGTCTCCTTTACTCTAATTAGGTCAATATTATAATTGTGGGTGGTGAAAAAAGGGCTAAGGCCTATTAACGAGGTAACCCTGTTATTAATAACCATTATTGTTATTAGAAGTAGGTCATCCTAATTATTTTAAGTGTACAAAGTATAAGCTTGGAGGTAGGTTTTTATTACCTGGTTAACTCGTTCTGTGGTACCGTTTATTTCTGGGTGGAAGGCCGTAGATAAACGTCGTTTTATTTGTAATAGTTGATAAAGCCGTTTCCATATACAATTAGTAAATTAGGGGCCTTTATCCAAAATAATAGCTCTTAGGGGTCCATGGTGTCTGATCAGGCCAAGTATTAACACCGTAGCTATAATGTCCATCGTTATATCCTTAAGTGGCTCGAAAATCACGTTCTTAGATAATTAGTCTATTACCACCATAATATTCGTTGCTCCTATATGGTGGGTTAGTGGTAGCCCTATAATAAAGTTAACTAATATCTTTATTTAGACCTAATTAGGGACGGGTAAGGGCTTTAAAAGACCCCTCTTCTTATCCCACCATATATTACCCCGTCCATAAACGTCGTAGTTCCTCATAAAGCGTCGGATATCCTGTAATAGGCCTGGCCAGTGAAAGCGGTGGTTAATTAAGGCCTTTAACGCATCTCTACTAAGATAACTACTAAGTGTTAAGTTGTGGAACTTTTAGATTAACCGGGTTCGTAAAGGTTCGTAATAAGGGACCTAGATCCTCTCCCTTTAAAGGAGTTTACCGTCGTTGTCCACTAAGTACTCTAATAGTATTATGGGTAACTTCTATTATGATGGTAATTAACGGTCCCCCCTTTTTATAGTTGTCCTGATTAGCTAATAACGATTATTTAATTATAGTCCTTTAGTTTAAGTGGACTTTAGGGGCTCCTTTTTAAAGGGGTTTAGGATAGGTTCTAACTAATTAGCCTTAGGATCGTCGTCCTAATTTATATCACTTACTATGGTGCTTTCCACGGATTCCGTTATATCCATTTGATTCGTCTTAAGAGTTACCCAGTTCACTATAACTATATTCCGTTTCCCCTTTAGGAGCTATATCCTCCGTCCTTCTAATCGATTATCTCGCTAGGTGTTGGGAACGTCTTATTCTTATCTAAATAATATATCGGGGACTATCACTTATTTACCGGGTCGGAACTGGATTATGAAGTTATAATGGGATAGGAGCTCCGATTATCTAACCTAGTATTCACTTAATTACCTCTTAGTTATGAAATACTTAAGGTTAAAGTGGTCAATTAGGATAATAAACTCTTTTATACTCCTTAATTCGGAGTCCTAGTGTTCTAAATAGTGGATTATAACTAATAGTTCTTTGTTATGTATTAGGTAGTTGTATTTTGCTGGTAAGTTCTTCCGTAAAAAGAACGTAACAGGCCATAAAATACCCTCGTCGTCGTATTATGATAAAGCGCTACCCACCACATAACCTAATGAGTCTATTTCTAGTATAGTGGCTCGATTAGGATCCTAATATGCTAGTACGGGGGCACTAATTAGGAGGGCCTTTAACTTGTTAAACGCTTTTATATACTCATTACTTTATACAAATAGGATATCCCTCTTTATTAAAGTTGTAAGGGGGTGTGCTAACCCTGAGAAGTCCAGTATAAATTAACGGTAATAATTTGTAAAACCAACAAAGGCACGGACTCCTCGCACTGATCGGGGGACCTCCTATGTCTAGATGGCCTTAATTTTCTCTAGGTCAACGCGGATACCCTTCCCTACATTAATAATAAACCCTAAGTATTTAACCCTCTTCATCTCAAAGTCGCATTTATCGATATCGATTTATAGACCAGCAGCACCCAGACGGCTTAAGACCTTCTTAACTTTCTCCCTATGATTAGTAAGTGAACCATCTAAATAAATTAAAACATCGTCGATATAAGCAGTGCAGAATTCGTCCAGGAAGTCCCATAAAGTGTAATTAATATACCTTTAGAACGTAGCGGGGGCCCCTATTAGGCCAAAAGGAGTCACCATCTATTCGTATAAGCCATATCTTATTCTAAAGGCCGTCTTCTATTCGTCACCTTCTTTAACCCTGATCTTATAGAATACAGCAATAACATCTAATTTCGTCAGCCACTTAGCCTTAGTTAGGGCTCTTAGAGTTTCGTTAATTAGGGGTAAGGGATATCTATTTTTCTTAGTAATAGTATTCAAAGCCCGGTAATCAACACAAAACCTTAATCCTCCCCCAGGTTTTCGAATAAATAGAACAGGTGATAAAGTAGGAGAGCTATTAATACAAATAAAGCCTTTATTTAGTAGTTCTGTGAGGGTCCGTCGAAGTACGATTAGCTCCTCCCTAGATATCCCATATAAGGGTCCCCATATAACTAGCTTGTCTTGCCCTGTTGAGTCTTTTTCGATGGGAATTACGTGGTCGATGTTGTCTTAATATAGTAGTAACTAATTAGCCTTATTTTAATTGAAGATATATAAAAATTTGTGGTAATACATAGGGAGTTTCGTCCTTGGGTCTATTTTTATTTTTAGTGTTAGGGCTTTTTTAATATTGGCTAAATTTGCGGAGAACGCATTTAGGGTAAATATACTAAGAGGGGTCTCTCTTCTCTTCTATGCTCACCTAATTAGGGCTAAGAATACTAATCTAATTTACTATTAGATTAGGAACTTTAGATTTTACTGGACCTAACCCGGTTTCCTTTTTATTACCTAATAGTCCACGATACTTATATACAAAGTACCTTGTATTAGGTAAACCATAACATTATCGTTAATTATCTAGGACCTTCTAAGGATAACGTCGTCTTTTTAGTTAGGAATAATATAAAAGAATAATTAGTGTTATTTATAGTTATTAATATCGATATTAGTATAAGTGACGTAGTGGATTGCACTAGGAATTGTAGTAGTGATTTATATTAAATTCTAAGGTGTAATACTAATACGTAGTAAGCGGAGTTTCTTAGCGAAGGCGTCGCTGATTAGGGCGTATATTAAACACCTTATATTAATAAGAGTAGTTGTATAGTATATCCCATTAATCCCGATATTAACGTAAAATGGGTCATAATCCATACTCTTTTTAATAACCTTTTATTCTTTTATAGTTTATTCCTCCTAATAACGACTTTCACTAGGAGTTACTTTTTTCCCGAGTCCTTAGAGTCCTAATTAGAGTTATTATCTGTTTTACTTTATTTTTTAGTTTTTTTTTTAGAAGTTTTAGTCTTCTTTATCTCTTTTCAATCCTCAGGGTATTACTATTATATATACCCTTTTTTATTATAGTTATAACATTTACGAGCTTCCTCTTAGCTTAGCTATTTACGGACTTTCTTATTCTTAGCTAGCTTGTTTACTTTTATAGGTTCCTACTTTATCTAATTAGGTTAGGGGGACTCTAATTAACCATTCTACTTCTAAGGGGACTTAGTTCTTATTTGGTTAGGGGTCAGCGATCTCCTACACTAACACTTATAGTGGGCTTAGTAGGATTCATTATTTAATTCTAAGCTTATACTTAGGAGTATCTAGGTATATATAATGTATATTATTGGTTTATTGATTATGCTAATAAGGGGGGCTTTTATTATAGTATTCAGGGCTCCTTTAAGGTAATTAATCCTCATAACGTTTAACTAATATCCTCCTCCTACTTCTACAAGCTCCTTTTCAAATTTAGGGAGGAAGTAAGCGAAACTCTCGTTCTCCTTTTACCGTATAATCCTTAGTTAATCGAAGGCTTATACTTCTATATTAGGGTCCACATAATAACCCTTTAAATATTCCATAAATTTATCCGGGTTCTTCGACCCATCGGCCCCTCCTTACGCATAATAGGTGTTCACTATGGCTTATACGGTGTTTTCTAACCTAGAGTAGATATAAGTGAATACGGCTAACTCTAAACCGAAGGCTTTTTTATCCACACTTATCTTCCCTCCCATCTCAAGGTACTATTATTAAAACTTCTTACGCAATCCATTAAACTTTAGTGGGTCGGGAATCTAATATCTAACTTATTTCGGAGGTAGTATATAGGCCTGGTCGGGTGGGATTAGCGTCGTAAAGGGTATAGGGGCTTTATATAACATTAAGGTTGGGTACCTAGGTTCTACTAAGGTTTATTATAATATTCGAATCTACTCTCATTAGGCCTCTCGTTCAGCTACTTAGGTGGTCCACATCTCCTATAACTAGGCTAATAACTGACCGATCAACTATACCAACTACTACGGGTTTCCAAATAGGTCAACGTTATCTTCTATCATAATACGGTTATCGTTCCTTCCGTACATCTTCATTTAGCAGTAATTATAGTATACTAATTAACATTATTAAAGTACTCTACTACGCAGAATATATTCTTTCAAATTTATTAAAACCTCCTAACCCTAATCAGACCTCGTTAATCAGCTTTAAGTGTTCAGGGACCTTCAGGTCAACCCACTTAGGACTCTTTACTACTCCCACTAAGGTCGTAAACTTACCTTTCATCAACAATTATTTCCACACCCAGTATACTCTCATTATCTCCGATAATACTAAAATCTTAAAAATAATATAACGGTCCAAGCATATATATTACAACTAGTTATGGTAACTACTACGAGTATCTTTAAAATAAGAGAGAAAAGGAGAAAATGTCTTCCGCCCCATAGGACCCGTTTGCTCTGATCAGGCCTAAGGTTGATCCGTCTTAGGTAAGCCGGGCTTAGGTAAGCGGAGTCCATGGCTGAGAGGCTGCGAAGCCTCCAAGAGGGCCCAGCCCGTCACACATATCGGTTACTAAGTTCACTAATAAACATCCCTTTAATAAGCAAATCTTTATTATTAACTAAGTGTGTCACAGTCTAAATCGTTGGTTGAATAAGGGTTGATTCTCCTAAGCTAGTTGCCGTAAGGCGCTGGGCTAGAAGTATGGAGTGAGCACGTGATGCTGACTAAGGTGTGCCACAAAGACGTGTGACAAAGTGTATAATACCGTAGTTATCCATTATAATACTAAGTAAAAAGGGGTAATATAGAGTACCCATAGTATTGAAAATGCTTAAACTAGGCCCTCCAAGGTGTTCTATAACCGGGTTAACTAAGAGGAAAATTATAATTAAGCCTGGGTAGGAGCTTTTTCTAGTATCGGAGGTGCTGGAGGTCGAGGATTTATTCGAATTAAGTTTCCGAGTAACTCTAATAATCCCAGCCTTCGGGTTATTATTAAAGGTAATCCACCCTTTACGTTTCTATACGTCCTAAAAGTGCATCCAGTTACCTAAGTTAAAAATCTCGTATCTAAGGTTACTAACTTATTCCTTATTTATATTAATAAGTCCATCGACGACTCTAGTGAGCACATATTAAACCTTATAACACAAATTAAGTTTCCAACGGTAATTTCCATAAAAACAGTTATACATTTTAGATATCCTAATACCCGAATTAATTATAAAAGTAGTACCCGAATTAGACCTTTTAACAAAGGTTACGAATTAACCTAAGGGCTTAGCTGGTTTTTTATGGATAATATCGAAATAGGTAATAACCGAGAATATTCTAACCGTTTCATTAAGTATTAAAGGCTACTACGCCAGCGTTTTAGCCTAATAAATTAAATTTCGCATTATCTTAACCCAACTTAATATAAAGCGGCTATTAATAGTATCGAGAAATACTAGTGTGGCGTTTATTCCCTTAACTATGGGGACTTTATAGGAGTAGCACTTAGTGTACGCAATTTCCCATTCTATATATTAACGGGTAACACTTATATTAGTGGACACTTTTTGGAGGATTAACGTGTATTCCGCAATTATAAGGGTCTTAATACTCGTTTTAGTTGGAGTAAGTTAACTTTATAGGTACCTAAGGAGCACTTAAAGTCCAATGTTCTCTTTGTCTATTTATTGTATACGAGTAGGTATAAGAATTAATTCTATAACTAATTTATTCACCCAGTTTTAGACGTTCTAGTAGGAGGTCTAAAGAAAAGTATAAGTGGAAGTGCTAATCGTATATAACTTAAGGGCGTCCTCCTAATCGGATTGGACATCAACCCTCGTAATAAGCGTAGGTTGTGCGGACTCCGGGGGAATCATAAAGTGAGGTGCTTATAGTGGTGCTAGTTCATTAGTATTAAAGTTTACAATTAAGCTCACCTAGTGAACAGCATTAGCGATAACCTAAAGTTGCTACTCATAAAGGTCCTAATACTCGTATTATCGTTTATATTATTTTTATATTATATAATTCTTAATTGTGGGAAGTATTAGTGAAAACCTTGTAATATCTAAAGTGTTTAGCACCTAAGGATTAATACGTTCCCAGATCCCCTAGCTTTTAGTGTAGTACTAAAAAGTAGAGTACTACTATAACTAGTCCTAGCGACTATAAAGGATGGTCTTAATGACAACAATTTCGTTAATGGACAATATTTTAGTAAATAAAGAAAAGTATAAAGTATTAAAACAATTTCTCTTGTATGCACAGCACTTATGAGGGTAGAGAAGGGTCTAATCAAAGCTGGGCTCATAACTATGGTGAGTTCACACGCGTATACGAGGTTAAATAAGAGAAGAAGGCTTAATTTATTCATTATTTGGTGGGTACGTCCAACAGAATAAATAGGCCAGCTCGGGGGCTAGGACGTTACGTAAGTGCTGACTCAGCCGAGCACAGCTCCCAGACGTCTTAGTGGCCCAGTATGCTTACGACAGGGCCGTAGTTAGAATAGATGATGTAATGATTTATATTCCGGTGGGTTTTATAAATTTTGGATTAGAAGGGGGAACGGAGTTTTATTTCCCTGATTAGAAAAACTACTAGGCTGCCCTGAAGGAATAGGAAAACTGAATCCTAGTGATAATGTTAGTGAGTTTATTAGGGGAATATACGACCTTAGCCCTGATTAGACCTACCCTGACTTAGAAGGTGGGGATGAAATTGTGTATACCCTGGACGAAGACATAGTAGCTGAGATCATGGTGATATTAGTAAAGCCCGAGCTCTAACCATTAATTGAAGTAGTTTATAAAGCTGCGTAAATAACTAGTAACTACCTATATAATTGTAAAAACTATGAAATGGAGACGAAAATACTATATAAACCTAACTAGTCCCCGAAAGTCGACGTATTCCTAATTAAAGTAATAATAAAAAAGGAGGTCCGCCGTAGAGATAAGTACCGGTGCGAAATCGATAAACTGGTGACCAGCCTCCTCCGACTATACTATACCTTTGAGTAATAGTAAAAGTGATAATAAACTTAATGAAATTAGGACCTTCTAATAAACCCTGCACCTAATTAGCCTATCTCTATTATTACTACGATGTATAAGAGAAAAGATTAAAAGATCTGGCTAGTTAACGATGAACTATTGGATAGTTTGATTCCGGAGGGAGACCCCTTATGGAAGGTTAAAAAGATAAAGGCTGCGGAATTGAAGACAAAATAATAAACTGGACATTTTATAGGCCTAATTACCCTATGCTTTACTGAAACGACCCCTGGGATACACTTTATGGACGAGAGGAAAACGGCGATTCTCTAAAAGTGCTTACACTTATATTAGCCCGAAAAAGATCTATTAGAAGTAATCCTATTAAATAAAGAAATGGCGCTAGCGTAGGACTAGACCTATACGAGTAGTGTTAACCCCTTAGTGGCCCTACCATAGGAAATTAAGATGGTTTTACATAAGGTATAGTAAGTAAAGAGTATCCTAATCCCCGTAGTATTATAAGACCATATCCTAGAAATATTACGAGACCGGATTAGGCGTAGGACGCTTAAATAATCACAGGCCACGTATAGGAACCCTTGGTTTCTTATCAAAAAAAAGGATAATAATTATTAACTTATTAATTTTATTACGAAGTTTAATAGTGTTATGATCCGAGATGTGTTTATCCCCCCCAACGTAGACGCTTTTATAGAAGAATATAGCGGTTATTAACTTTTTTTAGTATTAGACTTTTTTCGGGTTATAATTAGGTTCCCCTTAACTTAGTAAACCGAGATTATATAACCTTTTTGATGCTTTTAGGGCTACTTTGATTTTATTCTTTACTAATGAGTTAAACTAATTTTATGGTATACTTTTAACGGATTATAATGAGAATTTTGTATAATCTTATCCCCTATTACTGTAAAGCTTTCCTCGACGACATCTTTATTAAAAGCCCTACCTCCTGATATAATAATAAAGAGATTACCTTGATCCCTAGTGTATAGTGTTTTGTATACGAACATTTAATTAATATTAATAAAGTTTTAGTTAACCTTGAATTAGTGGGGTACATAGTGGTGGCCGAAAAGTCTTAATAGGTATAAGAAGTGGTGGTGATACTGGGTTATCTTTATGGTTATGATGGCCGGGCACCTAATCAGGCTAAAACTTAGAAAATCATAAAATAGGTGACCTATTATACTGTTGGGGACGTCCGGTCCTTTTTGGGTATTATTATTTTTTATTAATCCTGGGTTAAGAAGTTTATTAAAAAGGTGGCCCTTTTGTATGGGGTTTTACGGAAGAACGTACTATTCACCTAGGGACATATCCAATAATAAGTAATGGACGTCCTAAAAGACGCCCTAACAACATCTCCTATCCTGATTAGATTTGATTATGGCCCTGAGTGTGACGGGCTGGGCCCTCTTAGAGGCTTCGCAACCTCTCAGCCATGGACTCCGCTTACCTAAGCCCGGCTTACCTAAGACGGATCAACCTTAGGCCTAATTAGAGTAAACGGGTCCTGTGGGGCGGAAAACATTTTCTCCTTTTCTCTTTTATTTTGAAGATACTCATAATAGTTACTATAATTAGTTGTAATATACGTGTTTGGATTATTATATTATTTTTAAGATCTTAGTATTATTGGAGATAATAAGAGTATACTAAGTATAGAAATAATTATCGACGAAAAGTAAATCTACGACTTTAGTAGGAATAGTAAAAAGTCCTAAGCGGGTTAACCTAAAGGTCCCTAAACGCTTAAAATTAATTAGCGAGGTCTAATTAGGGTTAAGAGGTTTTAATAAACTCGAAAAAACACATTCTGCGTAGTAGAGTACATTAATAACGTTAATTAGTATACTATAATTACTACTAAATAAAAATGTGTAAAAAGAACGATAACCGTATTACGATAAAAGATAACGTTAACTTATCCGGAAACCCATAATAATTAGTATAGTTAATTGGTTAGTTATTAGCCTAGTTATAGGAGATGCGGACCACCTAAGCGGCTGAACGAGAGGCCCAACGAGAGTAGATTCGAATACTATAATAGACCCTAGTAGAACCCAGGTACCTAACTTTAATGTTATACGAAACCCCTATACCTTCTACGACGCCGATCCCACCTAACCAGGCCTATATACTACCTCTAAGATAAGCTAAATATTAGATTCCTAACCCACCGAAGTTTAATAGATTATATAAGAAGTTTTAATAATAGCACCTCGAAATAGGAGGGAAGATAAGTGTAGATAAAAAAGCCTTTGGTTTAGAGTTAACCGTATTCACTTACATCTATTCTAGGCTAGAAAACACTATGTAAACTATGGTGAGCGCCTATTATACGCAAGGAGGGGCCGATGGGTTGAAGAACCCGGATAGATTTATGGAATATTTAAAGGGTTATTATGTAGACCTTAACGCAGAAGTATAAGCTTTTGACCAACTAAGAATTATACGATAAAAGGAGAACAAGAGTTTTGTTTACTTCCTCCCTAAGTTTAAAAAGGAGCTTATAGAAGTAGGAGGAGGACATTAACTAGACGTTATAAGGATCAACTACCTTAAAGGAGCCTTGAACACCATAATAAGAGCCCCCCATATTAGTATAATTAATAAACCAACGATATATATTATATATACTTAGATACTCCTAAATATAAGCTTAGAATTGGATAACGAATCCTATTAAGCCTACTATGAGTATTAGCGTAGGAGATTACTGACCCTTGACCGAATAAGAACTAAGTCTCCTCGGAAATAGAATGGTCGATTAGAGTCCCCTTAACCTGATTAGATAAAATAGGAATCTACGAAGGTAAACAAGTTAACCAAAGACGAGAAAGTCCATAAATAGCTAAACCAAGAGGAAGCTCGTAGATATTATAATTATAATAAAAAAGGGTATATATAATAGTAATGCCCTGAGGATCGAAAAGAGATAAAGAAAACTAAGATTTTTAAAGGAAAAATTAAGGAATAAAGTAAAATGGATAATAGCTTTAATTAGGACTCTGAGGACTTAGGAAAAGAGTAACTCCTAGTGAAAGTTGTTATTAGGAGGAATAAGTTATAAAGGAATAGAAGGTTATTAAAAAGAGTATAAATTATAACTTATTTTATGTTAATATTGGGATTAATAGGATACACTATATAATTACCTTTATTAATATAAGGTGTTTAATATATGCTCTAATTAGCGACGCTTTCGCTAAGAAACTCCGTTTATTACGTATTAGTATTACACCTTAGAACTTAATGCAAATCACTATTATAGTTCCTAGTATAATCCACTATATCACTTATATTAATATTAATATTAATAATTATAAACAATACCGATTATTCTTTTATATTATTCTTAACTAAGAAGACGATGTTATCCTTGCAAGGTCCTGGATAATTGATGATGATGTTATGGTTTACCTAGTGTGAGGTACTCTGCATATAAGTATTATGGACTATTGGGTAATAAAAAAGAAACCGGGTTAGGCCCGGTAAAATCCAAAGTTCCTAATCCAGTAATAGACTAGATTAGTATTCTTAGTTTTAATTAGGTGGGCATAGAAGAGAAGAGAGACCCCTCTTAGTATATCCACCCTAAATACGTTCTTCGTAAATTTAGTTAATATTGAGAAGGCCTTAACACTAAAAATGAAGATAAACCCGAGGACGAAACTCCCTACGCATTACCATAAGTTTTTATATGTCTTTAACTGAGATAAGGTTAATTAATTACCACTACATCGAAATAATATTAACCACGTAATTCCCATTAAAAAAAACTCAATAAGGTAAGATAAGCTAGTTATATGGGGACCCCTATATGGGATATCTAGGGAGGAGTTAATTGTACTTTGATGGACCCTCATAGAACTACTAAATAAAGGCTTTATTTGTACTAATAATTCTCCTATTTTATCACCCATTCTATTTATTCGAAAACCCGGGGGAGAATTAAGGTTTTATATTAATTACCGAGCTTTAAACACTATCACCAAAAAAAAAAAAATATCCCTTACCCCTAATTAGTAAAACTCTAAAAGCCCTAGCTCAGGCTAAGTGGTTAATAAAGTTAAATGTTATTACTATATTCCATAAAATTAGGGTTAAAAAAGGCGACAAATAAAAGACGGCCTTTAAAATAAGATACGACTTATACGAATAGATGGTGACTCCTTTTGGCCTAATAGGGGCCCCCGCTACGTTCCAGAAGTACATTAACCACACTTTACGGGACTTCCTAGATGAATTCTACACCGCTTATATTAACGATGTTCTGATCTATTTAAATGGCTTACTCGCTAATTATAAGGAGAAAGTTAAGAAGGTCTTAAGTCGTTTAGGTATTGCTGGCCTACAAATCGATATCGATAAATATGATTTCGAGATAAAAAGGGTTAAATACTTAGGGTTCATTATCGATGTAGGGAAGGGTATCCGCATTAACCCAGAGAAAATTAAGGCCATCTAGATATGGGAGGTCCCCCGATTAGTATAAGGAGTTTATGCCTTCGTTAATTTTATAAATTACTACCATTAATTTATACCAAACTTCTCAGGGTTAGTACACCCCCTTACAACTTTAACAAAAAGGGATATCCTATTCGTATAGAGTAACGAGTATATAAAAGTATTTAACAAGTTAAAGGCCCTCCTAATTAGAGCCCCTATACTAGTATATTAGGATCCTAATTAAGTTACTATACTAGAAATAGACTTATTAGGTTATGTGGTGGGTAGCGCTTTATTATAATACAACGATGAGGGTATTTTACGGCCTATTACGTTCTTTTTACAGAAGAACTTACTAGTAGAATACAACTACTCAATATACAATAAGGAACTATTAGCTATAGTCCATTGTTTAGAACACTGGGACTCCGAATTAAGGAGTATAAAGGAGTTTATTATCCTAATCGACCACCTTAACCTTAAGTATTTTATAACTAAGAGGTAATTAAGTGAACACTAGGTTAAATGGTCGGAGCTCCTATCCTATTATAACTTTATAATCCAGTTTTAACCTAGTAAATAAGTAATAATCCCCGATATATTATCTAAACGAGAATAAGACGTTCCTAATACCCAGTAAGATGATCGATTAGAAGGACGGAGGATATAACTCCTAAAGGGGAAACGGAATATGGTTATGGTGAACCGGGTAATTCTCGAAACGAATTAAATGGATATAATGGAATCCGTGGAAAGTACTATAATAGGCGATATGGATTAGGACGACGATCCTAAGGCTAATTAGTTAAAACCTATCCTAAGCCCCTTTAAAAAGGAGCCCCTAAAGTCCACTTAAACTAAAGGACTATAATTAAATAATCGTTATTAGTTAATTAGGACAACTATAAAAAGGGGGGACCGTTAATTATTATCACAATAAAAGTTACCCATAATACTATTAGAGTACTTAGTGGACAACGACGGTAAACTCCTTTAGAGGGAGAGGATCTGGGTCCCTTATTATGAACCCTTATAAACCCGGTTAATTTAAAAGTTCTACGACTTAATACTTAGTGGTCATCTTAGTAGAGATGCGTTAAAGGCCTTAATCAGCCGCCACTTTTACTGGTTAGGCTTATCGTAGGATGTCCGACGCTTTATAAGGAACTACGACGTTTATGGACGGGGTAATATATAGTGGGACAAAAAGAGGGGTCTTCTAAAGCCCTTACCCATCCCTAATTAAATCTGAATAGAGATATTAATCGACTTTATTATAGGGTTACCACTAACCCACTATATAAGAGTAATAAATATTATGGTGGTAATAAACTAATTATCTAAGAATATGATTTTCGAGCTACTTAAGGATATAACGATGGACATTATGGTTATAGTGTTAATACTTAGCTTAATTAGATACCACGGACCCCCGAGAGCTATTGTTTTGGATAAAGGCCCCTAATTTACTAATCGTATATGGAAACGGCTTTATTAACTATTATGGATAAAACAACGTTTATTTACGGCCTTTTACCCGGAAATAGATAGCACTATAAAATAAGCTAACCAGGTAATAGAAACCTACCTTTAAGCTTATATTTTATATACTTAAGATGATTAGGATAACCTACTTCTAATAGCGATAATGGCTATTAATAACAGGGTTACTTCGTTAACAGGCCTTAGCCCTTTCTTCACTACCTACGACTATGATATTAACCTGATTAGAGTAAGGGAGACTCTATGGACTAAAGGAAAAACCCCCGCAGCTCGGGTAGAGGCCCTAGTTTCGAAGTTGAAGGAGGCCTCCGAATAGGCATAAGCGGTGATGACCTCCACTTAAGAGCGATAAGAAGCCTCGGTAAATATACAACGTTAACCTTTTAACTAGTTTTAACCAGGGGATAAGGTCTAGTTAAGGCTTAAAAACGTCCATTCTAAAAGACCATCTAAGAAGTTAGATTAGATGAATGCGAAGTATATTATATTAGAAATAGTTGGATCCTATACCTACTAGCTTAATATGCTGCTGGGTATTCATAACATCTTTTATATATCCCTAATCAGGTATACGGGAGTCGACCTACTATTATCATAAGAACAAAACGATGCTTAACCACCGCTTCTATTAGTAGACGATAAAAAGGAATTCGAAGTCGAAAAGATCCAGGACACTAAGAAGATTCATAGTTCTTAGAAGGTTTTAGTTAAGTGGAAGGGCTATGTAGAGCTTATTTGGGAACTAGTTAAGTTGTTAACGGAGACTACAGCTTTAGATCGTTACGAGGTTAGTTATAAATGAGTCCCTCTGAACGGGGAGGAGGGAGAGGGGGGGTAATTGTGATGGGTTAGGCCCTCTTAGAGGCTTCGTAGCCTCTTAGCTATGGACTCCGCTTACCTAAGCCCGGCTTACCTAAGACGGATCAACCTTAGGCCTGATCAGAGTAAATGGGTCCTGTAGGGCGGAAGACATTTTCTCCTTTTCTCTCTCATTTTGAAGATATTCGTAGTAGTCGCCATAGCTAGTTGCAATATACGTGCTTGGACCGTTACACTGAGGTTGGTCAGATTATTATTTACACCGATACTAGCCTAGTGGGCTAGGGAGCGGTACTCTATTAACTAGTCGATGGGTACTGTATAGTCGCTTAGTACGAAAGTGGTATTTGGAAGGGCGCTAAGTTTAAGTATAATTCGGGTAAGCTCGAATTAAGGGCCGTTCTAATGGCTCTAAAGAAACTCAGGATATATATTTACGGTGTATAATTCACTTTAGAGACTGATGCCCAGGTCCTAATCAGTTAGTTGAACGGCGGGGCGAGTGATTTACTAGGTGCCCTATTTATATAATGGATTGTATGGATTCGGTTTTTTAATTTTAATATTAAATACTTACCTGGGAAAAAGAATACGGTGGTAGACGGGCTATCGTATAAGCCTCTAGGCCCGTTTAGTCAGGCTGAATATGAAGACCCCAATAAACTAGAAGAGTTCATCGACGCACAAATCTACTTAGTATCCGTTTATATGTCCTAAACCACCCGACCCGATACTACGTTTATTCCCTTAAACTCCCCTCTCTTTTCCATACCTCATAAATAGCTCAGCCCTTATTAGAGCTGGTTAGATAAGATATAACAAATTATTTATTATTTAAATACCCTATTACGACCGGATAGAATTATAAAAGTGGCCTACCCGAGATTTAAGGCCCGGGCGTGGATATTTATGATGAAGGGTAGTTACCTCTTTTAACGCCTAACCCGCCGATACCCAACCCCCCAACGAATTATTAACAATAAAAAACTCCAAAAAGATCTAATTAGATAAGTCCATAGAGAATCTGGTCATTAGGGACGTGATGTAATGTTCTAGCGGGTCTTCAAACTCTACTTCTAATAAAGGGTATAGGAGGACATCAAGAAGCAAGTAGCTGAATACCCGGCTTGCCAGCTAGCCCGACTAGGCCACCAAGATGACCAGCATATCACTATAATGCCTATAGGGTTACTTTAGACCCGGATCTCACTTAACGTATAATAGATTAGTAAATAGGCCCTAATTGAGGCAAGGAATCACTTATTAGGCTGGCCGGAAGCCCGTCAGACCCTCTCCGTGACATCTAAGGCTATTAGGAATTTCCTATGAGAAGACGTTATTTATTACCACGGGGTTTATAGGATAATAATTATCAACAGAGGATCAAAGAACAAAGGGGCAATAAAAGACCTAAATCGGAAATATAACTCTCATCGGAAAATTATTTTGGTGTATAACACTAGGGCTAACGAGCTTAATAAGAAAGGTCACTAGGTGCTTACCTATACTCTTCTGATCTGATTAGACGAAGGGAGAAAGAATTGGGGTACTATGCTGTATACGGTGTTGTTTATAGACTGAACAACTGTTAGAGGGCTAACTGGCTTTACGCCCTTCTATTTAGAAAACGGTTATAAAGCCGTTACTCTAATTAAGCTCAACACCCTTATATAAAGGATTCTGGACTAGAATAACGTCTATACACCTGATTAGGAGCTCTTAGTGCGGATCTATGTATTCTAATAATTAGACGAAGACAGGGAGGAAGCTGCTATTTACATCACCAAAGTCCATTAATAGTGGATTAACTAATTTAATAATATACACATAAAAACCCTCTAGAAGGAGCGATTATAACTAGGAGACCTTATATTAGTTTACGACGAGAAACGAGTTATTAATAAGTCGAAGGAACGAAAAATTCACTACTAATAGACTAGTCCTCTCCAAATTAGGGTTGTACACTCAACGGCTTCTTTATACCACCTAAAAATACTGACTGGGGACGAAATAACGCAATAAACATATAAAGAATACCATTTTAAAAAGTTTATACAATAAGATAGCGGGTTATGGGAACCAAAAAACCCTTATTAAGCAAAGAATAAACTCCGTAATGAGTTACGAAATGCCCTCCTAAGCTTACTAGACGGCTTAGAAGCCGACGACGACGACGATGCACCTAATTAGACCACTTCACAACCCCTCATAAGACTACAAATAACATAAGCCTAATAAGTAGAGGAAAGAAAAAAACTAGAAAAGAATATTAAGATATGAGAACAGTTAAGTAAAAAGGTTATAGTTGACCCTATAACCACTATTAGTAGTAGAAAAGGCATAATACCAGAGTTTTACTGGTACCGGGACCTAATTAGCTGATAGTAAATATGTTTTCCTTGTGCAATTATTGCAAAGTTGTTGCCTTTTTTTTTTTTTTTTTTTGAATTATTATTTGAGTAACCAGATACTTTAATATTATGCACTGTTCCCTTATATTAGCCCCCCCCCCTAATATCCAACTAACATTTCCTTACATTTGACTTACATTTAGCTGTATTTTGCTTATATCGTAGCCCTGATTAGCCGCATCTGGCTACATTTCCTTATATTTTGTGCACATCGAGCTGTATTATGGTAACGTTTTACTAATATAGGGCGACATTACTACGTATTTCCTTAGCATTTTCCTACATTTCGAAGACGCACTAGTAGCATTCAACATCGCCTTTGAACACTTAGATAAGTACTTTACCCCTAATTAGAGTTTAATTATTATGTTCTTTTTATATTTTGTTATTTATATTAAAAAAAAACTCATAATATTTATTATAATAATAGATAAAAAGCCCTTCCTTCTAAGACCCTCAAAAGTGCTTTAAGGACAAGAAGCACCCTAACTCGAAGACCAACGCCCTACTTCCTATCCCAACTAATATACATAGGCCCGATTAGGGCTAGTCTAAATACTCTATATCCTTTAAAGTCATGAACCACTTATTATCGCTAAATGACGTTAACCGTAGGATGGACTAGGCCTTCCCATAACCGCGTTCCTGTTACTACTCCGCCTCCATTACAACCATATCCTCCTAAAAGCAGTATTACGAATTAACCATCGGGGTATTATTAGGGATAACCGATTAACCAACTTTACTACAAACACTTCTATTAGATAACTAAACACCATAACCGTATATCACATAGAAATCAGGGTTACGGTAATAATAGTGGGTTCTAATCTTATAAAAAAAGTAGTTAGAGTAAGTGTTACTATACTCACTAGGTAAAAGCATATACTCCCAAAAAGGAGCCATAATAGCACCGTAATCAGGGCTAGCGAGCAACGTACACCACCATTCCTCACAATAACGGCAGGGAACACAGTTCTAACCACTAATCGCATAAACAGTAAAAGCCACACTAGTGTTTAGCCAACCTCCAAGCTTCTATTCCAAAAGTCCAAAGTGTCCTTAGTGGGTTAATAACACAAAAACCCAATAGCGAAATGTACTATTAGGATTATATTTACGTATAATTAAGCTTAGATAGGAAGTGGGAAGGGCCTATTAGAATTGTTGAGTTACCTTAGTGTGAGTATTGCTATACTTAATAACGTCGGCGAACTAGACCTCATAGTACAGTAACCCAACAAGTAGTTTAAAATGGGCCTAGATAAGAGAAGCTGAGATTTATAACTCTAATTAACCTTGGAAGAAAAAAAGACTATAAAACGGGAGGACCTATAATAAGGTTAATATTATTAATGGTGATGTATTAGTTACTCTTTGGGTAGGGGTAATTAAGAAACCATAGAGTCTCAGGGCTCGGAGTAGTGTACTCGCACTTATGATTGATTTCCTTAGGAGGTATTGTGACCGTTTAATCAGGTTTAAAAATGAGGAATTAGGGATATAATAGTAGAGATTAATGAGAAGTGGTTAAGGTTATTATTAACCAGGAAAAAGCAAATCTAAGAAGGAGAGAAAGGGCTCTTTTATAATAAGCTAATATAGGGAGCTTATAACCCGGATTCAGTAGTAATTAGAAAAAGGAAGGAACAGCTGGTCTAATAAAAACTAAAATAAGTCACTGCACTTACTCCACTAGAAAAGAAAAGCAACACAATAATCAGCCCCCCCTACCTTCCTAACAACCACGTACTTACCTTAACACACTAACTAAACGAATAAAAATAATTTATATAATAGTATCTCATTATTAATTAATATTCTCGTATTAATCTAAGACATAACTTTAATTTACTCCCTTAACTTTCCACCACCCGGACCTTATAAATAACGACCTACCCTCTTTCCTTTATACACTTAGAGCTCTTTTTCCTACGTCCTTAGCCCTAATTAGGTTTAACACCTTCTTATTAAACTCTTTTTATTTTCGAATAATCCCTTTACTTCCCTCACTTTAATTAGTAGCTGAACTACGTGATTGTACGAATGTTACTATACTATTGCTTCTTTTCTCTTGGTTAGGTTTAGTTGTAATACTCCTTCTATAATAATCGTAATACTCTTTCCATAACAGGAACGACCGGAATCATAACTGCCCCTATGAGATAAGTGAACATCTGGGATGCCCAACATACACAGAACCGCCTAAATATCTATATCGCTATGGGTAGTATTACCAATCGCTAATATGCGCCTAATTAGGTATAGGGTGATATTAAATAAACAGAAAACTTTACTTTTAAGGTACTAGATAATATGAGATTGCTCGGCCTGATATTTAACCTAGGTACTGAATATATAAACCCGAGGCGGCTAGTAGGTACCTTAACACCTAATAATAAGTTAAACCCTATATTATAATGGTATTCGCCGATGAATACCACAGTAATAATAGAATTCCGGGTTTTTTACGCTGCCGGCTTTGTAGTTGATGGTAGTTGGGATTTTTAGAGCTATACCGAGGCCGATAACATCTTAAAAGACCTTTTTAACGCTTAGGGTTTTATATAACAGCAAAAGTGGCTCGAAATAGGCTTAGTTAAAGTAGCTATTACACTAACAAAACGGGACCTAAAAAAGGCTAGCATTATAATTTATTTAACTTTACGGCCCTAGGGAAATGTGCTCCTTAAACTAGAACGACTTAGCTTATACGTCGACTATACTAAACTTAAACTCCGTAAAGCTAATTTAATCTACTTTATTATGGTCCACGGTGGTAATTACTTTATTAGCGTTTTTGTAAACCAGACTACGGGATGTATACTCTAGTATAATAATCTATAGAGTATAGGTTCCTCTAAGCAGTATTTTATAATTAATATACATAACCTTCTCTTTTAGTATAAGGTTATGAGTACCCCTAAGACCCTAATTAGGTGTATTCGTATAAACGCAATTGTGGCTAATAGCCCTTAATAACCTAATAACTGGGGGTGCAGTATTTATATAATAGAATAGTTCCACATTATCTTCTACGAGAACACAATATCCCACAAATTAGCCTTTTTTTAGACCTCTTAGCGATTAAACACCTAGAGGTCGATTATATATTACCGATGAGTTAACTGGATTACATAAGAGTTCTACGACTACCCTAAAGGAGGCCCGTTACACCTAAAACCCCGTAAAGCCTATACTATATAAACTACCAAACAGGCCATAAAGGACGTAGCGGCTTTGCCCGATAATAATAACAACGACGTTATACTTATAGAAGGTAAACCTAATTAAACCTTTAGGAAGGATAAGCTGAGATAGCGACCCATAAAACCTATTATATTACCTATAACCTGATCGCTAATACCTCCTGAGTACCCTTATAATACTAGCGTCCTAAGTAACATCGCACACAATACACTTTATAATTATAAAGATGAGTAGTAATACCTTGCACGAGGTTATCGACACCTAATCAGACGACGCAATAAGGTGGCCACCACGAATCTTTAATTAGTTACAGCCTATAAAGAGGAGGAGTTCGCTAAGCGGGTGGACGACCCTTACGAGTTCGTAGTAATACGTACAGGAGCATAGGAGCCCTTCCTTACCCCTACTCGGCCCGATAACTAGCAAGGACATAATCATAAAAACGAGAAGTGTCGTTAAAGAGAAACGCAGGAGAAAGAGGAATAAAAGGCCACACATAAAGTAAAGATCGAGGAGGGGCTCAGCGGTTCACAGTGCTATAACCTACACCACCAATGGACCTAATTAAACTTTTATTTGTGTAATCTAATCATTTCCTTTATTTCCCTTCCTACACGTTATTTATTATCTTAATACGCAGGAGCTTAGAGCTAAGATAAGGGGATAATTAAAACCGTGTAGGGGGAAATGCTTACGTTAAGCGGGTTTTTCCTTAGTTAAGCACCAGTAAATTATTTAAAAGAGGGGAACTAGGGACATATTTCTAGCAGAGAACACAATAACGGACCATTAAATAACATATCACAGAATATTAATAAGCGTCGTTAATTAAATAAACGTATTTAGAACTCTTTTTACCCGTTCACTTAAATTATATACTACGAATAATACAGAGGTTACTTTACCACCGAGTAAATAAAACCCCAACACTCACCAGTGTCTATATCCAAGGCTGGAACCCCTCTTTAGCCCTAATCAGGTCTTAAGGTATCTCCTTACTTAGATTGTAGTTCTAGTTAAGTGGTTTTGTACGAGTTAATCACCTTCACGGACCCGGGATAGAGGGTATACGACCTATGGTCAGTAGAGTGTATATATTATACGATATAGCACATACTGTTCACTGCATCCCCCGCTCCGTTGCAATACTTAATATTCAAATTATCCTAGGAAAAATAATATTATAATTAAGACCATATCAGTAGGGTTTAAGATAACTAACATGGTTTATCAGTGAGCGGGCCACCATTAGTAACTGGGCCACTTTTCCCACCTTAGTTATTAAAAGTTTCTATATCTTAACTACAATCGATTAAGTTAATTATAACTACTCAGAATCACTTAAACTACCTATTTCTATAGCTTTTAGATAGGTTCTTGTGTTATAGCCGGTTTTACGATAGATCCCACAGCGCCGTAAACCTGTTTAGTGTCACGGGCCGAACCCGGTGGTTATGCCCGGGCTATGCCCGTGCTCGCACTGGTGCCCCACCGGTGCCCCACTAGCGCCCACTCCCTAGGAAACAGAGATTTCGCGCCATATCGTAGTTTACCCTTTTTCTCTTCAGCTTAAAATAAACAGTATTTGGCTACCTTTCAGTTAAGACAAGGCCTAGGACCAGCCCTTCACATATTTCAAGCTCAGTTTTATCTACTATATAAGATACTGCTAGGTTAAGCCCGGCTCCCTACTAGTTACGAAGCGGAATCCCAAGTTAAGCCCAACTCCCTAACAATAAATTAATAAACATTGGACACTAAGTAAAGTACAACTCCCCACTAATTAAGAAGAGGATACTAATTAGTATAATAGCTAATAAATTATAAGCCCAACTATAATTAGCCTTAAATAAGGCCCTCAGGCCCCTATAGGTGAGGATTACTGAGTTCTCTAATGAGCTAGAGTAAAGCCGAGGTTCAGGGGTGATATTACCGACCCTTATAGAAGATGCAGGTACCAAAGCCCCGCTAGTGGGTAACCACCACCTCGTAATAAAAACACCGATGTACCATAAACTACTATTAATACCCTTAAAATTCTCGGGGAAGTAAAAGGATTACTCTTTTTAGGTATAGTAGATAAGGGATAAGATTACCATAAATAAAGTATTCTACTCTACTAACTAGGAATTATAGTACCTAATTAACTCCTATCTGAACACCAGTCCCCAGTAGGTGGTTACCATGTTCTACGTAACCGGGGGGCCTAAAGGTTAACGTAACCCTAAAAATTTTATATCCTACTTTAATAAAACCTATTAAAACCCGAATACCTAACCCTAAACCATAGCCTAACTATAAACTCTCTATTAGAAAAATAACAAAAAACTAGTTACTTTCCTATTAAAATTCGAATAAATAATAGTAAACGTAGGTGGTAGTGCGTAACTTAACACCGTTAAGATTACTATGTTAGAAAATGCCCTTATTTCCTGCTTAAAGGAGTACCTGATCACCGTTTCCTTACTAGGGGAGTATACTTAGTGGTTTACTAGGGTATAGGATATTACCTAGAAGCTAGAGTATATAATACCCGTTACTACTAAACAAGGGCATCGCTAATCCCTAACCCCAGCCCCTCCATAAAAGGATTATAATGGAGATGTTCAGATAATTAATACTACTTACACCTTATTAACTCAAAGGGAGGAGAAGGACCACCACCACCACCACTCCTCGAATAGCCCACTAATGGACCACTATAAGTACTTTTATTATAATAAAAAAGGTTATATTACTAGGAATTATTAGAAGAAGGTTCTTAGGTAAGTGAAGGTTACTTATACTAAGGTAATAAAAAAGTAAAAGGATCCTAGGTTAAAAAAAGAGGACTAAGAGGTTATTAATGCCTCCTTTAGTGGGGATAACTCGAGAAAAGAGTAACTCTAATACAAAATCGGGTACCAAAGTTGACGAAGGAGGAAGCCAAAAAATAAGATTCCTATTAAAAAAAGCAACAATAAAGGAGCTAAGGGTTAACCACTATTTAGGTAAGGATTAATAAAGAACACTTAATACACGCCCTTATTAATAGTAGTTGCGATGTTTATGCAATAGTGGATTAGTTTCTCTTTAAACACCTCCGACTACCACTAGTGGATTAGAAAAAGCGTGCCCTGCGAGGGTATACATAAGACGGGCCATCACCTAGTGATGCCCAGGGTGTGGCTGTCCTGGATCTGGAATTAAATGGCTATACTTAGAAAGTTTACGTATACGTAGTAAAAGGCCTAGACCCCCCCATATTCCTAGGGAAGCCATAAATAAAAGTGAACTATGTAATATATAACGCTATTACTTAGTGGGTGTACCATAGTAAAGGAGGAGTAGATGTATACCTTTCTAATTAGGAAGAACTAGTTATTATAAAAGAGATTCGTATAACCCGATTACTAATGGCCCCTGCGTTTATAGTTGTATACCAATAAGTAAAACATTAAAGGGCACTAAAAGCCTAAGCTATAATTATAAGTTTAAGGGACATCGAGGATGTATTAAAAGAAAAGAAGTTTGTGGATATAAAAGAACTCGTCCTAAGCTAGGTCTATAAGGAGCTTAGAAACCTATTCGACCTAGAGAAGGTGTACTTAGTACCCCCTAGGAGGCCAGGGGTTAACCATAAAATCCCCCTTATTAAGGACACTCACGGCTGGGAGCCTACACTTTTATGGGGACCCTTATATGGGATATCCCGTGAGGAACTCTTAGTCCTAAAGAAAACACTAGAGGACCTACTAAATAAAGGGTTTATTCAAGCTAGCAACTCACCAGCTGTAACGGTCCAAGCACGTATATTGCAACTAGCTATAGCGACTACTACGAGTATCTTCAAGATAAGAGAAAAAAGGAGAAAATGTCTTCCGCCCCACAGGACCCGTTTACTCTAATTAGGCCTAAGGTTAATCCATCTTAGGTAAGCCGGGCTTAGGTAAGCGGAGTCCATAGCTAAAAAGCTGCGAAGCCTCCAAGAGGGCCCAGCCCATCATAATTACCCCCCCTCTCCCTCCTCCCCGTTCAGAGGGACTCGTCCATAACTAACCTCGTAATAATCCAAAACTACAATCTCCATTAATAACTCAATTAGTTCCCAAATAAACTCCACGTAACCCTTCCACTTAACCAAAACCTTCTAAGAACCACAAATCTTCTTAGCGCCCTGGATCTCTTCGACTTCGAATTCCTCTTTATCGTCTACTAATAAAGGCGGCGGTTAAGCATCATCTCGTTCTTATAATAATAATAGGTCAACTCCCATATACCTAATCAGGAATATATAAAAAATATTATAAATACCCGGCAGCGTATTAAGCCAGCAGGTATAGGATCCGACTATTTCTAACACAATATACTTCGCATTCATCTAATCCAACTTCTTAGATAATCTCTTAGAACGGACATTCTTAAGCCTTAACCAGACTTTGTCCCCTAGTTAAAACTAGTTAAAAGGCTAGCATCGTATATTTACCGAGGCTTCTTATCACTCTTAAGCGGAGGCCATCGCCGCTTATGCCCATTCAGAGGCCTCCTTTAACTTTGAGACTAGGGCCTCTGCCCAAGCTGCGGGGGTCTTTCCTTTAGTCCATAGAGTCTCCTTTACTCTAATCAGGTCAATATTATAGCCATGGGTAGTGAAGAAAAGGCTAAGGCCTATTAACGAGGTAACCCTATTATTAATAACCATTATCACTATTAGAAGTAGGTCGTCCTAATCATTTTAAGTATACAAAGTATAAGCTTGGAGGTAGGTTTCTATTACCTGGTTAACTCATTTTATGGTGTTATTTATCTCCGGGTAAAAAGCCGTAAATAAACGTTATTTTATCTATAATAGTTAACAGAGCCGTTTCCACATACGATTAGTAAATTGGGGGCCTCTGTCCAAAATAATAGCTCTTAGTGGTCCTTGGTATCTAATTAGGCCAAGTATTAACACCGTAACCACAACGTCCATCGTTATATCCTTAAGTAGCTCGAAAATCACGTTCTTAGATAGTTAGTCTATTACCACCATAATGTTCATTACTCCTATACGGTGGGTTAGTAGTAGCCCTATAATAAAGTCGACTAATATCTCTATTTAGACCTAATCAGGGACGGGTAAGGGCTTTAAAAGACCCCTCTTCTTATCCCACCATATATTACCCTGTCCATAAACATCGTAGTTCCTTATGAAGCGTCGGATATCCTGTAATAGGCCTGGCCAGTGAAAACGGCGGCTAATCAAAGCCTTTAATGCGTCTCTGCTGAGATGGCCACTAAGTGTTAAGTTGTAGAACTCTTAAATTAACCGGGTTTATAAGGGTTTATAATAAGGGACCCAGATCTTCTCCCTCTAAAGGAGTTTACCGTTATTATTTACTAAGTACTTTAATAGTATTATGGGTAACTTCTATTATAATAATAACTAATGGTCCCCCTTTTTTATAATTGTCCTAATTAGCTAATAACGATTATTTGATTATAGTCCTTTAGTCTAAGTGGACTTTAGGGGCTTTTTTTTAAAGGGGTTCAGGATAAGTTCTAACCGATTAGCCTTAGGATTATTGTCCTGATCTATATCGCCTGCTATAGTGCTTTCCACGGATTCCGTTATATCCATTTAATTCGTTTTAAGAATTGCCCGGTTTACTATAACCATGTTCTGTTTCCCCTTTAGGAGCTGTATCCTCCGTCCTTCTAGTTGATCATCTCACTGGGTATTAGGAACATTTTGTTTTCGTTTAAATAGTATATCGAGGATTATTACTTATTTGCTGGGTTAGAACTGGATTATGAAGTTATAATAGGATAGGAGCTCCGACCATCTAATCTGGTGTTCACTTAATTACCTTTTAGTTATAAAATACTTAAGGTTAAAGTGGTTAGTTAAGATAATAAACTCCTTTACACTCCTTAATTCGGAGTCCTAGTGTTCTAAACAGTAGACTATAATTAATAATTCCTTATTATGTATTAGGTAATTATATTCTGCTGGTAAGTTCTTCTGTGAAAAGAATGTAATAGGCCGTAAAATACCCTCGTTATTGTATTATAATAAAGCACCACCCACTATATAACCTAATAAGTTTATTTCTAGTATAATAGCTTAATTAGGATCCTAATGTGCTAATACGGGGGCACTAATTAGGAGGGCCTTTAACTTATTAAACGCTTTTATATACTCGTTACTCTATACGAATAGGACATCCCTTTTTATTAAAGTTATAAAGGGGTATATTAACCCTAAGAAGTCTAGTATAAATTAATAATAGTAATTTGTAAAATCAACGAAGGTACGGACTCTTTACACTGATCGGGGGACCTCTTATGTCTAGATGGCCTTAATTTTCTCTGGGTTAACGTGGATACCCTTCCCTGCATCGATGATGAACCCTAAGTATTTAACCCTTTTCGTCTTGAAGTCGTATTTATTAATATCGATTTATAAGCCGGTAATACCTAGACGACTTAAAACCTTTTTAATTTTCTCCTTATGATCAGCGAGTGAGTTATCTAAATAGATCAGAACGTCGTTAATATAAGTGGTATAGAATTCGTCTAGGAAGTCCCGTAAAGTGTGGTTAATATACCTCTAGAACGTAGTGGGGACCCCTGTTAAGCTAAAAGGAGTCACTATCTATTCGTATAAGCCGTATTTTGTTCTAAAGGCCGTTTTCTATTCATCGCTTTTTTTAACCCTAATCTTATAGAATACAGTAATAACATCTAATTTCGTCAGCCACTTAGCCTTAGTTAGGGCTCTCAGAGTTTCGCTAATCAGGGGTAAGGGATATCTATTTTTCTTGGTGATAGCGTTCAGAGCCTAGTAATCGACATAAAACCTTAATCCTCCCCCGGGTTTTCGAACAAATAGAACGGGTGATGAAGCAGGAGAACTACTAGCACAAATAAAGCCTTTATCCAGTAGTTCTATGAGGGTCCATCGAAGTACGATTAGCTCCTCCCTAGACATCCCATATAAGGGTCCCCATATAACTAGCTTGTTTTGCCCTGTTAAGTCTTTCTTGATGGGAATTGTATGGTCGATGTTGTTTTAATATGGTGGTAACTAATTAGCCTTATCTTGGTTAAAGATATATAAAAACTTATGGTAATACGTAGGGAGTTTCGTCCTCGGGTTTATTTTCATTTTTAGTGCTAGGGCTTTCTCGATATTGGCCAAACTTATAGAGAACGCGTTTAGGGTGGATATGCTAAGAGGGGTCTCTCTTCTCTTCTATGCCCGCCTAATCAGGGCTGAGAATACTAATCCAGTTTACTATTGGATTGGGAACTTTGGATCTTACCGGGCCTAACCCGGTTTCCTTTTTATTACCCAGTGGTCCATATCACTTATATACAAAGTACCTCACATTAAGTAAACCATAATATTATCGTTAATTATCTAGGACCTTCTAAGGATAACATCGTCTTCTTAGTTAAGAATAATATAAAAGAATAATCGGTGTCGTTTATAACCATCAATATTAATATTAGCGTAAGTGACGTAGCGGATTGCACCAGGAACTATAGTGGTAACTTATATCAAGTTCCAAAGTGTAATACTAATGTGTAGTAAATGGAGTTTCTTAGCGAAGGCGTCGCTAATCAGGGCGTATATCAAACATCCTATATCAATAAGGGCAATTATATAGCGTATCCCATTAATCCCAATATTAACGTAAAATAGGTCACAATCCATACTCTTTTTAACGACCTTCCATTCCTCCATAGCTTATTCCTCCTAATAACGACTTTCACCAGGAGTTACTCTTTTCCCGAGTCCTTAGAGTCCTAATCAAAACTAATATCTGTTTCACTATGCTCTTTGGTCTTCCCTTTCGAGGTTTTAGTCTCCTTATCTTTCCGGTCTCTAGGGCATCTCTATTATATATACCCCTTTTTACTATAATTATAGTATTTGCGGGTTTCCTCTTAGCTTAACCTTCTTCGGACTAGTTTATCCTTAACTATCCAGTTTACCTTAGTGGGTTCCCAATCCATCTAATCAGGTTAAGGTGATCCTATCCAATTATCCTATCCGGTTAGTAACTCAACTTTATTCTAGCTAGGTATTAGTGATCTCCTGTATTAACACTTACAATAAGCTTAATACAATTCACTATCTAACTCTAATCCTATTATTAGGAGCATCTAGGTGTATATAGTATAAGCCGTTAGTTTATTGATTACACTAATTAAAGGGGTTCTTATTATAATATTTAGAGCTCCTTTTAGGTAATTGATCCTAACGTTATCCAACTAATGTCCTCCTCCCACTTCTACGAACTCCTTTTCGAACTTAGGAAAGAAGTGGGCAAAACTCTCGTTCTCCTTTTAATATATTATTCTTAGTTGGTCAAGGGCTCGTACTTCTACGTTAAGGTCTACGTAGTAACCCTTTAAGTATTCCATAAATTGTTCAGGGTTCTTCGACCTATCAGCTCCTCCCTATAAATAATAGGCGCTCACCATAGCTTATATAGTGTTTTCCAGTTTAGAATAAATATAAGTAAATACTATTAATACTAAACTAAAAACTTTTTTATCCACACTTATCTTCCCTTTTATCTCAAAATACTATTATTAAAATCTCTTATGCAATCCATTAAACTTCGGTGAATCGGGGATCTAGTATCTTGGTTATCTAAGAGGTGGTGCATAGGCCTGATTGGGTGGGATCGGCGTTGTAGAGGGTATAGGGGCTTCGTGTAATGTTGAGGTTAAGTACCTGGGTTTTACTAGGGTTTATTATAGTATTCGAATCTGCTCTCGTTGGGCCTCTCGTTTAGCCACTTAGGTGGTCCACATCTCCTACAACTAGGCTAATAACTAACCGATCAACTACACCAGCTATTACGGGTTTCCGGATAAGTTGACGTTATCTTTTATCATAATACGGTTATTGTTCCTTTTATACATCTTTATTTAGCAGTGACCGTAGTATACTAATTAACGTTATTAAGGTACTCTACTATACGGAATACGTTCTTTCGAATTTATTAAAACCTCTTAGCCCTAATTAGACCTCACTAATTAACTTTAAACGTTCAGGGACCTTTAGGTTAACCCACTTAGAACTCTTTATTACTCCCACTAAGGTCGTAAACTTACTTTTTATCGATAATTATTTCCGTACTTAACGTACTCTTATTATCTCCAATAATACTAAGATCTTAAAAATAATATAACGGTCCAAGTACGTATATTATAACTAGTTATAGCGACTACTACGAGTATCTTTAAGATAAGAGAGAAAAGGAGAAAATGTTTTCCGCCCCATAGGACCCATTTGCTCTGATTAGGCCTAAGGTTGATCCGTCTTAGGTAAGCTGGGCTTAGGTAAGCGGAGTCCATGGCTGAGAGGCTGCGAAGCCTCCAAGAGGGCCCAGCCCGTCACACCAGCGGGTGCCCTAGTATTATTTATTAAGAAGCCTAATGGGGGAATTCGGTTCTATGTTAATTACTGAGCCCTTAATAATATTATAAAGAAGGACCGTTATCTACTACCACTTATATTAGAGACCCTCCGACGGGTAACCATTATATAATAGTATACGAAGTTTAATATTATAACTATGTTTTATAAAATTCGGATTATAGAAGAAGACGTCGAAAAAATAGTATTTCGTATAAAATATGAACTTTTTAAATAGTTAGTTTACCCCTTTAAATTCACTAGGGCCCCAACTATGTTCTAATAGTATATTAGTATAACTTTCTAAAACTTCTTAAATGACTTTGTTACTACTTATTTGGATGATGTCCTAATTTATACGTTTAAGTTAAAGAAGAAGTATGAAGAGAAGGTATAGGTGGTCCTCTGGCACCTAGCAGAGGCCGGACTACGACTAGACCCTAAGAAGTGTGCCTTTTCAGTCAAGACCGTGAAGATTGTAAAGGGGGTTAGAAGTTTCCTTGGGTTTGCGAATTATTATCGTATTTTTATACCCAATTATACTATTATTATTGAGCCCCTTATGAGGTTTATGAAGAAGTCGGCTGTGTTCTACTGGGGACCTAGTTAGGAAGAAGGATTCTAGGAGTTTAAGTGGTTATTTAGTATAGAGTTAGTACTTCGTTGTTTTAACCCTAAAGGAAAGATAATAATAGAGATAAATTGTTTAGGGTTTATTTTAGGTGGTACTCTTATATAAGAAGACTTTAATAAGTATTAATACCCTATTATGTTTTACTCATAGAAGTTATTATTAGCTGAGTATAATTACCTTATTTATAATAAGGAATTATTCGTTGTATTCGTGTATTTTAGGGCCTAGAGAGTAGAACTATGAAGTGTAGGTAATTTTAAGATTTTTATGGATTATAAAAGTTTTAAATACTTTATGAGGAAGTAGCGTTTTACTAAGAAGTAGAGTTGGTGAGTAGAAGAGTTAGCTTAATACGATTTTTATTTAGAGTATTAGTTAAGAAAGGAAGTAGTAGTCCCCGATGCCCTTTTTCGGAGGGAGTAGGATGCCCTTTAGGGTTAGGATAATAAGAGAGAATAGGGATGCGTATTCTAATTAATACTTAACTATATTATTCTTAAGGAAGGAACTGGTGCCCCCTAGGTGGGCTGTACCATAAACAATTTACTAATACTTTTATATATAATAGTATTTATGAATAATAGTGAATTATAAATACTTTAGGATTAGACTATTAAAGAAAATAGGTTATACCACTGAGCTTACGAGGTGGTGAAGTAGAGATAACGCAGCTTCCCACTAGAGTTATAGTTGAAGGGCTAGATTACGGAATATGTGATTGATAAGTAGTAGAGGTTGATGTTCTAGGACGAAGTATGGGTTCCCGGAGGAAGACATAATGATGACCCTTCAAGCCTACTATGAACAAGGGTTATATAGGAGTACTACGATTCTAGTATTAGTGGTTACCCAGGGAAGTAGATAGCGAGGATGAGTGGTAGGTAGAGGAGATTTACGTTATTAAATGGAAGATGGTGGGTAGAGGGAGAAGACGTGAAGCCCTGGTGAAGTGGGAGGGTTATATTAACCCTACGTGGGAGCTAGCCGGTGTTGTAGAGGAAACGGAGGCGCTGGACCGTTACGAGGAGTGTTATGGGTTGATATTGGAGAACGACGGGGACGCGGCGTATGCGTAGGTGCCCCCTAGGAGGCTAGCTAGGAATTAGAGGCTGTGCGGGGGGAGGAGGGGGTTAGTGTCATAGGCTGAACCCGGTGGTTATGCCCGGGTTATGCCTGTGCTCGCACTGGTGTCCCACCGGTGCTCCACTAGTGTCCACCCCCTAAGAAGCAGAGATTTCGCGCTATATCATAGTTTACCCTTTTCCTCTTCAGCTTGAAATAAACAGTATTTGGCTACCTTTTGGTTGAGACAAGGCCTAGGACCAGCCCTTCGCAATTTCGCGCCATATCGTAGTTTACCCTTTTCCTCTTCAACTTAAAATAAACAATATTTAGTTACTATTTAGTTAAAATAAGGCCTAGGACTAGCTTTTCGTATATTTTAAGCTTAGTTTTATTTATTATATAAAAACTATTAAGTTAAGCTTAGTTCCTTATTAGTTATAAAGTGGAATCTGTCGGATTCAAGGGTCAATTCGTGATATATTCAATTGTGTGTAATTGTTCTTGTTCTCCCTGTTCTTCAGGGGCGAACTTAGCCCTTAAGGTGGCTGGTTCAAGGGCGCATTTCGGCCCATCATTATTCTGCGCCGCGCGCGGCCTTCGAGCACGCCGGAAGCGTACTAGGCGCTTGGTACAGCGGATTCGACAGAATCCTAGGTTAAGTATGGCTCCCTAATAATAAATTGATGAATGTTAGACGCTGGGTAAAGTGCAGCTCCTCACTAATTAAAAAGAGGGTACTAGCCAGTATAATAGCTGACGAACTGCAAGCCCAACTGTAGTTAACCTTAAACGAGGTCCTCGGGCCCCTATAAGTGAGGATTACTAAGCTCTCTAATGAGCTAGAGCAAAGCCGAGGTTGAGGAGTAACGTTACCGACTCCTATAAAAGATGCAGGTACCGAAGCCCCGCCAATAGGTAACCGCCACCTCGTAATAAAAACACTAATACACTATAAACCGTTACTAATACCCTTAAAATTCTCAGGGAAATAAAAGGATTACCTTTCTTAAATATAGTAAATAAGGGATAAAATCACTATAAATAGTGTTCTACCCTATTAACCAGGAATTATAGTACTTAGTTAACTCCTATCTAAACACTAATCCCTAATAAGTAGTTGCTACGTTTTATATAACTGGAAGGCCTAAAAGTTAACGTAATCCCAAAGATTTTATATCCTACTTCGATAAGACTTACCAAAACCCAAATACTTAACACTAAACCATAACCTAGTTATAAACTTTTTATTAAAAAAATAACAAGAAGCTAGTTACTTTTTTACCGAAGTTTAAATAAATAATAATAAATATAAGAGGAGGTATAATATACATAATAAGTGAGCGGCGCAGACAAGCGAGTGGTGCACTGGACTACGACTATGTGACTATTCGTTATATTAATTTAATAATAACATAACATGGTTCATCATGGAGCGGGACACCATCATCGACTAGGACACCTTTCCCACCTTCATCATTAACAACTTCCATATTTCAACTAAAATTAATTAAATTAATTATAACTACTTAGAATCACTTGAACTACTTATTTCCATAACCTCTGGACAGGTTCTTGTGTTATAGCTGGTCTTGTAACAGATATTACAATGTCGTGGACCTGTCCGACGACGCTTTGATGACCCCTTGTTTTCCTCCTTTTTATGCCCTTCCTCTTTAATAATACCCTTTTTAGTTATAGTATCCCTTACCTAAGACCCTTTTAATGCCCCTCTATCCTATAGTCTAGTTCTTTTAGCTTTATGGTGTTTACTAAGGGCCGTATTTACATCTTAAAGATGGCGTAGCTCTTCTTTTATAAGGGTAGTTATATGGGAAATATATTATAAACCTTTTAAAAGCTTATTGGTAACTTTATAAATTGGCGTCGGTAAACTTCCCTGATGTTTAGAAATTCTTTTTTTTATAAGTGAAGACTAAGAGATAGCCTTATTAGTGGTTTAAGGTATCTTAGAAACCCAAGGGTTAGGTAGCCTGATAGGGGTGTTCGGGGTTATTAGTGTCCGTAATTGTATATTTAACTTAGAAAGGTTAGTTTAAGGGTTATAAGGAATAAACCCAGCCCCTCTGAAACCCCCATAGACGTTTTCCTGGGTAAAGGTTTAAAGGAATGCGGCCTTAAATACGAGGAAGAACTCGGGCTTAGTGATGTGGGTAATCCGGGCCTTAATAAAATGCTCAATCTGAGAACCATATCTCAACTTCAATACACTATAATAGTTAATGTTAAGAGGTTAGGTTAAATGTGATAAATAAGTAAATAAGTAAATAATTATAATCTTATTCTTTTTGTAATACTCCTCGAAATTGTTATTAACGTAGCTTTTATAGCTATCGACGACTAGTATCCGATATATGCCTTTTAATTACTATTTTAAGTGTTTATCGAAATACTAAAGCTATTAGAGGGTAATCTCGTTATCGGTCTATCCATTAGAAGTTATTTTAGCTACCCAGTTATCCGGAATCTAAACCTCGGAGTACTAACTCGCAAAGTGGAAGTGGCCCTAAACCACTAAAAAAGGCGGCATCGTATAACCATCACCAATAATACAACAAATCACCATTACCCATTTTCTATTACTAAGTTTAACTTTTTTTAATTTCCTAATCCGATTAGAATATATAATAATTATTCTAAGCCGGATTATACTTATTATAAAACTGGTCTTATTAAAATTATAGAAATCTTTGTTTATGATACCGTATTTTAATTATATATTAGCCATAAGTCGAAACCAAAGCTTAATAATCATAGGATCTTCGCAGAGGCCTCTTTAATAGTTATAGATGCGAGAAAATCGCGTCTTAAGCTCTGGGCATTGTTGAACAAAGTGTTCTATCCAGCACTTCCCAACTAGTCGGGAAGTACACTTCCGGAATAGTGTATTAACTATATTTTCCATATTCACGCGTCGGGGCGAGAATCTTCGAGAATCCAGGTCAATAATATATTAAACAATTACCTCCTCCTCGGTCTCTATTAAATTCAATTATGCGTTAGTACTATCGGTTTTAGTAGTTCGACCGTTTATTCTAGTGTAGAGGGTAATTTTAGGAACATTATAAATGATCACTATGCATTGGATACTTAATTATGGAATTAATTGAATTGTTTTAATTATTAGATTAATCCTATTTTCGGATAAGGTATTAGGTATTATATAGTGGAAGAAAAGACGTATTAAAGTGGGAGGATGATGAAGGTGGGAAAAGTGTCCCGGTCGATGATGGTGTTCCGCTCGATGATGAACCACGTTATTGATTTAATTAAAATTACTCGGAATCGTTTTCCTAAGATGTCTCTACTTTTACTAGATACGTTTATAAATTATAGCCGGGGTTACTGTAAATACCATATCACCTTTACTTTGTTTCCGTTCTTAGTTTATGATTGTTATTTTGTTATTTTTTATGACCTGTGTATTTACCTTATTTTAGAAATAAATGTTTTATAGCTTATTCATAATAAGACGTTTTTTAGAGATGTGTTTTTTTAGCTTTCTGATGTTAATTAAGTAGTGAATTCTTTTTAAAGGATTTGGTTTTTTAATTTTATAAGAGTATAGTAATATATGTAACGGTCCAAGCACGTATATTGCAACTAGCTATGGCGACTACTACGAGTATCTTCAAGATAAGGAGAAAGGAAGGAAAAGTCTGCTGCCCCACAAATCCGTTGGGTCCTGATCAGGTCTGCCTGGGCCTGATCAGGCTTAGGAAGCAGCGGTTGGCGTTGAACATGGCCGAGTGGTTCCGAGGCCTCTGATCGGGCCTTGGCCCGTGACAATATATGATTCTCCGAGTACTCTTTAATAATTATTTAATAATTTAGATAATAGTTATCGGGGAGTTATTTTGATGATAGTTGATTTACGTTTTGATGAGTTTTAATTAAGAATTTGTTTTTATTAGGTTATTTAGTGTTTTAGAAACTTAAGGGGTGGGTATTTGAAAAAGTAATCCGGAAAGTAATAGGGTATAGAATTTAATATCCAGTTTAAAAATAATATTCTCTAGGTTTATTAGAATTAATTTAAAACTTTTAAAACCTTTTTAAATATTTTCTTTTATAATAAATATTATGAATATTATTAAAAACGTAGAAAATAAGTCCTCTTTGCTAATATGGGTTATATTAGTTTATATCTTTAACTTAATTTCTTTCTTATATGCAATTTTAAGGGAACTAAAACATCCTACATTTAGAGGTTAGAGTATATAGGAGGAATGGAAGGGTATATAAAGTATAATAATATTATTTTCCTTATAAAATAGTTTAAAATTTATTAAATAGTGATTTTTATACTTATCTAAGATAAAAAAACGATGTGTATTTATAGTTTTTAATTTAAAATATTTATTAAAATACTAGATTTATTTTAAACTTCTCTTTTTTATAGTCTAGCTATTATTAGACGTAGTGATAACCTAATTTTAAGGTAGAGAGTTCTCTTTATATTAGGTCGAAAGTGATATTTACTTATAATAATAATAAACGGTGGGATCACCTAACTTTGAGAATTAATTCCCTAAATAACCGTAACCTATTCCCGGTTTCTAAGCTAAGCATTTTTAGCCCTAGAACGTCTTTTAGTATTTATTACAATTATACCTAATAAAATAATACCCATTATAAAACTAACTTTATTAAAATTATAAATATTATACTCTTAAATCCTATACTTAGTAATTGTATTATGTATTAGTATAAATTAACTACAAATAATATCTGGATTTTCGTATAAGGCTTTCTTATAATTATACCTTTAAGAAAACGTATTCTAAGTTATGGTTATCGTTTAATAAAGTTGGAAACTTATTACTTACTAACCAGTAGCGCATCGTAATCCCCGAATAATTAATTAACTATATCTTCCACTTTAGAAAACCGGGGAGGAAATAATCGTAAATCTAAGTTGAGTATATAATTAATAATTAATAACTCTTCTAATTTGGTTAAATTCCAAAAATTAAGTATACTATTACATCATAAAGTTCTTCTTTTAAGATATATACGTAAAGTAAATTCTAACACAGAATTGTTATTTAAAGGTAGTATTGTCTTTCGTGGAGAAACGCGTATATGAAAGTTAACGGTCGTTTGGTCGTGGTCCAGTGCCCCGCTCGCTTGTCTGCGCCGCTCGCTTATCATGTACGTTATTAGGTATATTATATTAACCTTAAGACACTTTGGATAATTAATTCCTATTCTCTCATAAAATCATCCTTTCCCTTTTCTTATATTTTCTCCTACTTCCTCTAATTCTAAGTATTTACCACTTCCTTTGTCTTATATAATGTTGCGTAGCTCTGCATCTTTGTGAAGGATGTGCAGCTTGTGCATTCCCTTGTAAACCATAGTAACCTTATCGATAATATTGGCCTTGGTAATTTAGTGGATAGTATTAAACAGAGGCAACCCAACCCAGCCAAGGAGCAAAAAGTGCTCAAAGACCCCACTATTATAGTAATATAGTAGGATCAGATCTATCCTACCAAAGCATGCAGGTACGTATGTCCCCTAGATGGGCTTTAGTTGATCGTATAAATTGTTCTCGTGTTATAGGTAAATAAGATCAATCATCTCAACACCTTTGGTAATAAGGGTGTAACCGCAGGATAATAGCTATACCTTGAAGAGTGCTCTAATCGACCCGGATAAGTAGAGCAGCATAGTATCCGTATCACGGCCATAGTCTTATACTAGTTAAGTATGGACAAGTTAGAGGAATTACTTTTATTTAATGTGTTGGTGTCTATGATCTGGGAAATTTGGATAGGCCTTATCTATTAGTATACCACGGGATAATTCGTTAAGGGAAAATTCGACTAGTTGGGTTTATTGTGTCGCTTTGTATGATTAAAGAGTAGTTAGTAACGACCTAAATAGCAAAGTTAAGAGAGTGATAAGCCTCGAAATAGGCCTAAAGTGTTTGTATTTGTGATGTTTTTGTAAGTTCTTCAGCTTCCTCGCATTGGCGTTGTTCTTCTTCGCGTCAGCGTTCAGCTTCCTCACGTAGGTGCTGTTCTTCATGAAGTTGCTGACGTAGTTTGGCAAGCTCGGCCTCCATTGTGGTGGGGAAAAGGGAGTAAAAGGAATACCAAGATCCTCATGCCGATTGTTTGACAGTAATGAACGCGGATGTGATGGGCTGTATAGGCGGGAGGTGATGTGGGGGCTGCTGAGTGATTAGCTAATTTGCTTTGAGACTTGTTGAGCAAATCACCAGCCCCAAATCGGGCTGACGTTAAGTTAAGCCTGAGGTGTATGACCCTTTACAACCACCCACAAGCTCATCCTAACAATATAGTTGTTCCACTTAACCCTAGAATTAATCACAGTCGGCAAAGTGCTCATGCTAGAAGGAGCCCACTCGTATGAGGGACATTTTGTCATCATTGGGGTGACCACAGGGATATGCAACTGCTAGTTAAGGCTGTAGTGTATTGCAGCATTGTGTGGCGGTGGTTTGAGGTAGTGGTACCTGTCTTAACCTGGTGTTACCACACAAAAATAAGTACCCTTTGGTAGGGAACCTGCACAGAATCAACAGCCATTTTGTCACCCGCCTGCCCTGAAAGCTGACCGTCGGGCCCATATGCCAGGGACTAAAATTCTAGTCTGGCTATAGTGAGTCTTTCCTCCTGGATCAGCTCAAAAACAAACTTGAACGCTGTCGAGACGTCCTGTTGGATGAACTCAAGGGCCCCAAGGGCGCGGAGCAGCTGCTGGGCCTGCTGTGCACAGCGCCCATAAGGCTGTAAGATATGCTGTTTGTTTGAAAAAAGGTTTAATGTTGATTAATTGACAACAGCCGTTATTTATGTGGTTAAATTGAAATGAAAGGTGGTAACCAAATAACTGCATGCTCGACCGTGCTCGACCGCCGAGTCCAGCCTTTTAAACGATGTCTTCGACAGCGGGGAACACAGTGATTGAATACCGCCTACACGCGTTATCGCGACCCCGCATCCGCAGCCCCGTGTCCCATCCGAGGCAGTCCCACACCTGTGGTACATTCAGAACTGGCCCCGGGCGAGAAGCAGGGAAGACCTGGCCAACGGGCTTGCCGTGGGCGAGATTGAGTGTGATCCAGTGCGCAACTGAATGTACGTACAGTGGTTGGCCCACAGAGAGGCAAGCAAAAGTGGACGGAGGACACGATTGCAAGTAGTCCTAGATCTAGAATCAGAAGCCAAACAATGCGCGTGGATCAAGGTGGAGTGCCGCTTCGTGGCAGGGTGTAGTGTATGGTGGTTGGGGTATCCAATCCGGTGCGGGGGTGAGATCGTTGGGGGCGACAGCATCCATGGTAATTCTCGTAATTCTACTGTTCCAGCTATGACTGAGGCCAATATTACCAAGACTGTATATCTACTGTTCTCTACGTGGAAGCTGTCTTAATCTATTGGTCCAGCTTCCTAGCGGTAAGCGTTACCCCAGGCCCGAAACGATCATTGAATTGCTTAGCGTTCTTTAGTCCTGTCGAAGTCGTCGACGTAGTAAATGATGGGACGTGGCAAGTGTCTTGTGCTTCTTTGGACGATCTCAAGTGCTGCGTATCCAACTGTGTGAGAGCTTCTATAGACTTCTGCACCGTCTCGTTTGTAACTTGCCCGCCAAAGTGTCGAGACCGTCCGCTAAGATTAAGCCGCCGCGCTGTAACGAGGTCGTTGACTGTTGAGACTGAAAAGGCGTAGGCGTTATCCGCCAACGTGAGGTCTTCAAAGACGTTGCTTCGCTCGTTGGCTAGCTCGCCAGCTTCGGACACGATTCGTATGCACTGGCGGAGGCTCTCCTTCGTCTGCTGGAGGCGTTCCAGCTGCGATGCGACGGGCTCAGACATCGCCTCTTTCAGAGACATCGCCTCCAGGTTGCTGCTGATGAGTGCCTCGTGGGTTTGAAGACGGGCCACGAGCGACTGGATGGACCGCCCAGCTTCACTCAGGCCGGTCTTGATGTGTTTGTGTGCCGATGGACGCCCTGAAAACTGAATATGCTCCGTTGACGCCGATTCGAATTGCACTATCTGGGCTGACAACTGGGCGCACATATCGAGACCTTGTTGCGTGCTCTCCTTTTCTTCCAGCATTGCCTGCCACTCTAATGCAACATCGTCAACAGCCGAGGCGTCCCCAGCCTTAAGGCGGTCGATCTTCTCCTGCAGGTCTTTGAGATGCGCACTCAAGTCGCTTGTAGTATCGGAGATCATGTCCTTGTAATCTTCAAGGACCTCGGGTGATATAGCGGCGATGCGTCTGGAAGAACTATAGCGTAAGAGAGGCGTTTATACCGAGGCATCTTCACTTACAGGTTTGCATTCGCAAGAGCAATGTTAATGGTAGACTTGTGTGCGGCTAGCATGGCCCTGAAGTCGTTGATATCTCCTTGGAGATATCTCTGCGTGATCCAATCCCGCACGCTCGAATGCGATCTATCGTTGGAATGCTTCGTGCATCGAGCTATGATTTTTCCATACTCTTCGCAAGCTTTGCCGCAGCGCTCAAGGGGACGCTGGAGAGATTGGAAGTCGAGGCTTGGGTTGCTGGCAATAGTCTCGAGGAGTGAGCTCAAAACCCCAGTCAAATCGCCGACTTCTGCTTTGAGCGCTCGGGCGTCCTTGTTCTGGCTCTGCAAGCCACGGATGATTCCGTGGAGTGTCGTGCAGGACTTGAGGGCAAAGCCGCCCACTGCCAGAATGCCGGTCGTGACGCTGAGTGGGTCTGCCATGAAGTAGTATCTTCGGCTGTACTGACGGCGAATATGATTCTTGGAGTGAGAAGTAAATAGTAATAGAAGTACCGTCTTATAAGGTAAAACTAGTCAGCCGGCGTCTGGCACGCATTGAAAGCCTTCACTTGCAAGCCCGAAAGAGGGGTCGGCGGCTGATGAAACAAGCTATCTGCAGGATGCGGGGAGACTTGCTTGTTGCTTAAGGCGGTGGTGAGCGGCAGAACTTAGTATGTATGATGTAATCTTGTGGGAAGATAAGCCTGACACACAGCGCTCGGCCGATTCTATCTGAACTGAAGCCGAACGCCAGCTGTGGCGTAAACCCTAACTGCCGGTCTTGGCTTTGGCTCTAGCTTAACAACATCCATCACAAGGACCATCACCAGTTCGGAAGCAAGTTCCTCTATCAGGAAGTTGTGGACCATTCGGACGCAAGTCCTGGGATCATGATTTAAAGTAATTTCTTCTGGACTTTGGTCTATCGCACTGTAATACGTATGTGTGGTTCCCTCCCCTGTCGTCCTGATCGGCTTCCTGGCTCTCCGGACGACGCTCTGTGCTTCGCTGCAAGTCGCTGCCATGCTCATAATTCCGCGGGCTCCCTCGCCCTTCTTGTAATGTACATACGTAATATTTCCTCCTTTGGCCCCCAACCTCGTCGCTAAGTTCATGATTATGCCGGTTTATCTCGGCATGTGTTCTTCTGGCCTAAACCTGACGCCCGAGACTTAATGGTGCTCGCGGCGCAGTCATCACCGGGCCTGGTGCTGGGAGATCGAAGAACCTAGGTAAATCTCTCTGGGGACAACGCGGGACTCGGGCCACACGGGCTGGTCCTTTGAGGGGACCCCTGGGGATGGTCGTGCCAGTGCCTGGCTGTGATTAAGGCGTATGCCCCCCCGTGGGGGAAGTGGCCGTTGATGACGCCAATCCGCTTTGGAGGGGGGCTAGGCGCCGCCGCCGTGGGGATGCCGGGCATGCGCCCGGCGGGTGTGGAGTTCTTTAACCAGTGCGGGCAGTCCTCAAGCATGCGGTCTGTGGTCAGGATTAAGGTACAGCTCGTCTGTACAGACGACGGGTGTCAGTGACAATGTGTAGAGAGAGGTTAATCATCCATACTTACCTTCGGGTCATCGCGGGGGAGGCATCCACACCAGCCGTAGAGGGTCAAGTTCCGCATATCAATTAGACGGTGAAAGTTGGGCTTCTTAGAAGGCTAGGGCCCACGCTGGGGAAACCAGATATAGATCTGGAGGTTAGCGGCTTTAATGAAACCGGGCTGTTTATTGCTATGGAAAATAGCATTATATAGAAAGGCGAGGTCGGCCTGGTTAGCGAACTATTAGATGTTTAGGAGGTAACACTTAGCGGGGTTACTGAAGTCGAAGGTGTTACCCACTGCCCTGAAAGGAGAAATCATCAGGCGCTGCTCCTTCCCTGTGGTGGTGGTATCGAGGACATCGATATAGGTCCTGAGCGTCTTGTGGTCGGGGTCGTCATGGGGAAGGATACCGGGTTTGACCAACATAGGGCGGATAGCACAGGGTATATTCTCGGCGGGCTTCTGGTTAGCCGCCGGCTTGGGATTCGCAGCAGCAGCAGACATGTTGCCCAAGAGACGGTAACCAGTTAGCGAGGAAGGGAGCTGCGTCGTTGGATTATCCCTTGGCGGTCGGGAGCGGTCGGTCGGTACGTACAAAGGAGAGAGAAGGTAGCTCGGCTAGGTATTAAAAATAGTTTTAAGAGATAGAAGGAAGAGTAGGCAGCTTTTTTTTCCTGCTGGTAGTGTAGGAGGAAGAGAAGAGAAGGCGCGAGATGCTAAATTGCCATTACAAACAGGCAACAACAGCTTTTGATGGATGTTTGAAGCGGACATCACAGCAGCCTCTGACTTCCAAATAATGAGGACCTGTGCAAAAGAGGGAGCGACATATGCGCATAACTGCATGGTCGTCCCTCTGCACAGAAGCCATTGGGGAATCCCCGGTACCGACTTTGTTTAAGATGCCGGGTTGAGTAGCTGACCGCGTGAGATAGAGCTACTTGTCGAGCCAGTCACTGAGTTGTCCAGATGTCGCAGGATGGTAGTTGTTCGAAGTCCTTCCAAGCCACAACATAATTGGCCAATCCACACGGTACGAAAAGACCCACAATGTCAGGTGAAAATGTGACCTGACATTGTGGGTCTCTACCCTGACGCTGGCAGATGGCGACAGGACTTCCGTCTCTCTCACCTTGTTGCCTTGGCTTCTGCTAATACTAAGCAGCTATCCAAGTATCTCACGGCGGCGGTGCTAGTGTGGTTCACTATTTATGGATCACCGCCCAAAAAGGATACATTAACTTTGGTTAGATATTACGCTTAATACGTTAAGAATGGAATGATTGGATGGTTGACCCGTAACGCTATACCGGGGGCCGGTGGTGATATGTTATTCTCAGGCCTGGCCAGACGGTTTTCTTCAATTCGGGCACAATTCACCTTATTTTCCGGGTACGTAATAAGCAAAATTTAGCCCTTGGAGGTCACATCCTCCAGTGGTCGTCTGTTAAAAGATGGCTGCAAGTTGTTATCGAATAAGTGCGAAACCCAAAGGTCACCAACGAAGACATGAATGGTAGTGTACCTACGTACGTTCAGGCGGTAGTAAGGCTTGTCACAGCGCGGGTTAAATGTGGTAGAGTGGACGAGCTTGGAGGCAATGAAGCTGTCGCGAGATTTTTTGCTTCTGTAAATGTAATGTTATCTTAATGCTGACAGTCTCAGAGGCTAATGTAATTAGGAGTTCGAAGTAATTTATCGACGGAAGCGGCGGGTGGCTAGATGATGCGGTGAGGGTCAGTTTTGCACCCTAGCATTTCTCAGCTTGGCTTTTGGGATACTACTTGGTATGGAGATTCTTTTTTCCGGGGTTACTCAGCTCAACATCCTGTTGCCTAAAAGTCGCGTCATGTCGCGTCGCAGTGCTCTGCTTGGTTTTCTTTCTCATCATCCACTCAACTACTCCAGCCAGCACTCATACCTCCGTTAGCGACCTCAACCATTCACATCGTTGAAACTTTACCGAACCTTAGTTTTACCACTATATGATGGATTCTTCTCAGCTTCAGGTTCATTCTTGTGATATGTGCCCTCGGCTTGAGCTAGAAGTTGACGTGGAGGATAACATATTGATCACCTTGCCGTTCTTTCAAGTGGCCGCCTCCGCCATCAACGGATGCGATTTCCTCTTGGGGCGTTTCGAACGCCTTTTGTCATATTTGTCGTGGATGGACCCTGATGACGACTATCTACTGTGGGATCCAGTTAATTGGATGAAATTCTCACTGTATATTATGAATTCTCTGAATGATGGGTGTTGCGCGGTGTATTGTGATTGGCAATGGCCTGGTGGATCTTGGAACCCCGTAACTGAAGACAACCTACTCGCGTTTACAAGGATAGGTAGGTTTGTTGCTATCCCTCGTAGAAATAGTTTGTTAACATAATAAAACAAGACGACATGAAGGATCTCGTCCGAACTCGACCGCCGAACCAACATCCATTTTCCAATGAGAACGTACAGTGGATGAACTCCTGCTTACAGAAGTGTCAAAACGAGCATGACGTATGCAATAACTTCAGGAGGCAGGCGCAATCTCTCAAGCAGCCCAGGTACCTGCTCGATCTGGGTTCCTATGATTATGGGCAAGTTCGGTTGGTAGAGCTAGGAAAGATTACGGACTTTACTATCTTGAGTTACTGTTGGGGTGAACCGCCGCATTACACAACAACCTCGGAAAGCATACAGTATCACCTGGGTGGGTTTTCTGTCCGGCACCTTCCCAAGACGATTCGAGATGCCATAGAGGTTACTCTAGCTCTCGGTTTGCGATATCTTTGGGTAGATGTACTCTGTATCCTTCAGGACCAAGACGAGCAGATTATTCAGAACGAGGTGCGCATCGCGCTAGACTTCTACGCCGGGGCGACAATTGTTATAGGGGCCGCCTCCGCGTCGCACAGCAACGCCGGGTTCTTGGCACCTCGAGATCTGCCGTATCGCGAGTATGAGCTCCCTATTGCTCTGAAAGATGGAGACAAGACAACAGATCGCCGTCTTAGCCTTTTAGAACGAGCATTCGACAAAAAGCCAGAGCCGATGGATAAAAGGGTGTGGACGTTCCCAGAAGCCAAGAATGCGTTATGCGTTTTGCGCTTTGAGTCTGAAAGAGTCGCATGGAAATGCCAGCAGACGAACCTTGCAGATAGCGACATTGATGAGCTATCAAGCTCAGATAAGGTCTGCTTCAGTACTTCTCCCTTTGATGGTTCGAGGTTCATGCTCCGAAACACAGGAGTTGATGACCCTGAAATGCATCTGGCAAACTGGTTCCAGTTAGTTAAGGATTACTCTATGCGTCAAAGTGGGAGATTAGCTGACAAGTTGCTCTCCTTTGATTGCACTGTCCCCCAAGTCATGGCGGAGACCATAGGCTGTGATCTGATGGAGTATAAAGCCGGGTTGTGGATGAGAGATATGCCGAGACAACTTCTATGGTGCCGCGACTGCCATTATGAGAATAACAGTACAACTAGCAGTTCTTCAGACACGATACTAACGCCGTCATGGTCGTGGGCTAAGATACGATCACCGATTACCTGGCTGGATAAGAATTACCTCGACTGGGATGACCATACCCTGGAAGTTGTCAGCTGTGTCGGGGGGAGGCAGTTGATTGTAAAGGGATATGTCTTGAACACTTTGTGGGATGGACGAAAAATGGTCTCAGCCACATCTCGTGGCGAGGCAGACAGAGCATGGCGTGCGGCCTTAGGGCCAACTGCCAGAAGCAGAAGTCGGTCGCCCTCTGGAATACGGCATGCATATACTAAATGCCAACAAGGGGAACAGTATTCTCCATGACCAATAAAAGTGGTCTGGGATGAGCCATTACGGCCAATGCGGCAAAAGGTGAGGTGTTTGGAAATCCGATCAAGTGTTAAAACTACCGGCCGATCTTATGGGATCGTCCTCACTTGTGACGGTAGCAACACGTCGAGGAGACTGGGTTACTTCAAGTTTCAGCACGAGGAAATGGATTGGAATTGGCTTCACCAGAGAAGGCGGAGGACGATATTTATCAACTGAAGACACATCATCATGTAGAGTTCAGCTCCGAGCAAAATATTCGATACTTCAGACGCAATATACAATTAGATTATTTTGTGCAGCAGTACCAGATCTCCCTTAACTTTCCACACTTCAGTGACTCAAACAGATTCCTTTAGCCTATGCGACTTTTAAATACGTATTATGGTCCGTAACCAGCTGATTAGAGCTCTTACGCAGCAAGCCATTCAGCGTGGTTCATCAGGTTACAGCAGAGGTTTGACGACAATGCATTGATCATCCATAACATTCTCCTGGAATTCGAGGTCAGTTGTGGTGATAGACTGTGCATTTCCATATGTGTGGTCTCCAGTATTACTCGGTCTGGAGCTCGTCGACGCCTGGCTTTTGTTGGGAGACAGTTAGAAATGAATGACATCGACGACAAAATCATCAGCCACTTCCTATACATCAAACAGAACCTGCCCCAGTAATTGCAACGGCAATAGGAGTGATTCTGGAATCGGTGCTTCAGTGCTGGCGTTTGCGTCGTGCAAGCTCCCGCTACTTCGATATCGGGCTTTACGAGACATGCGTTGACAATCAACCGCGCCTGCGCCATGCCGATCTACCGCCACCGGGTGCTAATATCCTCTCCCTAATATGGAACATCAGTGCCGATTGACGTTAACATTACCCGCTCTGGCTGGCACTGTGCTCGGGTTGAAGTGACCACGAGCAAGCGGAGAATCCACCGTCTGCAAGACGCTGTTGTCTCTGGACGCCTGCCGTTGATGACTCTCCTGTGTATTTTCGGCCCGCAGCAGTCCTGCCCAGGAGCCCGGTTCTAAACGCCACTTGTTCTGACGACACATACGTACTTCGGCCCCTAATCCGTTTGCTGCTGATTGATCTTCCAGAGGAGTTGCCGGTAGTACCCACAAAGATCTACTTCGCAGGCGGTAGATAATGTGATAGCTGTAATATCCCGGGAAGTCGTTGTTATCCCGTTGTTGAACTGCGGCGGCCAACTTTCAGCTAACTGACATCAGCAAGTGCTAGTGAGCGTAATACGTGGCTGGATATTTAACTAAGACGGGATAGTAAATACATAGACTGCTAGGGATTACCGTATGTCGGATTGGGTATAGCAATACACAGGTCGCCCATGCTCGGAACCCTCTCTTAGCCTACCAATTACTTAACTAATCGTCGGCCTTATCTTTGTTGTCCTCGCTATCACACTAGCCCAATGCCTGAAGCAACTTGTGCCTCGGGTCCAGCTTTTGGATGAGACGCGTCGCCGGGCCGATCTCGCCCTCGTGTTCGATTTTGTAGTCGAGGAAACGCCCAGCCTGACGTGACCGTAAGCGCCTGTTAACAATTAGGCTCTTCTTAAACGTCTTACCGAACAGTATCGCAGCTTCGAACTGCTAATTACGCTAAGCCAGGGAGTGAGCGTTGCCTGTCGGCTGGGTGTTAGTATATTTGTGTATATATTTAATAGCCAAAGGAATAACTCTCACTTAACTTGGCTGTGATAATACGAATTCTGAGCTTCCCATTATCTGTGATGGATTCGGGCCCGGTCTGAATATAGCATTCTCTTATCGCCCCACTAGCACACCACGGGTTTACAACCTGATCGCTCTGGTCTTGCGATGTGTGGACAGAACATATCCTGGAAGGCAGAGCGGCGGTGTAGGACTGAGGCCGTTGCGCTGTATCTATTGGTGCTTGGTGTTTTCGACCCGTAGGAACCTCCCATTATTTCGGTGCTGTCCCGCAAGCCGCCGATACGTTGCGTCACGCCCCTTCAAACGGCCGACGGCGCAGACCGAGACATTTGAACCTAATATGGGAAGGTTGTTATTAAAAGAAGATGGCTGGGTGCTCTTGGCCGTTGTATGGACCTCCTATCTCACGCTTCACACCGGAACCTTGTAGATACCGTGTCTCATACCTCCCAGTCAGCTACTAAACAAACGCGCACACACCCACACTCAGTACTATACACACCACTCACCTCCAAGCTGGTCTATAGTATGTACTCATAGTTTTAACACTCGTTACCTATCCAATTTTGTTCCTCATTTTTAGTTATAATTGCTATAAGAATTCTTTTTTATAGCGTCGTCTAAAAGTATATTAGTAATTATCCAGTTTACTTAAATAATTCGCTGTGAATCTTTATCCCCATGAGAAACAGCCTCCTATAATAGTGCCCGTACCTCTTATCTTGTTTGCAAAACTGTTTTCTATAACTTAATTAATAGAGTGGTATATAGCATATCAGTATACGATAGCGGGAAATATAATAGATTTAGTGGCGTGGATGTTAAACCCAGCTCACTAGGCTTTATAATACAAAGAGTAATAAGGATACTATAGACCTTTAGCGTTGCTTGGTTTTATGTTAGTAGAGGACGGGAAATAGTAAAGAGAGCAACGGAGATAATGACAGTAGTGTTACGACCCGTTGGTCATGACGGAGCCAGGAAGCAGCCCCGCAGGCACCTAGCGGCCACAAAAAGGATTTATCCAGGAAACACGGGAATAACAGGTTACCTTGGAACGGAAGAACTATATTATAAATCACATAATAATAAGAAAAAACCGATATATAATAAGTGGTCCCTAAATAAGAACCAACGCACCAAGGATCGGTCTTAAACGAGAACCGACTTTAGGATATTAGTCCCAAAGGATACTATTCAAAATAAAGGACTCTATTCAGGAAACGGGGCTTATATATATAAGATAAACTCGAGGCCCCTCAAAACCAAACTTCCATAGTTCTTCAACTATTAATCTTATAATTACCCTCACCGGTACTTTTAACTATCTCATATTATACATATTATTAGACTTTAGTAACTAATCACTATTATAAACCCTAAAAACCTTCTAATTTATAACAGCCTAAACACCCCCAAACAACGACCCCATACTGCAAAGAGCTGGTCTTAGGCCTTGTTTCAACCGAAAGGTACCCAAATACTGTTTATTTCAAGCTGAAGAGGAAAAGGGTAAACTATGATATAGTGCGAAATCTCTGCTTCCTAGGGGGTGGGCACTGGTGGGGCACCGGTGCGAGCCCGGGCATAACAACCGGGTTCGGCCCGTGACACATACTATTATTAATATCAAGCCTCTACTTCTATTAGCAGATCCCACTATCAGTTAACTGGCCATAACAAGTAGTACAGGCCACAATAGCGAAGCGGCTAGTGAGCATTATAAGCCCACGTCTCTACATTACTAACTCACAAATAGGGCAACGGCCCGTAACAAAAGCATCTCTAGTTTTCGATCTCCACATCTAAATATTTAAGAGTTTACCTATTTAAATTACTATAATCCCCCTACTTTTTCACCTAATAATAAACTTATAAAATATTAAAGGTTTATAAATCCAATGTTCACTTTTATAATTTCAGGAATATAGTTGAGTATAAATCAAACGGTCTCAGTGCTCACAGATGAGTATAACCCTTTTTTACTACATAAGTATTTAATTACTTTACTTTCTATTCGGCATTTCATAAAGATATATGATACTATAATAAAGTAAAAATATACGTTAAATTAACTATATATTAATTATACATTAAAAGTTATAGTAGTAATACTCATAGTATACTAATATTAACTTATTATTTAAAGAAAATAAATCTTCTTCTTTTAAATATTTTTTATTATCTTATAATAATTCTATTATTTTTATAATCCTACTAGTCCTCTTTAGCTTTTCTACTATTTCTATAGTAAATTTTCTAAATCCATTAATTTTATTATACCCATATATACCGTTCACAGAGTTTTCTACTATCTATTAGGAAGCTTAAAATCATTTAGCCGCCCTATTTTTATTTTATAAACTTCATAATATCAATCGTCGTTTTTTTTCTACTATTCCTACTCACCATTCTACTACACCTTTCTACTACCTATTTATATTTTTCTACTATTCCTAATATGGATTCTACTGCCCCCTAAAACACTTACTACCACTCTATATATTCACATTTAATTTATTACTAAAACAAGTAATATATACTTATTAAAAATATACGTAATTGTTGGATTCACTTCACTAGGCCTAGTGTGGAAGGTGGGCAAATAACGATATATTCGTCGTATCTGCTCTGTTGTTGTTAAAAGAAGGAATCGGGCCTACGGCAGCGATCTGACGCTGCCGATCTAAAACCGATTCCTGCCTTCTGATTAGCTCGCTAATCGGGCCAATAGGCGATAAGCGGTAACAAGTGGCGCCAGTCCGGTGTAGATATTCCGACACTAGCAACTATCTCTTTTACTGCAAATCGTCCCTTTTTTAAATAACGAGTGAAAATTGAGTGTTATTCGGCGTGGGCACTAAATTACTTAAAACGCAATAAAATAATTAATAGACGGAACGAGTATATAAAGTGGTCGGAAATAATAAAAGTGCCGTTTTCGGCTATACCGCCTTCAGCAAAAACGAGCGTATCCCATAGCCAACTACGGGCAAGGTCCAGCTCACTATTATTAGCGATAATAATGGTATTCCTCTTATATCCCCTAATCTCTTTTATATTCCTCCTCTTACTTAGCGCCATAAGTGCTCCTTAGGGTCTTATAACCCATCCCTTTATCCTAATTTTCACTTTTACCTCCTCGATAAGCCTCATAAGGGCTTAGTTTAATGTAACTTTTATTAGGCCGTTAGTAGGGTTATTGTCTCCGTGGATCCATCGGATCTCGTATAATTCTCATCTCTTATAAGACTACCTTAACACTATAATATTAATTATTAGGTGTTTCTCTTTTATAGTTCTAAGTTTAATAAGATACTTATAGAGTGAGTATGAGTTGGTATATACGATGGTCGGGATTGTAGGTATTCGGAGTTTATTAGTTATAATTTTTAGGGTTGTGGAGAGGGCGTAGGCCATATTAACGCCGATGACCATCCCGTATATCTCGGATACGAGGATACTCTTTGTAATTCTTTTAGACTTTATTAAGGAGTAGTGGATAATATTTTTTTTATTGTAAAGTCCTCTTCTCTTTTAGTCTCATTTATAAGGAGGATCACAAATCTAAGCTAGGATATTAGGTTACTGTTATTAGTAAAGGAGCTATTAATAAAGACGAAGAGCTTAGTGGTAGTTAAATTAAGGGGTACGTAAGTGAGGCCTTGGTTTAGGTGCTCTATTTACTATAGCAGGTGTCGATTCAGAGCTTTGATCTGCTCTGGTGTCGCTTCTTAGTGCTGGGCTGCCGCGGATAAATTGAACGCTGCTTTTGGTTAGTATTTTGAGGTGGTATACACACCTCTGGTGTACTACTCAATATATTACTCCTTTGTAATAGTGGATTTGGCGTTAACTAGGCGTATTTTTGCTCTTTGGCCTTTTAAGTGTAGGAAGATGGTTTTTTTATTAATTGAGATGATCCCTCCGTTGAATACGAGTAGTGTTTTAGTGGAGAGGTATTATTTCTCCTTCGCTGAGAACATCGCTTTTTGGAGTTCCTCGTTTTCCCGTTGAGCGAAGGTCTCGTTACTTAGGCTGATAGTATTATTAGTTTATATACTAATTATCGTAAAGTTCTCATTTTTATTGTTTAGTAATAGTAAATAGGGGTTATACGTAGAAGTCCTTATCTGGAGCTTCTCTTTATGGTACTTATTGTATATTATGTATTAGTGGGTTTTAGCTTTTGTGATACTGTATAATGGTTATACGATGGTTATGATGGTTCCTAGAGGGTAATTTTTCTTTATTTGGTCTAGTAATCTTGCGAGGATCGTCCTTTCGAGCTTTGTTGTGGATTAGGTGTATGCCTAAGTGATGTCTCTTATTTATAGTGAATAGCCCTCCTTCTGGATAAGAGACGGAGCAACGGCGAGAATCAGTCTTTGACTAGTGCTCTGAATAATCGGAGATTACGTGAGGATAGCCTCTTTACTGTCGTCTATGTATCCCTAAATAACAAGTCTAAACTTCTCGTAGGGTATCTCTATTTTACCCTTTACTTTGTTAATAATCCTTAAGCGGAATATACGTATCCCTTTATGTTTTTTTTTGTTATACTAAGTGAATTCAAAGACTCCTCGTTCAATCAGAGTGTTAATCTCCTTCTTAGTGGACTCCTTAAACGGGGGTCCTAAGGCTTTAATTATACCCTTTTTACGTAACTCGAGTACCAGGGTGTAATCTACCTCTTCCTTGGCGCTTATAAACACGGTTATTATTATAACCTCACTTTTAGCGTCGTTAAAGGCGTTAACTTTTACTAGGAGGTTAATTTAGGTATTCTTTTATGGTCTACTTCTCGGGTATCAAAGTAGTAGCGCTAGCTCTTCCTCCGGGGGTGGTGTATCCATCTAAATAATAATCTCATCTCGGACTTCCTTTTCCTCGTTAAGGACGTTTTCCTTATTATTTCTCGGTATCTCTAGGACCGTATTCTCATCGTTATCCTCTAAAAAGGGTTTAATAATAATAAACCTAAAAGTTTTTAGTCCAAAGGGTAATTAGATAATACAATCTTCGCCTTCGTTAACGAGGAGTGTATATGGGCCTGTCCAACCCCTTCTCTTATACTAAATAATAATTTTCGACTATAATAGTAGATCTCGTATAAGGGCCATATTTAGGCCGTTTCTTATCACAAAAACGTTAACTATTATATGTTTTATATAAATCTCTTATAGCTTCACCATAGCCTTCTACGTAACTTTTGTGTATTGCCGTATCTCTAGTGATGGTGGTGAGTTTGTATTTATGCGTGGGTATGCTCCGAAGACGAGTAGGGTCGGAATAAGACCGTCTAGGCTAGCTGTATTGTTGATCACTTTAATTGTACTTTGTAGGGTAATTTTCGGTGGCGTAGAAGGGGATTCTTAGCGGATAATGTTATATGCTCGTTGTAGGGGCGCGTAGTATCACTCTACTTTCCCGATGCTATTGTGGGCTTCAATAAGCACCTCTTTAACTTCGATCACTATAAATCTCACTAAATTCCTAAATTCCTCAGAACTAAAGTTTCTACCAGCGTCCATGACGATCCAGTCAGGGGGTCCGAGGTAAGTATCGATCCAGCATTCGCATAGTGTCTCCTAGGTGTACTTTGCGCTAACGTTTTCCAAAAACCTAGCTATATTAAAGGAAATAACCGTATTAATAACGTAGATCACGGGTTTATTCCCTTCTAAATAAAAAATATTAATAATAACCTTATAATTAAAGTCCATATTATTTCTAAGGGTGAATTTAAATCTCCTTAGAGCTCGTCCGTTCATTTGGTACTGGTGGTAGTGTTTTATGAGCTTCTGGATTACTTTGAACGTCATATTATTGCCGGCTCTCTTCAGGATCGTATAGAGCCTTTATACTAATAGGTGGCCGAAACGACGGTGGATTCTGTGTAATTCTGTGTTTATAAGGTGATTCTATGTAAAACTCTGTTCTGGAGAGTATATAAGTATCTATAGATACCCCTATTTATGTATAATAGGGACCTTTACGTCTCCTTATTAGAGGAAGTTGTGGATATTATTGAAATGGATCCCCAAGTTGTTCATATCTCTTAGATAAAGTAAGAATAGTGTACTAGTGTTCATAACGTAGAAGGGTAATCGTCTAAAGGGTGAATTCATATGGGTTAGTCCTATAAAGGGTATTGGAGGGTTATCTCCGAAGGTAATACTCGTCTAGCCTACTTTAGAGGTGTTGAGTTTCACGGTAATATCGATCTTCTATAGAATAAGGAATTAAGGGTATCCAACCGTGGAAACGCTGGTTACTCCTATATTAGGTATAATCCCCTAGAAGATTATCGTTATATAACAATCATCACTAATAAACACCTTGTAGACCGGTAACTTTACGGGTATACTATTAATATCCTTCCCCGTAATAGTGTAATAAGCGGCTTAGTTATTTAGGGTTTAAGTAAGGTTTTCGCTGATTAGAGTAGTGGTGTAGCCGAAGAACGAGACGTAGAATTCGTTGTTATACTTGTTTTCCTCGTTAAGGGTAGTGTTAGTAAAGTATTAGCTCAGATCTTCCTTGTCCCTAGTGTCCTTATCGTCGAGCACTTTATCTCCTTTATATTTAGTGAGGAAGTGGCCGTATACTTTAGGAAAAGCATCGGAGACGTCCTTATTCAATTTAAAGTATTTATACACTTTACTTCTCTCTTCTACAAAGTACTTCGTAGATTAACACCCTTCCCTACCATAAACATAGTACTTCTTACTACGATAAGGGTATCCTTACTATTATTAGTAACCTCCATAGTGGTTACTTCGCCCTTTTCTGTTATAGCGTCGGTTAGTCCAAAACTACTTATCTAACTCTATTTTTAATATAAAATATTAATAGTAAGCATCTCTTCCTCTTTCCTTTAAATTAAAGCTTATCCTTATTGTATTATAAAGCTCCTCTATTATATTTACTCTAATTAAGTTAATAGAGTAGCACTCTTTCATAAAGATAATAACTCTGATCAGCTTATCCTTCAGGACCTAGTCTCCTTAGTAGTATAACACGAAAACTTACTAGAAATTCATTAGGTCGTTAAAGAGGGTCTCTAAAACCTCAACTTTCATCCTCTTAGGGTTCTTTTAAATAACCTTATTAAGATTTACTCCGTTCTAATCGATAATATAAGCTTAACAGTGTTAATCTCCTTTGAAGTAGCACTGTAACTTATTAACTACCTCCTCTATTAACCGAGTAATTAACGTACCACTAATATGGCCATAGTAAAACTGAGAAGCTCTCCTTTTCAGCATCGTAGGGAATAGGCTAGCTGTTGCATAGCGGTCAACTCTGATTTTTCTATAGGCTTCGAGGAAGATGCGGAATTTAGTGTTAAGGACGTCGAATTTCTCACTACTATACCTTATATCATCAATATATACCTTAATAAGCATACTTTGTTACTAAGGGGTCGTTATTTCGTTAATCTCGTTTATAGTGTGGCGTTCTTCTTAATCCGGTAACTCCTAGGTGAATATGGGTTATCTAGGTAGTTGTGGCCGATTCTGAGGGCTTAGTACGATACGGGTTTAGTTTATTCCCGCTTTCTCTAGGGGTGGCGGCGCTTATGGAGAGTTCTTCTGCGCTGCGATCTCTTCTAGGTGTGATTTGGGTTATAGTGGTATCTATTCCTCTGTTAATTCCTTATAAAGGACTAGGTCCTTTATTAGGTCTCTAAAGGACTTGCTCCTCTTATTAACCTTCTCGATTTCTTCCTAGGTCCAATAGCATAGTTCTTCTAAGTCCTTAAACTTAAAAAGCTCCTCTACGATCTTCCCTCCCTTTATAGGAATATAAACGCTATAGTAGAGTAAGAAGTTATGTAATCTTTTTACTACTTTTCCTTTAAGTATTTTAAAGGTCTCCTAGGTCCATTCCTTAAAGTCTTCTTTGAATTCCTTTTCCAACTTATAACCAATAACACCTTTTACATTATATATCTCCGTAAAAAACATTACCACTATTACTACTAACTTAGAAGTAAATTCAGAGGTCATATCCTCCGGCTTAAATCTGGTCCATAGTCCCTATTCGTGGATATTAACGTCGTCCTTATACTTCTTTAGTAATAGGACCGGGGAGTTATTAACCATAATATAATTAGGTTCCTTAATAGTTATTACTTTTACCATTTCTCTTTGTTAAGGGGCCTAAGTACCCTGGGCCTCCTCCGGCGTCGAATTCGCTGTAATTAGGTCATTTCCTAATATCTTAGTAGATATTCCAGTATATAACAGTAAAGTTAACGACGTCTTAAACACAGGGCATTTCCTCTAAGCTGCAACTTCGAGGGCGTATACCGTTCATTAAGCGAATTACTACTTAGTGTCTATAGAATACTACTTCTAATAAATAATATAAAAAAGGAGTCTTCTTTTCTTTAGTATCATCTCTAATCGTATATCCACGTTTAGGTCATCTCTAGGGGCAGGGACGACGATAATCAAATCGGGGTTCTCATTGAATTCAGCCCTTCGAGCATTGAATATTGTGTCCTTAGCAGGTCACTCCAGTCTCAGTATCGATTACCAGCTCTCTTTTATGGACATAGTTGGAAGGTGGGGTTATCGTTTTTAGTGTCGTGTTCACTGGGTATTCAGGGTCACTACTCTAGAGGTAGGAGTAAGTAACGACGGCGACGATAGTAAAGTCGGGGTTCTCGTAAAAGTTAGCCTTTTAAGTACTAATTCTAAAGTATTTCCATAACTACTAAGTAATAGAATAGCATCTAAAAAAAAGGGGATATCGATTATAATAAATAACTTCTCTTCGAAAATGAAAGTTAGTAATAAAAGTGCGAGGGCACTTTATATTATTACTAATCGCAAGATCTTTATTGTAAACTGTACATAATAGACGTAGAGGTTGTATTCTATTACGTCGAGTAGAACTTGTCGCTCCGGTGACTTCGTATAAACTCCTAGGAAACTCCTATGGTATCCTATTGTTAATCGTTTAGCTAACCGAGGGTATCACAGATTCTTCCGGTAACGCGAATATTGTGAAATCCGTTGAACACACTAAGTTATTCCGGGATTTCGCAATACTACCTCTTCTAATAAAAGATTCACTTTACTAATCTACAGAAATGGTATTCAACCACTAATTAGTATTGGATTCACTTCACTAAGCCTAGTATAGAAGGTAAACAAATAACAATATATTCGTCGTATCTGCTTTGTTGTTGTTGAAGGAAGGAATCGGGCCTACGGCCACGATCTGACGCTGCCGATCTAAAACCGATTCCTGTCTTCTGATTGGCTCGCTAATCGGGCCAATAGGCGATAGGCGGCAACAGGTGGCGCCAGTCCGGCGTGGATATTCCGACAGTAATTAATAAAGTAAGTTATTAAGTTATGTATTACTTTTTTTATTAATAGTTTAATATTAAGTATATTATTTCTCCTATTATCTCCTCATTAATTCTACTTTTCCTAATTTAAATTCTGTTGTGCCCATAGCCCCATATGTTTTCTGCCACCTATTAGTAAACCTTTTCTTATTCTGCTGTTCTATCGTCTTGCTCTGCTAGTAATAGCAGTCTCCGTAGTACCTTTCTACCGTCTCTATTTACGTATTTACCGTTTTCTCTACTCGTTCTTCTAAGTTCTTTTTCCACGCCTGACCTGGATTCTACTGTGCTCACTGTCACGGGCTAAGGCCCGATCAGAGGCCTCGGAACCACTCGGCCATGTTAAACGCCAACCGCTGCTTACTAAGCCTGATCAGGCCCAGGGAGACCTAATCAGGACCCAACGGATTTGTGGGGTAGCAGACTTTTCCTTCCTTTCTCCTTATTTTAAAGATACTCGTAGTAGTCGCCATAGCTAGTTGCAATATACGTGCTTGGACCGTTACACTCACAACCTCCCAAAATAATTTCCTACTGCCCTACTTCTATATAGCTAAAGCTATTTATGTAGAGGTACCTACGGTCTTTACTAACACAGGGAATCGAACTTACTTATTATAGAAAGGAACTTTTAATTAAGTATTTACTCCTTATCCTTACCTATTTTTTTTTAAACTGAGCTTTCCTCCCCGCCGGCCCCAAACACACTTTAATTAGCTTTGTAACACAAAGTTATCTTACCCTCAGTTATTATAACGGAGGGATTACAAAAAATAATTTATAACCACTATATACCTTAAAAGGCATCTCAAACCCCCTCAACATTAGTATTATAAGCACAAAGCAAATAGAATAGGTATAGTACTCTTAGGAAAATGTACATGGGTTCTGCTATTTTTTGTGTGTTTATTCTCCCCGCATCGATGTACGGGTCCTTGGCCTCCTCCTGCAGGTAACCCTTTAGTGCAACTTATATAATACTAAGGTCGTCTGCAGGTCCTCAGTCCTAATGACGTAGCAAAGCTCGCTTCTAAGGCTTCAGCTGGAGGGCAGCAGAGCAAGAATACTTCGCTTTACCTACCTATCCGAGCAAATCCCCCTATGGCTCTATATGGTTAACTGAAAACGACGCCGCTAAGAGAGGTGGTCGGGACGTCCTTGAGTGGGTGACTTGCAGTGGCTGTCTATATATGTATATGTATAAGTATGAGGGGATTCTCAAATATTAATATAGAGCCGAAACTCACTATTACACTAAAAGTCCCTTATAAAACACTGCCACTGATTGTGCCCTGTGTTCACAAGGACGTTCACTTCTACTGTTAATATATATATAATAGAAAGTGTAATAAGCTCCCCTAAATTTCATAGTTAATATTGATTGTATAGTGGTGATTTATTGTAGATATGGGCCAGTTAACGCTCTTTATAAAATATAAGTTACCGGTGGAGCTATTATTAACAGAACCGGAATTAGTCCTAATAAACAAAGGCTTGAACAGGCTTTGAAAACTATAATAGAATTAGGAATTAAACTCACTAATAATGTAATATGTATATAGCACAGTGTCGGAACACCACCGTCCAGCTGGCGCCACCTTCCACCTTCGATTCCTACTTTATACAATAACAGTAAATAGGACGGATATATTATTATCTGCCTACCCTCTATAACCAGGCCTGGTGAGGTGAATCTAATACTAATTAGTGGTTAAATACTATTTCCGTAGATTAGTAAGATGAAATTTTAATTAGAAGAGATGTTTCCGAAGGACCCACGAAGTAGTTAGCCTAATAACCGATTGAATTGGAGGGTAACCACTAATTCGTATTATAGGAAGTTATTATGAGAAGCCCCTATGCACTGAGTAACAGGGTTATTACGGTCTTATCCTAGGGAGTTATATTGAATCCGCCCGGAACTACTCAATAAGGAAACACAAAGGAAAATATAACTCCTGTGTTCATCACATACGATCTCTGATGACGACCCTGCGAAGGCATAACTATTAACGTTACTAACTTCTCACTTATATTAAATAATTAACCTTTTCTTCTCTTTTTCCTATAACTTATAAATGCTATTTCGTCCTTAGTAATTACGAAAAATGCCTCGGAATTAATGCTTAAACAGCTGATTTGTATAAGAACTACGTAGTATTTATACCCAGAACGCTCTTACCCCCAGGGAACAATAAGATCGAGCTGTAAAGGTAGGTGTAAATAAGAGGAAGAAAGAGACTTTGTATTACCGTGGAAAGGATAAGGCTATGGGAGTCCAGAATACGCCCTTTTATACTAATCCCTACATCGGAGGTAATATTATATAAATACCAAGTGGTAATTCGTTTAATATACGGAATACGCTCTCAAAGCTGCGGTTTAGAGGAAATACCCTGTGTTCGAGACGTTATTAGACTTAACGCTATATACTAGAATACCTATTAAGATGTCGGGAAGTACCCTAGTCCCTACTTAACAGTAACCACTACCACCATTAAATAAGATTAACTTAACTAATTAATAGGAAGTTGATATTAAATGGTCTAAACGGATTAGATTTACTAGGAAATAAAAAGGACTCCTAATACTAGTGAGATGGGCCCTAGAGATCGACTCAGAAGAATAGGGACGCTGGTTATATATGGATATCAATAAGACAACGCCAACAAAAATAGCAATAATTATCGTCTACCTTGTGGAAAGATGGTAAGCCAATGGACTACAAGGATTAGATTTATAAACCGTATTTTAAAGTAACTTAGAAGGGTGGACCACTAAAACGATTAGCCTAATACCTAAGGAGATCACAAAAACTCTCCGTAATTATTTACAGTCTTTTAGTATTTAAATACCACCCCATCACCTTATTACTAGCCAACTATTGAAACCGTGCAGGGGGAAATGCTTACGCTAAGCGGGTTTTTCCTTAGTCAGGCGACAGCGAGCTATTTGAGAGAGGGGAACTGGGGACGTATTTTTAGCGGAGGACATAACGAGGGGTACTAGAAACATAACACATCACGGAACATCAGTAAACATCGTTAGTTAAATAAACGTATTTAGAGCTTTTTTTACCCGTTTACTTGGATCGTATACTGCGAATAGTACGGAGGTTACTTTACCACCGAGTAAATAAGGCCTTAATACTCACCAGTATTTATATCCAGGGTAGGAACCCCTTTTTAACTCTAATTAGGTTTTAAGGTGTCCCCTTACCTAGATTATAATTCTAGTTAAGCGGTTTTATACAAATTAGTTACCCTCACGGACCCGGGATAGAGAGTACACAACTTATGGTTAGTAGAGTGTGTGTATTATATAATATAACATATACTATTCACTATATCCCCCACTCCGTTATACTAGTACCTCGTAAACGAATCGAACGCCCAATCTCCTCATTACCATAATACCATTATCCCCTCCCCAATCTTACTATGTAATACAATAAAAGCGTAATATTAATAAAACAACGAATATTCGGCTTAATTAGATAATTATAACGGTTTTAATATGTTAAACATAAGTATACAAAGAACCCTAAAAAACCTTGGGTTTAGCTAAAACACCGAAAAAATGGCTAGGTAATACCCAAACAAAAAAGAAAAAGTGGACTATAACCGAATAACAACGGCTAAGGAGCTAAGTATGGGCCCATAAACCTAATTAGACCCTGCGAATAGACGCTAGACCTGGGAAAAAGTAAAGAACAGTATAAATAAATAGTAAAAACGATAGTATAACTATGAATTATTTTAGGATTTATACCGTGGACCGTGTAGACCTTGAGTATTACATAGAAGGTCGATATTTAAGTGGGTTAATTTAAATGCGATCCCTTAGCCTAATCAGCCATGTTCGAATAAAATGAATAAATCGAACAGTTTCAGCAAATACAAAAAAATAGTCATCAATCAGGAGCACAACATCACAAATGGGATTACACCTCGCAGATCTTACTCCCTTAGGATAATTAATAAAGTAGAGCACCCTTCACCTTAGGGTATTCAAAAGAACGGCTATGTATTTCGGCCTAATTACCGCGTTTCTCGTTATTAAAACGGTAACAACAATAATGGGGGAAGTTGCTCGGTGAGCTCTATCAGAACTATGTTCCCCAATACAAGCTAACTCCCCCCCTACGGACGATCCCTTTTTATCTATTCAACTTCCCCGTACTATAAAACAATTAATTACATAACATATCCGACCTAATCAGCCTGACTAACCTATAATAATATTTATAAACCTTTCTAAATTATTCCAGAATATATAACCCTGAGTATTTAAAACTCATAAGGATAGGGACACCTCGCAGGACGATATACCCTCACCTTCCTACGACGTCCCCGACATTAAGGGTAAAAGGATCGACGAGCAACCTACTTCGCAAACTCTATTAAGCTCTGATCAGGCCCAGAGTATAGCCCCCTACGCTAAGCTAGTTAAAGCCCTCAAAGAGGCGACCAGTAGTAAGAATAAAGGGGCGACCATTAAGATGCCCTAGCCCAGAGCCTAAGGAGTATCTAAGTTTTATAGTAATAATATCTCTAATTTTATAAAAAAGTTTAAAATATAAGCTAATTTTGCCCACTTTTCTAATAAGGAAAAGACGAAAATACTACCTTAGTACCTTCCCGACGAATACCAACTAATTATTAAAGCCGAAACCTCGGGAATTACCTAGGTATCCACTAAGAAGTATATGCTTAATACTTTTGGTCACCTAAATAAGGACTATACCCTTTAACCGAATAAACAGCTTCGCCTGTTTAGTGAAGGAGGCCTGATCAGGGATAACGACCTTGAAGGAGTAGCAAAGCTCTTCTAAAAAATCGAAAACATTAAGGCCAAAGCCCTCCTCTAGAATAAACTTGTGATGTCCGACCCTAAGCTTATCGAAATTATTACCCGCCACTTCTCTAAGTCTACTACGATAAGTGTAGTAACTTAGATAGCGACGACTACGGCCTAACTCTTTAAGTATGGTGATTTTGGTAGGTATAAGATTAGTCTACTCGTATAAATCAGTTAGGAATTCCGATACGGCAACGCTTTTGGAGATAGCACCACTTCGGATAATAATACTTAAACTATTAATACTATTTATACCAGTAACTCCAGCCCTAATCGACCACATAACCCCCACTTTAAATGCCCAACGACCCCGGACACTAAACACTAACTTATTATAGTAAAGGAGGTGTTTATTAAGGAATTAGTTAATATTAACGACCTCGTTAATAAACTTAATACCCTTTAGTTAACTATTCAGGCCCTTAAAACTCGTCTATAAACGTTTAATCAGGCCTATGGGTTAACCCGAGTCGCTTATATGGGCTACTAAGCGATTTACTTATTGAATTGTCCCCCCCCTAGTCAACAGTACTCTGGTGGACACCAGTAGAGTTCGTACTAGTAGTTATATAATGCTCTGTACTAGAATTTTGAATAACGAGGCCCTTTTAACTTCTGGAAACCTGGGTTTATGCTTGGATCACCGGATCGTTGTTAATATAATGGGTATATGAGTTGCCCCTTCTAGAAGTGTGCCCAGCTACAAAAAGACGTCTAAACTGGATTAATCACTTTTCATAAAGGAAGTTATCGATATGGCGACCTCTTAGAAGCTCAAGGCATAACTAATTAGGTTCTGGATATAATTATTTGGGATACTCAGCACTATTATCAGCCTAATAAACTAGTATTAGTTATTTACATAGTTAACTAGTAATCGTTCTTAAAGGCTATAATAATAGTTAAGGAGGTTATAGATAAGGGAATTGGTTATCCCTATGCCCCCTAGGTCTAGACACCTTAGAGCATACCTTCCCTAGTAATAATAGGCTTCGTTTCTGCATACCTACCTACCCCTCAAACAGCGGTAACAATTCTCGTAACTACGGAGGCTAAGACCTTTATAACTACTAGATCGGGCGGTAAAAGTATAATAGTCCTTCCTTAATTAAAACACAGTGACCCTACCCAACTCTAAAAGATTATTCAGGGTGGAATTACTAAGTTAATTTCTAAGAAGGTTAACTCGACTTTATTAGAATTATATAAGTTGGAAGTAGAAGAGGTTATCTAAATAATAGGGGATAACCCATATAACTAAACTTTACCCACGACTTAGATTATTATAGACATTAAAAGGACCGGAAAACCTGCCCCTACACCTGATCGGGCACAGGAAATAGCCGACAATAATACAATTACCACTTAAACTACTCTTCGGAAGTTTAGTGGTTCCGTCTAGGTGCCTAACCACATCGTAATAAAAATTTAACCCACATACCACTTCCATATAACCAACTTTACTTAACACCTTTTCGACGAAACCCAGGCCGGAAATGTTTACTTACCCGCACCCCAGGGCCTAATTAATACTATTAAAAACACTACAGACCGAAAAATAACCATAAAAATCATCAATAAGTATAATAATAAGCCCAATAAAACCCGGATTCCCATTATATATACTATTAAGGTCAGCACTTTAGCCCCCCCTATTAAAAGTAAAGAAAAGAATCGTTTTCCCAATTCCTAAATAACTCTACACTTCAAAATCGAGGTCTCTATTAGCAACTCTTCACCTAATTAGAACAAGAAGATTATGGTGATACTTAATTCAGGGGTAATAACCAACATTATTAGTAACTAATACATTAAAGAAAACAACCTACCTTCAACGAAAACAATAATCTTTATATAAACCCTAACACCAGAAGAGAATAGCTACTCAAAGTTTAATGGAGGCGTCTATAGCCACGTCTAGATTAGAGATTATAAGGTTCCGACTAACTTCTTCGTAGTACCAAAGAACAGTATAAACCTCACCAACACTACCTTACTTAAAGGACCTTCTCTATCACCGGCTAAATCACCTAAGAGTACACAAACAACCTAATCAGGGCTATAATTAGAACAAATAATACAATAATTCACATCCTAGTGGGTTTCATAAACCTTAGATTAGAAGGGGGAATAGAGTTTTATTTCCCCGACTAGAAAAACTACTAGGCTACCCTAAAGGAACAGGAAAACTAAATCCTAACGATAATATTAGTGAGTTTACTAGGGGAATATACGACCCTAGCCCTAATTAGACCTACCCTAATCTAAAAGGTGGGGATAAAATTATATATACCCTAGACGAAGACACAGTAGCCGAGATCATAATAATATTAGTAAAGCCCAAACTCTAATTATTAATCGAGGTAATCTGTAAAACCGCGTAAGCGACTAGTAACCACTTATATAATTGTAAAAATTATAAAATAGAAATAAAGATACCATATAAACCTAACCAGCCCCCGAAAATCGACGTATTCCTAACTAAGGTAATAATAAGGAAGGAGGTCCGCCGTAGAGATAAGTGCCGGTGCGAGATCGACAAACTGGTGGCCAGCCTCCTCCGACCATACTACGCTTTTGAGTAACAGTAGAAGCGACGATAAGCCCGACGAAATTAGGATTATCTAATAAACCCTATACCTAATTAGCCTATTTTTATTATTGCTATAATATATAAGAGAAAAGATTAGAAGATCTAACTAGTTAATAATAAACTACTAAACGGCTTAATTCCGGAAGGAGACCCCTTATGGAAGGTTAAGAAAATGAAGACCATGGGACTAAAAACAAAACAATAAACTAGACGCTTTATAGGCCTGATTACCCTACGCTTTACCGAAACGACCCCTGGGATGCGCCTCATAGACGAGAAGAAAGCGGTAATTCTCCAAAAGTGCCTACATCTACATCAGCCTAAAAGAAATCTACTAAAAGCAATCCTACTAAATAGAGAGATAGCACTAGCATAGAACTGGACCTATACGAGTAGCGTTAACCCCATAGTAGCCCTACCATAAGAAATTAAAACAGTTCCACATAAGGCATAATAAGTGAAGGGCATCCTAATCCCCGCGGCACTACAAAACCATATCCTAGAGATACTACGAGACCGGATTAGGTGTAGGACACTCGAATAATCGCAGGCCGCATACAGGAACCCTTGGTTTCTCATTAAAAAAAAGGATAATAACTACCAACTTATTAACTTTATTACGAAGTTTAATAGTATTACGATCCGAAATGCGTTTATCCCCCCTAACACAGACGCTTTTACGGAATAATACGGTGGTTATTAGCTCTTTTCGGTATTAGACTTCTTCTCGGGTTATGATTAGGTTCCCCTTAACCCAGCGAGCCAAAATTATATAACCTTCTTAACGCCTTTAGGGCTACTTCGATTCTATTCTTTACCGATGGTTTGGACTAACTCTATAGTATACTTCCAATAGATTATAACGAGAATCTTATATAATCTCATCCCCCATTACTATAAAACCTTCCTTAACAACATTACTATTAAAAGCCCTACCTCCTAATACAATAATAAAGAGATTACCTCGATCCCTAGTGTACAACGCTTTATATATAAACATTTAATTAATATTAACAAAGTTCTGGTTAACTTCGAACTAGCGGGGTACACAGTAGTAGCCGAGAAGTCTCAATGGGCACAAAAAGCAGTGGTGATACTAGGCTATTTTTGCGGTTATAATGAATAGGTGCTTAATTAGGCCAAAACTCAGAAGATCACAGAATAGGTGACCTATTACACCGTTAGGGACGTCCGGTCCTTTTTAAGTATTATTACTTTTTACTAATCCTAGGTTAAGAAGTTTACTGAAAAGGCGGCCCCTTTATATAGGCTTTTACGGAAGAACATACTATTCACCTAGGGATATATCTAATAATGAGTAATGGACGTCCTAAAAGATGCCCTAATAACGTCTCCTATCCTAATTAGATTTAATTACGGCCTTAAGGTTAGTTAGATTATTATTTATACTAATACTAGCTTAGTGGGCTAGGGAGCGGTACTCTGTTAATTAATTAACGGGTATTATATAATTGCTTAGTATAAAAATGGTATTTAGAAGGGCGCTAAGCTTAAATATAACTTAGGTAAACTCGAATTAAGGGCTATTCTAATAACTTTAAAGAAACTCAGGATATATGTCTACGGTGTACAATTCACCTTAGAGATTAACACCCAAGTCCTAATTGGTTAATTGAACGGCGGGGCGAGTGATTTACTAGGTGCCCTACTTATATAATAGATTACATAAATTCAGCTCTTTAACTTCGATATTAAACACTTACCTAGGAAGAAGAACACAACGGTAAACGGGCTATCACACAAACCTCCAGGCCCATCTAATTAGGTTGAATATAAAGACCCCAATAAACTGGAAGAGTTCATCGACGCACAAATCTACCTAGCATTCACTTATACATCTCAAACCACCCAACCCAACACTACGTCTATTCCCTTGAACTCCCCTCTCTTTTCCATACCTCACAAATAGCTTAGCCCTTATTAGACCTGGTCGGACGAAACACAATAGATTGTTTATTATTTAAATACCCTATTACGACCAGATGGAATTATAAAGGTGGCCTACCCAAAATATAAGGTCTGGGCGTGGATATTTATAATAAAGGGCGGTTACCTTTTCTAATACCTAACCCACTAATACCCAACCCCTTAACGAATTATCGATAACGAAAAACTCTGAAAAAATCTAATTAAATAAGCCCACAGAGAATCTAATCATCGGGGACGTAACACAACGTTCCAACGGGTCTTTAAACTCTATTTTTAGTAAAGGGTATAAGAGAACATCAAAAAATAAGTAGCTAAATACCCAACTTACTAACTAGCCCGACCAGGCCGCTAAGATAACCAGTATATCACTATAATACCTATAAGGTTACCCTAAACCCGGATCTCACTTAATATATAATGGATTAGTAAATGAGCCCTAATTAAAATAAGGAATCACTTATTAAATTAACCGGAAACCCATTAGACCCTCTCCGTAACATCTAAAAACCATTAGGAATTTCCTATAAGAAGACGTTATTTATTACCACGGGGTCTATAGGATAATAATTATTAATGGAGGATTAGAGAATAAAGGGGTAATAGAAGACCTGAATTAGAAGTATAGCTCTTATCGGAAAATTATCTCGGTGTATAACACTAGGGTTAACGGGTTTAATAAGAAAGGTCACTAGGTGTTTACTTATGCTCTTTTGACCTAGTTAAATGGAGGGAAAAAGAATTAGGGTATTATACTATATACGGTGTTATTTATAGACTAAACGACTATTAGAGGGCCAACTGGTTTTATACCCTTTTATTTAGAAAGCGGCTATAAAGCCGTTATTCTAATTAAACTTAACACCTTTACATAGAGGATTCTAGATTAGAACGACGTCCATACACTTAATTAGGAGCTCTTAGTGCGGATCTATGTATTCTAGTAATTGGATGAAGATAGGGAGGAAGCTATTATTCGTGTCGCTAAAGTCCGTTAACGGTGGACTGACTAATTTAATAATATATACACAAAAATCCTCTAAAAGGAGTAATTATAGCTAGGAGACCTTATACTAGTTTACGACGAGAAACGAGCTATTAATAAGTTAAAGGAGCGAAAATTTCACTACTAATGGACTAGCCCTCTCCGGATTAGGGTTATATACCCAATAATTTCTTTATACCACCTAGAGATACTAGTTGGGGATAAAATAATGTAATAAATATATAAAGGATACCACCTTAAGAAGTTCGTATAATAAGATAATGGGTTATAGGAACTGGAAGACCCTTATTAGGCGAAGAATGAACTCTGCGACGAGTTATAAGATACCCTCCTAAGCCTACTAGACGGCTTAGGAGCTGACGACGACGACGACGCACCTAATCAAACCACTTCACAACCCCTCACAAAACTATAAATAGTATAAGCCCAATAAGTAAAAGAAAAAAAAGAACTAGAAAAGAATATTAAGATATGGGAACGTTTAGGTAAAAGGGTTATAGTTGACCTATAACCACTGTTAACAACAAAAAAGGCATAATACCAGAGTTTTACTAGTACCGGGACCTGATCAGCTAATAGTAAATATGTTTTCCTTGTGTAATTGTTGCAAAGTTGTTGCCTTTTTTTTTCTTTTTTTTTTTTAATTGTTATTTGAGTAACCAGATGCCTTGATATTGTGCGCTGTTCCCTTATATTAGCCCCCCCCCCCTGACATCTAACCAACATTTCCTTATATTTAACTTACATTTAGCTGCATTTTACTTATATCACAGCCCTAATCAGCCGCATCTGGCTGCATTTCCTTACATTTCGCGCGCATCGAGCTGCATTATAGCAACGTTTTACTAATATGGGGCGATATTACTACGTATTTCCTTAATATTTTCCTATATTTCGAAGACGCACCAGTGGTATTCAACATCACTTTTAAACACTTAGATAGGTATTTTACCCCTGATTAAAGTTTGCTTATTATGTTCTTTTTGTATTTCGTTATTTGTATTAAAGAAAAACTTATAATATTTGTTATAGTGATAAATAAAAAGCCCTTCTTTTTAAGACCCTTAGAAGTGCTTTAAGGACGAGAAGTACCTTAACTCGAAGATTAGTGCCCTACTTCCTATCCCGACTAGTATACATAGGCCCGATTAGGGCTAATCCGAATACTCTATGTCCTTTAGAGTTACGAACCGCTTACTATCGCTGAATAATGTTAGTTGTAGGATGGACTGGGCTTTCTTATAATTGTGTTCCTATTACTATTCCACTTTTATTGTAATTATGTCCTCCTGAAAGTAGTGTTGTGAATTAATTATTGGGGTGTTATTGGGGATAACCGATTAACCGATTTTATTATGAACACTTTCATCGGATAATTAAGTGCCGTAATTGTATATTATATAGAAATTAGGGTTGTGGTAGTAATAGTGGGTTCTAATTTTATGAAAAAGGTAGTTGGAGTAAGTGTTATTGTATTCGCTAAGTAAAAGTATATACTCCCAGAAAGGAGTTATAATAGTATTATGATTAGGGCTGGTGAGTAATATACACTACTATTCCTTATAATAGTAGTAAGGAATACGGTTCCGATTATTATTTGTATAAATAGTAAGAGTTGTATTAGTATTTGGCCGGCCTCTAAGTTTCTATTCTAGAAGTTTAAAGTGTTTTTGGTGGGTTAACGATATAAAAACCCGATAGTGAAATGTGTTATTAGGATTGTATTTGCGTATAATCAGGCTTGGATGGGAAGTGGGAAGGGCTTACTAGAATTATTAAGCCACCTTAGTGTAAATATTATTATACTTAATAGCGTTAGTGAACTGGACCTCATAGTATAATAACCCGATAAGTGGTTTAAGATGGCCCTAGATAAGAGAAGTTGAGATTTGTAATTCTGATTAACCCTAAAGGAAGAAAAAACTATGAAATAGGAGAACCTATAATAAGGTTAATGTTATTAATGGTGATGTACTAGCCACCCTTCGGGTAGGGGTAATCGAGAAACTATAGAGTCTTAGGGTTCGGAGTAGTGTGTTTATGTTTATGATTAATGTCCTTGGGAGGTATTGTGATTGTTTAATTAGGTTTAAAAGTAAGGAATTGGGGACGTAATAGTAGAGATTGATGAGAGGTGGTTGAGGTTGTTGTTAGTTAGGGAAGAAGTAGATCTGAGAAGGAGAGAAAGGGCTCTTTTATAATAAGTTAATATAAGGAGCTTATAACCCGGATTTAGTAATAGCCAGAAAAAGGAAGGAATAGTTGGTCTAATTAAGACTAAAACAAGTCACTACACCTACTCCACCGGAAAAGGAAAATAACACAATAATCAGCCCCCCCCTACCTTCCTAATAACTATGTACCTACCTTAATACACTAATTAAACGAATAAAGATGTGACGGGCTGGGCCCTCTTGGAGGCTTCGCAGCCTCTCAGCCTGTCGGATTCAATGGTCAATTCGTGATGTATTCAATTATTATGTAATTGTTCTTGTTCTCCCTGTTCTTTAGGGGCGAACTTAGCCCTTAAGGTGGCTAGTGCAAGGGCGCATTTCGGCCCATCATTATTCCACGCTATGCGCAGACCTTCGAGCGCACCGGAAGTGTACTAGGCGTTTAGTACAGCGGATTCGATACACCCCTTTAGGGAGGCCTCCGTCTAGTAGGCTTCCTACCACCTAATCCGCCCTTTAATAGCTATTTCTAAGCGCTGTAATTATCTTAAGACGTGAATTTCGTCTTCCTCCGTCTAAAGTACTTCTCATATATCCTTCCTATAGGGTTCACGAGCCCCTAGGAGTGTGAGGATCACAAGCCTTAACGTCCCATATATTATCCTTAGCCATCCCGGCCTCCTAGCGGGCCTCATCTTCGGCGAGGTCGCGTCGACGGCTATTCTCGAGACGAACCCGCTGATCACTCATATTCAATTATATAAAAAACACCTGAAATAGCTACTTTAAAAACGCTTTTATTAGTCCATTTGCTATCAGCTCGGCTAATAGTGTATACACGACGTTAACGCAGTTATTTTCGATTTTTTAACATAATTAATGGTTATAAATATCGACGTAGTATAAGCGTATTTATAATTACACTTATTTTGTGGTCACAAAGTACACGGTTTACTAGTTATCGCATTATATATGAATTTGTAGTTAAGAGCGTATTTAAGGTGCGAACTCAGCGCTCTGAACGTCCTCTATGGGGAGTTGTATTTGTAAAGCGGATATTAATCGGTTTACGAAGATAGCTTCCTTTGCTGTGTATGATAAGGCGAGAAGTTCGGCTTTTATTATTAATATTGTAATTGTTTATTGCTTATTTATTTTCTATATAACGGTTCCGCCAAAAAGTCGTATTACGAGCACTTAAGAGCTTTTCTAATTAAGCGTATTATCGGCGAAACTAGTATTAGAAGCAACTTCTAAAGTGTCCTTAGGGCTCCCCGGCGTAGCTCCGTATTCTAAGTAAAGAGAACACATTAAGTAAAGGTATTAGAGTACTCGATCCATTGTATACTAGTAACTTAGCTCTAAGTTCTAATTAAAGTATACGAAATGGTTTATAGTGAATACGATATCCGGACACATTATCATAATTATATATATAATAATTCCAATTTTACGTTAATACTTTTTAATCTCCCATAGTTTAGCTACCCCATCGTATAGAAATAACTTAAAGGTTATTATAGGGGTTTCTAAATACACTTTAAGTAGCTTATTAGCGTCTAGTAGGAGTCTTCTCACCTTCTTAGCGAATACTAATTATAATAGCTAAATCTTCCTAATTACTTGGTTTCTTAAAACCTTAATTCCTAAGAACTACTATAACTCGTGACCACCTTCTAAATAATAGCGTTTTTAAAGCTCTTTTATCGACGCTATTACCTTATTATAAAACTTGTAAGGGAAAGCTAAGACGTAGTCGTTAACATAAAAGAAGAACGTGACTTATTCCTTCTGTTAACAGTAGTTCTCTCCGGTAACTCGTTGAAAGCTGAGTTTTAGGAGCCCACTTTCTAAGTGCTTTTATTAGAGCAAAGGTAACCTCCTAAGGCCGTAAAGCGCCTTTCTTAAGCATAGTACCCGTCCAGCTTTTTGGTATCTAGGTGGGAGTTATATATACACTTCCTCATTAATTATTGTATGTATAAAGGCATTTACTGTGTTGTATTATAGAAGTTCTATATTGAAGTGAGTAGTTGTTGTAATAAGGATTCGGAACGACATACCTGCGAGCATAGTAGTGTATATTTCTCGTTTATCTCTTAATTATTGATTTCTACGGATAACGAGGTGTACTTTGAATTTCATAAGCCTCCTATACTTATTAAGTTTATAGGTATATACCTAGTGGTAGCTGAGAATTTGCTTACCTTGTACTTGTTTTTTGCTGACCTCCTCCTAGGAGCGGGAGTTTTTATGGCCATTTAGATGGCTTATTTTAGTTATTCTAAAGTTATCCTTATATAGGTGATCCTTTAAGTGATTGTGTAACGTGGGGAGAGGGGGTAGTTTTTTTTAGTGAGTACTTATGGGTGTACTACTCTCATAGCCCAGCGGAGAAAATTCTTTATATATATAACCCAGAGTATTTCCCTTAGTGGAAGTTCCCTTTTAACTAGGCTTTCTTAACCCACTGGAAAGGTTGCGTTATTAGAGTACTTCCTCATCGGCCTTTTAATTTAATATACTTTTATTAAAGGTTCTAAGGTGACTAATCTTATTAGGGGTGCTGGGTTGGCTAGACCATAAACGTATACCTAGGAGACCGTCCATTAATTGTATTTCGTAGTGTTGTTTCCGCTTTAGAGTCGTTCCTACTAGGAAAATAGATTTGAATGAGATTCTATGCTTTGCTACACTTATATTATGGTCCAAGGTTATGGTTTTATATTATACTTCTCCTTCACCTTCCCCCCGCCCCTTCACAACTAAAGCCGCTTCTAAGGTAATGAAAAATAATGAGGGTCTTAGTGGTGACACTTTAGGTGTTGGGTATAGCGCGAAGCGCCTTATGTTATACTATCTTAACTTGTCCGAGTACATCTCTATAACAGAGCTCGCCTTTAGAGCACTTTTGTCGTGCTCTGGACTTGTTTCGAGAGCGAGGGTGACCTCTTCTGCTTCCTCATTAACGTCTTATATTAATGTTTATATCTGGGTTTGCTTAATAAGCTTTTGAATTCGCCTGTAGGTCTAAGTGGCGAAATTCCTTAATGGTACCCTTAAGGTTCCCATTGAAGTGCGCCTTTTCGTTAAATACGACGTTCCTTGTTATGAAGACGTCCTTTTTAAGAGGGTTCTATATTCTGAATTGATTGCTTAACGTGTAGCCCATTAGAAAGCTGATCTATGTACGAGGGGCGAGCTTCTTTCGCCGTTGGTGCTTAAGTTGCGCATTGGTCGTTAGGGCATAGGCCTTATAGCCGTAGGATTGTAGGTGGGAGAGGTTAGGGACCGTATAAATCTTATCTTCTCTACTCCAGAATTACTTATAGAACTGCTTGTAAAGTGTTTTCCACCCGTATATTCGTAATAGGGTTCGGTTATAGAGGTAGACTACTGTTTTAACGATCTCAGGCTATAAGTAGTCTAGGAAATTCGTTGTAATAGCTATTACCCTAGTTTTAGCTTTAATAATCGTAACGAGCCTTTTAGCACCTCTGTTCTAAGCCTATATATTAGGCGTTGACGTTTTAATCGTTATTCTACGCCCCTTTAGGTCTACTACCAGGCACGGATATCTCAGAAGCTCGTTATTAATTTCTAAGAACTTAACCTTTGTATCATAAACGCATTCTAGATAGTTAAGTAATTCGAATAATACTTCTAAAATCATCTCTATTGTTCTCTTTTATAAGTAAAAGTCCCACACTAACCCTGAGGCTTGGTCAAAAAAAAGCATAAGGGACGTATACTCTTCATATTCCTTATTATAATCGTAGAAGTCGAGTATTAGATAATCTCCGGCTTTTACCCGTTTAACCAACTCTTTTGGTGCTCAGCGGATTTAGCGTATTATATTCACTATCCCACACACATCGCATTCTATGGGGTCTCTACTTTTTCGATCTAAGAGTCTCACCCCCTTTACTACGTTACTAAGGTAATTCAAAGTATCTCTCCTTAGGTATCCGAGTCTCCGGTACTATTTTTCTACGCTTACTTAGATAAGTTTACGGATTATTATACTTATAAAGTGGTTTCTTCGCAGAGCTCTCGGGAGCTCGTTTAGTGTAGGTTAAGGGAACGGAATGATTGTTATAAGTACTACTTTGTCCTTTATAAGTCTATAATCGAGAACATCTTGATTGTGGATTTCAAATAACTCGTAAACGTAGCTTCGGTCTACGCACCTAATACAGTTATTACCGGGGCTAATATCCCACCAAAAACCCTTTCAGCGTATACATTTCAAAGAAACAAGGTTGCTCGTAAACCCTTTACAGAGCACTGCGTTATATAAGCGAAACTTAAACAGCTTACTGTTTTGCCCCTTAACGCGAATATCCACTATTCCAAAGCCATCAATTACCATTTACTAAGTACCTGCCCAGAGATAGTCGCTAAGCACGGCTCCCGTTAGTTATACGAACTATAAGGGGTCGTTAAAAACGTGGATTATAACTCCAAAGTCGAGGATTACGGATCCATAAAGTAAGTATATTTTATAAGAGGTTACCAACACAGCTCAAACGCAGGCTTAACAACGTCCTATAAGTCAACTTAATTCTATAATAAGTTTAAGCTTCTAGATGTACTTAGTAAGGTCTTTGTTATTCTTAAGTCACTTAGTAACCAGCTTCTCAAATGCTTGATCATAGTATATGTGGTTAGGGCGCTTATTAGGGAAAATTAGCTAACACTTCGAAAACTGGTGACCTCGTTTTAGGTATACTATACACGTCCTACCCTCATTAGAGTCGCTGGATTTATTAACTGGGGAACACGGCCGTTTCCCTTTACTCTTCTCGTTACCCTTTCTACGACCTCCACAGCCTCCACTGCGGGCTCTTCGCGGTTAGGTCCTTATTTATTATAGTTTATTATCACTATTAGCCGGTCCGCTAGTTATTGTTATAGGTCCAAATACTCCTCGTCTAGTTTTCCGTATATCCTTTGTTTAGTAGAGGACTTATTGAGCCTTAGTGAGGACTTTACTTAGTGTAAGTAGGTCGTTTATTACTTTGGTTCTAATTATTAATTAGTAAACTTAAATCCATAGTTCAATAAGGTTTCCGCTAAGGGTTTATGTAAACTCTGGAAACTAAGTATTCGAGTATTTAGTTTATGGAACGTCTGCAACTTAAGTTTTATAGAGAACACTCTCCTAGCGGCCAATCTAGTCCTTGGTATCCTTTCGTATAGTAAATCTTTTCTTATTAGGATAACTTAAAACTTTAGAATATACTTCTACTACGTTCACTTAGTGCTTGTATAATGCGCCGCCGACGTAAGTTTATAGTTCTAAGACCTATTCATTAAATCCCTTATCCGTAGTATAATAATACTTAAGAAGGTCTAGAGTAATAGTTTCGCGGAACTAGTTCTGAAGTGCATATACGCCTTTTATCCGTTTAGTATAATATTTATAGTTATTGTTATATTTTACTCGTTGTTCTTTGTATAAAGTGAGGTTCGTAGGGGATAGGTCTTTGAAAGTGTGAGCTTGTTCTATAGATGCTTCAGGGCCTAGGACGAATACTTTGTTGGGTTCTTAAGTTGCGCTGCTTCCTGAGGTACTTCTGGCTCTTCGGTGGATTACTTTTGGGTGGTCGGAGATCACCGGTTACTCTAGTATTCGAGTAATCTCTTCGTAAATCTCTTCTCCGGTGCTCTCGGAGTGCTTAACTAATAGGTCTATAGTGTCCCATAAGTTATAGGTTTTCGCTTAGGATTATAATTAGTTGAACTAAAAAACCCAGTTCCTGGTTATCTAAAATGCGATCTTTGTAGTAGGGGTCGTTATCGTTATTATTGAATAGGTATTACGTATAGGAATAGTGGTTATAGGTAGGGTTCGGTTTAATGGCTGTTTTCAGCACGTATTAGACTATTAATTATCGGATTCAATGGTCAATTCGTGATATATTTAATTATTGTATAATTGTTCTTGTTCTCCCTGTTTTTTAGGGGCGAACTTAGCCCTTAAGGTGGCTGGTGCAAGGGCGCATTTCGGCCCATCATTGTTCCGCGCCGCGCACGGACCTTCGAGCGCGCCGGAAGCGTACTAGGCGCTTGGTACAGCGGATTCGACACAGCCATGGACTCCGCTTACCTAAGCCCGGCTTACCTAAGACGGATTAACCTTAGGCCTAATTAGAGTAAACGGGTTTTGTGGGGTAGAAGACATTTTCTCCTTTTTTCTCTTATCTTAAAAATACTTATAGTAGTTGTTATAGCTAGTTATAATATACGTGCTTGGACCGTTATATTATTTTTAAGATTTTAGTATTATCGGAGATAATGAGAGTATGCTGGGTGCGGAAATAATTGTCGACGAAAGGTAAGTCTACGACTTTGGTGGGAGTAGTAAAAAGTTCTAAGTGGGTTGACCTAAAGGTCCCTGAACGTTTGAAGTTGATTAGTGAGGTCTGATTAGGGTTAGGAGGTTTTAATAAATTCGAAAGAACGTATTCTGTATAATAGAGTACTTTAATAACATTGATTAGTATACTATGGTTATTGTTGAATGAAGATGTGTGGAAGGAACGATAACCGTATTACGATGGAAGATAACGTTGACCTATCCGGAAATCCGTAGCAGCTGGTATAGTTAATCGGTTAGTTATTAGCCTAGCTATAGGAGATGCGGACCACCTAAGCGGCCAAACGAGAGGCCTAATAAAAGCAAATTCGAATACTATAATAAACCCTAGTAGAACCCAAGCACCCAACCTTAACGTTACACAAAACCCCTACACCCTCCACAACACCGATCCCACCCGATCAGGCCTATACGCCACCTCCTAAACAACCAAGACACCAGATCCCCGATCCACCAAAATTTAACGGATTACATAAAAGATTTTAATAATGGTACCTCGAGATAAAAGGGAAGATAAGTGTGGATAGGGAAGCCTTTAGTTCAGCATTAGTAGTATTCACTTATATCTATTCTAGATTAGAAAACACTATATAAGTTATAATAAACACCTATTATTCACAGGGAGGAGCCGATGGGTCGAAAAACCCTAAACAATTCATAGAATACCTAAAGGGTTACTATGTAAACCTTAACGCAGAAGTACGAACCCTTGACCAACTAAGAATAATACATTAAAAGGAAAACAAGAGTTTTACCCACTTCCTTCCCAAATTCGAAAAGGAGCTCGTAGAAATAGGAAGAGGACACTAACTGGACAATATTAGGATTAACTACCTAAAAAGAGCTCTAAATATTATAATAAGAACCCCTTTAATTAGTATAATTAATAAATTAACGGCTTATATTGTATATACCCAGATGCTCCTAATGATAGGATTAGAGTTGAATAGTGAATTGTACTAAGCTCACTATGAGTATTAATATAAGAGATCGCTAATACCTGGCTAGAACAAAGTCAAGTCACTAACCGGATAGGATAGTTGGATAGGATCACCTTAACCTAATTAGATGAATTAGGAACCCACTAAGGCAAGCCGGATAGCCAAGGACAAACTAGTCCAAAGAAGGTCAAGCTAAGAGGAAACCCGCAAATACTATAATTGCGGTAAGAAGGGGCATATATAATAGAGATGCCCTAGAGACCAGAAAAACAAAGAGACTAAAACCTTGAAAGGGAAGACTAAAGAGCATAGCGAAATAGATATTAGCTCTGATTAGGACTTTGAGGACTCGGGAAAAGAGTAACTCCTGGTGAAAGTTATTATTAGGAGGAACAAGCTGTGGAGGAATAGAAGGTTGTTAAAAAGAGTATGGATTATGACCTATTTTATGTTAATATTAGGATTAATGGGATACGTTATATAACTACTTTTGTTGATATAGGATGTTTGATATACGCCCTGATTAGCGACGCCTTCGCTAAGAAACTCCGTTTACTACGTATTAGTATTACACCTCGGAACTTAATATAAGTTACCATTATAGTTCCTAGTATAATCCGCTATATTACTTATACTAATATCGATATTAATAGTTATAAACGACACCGATTATTCTTTTATATTATTCTTAACTAAGAAGATGACGTTATCCTTGGAAGGTCCTAGATAATTAATAATAATATTATGGTTTACTTAGTGCGAGGTACTCTACATATAAGTGTTATGGACCACTAGGTAATAAAAAGGAAACCGGGTTAGGCCTAGTCAAATCTAAAGTTCCTAATTTAATAGTAGACTGGATTAGTATTCTTAGCCCTAATTAGGCGGGCACAGAAGAGAAGAGAGACCCCTCTTAGTATATCTACTTTAAATGCGTTCTCTATAAATTTAACCGATATTGAGAAGGTCCTAGTACTAAAAATGAAAATAAACCCGAGGACGAAACTCTTTATGTATTACTATAAGTTTTTGTATATCTTTAACCGAAATAAGGTTAATTAGTTACCACTATATTAAGATAATATTAACTACGTAATTCCCATCGAAAAAGACTTAATAAGGTAAAATAAACTAGTTATATGAGGACCCTTATATGGGATATTTAGGGAGGAGCTAATTATACTTCGATGGACCCTCATAGAACTACTAGATAAAGGCTTTATTCATACTAGTAGCTCTCCTACTTTATTACCTATTCTATTTATTCGAAAACCCAGGGGAGGATTAAGGTTTTATATCGATTACCGGGCTCTGAACACTATCACTAAGAAAAACAAATATCCCTTACCCCTAATCAGTAAAACTCTAAGAGCCCTAACTAAAGCTAAGTGGCTAACAAAATTAGACGTTATTATTGTATTCTATAAGATCAGGGTTAAAGAAGGCGATAAATAGAAGACGGCTTTTAGAATAAGATACGGCCTATACGAATAGATGGTGACTCCTTTTGGCCTAATAGGGGCCCCCGCTACGTTCTAGAGGTACATTAACCATATTTTACGGGACTTCCTAGACGAATTCTACACCACTTATATCGACGATATTCTAATCTATTTAGATAGCTCACTCGCTGATCATAAGGAGAAAGTCAAGAAGGTCTTAAATCGTCTAGGTATTACCGGCTTATAAATCGATATCGATAAATGTAATTTTGAGATAAAAAAGGTTAAATACTTAGGGTTCATTATCGATGTAGGGAAGGGTATCCGCATTAACCCAGAGAAAATTAAGGCTATCCAGATATAGGAGGTCCCCCGATCAGTACAAGGAGTCCGTACCTTCGTTAGTTTTACAAATTACTACCGTTAATTTATACTGGACTTCTCAGGGTTAATACACCCCCTTACAACTTTAATAAAAAGGGATGTCCTATTCGTATAAAGTAACGAGTATATAAAAGCGTTTAATAAGTTGAAGGCCCTCCTAATTAGTGCCCCTGTATTAGCACATTGGGATCCTAATTAAGCCACTATACTAGAAATAAACTTATCAGGTTATGTGGTGGGTAGCGCTTTATTATAATACGATAACGAGGGTATTTTATGGCCTATTACGTTCTTTTCACGGAAAAACTTACTAATAGAATATAACTACCTAATACACAATAAGGAACTATTAGTTATAATCCGCTGTTTAGAACACTAGGACTCCGAATTAAGGAGTGTAAAGGAGTTTATTATCCTAATTAACCACCTTAACCTTAAGTATTTTATAACTAAAAGGTAATTAAGTGAACACTAGGTTAAATGGTTGGAGCTCTTATCCCGTTATAACTTTATAATCTAGTTCTAACCCAATAAATAAGTGATAATCCCCGATATATTATTTAGATGAAAATAAGATGTTCTTAATACCTAGTGAGATAATCGATTAAAAGGACGGAGGATATAGCTCTTAAAGGGGAAATAGAATATAGTTATGGTGAACTAGGTAACTCTCGAAACAAATTAAATAAATATAACGGAATCCATGGAAAACATTATAATAGGTGATATGGATTAGGACGACGATCCTAAGGTTAATTGGTTAAAACCTATCCTAAACCCCTTTAAAGAGGAGCCCCTAAAGTCTACTTGGATTAAAGGATTATAGTTAAATAATTATTATTAGCTAATTAGGACAGTTGTGAAAAGGGGGGACCGTTAGTTACCGTTATAATAGAAGTTGCCCATAATGTTATTAGAGTATTTAGTGGACGACGACGGTAAACTTTTTTGGAGGGAGAGGATTTGGGTCCTTTGTTATGAACCCTTATGAACTCGGTTAATTTAAGAGTCCTACGACTTAACACTTAATGGCCATTTCGGTAGAGATGCGTTAAAGGTTTTGATTAGCCGCTGTTTTTATTGGCCAGGCTTGTTGTAGGATGTCCGATGCTTTATGAGGAACTGCGATGTTTGTGGACGGGGTAATATATGGTGGGATAAGAAGAGGGGTCTTTTAAAGCCTTTACCCGTCCCTGATTAGGTCTGGATAGAGATATTAGTCGACTTTATTACAGGGCTATTACTAACCCGCTATATGGGAGTAACGAATATTATGGTGGTAATAGACCGATTATCTAAGAATGTGATTTTTAAGTTATTTAAGGATATAACAATGGACGTTGTGGTTATGGTGTTAATGCTTGGCCTGATCAGATACCACGGACCCCCGAGAGCTATTGTTTTGGATAGAGGCCCCTAATTTATTAGTTGTATGTGGAAATGGTTTTGTTAATTGTTATGGATAAAACGACGTTTATCTACGGCCTTCCACTTGGAGATAGACGGTGTTATAGAACGAGTTAACTAGGTAGTAGAAACTTACTTCCGAGCTTATATTTTGTACGCTTAAGATGATTGGGATGACCTGCTTCTAATAGCGATGATAGCTATTAATAATAGGGTTACCTCGTTAATAGGCCTTAGCCCTTTCTTCATTACCTACGGCTATGATATTGACCTGATTAGAGTAAGGGAGACTTTGTGGACTGAAGGAAAGACCTCCGCAGCTCGGGTAGAGGCCCTAGTTTCGAAGTTGAAGGAGGCCTTTGAATGGGCATAAGTGGCGATGGTCTCCGCCTAAGAGCGATAAGAAGCTTTGGTAAATATACGACGCCAGCTTTTTAACCAGTTTTGATTAGGGGATAAGGTTTAGTTGAGGTTTAAGAACGTCCATTCTAAGAGATTATCTAAGAAGTTGGACTGGATGAATGTGAAGTATACTATGTTAGAAATAGTCGGATCTCATGCCTGCCGGCTTAATACGCTACTGGGTATTTATAATGTTTTTTATGTATCCCTAATCAGGTATATGGGAGTTGACCCATTATTATTATAAGAACGAGATAACGCTTAACCACTGCCTTTATTAGTAGACGACGAAGAGGAATTCGAAGTCGAAGAGATTTAGGGCGCTAAGAAGATTTGTGGTTCTTGGAAGGTTTTAGTTAAGTGGAAGGGCTACGTGGAGCTTATTTAGGAACTAGTTGAGTTATTAACGGAGATTATAACTTTGGATTATTACGAGGCTAGTTATGGACGAGTCCCTCTAAACGGGGAGGAGGGAGAGGGGGGGTAATTATAACGGGCTAGGCCCTCTTAGAGGCTTCGCAGCCTCTCAGCCATGGACTCCGCTTACCTAAGCCCGGCTTACCTAAGACGGATCAACCTTAGGCCTAATCAGAGTAAACGGGTCTTATGGGGCGGAAGACATTTTCTCCTTTTCTCTCTCATCTTGAAGATACTCGTAGTAGTCGCCATAGCTAGTTGCAATATACGTGCTTGGACCGTTACAAAAGACGATCTATAGGGTAATATCTCACTACTAATTGATATTCTCGTATTAGTTTAAGATGTAACTTTAATTTACTCCTTTAACTTTCTACTACCCGGACCTTATAAATAACGACCTACCCTCCTTCCCTCATATACTCAGAGCTCTTTTTCCTATGTCCTTAGCCCTAATTAGGTCTAACACCTTCCTACTAAACTCTTTTTATTTTTAAACAATCCCTTTACCTCCTTCACTTTGACTAATAGCCGAACTACGTAATTGTATGAATATCACTATACTACTACTTCTTTTCTCTTAGTTAAGTTTAGTTGCAATACTCTTTCCATAATAAGAGCGACACTCCTTCCATAATAAGAATAACCGGAATTATAACTACCCCCGCAAAATAAGTGAACATCTGGGACGCTTAATATATACAAAACCACCTGAATATTTATATTGTTATAGGTAGTGTTATTGATCACTAATATACACCTAATTAGGTGTAGGGCGATGTTAAACGAGCAAAAAACTCTATTTTCAAGGTACTAGATAATATGAGACTGCTCGGCCTAATATTTAACCTAGGTACCGGATATATGAACCCGAGGTGGTTAGTAGGTACCCTGATACTTAATGATAAGTTAAACCCTATACTATAATAGTATTCACCGATGAGCACTATAATAACAGCAGAACTCCGGGCTCGTTACACTACCGGCTTTGTAACTGATAGTAGTTAGGATTTTTAGAGCTATACTAAGGCTAATAGCATCTTAAAAGACCTCTTTAACACTTAGGGTTTTATATAATAATAGAAGTGGCTCGAAATGGGCTCGGTTAAAGTAGCTATTACACTAGTGAGATGGGACCTAAAAAAGGTTAATATCATAATTTATTTAACTCCGTGGCCCTAGGGAAATGTACTCCTTAAGTTAGAACAACTTAGCTCGTACATTGATTATGCTAAACTTAAATTCCGTAAAGTTAATCTAATCTATTTTGTTACGGTCCATAACGGTAATCACTTTACTAGTATTTTCGTAAACTAAATTACGGGACACATACTCTAATATAATAATTTGTAAAGTATGGGTTCCTCTAAGTAGTGCTTTATAATCGATATATATAACCTTCTCTCTTAGTATAAGGTTATGGGCACCCCCGAGACCCTGATTAGGTGTATTCGTATAAGTGTAGCTGTTACTAATGGCCCTTAATAGCCTAACGGCTAGGGGTATAGCATTTATATAACAGAATAGTTCCGCATTATCTTCCACGAAAACATAATATCCCATAAGTTAACCTTTTCTTAGACCTCTTAGTGATTAAATACCTAAAAGCCGATTATATATTACTAATAGGTTAACTAGATTATATAAAAGCTCTACGATTACCCTAAAGGAGACCTGTTACGCCCGAAACCCCATAAAACCTACACTATATAAACCACTAAACAAACCATAAAGGACACAACAGCTCCACCCAACAATAACAATAACGACGTTATACCTATAAAAAATAAACCTAATTAGACCTTTAAAAAGGATAAACTAAAATAACGACCCCTAAAACCTATTATATTACTTATAACCCGATCACTAATACTTCCCGAGTACCCTTATAATACTAGTATCCTAAGTAACATTGCACATAATACACTTTACAACTATGAAGATAAATAATAATACTTTGCATAAAGTTATTAACACCTAATTAGATAACATAATAAGGTGACCACCGCAAATCTTTAATCAATTATAACCTATAAAAAGGAGGAGTTCACTAAGCGGGTAGATGACCCTTATAAGTTTATAGCAATATATACAAAAGTATAGGAGCCCTTTTTTACCCTTACTCAGCCCGATAACTAATAAAAACATAATCGTAAAAACGAAAAGTGTTATTAAAGAGAGACGTAGGAGAAAGAGGAGCGAGAGGCTACGCATAAAGCAAAGATCGAGGAGGGGCTCAGTGGTTCGTAGCACTATAACCTACACCATTAATGGACCTAATTAAGCTTTTATTCGTATAATCTAATTATTTCCTTCATTTCCCTTCCTATACGTTATTTATTATCTTAGTACGCAGGAGCTTAGAGCCAAGATAAGGGGACGATTAAAACTGTATAGGGGGAAATACTTACACTAAGCGGGTTTTTCCTTAGTTAAGCGACAACGAGCTATTTAAGAGAGGGGAACTAGGGACGTATTTCTAATGGAGAACACAACGAGGAGCACCAAAAACACAATACATCACAGAACGTCAATAAGTATCGTTAATTAAATAAACATATTCAGAACTCTTTTTACCCGTTTACTTAGATTATATACTATGAATAGTACAAAGGTTATTTTACCACCGAGCAAACAAGGCCCCAACACTCACCAGTGCTATATCCAGAACAGGAACCCCTCTTTAGCCCTAATTAGGTCTTAAGGTGTCCCCTTACCTAAATTATAGCTCTGGTTAAGCGGTTTCGTACAAGTTATTCACCCTCACAGACCCAGGACAGAGGGTGCACGACCTATGGTCAGTAGAGTGTGTATATTATACAATACAGCATATACTATTCACTACATCCCCCGCTCCGTTACACTATCCGAACTCCTAATTACCGAGGAAATATATTCTTAAATAAATACTAAAATTAACGAGGTTACTAAAAAGGACACCAACTTTTAACAATAACTCGAAAACCCTAAGTTCCACGAGGATATCCAAACACCACTAATTATTATCCCTATTAAAGAGATTTTAGCTACGAAAAAGGCGTCCTTAATGAGAAGTACAATCTTAACACTAGAACATTCCACAAAAAATCCAAATAACTTAACTCGGCCACCTATAATCCAAAAACAATTAACAAAATATAAACCTCTCCGGGCTATGGAGAGATTCTACGAGACCTCTTACCCTAATAAAGAATTCAGTAAAACAATAACCACCTAATAATAGATCAATTTCGTGAAAAGGTATAACAATAATATAAGGTATAGAGGTGAGAAGTATAACGTTCTAAATATTAAACTCTGGATCTTCTAGGAAGCCTATAGAAAGATCGGCGTTGACCGATTCTATGAGGTGAGTCTCTTGCCGACTATGCTAAAAGGAAGGGCTGTAACACTATATTATGCTCAAATCAGTGGTACAGAGATAATACGGTTAACTATGAAGGTCATTGATAAGATTAGAGGTTATTTCGAAGGGAACTAACGCTGATAGTCCTATACAATTAATTAGAACGAGGTAAACATCACCAAAGTTATCCCGAAGTACTTAGGTAAGACAAAAGTCGAGGTGCTCGAAATCCTCTTCAAAACCCTTATAAACCTATAACAAACTCTCACCCTAATATACTAGGGTAACGAAGTCCTTAGAAATAAGCTAATTAGCGTTACCCTCACCATCAAAGAATATTAGATGGGTATTATGGCCAGAGCGAAAACCACCAAGGAGCTTTATAACACCATAAAGATAAGCCTCGATTTAGAGGAGCATAATAGAGAAGCCCACTATTAATATATAACATCGAATACCACTCTAAACAATACCTTCTAAACTAATAAACGCTTTAATAATAAGAGCAGAAGTAATTGTTACGGAGGCAGATAGTAGTAATGAAAAGGCTTGGATAATAACAAAAAGTGTTATGTTTATAGTAAAGAAGGGTATTAATTGATAAAATACTCTATGGAAAAGAGGAATAAGGCGTTTAGATAACACAAATTAAACTAATACATCACTAATACCTCCTTCACAACATATAACCACTTCCTCACTGAATACAAAGAGTATAAAAACTTAGATGATAAGAATAAAGATAATAAAAACCTCCACTAATACCTTATAAATACTATAATTAACAAAAACGCCGAGAATAACCAGGAATTCCACATTTTATTCTTCGGTTATACAACTACATTAGCCAACGAAGAGCTCGCTTAAACACTAAGTAATCAGGCCACCTATTATACGATAACGAAAAGGGATATCGGCGACGCTGAGCTTCCCCAGGAATCACAGACCTATGGAGTTTTCATTAGTAATGACCACTATTTAGTGGTGATATTCCAGGGTATTATACTAGACATAGGAGCAGCAAGTGTATTAATAATAGGGTACCCTTAATTCCTTACCCTATAAAAGATCGACGTTACTGTAACCCTGGATACGTTAAAGGTAGGCCAGGCGAGTATCACCTTCGACGATAACCCTCCCCTAGACTTAATAGGGTTAGCTATTATTAATTCCCTGTTTAGAAGAATGTATTTTTATATTATAATAGTGAATAACGTACCTGATAAGCGAGTGGCCACCCCCGATCGCAAATCTTGGACTTTCATCTTTCAACACACACTCGCCCACCAAAAATAATACAATCCACAAACAAAGAAGCCCAGATCAGCCTTATAGTCTAAACACTTCAAAAAGACCCTAATCTTTCCATAAAGTTTACTATAAAAATCTACTTAGTACCCCAAATAATACTATAAAGGTAATTAAAAAGAATATTATCATAACACAATACTATACTTAATTCTTAGAATTTGACGACGTTTAAAGAAGAGAAGCTTATTGAGTATATTTTTGTCACGGGCCAAGGCCCGATCAGAGGCTTCGAAACCACTCGGCCATATTCAACACCAACCACTGCTTACTAAGCCTGATCAGGCCCAGGTAAACCTAATCAGGATCCAACGGATTTGTGGGGCAGCAAACTTTTCCTTCCTTTCTCCTTATCTTAAAAATACTCATAATAATCACCATAACTAGTTACAATATACATACTTAAACCATTACATTATCTTCAAAATCATCAAAAACAATTAATTAAATACCTAATACAAAAGCCCACAATCTATATAAGAGTAGTAAAAAGTTCTAAACGGGTTAACCTAAGGAGTCCCTGAACATCTAAAACTAATTAGTACAGCCTAATCAGACCTAGAGGTTATTATAAACTCAAAAAAACGTATACGTATACCCATAATAAAGTACCTCGACCACGTTATTAAGTATACTATAATCACTACTAAACGCAAAACACCAGGATAAATAATAACCACATAATAATAGAAAATAACGCTGAACTATCTAAAAACCCATAATAATTAGTATAACTAATCGGATAGTTTATAACCCAATTATAGGAGATGTGGACCGCCCAAGTAACCGAGCAAGAGACCTAACGAGAGTAGATTTGACTATTATAAGAAACCCTAGTAAAACCCAGGTACCCGACCTTAACGATAAACTAATCCCTAATACCCTTTATAACACTAATTCCCCCTAATTAAGTTTATATACTACCTCTAAGATAAACTAGATATTGGATTCCCAACCCACCGAAGTTTAATGGATTATATAAGAAGTTTTAATAATAGCACCTCGAGATAGGAGGGAAGATAAGTATAGATAGAAAAGCCTTTGGTTTAGAGTTAACCATATTCACTTATATTTACTCTAAGTTAGAAAATACTATGTAAACCATAGTGAGTACTTATTATGTGTAAGGAGGGGCCGATGGGTCGAAGAACCCGGATAAATTCATGGAATATTTGAAGGGTTGCTACGTAGACCCTAACATAGAAGTATAAGCCCTTAACTAATTAAGGATTATACAATAAAAAGAGAATAAGAATTTCGTTTACTTCCTCCATAAATTTAAAAAAGAGCTCGTAGAAGTAGGAGGAGGACATTAGTTAGATATTATAAGGATCAACTACCTTAAAAGAGCCCTGAACACCACAATAAAAGCCCCCCTTATCAGTATAATCAATAAGCTAATAATATATACTATATACACTTAAATACTCCTAAGTATAAGCTTAGAATTAGATAATGAATCCTACTAAGCCCGCTACGAGCATCGGCGTAGGAGATCGCTAACCCCTAACTAAATAAGAACTAAGTCCCCTTAGAAATAAAACGGTTAATTAGAGTCCCCCTAACCTAATTAGATGGAGTGGGAACCTACGAAGGCAAACAAGCTAACTAAGGACAAGAAAGTCCATAAACGGCTAAGCTAAGAGGAAGCTCATAGATATTATAACTATAACAAAAAAGGGCATATATAATAGTAATACCCTAAGGATCGAAAAGAGATAAGGAAAACTAAGACTTTTAAGGGAAAAACTAAGGAATAAAGTAAAATGGATAATAACTCTAATTAGGACTCTAAGGACTTAGGAAAAAAGTAACTCTTAGTGAAAGTCGTTATTAGGAGGAACAAACTATAAAGGAATAAAAGGTCGTTAAAAAGAGTATGGATTATAACCCATTTTACGTTAATATCGGGATTAATAAGATACACTATACAACTACCCTTATTAATATAGGGTATTTAATATACGCCCTAATTAGTGACACCTTCGCTAAGAAACTCCGTTTACTACGTATTAGTATTACACCTCGGAACTTAATATAAGTCACCACTATAGTCCCTAGTACAATCCGCTACGTCACTTACACTAATATCAATATTAATAACTATAAATAACACCGATTATTCTTTTATATTATTCCTAATTAAAAAAACGACGTTATCCTTAAAAGGTCCTAGATAATTAACAATAACGTTACGGTTTACCTAGTATAAAACACTCTATATATAAGTGTCGTGGACTATTAGGTGATAGAAAGGAAACCGGGTTAAGCCCGGCAAGATCCAAAATTCCCAATCCAATAGTAGACTAAATCGGTATTCTCAGCCCTAATCAGGTGGGCATAGAAAAAAAAAGAGACCCCTCTTAACACATTTACCCTAAACACATTCTCCATAAATTTAACCAATATCGAGAAGGCCCTAACACTAAAAATAAAAATAAACCCAAAAACAAAACTCCCTACGCATTACCACAAATTTCTATATATCTTTAACCAAGATAAAGCTAATCAACTACCACCACACCAAAAAAACATCAACCATACTATCCCTATTAAAAAGAACTCTTATAATCAAAATAAACCAATAACCTAGGGACCTTTATATAGCATATTAAGGGAAGAGTTAATTATATTACGCTAAACCCTTATAGAACTATTAGATAAAGGGTTTATTAGGGCTAATAGCTCCCCTATATCATCGCCCATTCTATTTATCCAGAAGCTTAGAGGAGGGTTACAGTTCTATATCAATTACCATACCCTTAACACTATTACAAAGAAGGACTAATACCCCTTACCCCTAATTAGCGAGACCCTAAGGGTATTAATAAAAGCGAAGTGGTTAATAAAGCTGGATATTATCATTATATTTCATAAAATCCGGGTTAAGAAAAGAGACGAATAAAAGACGGCGTTTAGGATAAGGTATAGGTTATACGAATAAATGGTTACCCCCTTTAGTTTAACTAAAGCCCCCATAATATTCTAGTAATATATTAACTATACTCTACGAGACTTCCTAAATAAGTTCTACTTAGCTTATATCGACGATATCCTAATTTATTTAAATAGCTCCCTCTCTAATTATACAGAGAAGGTTAAGAAGGTCCTTAAGCACCTAGGCGTTATAGACCTGTATGTGGATATTGATAAGTGCGAATTCGAGGTTAAGAGTATTAAATATTTGGGGTTTATTATTAATACTAGTAAGGGAATTCGTATAAACCCTAAGAAGATTAAGGTAATCCAGGGATAGGAAGTACCCCGATTAGTATAAGGAGTTCGTGGGTTTATCGGTTTTACTAATTACTATTAGTAGTTTATACCCAACTTCTTAGGGATTACATAACCCCTAATAACCTTAACTAAAAAGGATATACCATTCATTTAGAGCAAGGAGTGCACTAGAGCGTTCAAGGAGCTGAAGACGCTCCTAATTAGCGCACCTGTATTGGCTCACTGGGACCCTGATCGAACTACAGTATTCGAGACTAATTCGTTTGGTTATATGGTAGGAGGTACCTTGTCGTAGTATAACGACGAAGGGATCCTAAAGCTTATAGCATTTTTTTCACATAAAAACCTACTTATAAAGTATAATTACCTAATACATAACAAAGAACTACTAGTAATAATACACTACTTAGAGTATTAGGATTTAGAATTACGGAGTATAAAAGAGTTCACTATCCTAATTAATCACCTAAATCTAAAGTATTTTATAATAAAAAATAGTTAAGTAAATATTAGATTAGGTGATCAGAATTACTATCCTATTATAACTTTATTATCTAATTTAGACCTAATAAAAATAGTAATTCCTAATACACTATTAAAACACAAACAGGATATCCCTAGCACCCTATAAGACAATAAGTTAAAGGGTTAGAAAATTGAACTCGTAAAAAATAAGATTAACGTATTATAAATTAATAACGTAATAGTAATCAGAGAAGTACAGGCCTAATCAGGGTAAACAGAGAAGGTTAAATTTAATATAAGAAACTCCCCCAGAGATATAAATCAGACCAACAACCCTAACCCAAATAAGACGGAACCCCCCTTGAACCCTTTTAAAGAAGAGCTATTATACTCCCAATAGGATAAAACCTTAGACCAGAACAACCAATACTAGCTAATCAGGGGGGCAATATAAAAAAGACACCAACAACTTCTCTTATAATAAAAATTACCAATAATACTATTAGAATATATAATCGACGATAATAAAAAACTATTATAAAAGGACAAAATCTGGATTCCATATTATAAACCCCTAAGGACGGGTTTAATCCAGAAGTTCTACAACTCCACGTTAACGGGATATCCGGGGAGGGACACTTTAAAAGCCCTAATCAACCACTAGTTCCACTAGCCAGGCCTATCCTAGGATATCCGAAAATTTATAAAGAACTACGACGTTTATAAACAAGGAAACGTATAGCGTAATAAGAAGAGGGGCCTATTAAAGCCTCTACTTATCCCTGGACGGATCTAAGTAGAGGTCTCTATCGACTTTATAATAGGACTACCCCCTTCCCACCATAATAGGGCTACGAACATCATAATAATAACCGATTGTTTATTAAAGAACGTAATCTTCGAATTATTAAAGGACATCACAACGGATATAATAATAGACCAACTAATCCGAGGTCTAATCAGGTACCATAGGATACCTTATATAATTATATTAAATAAAGGACCATAATTTACGAGTTTTATATAAAAACAACTCTACTAATTACTATAAATCAAACAAAGACTCTTTATAGTGTTCTACCTAAAAATAGACGGAGCTACGGAGAGGGTAAACCAGGTAATAGAAACCTATCTTAAAGTATACATAGTGTATATTTAGGATGATTAGGACAAACTACTCCTAGTAGTAATAATAACTATTAATAACTAGGTCACCTTATTAATAGGACTCAGCCCATTCTTTGTTACTCATGGGTATAACTTAGACCTAATTAGAGTAAAGGAACCCCCATAGAATAATAATAAAACCCCTATAATAAGAGCAGAGGCTCTGGTCCAGAAGCTAAAGGACACTTCTAAGTGGGCTTAGGTAGCAGTAATAATAGTATAAAAAAATAAGAGATTACCATAAACGCAAAATATTAACCATCTAATTAATTTAAACCTAAGGACAAGGTTTAGCTAAGATTATAGAATGTCTAATCTAATCGACCATTAAAAAAGCTTAACTAAGTTAATATAAAATACACTATCCTTAAACTAATTAAATCCCATATTTACCAACTAAATATACCACTAGGGATTTATAACATTTTCCATATAAACCTAATTAGGTACACTAAAATTAATCCATTATTATCACAAAACCATAACAACGCCCAACTACCTATAATACTAATAACTAATAAGGAGGAGTTTAAAGTTAAGGAGATCCATAATACGTAAAAAGTATAAAATAAATAAAAGGTCTTAATAAAATAAAAGGACTATACCTAACTCACCTAGGAGCTAGTGAATATATTAGCGGATATAGCGTCCTTAGACCGTTACAAGGCCAATCACGGGAATATCCCTTAAGAAGGGAGGGGAGGAAGGGGGTAATTATCACGGGCCAAAGCCCGATCAGAGGCCTCGGAACCACTCGGCCATATTCAACACCAACCACTATTTACTAAGCCTGATCAGGCCCAGGCAGACCTAATCAGGATCTAACGGATTTATGGGGCAGCAAACTTTTCCTTCCTTTCTCCTTATCTTAAAAATACTTATACTAGTCGCCATAACTAGTTGTAATATACGTGCTTGGACCGTTACACTTACTCCTTAATGGGCTCCGGGGCCTAACTTTGTCCCAGAGTTATTCTTTTCCTAACTTATACTTATTATTTAAATTAGGGGTCATTACTTGGTCTTTTTCTTTTGTGTTTCCTTTTAGGTAAGTATTAGCTATAAAGGGCTAGTTAACCTATTAATAGTGTTCAGCCTTCTTCTAGTAATTCTATATAAAGTGTCCTTCTTTTCTATACTCAAAATATTCACAACGGTCCTTATTATATTCTAAGTTTCTCTTTAAAAATAGTAATTATCTATAAAAAAACTAAAACCTCTCTAGGGTTTAGTGGTGATTATTTTCTTTTTAACTCCTATAAACTAAACCACTCCCATCATAATAACATCTTTATTATTATCCTTTGGACAAGTAACGGGGGAGTAGGTAAACCTCTAAGGGTAATTATATTTAAAGGCCCGTTCAACCTTCTAAATAATATCCTATACTCAGGTAAACTAACCTAGGTAATCCTTAGGAAGCTCAACTGTGAATAGCCGGTCCTTTAGTGAAGGGGTTAAGGTTACTTTTAAGAGTAATATTTATACGGTGGTGGGCTAATCACCATTACCAGTATTAGCTATTATTCTTTTAAACTTAGGTAAGAATGTTACAAGACTTTTATTCTCTTTTTAGTGTAGGGTCTATAGCTGGGTAACGGTTCGGAACTAGGTATTCAGATCTAAATAAGTGTAATCAAAGTAGTGCATAAAGTCCTCGGGGTTTCTAGTTCTATTAGGTCCTCTGGTGGTGTAAAAAGTATTAACTATTTATTAGGGACTAATTTCTAAATATAAATTAATTAAGTACTAAAGTTTATAGTTTATAGGGTAAAAGGGGCAATTTATTAAGATTTTATCTTTCATTTATTATACTTAAGGGGTATATTCCTTTTATTTACCTAAAAACTTTGGGGGGTTAAATAAGGGCTTTTAATAAGTCGACTCACTACTAAGCACTGGTGGGGTATTAGTGTGGATACCACTAGGAGTATAAAGGGTTTTACTACTAGGGATTATTAACCTCTAATTCTAACTCTTCTTTAATTTCTTATTAATCTCTATTATTTAAACTTATAGGAATCCTAGAATAATATTCAACATCTCTTTTATAATTAGCTCACTATAAAACATCAGGGGTATAGCGGTGTCCATCGAAGCAACTAAGCTATCTTAATTGTTCTTCTAAGAACTAATAGGGAACTAATGGTTAACCCATTAGAGTCCTGGGAATATCATTCTTCACAGGGAGCCGTACTTAACCTATACTCCTTTCTACTTAACTAATAGGGAGCCACACTTAACCCAGTATTATAGTAAAGTTATAATCCTAAGCTTAAAGTATACGAAGGGCTAAGCCTAGGTGTTTTCGACTTTAGGGTACTCTATTACTATTTACTTTAAACTAAGGAGCAAAAAAGAGGAAGTTCCTCGTAAGGGGGCCGGTGTAGGAATCTATACTACTAGAGAACAAAGGGGACCTCTAGTGGGGCACCGGAGGTCACTAAAGGCCCTTTAACTAGAGGCCCCTTTAACCGGAGGGCTCTCTTATTGGATGCTGGTTAACGCCTCAGGCAAAGCTTAGGCCATCGTGGGCATCAGCCCGTAACAATATTAAAGGCTAACTTTTAATTAAGCCTTAAAATAACTAACTTACTTTACTAAAAGGACCAGATAGGAAACAAAGGAACTGGAGGAACTAGTGGGATCCAGGGACAAATTGAACGCATAGTAGCCAATAAGCAAGATTTGGAGGACGTTAACAAGGGCTGTGTACTATAGAGTAGGTAGCCTGAGCCTGCGGCTCTCTACGCCACATACCCCTCGGGAGGTCTACCGCAAGGGCTACGCCCTTGCCGCCATGGCGTTAAATAAAAAAATAAAAAAATAAAAGCGTTGCAAAAGCAACGCGGCAATTGCACCCGACCTTATACATCCGTGACTCTCAATGCCACAAGAAGTAAACTAGAAACACTGAGCCGAACCGGATAACAAAGGAAAACCGAACCAGATAACAATAACCTTGGGAAAAAAACCCTCCAACTCCACCTCTCCTCCACCTATGGTCATACGAAAACTGTCGTAAGGTCCGACTGCATTGCAATTCTCACGAATAGCAATTCAAGTACTTCAACGGAGCACAATAATGATCTCACTAATGGCTGACTTGGTAGCACAACGCCACCATTAGCCACACAACCCTACGCTAAATTTCTTAGCTCCCAGTGTTTTGTTACGTCTCGATACACCTCTGTAGCGAAAGTAGTTGGTCTTGACAGAGTTGGTAAGAACCTGCAAGACCGTTTGCTTTCTCATACATAGGTGGTATACCGTCCATTCACAGCCCACCCAGTGAATGAATGCAAAAGATGCAAACCGGGTATCGTCATGCTTGCTAGGAGCAGACAGAAGCGCGGAGATGTCGGCCCTCAGACATAAAGTGAGCTGTCCCGATGACAGCGACACAGAAATGATTTCCGGGGTAAGTTCATGTTGTTGCGTTGCACATATGTGCAAGGTGTCTCAAATGTTCGTCCTTGTCTTCCGTCTGGTCGCCGCATCTTCCACACACATATGCTTGAGGAACAGGGGCAGGCTTGCAAAGCCGCACTTTTCCTCGCACGTGTCTTGTGTGGTTGTCGTGCCGAAAACCCGACTTCCCACAGCGCCCGCATCTGTACTTCCTCCCAACGCCATGAGACGGGCCGTGATGCCGGAGCATGAGATCGCGCTTGGACGGGTATGCAACATCAGGACAACCGTACTCACAGGGGTAGCGGTGAGCTTCCTCCCTATGATTGCGGAGATCAACGATGTTGCTAAACGGCTTTTCTCAACACGGCACCACATTGCACACGACGCCGGATGGTGTATCGTGCTCAGATGCGGATGTTGCAGTTGTCAGGCTGACCCCAGACATGACGATTGGGGACGGGACGGTCCGCGAGGTTGATCGTGGCGAAACCGATGGAGTTGCCGAATGGTTGGCAAAAGAATGAAGTTGAAGAGTTGTACTAAGAGTCTGATGAGAAACTGCGGGTGGTCTTGGCTCTGCTTCTGAGGATCCGGAAATGATTTCTGTTTGGATTTCTATGGGCGCATGCATGATTTTGTATTGTCCATCATCATCGGCGGATGGTAGGCTGTGGGCGCGGAGCTGCCTTGGGTCCAGGCAATCATCCTCCCCCTCGCCTGGATACCGGCGAAAGCGGGGGTCTTGAAGGCATTCCGGGTGGACGTATAGTCCGATCGGAAGCCGCCAATCTTCGTCCACGGATGTTTGAGAGTCATCCTGCCGTTGGCTAACGTGGCCGTTGTTTCCAACGCGGCCGGGACGCCTATGCGTTAAGTAATGACCATTGTGACCCCGCTGAATGGGGGAAGCGCGGGATCAGAGACCCGCGCGCTTAATCAATCACAGGATTGATGAGATTGCCTTCGCTATGATTCAACATTGTTAGCCATTTTCAAGATATTGGGGTCGCCCGGCTAACCTTTTTGTTGCGAAGGCGACTCTGATCACAGAGTCTGGTTCAGAACAGAACAGCGAGATCGTTGAGGGCACGACGAGCAGCCACTTGGGCGCACCGAACTAGCGGCGTGGCTAGCACGGATGTTGTGTGCTCGCTTTTCCTTTGGATTTGATCTGGGGAAGAGCCATGGGCAAGTTAAAAGCTTTTTCCTGGCCTCAGGATTGGGGGGTACGACAACATGCCAAGAGAGCCTCAGGCTGACCCCAAGTTTAGGCTGGCCTCAAGTTCAGGTTTAAGGCAACCGAAGATTCGGGGCTGTTCTGAGACACTCTGACCTGTCGATTTGCCTCGTCAAGTGCTGTGCAACGTCAGAGTTGAGACCAGGCCAATCACGGCAGCAGCGTTCTCTAGCTGAATCGGCATGCAGACTTCCAAGTTGTGGCTAAGCAGAATGATGCATTTTGGATGGAAGAGTTGGAAGACAGATGTCCAATCCTTCGTCGCCGCCTTACTCCATCTGTGGGAACGAAAACGGTTAGGCTCGTGCTAGCCGTTAGTTGTCAGCGGCAGACTCTGGTAAGCAACTCTGGAGCCATTGAGCCATTCATTGTTATTTCAGGGACAAGGAGCTCAAACTGCTCTTCGACCTCCCTGCCTTGCCCTAGCCCAATTCTCAGTCCCATAATATTTGCAGCATCAGGTTTATCGCAATTGTCTTACCCTGTCATGAAGCACAATTTGTCTGATTTCTTTGCCCCGTCATGGGCTCAATATTCCCAGAGCTCACACGAGGCTTCGGGGAGTGGGCAGGCGTTTGGTGATCAGGGAAAGCGAGCTCACAAACTGTTTTGCAATCATCAGCAGCACTCATCAAGAAACAAACCGAATGCTACTGGGTTGTACTTTGCCGTTCTAGGGAATGATGATACTTGGTCGAAACTTCCGACGGTAGGCGAGGCGGCGAACAGACTGTCGACCTTCACAACAGACGAAGACTTGGACGAATTAACCGATCGTATGTGCTCATGCAAGGAATCAAACGATAGTTTGGTCTCGTTTGTCAAAGACTTGCAAATGAAATCAAAATACGACAAGGTGAGAAATTCTGAGCACGGTGCTGCAGTGGAACCAGCCCTAATAGACGAGGCTTTCGTCAACATAGACACGATTTATATTTGCTACCCACCTTCGCCCGAACACCACCATTGGATTCTATCCCCAGTTCTATCACCAGTCCTTTTTATCGCAACTTGAGTGATTACAAGTCAAGCATCTTCAACTCTAACAATCACTCCACACCCATAGAAGTCCAGTCAGCATATGCGTCAAGATCACGTTACGTGGCTTTGAATGTCTTTCAACCTGCTCAGGGCTCTCAGATGCGACTAGGGCAGTTGAGGTATATTCCAAAGGGCGTTAAGGTAGTCTACACATACAAGGACCTTGGGAGACTTGATCTGAGAGGCAAATGGAACATCGCGATATGGAAGGACCGGCAGGGTAAGAAGAAGGAATGGAGGACCTGTCCAGTTTTGAAGTACACCCCTGGATCCCTTGAGAGAACACTGCCCCGACCTATCGAAGCGACTCAATGCTGTCCTTGGAGCCACTGCAGGATAGCGGCTCCTTTGACATATCTCATGTTGTTGTTGTTGTTGTTGTTGTTGTTGTTGTTGTATTTAATGCCATGGCGGCAAGGGCGTAGCCCTTGCGGTAGACCTCCCGAGGGGTATGTGGCGTGGAGAGCCGCAGGCTCAAATTACCTACTCTATAGTACACAGCCCTTACCAGCGTCCTCCAAATCTTGCCTACTGGCTATTATGTGTTCAATTTGTCCCTGGATCCCGCTGGTTCCTCTAGTTCCTTTGCTTCCTATTTGGTCCTTTTAGTAGGGTAGGATAGTTATTTTAAGGCCTAGCCGGAGGTTAGCCCTTAGTAGTGTAGGTAGATCTTTTAGAAGAAGTTTGTTATATATAAGAAGGCCTTAAAGTTTTTAGGATTAGTGATTAACCCCTTAAAGTATCGTTTAAGTAATCCCATAGGTCCTATGAGCTCTGATAAGTTAGAAGGGTAGAGGGTAGGCCACCGTTACCTCCTCGCTAGGGTCTTTCGGTAATAAACTAAGTGGTTTATATCCTTTGCTTCCCTGTAATAATAGGTAAGTAGGGCTTTATCGTAGTTAAAGTGTTGGTGATATTATTCGAAGTTTCCGTGGCCTGATCGGGCTACTAGGAGGTGGTGTAGGATAGCCCGTGGAAGGGCTAGTTTAGGGGGGCTGGATAGGGTGGCCTCGAGTCCTAATTGGACGTATCGATCTATTACCTCCTTACACCACCATTGTGTGTATTAGGTCCGTATCCGTTTCTTAGCGAGTTATTTAATCCCTATTAGGGTTGTTAATTAGCTTAAGGGTACTAGGAGTGTTATACTCTATTTAACTAGGTGGTCTACTTTTTTATTACCTTTTATCCCCTGGTGCTCTGGGGCCTAGTAAGTGTATATATCGTATATCCTAGCTACTTTGTGCATCTCGAGGAAGGCCGCTTATAAGGATTCTAGAGCCTCGCCCCGTATCCCCTGGATAATATTGGTATTACTAATATAGATGTGGATAGGCTGGCCTTAGGATATAAGGAGGGCCTATTAGAGCCCTGTCCTCGCTCCTTTAGCCTCGCCATCGAACACTTCTACTAAGCTAAGTTAGCTATAACCTTAGGCTATACACTTTTTACCTCTATAAATAATAAATCCATATCCCATAGCTCTATTAGATGTCTTAGAACCGTCTAAATCAATAATTATATAATTGTCTAGGACGGTTTTTAGCTATTTCTAAAAGGCCTTGGTAGCCTTCTCTTTTGTCTATAGGACTATCGGGTCTTATAACCCTAGGAGGTATTATAGTTGAAGCAGTGCTGGCCTTGGGGCCCTTGAGACGAGGCCTGCTGTCCGTTGAAGTTGTGTTTGCTGCCTCCCTTGTTATGAGAGCCTTAGGACTAATGGGTATTATTAGTTGACTTTTTGTAAGTGTATTGTGAAATGTATGTGTGCCCCCTCCAGGGCTACTTTCCTGGTAGGTAGGCCGGCATTTCAAAAGAGATTACTTATTAGGGTTATTTTCTAAATTAAAAGAATAGTCCAGGCCACTATTATAATAACCTTATTAACTTTTTAAATAAGACCCTTCTCAATTATATTAATTAGTCCTCCCTAGGGAGAGGTATTATTATTTAAAGTTAGCTTAGTTAGCTCCCTAAACTAGGTTTTAACTTTGTATAGGGTTATTAGGAGGACATAGGTGATGACCGCCTTCTATACAGCAGCCGCTAGGATCCCTCCTTTTGTGTTTATTAGTTGCCCTAGGTGCTCGGTCGCCTTTTTCATTGTAGTTATCCTTGTTTCGATATAGTATTAGAAAAAGAGTTTTTTATTAAACCAAACCCCTAGCTAATAAATCGGCTTAACTAAGGCTTTAATTTTAAGGTCTCTGGTTTTAATCCTAAGTAGGTTTTTTAATTACTTATATTTCTTAGTAAAGTGGATAATTTTATATTAACCAAGTTAAAGGAGACCTTATTATTAGCACCATAGTTTAAAATTTGGGTAACTTATTAGTTTAAGGATATAGTATTATTTTTAAGGAATAGGCCGGTAATTAAAAGGCTTATATTGTTTATATATCTAAACTAAAGCCTTAGGCTTTCAGCTAGGATATTGGAAAACATAAAATAAGAAGATAATAGGTGATAGTAGGGAGCCCTAAGGTAGCTCATAGGTTAGAGGGAAGTCCTCTATTATTATCTCTTTGAACTTGACCCTAGTAGTATAGTTTGATATAAACGCATTAATTAGCCTAATTAGGTTATTAGGCTAACTTTATTACCGTAGTCTAATAATAAGGTGGTTTTAAAGAACAGAGTTAAAAGCCCCCTTTATATTCATCGTCGTTAGTATGGCTGTAAGCCCCTTATCGAGGGCCTATTCGATATTGTATGTGAGATAGGTTGTTCGGTCGATAGTTGCCCTGCCCGGTAGGGCCCCTATTTGCTGTGGGTTGGTCACCCCTTTTAGGATAGTGAGGTAGGCTATTCTCTTAGTTATCAGCTTTTCGAGCCCTTTACCTAGGCAAATTAAGAGGGTTATCGGCCTTTAAGATCCAGCCTTTAAGAAGTCGGTCTTTCTAAGCTTCTGGATTATAATAATGTCACACGTCTTCTAGTCTGAGCGTGCCACACGTGATATTTCACGTGCTGGCCGTCAGTCTCCACGAGTCCTACTTAAAGGGATCGTGGGACATGAGCTAGAAGGCCAACCAAATAGAGACACCTTCACCTAGACCTACCTTTGAATATCTGCTTATTTACTCATTGTATTCGCTATCGTTTATTTGCCCTGTTTATTCGTTGATTTACACGCTTGCGCCCACAGTCTTCGCGACTCTGCTGTAGCCCCAGGCTAGCAGGAAAGACTGTGACAAATAACCTCCACCCTATAGAAGGGCTAGGGGAAGTAACTGGTTTAGATATAGACCTAGAAGATTAGTTAAACTAGCTTGAATATAGAGTCCTAATAAACTTTAAGTAGTTTTATAGTAATTCCGTTGATACTAGGGGTCATAGTTTTTTGTTGGATTCACTCCACTAGGCCTAGTGTGGAAGGTGGGCAAATAACGATATATTCGTCGTATCTGCTCTGTTGTTGTTGAAGGAAGGAATCGGGCCTACGGTAGTGATCTGATGCTGCTGATCTAAAACCGATTCCTGCCTTCTGATTAGTTCATTAACCGGGCTAATAGGTGATAGGCGGTAATAGGTGGTGCTAGTCCGGTGTAGACATTCCGATACTAGCAATTATCTCTTTTGCCGTAAATCGCCCTTTTTTTTAAATAATAAGTGAAAATTGAGTGTTATTCGGTGTAGGCGCTAAATTGCTTAAAACGCAATAAAAAAATCGATAAACGGAACGAGTGTGTAAGGTGGTCGGAAGCGGCAAAAGTGCTATTTTCGGTTGTACTACTTTTAGTAGAAATAAGCGTATCCCATAACCAGTTACGAGTAAAGTCCGGCTCGCCGTCGCTGGCGATGGTAATGGTATTCCTCTTATATCCCCTGATCTCCTTTATATTCCTCCTCTTACTTAACGCCGTAGGCGCTCCTTAGGGTCTCGTAACCCATCCCTTTATCCTAATTTTCGCTTTTACCTCCTTAATAAGCCTCGTAAGGGCTTAGTTTAGTGTAACCTTTGTTAAGCCATTAATAGAGTTATTATCTCCGTGGATCCATCGGATCTCGTATAATTCTTATCTCTTATAAAATTACTTTAATACTATAATATTAATTATTAAGTGTTTCTCTTTTATAGTTCTAAGTTTAATAAGATACTTATAAAATGAGTATAAGTTGGTATACATAATGGTTAGGATTATAGGCATTCGGAGCCTATTAGTTACGATCTTCAGGGTCATAGAGAGGGCGTAGGCCATATTAACGCCGGCGACCATCCCGTATATTTCGGATACAAGGATACTCCTCGTAATTCTCTTAGATTTTATTAAAGAGTAATAAATAATATTTCCTTTTATTATAAAATCCTCTTCTCCTTTAATCTCATTTACAAGGAGGATCACAAATCCGAGCTAGGACATCAGGTCACTATTATTAATAAAGGAGCTATTAACAAAGACGAAGAGCTTAGTGGTAATCAGATCGAGGGGCACGTAAGTGAGGCCTCGATTTGAGTACTCCATTTACTATAGTAGGCGTCGATTCAGAGCTTTGATCTGCTCTAGTGTCACTTCTCGGTGCTAGGTTACCGCGGATAGATTGAACGCTACCTCTGGTTAGCATTTTAAGGCGGCGTACACACCTCTGGTGCACTACTTAACATACTACTCCTTCATAATAGTGGACTTAGCGTTAACTAGGCGTATTTTCGCTCCCTAGCTCTTTAAGTGTAGGAAAATGGCTTTTTTATTAGTTAAGATAATCCCTTTGTTAAATACGATTAGTATCTTAGTGGAGAGGTATTATTTCTCCTTTACCGTAAATGTCACTTTTTAGAGTTCCTCGTCTTCTCGTTAAGCGAAGGTCTCATTACTTAAACCGATAATATTATTAGTCTACATGCCGATCATCGCGAAGTTCTCGTTTTTATTATCTAGTAATAGCAAATAGGGGTTATACATAAAAGTCCTTATCTAAAGCTTCTCTTTATAATACTTACTATATATCGTATACTAATGGGTTCTAACTTTTGCAATACCATATAATGGTTATACGACGGTTATAATAGTTCTTAGAGGGTAATTTTTCTTTATTTAGTCTAATAATCTTACGAGGATCGTCCTTTCAAACTTTATTATGGATTAGGTATACACCTAAGTAATATCTCTTATCCATAGTGAATAACCCTCCTTCTAGATAAGAAACGGAGCGACGGCGAGAATCAGTCTCTAATTGGTGCTCTGAATAATCGGAGACTATATAAGGATAACCTCCTTACCGTTGTCTGTGTATCCCTGAATAACAAATCTAAACTTCTCATAGGGCGTCTCTATTTTGCCCTTCACTTTGTTAATGATCCTTAAGCAGAATATACGTATCCCTCCGTGTTTTTCTTCGTTATACTAAGTGAATTTAAAGACTCCTCGTTCAATCAGGGCGTCGATCTCCTTCTTAGTGGACTCCTTAAACGGGGGTCCTAGGGCTTTGATTATACCCTTTTTGCGTAGCTCGAGTACAAGGGCGTGATCTGCTTTTTCCTTAATGCTTATAAACGCGGCTATTGTTGTGGCCTCGTTTTTAGCGTCGTTAAAGGCGTTAACTTCTGCTAGGAGGTTAATCTGGGCGTTCTTCCGTAGTTTACCTCTCGGACGTCGAAGTAGTAGTACTAATTCTTCCTCCGGGGGTAATGTATCCGTCTGGACAACAATCTCATCTCGGATTTCCTTTTCCTCGTTAAGGACGTCTTCCTTATTATTTCTCGGTATCTCTAGGACCGTATTCTCGTCGTCATCCTCTAAGAAGGGTTTAATAATAGTAGACCTAAAAGTCTTTAGTCTAAAAGGTAATTGAATAACATAATTTTCGTTTTTATTAACGAGGAGTATATATAAGCCTGTCCAGCCCCTTCTCTTATATTAAATAATAACTTTCAACTATAATAATAGATCTTATGTAGGGGCCGTATTTAGGCTGTTTCTCATCATAAGAATATCAACTATTATACGTTCTACGTAAATCTCTCATAATTTCGCTATAACCTTCTATATAACTTCTATACATTACCGTATCTTTAGTGATAATAGTAAGTCTATATTTATATGTGGGTATACTCTAAAAACGAGTAGGGTTAGAATAAGACCGTCTAAGCTAGCCGTATTATTGATCACTTTAATTACGCTCTATAGGGTGATTTTCGGTGGCGTAAAAGGGGATTCTTAGTGGATAATATTATATACTCGTTATAGGGGCACATAGTATCGCTCTACTTTCCCGATACTATTATAGGCTTTAACGGGCACCTCTTTAACTTTGATTACCATGGATTTCACTGAATTCCTAAATTCCTTAGACCTAAAGTTTTTACCAGTGTCCATAACAATCTAATTAGGGGATCTAAAATAAGTATCGATCCAGTATTCGCATAGTATCTCCCAGGTGTACTTTACGCTGACGTTTTCTAAAAACCTAGCTACGTTAAAGGAAGTGGCCGTATTAATAACGTAGATCACGGGTTTATTCCCTTCTAAATAGAAGATATCAACAATAACCTCATAATTAAAATCCACATCATCTCTAAGAGTGAATTTAAATCTCCCTAAAACTCGTCCATTCATTTAGCATTAGCGGCAATACTTTGTGAACTTCTAGATTACTTTAAACATCACGTTATTACCAGCTCTCTCTAGGATCGTATAAAACCTTTATACTAATGGGTGGCCGAAACGACGGTGAATTCTGTGTAATTCCGTATTTATAAGGTAATTCTACGTAAAACTTTGTTCTAGAGAGTGTATAAGTATCTATGGATACCCCCATTTACGTATAATAGGGACCTTCACATCTCCCTATTAAAGGAAATTATGGACATTATTAAAACAGATCCCTAAGTTATCTATATTTCTTAAATAAAGTAAGAATGGTGTACTAGTGTTTACAACGTAGAAGGGTAATCGTCCAAAGGGTGAATTCACATAGGTTAGTCCTATGGAGGGTATTGGAGGGTTATCTCCGAAGGTAATGCTTATTTAGCCTGTTTTAGAGGTGTTAAGTTTTATGGTAGTGTTGATCTTTTATAGAGTAAGGAATTAAGGGTATCTAACCGTGGAAACGCTGGTTACTCTTATATTAGGTATAATCCCCTAAAAGATTGTCACTACGTAGTGGTCATTACTAATAAACGCCTTATAGACCAGTAACTTTACGGGTATACTATTAATATCCTTCCCCGTAATAGTATAGTAGGTGGTTTAGTTATTTAGGGTTTGAGCAAGGTTTTCGCTGGCCAGAGTAGTGGTATAGCTAAAGAACGAGATGTGGAATTCGTTGTTGTACTCGTTTTCCTTGTTAAGGGTGGTGCTGGTGAGGTATTAGCTTAGATTTTCCTCGTCCTTAGCGTCCTCGTCGTCGAGTACTTCATCTCCTTTGTATTTAGCGAGGAAGTGGTCATATACTTTAGGAGAGGTATCGGAGATATCCTTATTTAACCTAAAACGTTTATATACTTTACTTCTCTCCTTTACGGAGTATTTCATAGACTAGTACCCTTCCCTATTATAAACGTAGTACTTCTTACTATGGTGAGGGTATCCTCGTTATTATTGGTAACCTCCGTAGTAGTTATTTTACCTTTTTCCATTATAGTATTGGTTAGTCCAGAACTGCTTATCTAGCTTTGTTTTTAATATAAAGTGTTAATGGTGGGCGTCTCTTCCTCTTTCCTCTAAGTTAAGGTTTATCCTTATCGTATTATAAAGCTTCTCTGTTATATTTGCTTTGGTTAGGTTAGTAGAGTAGTACTCTTTTACGGAGATAGTAGCTCTAATTAGCTTATCCTTTAGGACCTAGTTTCCTTAGTAGTATAGTATGAGAGTTTACTGGAGATTTGTTAGGTTGTTAAAGAGGGTCTCTAAAGCCTTAACCTTCGTTTTTTTAGGGTTCTTTTAAATAACTTTATTAAGATCTGCTCCGTTCTAATTAATAATATAGGTTTAACGGTGTTGGTCTCCTTTGAAGTGGTACCGTAGTTTATTAACTACCTCCTCTGTTAACCGAGTAGTCGGTATACTACTAATATAGTTATAATAGAACTAAGAAGCTCTCCCTTTTAGTATCGTAGGGAATAGGTTAGCCGTTACGTAATAGTTAACTCCGATTTTTCTGCAAACTTCAAAGAAGATACGGAATTTAGTATTAAGGACGTCGAATTTCTCACCACTATACCTTATATCATCGGTATATACCTTAATAAGTATACTTTATTACTAAGGGGTCACTATTTCGCTAATCTCGTTTATAATACAGCGTTCTTCTTAATCCAATAATTCCTAGGTGAATATGGGTTATTTAGGTAATTATAGCCAATTCTAAGGGCATAGCCCGGTATAGGCTTAGCTTATTCCTACTCTCTCTGAGGGTGGTGGCACTCGCGGGGAGTTCTTCTACACTACGATCTCTTTTAGACGAAATTAAATCGATAGTAATACCCATTTCCTCGTTAATTCCTTATAAAGGACTAGGTCCTCTATAAGCTTCCTAAAAAACGGGTTTTTAAAGTTAATTTCGTTAACTTCTTCTTAGGTCCAGTAGTATAGAATTGGGGTCTCTTTAAGGTTAAAGAATTCAATTAGGATCCTCTACTTTTTTATAAGGATAAATACACTATGGTAAAGTAGGAAGTCGTATAGTCTTCTCACCACTTAGATCTTAAGGATATTAAATGTAATTTGGGTCTAATTTTCGAAATCTAATTTGAATTCTACTTTTAGATCATGGTTAATAGTGCTTTCCACGGTCTATATCTTAATAAGGAATACTACTACTATTATTACTGATTTAGGGTCGGACTCGAAAATTGCCTCTTTTAGCTTATACCTGGCCCATAGTCCCCATTCGTGAAAGTTAACCTCCCTCTCGTACTTCGTTAATAGTGGGACCGAGGAGCTATTCACTATTCGATTCTGAGTATTAGTGGGGGCTAGTGCTCTTACCGTCTCTCCTCGTAGAGGGACCTGAGTATCCTGGACCTCCTCTGGGATCAAATTCACCGTAATTAGGTCACTTCCTAATATCTTAATAAATATTCTAATATATAATAATAAAACTAATAACATCTCAAACACAGGGCATTTCCTCTAAGCTACAGCTTCGAAGGCGTATACCATTCATTAAACGAATTACTACTTATTATTTATAGAATACTATTTCTAATAAGTAGTATAAGAAGGGAGTCTTCCTTCCTTTAGCGTCATCTCTGGTTTTATATCCACGTTTAGGTCGTCTCTAGGGGCAGGGACAACAACAATCAAATCAGGGTTCTCGTTGAATTCAGCCCTTCGAGCGTTGGATATTATATCCTTAGCAGGTCACTCCAATCTCAGTATCGGTTACCAGCTCTCTTTTATGGACATAGTCGGAAGGTGGGGTTGTCGTCTCTAGTGTTATATTCGCTAAGTATTCAGGGTCACTACTCTAGAGGCAGGAGTGAGTAGCGACGGCGACGACGGTGAAGTCGGGGTTCTCGTAAAGGTCAGCCTTTCGAGCACTAATTCCGAGGTGTTTCCGTAGTTACGGGTAACGGAGTAGCGTTTAAAGAAGAAGGGGGTATTGATTATGATGGATGGTTTTTCGTCGAGAGCGAAAGTCGGCGATGGAAGTACGAAGGCGCTTTATATTATTACTGATTATGAGATCTTCGTTGTAAATTATACGTAATGGACGCAAAGGCCGTATTCTATTATATTAAGCGGAACTTATTGCTCCGGTGACTTTGTATGGACTCCTAGGAAGCTCCTATGGTATTTTGTTGTTAATCGTATTACTAACCGAGGGTATCGTAGATTCTTCTTATAGCGTAAATATCGTGAGATCCGTTGGACGGGCTATTCCGTCCTGGGACTTTGCAATATTACCTTTTTTAATAAAAAGTTCACTTTATTAATTTACGGAAATGGTATTCAACTACTAATTAGTGTTGGATTTACTCTACTAGGCCTAGTGTGGAAGGTGGGCAAATAACGATATATTCGTCGTATTTGCTCTATTGTTGTTAAAGGAAGGAATCGGGCCTACGGCAACGATCTAACACTACCGATCTAAAACCGATTCCTGCTTTCTGATTAGCTCGCTAACCGGGCCAATGGGCAATAAGCGGCAACAGGTGGCGCCAGTCCAGCGTGGACATTCCGACATTTTTATTAGAGTAGTTGCCCTTGTTTCCTCCTGATTAATCGTAGCCTGCTAGGTTATTTGTCGTTTTGGGACCGTAGCCATAGTGAAAGGGTCCCTAGGTAGGTTATCCGTACTATTAAACCTCTCCAGCAGGGCCTTCCGTAGGGCCAGGGCCTTGCTCTGGCTATTGTTGTACATCTAGCCCTCGACCACCAAGGGAGGAGCTTTAACTGCTAGGCTGGCCTTGCGCCAGCCTATTATTTTATAAAGGTCCTAATTAGATGTGGCCCCTTCGATCTTATTAGCCCAGTAGGCCCGTTTAGCTTTCCTGATTACGTCCAAAAAGGCTTTTTGCTTTTCGGGGATGAGAGGTGGTGAGGCCGGGGCCGGCCCTGGTTCCTGGGCCTGTTGGTTGCGGGCTTTGAGGTGGGCTTGGTGGGCTTTGGAGCACTCCTCTGTCTACTAGGGGGCCCCCTTTCCTTGGTTTTGTTGTCTCTTCCCTACAGCTTGGATAGCTGTTGTGAATAGGCCGATTATCCGGCTAGCCTGAGAATCTAGTTTAACCGGGGTAGGTAGGTCCTTAAGTATAGGTAAAGTTGAGGCCCTTACCCTAATTAGGTCTTTAAACTGAGGAAGGGCCGAATCCGGAACCAATATTCACCCTAATTAGTGTATTTATTGTTGTTTATTATTATTAAGAGGGATAACAATTATAATAGGCTGGTGATTAGCCCCTGGGTGTAGGTGTAGATAGGGTCCTATGTGTGTAAGCGGAATATTTGAGAAGGTTAGGTTGAGAATGTGCCCACGGGTGTGGGTTGGAACCCCTACCTCGCCAATAAAGGAGAGACCATGGTTGTCCACCCAGTCAGCTAGATCGTCTCCCCTATTCCGGCTAATGGATCCGGGTTCCCAGGAGTAGTGGCGGGCGTTGAAATCCCCAGCTATGAGGGTTCGTATTGGTGGTTAGTATCCTAAGAGGGTGATGGTTGTGTGGTTATCAGGGTCGCCTGGTGGTCTGTATATATTAACAATTGTCGTATTGTTAACTTTTAACCACAGGATGTCCCTAGTCTGGATGGGCCTCTGCTGGACATATCTCATGGCGGACAAGCACTTTCGGAAACACCGTCGACCCAGACAATCTCGCGAAAAACGACAGCCGGGAAGGGAAGTACGCACAAGGAAAAACAGCGAATTTTACAAGATGCTTGGTGCGTCTAGCAAATGCAGTCGTCTGGGTTTCGACGTGTTACAATAACTATCTGCTAGTGACGACGCAACTTGCGATGCAGCCGAGCCATCCGAGATGGATCTTCTAGATCGCCCTGAAGCTTCATTCCAACCGGTGTTGAAGCGTCTGGAGCCTCCGATTGCGAGTCCGGCGCCATCTTCCAGAATCATTCTGCCCTACGAGAATTATCTCGGAGCTGTTCTAGGGGGCCAGTTTTCCCTCGGTCTACTTGTGCGGAAGGAGAGGCTTGCCGATATCTACGAAATCGCACCTCTCCTATCATCAGCCTATGAGGCGATGGAAGCCGCAGCTTACGATCTCAGGGGCCACAACGCCAAGGCTTGTAGGAGGGAGATGGAGCGCCGAAAGCCATTCATTCTATGCCCTATTGATCAGGCGGGCAAGAAGTTTCTTGTTTACCGTGTCAACGAGAGACGGTCATATGAAAAGGGCGTGCGGAGATCCATGAAGAAGGGCCGGCAAAAATACAAGCAAGACGCACCGGCATCCTTGGGGGAAGATGGCGACGACACCGACATCCCTGTTAACGTTGAGAAAAGTATCCCATACTCCCCGAGAGATTCCTCTGGCGTCTCTCAAAGGCCTGCGAAAAGCAAAGAACCACAAACTGCCGTAGTGCGAGGACAGTAGAGTCAGAAGACTCCAAAAAGGAACAAAAAGAAAGCCGTCAAGAAGCCTAAGCAAAACCATTCCGAGGACACCCCGAAACGGAAGCCTATGGCTCTGCCGTCTCAAAGGAGTCGAGTCGCCGCGCAAGAACGCCGGAGACGCTCTCCATGGGAGGATGCCCCCTTTTCCCTCGCGCTACTCAACGGTGGTGTTGTGCCAAGATACAAAACCTTGACCCAACTGCAGAAAGGCATCGAAGGACTCCTCGACAGTTGTAAGACGGAGACTAGGTTCAACCCCGACATGGTTGATGACGTGCTCACGGCGAAGAATATTCTGGAAAGTCGAGCGTGACTCTGGAAATACTTACAGCAGGAATTTGATGCCCTTTGTGAAGTTGTTGATGCTGTTGACAAACATCATGAGATGAACGGGCACATGTTAGACCTGGACTGGGAAATGAGAAAGAGACCCTGTACCGAGTCGATGTACTCATTGCCGCAACTATCGGAAAATCTCATCTTTGCCTCACTTCGCGGGCCGAGGCGGTCGTCCTTGAAGGTCAAGAGACTACTCGAACAGGTGGCAGAGGACATGAGATACGACTGTGCGATCTACCTGAAGGATTCGTGGGCGCTCGCGATATCACGGGTGAAGTTTGGATGCTTGGACGCTTGGCTGTATGATATTTGCGGGTATTTCACCTATGAGTCTCTCGCAGGTGAACAAAGTCTCTCGAACACGCTTGAGCTGCTGGAGGATATCTGTGGCTTTTATTTGGTATGATTAGAGGATGGCGAAGCATTTTTACGCTTGAACATACGTCTCTTTACAACAAAACTAATTGGACTCAAGTTTAGTCAATTTCCAGGTTACATACTGTATTCTACCTCCTGTATCTCTTACCCACAGTCAAATTAGTTGCCCTTGACCAACTGCCACATGGCTTGCAAAATTCACTTCTTGTTCCAAGAGAGGAGAACGGCGTGAGGTACTGTAGAGGTTGCGGGTCTGTGATAGAAAAGGCGTGGGAGCAGTTTGTCCTCAAAGACGTTCATCTGGTCCTTAGTTGAGGACTTTGCGGCTGATTTTACATCATTCTCACTCGATTGGGGGAACATGGTTGCTAATAACTACGAAATCAACTCCACGTTTCAAAATAATCATTACAAGTAACGTTGGCTTAGACTTGAAGCTAACTGGGCGGTAGGTAGAAGCGAGATGAGAAGCGTTTTTTTAAACGCGCACGACGCTAATTTGTCGCCTCAACACTTCGACAGGTCTCGACCGACCTAGGAGCTATGATGAAACCCCCCGGTGGGACGGGAAGGACTAGGGGTACTTATCAAGTTATCAAGGGGTTTTAAGATCTGAGAAAGGACTGATGCCGTCTAGCGTGTGATTGAAGAGTTACGCTGGGCACGATCTTTACCGGCGACTAGCTGAATATGAGGATCAGCTAAAACATATGAAGGGGAGTATAGCGGAGTTTAAGCCTTTATGGTTGGCGCATTGTTTGCGCGCGCGGGATGGTCGTGACGTCTGTGCAGTGGTAGAGTTTAGCTGATGTCTAACACCCGCACGGATCACATCGTTACATCATCATCGAGAATGGGGGATGTGACACAATTAGTCACATATCGCCAAAAAAAAACACAACGACCAAAGCAACGTCAAATGGCCTTGTCGCAGCTTGAGTGAGAGAGCTGTCGGCATCGGTGGGAAGCTCAACAGCAGCCAGCAGCAAGCTCCCGGCAGCCCCGCTTCAACCTCGGCAGGACGCTTAGCACGGCATTTCGCATTGGGCATAGATCACAAAGCCAATCGACCGATGTCAGCCCAGCATTCGGAGAGGGCGGGCCCCAAAAAAGGCGAGGCTCAAGAAAAGGACCCGACACAACAGGCGAGTGCGGTTGCAGATGGAACAAACTTGAAGCACGTAGGGTGCCCGCCTCTCCTGCATGAGGAATGAGAAAAAAGGGCTAGCAGCCAGTCAGGGCGGGCATTCGACGGGCAGGGGGAAGGGCTGACGTGTGCGGAGACCAATCCCGCGGTGCCGTGTCATCCAGATGCAGTCAGCCCTACGGGAACCGCGACTGTGCCTCTCGAGCCAGCAGAATCCCGCTGGCTCGGGAGGGAAGGAAGGAAGGGCGTGCTAAGTAAGACGGCGGCAGCTTTTTTGCGATACCGTCCATTCCTGCTGCTGCTGCGCTCGAGGAGCGGGCTAGGGTACGAATGGCGCGCAAACCGGCCAGTGGGAGGCTACCGCACACCGCGGAGGTGAATCTCGGGCTCCGCTCCCGACGGACGTTGGGTGCGCTCGGGACAGATCCCAGATTTATAGAGTGCAAGGCAACGGGGGGACCAGGCCGCCCGCATCGAGCGGGCCAAGATCGATCCTGGAGGGACACGTGGTGTGAAAAATGGCTTGACGATTTTTCTTCTTCTTCTTCTCCTCTTCGCGGCGGCCAGGGCTTTTCTTGGAATGTCTGCCGAGGCTTGTAGAATGGCTGCGAATGGGGTCGTAGAATGCCTGTGGAGGCTTCTGGACGGTGCCGGGCTGGAATTCGTGGACGCGCCAGCTTCGTCGAGGAGGAGACGCCGCATTCGCACACCCGTAAGACAAGACATTCGTGTCGTCCTGCTTGCTGCTCTTGCTGCTGCTTGGTGTGTGTGTGTGTTGCCGGCGCCGGTGGCTGCAGAAGGCGGGCCAATGCCGAGCCCAGGACGACGACAATCGAAAATTCATGCGGATGAGCCGGGCATTGGGTGCGCCTTCCTTTTTCGCGTTTCTTCGTTTTAAGCGACGGTTCCGTTGACGAGAGCCGAAGGTTGGAGCTCCGCGGGTCGCGAAATATGGACCGGCACGGCGTCTGTGGGAGGGCATACGAGGAGGGGAATTCGCTAGCAGCAGCTTAGATTAATATCCACCGACAGGGACGAGACAGGGAAGGACAGGCAGGACAGGGACCCCGAATTGCTGGAATTTTCCGTGCGGTCAGGGCGCCGACAGGGTAAAGCTGTCGGCGTGCAGCAGATGCAGCAGCCCCATGCCCAATTGTGCGGTTAGTCGGAATACGAGCCTCAAGCAGAGGGGAGAGGGGAACAGGTGTGTTCAACAAGTGTTGTGGGGGAGAAGAAAAGAGAGACGCTGGCTGTGAGGGATGCACTTACCGGGTGCTCGGCGCAGAAGCTGACGCCCATTCGGAACCAGTAACCACGGCGGACCAAGAGATTTGCTGTCGCCATCACGCCGGAGAGGAACTCAGCCGTGGACAGGTGCAGAATAAGGTGAAGGTGAAAGGTACGGTCCTGAGTCTGAAGTGAGAGTGAGAGCGAGGTACCAGCGCCAAGAACAGGGTGACTTGGATGGAACTCGGGGTGATGAATGTTACAGGAAACGAAACAGATGAGAAATTGTGATTGGCCCCCCGTAGTAATTCCCGATCCCATTACCTGTTTGACCACCCGTCCAGTGTGAAAATCAAATGGGGCCTCACCTGTTCATGTCCAGTTCAGCCCGAAGCAGTGAGGCCTTGGTTCATCCGGGAACGGAAAGAATTCGAAATCAGATGTCTACGCCTTGCGGTCCTAGATGTGCGTCCTACAGTCCTGCTGGGCTGCCTACCGATGATATTTACAGTTGCTGCTAGCGCAGTCCCAGCACTTGCCTCGCTGAGAGCGCCTTGTTACTGCAGTAGAGTCCCATTGAAAGAGGCACCGTGGACGCAGCTCGGGGTTCGGGGTACGTACCTGCACCTTAATTGGACGTATCAGTCGGGTCAGCCCAGCCCAGCCCAGCCCGGTCTACCCCCATCAGCAGCGGCAGCAGTCCCAGTTCATTCTGGTGCGGCCAAGCCAAGACTCGCCAGTCCGGCCTCAATTTCTGAACAATACCGTACCTACCTTTCTAGCCCAAGCTTGCCATACGCTGGGCCAGCTCCGGCCAGAAGAACTGCAAGTGGCAGCTGTAGTAGCACAGATTACGGGGTACCTGATCCGGAGTTGCAGCAGTCAGTGTACCTACCTAAAGTACCTTACCTTCGGTAGGTAGGTAGCGTGGGCTTTTGTCCTTGGCCCTCGTTGGTGCCTCATATTTTGGTCCCAGCGCCGCTCACGCACACACAACACACACACACACACAACTCGGTCCGGCACCTTGCCTACCCAATTCCCCCGTTAGCGACAATTGGAAGAAAGCGACCGTGTGTGTGTGGTGGTGGCCCTCCCTCTTTCCTACCGTACACCACAAAAGTGTCCGCCAGCCCAACAATCACACGGCACTCATCGTCTGACTTGACTTGCGACCGACGAGGCTCGCCTGTCTGCCGAACATTGCGCCCAGCCGCCCCCAAATTCCGGGCACAACCTGGGAAGCGATAATCGAGCAGAAGGCGAAACACACGACGAACGCGGCCAGTGTGCGACTATTCGCAGCAGCGGCAGCAGCTCCAACCCACCCGAATTGGGGTACAAACCACTGCAGCAAAGCAAAGGCCTCAAAGCGCCCGGCACCATCCTTGGACCTTGGACCTGGGACGACACCACCGCCGGCCTCACCACTCTGCCCGACCAACGTCTGCGCTGCCTTCCTTGCGCTGCACCGCCAGCCCCAAGCCAAACCCGACGACTCTGAGAGCACCTTGCGACTCTGTGTGTTCCTTGCGCTTCCCCGTCTGTGACGAAATTCTAGCCCCGGTATTGTGGCTTGGTCGTCGCTCTCGCCGCCAGCCAGCTTAGGCAGACGCACCGCACAGTGCCACTGCCTCTGCCTCTGCCTCCGTGCCTCACCTCTCGTCCATCCACTCGACCACCGAGGGGCGCTTCTTACGGCATCCAACCAACCCGCCTTGCACGCTGCGTGGATTGCCTGTTGTTCCACTCCGACCGCCTCCTCACCCGTCGTCGTCCGAGTCCTGTCCGTCGCGCGACGGCTGCCTCCTGCCTCTGCCTGTGTCCTAGGCCGACTAGCGACCAGCTGCTAGCCCAGCGACCTTCCCCAACTCGCTGCCGCCGCACATCACTGCCCAAAGACGTCAGTCCTGCTAGGCCCGCCTGCGCCGCACCGCCAGCACCACGAGGCTCACCCCGCGATCACCCGGACGATTCGACCGACCAACTTCAACCTCACTCCTCATCAAAAACCATCACCGAACCCCCGACGACCCCGTCCCTCTCGCATGCCCACCCGACCCCGCGAGTAACGGATTACACCGTGCAGCGTACTGTCACTCGCTCGAGCTTGCTACGATCAAATGCAATCAACCCCCTCCGGCCTTCCGCTTGTGTCGACATAGCAGCCTGCGGCAGAGGCTGACTTCTACGAACGTATCGACATCTCTGCCCCCCCAACCGCGATCGTCATGTCTTTCCGAGACGGCCAGCGCCGCTACGGCCATGTGCCGCCGGTGCAGTACCCCACCAGCGACCAGTCGCAAGATCAGTCGTCGCCTTACCTGGGCAGACGACCGAGTTTCAACAACGGCGACGACGCCGCCATGTTCGATCAGAGAGCAGCGCAAGCCCGCAGCCATCAGCACACACAATCGAGGGGCGAGGAGGAACTGTTCCTGACAAGCCCGACCGGATCGAGCCATTCCGGAGGTCGCCATAGCTATGGCTCGAACAATGCGCTCTCTGGGTACCAACACCAGTACCAAGCCTCGTCGCCCCCCTCCTCGTCCCATTCAACATACAACCCGCAGGCCTTCGCGCGACAGACGTCCTCGGCGTCGACGTCGCTCCCGTATCTCCCCCACCCTTCGCACCGATTCGCAAATTCTACTTCGCCGACTTCATACACCCCTCCTGCGACGACCGGCTACACACCGGCTGCTTACAATCCGGCTGCGTACGCCAGCACCGCAGCCCCTCAACGGCAGCCGACATACTCGGGCTACAATAATAACAGCCAAAGCTACGGCTCCCCGACCATGGGCCAAACATCTCCAGGATTTCAGTCGCCCACTAACTCGTACCCGTCCACATTCCAGTCGGTGCAGGCCGGGTCGGGGCCGGCTTCACCAGCTCCTGCTTACGAGCCGTCGTATTTACAGTCTTACGGCAACAGCTACGGCACATACTCGACGAACGGTGCCAACTCAACAGCATCGTACGCCGCATCAGACACCTCGTCAGCTCCATATCCGATGCAGTCTTCGATGCCCGTCGGACCCGGCTACACTGACCCCAGCTCCTACTACAACAGGTCAACACGATCCGACTCGGCTGCGTCTCCAGTTTCGTCACCACACGCCCAGCAGCACTCTCCCGGCCTGCAGCGACATCCCACCAACGCCCCTCTTCCCAGTCGGCCCATGGGGGAGCCTACCTGGGACCCGAGCGCCGCAACCCCCACCGACGAGGACCAAGCTCAACTCCAAGACAACATAATCCAAGACATTGAGGCCGAGCTTGGGGGCCGACACCGTCCTACCCCCATCAACGGCCAGCAATTCTCCGACGACGAGCTACAAGGACTGCGACGATACAACTCGGATTTAGCTAGCATGCAACCGCAATCGGCCGGGTCAAACGCCAGAGCTCAGCCCACCCTCGCGTTCGATCCATACGATGACGACGACCCGGAGGGAACTGCAGGCGTGTTGGCTATGATGGAGGCCGAGGCGGACGAACGACGATTTAGCAGCCTACCACCGTTCAACCCAGCTCCACCTATCAGCCAGCCACCTGTCGTCAGCAACACTCTTTCTCCTCCCGCGGAGGAGCAGAGCGACAGCACAGACTATGGCGGAATGGACTTGGGCGCACTCGCTGGTGGCTACGCCGGCAACCTTGCATACGGCAGCGAGGTACCAACACACGAGGGATCGCGGCCGCTGCCCAACCCCAACGACTACAATGTTTCTCGCGACGCGTACGAGAGAGCCCCTGCATTCTCGAATGCCGAGGTGGATTACGGTGACACCGGTGGCTTGCAGGCCCCAACCCAGCACCGCCTCAGCTTCGACGAAGGAGACGAGCGGGTGTCCGTACACTCGAAGCAGAGCGGCAGCGAGTCGCCTTACAAGGAGGACTATCCAGACATTTTCTATCACCCGGGACTTTCGAACAGGCCCCTTCCGGCTCTGCCGCCGGCTCCGGGCAGCGACACGAGCTCTCTGCTCTCTGTGCAGCAGACCCGTGGCTACCATTCGCACTCTCTCAGCACCGACTCCCGCACCCTTTACGAAGGATCCGAATACTATCAAAGCTCAACAGCTTCCAACTTGGCATTCCCCGAGCGGTCCATATCTCTGTCGCACAGCCACACTCCTCAGGTGCAGGCCCCAACCCGGTCACGGACGGACGCGGCCGAGGAGCGAAAGAGAATGGCGAGAAATCAGCTGCAACAGCAGCAGCTTGCGGCGCAGCAGGGGTTGCCATACGATGGCTACGAATCCGGAACGCCCTCGTCGATGGCATACGATATGATCACTTTGCCAAGCGGCCGAAAGAGGAAATTCGTCCCTTCCAAACTGACCTCCGGCGACCTCAAGAGGTGCACTGAGCCGTGGGCTCTCAGTGGCATCGCAGGCTGGATACGAGAGATGGCCGACGGCGAGCCTGATTTGAAACAAAAGACGGTCGAGGAGGCGCTGCTCAAGCTCTTCACTACCAAAATCCCTACCATCAACGTGGCCGACGCTGAGTTGCTCAGTGCTCGTGTGTCTCAGATGATGTTGGACGCTGGGGTGCTTGTCCCAGAAGAGGAATGGGTCAAGTTCGGCCACGGCTCGATATCTGGTGTCCTGCCTCAGTTGACAGGCGCCGGCTGCTACGCGACGAAACTGCATGAGGACGAATTTCAGGCCGGGCGGTGCTACTCGTATCACTGCATGAGAACGCTGAAGAAGGCCAACTTAGATGAACTACTGCTCGAAGAGGTCAAACCCGCCGACTGGAATGTCCATTACAAGATTACGGAAACCGACTTGGCTGAGAAGCCGAAGAAGGAGATCGAGCGCCAACACGTCCTGCACGAGATTGTAAACAGTGAGGAGTTGTTCGTCAACCATCTCGAGGTCCTCCGCGTCCTGTATAGAGACCACCTCCGAAACAGCCAGCCTCCTATCATACCTCCCAACAAGATCGATAAGTTCCTTCTGGTTGTCTTTGGCAAGGCCGATGCTGTCCAGGTTGTCAACAAAGACAATCTCTTGGCGCAGCTGAAGTACCGACAGCAAGAGCAAGGTCCATGGGTCAACGGCTTCTCCGACCTCTTCCGCGAGTGGATTAGGAAGGCCAGGGACGTTTACGTCGACTATGCCTCGCAATTCCCGTACGCTGAGTACATGGTCCGGAAAGAGGCTGATCGCAATCTGCTATTCCGCAATTTCCTGGACCAGGTACAGAGGCATAAGCGATCCGAACGTCTGGACTGGCAGCATTTCCTCAAGACCCCCATCACGCGACTACAGAGATACTCGCTGCTGCTCGAAACCGTCGAGAAGAAATCCATTCGGGATGACGAAGAGAAGTCCAACCTTGCACGGGCAATTCAAGAGATTCGCGCCGTGACCATGGAATGTGACACGAAGGTCGCTGAGATGCAGAAGAAGGTGGAGATGATGGAGCTGAACTCCATGCTCGTACTCAGACCCGGCTTTCATTCAGTCCTCAACCTGGACCACCTTGGCAGGGAGCTTATTAAGCAGGGCGACTTGCAAAGGATGGGGTCCAAGGGTGTGAGATGGGTTGACACGCACGCGCTGTTGTTTGATCACTACTTCATCCTCGCCAAGGTGGTGAGCCCTAAGGATGGCAGAGGCGAGAAGAAGTACGACGTGTCGAAGGAGGTAAGTTTCGCCCATCAAAAGTCGGTCTTCGTATGCTAACAAATCAGCCTATTCCAATGCCTCTGCTCTTCCTCGACACTATGAACGATGATCCGATCTCGAAGCAAAAGGGCATCACGGCGCCCTTGGCTCGAAACGCGGGTGCGGGCGCCTCGGATCCCAGACTTAACAAGATCGCTTCTAACGGCTCGGAACGTCCCATGCTTGAACACGCGGTGACAAGCTCCTCCATTGGATCGGCGAACGACATTGAAGGCAAAATTCTTTACCCGTTCAAGATCAAGCACCTTGGCCACGAGACGTACACCTTGTACGCCACGTCGTCACAAAGCCGAGCGGAATGGGTCGAGAAGATCATCGAGGCCAAGACGCGACATGCAAAGGCATTGTTCTCCCAAAATGCCGAGCCCTTCCGACTCCGCGTGCTGGCCGATAGTGCGTTCGTATATGATGCGGCGTCTGCTGTCGGAAGGCAACCTGGCGTTCCAATCCGGGGCACTCCCCTCGACCGTGCAGTCCGGGAGATTGAAGAGGTCTACGGACCGGGCAGGGGTCCCGCCCCGGTGTGCAGGGCGCAAGTCAACTGCGCTTGTGGGTTCAACGCCTTTGGCAAATCCATCATTGCTATTGGAACGGATTATGGCGTGTACATCTCTGACTCTACCAATCCCCGCGGATGGATGAGGGTAAGTTTTGATTCAAGGTGCGCAGTGAATTATTGCTAACTTTATACAGAGCGTGCAAACGTCTAGAGTGACGCAAATAGCTGTGCTGGAGGAGTTTTCGATCTGTCTGATCATCGCGGACCGGTCCCTCGTCGCCTACCCCCTGGATGTGGTTGCACCGGTGTCCACCTTCCCGGCACCTGCCCACGACAACCCAAGACGGGCACCGCAAAGATTGGCCAAGGATGTTGCCTTCTTTGCTACGGCACGCATGAAGGAGCGCATGCTCGTGTTTTTCAAGCGGAAAGAGGGAATGCACAACACGTTCAAGGTCCTCGAACCCGTCATCCAGAAGTCCAGCGAGAAGCGATCCAGGCTGTTCGGTGGACGCAAGGGCTTGGGAGGCAGTACCGATGCCTTCCGCGACTACGACGAATTCTATCTGCCAACCGAGTGCTACTCGCTCAACCTCTTCCAGAGCTACATCGCGGTGTCAACCGCCAAGGGCTTCGAGTTGCTCACTCTCGACAAGAAGCAGACGATGTCAATTCCCGACCTGAAGCAGCCTGCGATCGCCAACATCGCCAGCAGAGTACGGGACCAGAGGCCGCTGGGCATGTTCAAGCTCAACGACCAGGAATTTTTGCTTGCATACGAGGACTGCGCTGTCTACGTTGACAAGCACGGCGACGTCAGCCGCACGCTCATCATGGAGTACTCAGGCAAGCAGAAGAAGGCTACCAGTGCGACCATGTACGGCCAGTACCTTCTTCTTTTCAACGGAGACTACGTCGAGGTGCGCAACGCAGAGAACGGCCGTCTTAGACAAATCATTGCCGGTCGCGACGTCAGATGCCTCGATTTCGGCGTTAGAGGCCCGACAGGCGGCAACGCGATAGGCCAGAACCAAGGCTGGCTGGGCGGCCAAACGCCCGCGGGAGAGGACTCCAAGGGAACGGTCAAGATCTCGATGAGCCACCCCGAGCAGCATGGTGTCCAGATTGTGTTGGAGATGCTTCTCAACGACGGACACATGGAGAAATAGGACTAAGTGGGATGAGTTGTGGATATGACGATTGATGAGGGACCCTTTTTTGTGTTCTCTATGATTGGACAGGTGTTGCCCCGGGGGCAGTCCATCTACAGCCCAGCACGGCCTCAGTATTAGAGCCTCGTCTTTGGTTGTTTTTCTTTTCGATTTTGTCTTCGGACGGCTTTCCACCTGATGAGCATGAGAGTCGACGAGGATCGCGCGGACTGCAAGGCGTTTGGGGATGAGGCTCGCGAGGATCAAGAGTGTTTCTTTATTCTTGGACGTTGGAAAGGGCGGTTGATGCTCCGAGGCCACGGCCGGACACTTTTTCTCTACTGTTTCTGTCTAGTCGGGATTTGTTGTGATGTAGTTGCGGGATTGATGTTCTCGCAGATGAGGAATATAATGATTCCCACGTCCAATCCGTTGTCTATTGTCCACGTGGTGGAAGTGTACTTGGGATTGCCTATTTCGTATTGCAGTAGGCTATCTGTGTTCCGGGAACACGAGAGACGTTCGGCAGTGTTTGGGTGGGACGAGAGACCTTGCCGAGACATGTCGTGCTGCACCGTCAGCAGCAGCGTCAGCGTCAGCGCGGGGAGGACGCGTAAGGTGGGCTTGGTGCAGATCGTGCGGCCGCGCCCGGCGCAGCCGCCGTCGTCATCACGGGCCTGACCGAGGTTGTTAGACAGGTTGGTTCACCGAGAGGCGTGTCTAAGGCAGACATAGACATGTTGAATGAAGAGGCAGCCAGCAGGGTTCGGTTTATGGCACCAGCCTGGGTGACATGTGTAAGTCAGAGGGCGGTTAGGCTGTCCTTCTGCGGCGTGGGGATACGAGGTGTTGAGGCTCTTAGGGGTACGGCGAGGCGGGAGGATTTGGGTCCCACGCGAGGTTTTTGTCAAGTTTGGGATGGGGATGTGGAGGAGGTCGAATTAAGGTAGCCTAGTGATCCGTTAGTCTACCTAGGCGCGATGTTCTTGCTAAGTTGGGTTCGTCGAGGCGCAGGGTAGGTGAAATTACGTAGTCTCATAGAGGTGCTCCGTAGCTGAATTACACGCGGTTTTTTGGGTCGAATTGGGTTCATGAAGAGGCTGAGGAATTAGAGTGAGCCGAGATGTCTAGCTTAACGTTAGATCTCGTTCACACGCGAGGTTTTGGCCAGATTCGGTCCGTGGGGCTCTCGGAGGAGGTTAGACTCGAGGCTGTAAGTCAACGATGGGGTCTCTCTCTCGCACGCGAGGTTTTTGCCGAATTGGGCTTACGCCGCGCGCCCAGGGACCCGATCGTCCCGGCGGAGGTCGCGGGACCGACCAACCGGCTCGCCGCGTGAGCATGGGTTTGGATCCTACTGCCTTTTGGGCCAAGACGTGCTGGAATGTCGGGCGAGGGCATCTTCATGAAGAGGGAACGAACGGTTGAGGAGAAGAATATAAACATGCGGTTTCTGCCAAGGGGATATCAGGCATGAAGTGAAAAGCAGGTCCTCTACGTTGAGGCTCTTGTTCTTCAATACTTAATATAAGAAGTTACAGCCAAAGCATATACAGAACCAGACTTACACCAGAAGAAGCCATCACAATGCGTCCCATCCGCGACCCGCGCGGCGCGAGCAGCGTGGACAAGGACACGGTGTACCGCGTGGGGAGCATCACGAAGGTGTTTACGGTGCTTGCGGCGCTGGCGAGGGCGGACGTGGTGAGGTGGGACGAGCCTGTTGGGACGTATATACCCGAGTTGAAGGGGGTGAAGGTGCCTGAGGGCGGGGAGCTGGGGTTTATTGATTGGGAGGATGTTACGGTTGATGCGCTTGCGGGACAGGTTTCTGGTATTGGAGGGGGTAGTAAGTTTTGATATGATGTTCGGTGTGGTGAGTGAGTGGGTGCTGATGAGTATTAGTGATGACCGACGGGGCAGCTTACCCCGGGAACTGGACTGGTCTCGGGCTGCCTGCTTTGCCGGAGAGCGAGGAAAGGCAGACCTGCGGCGGGTTCGGTGGTCTCCCGGCCTGTACGAGAGAGGGTACGTCACGTCAACCCACTCGGCCTGGAAGAAACGCATCAGCAAGACTGACACGCAGCCCGCAGAGTTCATGAAAGCCTTCACCCAGCGCCGCCCGCCCGTGTGCCCGGCATACCGCGCCCCCGTCTACTCCAACCCCGGCATCTCGCTGGTCGGCATGGTCGTCGAGGCGGCCGCCGGCAAGCCGTTCGAGCAGGTGCTGCAGGAGAGCGTGCTCGACCCGGCGGGAATGCGCAGCACGCGCTACGACCAGCCGCCCGAGGACCTGGGGGAGCTGTTCATAGCTGCCAACAACTCGATGTGGGATTTTGAATTGGGTGTTTTCAACCCGTGAGCCTCCCTTCGCCCCCTTGCCCCTTGCCCCTAATCCCCGAGTGCCAGAGACTTCTCACTTGAGAATAACACCGACTGACTGACCCAGCGGCGGCTCCATGTACTCGTCAACCGCCGACCTCCTAACCTTCGGCACCGCCCTCCTCCGCAACCGCCTCCTCCCGCCGTCTCGCACGCGCCGCTGGCTGAAACCACACACCTTCACCTCCGCCCCCGGCTCCTTCGTCGGCCAGCGGTGGGAGGGCATCCTCTCGACGAACCTCACCGCAGACGGGCGTCCCGTGGAAGTATACACCAAAGGCGGCGTCATCGCGCTCTACACCTCCGGCCTCGCCATACTCCCCGAATACGGCATCACCGTCTCCATCCTTTCTGCCGGACTCGAAGTGGTCTCCTCCCCGTTCTCCTTCTACGGCCTCAAGTTCGGCGTGCTGCTCCCGCCGCTGGTGAAAGCCCTCGACGACGCCGCGCGCGATGAAGCGGCGGAGCTGATCGCGGGGACGTACGAGGACAAAGAGACGGGCAGCAGGATGACGCTGAGTCTCGACGAGGGCTGGGGGGTCAAGGGCGTACCCGACGGGGCTGCGGGCCGCTGCCGCCGGGGGCAGCAGCAGAGAGTGGACGGCGTGGCGGGTCGGGAAGTGAGGACCAAGTAGTGTGTGTACGTGAAGCTTGAGAGATTCTTAGTTGCCGAGACCTAGGCTTCTCTTGGCCGGTCTTCTAGAAAGGGGCGTGTTTTTTGAGTTTCGTGCTTTTCGGTTTCTTGGTACCGGTTGTAGAAAATCGTCCCGTCGTGTATAATCGCTGGCGCGTGCCGCTATCCATGAGTTCGGAGTGGTGCCCAGATCCGGTGTAAGATGGCAAGCCCGCCGTGCCGAGTGCCGCGACGCCGCCACGTTTCCGGATCTCTCTACCCAGGGAGTCAGTCCATCTACCCAGGGAAGCCGGAGAGTTCAAACCGTAAAAGCCTCCAGTGAAGCCTCGTCGACTTCGCGCTGGAACGCTCGCTCAGCTCCGGTGGTATGTCTCAGGCTTCATTCAGGTGGCCGGTTAACCTCGCCTTGCCGCCCTTCCGTCCACCCACCTGCTCGAGATCTCCTCCCTCTTGGACCTGACTGACAGACTGACGAGGAATCGTGCAACACTCGTCACAATGACAAAATCTGCCTCACAGCGCTCCACTCGAAGTTCTCCCGTCGGGCACGATCACAACCCTCCCTGCTCCTGACTCGGCCGTTTCCAAACACCCCGCCACGATAAAGAAAACGCCTCCAAAAGGGGAAAGAATAAGTAAGGCAGACTCCCTGGTCCCGGCCAAGGGAGGGAGAGGACTACACAGAGAAAAAGGCAGCCCGGCCGCAGAGACGTCCGTCGTCACAGCGCATGCTCCTCAGCTTTGCTCTCGCGTGCGAGTGCGAGCGACCAAGACCCAAGACCTGGGAAAAAAGTAAGCTTCGCCGCTAAGATTAGCACCGTGACATACCTATACCTGTACACACGCTAGTGCTACGTGCTACTGCGTAGGTAGTAGTTCATGGGACATTTTCAGCCCTAGCCAAAAACACAAAGAGGGCCCCCCCCGGTCCCCGTCCAACCAGAGCTCGCGGTCGTGACGACATTTGGTTCTGATGATCCCTGCAGGGGTTCGAATCCAGGCTGTTTTGTTCAGCAGGGCGGCGGTCTGGGTCGCTGGGTCGCTGTGTCTTTCTCTCTCTCTCTTGGGCCGTCACCCACCCCCAAGGCACGCGCTGGGCTGGTGGATGGGGGGCTGCACAGGCCAGGGATTGGAGATTCGCTGGCGCTGCAGAGACACAGCAGAGCACAGCACCCAGCACCAACGAACAGGGCAGAACAGGGCCCCCTTTGTCACTGCATTTCTGGCTGCCTGCTGTCTGCTGTGGTCCTGACGGGACGGGGCAGCGGGCTGTGAGTGAGGTCATTCGGCAGCCGCAGCACCTGCCTGCGTAATTTTACCCGCCCCAGCATCAGCATCTTACTACGCAGTACAGAAAAAAAAAACCCTTGGACCCCTTCCGAGATTATTGGTTGCTCCCCTGTCTTCCTTTCCCCGTATCCGTGGACCCCGTGGACCGTGGCTGGTGCTTTGTTGTTGCTGCCTTCTCGCGCGATCCAGTTACCACTGACTGACCAGCGTGTCCAGGCCAATAGCCACCAATCCAGTCCAGGCCAGCCCAGTAAATGTCCCATGTTCGTGGGAAAAAGGCCCCGAACACCCGACCCCCCAAAAGCAGGCTAGGCCGAGAAGAGGGAAAAGCCGCCTCGGTGCGGCTGTGAAGGACTAGCTACCTAGCTAAAGCTAGAAAGTAAACCTTGGGCCGCCTTGTGTGGTTGGCTCACACACTTCTTTTCCGCTTTCCCTCAGTCCAACTCTCTTTTTCTCCTTCCTCATCTCTCTCACATCTCCTCTTCATTCCTTCCGGACCACAATCAGCAAAACATCTTACATCTGACGAGAGAAGGGCTTGGATCAACACCCAGGGAAGCGAGTGAGAGAGAGATAAGTGCAGAAGCAGAGACGAGAAAAAGCCTGGACCACTCCCGGAAAATGGGCACCGGCAAAGCATCCCCGAACCCTTACCCACCCCAACCGCAATATCAACAATACCAGCAGCAGCCGCCACAGCAACCGCAGTATTATTTCCTCCTCCTCCTCCTCCTCCTCCTCCTCCTCCTCCTCCGCAGCAGCAATATGCGCCGGCACCCCCCGTCGCCGGCGATAACGCTCCCCCGCCGCAGCAGTTCCTCGCCGAGCTAGACGCCGAGCCAAAGGGCAGGACATCGTCGACGTCATCGCCATCGTCGCTCTCCCCCGCGCCCCTGGCTCCCGGCGCCGTTCACGATGGTGGTGCCAAATTGTGCGAGATGCCCGCTGAAGACAAGGATAAGCCGGCGACGCCCGCCTCCGCCGCTCCCACGAACGCCGCCCAGCAGCAGAAGCCCGTCTACCAGGCAAACCCCTGGGGCTTCTTCCTCCCCGACAACCTCCCGGACCGGAGCGACGCGACCTCGCCGACGGATAGTATCCAAGGAGAGACCGGTTTCTCCGTCGTGCCGCTGAGGCTCACCAAGACTGGCCCCGACTCAGCCAAGCCCCAAGAAGAAGAGGTCGTCGAACCAAAGGAAGGGAAGCCGCAGAGTGGCATTGTCGAGGACCCCACGCCGCAGCCCGTGCTTCAGATGGACACGGCCGTGTCGGGGGCCGGTCGCAACGCATCTGTTGATTCGGAGCCGCTGTCCCCGGCCCCGTTGAATATCAACAAGAAGCACTCGCTTCCCAGCTCTGACGTCAAGATACCCCCGGCTGGGACCCAGCTGCCGTACCCACCCGATGGCTCGGCCATCCCGGACACCGTCCAGATGCCGGAGCCCGGAGCCCAGATCAAGTTGCCGATCCACCCTCATCCAGCCACTTCTTCCGCACCAGTATCAGCGGCAACTTCGACAGTGGCGACCCCAGCAGTCGTAACACCCCTCACTCCCGCGTCCACGGGGCAGGCGCAGCAGCCGCAATACGCCCACGCTCCCGTCCAGCATCTCTACACCGGAGCCGTTCCCGTTGGCCCCATGTTCGTCCAGCCCGTCCAGCCCGGTCTTCCCCCAACCCTGCCGATGAACTCCTACTTCCCCCAGCAACCTTTGTATGCGGGTGTCCCAGCAGCCGCTTCAGAACACAGCGACAACTTGCCCGCCCCGCCGCCTACATATGACCAGGCAGTCCGTGAAGGACTTTCAAGCACTTCTTCGCCACCACCGCCGCACATGCAGCACCAGCCACCGACGACAGCGGCCCTCTCGCCGAACCCAACCGGTGCCTCCGTCTCCTCCAACCCGACGGGCACCGTCCCCGCCGCTGGCTATCCCTTCTCCCCCGCAGACATAGGCGCCGTTAGGCCCGCAGAACACCAGACCCCGAGCCCGCCTGTCCGCCAACCTTCGTACCCCTATAACCCGCAGTCCGCGAACCCGATCCCCCAGCCGTTATACGCAAACGCTCCTCAGGGACAGCAGCTGTACGGTCAGCCCCGACCTCCCCAGGCGTCTCCTCCCATTCCGGGGTACGGACAGCAACAGTCGCCTTACGGCCGCCCCCCTACGAGACTTGGCTACCCCGGACAGCAGCCGCCCATCAAGTCCGGCACGGGGTCCATCAGCGCCACGGCAAAGAGGCTCTTTTACAAGACGACCGACTTCGTCGACAACGCCCTCACGCCCTACCTCCAAGATGGACGATACAGACCACCATACCCGTATAACCAGTATCAGTACCAGTACCAATACCAGTATCAGTATCCGCCGGGCCACCCGCTCCCCCCGGGGCAGTATCACCCTCAGCAGGGTTATGGTCCCCCGCAACGTACGTAGCTTCTCAGCATCCGGTGGCTGCGTAGACGGTTGAACAAAGTTGCTAACACTCTTTAGCGACGTATGCGGTTCCGCAGGCGGTTCCACAGGCTGGCCGCGGGCAGCAGGATATGCCGCGCCCGGCGTGAAGTAACTGACAACTATGCCATGGCGATGGGGTTCAAACAAACAAAAGTTCTGGGGTTTGGTGCATGGGAACGGCGTTGATTGAAGTTGCAGTACGCCGGCGGGCTTCGCCAACACACGCACAGATCGAGTTCCTGCAGATAATTGCAGATATGCGGTGCAGGAAAACGATGCGCAGGTTAAGGTGTTATAGCTGCAGGGACCATTGAGAGCTGCAGAAAGGTCCCTGCAGGCCTCGGGAGTTCTAGACGCGTCTGATGAGGAGTTTCCCAGCAAATGAGTCAGCGCGTGGTTGGATCGATGCGCGCGCCTCCGGGATGGTGTCGGGGCGTCCGCGGTGACATCAACAAACCATGAGACTCTGCTCGTACGCGACAGGTTACGGGTTGACGACGATCTCGCGAGATCTACGACGAGGGTTCCTCGTGCGATGCCCGTTCCGACTTACCATGGTTGAGAGATCACCATGACTCTAATGATATGTAATAAGCGTTGCTTTGTAGATAATAGATGAAGCTGCATCCAAGACGAGTGGTCTGAATCACCGCACTTGCGTGACGTCGCCATCACGACTCGACTCTTCCTTGGCCTTGAATCGCCGCTTGAGGACACCTTGTCGGTCGAGACCCGGATGGTTTTCCAGAACAATATACCCTTTCCTACTTGAGCGCCACCACGTGGTAGCGGCGTGCAGAGCCGGAAAAGCAGGGGACGGCCATGCCCGCTGATCCCTTTGAGTACCGACGGAGCGGGCTGGAGGCGATTGACGTTGGGATAGTTGTGGAGAGGGCGCCATGCCGTTACGTCAAGACAGCGGGTGGACGGGTCGTTGGGTTGCAGGAGAAACCTTTTTCTTCGTGTCGTGTGCCGCTGCAAGTTCATCTCAAGTTTCGGTGTACGGGCGAAATCCGAGAAGGACACCCGAGTCAGCGGACGTGCCATCGACAGCCAGCACATGGGTCCTGGACGGCAAGTTATCCGCTCAGGCTCGGCCAAGAAGGTTGGCTGAATCCTGATATCAAAATGGTCATTAGCGAAGCGTGCCGCATACCAAAGCTTGACGCACGCCTGGCCAGGCCGTGGGCGACACGCGCACACGGTCCTGCTAAGGGTGGGAGCTTCATTGTCAAATATCACACTTGACGGTCGTCAACGTTGGCCAGGACCCCCGGCCGGCTCACTAGCTCCATCCTACCGACGATCCGGAGGGAGGGAGGGAAGCGTTCATGGCTTTGAAGGGCGGCCCGGAGCATGAAGTGGGATGGTCCGATGGCGTTTCAAGGCCTCGGGGCCGGACATGGGGTACGAATGGTCCCCAAGCCACCAAAAACGGGCTCGTGTAATTGAAGGGGCAGGGCAGAGCAATGGCATTGGCGGTCAGGACCCGAACGGGCCGTTTCGGCGGCTATCATGTAACGTCCGGATCCCGCTTCCATTGTCTGTCTCGCAGCTCATTTTCTCCTTGCGCAGTCGCGGCACAAGCGCGTCAACTGCTGCTAGCGTCTCGGACTCAGGTGACAATGAAGTCGTCCCTTCCATTCACCTTGGCCAATCTTGGGAATGGAATCAAGTGTACTGCATAGTAGCCTGTCGTGCTAGGTTGGATGTGTCCCGTCACCCGCATTCTATAACATGCAGCCGAGATCTTGTGACTTTGGCGTCTTGGAGCGATTGCCTAAAAACAGGCAAGATCAGGCAACTCGCAGACTCGGTGAGCACGGCGCCAAGCAGCCCTTGGAGCCAAAGAAGTGCCAGGCCAGGCGGATCGGTGGTGCTGATGTGGTAGCGGCCCGTCCGCAGAGCTCGCGCTGCTGATGGATTGGCCGATGCGGGAAATCCGACAGCGATCGGCGTTGGCTGGAAGCGCATCGACCTTTGGTTGAACGGTATTCTGGACTCGGGATTGCTTGGCTTTGCGGGGGTCCTGGAACCGTCGGCAGCAGCTGGCGTATCGTTGAATTACACCTGTATTCCTCTTGATACGTTGTCTTGGCTCTTTGGTCCGGGGTTTCACCAAAATGGAACCTGTCAGCTAGCAACAGAGGCATAGCAGTGTTTCCAGAAATATGCTGAGCGACATGACGGACTGAGGAAGCCGTGTACGCTGCGACTTTGTGGAGATCCGGTTGTCCCGGGCTTCGTTGGCGTCGGGGTTCTAAAATAGCATTACCTCGCAGAGGCTGGATTGACAGGCTTCTTCAAAGTGCAAGAAATGTCGGCTTTCGGCCGGGTGCGGACTAAGCTCCTGCTGGCACACTATGGACTTCTCGTCGTCCCAAGTGACGGTAGGACAAAGCTGGGGAGAACGTCCGTTGGCTTGTGGAGAGCAAATGACGTTCCTGAACCGATGCTATGGGAGACGGCTCTCACACCGTCTCTTTTCTGATACGTGCGTGCGTACCAATGTGTCAAGGGCGGCCGAGAGGCGTCGTAGGTCCGCCAACGGCGGTGAGCTTCCAGAATTCCGTGAGCACCCACCTGCCGCTTCTCTAACGTCTCTAATTTAGGATATCGACATGTGCATCTGGCTGGAGCTGCAGCTCCAGGGTTTGAAGCGAGCTTACTAAGAGATGTCGGCTCGGCCTATGACAGGCTAGGAGGCATTTTGGTCACCTTCTGGAGGCGGCCTCCTCGCCTCGTTTATGCCGATTGCCGCGATTCAACATGATAGTTCAGATAAGACTGTCTGTACCGCCGCCACCGCGAAAAGTCGGCGGTCTCCCGCGACAAGGATGAACATATCAAAGCCGGCGAGTGGAACTTGACAGTGAAAGGGCGCGCCGGATGACAGGAAGACGGCGTTCTCAAGTCATGTGTCCGACGTTGCATTTGGCTGTTGCTGGTCTTCGGATGGCGTGACCGTACTCAAAAACGAAGCATTCACCCGGCGTCGTGGGATTGCCGCCGTAAATAGTTGCAATTGCAATTGGAAATGCTTTCGGTGTGTCAGCCGAGCCGCGAGACAGGGCGCACGCCGTGCTGCGGTACGGGAGCGAGCGCTTCCATTAATTAGCATGCACGGAATCCGGTTCCAGTCGCGCAAGAGGCTAGGGATCGTGGCCCAGGGATTGCTGCCCAACTCCGAGACAGGGGCGATGGTTCGGACGTCTGAGTCGCGGATGTCGGTCAACGGTCAGCAAAAATCTGGATTTTGGCGACCCAAATCATGGTCAAGGAAACGCCGAAGCTGGGAGGTGCCGGCTTTGTTTGAACAGACTGCTACTATTAGGCACGTAACAGTAACCCAGCTGGTGTTTGTGTATTTTGTATTTTGCCGGTCCGTTGTTTGAAGCCATCACATTGGCGGGAAGTCTGGGGCGAGAGTGACGTGGGTGTCGTCGAATAGCTTCCATGTCATTTAGCCCGATCCGACGCCACAGTTTGCTACTCCGGCGCTTGACACGCCCAAGCAAAGGCAAAGGCGGAGGTGAGATACGGTCGGCGATGGGCGGTTGCATTGCAGGCCTTTGCCTCTGCTTTGTGCGTCGCAGGGGATGGGTACGTCGTAATGGGGTGGAGGGCCAGGGAGAAAAATCCCCTTGTTGCCGCCCCTTGCGGGAGATCCTTTGCTGTTTTAAGGAGCCAGAGTCAAGGGGGCCAGCATTGGCATTGGCATTTGATATCTCGGATCGGACGTCAGCAAAGCAAAATCCGAGAGGCGGTTGTTGCATGACGGATAGGGGCGGCACTGCACTGGCTTCTGGCTTCAGCGAGGCACTCCGAGCCGACCATTATGCCATAGTCCATAGTGCGGCACTCCGGGGCCACGTCTATTTTTCTTTTCCCCTCACCAGGGGAGGGAGAAGTTGGCGTCAGGTCAGATGAACGAGCCCCTATTCGATGCCCGATATAGTGTATCTCGATCTTGGACTGTTGGTGCTCTCGCCAATTGTTCGGATTGTGGCATCCTGACCGACAATCTGGGTCTTTTTTTTTTTTTTTTTTTTTCGAGTTCGAGCGTCGTGGTTCAGTTGCAAGCATAGGGCTAAAAGCGGTGAGGCTCTCGTTGGCTGGCGATTAGCGCATCCTACCGTGGTTGGAGCTGCATCACCTGAGGGATTAGCAGGCGGTGGTAACTGCGGCAATAACGAACGATGAGGGGCTAATATTGCTCTTGGAATAATATGCCGGCTCCCGCTTGAAATTGGCATGGCGATGGCTTTGTGGCCGTAAATTGGGAACATCCAAGGTTGACGTCGGAGATGCGGCGGCAGGTAGAGTACTTGCAAAGCCATCTGTACTGCGTACCTGTAGAGTGAGTTTGGTAAGGCAGTCGGGTAGTGCGCCAATGTCAATGTCAATGTTGGCTTGCAAGGGCGTATGTATGTTTCGCCCTTGCGGTTACTCGTGTGAGTCTGTGACTCGCGAGCCCAGTGCTGTCCGTCTGGTTCCTGAAGAAGTGGTTCGCGCCCTGCATGTACTCGGATAGGTACCTGGACGTCGTTGGCCGTGTCCGGTAAATATTCGCGGGTTGGTGAGTGAAATTCAAGGAGTGGCTCCGCTAGGTGCTGGTAAGGCGCCACAGGGTCACGATGGAGACCTGGAGATGCTGAATAAGGACCGCCGCCCTTTCTATAAACGCTTCCAGGTAGTAAGTATACTTCGTAGTAGCAGCTAGTGTTGGGGTCTCGACGCAGCATGACATTCAGGGTCCATCCCGCGGCGGCGCCTTCGCCCCTCTCGCATCATTCCGTGTCATTGACGCCCCCCATACAGCGTAGTGTGCGTGTCTATCTCGCGTTCGTTCCCTGGATTACAGGCTCGCCGTCCGGATTCAGCGATTCCTAACAGGGTTCTTGGATGCTCTGGGGGAATCGTTGGGGGCCCTTGAGGCGCTCTTCGGGCTCTGAAATTTCCCCCTTGGGAGGGGTGGAACAGCAACGGTGGACCGTGGGACTCGGGTTGCCAAGGGGCGCAATGTCTTGTCCAGGTATTCCCCGTCAGCGTCCAGTGGGAAGGCGTTCATTGCATTGAATTGAGTGGCCAGTGCGCTGTTGCAATGTCGAGATGCGAGATGGCTCCAGGAGTCCAGGAGAGGATGACGAGACCTGGGTGCTTGGCCGAGCCACTGATCACCTCACCAGGCCGTGGCTCGGTTGACCGGTCTGGCAGAGATTGTGTGTTGCATTTGCAGTGAACACCCGGGGCAGAGGTGCCTCAGATAGCGAAGAGGAAAGCCCTGGGCTGAGCCTGGTGAGTTGGCTGCCTTTGGGTGGGCTGGGCCGGGCTGAGCTTGCCGCCGGTGTGTGTATGTATCTGCCGTTGTTGTAGCTGATGTCCGGACGTCTTGTCACTTGCTTGTTTTCCTTGCTTTGCCGCCCTTTCTTTGCTTTGCTTCGCCCGGGATGGAACGGCCAGGGCGGCATCGTCTGCAACAACAAAACACGGGAGGAGAACCAAAAAAAGAAAAAAAGAAAAGAAGTTGGATCCTGGAGGATGAGGTCACAGACTATCAGTCAATCACTGCTTGCCAGACGGCACCGTCGAGGTGGAATTGGGAGCTACGTAGGTTACACGTACTACTGGCACCTTAGGTCCTTGGTACTAGCATCGCAGGCTAGGTATCGGCCTAAAAGCTAGAAGAGCGGAGGAAGGAACACCCCAAGGCGCGGTCCTTCCGGCCTCTAGCACGAACTGCACACCCACTGAGTGGTGGTGCCGTCCTTGGGTCCCAGGTCGGTTCCCATGCACCTAAGGTTCGGACAGGTGCCTTCAGGTTGGGGCGCGAAGTCACTGTGGAAGGTGGGCGGGCAGCAGGTACCTCCCGCAAGTGCAGATGCGGTGCGGTACCTACGTGCCTGGGCAGACACGACGGGACTGGGACAGGCAGGAGAGGAAGGTACGTGCCTAGACGGGCCAAAAAGGCGTGCATGAGCAGGTACTTTTTACGCGATGTGCGATATGCGCCCAAGGGGCTCCTTGCTCCGCGGCGGGCTGCTCGCCTGGCCTCTGGCCTGACCTCAAAGCCCAGCCCAGCCCGGGCCACCTCACCCACTCCGTGTCCATTCAGTGCCTGCCCGCCCCAGTGGTCCGCCGCCCGCTGCCCGCCGCCAGCCCTCCTCCTAACCTTTTCGCCTCCGCTTTGGGCTCCCACCCCATTAAGGTAGCCTTTTCCCTTCCCCTTCTCTCCCAACTCTGAATTCTGCTACTCTTCTTCCTTCACCCCACGATCACTTGAGCCCTTGGCTGCAAAGGCTGTTTTCTCCCAACACCTTGTCCGTCCCGACCTTTTGGACCCGGCCTTCGTTGGAGAGACATTTCCACGTCCATCAGCATCAATTACAAATTCCTCCCTCCCTACCGTCGACTCACCGCCGGCCCGCTATCCATCTCGATTCCAGAGAGCCATATTCACTCGGTCGGCCTCGTTCGTCACAGGTACTTCGTGACCGCCATCAACCGTACCCAGGCACGACAACACCATCACCGCTTCCCATCCCAAACACGCACCACCCAAACACTGCACCAGGTAAGAATTTACTCCGTGTTTTGCCATTTCATTTGCCTCATTCTCTGCCCGACAATGATTCCGTTCGCGGTCCACCCTGCCTCACAATTGCCCATCGTCCGGCTGGCCCAGCCAGCAGCCTCGGGTTGGCCGCGGCTGTCCGTGGATCCGAGCTTTGCCTCATTCAATCCTTCGCTTCCAGGCCTCGACCGTCACTCTCCACTCTCCGACGTCCACTTTCTCTCCGCTCTCAAACATCCGTCCCTACACTGTCATCACCCTAACGTCGCACCTCCAAAAGTTTTTTACTCTGTTCATGCCAACGCTGACCTGTTTATCCTCAGCTTTTCCACAGCTTTACCGCTGTCTCGTCCGCTAATTCGTCGATCGACACCCAACCCACCACATATTATTTCTGCATCTTTCCTCTGTGGAAAGGAGCAACTTCAATCTACCAGCCAAGATGACGACCATGGTAAGTGAATAGCACGGAGGATCACCTGGAGTCCAGCAAAAGCAGGGGCACTGGTTCGACACCAGGCAGTCGTGGTTGACTGTTACCATGAGTCAGCCCGACCGTGGCCCAGGCAGAGAGCAAAAGAGCATGAAAAACTGATTTTGCTCTACTCCACAAATCGTGTCAGAATATCGTGGCTAACCTCATCTCAGGATCTTCGCGTCGGTAACAAGTACCGCATCGGCCGAAAGATCGGTTCCGGTTCTTTCGGTGACATCTACCTCGGCACCAACATCATCTCCGGCGAGGAAATCGCCATCAAGCTCGAGAGCGTCAAGGCCAAGCACCCCCAGCTTGAGTATGAGGCCAGAGTTTACAAGTCGCTCGCTGGCGGCGTTGGCATCCCCTTCGTCCGTTGGTTCGGCACTGAGTGCGACTACAACGCTATGGTCCTTGACCTTCTCGGACCTAGTCTTGAGGATCTGTTCAACTTCTGTAACAGAAAGTTCTCCCTCAAGACTGTCCTCCTGCTCGCCGATCAACTGATCTCCCGCATCGAGTACATCCACGCCAAGTCGTTCATCCACCGTGATATCAAGCCCGACAACTTCCTCATGGGCATCGGTAAGCGTGGAAACCAGGTCAACGTTATCGACTTCGGTTTGGCCAAGAAGTATCGTGACCCCAAGACACACTTCCACATCCCTTACAGAGAAAACAAGAACCTCACCGGAACGGCTCGCTACGCCTCTATCAACACCCACTTGGGTGTCGGTATGTCTTGTTCGCCCTGTTCCCCTTTCCCCGTTGCCCATGGCCGCTGATATTTTCCCAGAACAATCCCGTCGTGACGACATGGAGTCCCTCGGCTATGTTATGCTCTACTTCTGCCGTGGATCCCTTCCCTGGCAGGGACTGAAGGCCGCTACCAAGAAGCAGAAGTACGATAGAATCATGGAGAAGAAGATGACCACCCCCACCGAGGTCCTCTGCCGTGGTTTCCCCAACGAGTTCGCCATCTACCTGAACTACACTCGATCCCTCCGATTCGACGACAAGCCCGACTACAGCTATCTCCGCAAGATCTTCCGTGATCTTTTCGTCCGCGAGGGCTTCCAGTACGACTACGTTTTCGACTGGACTGTCTACAAGTACCAGAAGAACGCTCAGGCCATTGCCCAGGCCGCCGGAGCCACTCAGGAGGAGGATGAAAAGGCGCGGGCATCTCGCACGAATGCCGCTACTGCTGGTCAGCCGACCCCTCAGCCTGGCGCTAATAAGCCTAACGCCCTTCTCAGCTCGCGCCGCAAAGTGATTGAACGAGGATCTGGTGCTGGTGTTAACACTCCGGATACCAACCGTGCCGTCGGTGGAAGCGACAGGATGTAAGTTTTCCCTCAACCCAACCCATTCTACTCGATGTCGGAATCATCTTACGGCATCCTGGGAGTGCAGTCAAACCGCTGACAGAGAACTGTTGCTGACAAAATCATGCTGACTTAGTGGACGATGATCTAGTTTGCGTTCGGCTACGAAAGGCGCGAATCCAGCGTATGGCTCGAACTTCTACTTGCCGAAGTGAACTTCGACGACGGCAGCAGCCACACGCATCTTCAGTCCATCTTGTGGGAGTATGACTTGACCGGTTCACTGGCCTTATTCCTTCCGTGGCACGGCTTCCAGGCATCACGATTGGTACGGTTCTGCTCACCAGCAGAGTCTTTGATGATACGCCTTGCCACGCGAACCGGTCGCATCTCATTACGCATTTTCAACTACGTTCTTCGACATGTCTGTGTTGATTTCTCTGCATGGCTCGATTCTTCATTACTGGGCAATCTTTTTGGGGTTTGCGGCAGGCTCCTGCTGTAATCTCGGATCGGTGTCTGGCAGGAAGCAATTGAACGGCTCGCCCGGTACCTTGGCTCGCTAAGGTGCCGCTGTCGGGCCGCTCCGCGAGACATTCCCCACCACCCACTTTGAGTGCCTTGGTTCTCGACCTTGCACCTAGTCGATGCGTTGGAGTTGCGTTCCACCGACGGTTTTCCTTGTTCTTTTCCTTTTTCCTATCTCTTAATGGTCACGCGCAGTACGAGTTGTTTTTCATTCGATGGCTTCGCAGTTTGTCTATCATGCGTCGAGGCCCGCTTCTGGGGAGGTAGTTTCGGGGATGGGGACGACAACGAGATATGACTTGCGCGCTGAGCTTGCGGCCGCAGGCCCACGTCGAAGACAAGATACACGACCACGAACGACTCGCAGACTACGGCACCGGCACGATGCACGCAGAGCTAATGGGGAGGAGTGGCTATTTTTCCTTCACCTTTCTATTTGGTTCGGTTGGTTGGGGAAATCGTTATTTCGACACCTGCACTCGGGGCTTCGGGCTTGACTGTCAATCGACAGTCACGCTTCGATGCACGGCAACTATCAAGAGCTCTTGGAAGCAGTCTAACAAAGTCCTTGAGAGCCCTGCCTTCACATCGCTGCTTGGTTGGCTATTGTGGGCGGTACTCCTCGAGGACAATGGTGCTAGGACTCTCAACACTGCGCCTTCATCACCCACGGACCTTGACTGGTTCGGCAAACTTTACAGATGGTGGAGGCGGAGCCCGGGTAGTTGTGGGCAGGTCGGCAGGATGCGATGGAGCCAACCAATACACGCATGGTACCTTAGTTTCTCAATTTACACATTGTCGCGCAATTTTGAAGATATGTGCATTTGGTGACTTGTAGTCGGTGAGCATCGGCTGGCATCCCAACTGAGGCATTTATGCCAAGCGTGATGTGAATTCACTTTGCCTGCGTGGGTCATTAAGCGGATCAATCACTGTTTTCAGGTTGCCAGCGTTAGCATTATCCGAGTCCTACCAGAATACGGATGGCGTTTTTGGAATAGGACTCGGTGCATCCCCGCCTGGAGAAGGCTTGGTGTGGAGGAGGCCTATGAGGCCTGGTGTGGACACTGGAGCGGCAAGGTCAGCATCAGGAGGCTGTACAGGTCAGGTGCAGCCTCGCCTGACGCCGCAGCTGTAAGGGCCCAGCTGACTCAACGCCCGGAGACAAGGGCATAAGAGCTGATAGATAATTGCCGGGCTTGAAATTTCGGTATATATGCGTCTTCTGTTGCATCCGATGTTGGGAAAGTGGGACATGGGCATCTCCAGCTTCATCGTCGTCACCATTATCAAGTCAACGCCCAACAACTGGCAGACAGGCCAAGTTACAGTGTGGCTGTACAGAGCACCTCCCTGAAGTGCACCCCGTACCTCCACTTAGTGGCAACCTACGCACACTACCTCACCTGCTCCGGTGCCTGAGCTTACCTTGTCTTGCGTACTAATCGACACTCAACCCCTCCAAGCAATAACACCAACGTTATTGGATAAAAGCCAGCTCGGCCCAGTCCAGGTCAAGGATCTCAGCGCCAACAACACTACCTTACTGCTATCCCGCCGGCCCGCCCCCGAGAGCAGACGCCGACAGCGTCACCGTCATCGGCGTTTATCACCTCCCACACTCATGGCCACCCTTGTCGACGTCAACTCTACCACGCCCGCCGTCAAGATGGCGCCCTCTACGCTCGACCTGTTCTTCCTGACGTTCAATTGCGCCAAGAACTTCATCAATGTTGCCGTCTTTGCATCGCATCTGCACACGGCCTTTAAACAGAATGCCACCGGCCTCCCAGATGTCGTCGTATTGTGAGTAACATGTCCTCGTGACCGACCTCCCGATCAGTCTTCGAGACAGAGCCCAAGGACATCAGCTCGTTTATATCACTATGGAAATATCCACGTGCTAACAGATATACCCAACCAGCTCACTGCAAGAGGTCGCTCCTGTATCCTACTCCTTCATCGGCGGCTACTTCCTGAGCCCCTACCTTGCACGATACGAAGAAGCTCTGAACCAAGCCGCGACAAGATACTTGTCGGGCACGAACGATGGCTCGAACGATGGCTCCGACGATGACTCCATCACGGTCCAGCCCACCGCCGCCCCCTCCCCCGTGCGGCCGTACACACTCGTGCGGGCCCGCAACGTCGGCATGACGGCTATCATGCTCTTCGCGCGCGACCCGTCGGCGATCCTCAACGTGCAGGAGGCTGAGGTGGGCTTTGGCGCCGCCGAGATGGGCAACAAGGGCGCCGTTGCCTTCCGCGTGCTGTACGAGGGCAAGGCGGCCGACAGACATAAGAAGGAGACAGAGCTCACCTTTGTGGCTACGCATCTTGCAGCCATGGAGTGGAACTTGCCGAGGCGGAACGCCAACTGGGCAGCCATCATGCGGAGTCTGGCGTTCGAGAACCCGGAGGCCATCTTGAGCCCCAGCAAGCACGCCCTCGGCGAGGCTACACCACCCAGAGAAGAGGGTCAGGACGCCACGGAGGGCGTCCCCGGCGAGGAGGGACTGCACCTGCTCCACGACGAGCACCACGCGCAGAACCAGGCGCTACAGGAGCGGCTGCACAACATCTCCGTCTTCAAGCCAACGTCGCACCTCTTCGTGGGCGGCGACCTCAACTACCGCATCTCGACGACGAGCCCACCGCCCATGGCCACCTTCCCCAGCCTCGACCCGGACAGCGAGCACCACTACCTGCGCTTCTTCGCGCTGGACCAGCTGACGCGCGAGCGCCAGGCCGGTCGCACCCTGCACGGCATGAGCGAGGCCGAGGTCCGCTTCCCGCCGACGTACAAGTACAACGTGCTGCCGGTTGACACGGCTCGCGTCACGGTTGACGGCGTCGAGGACGTGCCGTGGGTCTTCGCCCCGCACCGCTACCCCGGCTGGACGGACCGCATCCTGTTCCTCGACGTACCGGCTTGGGCCAAGGGCAGGGCCGAGACAGCCGGCGCGCCGCAGAAGGTCGACGTCACGGCTTACGAGGCGATGCCCGTCGTGCGCAGCTCTGACCATCGGGCCGTCTACCTCCGGGCCGCGGTGCCGCTACTCTCGGAAGCGGACCTGGCCCGGCCGGCCGAGGTGGAGGGCGCAGCCGCCATGGACCCACGCGTCGTGCTGCCGGTGGCCATCGACCCGGAGGCCTGGGAGCGTAGGGCAGCGGCCAGGCGGAAGGAGGTGCTTGTCGGCTACAGCATGTTCCTCTGGTCCACCAAGCAGGGCGCGCTGGTGCTCGCCACGCTGCTGGCCTTTGGTGCCGGAGCTTGGTGGCTTAGCCAGGGGTGGGCATAAAGGGGGGAATAGTAGGAGCAGGCGGTTTTGGGAGCTTGATACCCCCCGTTGTTGTGATTCTGGGTTTTTTTGCTTTATACATCTATAAGATACAGATACACGAAAAGAAGGTCTCTCTCGTGCGACAGGGAAAAAGAGGGCCCGGAAACGGGAGCATCATGTACAGAGCGACGCATTGATCGAATATACGCATGACGCTGATATTGAGCCAATTTGTGGCGAATGAAGTCGGGACATGAGACCCGGAGTCTGCCCCGGTTGACTTCAATGCGTTGAAATTGTAGAGGAAATAAGATCAAGCTCGGTCTCGCATCCACCACGTTGTTTTGCCCTAGCTTGCCAAGGACACCAGCAAGGCGAGTAGTTAAGGACAGCTACACAACGGTGCCGAAAACCTAATATTCGGTGCCGTCGTGTCCAGCACGTTTACCAAGCTGCTTCTCAGCTAGAGATCAGACTACGGCAATGCAGACACAGAGTTAGAAGGCACACGTCCCTAGTACCTCGTCGTTGAACGGCCGGTTATATATATAGGCCGGGTAAACGACGGGCATTGCATATCCGGATGACACGGGAAGCGGTCCAAATGCGGGTTCTAAAAACGTCCGTCATCGTGGCATCTCCATTTCGCGCCTCCCAGCGAGGGCGGTTCCCGAGTTGTCGGGTAGGATGAACACAAGGATGGGACCTGCCGAGGACGAGCTTGTGGGCACGTCGAGGCGGCTTAACATGATGGCCGATTCGACGGATGGTGAAGAAGGGGGGAGGGAGGATCCGGAGCTCCGCTTCTTCCACTAGACCCGGCCGGCATCTCTGCCCACACGGATGGGAAGGGGGAACTGGACTGTCAACGTCCCTTTTTTTACCAGTCGGGACGGGGGGCTATAACCGCGCGTCTCTGCGTCGGTGTACCTTTTGCGTACCCCGTGAAAAAGATGTGTTCTGGGCTTGTAGCGAACAGATTGACCGCGGGCTTGGCACCTCACGACCTCTTACAAGATGCGGCGAAGACTTATCCGCCATCTCGAGTCAAGCAACTCAGAGCGCCGCTCCAGGGTCCTCTGTTCGATGTCAGCACGGAGGTAAGGAACGAGTAGATCCGGAAAATAATTGCTAAGAGCCCTCAAAGAACTTCCGAAACATCCCGGTCCGCATGGCTGGAGAAGAACAAGGGCAAGACAGCCTTAGTCAAACCTGCGATACTCGGGAATTTGGTAACGAGGGCACGTCAGCGTCTAGTATCGCTTTATCCGTCTTGTTGGCTAATCGTTTCTTTGCCTGATCCGTCGGGGGCTGAGAATTTGCAACTCCGGACTGCCTGCCGGCCGATGGATTGGAAACCGGGCAAAAAAGCATGTACCCAACGGTTCATTGGGGGCTGAAGTGACATAACCGCCCCCTCCTCGCCTCAATCAGGCATGGAACACGACTCATGCAGAACAGGGAGCGAGCTGAGCTGACGAAGGGACCCGAGTTCCCTTGTTCTGGCGGGCACTTTCGGCGCGGAATTGCTGGGCAAGCCTGCCCGGTGTTTAAGAGCAGCTTTAAGGTGTAATTTTTAGCTCGGCCATGACGAGAGATCTCCTGGGGAGATCGGACTATCGGTCGAGTGCCCAGGACGTCCCATAGTGTTGGATTGGGTGATGAGAAGCGTACCGTAGTAGGTACCCAGCAAGTACAGGGCGAATAAGGTCGGCCCGTCAGCAAACGGGACGTGGTGAGTTGGAGGGTGGGATGTGATGGGATGGGATCGGGGACGAAGAGGTGTGTTGCGTCATAGCCGCCGATAAGAGTCGCTTGCATGCAAGGCGTATTAAGCAGTGGCTGCCTTGGTGCCCTCCCGGCGGAACAGATTGATGTGATGCTCTTGCTGCAAGGCGGTACTTTGGAGAGATCTGGCTGGCTAGCGAGGCGCACTGTGCGAAAGTCGATGCTGCGGCATGCCAAAGACTGTTGATCGCAACGGTTGAGTCAACAGCGGCGCCTCGTCATCTGTAGCGTACTTCCGTTTCTTTTTTGTACCCTTACCGTCTTTTTGGGTTTCGTACACTAGGTAAGGATAGCTGCCTCCACGCAGTAAGGCACTTGGCGAGATTGTGATAGATCGGTGACAACGGCCGGGGGGCCCGTCGAGCCACTTTTTTCTTCTTCTTTGCAAATTTGCTAAAGAACGCATCACACCGCTGCCGCAGACTGAGACTAAGACTCGGGGACACACTCGTGTGGTCGCGTGGTGGTGCGCTATCCGAAGGCGGTTCGGCGGTAAGACGGCGAGGCGAAAGACGGTGTCAGAAACTCAGACCAGCGCGAAGTCAGGAGACGGCGGCGGAACAGCGGTCTCCTTGGTCCTCTTCCTCCGATGCCGTTGCTGCTGCCGCTGCTGCTGCTGCCCATCCGAGGCTGGAGGTCGAAGAAATTGCTGGCAGTCCTTGCGCACATCCAGTGCTTCGGAGATTTCTTCAAAAGCGGGAAGACGACGATGACACGCAGGAGTCCAGGCCTCTCTCAACAGGGGCAAGATGGGCGGAGCTCTGTTGAGTGCCCCCGTCCGAGGCTGGCGGGGAGACCGCAGCACCCAGGGTAGGCTGAGACTCGTGGTTCAATTGAAGTGCGATGGACAAAGCAAGAGGGCGTGGCCGGTGCTGTTGACGAACGTTGCAGAATGAGGGCGGCGGGGACTGACCACTGTGAAGAGCCAGCTGCCTCCAGGTAGTGTAGGTGAAGCCCCGAAAAAGGGGGCAGCATGTGGGGTGACGGACAGCCTCCGTGGCTGATGTCTGATGCTGAGGTGCCAGCGGGCTCCAGCGCGGCAGGAGCCGGCGGGACGCTGAACTTCAGAGTTTGAAGCGCTCAGAGTCGAATGTCACCAGGTACTGTGTCAGCTAGGAATTGGCCCAGATTTGCACCGGATGGACAGGACGCCATACTCGATGTGGCTAATTTCTGTCGGCAAGTCCGCGGATTACACGCCGCACCCGCCCGGGCTGCTGCAAGCTGTAGCGCACCTGCTGCTGCAGGAAGGGAAGGCGGCAAGAGGCACGTCGCCGTTTGCTGACAGTTGCAAGTGTACCGGGCCTGCTTAGGTAGTCCTGGGTAGGTGGTATTCGTACTAGGTATGCAAAGGTAGGTAGGCACGTTGGTCCGGTACCTACCTGGTCAGGAAAGGTAGCAGGTAAGAAGGCCATTGCAGCAAACGGTAGTACGGCGGCAAGGCAGGTGCAAGCTGGTGCAAATGGCGGCAGGCGCAAGTGACCCGTCACCTCCTCCCATCGCCGCCCACACTGCAGCGCCCATCGCTACATACGCAGTACTAGAACCTGGAAGGGACCCCCCGTGTTGTCGGGTGCGCAGCCAAGCAGCCCACGCCTCTACCCCTCCCCTCCTGGTCGGCCCCATAAATGCTCCTACCGAATGTAGCTGTCCAGTGTGCTGGCTTTCGTCATTGCCACGGCCCTTTCATCTGAAGGTTTCCCCGTCGACTCCCTGAACGGTCCAAGGTCCAAGGCGAAGGGGGCCGCACTCGACCCGGAAGAAGCCAAAGAAACCCAACGATATTATTGCCATATCAAAGAAACCCGGCGCGACGGAAACCCAGCCCATCCGCCTGACCTCCCTTCCCACCTCACCCCGTTCCCGAACCACTCTTCGAATCCCCAGACTCGACTCGATCCGATCCGATCCACGAGAGTCCAGTGTCCCCTTTTCACCAACAAGAGGTGGCCCTCCCATTGACCACTGACGAGACCCAACGAACACACCTTCCTCTCTCCCACCTGTCTCTCCGACGGTCTACCTTGCCCTCTCTCGCCTTACTTCGGACGACCAGCTTTCCGGCCCGTTATGGACGGCACGCTGTGAACCCCAAGACGAAGCAAATAGAAATCTCCCAGCCCGACGACCCAAAATACCCCTAACCCTTTATGCCTGGGATTTCGGCCATCAACACAAAGATACATAATATGGCGGCTACCGTAGCGCACGCGAACCCCGTCCCTAATCAGGTCGGCGGATTGTCGAAGATGATGGGCGGCGGAAGCAGTAATGGGCCCAGCCAGAGCCAGCAACATGCCGACGCAGGAGCCGGTCCCATTGCGAATCGCAAGCTGACGCCGCAAGACTTCCGCGTCGTGAGGACCCTCGGAACAGGTTCGTTTGTCCGGCTTCTGTATCCGCCTGCCGCTTTGTCTCGGGACGCCGTTTGCTAATAATTTGCGGCATCGCAGGTACCTTTGCCCGTGTCTGTCTCGTGCGCCCGGCCAATGCGACAGAAGAGGAGCGGAACACGGTGTTTGCCCTCAAGATCCTGCGGAAAACGGAGGTCATCAAGCTCAAACAGATCGACCATGTCCGCCACGAGCGCCTCATTCTCGGCGACGTCGCCGGCTTCCCCTTCATCACGAACCTCATCAGATCCTTCTCCGACCGCGACCATCTGTATATGTTGTTGGACTACGTACCTGGCGGCGAGCTGTTCAGCTACCTGCGCAAGTTCCGGCGCTTCGAGGAGGAAACAGCGCGCTTCTACGCTGCAGAGATTGTCCTCGTGCTCGAGTACTTGCATGAGAAGCAGGGGCGGGTCGCATATCGCGACCTCAAGCCTGAAAACCTCCTGCTGGACCAGGACGGCCACATTAAGCTGGTAGACTTTGGCTTCGCAAAGAGGTTAAGCAACAGCAGCGGGCAGCCCACAGAGACGTACACTCTCTGCGGCACCCCCGAGTACCTCGCTCCGGAAGTGATCCATAACAAGGGCCACACGACAGCGGTGGACTGGTGGGCGCTAGGCATTTTGATATACGAGTTCCTGACGGGGTACCCGCCATTCTGGCACCAGAATCCGATTGAGATCTACAAGCAGTAAGTCATGTCCCAGAAGGCGGAAGTCTTCTCTGCCATGCATTTTGTTTGCTGCGCCCGCTGATACGTTGCGCAGGATTGTCGAGAAGCCGGTCATGTTCCCTCACGATCCGCCAGTATCCCCTGAAGCACAAGATCTCATCAGGTCGTTCTGTACGGTAGACCGGTCCCGGCGGCTAGGCAACATCAGCGGAGGGGCCGTCAAAGTCAAAGAACACCCTTTCTTCCGGGGTGTCAACTGGGACGATTTGTACCACAGAAGGATCCGCGGGCCCATCATCCCGCCAATCCGGTATCCTGGCGACGCGCAATGCTTTGACATCTACCCCGAAGACGACGGCAAGCGGGAGCCGTACACGGACGAGATGGTCCAGAAGTACGACCAATACTTCAAGGACTTTTGACGACATTGCCGACAGACATTTGTGTATGACCTCATGCGCTGGGAATTGTTTGCTTGGGGATGTTCATCTCCATATTTCATTTCAGGCCTCTTATGATACTCCAACGTGTAACACTGTACCGGATGCGAATTGTGAAGCGAGAATTGCGGGAGTAAGATGCACTCATAGCCCGGAGATGGAGCTTGGATTTCTGATGGAAAAGCTTTGAGGCTTCGGGGAAAGAAGGGGAGGCGCGAAAGGGGACAGGGGGATTTCTGCTGGTCAAGCCCTTGATAAGCACTGCTGGGAGTATTTTGGCGTTGCGACGGCGTTGGTGAATGACGGCGGCCTCGGCAAAGCGGCCTGTCGGTTTCTGAGTTCAGGGAGATATCAAAGACTAGACGATGCGGTTCAAATTATGCATACAGTTCAAGGCACCTCTCGGCCGTGGTTATTTCTTGTTGTTCCAGCGCCGTATGCGAGTTCCGATCCTGACAGCTCGGCGTCGGTTGGCTGGTTGTCAGAGCGTCCCGTGGGCACCGAGCCATGCCATGACAGCACGGGGGATGTGTCTCAGTTCTGGAGGGGCTAGCCAAGCGGGCATGGGTATCTCTCTGGTGATGATCACGCTCGCGTCACCTGGACTGGGCGATGCGTTCCCGGGGTTAAGGAGGCGAGGGCTGCGATGAGGGGAGACAGCGGGAACAGCATGTCAAGCCTGGGTGCACATCGTAAGGCAGCCATCAAAGGAAAAAGGGGCATCATATCTGCGCCGTGTTGGGAATGTTTGGGGCGAGAGAAATGCCCGCATGGTGGTTGCTCAGCTTACAGAATACTAGGCAAAGTAGTAAGGGGTCGGGTTCGTGTCCGTCACTGACATGCCATTAGCGACGAACGGGAGTGACGAACGAGCAGGTGGAGTGCCACGGCCTAGGAATGGCGGATACAGTGTAGGCGGGTTACAAATAAGGTGTAGAGGGGTTGCCCCTCTGCAGGGGACTGCCGGACTGCGTGCCGTTCGCCGCATGCCCGCTGTGCCTTAGCCTCTCGCAGCGACTGACCAGAGGGGAATTCAGGGTATTTGACGCCGTCAGCGCTGCAGGCCACCTCGGACAGGCGGTTGGCTGTAGGGCAGAGTGACCAACCAAAGTGGAGGGGACAGGCAGCAAGTGGTGGTGACTGGTAACTTGCAAGGCAGGTGGTAGGAGGTACGTACCGCGACCCTCTGGACCTTGTCTTGGCGGGAAACCTCCAACTATCCACTTCGCTGCATTCAGCTCCAGTCCCGGCTCAGGCTCAGCGCAGCTCCTTCAGTCAACCCATCCAATCCAACTCCCTCCCGACCGCCGAATCGAATTTCGACCGCATCTTGGAGCTGACTGATGCTTCAACAACCGATCCTGCTCCTGCCGTGACGCCAAAGCCGTTTCGTTTCATTGGCAGACAGCGTATCGTACCTTTCCCGGGCCTGCCCCTCAGGTCAGCAACATCCCGACCTTCCCTCGCCCATCCGAATACCTCTTCCATCCGGCCTGAACCGAGCCCGCCCTCCTACGTTCCCCCCAAAAACACCCCCCGACGACATGACCAGCTGAGTCCAGCGGCCCCAGGATGTTGAACCTATCCAGCCTCGTGCAGAAGGCACAGCAGTTCATCGACCCGACCCAGGGGCTGAACCTGACCAACTCCGACAAGAACCCATCCAAGTCGTCGCTGTTCCAGAACCAGTTCCGCCTCCCCAGCAGCCAGACGCCGCTGTACGAGATCAATGCCGAGCTGACCATCCCGCCTGCCAATGCCGTCTATGGGGGCAAGGACCACGACCGAGGCTACCACTATGCCGGCAAGCTGCATCTCTCCGAGGCCTACATGTGCTTTTCCACCACCCCCTCGAGCTTCGTCCAGTCCGCCAGCACTTCAACAAGCTCAGCCTTTACAGGCCAGACACACGGCGGGGGACCAAGTGGGAATGGATTCACCTTCCCCCTCTGTGCTATTAGAAGGGTCGAGAGGCTGAACAGCCAGACCTTCCAAGTAGGTTGCCTTTGACCCCAGAGTCCGTGCTCTCCCCCGCAAAGATTCTGAACTGACTCCATCTACCTTAGTTTGCCTTGGCGATTACGACCTGGAACGGCATCAGCCAGCAAAAGGATAAGGATCAGGACAAGAATAAGGAGGCCAAGGACAAGGACAAGAAGGACAACAGGGAGCAAAGAATCACGATACATCTGGCCGGCACCCGCCAGGGCTGCGAGCGATTTTGCGATGGCCTGAAAAAGGGCCTGAGGGCCGGTGTCGGCAACGTCACCAAGTACAAGAAGGTCGTCGGCGAGTGCTACTCTGAATACCTCCTCCGGCCGGACGAGAAGAAGAACGCGAGCCCTCCCGATGCCGGCCTGGGCATGCTCTTCCGCTACCCAGGGGATCCGAAGAAGCTGCGCGACCGAGCCAAGATGCGCTTGTGGGCGGAATATCTGCGCGACTATGGCAGAAATATGACATTGATCCGGCAGCCGACCTTCCACAAGCTCATCCGCGTTGGTCTGCCGAACCGGCTGAGGGGCGAGACCTGGGAGTTGACATCGGGATCTATCTATCTCAGGCTTGAGAACCCCACCCTCTACACCGATACGTTGGCCAAGTACGAGGGCCAGGAGTCTCTCGCTATCGACGAGATCGAAAAGGACCTGAACCGAAGCCTTCCAGAGTACCCCGGATTTCAGAGCGAAGAGGGTATTGGCCGGCTCCGTCGCGTGCTCACAGCCTATAGCTGGGTGAATCCCGACGTTGGATACTGCCAGGCCATGAACATCGTTGTGGCGGCCTTGCTCATCTACATGTCCGAGACACAAGCCTTCTTCTTGCTCTCGTCTCTTTGCGACAGACTGGTTCCGGGATATTACTCGACCACCATGTACGGCACCCTGCTGGACCAAAAGGTCTTTGAGTCGCTTGTCGAGAAGACGATGCCCATCCTGTGGGAGCACCTGGTCAAGAGCGATGTCCAGCTTTCGGTTGTCTCATTACCTTGGTTCCTGTCGTTGTATATCAACTCCATGCCTCTGGTCTTCGCCTTCCGTGTTCTGGACGTCTTCTTCGTGGAAGGACCCAAGGTTCTGTTCCAGATAGGCCTGGCGATCTTGAGAATCAACGGAGAAGACCTCCTGGATGCTGCAGACGACGGCGCCTTCATTTCCATCTTGAAGACGTACTTTGCACGTCTCGACGAGTCAGCACATCCCAAGTCAGAGAACCCCAAGCTGCGTGCCGTGACCAAGTTCCAAGAGTTGATGGTGGTGGCTTTCAAGGAGTTCTCTGGCATTACTCACAGTAGCATTACGGATTTACGATTAAAGAACAAAGATGCCGTTCTCAGCAACATCGAAAGCTTCGCGAAGAGAACGGCTATCCGAAACTTGGGCTCCGACAGCAAGCTTCTGGCCCCAGAAGAGTTAAGCGCATTATACGACCGTTTTTACACCATTCTATACGAGAGACAGCAGCGAGAAAGCATCATTCAACAGGAGAAGCAGCGTCGCGCGAAGAACGCACGGCCTAGAGCGCAGGATGTGTTCGAAGAGAATCCCGATCATGGAGTTGAAAAGGGGCGGGTTGCCCTTGGGGCTAGCACGAGTCTGATGGACTATGACGCCTTTAGAGAGTTCCTCGCCAACATGTCCAAATGGGCCATTTCGGATGCGCCAACTACGCCGCGGCGAGATACCTTCCCGGATAGGGACAGGAATGCGTACACCAGCCGGCGGACAAACAACAGGCTCCTGTCCCCTTGGGGATCGGGTCCGGAGCCTGCGGATCACGAGTTCATGCAACGGCTTTTCAAGAAATGGGATGTCAGCGGTACCGGCGCACTGACTCTATCCAATGTTGTGTCAGGCCTGGCCAGTATCAAAGGCAAGCGGGATATCATGGGAACCCTGACATATTTCTTCGAGTTGTACGATGACGACCAAGATGGCAAGGTCGATCGTGAAGGTATCCTACGCATCTCCGAGGCCCTTTTGTTCCTGTCAAGACGAGGGCTTGAGGGGACCCTCAGCCCGAGCGCCTCCAGCCTCACTCTCAGCACACCAAATGGTAACAACGGTCCCGAGCCGAGCCTCCCGGGTATATCGACCAACGAGAAGTTCCTAGGCAGCGTCAGCGCATTCATAAGAAGATGTTTCGAGTACGCAGACCCAGATCATCCTCACAACAAGGCTCGACAGGAAGAAAAGCCCAAGCCGGCCGACAACGACAGCGCCTTTGCCATCGGCGATGACGAAGATGAAGAAGATTTGCTTGCCATGGACTCTCCTCCTGGCAGCCCGTCAAAGGCCAAAAGATCTTCAGACGGACCAGCATCACCTTCGGAGGACAAGCCGCCCGCCGACATTCAGTCACAACGGCGTGTCTCGAAGGCGCAGTCAGAGGCTGCAAATGCCGCATTGGACCCGGCCAATCCTTTGCATATCATATTGCCTACATTCCGCATGGTAGTCCTTGCCGATGAGCTCCTGGAACAATTCTTCGAATCCTCCTTCCCAACTTCGTTTCACCTCATCGAGGGTCTGCCCTCGGTCTCGACACCAACCTCGACCCTTACTACCTTCTCTAGCCTTAACTTCGGACGGGCACCGGTTGCCGCCCTGAACCCTGCCGCTCAGGGCGCCACCCGCGGTCTGCGCGGTGTCCTCGACAACATTGTCACAGATGGCATGCGCGTTGCTGCCGAGGTTCGTAGGAGAATGGAGGAGGCACAGAAGGAGTTGGAAAAGAACGCGTTGCCAGGCCAGAAGGAGGAGGAAGAGGAGGACGACGCAGATATTGGAGTGGAGATCGGCATCAGGAAAGGCACAGCCAGTGGAAGCGCGGATATTGAAAGACGGAGTGTGCGGAGTGAAGACCGAGACCTGCTCGACGGTGCGGATGCTGAGGCCGGTGCTGGCGGCAACGGCAAGGAAGGCCAACTTGTCGACATCGAGTCCACGACCCGGAGCGAGGCGAATGCCAAGGGCGTTGTTGAGTTCGAAGGCTAATCGTTACCTCGGCGCGATTCACGCTTCTCTTGCGTGCTGCGTTGTACGGCTAACCTTTCGAGGCACGTGGGGACGTGCAGCGAGCGGCAGTTGGCAGGAGGGCTTGGGAGGAATGCAAGGGAAATTAGGGAGGCAAACATGGACGACTAAGAATCGGCTCGGGAGTGAGGTGGTCTTTTGCCTCGTCTGCTTGTTGTAGAAGGTATCTGTGGGAACTGGAATTATACCTGCGGACATCTTAACCGGGTGTACGTTTGGAATTGTATTGCCTCTGGGGCTAGAAGTACAGTCAGTCAAGAGAAGAGTTTGACTGTGTCACAGACCTGGCTGTTTGCCAGTGCATTGGGACGGGAGTAAGGGTGGAGGGAGGTGCGGTCGTGGTGTGCGTGTGCAGCGGCATATACAGTCTCCCAGATGAATCTTGCTGACACACTCATTCAGGTTCGTTTCACTGCTGGATGTATGTACTCCAGCCGCATCGGCGAACGCCATCTCCCTTGGTGTCAAGGATACATGCCGCGAGGGAGTGATGCCCGGCACAGAATGCCAAGACTCCATGTCGCTGGAGCCAAGGAAACGGGAAGTCGATGGGCAAAGCTATTTGTAGAATGACAGAACCGTGAAATTACGAAACGAGCAGTCCAAGGCCAGCTAGCGAAGCCGACATCACGATGACAATTAGATGCTGGCACGGGAAGTGGGCGCAACTCGTTCTTATGCATGTGCCCCTGAGGGGATCTCATGTCACGAAAGAGGCCATCGACGCCACTGCCCAAAGGGGCCAGAATGAGAACAAGGTGGGTTTATGAGGGCCCTGGGCCTGGACGGCAACATCAGTGGGCGATATGGAAGGGAGCGCCCCAGGAGGGACGGCTTATGCAGGGAGAGTGGGTAACAGACATTCTAGTAATTCCTTCCCTTTCTTTTCTCTGGGAGAGCAGGCACGAAACGCTTTGGGCCCTTTCCTTGCCGGGCACTGATTCGCTCAGTTTCTACATGTCCTCCACTCATCATCAGGGACCAGCGTCAGCCACATTTTCTATCGCAAGCTGTGGCGTTCGGGAACGAGTCTAGAATTGCGGCACATGAGCTCCGAGCTGTGGGCTTAACTTCGTCTTTCACGTGCCCGACTTCCGCCGTCAAAACTTTGGCCTCATCATGTCTGGCAAGAAAACCTTTGCCAATCCTTCAAAGGCTTCGGTGAACGTCAATCCAGATAATCTCGAGCCGCTTATTGCACCACACACGCAATATACCCAGATATGAACGTCCGTGGAGAGCTCTCCCAAGCTTCCATTTATAACTCGCGGGAATGCTAATGTCTCTGGATTCAGTATGGTCTAATCTGGCACAGGCACGCCTCAGCCCGGGGCCAAATGTGTTCCGAGTCCGCGGAGGCTCTTTGGCACGCAACCAAATCGAACGTCGAAAAGGGGTATCCTTCAGGTCTCTGGATCGACGACGACCACCGACATTCCTCACACGGGGCCCCGCCAGGCCTTTGGTCCTCACCTCAGGCAACGGTCTTTGCTGCTTCACTCAAGCACGCAGTGGAGAGTGCTGTGACCATGGGCATTCTCTCTCCCTCCCGATCGACCCGGCTCCCGCACCAACGAGTTCTGCTGCGAGGAAGGGAGGACAACTTCCCGTCTCCTCAGCTTACTAGGCAAGGCTTCGCTTATGCGCCCCCAATTCCTCGCAACCCAAGCGCCAAATTCGACTCTATGACAGGAAAAGAGATTGGGCATCTGTCCATGAGGCAAGCAGGCAATAATGAGACAAGGCCAGTCTATGTTGTTCCTTGGCCACGGTCCAAGCCGTTTACCCTTTCCCCTTCTTCGTGCAAGGTTCGGAGTGGGAGGCTCGGCTCGAAATGAGCAAACGAGCCAGATACACAGGCATTCCCGCAGAGAGGCGAACGGGTGGAATGGATGGCGTCAGGGACAAGCGGCCTTCTCGCCTGGACCTATGAAGCGACATTTCATGCATTCCAGAATCCCGAGGCAAGTTTGTGGGCCACGGCGACGGCGCTGGGAAGAGGCGAAAGGGGCAGTCTCTCCTGTTGACAGACGAGGGGCTTGGCGCTGAGGGAGCAAAGCTTTCAAATACGGCCAAGATGCTCCTCGTTCTGAATGAAGGTTTCCTCTTGGAATCACGCTCAAGCTCACACTCTCTTCGCTCCCTATCGTCCGCCTTTCCTTGTCCTCCGGGCAAGTGGACAGTCACTCGTTACCTTGCTTGCTTTTCGTTCGCGTCATTCCTTTGGGAAAACTCCTCCCCACCAGCTTAATACCTCCCTCTCTCAACGCTCGACATCGCCTTCAGGCTTCCCGGTTCTCGCCCAAGTCATCATCCCGGAGTCTCCAGTCGCGATGGGTTGGTTCAAGACGACGGCCGGGCTGGCCGTGTCCTTCGCGGCCATCTCTCAGGCGAATTACGTCGCCACCGCTTTCTGTTACCCTGGCGATGCCATCTCGGAGAGTTTGCTCACCATGTCAACGACTGGAGCGAACCACGCGACATGCAATGACCACTGCCAGGCCTTCGCTTACTTTGGTATCACCAATGGAAACAAGTGCGAATGCGGTACCACAGCCGAGGTCAATGCTGCTACTGCTCGGACTGGCACCAGCGAGTGCGGCATCACCTGCGCTGGTTCTCCTAGTGGTACTTCTGAGAACTGCGGTGGTGCGCCCGCCGCCGGGCAGGCCGCGGGCTTCCAGGCCATCTTCTCAGTTACGACCCAGACGACGACCACGACCACGACCACGACCACCTCGACTACCTCGACTACCTCGACCACTTCGACCACCTCAACCACCACTACTACTACCAGCAGCACTTCGAGCACTTCGAGCACTTCGAGCACTTCGAGCACTTCGAGCACTTCGAGAACTTCGAGCACTTCGGGCACTTCTAGCACTTCTAGCGCCAGTACTCCGTCTACCTCCTCGAGCTCTACTTCGTCCACTTCGACGAGCCACACGGACTCAACCACCAGCTCTACGTCCACCACCGGCTCTACGTCCGCCACTGGCTCGACGAGCTCTCACACTGACTCGTCGACCACGGTGACTCCCTCGCAGAGCAGCTCCACAACCTCGCACACCGACTCGACGACCTCGCATAGCAGCTCGGTCACCTCTAACTCGACATCGACCACCGCTCCTCCCCCGGCGGGCACCATTAGCGTCCTGAACAGCAGCCCTCAGGCGTTCAGCGTGGCAAGCACCATCCAGCCCGGTGAAGCGATTGTCTCCATGCTCACATTCACCGACGCCAACGGCCAGACTGTTTCTGTTGCCTATGTCATTCAGTCTCAGGGCTGCAGAGGTGTCCCCGCCGGAACGTCGCCGTTCCTCGGCGGACAGGGCGCGATTGCCGGCAATGGCTTCGTTCCGGAAACCTGCGCGAGCCAGTGTGCTTCCAGGTCTCTGAGATACTCCGCATCCAACAGGGGTCTCTGCTACTGCGGTAACGATTTGAAGACCGACTTGCCTCTCATCCCTCAGTCCCAGTGCTCGAGCACCACGGCCGCGACCAAGCGTGATCTTGCAAGACGCCAGGGTCAACAGCCCGTTGACCCCATGCCCATCTTCGCCGGAATCCCGGCCAGCCAAGTCGCCCTGGCCTCCGCCACCGTGACGCTGTCCTCGTCTTCCCTTCCTGCCTTGCCCGTCAACACCCTGCCGCCCGGCCAGAGCCTCTCCGTCTCCGGTGTCAACGCCACCACGTCCCAGTCCAGCACCGCCGCTAACCCCATCGCGTCCACCGTCGACTTCATTGTTGCCATTGGAGGTGGCATCGCCCCGAGCAGCACCCCGGGCCCCACGATTCCCAGCTCGACCAGCTCCTCGACTCGCAGCACCACGACTAGCACCTCAACCAGCGCCTCCTCTTCCTCGACCAGTGCCCCTTCCTCCTCCAGCACCTCTTCGTCCAGCAGCTTGTCGCTCACCAGCTTGTCTCTCACCAGCTTGTCTCTCACCAGCTTGTCTCTCACTAGCCTTTCGACTACCTCGTCGTCCAGCTCTATCAGCACTACAAGCAGTTCGTCGTCCAGCTCTATCAGCACTACAAGCAGTTCGTCGTCCAGCTCTATCAGCACTACAAGCAGTTCGTCGTCCAGCTCTACCAGCACCACGAGCAGCACGTCGTCATCCACCACTACCACCACCACTCTCCTCTTGCGTAGAAGCCTTTTGGAGGAGCGTCAGTCTTCGGGCCAGACTTACGTCGGCAGCACCGACCTCAACCCCCACCCGTCCAACTGCAGCCAGGCCGCCACCTTCAGACTTGGTAGCGGCGGCAGGCTCTTCATCGACGGTGTTCCGATTTCCGTCCCTCCTGGCCAGGGCTTCATTCCTCTGCGCGCAGGCGGCAGCCCTGGAGGATCCATCGACGCCATCTTCACCATCAACAACAACGTGTTTGCCTGGTCCAACTCTGACTTCTACAACGGCCAGGCCGGCTTCTGCCAGGACACCAACACTGGTCAGGTTTACGCGACCTTCAGAAACCCTGCTGTTGTCGGCGCCGCGTATCCCGCCAACTGCCGAGTCATCCAGCTCACCGTCCTTGCTCGTAAGTGAAGCATTGTTTTTGCGTGTTCTGTTACTAATGCCGCCTTATAGGCAGCTCATGCCAGGCCGGCACCATCTCGACGTCTGCCACTGTTGGCCCAACAACTACGCCTAGCGTTAACCCTACCTCTCCCCCTCCCGTTCCCAACACTTCCACCACTACCCATGGTTCCACCACGTCGACCACGACCGGTCCGGTCCCTGGTACCACCAGTTCTACAACCAGCCGCACTTCAAGCAGCTCTTCGGTGCCCGGTGGTTCGGTCTCGCCCTCCGGTAGTGTCCCGCCCTCCGGTTCCGTTTCCCCCTCCGGTTCCATCTCCCCCTCCGGCTCGGCCAGTGCTTCGGTTAGCGGTACTACCACCGCCCCGATCAGCTCCACGGGCACGGGCACCCCGGGCACAGGCACCGCAGGCACAGGCACTGCCACCACCGGCGGCGAGCTCGAGCCCAGTATCATCCCGAACCCCCCTCTGGTTGTCGGATTTGCCCTCCTGGGTTGCTTCGCTTCGACCGGCAGCTTCCCTTCGTTCGTGCTCGCTTTGGTCGACGTGGAGATGACCATCGACAAGTGTACTGCGGCCTGCCCTGGCAAGAGACTTGCCGGTCTCTTCGACACCGACTGCTACTGCGGCGACTCCATCGACGCCACCCTTACTGTGCTTGTCGCCGAGGCGGAGTGCGACACCACGTGCCCGGGTAACCCGCTCCAGCGTTGCGGTGGCAGTGCCAGCGGCGTCTCTCGCTCGCGTCTGGCCCGTCGCCAGATCCCAGCCGACGTCCGTCTAACAATCTACGTCCGCGTCGACGTCTCCCCGCCCATCGTCTCCACCGTCACCGTTCCCACCGTGAGCACCCAGGGCGGCACCACCGTGTCCGCCACCTTCATCTCCGTCATCACCGTCCCCGGCAGCACCTTCATCCCCACCGACCTGGCCACCACCGCCACCACCGTCAGCACGTCCCCGACCTCCAACGTCTTCGGCACCCTCACTCTGGCGCCGGGCCTGTACACCGTCGGCGCCACGCGGCCCGCTGGCCAGTACTGCCGCATCACCACAGGATCCTGGTTCGTGGGCGAGACGACCCTGCAGCCCTTCCCCACGGCCGTCCCCCGGAAGCTGCTGGCCTGAGCCAGGGGCGTCGAAACGAACGCTTTTTCCCAAGACGTCCAAGTAATGAACCTGTCTGCATCCTGAACCTAGCTTCTTTTGCAGTAAATCTGTTGTTATTTTCTGGAGGGGGATGAGAGAAACTATTTTTGTGTGTTCCTGTTTGCATCTCAACGAAGGGGGGCAGTTGCGACCTGTACGAACCGCGGCTGTTTCGCCTGATTAATATCGGGGTGGGTGTATTTTTCTCTTTCTGTTCTTTTGTCTTAGTGTGAGAGAATAGAAAGATGTTTGGAACCGTCATATCCCAGCGTGCGCGAGTGAACTGTAGTACATGGATCTCTTCGACGGATCGAGGATGTATGCTCTGACTTGGAGGTCTTCACAGGGGACTTCGAGGTTGAAAATGTGAACTCCGGAATGACACTTGGATTAAGGCTTTATTTTGATGGGAATAATGTAATATGATGTCCGGAGTATGGACAGTTGTTAATTCGGGCCTCACTTCAACCGTAGGCCAGGAGGACAGGCCTTGTATGTGCCTGGCCGCCTTGAGCTTTTCCGAGAGAGGACCCTCAGCGAGGTCGGCGTCGTTCCGTGTGAATCAATTTCTGAAGGCCTTGGCATTAACCCCGTAGAATTATTGTCGCTTAACTCATGACCTCAATAACCTCGACGGTAGGTTTTTGAAGCCATCATTAGGGTAGTGGCGGCTTCCGCCGACTGTAACTAACATGATGTTTATACCAATGACGGCTCGTCCCAGCACAAAGTAGTCTCGTTGGACTTGAAACTTCTATTTGAACGGCGCGTACACTTCATCAACGACTTTGGAAATTTAGGGGTCATATTGCCCAGCTACATGCAGTGGCGAGTCACGAGCTGCTGACATTGCTTGTACAGAGATAAATATACTGTCGCCGATTTCCCATCGGCGCAAAGATGACAAAATATGTACACCGAAGATTGAAATATTTGTTTCCAGTCCTGAAATATTACGGTGCTCGCTTCTAGTAGACACCAATGGCCTCGCCGACGACGCTCCTGAAGACGCCGTTGGGGTCGAACTGCTCCCTCACAGCCTTGAAGCGGGCAAGGTGCTGCGACAGACACCGTTAGTTTCCGTTTATACACCACACACGAAGAGAGCGTAACTTACATCGGGGTCCAGGTTCTTGGTCGAGTTCGCAATGACGTCGCGCGTGTTCTTGGTCCAGTGCGGGCGGCACGGGAACTCGTCGATGAGGACCTTGGCGAGGTTGTGGTCTGTGTCCCACATTAGCTCCTGTCCTTCCCAAAATCCAGCCTTCGGTGAATAGGGGCATCAACTTACAGAAAGGCTCGTTGAACCTGCTGTGGTCGCCGATCGTAGGCCTAAAGGTCGGGAAATCAAACATGATGGCGCCCTTGCTCCAGTCCGCACCATCACTCGTGTTCGTCGCGACCTGCGACAGGAAGCCCTCGAACGGCCGACCGAACTTGATGTTGATGCCGCTACGATACGTCGAGGTCATCACAATCAGCTTCTTGGCCTCGTCGTCGAAAAGCTCGCGCACGCGCTTCAGCATCGCGTTGGCCTGCGTGATGGGAAACGCCAGCTCGAGCGTGTAGCCCTGCACGCCGAGCTCCCACAGCGGGCGCTGGTCCGGGTACAGCCCGCCGATGAGCACGTCGTAGTTCCAGCCGTAGACGGGCCACTCCTCGATGGGCTCGTTGGTCGTCTTCTCGCGGAAGTTGGGCTTGGACCACAGCCCGAAGAAGATCTCCTCGGCCAGCATATTGGACGTCGGCAGATAGCGACCGCTGTCGAGGAGCGTGCGCGCCGTGTTGGCTTCGAGGTCCGTTACCGAGAAGGTGTTTTGGAAGCCCTCCTGGGCGCTGGTCTCCGTGGGCACAACGTCGTAGTAGCGCCAGTGGAACTTGCGCTTGTAGGGCCACCACTGGGGGAATGTTTAGCAATTAGGGTCTTTGGGGGATGGGGGAGGGGTTGCGTACCCAGAAGTTGGCTGTCGCGTAGGGGGAAATCATGCCGTAGATGTCGCCGTCGAGGACCTCATCCTCTTCCAGACTTCGTCCAAGTTAGCTTAAACCCCGCACATCGCGGAAAACTACAAAACTCACGTCTTCTGGTCCGCGTAGACCTTGAAGTCAGGATAGATCTTGAACTTCATCCGCACAATCACGCCCAGCAGGCCCAGTGACGTCGACGCAGCAAGCCACTCGTCGCTCCCCTCGTCCTTGACAACGTGTCTCAGCTCACCGTTACCGTCGATAATATCCAGCTCCAGCACGCCGGCCGCGACCATCGAGTCCTCGCGGATGGACGAGCGGTGCGCGCCCATGGCGACGCAGCCGGCGAGCGTGATGTTCCAGTTGACGAGCGTGTAACCCGCCGAGGCGCCGCGCGCGTGCAGGTACTCGGCGAGCTGCAAAAAGGTCACGCCGGCCTCGATGACGACGGTGCCCGCGTCGAGGTCGAACTCGGAGATGCCGTTGACCTCCTCGGTGCGGATGATGACCGTGTTCGGGTCGTCCGAGCACATCGTGTCGTACCACATGTGGCCCTTGCCCGAGGCGCGCACGCGCTGGCCCGCGGCGATGGCGTCCTTGACGAGGGACTGGACCTCGTCGACGCTGGTGGCGTTGTATACCGCCGCGACGTCGTTGCATGCTGGGAAGCCTGGCCCGTCGAAGGTGTTGTAGGGGGCCGCGGAGGCGGGGACGCTCAGGGCGAGCGCGGCCGCCGCCGCCGCCAGCGTGGGGAAGGACAGCATTTCTTGTTCACAGAGCAAGAATCGAGGGGAGGGGGGGCTTTGGGGAACGACAGGATGCTGGGGGGAGAAGCGAAGCTCAAGATCCCTTGTCAGGAGGACAAGACCGAATCCAAGAATGGGACGAACATGCGGCTCACTTATAAACAGCAAAAACCCTTTCCCACGAACGCATACATCATAACACGCCACGGTCCCACGAAGGGTACCACTTCCCGCTCCCCACGGGGGAGAACTGCCGTGGGACCGGAGAAACAGACTTTTCATGTGATGCCGGGCTCCATATCATCTCTCAACAAGACCGAGACCAGGAACAGCGTACAGCGCGCGCGTCACGCACATCCCACCCAGGCCAGGAACGTTGTGTAGCATCCGAGCATGCACATGTTGCCAAAAGGCTACACAAACGCTTTTCGCGTGGCCCCCAAGAGACCAAGAAGGAAGGCAACACAACACCGAAAGGTGAGCCAAGCCGGGCGTGGAGGCCTGAATGAGAGAGGCACCCCGACGGGCGATGTAACCCGTGCTGCCGAAATATGTAGGCACTGGGCAGCGTGACAGCAGAAAACGCGGGGAAAGGGCTGCCTGGTAGAGCGGTAAAGGACGAAGATCCTTATTCCCTGGGCACAACAACCCCTGCCCGCAGGTGCGTGTGACGAGCAGGGAAAGCCGCTGGATGGGATGCGGGGTGACGTGCCGGGAACAAGGGACCTCCCAGGTCGTAAGCAATACAACAATTTAGAGAGGGGGAGAGGGGCGAGTACGAGGAGCGCGTCCCCGGTTCACATTGAGGCGTCGATATCGTGTAAGCGCGTCGGTTGATGGTGTCCAATTTGGCTTTCATGCGGAGGGAGCTTGACTAGCGTAAGGTCCGCGATGATGTGCAGGGGCAGCAGCTCTGGGATGGGCAAATCAAGTGGATGGGTGAGATGGATGGGATGGTCGGATGGTCGGCTGGTTGGCTGCCGTCACCTGAACGAGTTGGAGTAACCTTACTTGAGTAGTCAGCGTGCCTTGAGCTAAATAAGCGTGCCCGTACGGTCCGGTTCGGACGAGGGGCGGAGAAGTGGGGCAGATCGGGTGACCGGGGGAGTCTGCGGCCGGAGAGGGGCCGACGACGTGCTCCGCACCGGCACGGCCGTTTGACTACATGAACAGACACATTGGATGGCGCATCGATGAAAGGCTTGTAAGTGCGGTGCCTTGTCGTGTATGGGTTTGTTTCAAAGACACGAAACAATAAGAGCTAATCTTTTGCCGTTGCCGCTGTTTAAACCCTTGGATTGGCGACTAGAACTTTTGAATGGAGTTAAAAGGTTTGGAGGGGATCTTTTTGTACGCATCAAAACAAACTTCATCGCCCTCCTGTTTCGAACGTGAGGCACTGGCTAGCTCCGATGTGGTGTAGCATCTCTGTTGTCGCCATACTATTGGTCAGCAACTTACACGAATACATGAGGAAGGGCGGGGATGGAAGAAGGCACGGGGAAAGAGGGCGGGCTTCTTATTTGCTGCCACTTACGATTAACAAGAGCACTAGGACGACGATGAAGGTTATGGTATATTCTGCGAAGCTTCAGCAACATCATGACGATGCATTGCGGCGTAGACAGGAAAAAAAGAGGATCGCAGCCTCTAAATAGTTTTTTTGGAAGATGACGAGGACGGTTGAGGCTGTCTCCTTGTCGAGTACGTCCTTGACAGTAACACCGCTTCCTCAGTTATGACCTTGCCCTGTGGGGGTTGCGCCCAACACTTCTGCGGGACATAATGTGCCATTGTGCATGCGTCCATGTCTATAGGATACTTACGATATTACTGCACTCATCACTTAGCTTGAGAGGAGCGTTGAGCAGATAGTGTTGCTTGCTGTACTGATCGGCGTGTACCATTAAACGGTCCATGGGTATCGCCAGTCGTATATTTCTGAGACAACATCTTCAAACTTCGAGTAGCTCTTCAAGACAGTCCATTCTTGCCGTTCTTCCCCTTCATTATTGTGCGATTTACAGGACGACTGTTCATATCCATTACGCGCTGCACTGATCCAGATCGATACTGGCAGGCACTCGTGATTCGGACGTGAGGCGTTGGCTAGCTCCGACGTGGTGGTTGTAACTCTACCACACTATTCATCGGCTACTCAGGCGAATACGTGAGGGAAGACTGGGAGGGGAGGAGACAGGGGGTTAGCTTTGGGCTTCCAGCTTCTTTGCTGCCTAAAACAGCCCGGTCAAAGAGAACAACCCTCAGGAACTGGGAAAAGAAATCGACGCAACAGGAGCTGAAGGTCAGAGTTCGGACCAAGCGTCCCTCCAACAGGCGGTCGCTGCTGAACGCTTCTCAGGACTCGGTGGCTCAACCACCCACGGGTTAAATATTCCTCACGATGCAGACTCTGCAGTCTTGGATTACCAATAGTATCAGTGCCAGGAGGCAGACGACGACAACATTCTATCGGTCTCCGCCTCAGATCTGTTGGATGATGTAGTTCTGAAATAGAAAGGAGGAGAATCGCAGCCAGCTTTGAAAAAACAATAGGACCCATTCAGGCTATCTACTCTGCCAATAGTTTTCCGCGCAAAAACATCGATACGGGGACTCTAAACATCGCTTGCCTTGTATTGTTACGATTCGAGCAGACCTTTAAATTGCAGCCTCTCCATCTGTTTGTCCGTGATGGTTCGTTAAGATGATATGGTCTTTGGCCGCCTACCTTAGGGTGAGTGCTTGAGATGGATTGCCTGAAGGTTGACATGGGCTATTCCACTACAGCGGTTCTTCATATACCTCCTGCCCGATGTGCTCCTCCGAAGTCGCCGCCGTCGCCGTTCCCGATCCTCGTCTGGCTTTGCGTCTTCCGTGTTAATAAGTCGGCGGAACAAGTGTCGGCAGGCAGGGTAACGAAGAGTTGCCACCTCACATGAATTGTCGGTACGCGGTTGTAGTGCGAGGCCACAACTCATCATCAAATTTGAACCAATTGCTAGGGCTTGTCCGAAGAAGGTCCTCAGATACCACACCCGAGAAATTGAACAAGAAAGGTTCGTTTGCTGCAAGGCATTATTCTCTAGCCCTTACATCTCTTAAGTAAGCTACTAGGACCTCGTCTTCCTGCTTCTGGAAGTGATCTGAGAGGATGCAAGACTAAAAACCAAATCAGATAGTGCTGCATTCGTCGATGTGTCCTGGTTGGCCTTGTCCTGGTTAGTTTTGAACACTTTGGTGGCTAAGGGACTATTATACTGTATAAACGGCAACTTGATTTGGTTGGATCCAAAAGTATTTAGCTACTTGGATATATGTCGAGGTTAACCGCTTTGACGACGTCCATTAATTGTAGGATGAATGTATGAGTCGTTGGGTGGTCTACTAAGATATTGTCGACACCTCCGTTCTCTGGGTAAGCTACTACGTGGATTACGATAGCCCAAAATGTGGCTTCTTTGATCTGTGGTGAAGCTTTTTTTCTGGAATGCGTAAGTTATGTTTCGATATGGTTTCGTACAAACGCGATGAGTTCGAACGATGGACATTATGCAAATGTGTGTTGTAAGCACCTGCTGGTTTCCCTGTTGATTGTCTATTGGGAGCACAGTGACTGGAACGGACGAGGAAGTGGATGGACGGAGACAGGGACTGCGGGGCGTGAGAGTAGGAACACATTAATTCAGTGCATGGAGTTCAAAAGCACATACATGACTACAATGTCAACCTTCTGTACCGAACCTAGTGGTGATCCTAGGTTAATCCTCAACTTATGCTTGTGAGAGGGTGCTAAGTCCAAAGCACTCTGTCGACCCTAGATGAAGTCCAGGCTTCCTGCGCCGCTTGTTAGGTCAGCTCCCAAGACCTTCGGGTTATTTTTTGCGGCACCGTGGCAGGAAGGAGGCTGAGGTGGCGATTCCAGTATCTGCCACAATATTGGTACTCGAGACTTTATGCCTCGTTCGCCGGTTGGAACTTTTGCTGTAACTCAGGTAGCATCCGACAAGCTATATAGCGGCTTAGATACCGTCTGTTTCAAGGTGCCAGAGAATTAATAGCTCCGGCGAGCCTATACGAAATTTGAGACGGCCCGTCAATCATGAGTTCGTCTCGTACTGGCCGTTGAATTGGCAACCCGGAAGTGCCATCCTGGTATGTCTTCCACATGGGTGCTTCGGCCACTGATGTTTGGCATCCGTTCCCTTGACGTACATGAGAAAGCATCAAAGATGCTGGGCGACTTGTGCTGATCGTGAACATCAGGACATCACTGCATTTCATCCGAAAGCTGCCTGTGGCCGCGGCCAAAGCAAGAACATGTTCATCTGAAGCCGGCCCCAACTTAGAGTCTAAGCTGGTCTTGGGACCGGATATTATCCCTTCTCATCCGGTAGTCGTCTTTGCCAAGGGTTATGCATATAGGTTTGGCTTGAGACGAGTCACCCAGAAGGACGTTAGTAGACGTGTCCCTGATATCCCCGAAGGCGCGGGGTATCAGGAGATGGAAGCACGACCTATGTGTATGAAGGAGCAGTACACTCAGAGGGCTACATGGGACGAATCCCAGATCTTCTGGGAGTAGACAGCGCCGGGAAAGGCAGTGTAGTCATCGTTCATCCTTGGATACTGGCAAGCAGCATTGCTCCCTGGGTCCGAGACCAGAGCAGCTGTTCAAGAATGCCGAGTTAATCAAGGATTATGCGTGACGAACAAGCATGGAACTCATGCTGGATGGTAACGGTAAAAGCCCACGCAAAACCGTTTTCAGATCCAGCAGCTGTATGATGTCCTAAGCAGTATCTTCACATTCATCAAGCAACAGGTACATCGTTCAGGCTACCTCGCGACACATCATTATATTCCCGCTAATGAATGAATTCCCATCAATCCTTAAGATTTCTAGAAAAGGTAATTCGTAATTCGTAAGCCGGTCCAAACCAGGGACGCAGTCTTTGCTCCAGCATATGTACGCCTCGCCCCTAAACACCCATCCCCTTCTCTATTCAACCCCTTTTCGCAGGCGCCAACTTGACCAACAGCGGGCCCTTCTCCCACGTAATATACGCCTTCTGCTCGACCCAGCGCTCCATGCCGGGGCACATCTCCAGGTCGTAGTGCCAGAGCGTCTTGGCCAGCATCAGGCGGAGCTCGAGCCATGCAAGGCTGCGCGCAGCACGTTAGCACTTGTTCCCTTCAAGGGAGGCAGGTCAGGGAAAGAGAGAAAGGGAATGGGAGACTCACTTCTTGCCGAGGCAGTTCCGCGCCCCGTACGAGAACGGCTCGTGGACCTCGCGCTTGTCGCCCCGCCACTCGGCGTCGTCCGGGCGCAGCCACCGCTCCGGGAGGAACTCGGTCGGCCGGGCCCAGTTGTCCGGGTGGCTGAAGGCCACGTAGGGGTTGATCGAGACCCAGGTCTTGTCGCAGCGTTCACTGTTAGCCAGACCAAAATCACTAAACCAAAGCAGCAGTGGGGGAAACTTACGCCGCCCGGGATGAACTCGCCGCAAATCTCGGCCCCGCCGGCCGGCACGATGCGGGGCATCCCCGCGCCGCCGGGGTTGTAGATGCGCAGCCCCTCCTGGAGCACCGCGTTGAGGTACTCAAGCTGCACCAGCTTGTCGGTGTTAATATCCTCAGACCTCTCGAACACCCCACGAATCTCCCGCATCAGCGCCTCGTAGACCCGCGGGTTGCGCAGGAGGTAATACGTCACGCCAGACAACACCGTCGCCGTCGTCTCGGTGCCGGCGACCATGAACATGGCCGCGTTGGCGTGCATCTCCTTCCCCGTCAACCCCTTTTTCTCATCCCCACTATGCCGCAATACAAAGCTCCAGATATCAGGCTTCGGGTGATCCTTCACCTTCAACCTCCTGTCGACGAGCGCGCCCGCAAAGTCCTTGTGCTCCTGCGCCTTCTTCCTCAACGGCTTCGCCGTCACAGCCTGCACCAGTGGCCCCAGGACCGGAATCTCGAGCAGCACCAGCCCCCAGATGACGTACTTCATTCCCGCGAACAGGCCGTACACCCAGGGCGTGTAGTCGCCCCTTTCGAGGAGTAACAGCGGCTCGCCGAAGGTGAGGTCGGCCATGACGTCAAAGGTGCAGAAGTTGTACAGATCCACGATGTTGACCCGCCCGTTGCGCGCGTTCACCGACTCCATCGTCGCGACCAGCTGGTCGGCGTATTTGGTCAGGAGCGGCTCCTGCGCCTTGAGCGCCGTGTTGCTGAAGGCGTGGCTGAAGATGCGGCGCATGCGCATGTGGTCCTCGGGCGTGGTCGTCACGAGGCTGTCGCGGCCGAAGGCCTGCCCGCCGAAGAAGCGTATGTCCTTGTCCATCTCGTTCTTGAGGGGACGACCGAGGATGTCCTTCCATGCTTGGGCTGCAAGGTGTTAGCCGCGAGGATCCTGAGGAAAGTCGCCGGGAAGGCGGGGGTTACGTTGGATGTAGGAGAGCTCGTTGGGAGCTACGCGGACGGTGCCCTGGTACGTCTCGTGGATCTCGCGCGCCTTGGAGGCGTACACGCCCCTGAGCATGGCGATGTTCTTGGGCACCGGGCTCGCGCGCCAGAGGAGCGGCCCCGGGTAGTGGCGCAGCGGGTGGAAGAAGACATTGTAGATGCCGATGATGAAGTACTGCAAACACATTAGAAGAGGTCTATCGCGATCGGTAGACACTCACATATGTCACTGTAAATGCTGCAAAGTAAAGCGCGAGAGTGCCGTAGCTGAGAGCCATCTTGCCGAAATCGTCAACCGCACAAATTCTACAAGTCGATGGAAGATAAAGAAACAAGAAACAATTCTATTCTTTTTCCAGACGTTCAATCACAGCCGTTTATCTACTCCGGGCCACGCAACACGTCTGTTCGTCAAAGGCACAGCATAAGGGACAGCTCCGGCCAAACCTCGCGACGACGAATACGAATTCGATGCGACAGCTGCGCGAACACCACAGTTTTACCACATTAGGAAAGCCCAAACGTCACTGCGCAGGGTTCGTTTTGAGGAGGGGGAGAGGAAACGAGTTGAATCCAACGGGCGCGCTGGGTTTCATGAACACAACCGTTTATCCGACTGGCATTGGCCCTGTCCCGTCGAACTGGCTTCAGCTTCTTGACAGCCAGCCGTCCATCCACTCGGTCGACTCCCCGCGAGGGACCAGCCGTGGCACGTTAGGACGAAGTCATGCAGAGCTCTGAGAAGCATCGAGATGCTGAGTCATTCACGGCTCGCCGAGAGTAGCAAGAGGCGAGAGAGACGTGTGGTCTCGAAAACGAACACGGTGACTTGCGATTGCCCATCACGACTGTGGCTAAATCACTGCATTCATCCACGTAGCCTTCGTCAGGCACCTTACGATGCACTCGGACGGAAGGTAGGCCTGGAGTTGCAGCAAGACAGCTGGTGCGTGTCATGTCAGGGACGACCCCTCAGAACACCTCAGCTTTATCGATAAGGCGTCATCCGAGTCCGACCCCTCCCCCGCCTTTGCTGGAAGAAGTACCTACCTTACATACATAATTACTAGGTAAGAATGAGGAGGAAGGTACGGTACCTTGACGCCACGGAGCTCCAAGAGCTACGTCACGAAACGGGAGCTCCCTCTCCCTCCCATTCCTCCCACGTCTCTCTGGGCTCCTCTCATTTAAATATTTCCAAACGGTGCCGCATTCCAAGAACGTCTGAAGTGTGAGCCCGAAATAGATACGAAAAGAACGAGAAGAAAAAAGTTCAGAAAATAGCAACGCAAGAATGTCCCCCGTCCTGATCGTCGGCGCCACTCGGGGTCTCGGGGCCTCCTTGACCAAACAGTACGCCGCGCAATCCGGGACTACCGTCTACGGCACCACGCGTTCCACGGCTGGTCCGGAGGACTTCCCCGCCGGCGTCAAGTGGCTGCCTGAGGTCGACCTGATGGACCCCAAGGTCGGTGACCATCTGGTCAGCTTGCTGGGCGGCTCGAAACCGTTGTCCACGGTGGTAGGTGCTTCTTTATATCACCCGAAGGATGGGGCACTGACCGGGGCCGTGGGGGCAGATCATCACGGCGGGTTACTTCTCGACCGAGGACCTCAGCGCCGACAAGGGCCCGAACTGGACCGAGGAGCAGCGCATGTACACGACGAGCTCCATCGCTCCCGTCTTCATCGTCCACGCCCTCGTTCAGGCCGGTCTGCTGCAGAAGGACTCGCGGGTCGTGCTCGTCTCGTCCGAGTCCGGGAGCATCGGCCTCCGCCATGAGAAGGAGGGCGGCGGCAACTATGCGCACCACGCGAGCAAGGCCGCGCTAAACATGGTCGGCAAGCTGCTGAGCCTCGACCTCAAGGACAAGGGCGTCATCGTCAGCATCGTCCACCCGGGCTTCATGCGCACCGAGATGACAAAGGGCGTCGGCTTCGACAAGTACTGGGATGACGGAGGTGGTGAGTCTGTTCTGTTTCTTTGGGGGGCTCCCCCGCTCCCCCTGACGACGGTGGGATTGCTAACGTCCGAGTGTGCAGCTGTCACGCCCGACAAGGCGGCCGAGAGTCTCATCGCCTGGACGGAGAAGCTCGACATGTCCAAGACAGGCGAGTACTGGGCGCCTAGAGGGCCGGGTAAGTGCCGATGTTGCCGTTGCACCGTTTCCAGGAGGACAAGACAAACTGACTGATGTTCCCACCTAGGTGATATCGGCACGGCCGAAGCGGTGCTCGGGAAGGGCCTCCCCACGCCGCTGCAGCTGCCTTGGTGAGGGCCAAGAATATTCTAGACAGGGCATGGCAGCGCCTGGAACCTGGCCGTAATGATCCGGGCTGGGCGTTTCCCGTGAGGACGAGACAGGCTTCATGGGCGTTGGGACGGGCTGAGGTGGAGGCTATTCGGGTCCGTGGGTGGGGGGCGTGAAGTGCATGTTATGAATCTTAGGAGCAGGTTTATTGTTCGTCCAGCATCCAGAGCCCGAGTTAGGCTCGGGTTTAGCGGGCAGTAGTGGTTCGACGGCGTTAGTGGCGGTTCCGGTGTCGAACGCCGCAAATGAGACGAACGACTCGCTTGATTGCATCCCCGCAGTTGGGTGGAGGGCACAGCACAGGCGAACCTGGTGGCCACTTTGCGGCGAGATGCCACCAAAATAGGGGAGATGATTGATGGGTCGCATTCTTTGCAGATGGGGACGAGAAAAGAAAATGGCACAAATCGAGTCCCGCCCACGACGAGTCGAGTCGCGTCGCAATCTCTGGAGCTTCGCGCCTTTCTTTCTTGCTTGCTGGCGTCTCCCGGCCCATGCCCATGCACATGCACTCATTACCCTATAGTCGTATGGATCGACTACCGCAGCTGTAGATATTAATCAAATTCCCCATGATCGTCTCTTATATGATCGAGCCCCATCGTCAGATTTTTGCTCCAATGCTCTCGTCCATAAAAGGCTCGCTTGCGTTTCAGATTGGCGACGTGAGCCCGGGATGACGCTGTCTCCCGGTTTGCTCCACGGAGTACCGCGACGACGGAAGGCGGCTCCCCGATCTCGCGACTGCGAGTCTGCGAATAAGAAAAAGAGGGGCACAGGGCAGCTGTCAGAATGCGCGCCACGACATTAAGGTTGCAAGGGCAGCCCGTCCTTGGTTGTTGTTGTATTGTGTGTTGTGTTGTTGCCAAGTCCTGTTAGATATTTGGCGTGGATATGGGCGTGGGCAACAAGTCGTTCGTGTCGCCTGCTTGCATCGGCCATCTGGCATCTGGCTTGCGGCTTGCCTGCGGCGGCTTGCGCGTTGTTGATTGCACAGCCGTGCCCGCTGGCATGCGAGGGACGGGACGTTGGGGGCGATCGAATCAGATCAACCGAGGCTGAGATGAGAGGACGTCCCGTCTCCCTCGTTCCTCGTTCGGGCGCTTGTCAGTTACCTGTTTGTGCTTCCCTGCGCCGAAGCTTGGCCCGGCCAAGGAGACCGGCCGGCTGCTTGGTTGGTGCAGGTGCTGAGTGAGTGCCAGTGCCGATCTCGAAACCCGCAGATAACACCCCGATGCTGTGTTTCTCTCACCAAACAAAGCGGGTCTGTTCTCTGTGACGCAGTATCCGTAGACTCTGTGCCTGTGCATCCCCCGTCCCCCTTTGACGCACTGATGGTGAGAGCAGCATCGGTCGTTTGCGCTGAGTAGCTGGGATCGAAAAACCAAGGGAATTGTCCGATGAAGAGCGACTATTGGACGCCACTGAGATGGCCGGGACTCGTGTGGGGGAGTGGACGGGCCCAGGAAGCCTCACGCGTCAGACGAGAGACGGGCTTGATCTCAGCGTCTGTGTATCCGTTCGGTGTGGGTGCCATACTGCGTAGGCTATGCAATGCTGCATAGTCGTGGTAAAACCGGGCTGGCTGGTGTCGCTGCCGTGGCGGCGCGCCGAGGCTGGTGGTGATGAATTGGGGTCATTGGTGGTTTGGAGCTGCAGCTGGCCTGACGTCCAGGTGGTCTCCTGCACCCCATGGCCATGCTCCCTTTAGCGCGGTCGAGGCGACCAGGGTGCTAACACGAGGTTACGTCCAGCGAATTTGAAAGGCGGGCGACGAACCACGGCCCTGTGTTACCCTTTTGATTCTCGTCAGTTCCAGCTTGCTGAAGAGACTGGGGCTGACCAGGGCGGACGTAGAGCTCCATCCATAATCTTGATCCAGAGAAAGACTGGTCATCGGTTGCTGTCCAAGTCCCGGTTTCGAACGGACGGCTTCTTCGGAAACAGATGTTGCTGTACGGGTGTCAGCCTGTGGTCAAAGACAAGAAAAGAGGAACAGAACACACTGGGCGTGGCCTGAGTGGTGTAGAGGGGAACCAACGGTACGTACCTCGTGTGTCTTGCGCTGACTGGCTGACTGGCCCTGCCGGACCGGCCTGATGTCAGGTACATGCCACAAGTATCTCTCTGCCAGACACAGAGCCAAGTCAGGGTAGCGTGGCCCAAGGAAGGCCCGGTCGGTTGTAGCCGGTGTGTTTGTGCATATTGGCTTTGGCTCCGTGGGTGGATGCATTGTCGGTCAGATGGCTCCAGCGTCGACAGGACGGGATGCCCTCTGTTGCGTTCATCTGTTGTTAAGCTATTGCGTACTGCGGCAAAACTCTCAAGCCCCGGGCGAGCAGTCGAGATGAGCAGGTGGTATCGTCAAACGGCGATAGCGGGTGCTGAAGTCTGGGTGGGCAGCAGGTCATCATCTGTCAATTGTCACCGTCGTCTTATTTTGCGGAACTCCATTCGCAGGCGAGGCTGGGCGTGCACCACCCCAGGGCATGTCGTTCAACCGTCCGTCAATTTGTTGAATTGGTTTTGGTTTAGTTGTGCCTTGGGCCTTGGGATTAAGATTATTAGGGGTCCTGGGACGTGTCGTCGGCACGTCTTGTGCGCACCCCGGTCGGCCGAGGGCCATCACTCCCGCGTTGGTCGTTGCTAGTGTTCCAAGACCCCATTCCGCGATACTTGTTCGAGAGTAGAGCGGCAGACGTGCAGAGCGGCGGTGGGTATCGTTTGTCGGACGGGGAGCGGAATCCAGTTAAAATCACAACCACTTGCAGTACGACTGCGGCCCAGGCCTTTGAGCGCAGAAGCGAATCAAGCGAATCAAGCGAATCAAGCGATCAAGCGATCAAGCGAGCCCCGGACAGGGCCCGGCCTGTCATGTCTTGGGTCTGGAGGGAAGTTGTGCAGCGTGCGGCTACTGGGTCAGCTCGGTACGCGGTAGGCCGGGCAAGGGATGTCGTTGCCGTATGCCTCCTCCATCACGCTGGATGATGTCGTGGGCTACCTTCTTGCGGACGCTGCACCTAATGTGCCGTCCAAGGTCGGGCGGACAGCGGACGGGCAGCTAATAAGGTAGGCAGGTGGACAAGGCAGAGAGCTGCAGGAGAGGTAAGGTACCTAATAGGCGGCTTTTGGTGAGGTAAAAGGTATCCGTATGCGCGTGTAATGCGAATGGAGGCAGCAAATACAAGGCCATGCAATGCCATGCCATGCCCGCTCGCCCACCACCCACCGCCCACCGCCCATGATGCAGCCACGAACCCGGGCTGAGAAGGGACCCGAGCTGAGGAGGTGTCGGCCCAGTGGCCACACCAGCGGCCGGCCCAGGTGTTGGGCCTTGGGTCTTGGGTCTTGGGTTCAGGTGGTGCTGGCCGGTGCTGGTGCTGGCTCTGGCTGATGAGGAAGGCGATCGGAGCGGGTGGAATGCGCGGGGATCGGGACTGCGTCGAGGATGTTTTCTGGTGCTTCGTCCTCATTTTTTGCTTCTTTTCTCCGGCCGCTCCTAAATAAACTAACACTAATAAAATCATAAATCGTTGCTCTTGCCTTGTTCCCCGCTTGCGCTCTGTCCTGTCCTGTCCTATTCTATCCAGTCCCTCTTTTCCCCTTCTCCTTTCCTTCCAGTTGCCTCTGCTCCTGCCCTACCTTACTCAGGTACTGTTTGCTGTCTTTATTCCTGCCCGCAACGGAAGGTATTCCTCGGGGTAGCACCTTCCCACCCTCACCGTCCAACCAGCCGGCCTCCGCCTCCGCCTCTACCTGTCTCTGCGGATTCGCAGGCGCATCTCGACACCGACGTCAAGGCCAGCAGAGGGGTGGCCTTCCTTTCTCTCTCACTCTCACTCTCAGCACAGTCTCGATCTCACTGCGACCTCCGCTCGCTGCAACATCACTCTGTTCTGTCGCTACGATCGACATCACCGCTATTTTCCCCGGCCTCACATCTCAAACTCCGTGCGATCCTACCTACCATCGCCGCCGGCACTCTCTTAGCATCCGACGAAAACCGGCAATAGAGACATTACTATATATCCACACAAGCACGTCCGTTACCGAACAGACTCGCCTAGTACAGACACCATCGCTTCGGCCCAGTCAGAGGGAGCGCCAAACACTCAACTGCCCGCACCAGCGATTGATTCACCAGTTTGCAGCAAGGGAGAAAAGAAGCGGCTCGAAACGTTCGAACGGACTCCCCCGAGACGCCAGCCCATCCCAGTCGCCGGTACCGAGACAGAGTTGGCAGCACAGCCGCCTATTCTGCTCACGACGCAACCCCCTTGGGGCCTTCGTCCGACTCTGACCTGACCGCAGACACCAACAAGTTGGGTCGACCCGGGTCCGTGTTGCAGGCGCACCGAGGCCGTCGCACACGCACCGACACACCTGTCGCCCATACGAATACAGACACGGACACAAATCCTCGCCTTGGCGGCCTGCACTTTGGAGGAGCCTGGAATCTGGGGGTCGCCTCGCAGACGCAGTCGCAGCTTGTTGGACCGCTACAGAGTAGCAATTGCCAGCATCTGTATTAAATCCGATTTGCCCTGCACCGAGAAGGGAAGACGTCGTGCCGCGTCCCAGATACGGAAGCAAAAAAGCAACGGGACAAGAAAAAAAGAAGGTGAGTTTACCTACTTGCATTCCCTTTTTGGCCCACCTCGGTCGCGCATTCATCCATTCACGGCATCGCCCATCCGCCGATATCCCCAATCCAATGCGATGCTCCAATGCTCCAATCCCCCATCCTGCCCACCAAGCATTAGCAGCCAGACCCCTTCAACATCGCTGTTCGTGGATCCCCAGATCCACCACTCGACCACCCTTTGCACCCAGAATCCCTAGCTAATCCAGCCAATTCCCAGCATACTAGCAATCTCCCCCTGAATCCGATAATCCATCCGATAATCCATCAGCCCCCATCCATCCCCCCTCCGAACCAAAGGGGCCTTGAACCGACGACCAAATCAATCAACCGACCGGCTGCTGCATTGCACCGCGATATCTCGTTGTTATTGGGCTCCTCGACGTAAGCTTCGGCCGCCCATCTCGACCCCTTTTTTTTTTCTTCTTTCTTTTTTCTTCCCCCCTTCTCAGCGACTCCTTCTCCACGCCTGCGGCCCACGTCTTGCTGCCCATCCCAACTCACTCCGGGTCCCGACAAATTCCCTGAGGTTTGCTTTGCAGCTTGCATCTGGACCTGGACCTGGACCTGGACCTGGACCTGCCGAGGAACCGTCGGGTGGCCCCCAAACTCCCGTTGTTGGCGTCCCTGCAGAGGCATGACGCGCTAGGAACGGGCATTAGGCCAACGAAAATCAAGCTTGCTGCTAGCGACTATCTCTCTCTCGCTCGCTCTGCCAGCTCCCCTTTTTCTCGCGAAAAAAGGCCGATCCCTTGACTTCCAATACTACGCCGCCTGTCCATCCTCATTATCCATCCCTCCCGCCGGGTACCACACCTCACAACCACAGCCAAAATGTCGTCGGCACAATCAGCACAGCCAGGTAAGCCAAGATTCAAGCACTGATATGCGCCTGGCACCTCCCACCCACCACACCACGGCCCCCTTTCCCTGTCTGCCGCCATCTTCCCAGATTTTTTCCCCCTTTGACTTTTGCCCTGTCCAACGGGAAAGCCGCCCTTTTTACGGACTGCACTGCCGCCCAAGCAGACGCAAGCACCACGTCCGCTCCACCCAATTGTCGAACCTGCTGTGTCATGTAGACGGCCCTCCCGTTTCATATTCCTTCCCCCTCGCCGTCCTTCGCATGCACCGTGCCGCTTGTCTCCTGTCTCCTAAACGAATACTGACTTTACTTCCTTGGAACCAGGCCATCAACCTAGCAGGTCGACCGGCTTGACGCTTAATCTCTCATCCAACAACCCCTTTCGCAACCGCGCAGCCTCCCCACTCTCGGGCGGCACCTATAGCAATACCACATCGCCCGCATCGCCTTTTGACGACCCTCCTCAACTTGTCTCGCGCAACCCATTCCTCGATCCATCATATTCGTCTAGTCAACCAAATCTGATCGGACCTGGCACAATGGCACCCACGCTGGACCCGAAGGCGTCGTCGCCGACCGCCGAGGAGCTCTTTGTATGTTGCCCTATTTTGCTGCATCCAATGCAGCCTGATTCTGGCTGTCGGTCGCTGTCATCGCCACCGGCCGCGCGTACCATCAGCCCCTAGGGTTTTACTGACAATTTCCATCGCACAGGACGGCCTGACCATCAGCGATCAGAAGTCATCGCGACCTCCCGCGAACCGCCCGCCTGGCCCGCCTGGTCCTGGTCGTCGCGGCCCTCCGCCCCCGAACCACCGCCCGACGAGATCTCAGGAGGAGGCGATGAGGCAGCGAAGAATGCAAGGCAACGCCAGCGTCAGCAGCGGCCCCCCTCGACCTCCCGGTGCCCCCAGCTCTCCTCAACGCCGACCCCAGGAACGCCGACCGCGTAGGAACTCGGACTCGTCACTCCTGATTGACATTGAGAAGCCGCTCACCGACGAGGAGAAGAAGGCAAAGGAAGCCAGGCGTCGTGAGAGGGAGCGTCGCGCGAAGGAAGGAAAGGGTCCTAAGAAGCCCAGCAAGCGGATCGATGTTATCGATCAATTGGATGCCACTAGCATTTATGGCACAGGCTGTAGGTTTGATTCACTTCGAGTTATTTCCAGAGCTGACAAGCCTAGTATTCCACCACGACGGTCCATTCGATGCTGTGAACCCGCACCGCAACCGACAGGGCAGCCGGCGCGCCCCGATGCAGGCTTTTGCTAAGGACTCATTGAACATGTCTCTGGGCGGATCTGGCCCCCTTAACAAGCGTCCCGATCATGCTACCTTCATGGGCAACCACGACGGCGATGCGTCTGTCGACTTCGCCGCTGCAGGCAAGAACGGATTCCTCGGCGAGCGAAAGGACGAGCCGGCTGTGTTTGATCCGCGATCCCGTGGTTCGGTGCTTCACGGCGAGGAGAGCATGGGTCTCGGAACCTCCACCTTCCTTGAGGGTACTCCCGCTGCACGCACTGCAATTCAACGCCGCGAGGCCGAGGAGGCCCAGCAGGTCGCTGCTGAAGGCCTCAAGCGCAATAAGTCGATCGCACAACGGATTCGCGGCATGAAGAGGGAGCCACGCGAATACGGACCGTCTGGCCGCATGACGAACCCCGAGGGTGCGTACCACTCCCGCCGATCGCCCGACAGCGCGGATCCGTCCAGCAGCGTCTCCTACTCGAACGAACGGAACCCCTTCTTTTCCGAGTACTCGAAGGGAGAGGAGAGCATCTCGGTTCGACGAACGGACAACATGAGGTCGCCTGGATCCCCGCCGGCGGTTCCCGGACGAAGCAACGGCCTCGAGCGCCGCGCCACTACCGACCTCATGTCGCCGACCGAGGATAGCTCCAGCAAGCCGTCTGGAGGCTTCCTGGCCAGAGTCAAGAGTCTGAAGGGAGGACGGAGACGCCAGCCTTCTGATGCTATGGCTCCTCCGGCCCCCGGAACTGCAGCTTAGTGGAGACGCAGAACTTAGGAAGCTGGGAAGAGAGTCGGAGCGTACAACTGCTGTGCGCAGTAAAATGCGTAAACTACGTGTTAGAACAACTGCCCTCTGTTTTTTCGTGCCCCATTTCTAAGGGGCCGGGGGGCCGCCGGAAAACTCGTGACAGTGCCATGCAAAACACGGATGGCGGGAGAGCTCAAATTGCTTTATTACAACAAAACTACATCGTTCGCAACACACCGGATGAGGCAGCTCGGTAGCGTGCCGGCATCACCCACACAGTCGACTTCTGGATCAGACAAGGGCGACAAGGGTTGGGGTCTCGAATTGGGTTGGATGGTTATTGGAGAAGCCATCAGGACGAGAACTACGACAGTTAGGGCGGAGCGGCCGCACATACGCGTCTGATTTTTGAGGCTGCCTGGTGAATGATACCTTTCTCGTGAATAATCATATTTCTTTGGGGGAAACAAGCCCCCTCTTTCTGCCTCTTTTTGCTACGAATACCGGGCCTGGAAGAGGCACCTTACACACAAACAAGGGGAAAGCATAGAGCAGGCAGCCAACAGTCCGTCGGCAGATTGTTACGAATTAGCTTTTATTGAAAAATTGAGACATTGAGCCTCACATTAGTGACCACTTGTTCTTTACTGTGTGCATGATATTTTTGGAACGGGTGATCAGCTATTGACATGGGAGGCTGATGTGCATGACTGGCCATCATGCAGGGCTTTGTTGGGTGGCAGACTTCTGTAGGAGCGGTAGGAGGGAGGGTGCACAGGCAACTTTCATGCAAGAAGAAATATGATGTCATTGAGGGTGGCTTGATATGCCTGCCTGATGTGTGCGGCGCCCATCCTCGATCGAGATTCTGACGGAAGATTACCCCAGTCCCCCCGAAAGTTTAAAGCTGTCTGTCATGTGACTTGGCGACATGCCCCTACAGCTACAGCTGCAGGCTACAGCTTCCTTCTGGCGGGGAAGCTGGCTTGGAGCAACTCAGCCCTCCTGTTGGCCGAATTTATTTTACGCTGAAAATCTGTACTCGGAAATGATACCACACGTTACGCCTGCCAATTATATACGAGGACGGCTGAGGCGAGAAGCAGCAGGCTGGCGACGCTAAGCTGAACTGAGCTGAGCTTAGCACGTCAAGGGTGGTCAGGCATCCAGGAACAGCCACATCATGGCCGCCGCGGCCGCGACAGCAGCAGCGGGCACCGTGTCCGCCTCGCAGGCGAGCTCGCACTTCCAGCTGGAACCGATATCGGCTGCCGTGCTCTGCCGCCGAGAGACGAAGCGACGGGATGTGCTCAAGAAGAGAGGGCCCGTGAAGGTTGGGTGTCGCGGCGTGGACGATTACGTCCTCATGGGAGGGTTCGAGCGCGGCAGTGTGGTTGGTGTCAGCGCCGAGAGCGAGCAGATGGGACTTTTGGTGAGTTTACATGTGAGAGGGCGTGGGTGGGAGTTCGTTTGGCTAATTGATGGCAGATGGCTCTGCAAGGGCTGGCGAATGATCTGTGCAGTGGTGTCGAAGGTGCACCCTCGAGGGCCATGGTTATCACGACACAGCCGCCTACGTCTATCCTCCCGACGCTGAGGGATGCAGTCAAGGCGGAACTTACGGTCCGCGGTGTGCCGCAGGCTGAGGTGAAGGACAGACTGATGTCCTGTCTGGAGCGCGTTTCCGTGTCGAGGGTGTTTGATCTGGATGGACTGTGGGAGGTGTTGGGTGACTTGGACATCCCGCCTGGCAGTCCCGCTTCGGATGGTTTGCCGATACCGGAAGATAGGGAAGATTTAGAGTTCCCGGCGCAGTCGCCGAGTGAGCCTGAGCAACCGGAACTGGAGCCGGAGCCCGAGAGGATCGTGTTGCCGGACCTCAAGCCCGCACGGACGGAAATCGCCGATAGCGAAGACGATGAATATGCCTCGTCCCTGCCGCCGCCACCATCTTCGTTTTCTTCCGAGCTGTCACCGCCGCCTTCGTCGATGGCCTCTATGCTGGCAACGCCTGAGGCACCTGAAGCTCGAGAGGCTTCCGATGTTCCGGAAGCTTCTGACCCGATAAGTGAGAAAAGTATCAACGCAACATCCGAGGATTCAGTCGAGGGGCCAGTCGAGGGGCCAGTCGAGGAGCCAGTAGAGCAGCCAACTGACGAAGGAGCGGACAAGGCAGTTGATGCGGCAGTCGAAGGCGCCGCTGAAGATCAAAAGATGGGTGGCAAGACTCCCGCGAAAGACCCAGACGAGCCTGTGCTCCCCGACATCATCTTGATGACGCACTTTTATACGCTCATGACAGCCCTCTTCCATGGACGCGACAGGGGATCAGCGCACGACAGTCTGCAGGACCTCTCAGCGCACCTGCGGTATCTCTCCCGCAACCTACCAACCAGCCCGTTGATCATGCTGCTCAACAGCACCTGCTCCTCAAAGAGCAAGCCTTTGGCCGAACCAACCATGCCTGACCCGCCGAATCCTCAAGAAGACGGCCCACCACCGCCGCCACAGGATGAAAGGCCCGCTTCGAACAGGGACAGACCCGTCGACCCGACGCTTCGCTCCATCTTCAACCCACCCCCGCTGAATATCCCGGGGTATATCAACCAAGCGGGTTCGCGGCGGAACAAACCCACCTTCGGCCTCATCTTCTCACAGCTGCTGGACCTGCACATTTTGTGCACAAGAGTACCGCGCGCCAAGGAGGATGCGGAGCGGTTATATGCGCCTGCCGACGACGACAGCGGGGTCGTGAGGTACATCTGGGTTATAGAGGTTCTCCTCGACGAAATGGGCGTCTGGGAGGAAGGTTCTGCCGCCGGGTCGAGGAGGGGGAGGGAGCAGAGGTGGACGCCCGTTGATGCGAGAGCGGGAAGGATCGTCGATGCATTTGTCGAGGCTCCGAAGAAGACGGTTGGGGAAGTGAGGGTTGTTGGAGGATTTGGTGGCCCCAGAGTGTGAGGGCTTGGCTTGAGTTGGCGATTACGACGTGAATCACGACAAACGTCCAGGTCGCAGGCCAAGTCATAAATCTGCAACTTGCTCGGTATCAGTGGACAAGAGACCATCACATGGAGAATATGCGCATGGAGGGGCTTGACGGCGTTGAGGAGTCTCCCCTCGAGACAGCTGACAGCACCTTGTTGTCTGCCTAGGCATGCAAACAACGGCTCCAAACCAGTAGAAATGGTGCGGCCGTTACAAAGCTTACTCCGCCTCAATCGAGAGCGGTGGGAACGCGGTCACCCGAGCCGCGTGCTGCCATGTGCCGTCTGCGGACCCTGATGGCCTGCCCCGGGTCTTACAAACCAGCTCCGTTCTACCTGACTGTCCGAGCGAAACATGCACAGCTCCGCAAGTAAAACATCCGTCCAAGACCGAAAAACCCGAGCTGGTATTGCGGATTCTCCCTTTGGCCCGTCCAGCAGGGCGTCTGAGCATCCCTTTTACGTATAATTGAAAGACCCGGCCGGCCCTTCTCCATGGGATTTCCACTGCACATCAAGTTTGACCCATCCACCACCTTGCGTCGAACTTTGTCTGACAAGTTGATAAATCACGTCCGTTCATCGCCATCAACGCCGAGTCTTGAAGCTGCGGAATCAGCGGTGATGAAGCCGAGCTATCTGGTCTCGCTTGCGACGGCCGCCTCGGCGGCTGTTTTGCCTGGGGGCTCTGCCGGGGAGAAGCAGACGCAACTGAAGCACGATGTTCCAGTAACTTCACCAAAGGAAATTAGTCCAGCCCTCGACGACTTTTTCTCATCACTCTACGAAGCGTTCGGTTTCACCAGCGGCGTCCCAGCCGACGCTCCCGACGCCGAGGGCCGGATAAGGCGACCTCTGAAACCCTTGGACGAAGATGACGAGCAGCCAGAGACGACTACGCCGCGTATGCGGTATACACACGAGGCTTCGGAAACTAGTCACCAAGACGTCAGCTCGGAGAGCGTGTACCAGATCATCCGACAGAGCGAGCGCGGGCGGCGCTTCGTGGAACTCCTGGACGAACACAAGGGCCTCCGCGAGACGCTGGCAGACCGGAGCCGCGATCTGACGGTATTCCTGCCCACCGACGAAGCCTTCCGGAAGCTGAACGGCCTCGAGCGAAAAGATGGCGTGTTGGTGGAGGAGATCCTGAAGCACCACATCCTCTGGGGGCGGTACTCCGTCGACATGCTCAGGGGGTTGCAGACGGTGCCGACACTGCTGGCGGAGAACGAGATGGGACACCGTCCGCAAAGGCTGAGGGTCGACGCCGGTGTCGAACTCGACTTCTACAGCCAGCTTCTCGCCTCTGATTCCGTATGTCCTTTTCTCGCTAGCCACCAGGGGCGGAATGCTAACGTGGCGCACAGAAGACGGGGGCGAATGGCGTCGTGCATTTCGTCGACAATGTCCTCGTCCCGCCGCCGCGGCATGATAAGCTCGTCGACGCGGCGCCGGAGATGCTGGGGACTTTCTCGCACGCGATGAAGTGGACCGGGCTGAGCGAGGAGCTGCGTGCTCGGAACCACCGCGGGGTCACGGTGTTTGCACCCTCGAATACTGCGTGGGACGCCTTGCGGCCCGACGTGAGAAGCTTCTTGTTCTCGGATGAGGGGTGGGGGTATCTTGAGGCCTTGACGAGGTATCACGTCCTTGCGGACGAGGTTGTCTACACCACGGATGTGTACTATGACGGCGCTGCTGACGCCGACGAGACGGGCCATGGTTTCCGGACCCTGCTTGGCGGCGCGGATATCTTGTTGTCCGGGAGTCGTCGGGAATGGGTAATCTCCCTGCATGCGAACGGCGAGGTCATCTCCGTAAGGGATATTCCCACGAGAGATGGCGTCGTTCATGTGTTGGATGCGGTGCTGTTCCCGCCGAGGGTGGGCAGCGACGTTGATGTGGACGGCGATGGGCGGTTGAGTGTCGAGGGGGTCAAGAGACGACTTGGCCCCTTTACCGGCGGCGAGGAAAGATTCGAGTTGTAGAATGTGCCGGATATGCGGCCACCGGAAGTCTGTCGTTTACCTGAATGTGTCATGATTGTTTACATCTCAGCAAGTTTGTTTCTCGTGACCCTAGAGGACACCACTTTGTCTATTTTGAAAACAACCCCCCATTCGTCACACTCGACTAGTGTTGCGTATCCTGCATCGACACTATAAGAGCAATCTAACCAAGCTGAGCTAGGGGACCGACGAAGCTGGGAGGTGCTGTGGGAGAGCGTGGGCGAGGGTCGAATATGGATTCGGTAGCCCTACTGCTGGGGATCTCCACAGGTGGGATGACCCACATTGACCTCTGCGGTTCGAAACAACACGAATACTCACCGTGATGATGGAGCAACCGTATCGTAATAGCCTGCACATCAAGCTACGCTACGGGTCGTCACACCGCATCAGGAGGGACGTTAACGTGGGGAGAACCGGAGACTTAGCCGGGTAGAAGAAGATAAAGGCGGTATCGGAGCCGAGTAGGGGAAGGTGAGGGAATAAGAAGGCACAAAAATCAAGATGACAGATGAGGGGAAGCAAAAGTCAACCGCCGTGATGGCGCGAGTGTCGGGCTCAGGACGGCTCACTAGAGCATCAAGATGCAGACCGCCAGACCCTGTCGTCTGATGCTGGGCAAGCCGGGTCGTGGGCGGTGAGCATCAGCCTGAAGTGCTGCACCCGCCTCCCACCACCAAGTTGCCCCTCGACTGCCCCTCGATCCCAACTGGGCGGTTTGCCCCAAGCCCAAACGCAAACAGGAGGGGGGGGAAGGGGACAACAGGCCCTCAAAGAATCCCGTTGTAATTGGAAACCATGTTTGCTCGAGGCTAAAAGGCAGGTTTCACAATCAGGGGAGAATAGAATCCAATGTGAAGACGAGGGAAAAAAAGGCACGATTACAATGAATGGGATTCCAGGCCTCTGGAGAGCGCGTGGGGCCGGCGACGAACACTTCCAGGTTGGTTGTGAAGCCCCTGCAGCCCAGCCACTGAGAATGCGCCCCTCGCTCCGAGGCCTGGCACCGAGGTGTGGCAGCGGATGTGGAGTCGAACCTCCGGTTGTGGTGGGGCCACACCGTCAGCCAGGTCTTACCAGTGGCCGGCGTGCTGTCAGTCAGTGAGCGTCAGGCACAATCGCTGCGCTTTCAGTGTGCCCCAGTGGTCGGTGGTGTCAGGCTCAGGCTTTGCGCGCTCTCTCTTTTTGGGCTTCCAGGCTCTGGGTTGGGAGACGGATGCAGGACAGCTGGACTTGCAGGATACGTACCCTTCCCGATTGGCAGCGCACACCATTATACGAGAATTGAGAAATACAAAGATGCGATGAACGGCTGCCACACACGACTGGAGGGGAAAAGCAAAAAAATCTTCTTTTCTCGTTCTTTTGCTCTGTGACGAATTTTGCTCATGATTCTTGCTTTTGCAGCGAAAATCAGATTCCCGTCGTGGTAAGTGCCCCCCCCCCCCCCCCTGCTTTTTCTTTCCCCTTCTGGTATCCTGGATCCGTACCTGCGTCTGGCAGTAAACACCCTCCCCCGGGCGCTACGGGCTAGCGTCCGTACCTCAGGGCTTCAGGGCTCCCCGGGGTTTTGGGCCGTTTCGGTGGGTTCCGGTGGCTGGGAGCGCAACGTCGCCCAACCTCCAACCTCCGAACTTCACGACGCAAGCCGCCGTGATGGAGTCATTCTCTTCCCAACCACTTTGAATTTCGCAAACAGCAAAACCGAACGACCACCCACCCCAACCACAATGCGGTTGCCTCATTTCCCTCCCCTTCACTCCTCTTGCAGCATGCACCCATCCCAACGCAGCAATTCTTGTCGTCTCTGTCGCTGGTAATTGGTTCGTCGCTCGTTCCAGGTGGAGGCTCATCCCGCAAACCGCAGCATCTGGTCGAAAACACAACACACCCATGAAAGAGAGGCGATATGTATTCCTCTGATAATAACGCCCGCCTCGAGGCTTTCTCGCGAGACCACCGTACGTCTTCATCATCTTCCCTTCACCCTTCACACCCAACCTTCTCGTTCCCCCTCATCATCAACACCACCACCACCACCACCCTCCAACTCTCAACATCGTCCATCCCTGTCACGTCGTACTGACGGCCGCATCGCAGGCGGCCAATACCCTCCGCAGTTCTGGTCGGCAAGGACACCATCGCAGCAGTCCTCAACGCCAAACACCATCCGCCCTCACCACGCAGCAAGGCGGCATTATGACTATGAGAACGGCATAGAGGAAGAAGACTACTCCAGCCCCCAGGAAACCCTCTCTCCGCCGCCCAACTTCGTCCCCCCGGCACCCTCGCCGCCGCAGCAGCAGCAGCACCGCCCGTCCAACACCTACCATCCGGGCCAACCCCAAAACCAAAACTTCCCCGCTCCCGTTGTCATCGGCAGCAGCATGTTCGCCAACAACCAGGACCCCTACGTCTCGCGGCCCGCCGTGCAGTTCAACGAGGCCCAGCTCGCCGTGGACGAGATCACCAACCGCGCCCGCGCAAAGGGCTTCCGCGACGAGCTTACCATCGCTGCCAACGGCTCCGTCACCCCGGGCGTCGACGACACCCCGCACATCCGCTACGCCCTCGAGGCCCTCACCCGCGAGCACGGCCACAACTTCTCCCCGCCATCCAGCGTTCCCTCTCCGGCCACCAACGCCCACGACAGCAACGGCGGCTACTACCGCGCCGCCGGCTACCTCCCGGACGACCTCCACCAGGGCCGGGACCAGGGCCCGCAGACCAGCGGCGACCCCGACGCCGGCTTCGCCCCGATGCTCGCCCCGCCCGTGTCCGCTCACACCCGCAAGTCCATGCGGCACCCGACGTCGCACGGTGGTGAGCAGCGCCCGTCCATGTCCCTCGGGACGCGCATCATGTCGCCGCCGCAGTCGGCTGACGAGAAGTACAACCACGCTCAGGAGCAGACGCCCCTGATGACCGACCCCAACAGCGGCGCACCGAAGTGGCTGCCCATCAGCGAGACGGAGACCGTCTTCCCCGGCATGACGAAGCTCGACACCCTCGACGAGACCCGCGAGACCTACCCCCGCCTCACCTTCCTGCCGCCCATCCTCCGCCTGCCTTCGCTGCTCGCCCTCGCGACCCTATGCCTCCTGATGAACGCCGCCCTGATGGTCGCGGCCATCTACTCCCCTATCCAGCCCGGTCTCCTGACGTATGGCGAGACAATCTACAGCGGCAAGTACTTCCTCTTTCGCATCCTGCCGCAGCTCCTCGCCGCCGCCATCGCTGTTTATGCGCAGTGCGTGACAGCAGCGACTCTCCGGATCTTGCCGTTCGCCGCTATGGCCGATGACGAGCCGCTCCGCCGCCGCAACGCCCTCTTCCAGGACCTCCACCCCAAGACCTTCCTGCTGCCGCCTCTTGCCGGCCCCGTTCCCGTCAAGATCGCGCTTGTCATCCTCTGGCTCGCCGCCTTCGCCATTCCCCTCGCCAGCGCCTCCTTCACCGTCATCCACAACGAGGTATGGTACTGGACCGCAGTACAAGGCGTCGTCTGGGCCCTGGTAGGCCTCTTCTTCCTCGTCGCCTTCGCCGCAATCCTCCTCGCCTTCTTCTGGCGCGGCCGCGTCACCGGCCTGATGTGGGACCCGCGCTCTGTCGCCGACCTGTCCCTCATGCTCAGCAAGAGCAACACGCGCGACTCGTACCGCGGCTCCGAAGTCGCCGAGGACCGCGCCGGGCTCCGCCGCGTCCTCCGCAACCACATCGTCGACCGCCTCGGCTACTGGATGACGGACGACGACGGCGCCACCGCGCCCTGGTACGGCCTGGGCACCGAGCACTCCCAGGGCCACGCCCCCTCCGACCTGCACTACGACACCAAGAACGAGTCAGACCGCCGCTCCGTCACCTCCAACCTCATCGCCGGCGCCGGGCAGGAGGAGTACATCCGCACGCTCTACCTCCCATGGTGCTTGCGCACAAGCCAAGTCATCTTCTTCGTCGTGGCAGCGACCGTCCTCCTCGTCGCGCTGTTCGTCGTCTCCTTCCTCCACCGGACCAGCCTCGCCCTCGGCTTCCGCCCAGGCGTCCCCGCTGCCCCCGGCGCTGGCGCCTTCTCGGCCGCCAACTTCCTCTACAGCTTCGTCCCCTCCCTCATCGGCCTGCTGCTCTACCTCGCCTTCCTCTCCATCGAGCAGGACATCCGAATCCTCCAGCCCTGGGCCGACCTCGGCGCCAAAGACGGCTCCCCCGCCTCCCGCTCCGTCCTCGCAGACTACGCCGCCTGCCTCCCCCTCCAATCCACCCTTCACGCCCTTCGCAACCGCCACTGGCGCGTAGCTGCCTTCTCCCTCCTCGCCCTCCTCCTCGCCTTCCTCCCGGCCCTCTCGGGAGGCATCTTCATGGCTCTGACGGCCATCCCGGAGGGCGGCGTGCGCATGTTCCCAAACATCCCCGTCTTCGGCGTCGTGCTCGCGCTGCTAGTATTCTACCTCATGGCCCTCATCTCCTTGCTGGTGGGTCGGAACCAGTACCGCCTGCCGCACGCCGTGCGCTGCCCAGCCGAGATCTTCTCCTTCCTTGCCAACGAGGACTGCGCGCGCGACCCGGCGTTCCGCTCCCCTCGCCCCCCGCGCGCAAAGGCCGAGCTGCAGGAGCGTCTCGGCGCGGGTCCCGCGACGGCGCAGAGCGCGTGGATGTTTGGGTACTGGCCCGGCCGCGACGAGAGGCGGTTGGGGGTGAGGCGGCTGAAGAAGTTTACCGAGAGGAAGAGCTTCGGACAGCTGCCGCAGCGCGAGAGGACGCCGTCGCGGCCCTTAATGTCTTAATGAAAACCACATCCACCGAAAAAGATGCGGTCGACGAACACAACGAACGATTAATGATACAGAATCCGATGCCACGATATCCGATTCACGACATCCACCACCCCCTTATCCATCCACTCAACAACATTACACTCCGCATTAATTACTGTACATACGGAGATTGCTTTTTCAGACACTATTGCATCGGCACGGCGTTTTCAGGGGATTAAACCACGGAGTTTTGCTTTGCTTGTCTGTTTCATCGCATCATGGGACCAAGACTTGAACGAGAAAAAGGAGTTTTATGAGATTTTTACGGAATAACGGATAAGAGAGACGAGAACGAAGGGGACGAAAAACTTTGATTTTCATGTACCGGTTTGTTTTAGATCGTTTCTTCGACCTGTTTACCTACCCACCTCTGTATTTTTGTCTCCCTTCCAAAAGAACCAGCTCTAGATATTTCAGCTACCGTCGTCCGGGCGGTCGCCAGACCGACCCAGACCAAGACTCGGAAGGTTCCAGGCCTCCGAGTGCGAAAAAAAAAACCAGAATGTTCACAAGAATTGCCAAAGACCGGAACTTTCCAGCCTTATTAATCTGCCCCGTTCCCGCTCTCCCGTGTCTGCCCCTTCCGAATGTCTCTCGTACCTTACTCGTAAGTGAGACTCGGCCGATTTGGCCCCCCGCCCCATCATCATCCATCGCCCAGCCAACTTCCGACTCAGAGGATTCCGCGCCATGTGGAGATGGGCTATGAGAGGAACTCGCGATCGCGCCAACCGTCGCCTTCCCCCTGCATCTCACGGGGGAAAGAGAGTGAGAGAGTGAGAGAGAGAGAGAGAAGTTGGCATCTGTGGGTTTCGGGAAGCGCCCCCCTCCACGGCCCCGTCAACCCACATATCTTACGACTCGCGAACTCAATGCCGGACATTTCAGAATATGGGCAAGTCTTTTTGTTTTTTATTTTCTGAAAAAGATTCCTCGTCTATCTGTGGTTATCCCATCAGAGCCGTAAGCTCCCTTGAAGCGTTTGTTGTTCCATCAAACATAGTTGCAAAACAGCACTCCCGTCTTCCTCGTTCATGACCAGGATGTCAAAGATGAACGTCATCATCAAGCTCAAAGGCCATTTCTATTTCTCCGTCATCCTATCCTCGCCAGTTTTTTGTGCGTTGAGCGTTTTGTGTCCCATCGTTTGAACGTCTAAATCGTGTGGAATAGTCGGCCCCCCTCCTTAAGAAACCTTATTTCCCCCCTCTCTATCCCTTCCATCTAAGCTTTCACACATTGACTCATCCCTCCACCACTAGATCCCCGAGCCCGTGTTCCCGTTCATCGTTAGATAGTAATACCAAAGAGTAAACATGATAACATGATTGCGTGAGAGCGTCAATACCAGCTGAAGCATAGGGGAGGAAAGACCAAACAACAAGACAAAGAAGACCAAGAACAAAACATAACAAACCAAACGCTGCGCTGGAAATTTGACGAATGCACCGGCCGTCCACGTTGACCATCCGTCATAGGTCGCCGTCTCGGTGTAAGGTCGTAATGCGTAATAACAGAGAAAATCTCCTCATCCGTTAGACCTCCCGCCACCGCGCCCGAACATGCGCCCGAACACCGCCCCGCCCCTCTTCTGCTGCCTCTCGGTACTCCGCTCAAAGAAAGCATCTCCTCGTTCCGCCGCCGCCGTAGGGTACCCCTCCGTCGCCGTGTCGGCGCGGGCCCGCCGCAGCTGGGCATCTGCAAAGACGTTGCCCTTGGTGCTCCGCCGCGCCTCGCTGGCTGTGCGCTTGTGCAGCGTCTTAACGAGACGGGAGATGGTGTGCTCGGGCTCCGCGTCGTCTGAGTCCGAGTCCGAGTCAAAGTCGAAGAAGGACTTTGGCGTGTCCGGCCCCGTCGCTGAGGCCGGCCCGGTGTCCATGACGGGCGTCTGCGGCGGAAGCGGGGCCGAGCGCGGGTGTGTAAGATCAGCGGGCGTGATGGTGGACGGGCAGTAGCTGCCGTGCGAGGTGTGCGGTCGTGTGTAAGGGGAGGGGAGGGGAGAGTAGAGCGGCGAGTAGACGGGGGAGTAGAGAGATGCGGTAGCAGGGGAGTGCAGAGGGGCCGCGGCCGGAGTGGGGAGGGAGTGTAGGTGGATGGGTGGCGGGCGCGTGCCTTTCCGCAGGTTCGCCAGGCTGGGAGTTGGGGGGAGGGTAGACATGCGTGGAGGAGGCGGCGGCGGGTAGTTGGGCGCCTGGGGTTGTGTGCGTGGGAAGAGGCTGTATGACGAGCGGACGGCTCGGATGGTCCGGCGAGGAGGGTTGTGATCCATGTCCTCGGGCTCTTGAGAGCTAAGAGAGACCTGGGACTGTCGCATGTTTGGCTGGGGCTGGGGCTGAGTCACAATTTCGTCGTCCTTGGGAGGAAGGGTTGGTGAGTGGTTGACTTGGATGTTGTACTCCACGGGCCGTGGTGGTAATGGATAGTCGTCGTAGTTGATGCAGCCCGTCTTCTTCGCCCTCCTGATATGCGGTGACGGGATCAAGGCGGGATACTGGGTCTTGGACTTCTCCGGGGTCTGCCGACTCGGGTCCTCCTCGGCGGGCCAGAAGCTGTCCCAGAGTTGGGAGGTGGAGGCGTGGTACTGGCAGTCGTCGTCAAGTGACACCTCCGAGTCAGTGCGGTCGTCGATGAGGCTGGGTGTCGAGCCGTCCGAGCTTTGAGAGCCGATGGATGTGCGATCCCTTCTGGTTGGGGTTTGGGGACAGGACAGCTCCTGGTGGTAGTCCTCGTTGAGGTCAGAGGACGATGAGTACGTGCGGCCGGCTCGTCTGTACGGGTTTCGTGTTGGGGTGCCGTCTGGTCGTGGGTATGAGAAGTTGGCGTAGCCGTAGTATTTGGACACAAGCTTGAGATGAGCGAGCTTGGTCTGCCGCTCCATGCTCGCGGGCCGCGATGAAGAGTAAGATGCCCTCGTCTCGTCGAGTTCCTGTGCGTACCCAATCATGTCCTCCGGGGGAACAGACATTATTGCGTCCAACGTCTGCAAAGACGGCTTCGGTCAAATGCGTTCAACTCTGAGTATGTCAACGCCACGATAAAGATATTGGCCGAAAGGGCCAAGGGTGGACGAAGGGGAGGCAACGATATATGCACGGAATCGTCTGGAGCGCGGCGGAGGCCGTCTCCCTGCCACAAACAAACTTATGTATGCTTTTCTGCATCGGTGCCGTCAACACGAATCATATGCCTGCCCCAACGGCTAACAACAACAGGAGAACAAATATGCAGCATCTGTCTTGGTCTCCATCTTCTGGGTCTCGTCGTGGGCTTGATCCACTTCGTGGCTGATTATGACAACCAGACCATCCCCTGCAATTCTCAGACATTCCTCGGTTGGGGGCCATCCCTCGTGTGGTATGCATACTCGGTGACGGATGGTCGTAGCACCAATCAGGCCCGTTTGCCAGACGGGGAGTCTGCGAGGTGTGTTGTGGGGAATCAGTCGGTGGGCATCGGGAGCTGAGGGCCTCGACGACTCTCGAAGGAATGGTGCGCCGCCCGCTGGCGAGTTCCGTCGAGACGGAATGCGAGACGAACTGAAAATGGAACGGCTTTGGGTCTCTGCATTGCTCAGGTTTCCATAACGTAGGAACAAACGCGCTTTTGCCAACTTTCGTTGGTTCGTCGTTTATGATTACCAGAAACTCTCCTGAGTTGGATCGCTCAGAAAAGAGAGGTCATCCCGATTGCCCCTTCCGGCGACCTGCTGGACGGCTAGGAGGTGGAGCATGCTCGACGCGGAGACTTCTGCGCTGAAAAAACAACATATACGGAGAAACGGGCGGAAGAACTTCAACGACCCGTCTTCGGTCCTCTGCCACCTTACTGGATCGACCTTTCAACTAGAAAAATCGAGGGTCCATTGACGAGGAACCATCCGGTTTTCTGCAGCTCTCAGCCACTGACAAGCAGACGCATAGGTTCCTGTGAAAAAGCAAGCAGCGGGAAAGGCTTCATGTGGAAACCGACAGCTGGAATGCGTCGACTCTGCTGTGTCTCACTTCCACGGCGACGGCACACTTCCTCCGAGTCGATGGCGCCACAACGACCCCAAAGAGCCTTCTCGGCCTCCGTTTGCTGGCGCAGACTTGTGAAGGCGAGCCTAGAATGCCCAGCTTCCCCGAGTCTGACATGCTGGGCCAAAGCAAACAAAAAGCTTACAAAGGCTGGTCGACGAAGTTCGAGCATTTTGTTCTTGCTAGCAGTTCTTCGACCAGCATCTTCTGAAAGGCAGTGAAACAGAGGATATTGCATGGCGTGGTTGTTTTGTTCTGGTATCGGAGTTAGAACGAATATCTACAGGATCCCTCACGAGGAGCATAGCCAAGACAGGAGCAGTTGGTCCATCAGTCGCCAGCGGGATCTCGATCTGGCTTTGGTGAAAGATCGCCGTTGGCGGTTCTGCTTTTTTTAGACGCCCCTGGGATGGGAAAAACTGTCGATATCGGCAGCGGCGGATGACGGAAAGCACGTTCCCCTGAGTCTGTTTGTTTGGTGACAATCTTATTCTGCGGGCCGTGTGTTTTGATGCTGCTGTTTGCCGCAGTCCGCAGGCATGCGGCGTCCCGCAGCAACGGCGGCCACCGGACGACAGGCTCTGATGTGATGTGTGGCTCGATCGATCGGATGGCGCAAGCCGCGCGAAACGCAGGCTGAACTGAGAAGATTTGGGGCTGAGATTGAATGTTGCAGGCGCAGGCGGGAAAAGCCTTGACCGGGGCGGAAGTCTCAGCAATTTGCTGAGGCACCGCATGCCGTTTGCAGCCCGCCGTTTTTTGCCGAAGGTGCCTTTAACATTAACCCCAAATGCCACCTGATGTCATTGTCGACGACGAGCTCTCAAAGCTGGCGAAAAAGACCGGCGTATGGCGAATCTCCAGTAGAGAGTTGGTGTCTCCATCGACTAAGCACCTTCTTCTGTTGCCACCCTGGATCCCCGGACGTGGGATGCGGGAGATCATCCTGAGCTAGGGTTGCAGGAGGTTCAGGGTATCGAGAAAATTCAGTCCCTGGAAGGAGAGCTTTCTCATGCAAAAAGAGCGGTTTCCTGTCGTCTTCCACCACACAATTCGATGGAGGGCCAACCCAAATGGACGATCGACAGGGGATGATCGTCCCTGGCATACCGGGACATCTTTGTCAGCTTTCACAAGCCAGGGATACGTCTGCGTTCTGAGGTGTTGTGCACTCTCGGAGATGTGAGATCGCGGAGAAAATTCCGTATACAAGGGATGCTGTGAAGAAGCAGTAGCTTCCCTCCCTCCACCGCCTCCATGCGTTTTGGGTTATAGCTGACAGTTAGGCAATGTCCAACACAGCCTTGCGTACAGAATCGCATCTCATAGAAAGGGGATTGTGCTGTACCCCTACCCCTAGTTAAGGGTCTCCCTCTGAAGGCGTCCCTGGAGTTTAAGCTTGACTTCTCCCTGTAGTCCCTCGAGTTTCACACGAGTCGAAGCTCGAAGCTCTTGCCTGCAGCCTTCCGAGCGAGAACCATTCTAGCTTGGAGCTGTGAAGGGATAATCCTGAAGCAGGGTCCGATTCGATCCGATTTGGTTGAGCTGGTGCTGACAGCAGTGTCCCGAACATCTCTGAATATTCGTTACAGTACGGTAGCTGTTGGACCCCTCACCCTCCCGTGCCATTGGGTTTGTCGTGGGAAAGGGTCAACCACGATCGCCGATCTGGGTGCGAAGGCATGGCGAGATGCTCTCAAAACTTTCGGGGATTTCAGGCTGACAGCCAGTGACAGATATTGACAGCAGGTTCGCGTCGTGAAGAATGTAACGCCGCCCGTCTGTCTCCTTGATGGTGTTGGACGATATCGCCTGAGGCGGTCGTCAGCTCCGAAAGACACTCTATCCTTGACTCGAGAGATTTTCTGGTACGGTTTCCGAGCAGGGAGGCTGCTTGTGGTGTCGGCAGAATACCTCGCGATCAAAGACGCCGAGAAGGGATTGACCCGGACGGCGGATAAAAATCTCTGCATCAAGGGATGGTTGGGACGTCGTTCAAGTGGACGTTGAAATCGACACAACGCCTGGCCCCCAAGGCCGACCGTTTCGGTTCAAGGTTGGTTGGGACGTTGCAGAGCGATCAGTCAAAGATTGGCAAACGGCCCCCAGTGCTGGGTCGAAGCGTGATGCTCCTGGTTCAGGCACACGAGGCAGTTGCGAGCTTAATCGGGAGTGTGGCCCAATGGGCGGCGTGATTGGCTGGCTGGGAACAGGGGACAGTCGCCGGGAGCGACCCGTTCTTTCCAGGTTTGAACCCCGTCAGCACGGGCCCTTGCTGTCAGGACCAGCCTGCCAGGCCTGCCGCAACTGCAAGTTGGAGTTGGAGTTGGGGCTGGAGCTGGGGCTGGGCTGGTCTGGTCTGGGGCTGGAGATGGCCCGTGCGTTAGGAGGGTTGGGTGAGTGTGAGCTCTGGAGCTGGAGCTGGAGCTGGAGTGGGAGTTCCAAGCTGGAACCTGGAACTGGAAGCTTGGAGCTCGAGGTTGGATTCGTCCCTCCTTCAATGGATTCCATCTTCCATGCAACGCAACTCCGATCACCGCAGCACAGCACGCACTGGCGACCAAAGCTGAGAGGGCTCGGTGCTCCTGCTGTGTTTTTGACACCTGCTCTGACCTTCCAGATTGATCCATTGTTTTATGCATTCGGCGTCAGATGCGGTTTCGTGTCGCAGAACAATACAGACGGACGAACGCCCAATGCAGGTCGCGCAGAAAGCCGATCTACCAAGCGAACTCTGTCGATGAGTGCTGACGGCACCTTGCCTTACTTGGACGACCTACGTTAGGCCGTACATGAGGTAGCTACGGTAGCTCCGGGTACAGCGTGTACTGTGCTATCTTAGCCAGGAGAAGCCCCTCGGCCTGCCAAAGGAGTCAAGGTACCAAGGTAGGCAGCCAGCACACAGCACACAACGCTCCTTATCTTGATGAGAGACTCATACAAGATCAGATTCGGATCGCCTCCTCCCACTCATCCCAGACCACGGGATCGGCCATTACCATTGGAACCTTTGGCCGTCTAGCGCTCATGACGGGGGCAACCCGGGCTGCCGGGCTCGCTGAAGAAGGGGAGGCCGGCCAGCGGGTGATTGGCGACTGGGAATGGGTTTCGTCACTGCGCAGTGACAACTCACACTCACACACACCTTTTTTTCACTCTTGCTCTCCGTTTGCCTCTCACCGCCTACACTCGGCTCGTTGTGTCGGATCATGGCGAGGCCATGGATGCCGGGCCTGCGGCCATGTTCGCAGTCGCGTTCGGGGCCAAGGCACGACGCAGAACGAGTCGCGGAAGGCGCAGATGATTGGGCGCGTTTGCTGTGTTGCCTCTTCCACTCCGGCCGGGCCTACGTGCGCCCACATCCGCGCCCATGCCACCACCACCATGGGCCACTACCACCACCACCTTGGTCCATGGGCCATGGACCATGGCTCACATCCATCCACCAGGCGTCCCCAGCCCCCCGATTTTTTTTTCCCACTGGCTCAGGCGTCGCAAACGGCAGGCCAGCTCCCTGCCTCTTGCCCGTATCCCCCGGGACCCTGTCACGGCTCATCGGTCAGGACTCACAGGGCCACAGAAACAGGTGAGGCGGGCAGCTCCAATTTCCTCTGCTCGCAGTCCGTCCCAATTGGCACCCAAGGCCCGATGGGCGAGTGTCAGCTCATGTTGCGCCGAGTCTCGCTGCCAGAGGGTTCCCTGGGTTCCCTCGCGCAAAAGGGATGTTCCTGGCCAGCTCACGCGTGGCCTCGACGGGCTAAGACAGACTTCGCAATACGACTCCCACTACCGCGAATTGTCTGCCGTAGTATGGCATCCCGCGATTCGCATGCGCGTAATGGCCGTGTCCCGTGGTAGCATCATCACCCATAGTGTACCTATGGTAGGTACTGCGCAGTAGTCGGAGAGGAGCCTGTCCCGAGGCGACTTAAGACGGCGCCGTTAAGGCTCCCATCCTGAAAGCCGCAGCCATGTTCCAAGCCGGCGCTGCAGCAAGTGCAGCAAGACACAGCTCGTCGATCCACAAGTCCACAAGTGCGCATCTCAATGTACGTGTTGTACCTTGTCGGCGCCCACCAGGAGCTGCACGAAGCTGCAAATTTGCTGCACGCCGTGATTTGACGGGCCTTGGGACGCGAGGAGTCGGCCATTGACCATTGACCATTGACCGTTGACCGTTGACCTCCCGCATCCAAGCTGCTGCTGCTGGTGTTGCTGGTGGCCACAGAGACTGGAGTACGGATACCCTTTCTTGATACCTGGGTAGCTGTAACCTGGCCTTATCCGCATGGTCAGTAAGATGCTCCGCCAGACCAGAGAGTAATAATATCGACGCGAGATGATGGGTTGGGCTGGGGGACGGTGCCGGTGGCCTGCCGAAACAATTAAAAGCCGTCACCTGTCCCATCCCGCGTGTGCCCCCGTCCCCGTCACGTCCACGTCCACGTCCATATCCACGTCCTGCCTGCCCTGCTCTCTCTCGCCTCGGGGAATCACTTGCATCATAACCAGCCTGTCCTCGCCCGAATCTGATCTCGCCGCCCCCGACGACACCGGCCACCGACCCATCCCGCCGCCATCGCCCGTCCATCAATGACCTCGACACCCACATCCTGACTGAGGTCGGATGGAGGAGGGTTGCTGGGTGAGCTGCCATAGGTCCGTGTCGGCCCAAGGTAGCAAGCAAGCAGCAGCCACCAACCAGTCCATTGCTGTCCAGCCCAGTGCTGTACCAGTCCTGTACGGCACTGACTCTGGGGCCGAGGTGTGGTTGTTGGACGAGCACCGCCAGAGCAACCTTGGACCCGAGACAATCGAGACAATCCATTGAGAGGTGGACGTTGGAGTTGGAACGCCTCCCAGTGCTTGGCCAGGTTTTTGGGCTGCCTCTATCCGTACCTCTACTCGCGGTACCTGACCCTTCGCCCTACTTCCTTCCAGCTTGCAGCTTGGTACTGCTGCTGCCCACCAAGCACCAAGGCACTGAGAGTGGGCGTGCACTTGCAGCAGCTGCACCAACCCAATCAACCTTACCTACTTCCTTCTTAGGTACCTGACCTCTTGGTAGGTACCTGAGGTGGTAGCAGTCCAGTCCAAGTGCCAGTTCATCCCGCCCCTCCCTTCCCGCTCTGCCGTACCTTCCATTCCTTGGGCTTCCTACGTGATGCCCTCCCCAGTTCTCGCCTCTGCTTAGAGTTGGAACTGAAGGAAGGTGCAATTGGGAATACCACCCCGTTGCTTCCCAATTGACCGTGCCTGCCTTTGTTTGGGAGTTCTGTTATTCTCACAACACGACAGACGCACCAAGGGAGTGCACAGTCCTTTTTGTTGTTTTCTTTTTTTTTTTTCCACACACGTAGAGCAGCAGCTCTCTCATCTTGCGCGCGTTCTCACTCTCACTCTCACTCACCCAACTTCTCACGCAAACCACCAAAAACCTGCATCGCGGTCAGCAACAACCACCATCGCCGGGCGCGCTTCCACGCCTCACTGTGCGCTACCTTCGTTCCAATCCACGCCGCTCGAAGCCCCGAATCTACCAATCGAAGCCATTGTCAAATCCATCTATCTGCGCAATAACGTTTCCAACCGCGCGCTTCCACCAATCTTCCGCTCGTTTCCGCGGCCGCCCCCAAAGTCGCCTTTTTTTCGCCTAGCCACCTCTTTTTCCCATCTGACGCCAACCTCTCCCATTTCCTCGCGCTCCGACCCTCTCTCCTGGCTGGGCCTCACTCGTCACCCTCTCTCCCACGCGATTTACCTAAGGATTCCTGGCTCTCCGTCATTCAATTCTTCTCTGCTGAGCAGCATTTTGCCTGTTCTCCCAGACCGCCTTTAATAATTCAGTTTGGGTGTGGTGCGTCCGTCCGGTGTACCCATCGCCAAAATACCACCCTACCGAGTTAGTTGGCCCCTGTTCCCTCCAACCTCACCTTTTTTTCCATGTTACCTCCAAGCAAAGCAGCCCACACCTGCCTGTGCGACCCTCCGGTACTTGCTAACACCTTGGTCAGCGCTCCCGCAGGTCTCCCTCACCTTCGCCTGCACCTCAGAATCCGATTCCGAATCACCACTTGGGTGGTGATACTTTCACCTTGTCCACCTCAGCAGGTCAGACTGGTGACCTGGGCCAAGTCGCAAAGTTGACCAACCCAACACCCCTCACGTCCTCTAACGACCGTCACGAAATTCACGACCTCACGACTTCTTCCTCCCAGCGCCAGCAACTGCAGCGGAGGCAAGCGCGAACAAATACCCCAGATCCAGCTGAGAGACCCGACACTCCAGCATCCTCTCACCGCACACTTCGTCGCACACCGCGATTCGAGGCCACACCGAGTCCTACCCCCCAGTCAACGCGCCAGGTGCACATTGAAGCCGCCTCCGTCGGTTTCAGTCCCAAACCCCAGCTTGCGACTGCACCCGCCCCTGCGCCCGCCCTTGCGCCAGCGCCGACGCTCAAGTACGACTACCCACGATTCGTCGCCCCCGACGACAGACGACCCTCGCGTGCGCGAAGAGTTCTCTCGCAGGATCTGAGCGAGGACTTCAACGAAGAGTCCTCGGACGAAGCTCCGTCATACCGCGACCGATCATCTTCCTCTCCCAATAAGCGACGCGAGTCTCACCGACCTCATCGCGTCTCCAGAAATACCCGCAGCGCCATCCTCTTCGCCCTCGAGGAAGCGCTCCGACAGCCCCACCCGTTCACGCCCGACGAGATCGAGGAGAGCGCATCCATGGCCGACCTTATCGGAGGCGCCGCCGCCGCTTCCAATGGCAATGCGTCCTCGTCGACTCGCCATCGCCCCAGTGGCGCGCCCAACCCTACCAGCTCGCCTTCTGGCATTCGTGGTCCTAGAATGATCATGCAGGAGCGAGCTGCTAGAGAGGCCGCCCGACAGAAAGCCGAGCAGGAGCAGATGCAAATGGAGAGACAGCGAGCTGAGCAGGAGGCTCGTTTATTGGAGGAGAACCAGAGACGGAATGCGGAGCGCCGAGCTGCCGCCGCCGCCGCTACTGGCGCTGCCGGAGGAGGATCGACTGGTGGCGCTGCCAACGTGCCCCAGCAAAGCCCCACCTCTCAACGCCGACCCGTAGCCACCGAACCCCCACCACAGTCACGGCCCATGGCCGGAGGAAGCTCCCGCCAGCCGGCCGCATCACAATCCCATTCTCGACACCAGCGCGCGGCCTCGGCTTCGCAGCCCGGTCAGCAGCAGTACAGCACTGCCCCTCAGCCCAGCGCTACCCAGCAGCCTGCCAACCCCACCCAGGGAGGCCAGGAGTCGGTTACAGCATCGAGACCCAGAAATTCCTTCCCTCACGCTTTCGAGCGATGGGAGACTTTGTCGGCCCATTGGGAGGGCCTCACCAGTTTCTGGATTCGACGTCTGGAGCAGAATAACCAGGATATCGACCGCGACCCCGTGAACCAGGCTCTGTCGCGTCAGGTAACTGACCTTACTGCGGCTGGTGCCAACCTTTTCCATGCAGTCGTCGAGCTGCAGCGTCTCCGTGCCAGTTCGGAGCGCAAGTTCCAGCGATGGTTCTTCGAGACCCGAGCTGAACTGGAGCGAGCCCAGGAAGTCAATGCCATGCTGGAGCGGGCCCTTGAGGAGGAGAGGCATGCTAGAGAAAATGCCGTCCAGGCCGCCATCCAGAAGGAGCGACAGACTTCGGCCAACGACGAGCGCGTCAAGGAGATGAAGAAGGAGCTTCAGATCTCCAAGGAGGAGGCCCGTCGCGCCTGGGAAGAACTCGGACGGCGCGAGCACGAGGAGCGCGAGCGAACCCAATCTCTTCAGAGCGGCCAGCCCACGATCGTTGGCGGCGTTCAGGTTGTCCCCATGACTCAAGGCGTCCCCAGCCGCCATGGCAGCACGCGAGATCAGCGTGGTTACCAGACCGACTACAGTGGCCAGCAAAGTGGCTACACTGGTGACTACTCGCCAGCCCCTGCCAGCCAGCCCATCACCTCGAGTCCCGGCCCCGGCAATTTCTACCAACCTGGCGACGCAGGTCAGGAGGGCGTGCGCTACACCGGTGCAGGCTCCGAAGGCGGTTACAGTGAAGGTGAGTACGTGATTGATGCGCAGGGCCACTTTACTCGCGATTCCCAGGGAAACAAGATTCCCTTCATTGCTCCGCCTTCCCCAGTTTCTGACGAAGGTCTAGAAGAGTATGAGACTCCCGCGACCAACCCTCCCAGCGCCGGTTACTCACAGACCCCAACCACGTCGGCCGGCGGTCAGCAGCAATACGGTCAACAAGATTATTCTGGCTCGGGCTACGCCGCCCCGGGCTGGGAGACTGTCCCGAGACATCATCACCCCACTCGTCTCAGCGACGTCATGGAAGAAGAAGATGAACGCAGCCGCGCCAGCACTAGCCAGGTTGGTCGGCACTAAATCTGACCACCTCGACGTTGGCTTGGTGGACCGCCAGCGCGGGAGTGACTTTTCCGGATTCCCGATGCTTCCATCGACAATTTTGGCTGGTCAAGGGACCAACAGCACTTGGCACGCTTTCCCCGTTGACACGCTCGCTCTCTCCACTTGGAGCTTCTTGATTCATACACAAGCTGGCCACCTGGTATATACGGAGTTTTTTCTTTGGCAAGGCGGCCGATTCCAAGGACGGATAACGCGAGCTCCTGCACAGTCCTAGGGGGCTGCTACGTACGCATTGAACAAGTAATACGGATTCTTCTGCGCAAACCACACGTCTTCACACTACCAACGACAGACGTATTCCACACACATTTGCAGTAAGATTCATTCCCGGATGTTGGCGTGATGGAGGTTAGACTGCATGCGATGGGCAGATGTTGGACTGCTCTCATTCTAGACATTGTTGGACTTTCTCAAGCGCGACTTGACGACTAATTTTTCTGTTTGGCATCACACCTTGGCGAGATTTGCGATACAAACAAACAAACAAACAAACAAACAGAAAAAGAAAAAAAAGGAACGGCTTCGAGAGATGGCTGGTTGGCGGTCGGGCATGGCATGAAAGGTCAGCATCGCATGGCATACTGTGTTTCGTTTTGGCGGCATTCAATTTTGATATCCTCGACCCCGCGACCCGAAGACTCCCGGCGTGACGTCTCGTGTTCTGGAGCCTCATGTCTCCGGGACGCGCAGGCGGACCCTTGCAATCCACAAAGACGTGCTTGGCTGGCGTCACTTGCAGCATCCGACGGGCTTCATAGAGGGGGAGCACATGGGGGCGAGGAAGTTTGGAGGGGGAAAAGATGTTGGACTTTTCGGCGTTGGAGCCATGTTGAGAGTTGGGCCGAGGTGGACGGGAGCCCTGTATTTGTAGAAAGGACTCTATCGCAGGTGTAGGAGATAATTCATCGCATGAGGTACGCCACGTCTTTGCTGCTCCATCGGAAGGAATGTGCGCTGGCCGGGCGAGGGGATGGGGTGAGGTCGTTGACGCGGCTCAGCGTGTCTGGGCGCGGACGACACGCATGCAGAGGAGTGGCCGGCATGCCGAGTTGAGGGGGCAGTGAGCATTCCTGGTGAGCAGTCCTGCCCCTCGGCTCCAGCCTCTTCCTGCGTGTTGGTTGTTACTCATGGTCATCTCTGCGGTGTGAGACGGGGCGGCCAGCCCACTTGCGGCCATGTCTCTTCTAGGTTCCTTGTGCGTCAGGCAGCCAGCGGCTAAGGGAGGCTATCGCGGCTCCCTTGCTTTGTCAGCCAGTCCTTCAGGGGGGGGAGTAAGGACTGGACAGCTCAGGGTGCAGCAGCAAACACAGCAAACTTGGCTGATCCACGTGAGGGCCCCCAAAAGCAGACCAACACTGTGAAGGTGAGTCAACTCATTACATTTAAGGACGAACACCTCGACGGAGCGGGCCTTTGAGGTACCCGAGGCGGCCGCGGCGATTAGGGCGAAGGGGGGTGGTCGTTGATATACCCTGTTTGACAGGTCTCCGACGAACCGTATCGTTGATCGCAGGGGGGAGGCAAACCCACATCTTGGGTCTTCATGCAGACCGACGTGGCGGGGGGAGGAGTTGTTTGGAAGCCCAGGTGTGGGGTTCCTCCTTTTTTTTTTCCCCCTTCCATGCAGGAAGTCGCGGTGAAGGATCTCACGAAGATGCCGCGATAATAGCCATCCAGAGCGTCCAGGGGGTGGCGTGAAGAGGGGCCGGCTTGTTGTGTTTAAAGACGGTGAGGAGGAGCGTTTGCGCGTTTTTGTTTTTTTTGCACAGCAACAAAAGATATCACAACAATCAAGCAAATCAGTCCAGTCCTTCATTGGAGATTTCCCGCAGTTTTATAACACTGCAATTTTGCAGCTCGTTTTTACACGACTCGTTCATTCTTTTCTCTGTTCATCATGACGATGAAAGTACCTACATGGCTGAAGCGGTCAGCCTCATCCGCCTCGGCGCGGCCCGCCACGCAGCGCGGTGAAAGCGCAGCTGGTAGCGTCGCCGCCGCCGCCGTCACTCAGACGATGACCCCTCGGCCCTCGATGGACGCGAAGCGCAGCGGCAGCAGCGGGTGGTTCCTCAGCCGCTCAAAAAGGTCGGCGTCGGCGGCGGTGTCGCGGTCGGGGCTGCTTACCCCGACGGACGCGGGGCCCGGGCGGGCGGAGCCGCAGCTCGGCTACCCGATGGAGTACAGCTACTCGCCGGTCCCGCCGCCGCTGCCGCTCGCACCGCCCGACGCCTCCGAGTCGGATTTCGTGCCGGACGAGTTCCCCGGCAAGACGTTCCCGATCCCGACGCGCAAGCGCCGCGGGTCGGAGACGGCGAGCAGGTTGACCATCGAAAGCGAGCTTAGTAGGCCGCTGCTGGCGTGTCCTTATTTGAAGCATATTCCTGCCACGTGCGGGGCGTCGTTTCGGAGTATTGATGGGTTGAAGTGAGTCCTTTTTCCCTTTTTTTCCTTTTTTTTTTTATTTTTTTATTTCTTTATTTTTTTATTTTTAAAAATTTTTTTATAAAGAAATTGCTTTGGTGCTGCTTCGCAAGTTTGGTGCAATAAGGGCGTTTTTTGCTGACCACGTGTGCGTGTGTAAAGAGAGCACCTGTACAGGGCCCACAGGCAGAAACCCAACTGCCCGCGCTGCCGGCAAATCTTCCCCGCCGAGCGCGACGTGAAGGAGCACATGAAATCCAAGATGCCGTGCGAGGCTGCCGCGGACGCCGTCGTCGACGGCTTCGACGATGCGCAGGAGGAGGAGCTCAAGAGCAAGAAGCGCGGGCGCGGGGTCGAGTCGGACGAGGACCGGTGGCGGGAGATTTACCGCATCTTGTTCCCCGACTGCACCGAGATGCCGGATATGTGTAAGTGGCCCCCCTCCCTTCTTCTTCTCCTTTCATCCCTGGCCCCGTCAAAGGGGGGTGCGACCCTATCGGAATATTTGCTGATCAAGACATCAAAAGACTACAAACCCTACTTCGACGAGCCGCCAACCCCCGCAAGAAACGAGTTCTTCTCGGAAGAAGGACACCGCGCCGCCGCCGCAGACGACGCGGACCTCCTCAGCATCTTCACGCGCGACGACCCCTGCCGCCTCGAGGAGGCCTTCCTCCCCACGGGAGAAGCCGTGGCGCAGGGCCTTGCCGGCAAGAAGAAGCGGCGCCGTCTGGCCACCGCCGTGCGCGGCTTCGCCACCAAGATGCTCCGCCAGCCGTCCTCCGGCACCACTGCGGCGAGCAAGCACCACCCCAACAACAAGAGCTCCGATTCTCTGGGCCGCGGCACCATCGCGCCGTCCCCCTCGCCCGAGCCGGACCTGAAGCCGCGCATGACGACGGAGACGCTGGACATCGGCGAGCTCGATTTCGGCGAGGACCTCGACTTCGGGTTCTGGGCCGGCTGGGAGGAGGACGAGATGTTGACCAACTATGATTGGGTTGGCAGCGGCGGTGCGGGCAAGAAGAGGCCGCTGTCGCTGGGCTTTGGCGGGAAGAGGGGGTCGGTGTATACCCAGCGCAGCGGGGCCTTCGGGGTCCGGGGCGGGAGTGTGAAGACCGGTTCTGGACGGGCGTTTTTGAGTTCGTATTGATTTTTGTGTGGCATGGTTGAGGAGTTGTTGCTTTTCGTTGTTTTTCTTTCTTCTTTTACTTCTGTTGCGAAAGCGACGCCGCGATTGTTCACCGGCATTTGCATCTTGTATGGGCTCTTCAACGCCGCATTTTTCGTTTTTTGAAGCATCTTTGGGAAAGGGATTTTCATTATAGACGGAGGCGTGGAGTTTCTCGAGGGTTTTTGCTTGCAATCTATAAGGTATAAGACAGGACTTGTATTGGCAAAGGCATAAGACTGGATTTGTATTGGCAAAGGTATAAGACAGAGCTTGTATTGGCACGGGTATAAGGCAGGGCTTGTATTGTAGAGGCATAAGATTGTTCAAGATGCCCCCCCCCCCCAATGGTTGGATGCTGTTTGTTTAAGCACGGGTTACAGTCCCAGGATTGTCGTCTAGTTCAACAATTTCAATGTTTTTTTGGAGAGGACTAAGAACTCCCCCCCCCAAAGCCTCTGTTACTAGAAAACAAGGAGAAGGTGACCAACCGATAAGTACGATGGAAGTATGTACACAAGTACGCTCTTCTTTTCATTACCGCACTTTGGGTAGCGAGGCAGCGGTATAAGGGAAGTCGCGGCTGTGCTTCAGCTCATTGGTCGAGAAGATTATGGCATTTTTGATTCTATGGTGAGCAAGACTATGTATTCCCCCGCAGTCGCTGGCGAACTGCATGCCTACTAGTCGCCTCTTGTTGGTCGCCTTACGGACGGCATGGTCGCCACCCCCCCAGTCAGCTCAGCTCAGCATGGATGGCAGCTGGGCAGGGGTGAGATGTGCAGTTGAGAATTGCGAATCTGCGCATTTCGTTCACAGTTAAGTATGGCGGTTGCCGGCAATCGCGCCGCCCGAGGCTGTCGTGCTTTTTCTCGGGAGCAAACCTGCGAATGGTGAAGCCGGGTCCAATTTGTTGTCTTCGAACACTCGCCATATCTTTTATTAAACAGTCATCTTTTCTTTTTGAACGACTGTTGTTCCCGTTCGACTATCCACATCATGGCGAAGCGCCGTATATTCGGCTGGTTCCGCAAACATGTTGCAGCGGCGCTGAATCGCTCGGTCCGGCATGCGACTACGGCCATGCCGTCGACCATCGAGAAGCGCGGCCCTGGCGACCATGTCGAGAGGCCCCGAGACTCGGGTCACGAAGACGGCACGGACCTAGGCCGGTCCTCGAACCTCGGCGGTTCTGGCTACCGCGAGGAACACCGCCCACCGCACGAATCTCATCCTCCAAACGGCTCCTGGAACAGCGCTAGCTCCCGGACATACGACGTAAACGACTTGTCAGAGGACTTACTGAATTTCCAGATTGGCAGTCCTCCTCCTGATGAATCGCCGACCGGACCAGCAGTTGAACACCATTACATAGCGGACCATTCTTCCTCTCCTTTCGTGGTTCCCCCATACATATCTGTACCCGTGCCAACGCCGGGGGTCCCCGAACTGGTTCTCAATGTTCGCACGAAACGCTGTCGATGCCCTCCTGGGACCAAGAAAGGTGCGAGAAAGAGCTCCCGTAAGCCGCAGCGGACGTACACCAGCAGAGGCCTCGATGACCTCGGCGAGTGCGTATACACCTCGTCGCCACAGCCTGGTATAGTAAAATTCAGGCCAGCCCCGCAACTAATAGGGGCACGACCCCGACCCGAAAAGCCCCTGTTGCTGGCCTGCCCGTTCCTCAAGCACGATCCGGAGACCTACGAGCAGCGGAACAGCTGCCGCGGGAAGGCGTATCATGATATCCACAGGCTCAAGTCCGTAACACCACATCCACCAACCTCCCAATCCACGACCGAATCTCTGACTTGAATTCTATAGAGAGCATCTGTACAGGGTCCATAAGCAGAAGGTCCACTGTGTCCGTTGCGGGGAGTTCTTTCCCTCGGAGGCCGATGTCAAGAAACATCTGATCCGTGACGAGGGTCTCTGTGAACTCGTCAAGGGCGTATCAGTTGAGGGCATGGACGCCGCTCAGGAGAAGGAGCTCAAGAGCAAAAAGCGGAAACGACATGTAAAAACGGAACAAGATAAGTGGAAAGAGATCTATCGGATCCTTTTCCCGACCTCTGCTGAGATTCCGGACCCATGTAAGTGCTTCGTCGTCGTCGTTTTGCGATTCTACTGACACCGTCTAGATTACAAGTCCCAAGCTGATGCCGTCGCTAAAGATGGCGGCCCAGCCTCAATGGACCAGAGCGATGTCGAGAGCATCTTCGCCAAAGACATCCCGCGCGACCTGGAAGAGGAGACATTCTGCAAAGTGGAGTCCATAAGTGGTCCGCTCGGGAGCGAGCAACGGCGCAAGATGCTGTCGATATTCAAGGGGTTTGTCACCAAGAGGCTCAAGCTCCTGAAGGAGACGCAGACGGTGTCCGACGGCGGCCCAGATGCTGCGACGGCGAGAAGCTGCCCAGACAAGCCGAAAAGCGTGATTACGAGTCCGCAAGCATTAAGTCAAACCTCTCGAGAACAACTCGGAGGTTTGGGAGTGAACGGCTTCACCACGTCCCTGGATCCCAACGACGTGGTGGCATCTACGGCAGTGCCGATCGCGACCTTGTCAGCTAAGACGAACCACAAACCTCTCGATCTCGAAACGCTTGGTTTCAACGGCGACTCGGATGTCTCGTACTGGCCGATGTGGAACAACGCTCTTGTGGGAGGGAACATGGAGTCCCATGACTGGGTAAACGGCGCGGGCGTTGACCCTTCCGTGCAAGTCCTCCAAAGCGAGCTGTCAAATGGCACGTGCGCGCTTGAGGATAACAGTGCTCACGGTATCCCATACGATGACAGCTTCTTCGGAGGCCCGCACTTCATGAATGGTGACTTCATGGCGGATGCGTCGACCAATCGGTTTCCGCCGCCAATGCCCTGGCCAGCGGCTACCGGGGAGCTTCCGCTTGAGCAACAAGCTGTTGACGAGCCTCGGGAACCGAGAGTATAAGATCTGCCCGGATGGCCAGACCGGATCGTGAAGCTCTAGCAAGGGGGCTAGCGCCGTTGTGAGGAGGACCGAAGTCAGAGTTCGTCACCTGCATGTCTTCACCTGGATGGACAATTCAGCCTGGCCTCGTCAAGGTCTATAAACGATACCAGTCTAGTACTCCATAACAAACAGATAACACGGGGCGGTAGCGTAGTGGTTAGCATCTCTTATCCCAGCGAAGTATCATTAACCTCCTGGATGAGCGAAGACGGTGGTTCGAATCCACCCTGCCCCAACTTCCTTTTTACTCTGGAGACAGACATTCCAAATTTGGTAGCCGGCCTGCCTAGCTAGCTCTTTTTGAATACCTCTCAACTCTCGTTTGAATGGAGCCTACGCTCAGCTTCGTCGGTTTCTCAACACGTCGGACTGACTGGAAAGTCGTCGTCCTATGGGATTCAGGGAGCACCTACACAGAGACCACAGACAGAAGGCTTGCTACTCTCGCTGTGGAAAGACGTTCTCCTCGGAAGCTGCAAGGCAGGACCATTCGCGCACCCGGAAAGCCTGCATTTTCGTTGAAGGAGTATCGATCGAAGGCTTTGATGTTGACACGGAGCGTCTGCTGAGAAGTACGAGTAAAAAAGGGGATGACCACGGAACATCAGAAATGGACGAACATCTACAGCATCCTGTTCCCAGATGATGAGATTCCCCACCCATGTAAGCTTCTCTTCGTCTTCCATCTATTGAGTTTGGCAACCAAAGCTTGCGACACCGTACTGATCTGAAATTAGACTGCACTGATCCCGACCAGACGGGTATCCAAGATATTCCGGCCCAACTAGAAAAAAGAATACACTCCGAGATATCTGATGCGGTCGGAATCGAGATTGGGAATCAGCGAAGAGCGCTTATAAGGGTTTTCCGAAAATTTGCCCTTGAGATGCTGCGGAAATCCATACGGCGCACAAGGAGGTGGGTGCCGACGTGGAGGATGAGCACTCGAGAGATCAGAGGCAAGGGGAGAAAACGATCGTTCTCGATCGAAAATCTCAAATCAGTGCCCAGCCAGGATCAAGCCAGCAGCTACACAACGACGAGGCGCTCGACATCAAGGTTCCACGGCGGGGGGATGAGACTCGTCTAGAATCAGACGGCGGTCTGAACTGGTCCTCGCACACAACGGATTTCCGAGATAATAACAGAACGGCTCCCGATATCGTGTGTGAGAGGTTGGACAGCGTCCACAGGACCACAGGGGGGTTTTAAACGGCATTGGAAGGCGTTATACGTTATTCCTTTTTTTTTTTTAGCAAACAGAAGCTCGATTTCTTCGGAGGGGCATTGGAAGGCGTTATACGTTATTTCTTTTTTGGCAAACGGAGGCTCGGTTTCTTCGGAGGGAAGGCATTTGTATTCTTTGACAAATCAAAACGCGCAGGAAACACTCACAACGTGGACGGGGGAACCGTCAACAAACCACTCGTTCTTGGCGCGCACCATGGCAGACAATTGAGTTCCCAACAGTGGCTTGTCATCAGCCAACCACAACAGGACAATGGCTGGGGCAGGACGACCTTGAGGAAATAACTGGGAGTCTGCGAGTTCTTGACCCGCTTCTTAAGCATGGAGAATGCCCAACATTGGGAGCCTGGCGAGTGGCGTCGTCCAATCTAGGTTTGTTCACATCCATTTCGGCAAGACACGGCAGTTAGAACTACCTGTCCACATCACTCCTTTGCCAGTCCTCGAATGATATTTGAGAACCACGAAAGAAAAGGGGCAGCGGTTCTTCGCCTGCAAGATGGTCGGAAATTGGACGCCCGACTGCTACGACGACTGCTTCGACACGCACACCACAAGCTACGACAGGCACATCACAGACGATCTCGCAGATACATCTTCGCTCTTCAAGATATGGAATTCGGCAGACTATAGCCACACGGAGATCGTGGAATGGACGGCTAGTAACCACAGCGAGCGCTACGAAGCCTACAACACCCCCGAGACTCAATCATTCAGCCCCGTCGTTCAACCACCGTCCAGTTGGAAGGCACTATGGCATCAAGCCAGCGGTTTCCCTCCTCCACACCAAAACGGTTCCTATTTGAGGGGCGCCGCGCATACCGGTGGCGGGTATCGTGCCCATTCTAGTTTGTGGGACCGTATGAGCCCCGACATTGGCAATGGGTATCATAGTGGTCTAGAGTCTCGCTGCCGGTCATATATAAGTTGGCGTGGGCGGTCTCTTGGCTATTCTACGGTAGGCTTGGTTTCAAAGAAGCTCAGGTCGTTAAGCCATATATCGATCCCTTTCAACGACCCCAGCGACGCGGGCCAACTTCCTCCGCCCGAGGCAGCCAACCATCATGAGACGTTGAATGATCCGAACCCCGAGCCTTCAGGCAACCTAGAAACTCCGGATAAATCCAACCAGGCATCCATCGCGACTGAAAAGCAGATTCAGAAGAGCCCACACAAGGATCCGACAGGCGCAACCCCAGGGACTGGAAGCAATAGGGGCCGAAAGCGCCCACCTCCTTCTCCCACAGAGCCGAAATCATCGCCTCCCAAAAAGGGAGAAAACAAATGCCCCAAGCTCGCCTGCCCGTTTCTTAAGAATAACTGGGAGAGATATCGGACAATCTGCCAGGGCAAGGTCTATCCTAACTGCTCCAGGCTCAAGTAAGTGGCGAGTCCTTATCGCATCTGCACCCTCATCTCCCCCGAACTTCTTATAATAGGGATCTGACCTTGGAGCACGGCATATTTTAGAGCGCATATTTACGATGATCACAAGCAGCCGATACATTGCCCCCGCTGTGGCGAAATCTTTGACAAGAAGGACGCGTTGAACGAGCACTTGAACCGCCAGGAGGGAGTGTGCGAACAGGTCAAAGATATCCAGTTTGAAGGTGTTGACGCGGAGACGATGGTCAAGTTGAAGAGAAAAACACATAGAATAAGAGAGGAGGAGGATAAATGGAAAAACATCTATTCGATCCTTTTCCCAAACGCGACCAACATCCCGGACCCATGTAAGTGTCCCATCACAGCGAGGAGCCTCCTGCGGCGCCTGAAAGCGTCAATGGTTCTAATCTGACCCATGGGGACAAAGACGACCATCCCAAGCTCGATTTGCACGATTTCGAACACATATTCGACAACAAAATCATACCTAATCTAGAGACAAATCTAGAGAAAAGGATGAAAACTACTAGCAGGCCAGTAGACAGGGACGAGTGGCGGCGGTGGTTGTGTGAGAATTTTAAGGAGTTGGCCCACCAGGAGTTCCGGAGTCTTAGGGAAGAGACTACGGCGGACACGGGTAGCCGTGCTGCTCGGCAGATGGACGGCACGGGCTCCGACGGGGCCGCGGACGGGACCCCCGGCCCGTTGACGGCGAACCGCCACTCGGCGGCAAAGGATCCCCCGGAGGCACCCAATAATAGCCTTCCAGCGGACACGGCAACGTCCGCGACGAACAAGCAGGCGGCGATAGGGACCGAGAATTTCCTGTTACCGGATTCGCTGGACTTGGACCCCTCCTTCAACTATGAATTAGGGCTGTATGACAACGACTGGCGGGTGGTTGGCAACGAAGACCTCGGCTACGTCGACGGCGGCGGCGTTGGTTCCTTGACGCAATTCCCCGACGGCGGAACCGCGAACGAGACTTCTCTGGTCCCGCATAACCACGGGTTCTCGGGCGAAGGTGATACTTTCAACGACGATGCTCTCTAAAAGTTTCTAAAAGGTACCACACGTTTGTTCGAAAACGTGTACGCGTATATGCTCAACTTTGGATGAACTTTCTCTTCAACTTGAATTGCTTACAATGCTATGCTAAACAAAACAATAAAAACCCTTTTCTAACCATTATTTACATCACAAATGCAAACACGACAGCCAGAAGCGCCATGCCCAGTGATACTTGCTTAATAGAGCTGGAGCTTGCTCCGGAAGAACCAGCTGGCTCATCCTCGGCCTTGACCTGAGCAGAGCCGTATGGCTTGTACCCACCACTGATACTGCTCTTGTCGCCGGTCGAGCCCTCGACGCACTTGCTGTTGTCCGAGTATGCGGACCAGGCCTGCTTCCAGGCCTCGACGGGGTCAGCGTAGGACTTGGCAGTGTAGAAAATGCGGCAGTCGGCGGCTTCATAGATGAATTCCAGAGGGGTGGCGGTCTTGTCGCCCTTGCGGATCTGGTCCTGGGACTGGGCCCGAGCTGCTCCTTCGCCGCCGACACGGATGGCGACGTTGGGAACATCGGCGACGGGTGAGAGGGTTTTGTCGTTGCTACTGATGGAAGCGAGACCGACACGAGAGGAGACTTGGAGGATGACGGAGGCGTATTTGGAAAACTGGATGAGAGGAATGACTTCTCCACCCTTGGTACCAGTGACGGTTTGAATGGGCTTGTTCTCGGGTCGTCCGCCGACAGTCACGGCCTTGACGCCAGCAATGTTCTTGAGTTCCTCGTGGAACGAGGCACATGATGAGCCGCAGAGTGCGTCGGTGAACATCACGACATTGGAAGGTTGGAAGGGAGTTGGCCGGGAGCCGGTGACGAAGTTGAAGCCATCCGGTAGAATCGAGACGCGGTCCGTGTTGGAGTACTGCCGAAGGTCATTAGTTCCAGCTGAGAGAAGAGTCTGAGCAGCACAAGACTAAACTTACGTTGTAACGGAAGGTGGTGGTGAGCTTGTCGCCGTTCAAATCGAGAGGTCCGTTGAACTGATCCCAGCTTGCGAAGTTGTTGCCCTCGGCGTTGCGGAAGTGCCACCAGGCCCAGTATCGGAAAAAGGAACCGTCCTCAATGCTTTGGTCGACGAAGGACTGATACTTGCTGGCGAGCTCGGAGTTGCCGCGAATTTCGTTGACGGCGTCTCCAATCTTGATGAACGTGTCCGTGGCCCTGTACCGCTGCCCGGAGAACGGGTCCATGTCGGGGAAGAGTTGCATGAAAGCGTCGATCAAGAGGTTGGTGTTGCCGCCGCCGTTCTCGCGGAGATCGATGACGAGCTTCTGCTTCTTCTCGCTAATGCACTTCTCGATGAAAGACTCAACCGTGGATTGGAAGTCGTTGTTGAAGAGAGTCTCGTTGATGTTGTCGCTGTCGGGGTTGCTGAAGGAGATGATCTTGAGGACAGCGACGTCGCTGAAATCGCTATCCGTCAAGAAGTACCCGGCGACGACACCGGACTTGGCCATGGCAACAGGGCTGGCATAAGCACTGGTAGAGGGGATGATGTCGCGTCTGGTTCGGGAGCCGAGGAGGTAGGTGTCGGTGGGAATGGTAGGCACGGGACCGAGAATACCAGGGGAAATGACTTCCTTGTTGATGTCTTTCGAGGTCTCGGGTTTTTGACCCGTGAGTGCTCCAGTGCAGAAAGCCTTGAAGAAAGACTCCCCATCAGTGACGCCGGTGAAATTCCTGGTGGTGGTTGCAAGGTTCAAGATGGATGCCTGTGACGAGTTGGTCCAGACAACGTCGGTGCTGTTGCCGTCGTACTTGGTTTGCAGGCGGAACGCGCCGTCGTTCAAGGTATCGCCCTTGGCGAACATGTTGTTCATCTGGCCATCCCCATCGATGTACTGCGCGTAGAAGTTTGCCTTGAGGTAATCGTAGGGGTCCATGCCGTTGATCGACTTGATGTCGGAAACGCTGTCGCTACCCGCGGCAAGTTCCGCGACATCGGTGTCGACGTAGAGCTTGGGGAGGGCTTTGCCGTCGGAGGAGACGGAGGCGACGTTGAATCTTCGTCGGAACCTGAAAACTTGGAGGATGTCGGGCACGTAGTTGAAATGGAAGTTGCCGGTGCGGATGGTGATGTTTTGGATCGCCAGCTGAGCGGCATACTCGCTCTTGTACGACCCCAGGTTGGCCTTGACCTTGTCCAGCTCGTCCATGATGTCCAGAGGACCGTTTTCCCACTGGCTTCCGGGGTTCTTCAGCCAGACGGTCTCTGAATGAAACTGCCATAGTTGCTTGAGCTGGTCGATGAGCTTGGCGTTTCCTTCGGTGTCGACAGGCACGGAGTCCAGACAGCTGAACGCGTCAACGGCTGCTACAGCTTCCGAGCCCGTTAGGATTTTGTCCGCGACAAACGCACAGGGAGAATCGGATGGCCTTGTGCTGTTTTGCGCAGCGGCGAGCGCCGCCGATGCGAGAACGAGAACGCGCTTCATTGTCGCAGGATGGGCCTATTCTCGGGCAGAAGTTCGAGGAAGAACAGCCTAGAACAAGAAGATATTAGAAGATTCAGACTGTAGCGATAGTCATACCGAAAAGGCTGGGAGCATGAGACCAGGACGGCAGACGAGCTTTCCTTCATATATAAGCCTACATTTCAGGCAACACTCTTCATCGAACATGGAAGCCACTTGCAGCGCCCCCACAAGGACAAGGACATTAGTGCCAAAATAATAGCACCAAACCAAGCAAAAGGGATGCCTCTCCACTTCCTACTTGCTGATCAGCCAACAGTCGACACCGCTAGATGGACATGGAAGATGAGATTTGATGTCTTACAATCTCCACTAGCCAGGCTGCAAGCGGGTTGTGGCAGCACGATAACCGCCAGGCGTCTCAGAACGGGCGGTCGTACACCGAGGCTGAGGAACGCACGGTCAGCGTCAAAATAAGACTTGCAAAGGAACCAGCGGTAAGCGCTAGCGAGCGGCAAAGGGGATCACTAAGGTAACTGTCGTGGCGGAACAGTAACCGGAGCTGAATGCAAAGCCCGGGGCTCAATACGTTATATTTACGAAAGAGCTACAAGAGAGAGACTGCCCACGAAGCCAGCACTGTGCCATTGTTGCTCTTCATGATAGATAACCTTCAACTGAATTGACCATTTCAGGAGATGTTTGACCCAATGGTTCGCGGATTTGAAGATTTCTACCTTCCCAGACTGACCGGCAGCAGAATCAGAGAGGGATAGCTGAAAATTAGGCAGTCGAGATACTCTTAGTTGAGGAGAGTGTGGCTGGAAGCGCGGAACGGCGTTGGCGCTGGCGTTGCAAAAGACCAACGCGGCTCCACCCATTGACGGGATCAGCTCACGCGTGGCATGCCAAGTCCAGTCCGTCGGATATCCATATCCCTAGTGTACTGACTGTCTGTCTTCGTTGTGCTTGTTAGACATTCAACCAGCCCGACGAGGTAACGAGCGGCCCAGCTTTTTCGGGTCGCGAGGAAACGGACGGGAAAAGGTTGAATAAGCGCTTCAATCGCGTGCGTGGGCGAGAGAGTCGCGGAGGCTCCAGGTTCGTGTGTAACGGAGCTGGTTGGCCAAGCCAATTAGGGAATTTGGGACTTAGGGATTCCTAGCTTCTTATTTCAATTAAAATTTAACACGCGGAGGTGGCGCCATCCCCCGGGGGTCCGGTCTTGCGCCTCACTATTATGCCTACCTAACAACATAGCTTGGGTTGCCTAGGGCTGTGGATCGGAAGAAGCCGGCCGAGCCCAGCTGAATGCCAGACAGCCACGTTGTCATACAGCAACGCCTTTTGAAGGAATGAAGTGAGGCCATTGGCAGTCATGGATGATATGCATGTCGGACGTTTGAGGACTTGTGTACAATGTTCGCACCTGGCCGACCGCTCTCTATTCCTGGACCGTTCCATGGCGTGGCCCTGCATTCAATGCCGCGATTATCCGATCAGCCTCGATCCTCACAGTATCTGCCTCCCGCTGCTCTGACTGATGTCTCTTTTCCCTTCGCCTTCCGCTCCGTTCTCACCTTGTTGCGTGAGTTTTTTTTTCCCAATTCGCCATCATCATGATTCGGCTATTGATTCTTCCATCAGCCCCGGACGCTCGCCGAAACCCATACACAGAAAGGGAAGAGAACTTTGGGGCGTACCTGATATCCAGCTTCCATCTCTATCGTTTTGGTCCTGCCAAGTGTGTTTTGATACGTTAATCCATCGACAAGTGCAGGACCTTGTACGTCAGAGCTTCTAGAGGAGCAGTCAGCGAGGTCACATTCACCAAAGGAAAGGCCCTCGTGGTCTGAAGCTTGGCGCCCTTTCAAAACTGACGTTTCGCTGGTGACTTCTCGCGACTCCCCCGAGTATCTTCCATCTGAGCTGTCACTCCATGTTTGGTTCGTATCTGGCTGCCTTTCGCCGTCCTTTGCTGTGGGCGTGGACGAGTTCTGGACGCCTAATGAACCAATTAGGAATCATCCAAAAGAAAGAAAATCTGTTGGGTTTTCTGGAGATGTCGGGGACATACCGCTCGCCTCCATGCTATTGAATACGAAAACGAAAAGGAGCAGTAGAGGCATGAGTTGGCCAAAGTCAGGTTCAAAGAGCGACGACACTCTGAAGCCAGACCCCTTGCCTAAGCCAGGCTCCTCGTTTTCAGACCGCTCGACCGTTGTCAATGTTTGTACCAATGAGGAGAGCATTATACCCATCAGAACGAGTTTGAATGAGCCCGCGCAGAGCAGAGACATTGAAATGTCGTTGTGTACGGCCGAAGCCACAGTACGCAGCTTCTTTAAAGACGTAAAGGGCTTTTGCTCTTCTAGCATGGTGCACCTTTGTGTGCACTTCTTGCCTTCTCTCCCCTCTTTGCCCACTACGAGGGCTTTTCTGTCGGCTTCCGACTCCGAGTCTCTGTAATAGAGACTCGGAAGGCGCAGAACCAAAGGATTGACAGCCATAAACTGAAAATCGGGGTAAGCGAGGGCCAAGATGGCGCGGTAGAAGGCGTGGCCGATGCACCAGGTCCACGAGAGCCAAGGCCACATCACAGCTGCCCCATCTGTGCTTAACTGGCTGATTGCACAAACTTTGAATTGACGCAAGTAACCGCTGTAGGTGCCCGTTATGAAAAAGTCGCTGATTGCGAGGGAAAGCAGCGACAAAACCATCAGGGCGATTCGTACTCTTGTCTGTGTTCTGTGCTTGCGGAAGTAGTCCCTCAGTGCGAGGAGGGTGTCGAGGTGGACGCTGGCGGAGAGATACGCGAGATGCACGCCAAAGTCGAAAGAGAAGGTCGATATGCTGCACATCTCAGTGTACATGGCGATCAAAAACATGATGCAGGTAACTAGCATCTGGTCGCTGAGCGTGAGGAGCAATTTCGGGTATCCGGTGGTTCGCAGCCAAGCCAGGGTCAATTCGCTTCGCTTCGCTTCGCTCCAGCCGGGAGAGAACCATGTTGTCGAAATGTACATACTGATCTGCGGGAAGTGCGCGAGTGATGTATGTCAGGCCAAACAGGACGCTCGAAAGCGCCGTCATGATAACGATGGGCAGGATGACCTACGCTATAGGTGAGTGGGAGACTGAGAAGACATGGATAGATATCCGTTTACCCCCATTCCCATCATGTCAGGGTCGAAAGGCTCCTCCGTGGTACGGGAGCAGTCGGTTTCTGGGCAAGAAAGAACCATATCTGGAGAGGGATTGAAATGGAAAGAAAATCCGAGATTCTCAGACTAACACTCGTTCAATATGATCGCGCGTTGACGAGTTGTCAATGTCGGTAGCAAGAAGAGGCGGCCATCCAATAGCCAATAAATAGCCTCAATGTTCAGACGGAGACAGTGTCCTTCTTATCAGGGGCGCAATATATGTGGCACGGCTCTTTCGCGGTTGAATCGAGCGACTCTTGACTATGTTTGCTTGTTTTCTGCTCCCGACAGCCTCCCTTGCCGAGCCTTGCAGCTGTGTAGCCGCCTATGACGTCCGCCTCACCGTATGCTGCCAGGCAGCCTGGAGTTACATGGGTTGGTGCAGCTGTGCAACAATGTCTTGCCCCAAGGCATATTGAAGCCGATCAATGTATTGAAACCGTAGTAGCAGGCGCAAGAGACGCGCGTCTAGTTCGGATAGCCTTCATGATCCTATGCCCAACAGGCTGAAGACTATCCGTATTTTGCGCGATCCGTGTCACAACCTCGTCGTAGTCTTGAATTAATTCGCGACTGCGGTCAGGAAACAAAAAGAATCAGGGGCACGCCGAAATTCAAGGCGATTTTCGCTCATGGGGCTGGTGACATTGATGACGCTGGCTAAGATGCTACACATGAATGAGTATTTTCCCAAAATTCTCGCTCTCCAGAAAACCTCCACTTCTAACTGCCATCCGCACTCGCGCCTCCGGCGTGCTTCCTCAGGAACGCCATGTACCTGTCGTAAAACTGCTTGGTCTCGGGGATGGTCGTAAGCATGATGGGGAAGCAGTGCGGCACGCCCTGGTAGGCATGGACCTCGACGTCGATGCCCGCAGCCTGCAGCGCCTCTGCGTAGGCGAGGGCGTCGTCGCGGAGGACGTCGTAGCCCGCGCACTGGATGACTATATCGTTGGCAAAATGTGAGCCCCTCATTCTCAACCAGGGGTAGCTATGATCTGTTACTTACATGCTGGGGGCAGGTCCTTCAACGACTCCGCCAACAGGGGCGAATGGCGCTGGTCGGGCACGGCATTGGGTGTGTACGCGTCGTAGCAGGTCTCCATGCTCAGGTGGTCGATGACCGGGTTGTCGCTGTTCTGGATGTAGCTGCCGAACTCGTACTTGTCCTTGGGGAAGAACTTGGGGTGGCAGATTGGCGGGAAGTGGAGGACCTGGGCGAGCACGCCCGTAATGCCGTTGTCTCTGCACTCGAGGGCCAGGGCGGCCGCCTTTTTGGGGTTAGCAGTGGGCGGAGGGGATGGGAGATGGGGAGTTGGGACTTACAAGGGTGGCACCGGCGCTGCTGCCGCTGAGGATGATCGTCTCGGGGTTGACTCCTAGTCTGGATGCGTTTTCTTTGCACTGAGCGACGGTCAGAAGATGAATCGAGATATTGAAGGGAGCAAGTTCTCGGCGCAACTTACCCACAAAAGCCCATCGTAACTATCGTGAAGTCCGCAAGGGAATGGATCTTCCGGCGCCCTGCGTTCATTAGCAAAAACCAGTCGATGACGAGGCGGCCCGTCGTTTTCAGGAGCACATACTTGCGGTAATCCACGCTGACAACGACGATGTTCTTGTTAGTAGCAGCATACACATTCTCAGCCCCATCGACCTCGTGGCGTCCAACACACCATCCTAACAATCTCGTCAGCGAATCCTGGCCATCAACAGGTGCCCAGCAGCAATCGGGCTTGTGACTTACCGCCTCCGTGCATGCGATACATCAAAACGGCATCCGGCCTGACCTCGGGCGACTTGTACACCTTGAGCTCCACCTCGTGTCCGTCACGGGCGGAAAAGTTGATCAGCTCGGTGGTCACATCCCGGTAGCGGTCGGGCCCACCGGGTGGCATCGGCGCGTCGGCGTCGCCGGCGAGCCTCCGGACGGTGGGGAAGTCCGGCAGGTCCCGCCCCGGGGCGTAAACGGCACGGATGCCGGCCTCGGCCTCCACGAAAGCGGGGTGTTTGGCGGAGAGGTGGCCGTATTTCGGGAGGGGCTTGAAGTCGGGGTCGATGAAGACGTATTCGGCCTTGGTTTTGTGGTAGCCCATCTTGTTAGTAGTCTTCAGGTGTTCTTGAGTGGTGGGTGGTAAGGTGCAATTGGTCGTGTAAGCTCATGGAACTAACTCGCAATGGCTGTCTTTGGCTTGGTTTGATTTCATGCGAAAGAGTCGTGTTCCCGTTGGATTTATATGGATGCATTCTCCTGTTGTACACATCGGCTTTAGGCGCCGCGCTCACATCTCATGCAGCCAAGCCCCCCCCCCCCCGGGCGATGAATCGCGATGAGCGTCATCACGGATTCCTGCATACAGATCACTTACACGCTCCCTTTTCGGGCCAATCGCGTCGAGGCCGGCTTATGCCGCCCCTCGCCCGACACCCCGGCGGCAATCTGTCTCGCTGCCGCCAAGGCGCATATGAGCCATGTGAGTCGCGATGAATCATCGCGCGCTAGGCCGCTCTGAGCGTAGCGAGCCCGGGCTCCCGCATCGGCAAAACCGTGATTTAAGTCGCCGCGGCCCTTTTAAAGTTGCCGTCCCTGTGGGTTTCGAGAGATCGGAACGGCCAGGACGCCGACGCCGACGCCTCTAGCCGGGTCCTGGGTATCACTGCCGATGCGGCGGCTGTGCTGTGAAACATGCGGCGTCCCGTCTTGGATGATTCATTTGGTGCTAGCACGATTATGGCCTAGCTGGTGGGCATGGCGCGAGAATGCGAACGAAGTTGCAGTTATCGTGAAGGCGAAATGGGTCTGCCGAAATCTTCTAGCGCCGCTTTCCTTCTCGTGAGTTTTGAAGATGCTGGAGGTATAAAATGCGTCTCAGGGCCAGCCGTAATTCATATATCGCAACTCATACCAGAACATCATCGACCTACAATACTTCAAAGTCTGAGATGATAGCCAAGTGATCCGATAGCAAATTCAACACAGCATCACGATGTTATACTTCCCAATCCCGGAAGGAGCAACCGGCCTCCTCCGCGTCCCGCGCTCGGAGCTCGACCTCCGCCCCGACGCCGAGATCGCCGCCGAACTCGCCTCCTTCCGCCCCGCCACCTCGGAGAAGAACGTCTGGGCCTTCTGGGACCGCGGCCTGGACGCCATGTACCCGAGCTACCGCCACACCGTGCTCAACTGGGTCCGCAAGCTCTCCCCCAGCGGCTGGACCGTCCGGCTCGTCGACCTCTTGCCCGACTCGCCCAACAACATCTACAACTTCGTCGGGCGGGAGTGGTTCCCCGAGTGCTTCCTCAACAAGACCATGGACGGCCGGCACGCAGCCCAACACGCCTCCGACCTCATCCGCCTGCCGCTCCTCTACGAGCACGGCGGCGTGTGGATGGACGTGGGCAACATGCTGCACACGCACCTCGACGAGCTCTTCTGGGACGCCCTCACCGCACCCGGATCACCCTACGAGGTCGGCGCGTGGATGATACACGGCCAGATCCGCAAGACGTGGGGCAGCTTCGGCAACTTCATGCTCGCCTCCCGAAAAGGCTCCCTCTTCATCCGCAACTGGCACATGGGCTTCCGCGAGCTGTGGCGCGCCCGCACCAACGCCGCCGGCTTCCACAAACACCCCCTTATTCAGGACATCGGCGTGGCAGACGGCATGGAGGACCACTTCCCGGACAAGGTTCTCGAGATGAGCGACTACGTCGCGCAGATGCTCGTCGGCGACCGCACGCGCAACCTCCTCGACGTCGAGACGGGCTGGAACGGCCGCGACTTCTTCTCGGGGAAGGTGTTCATGGTCGAAGGGATTCGTAACGGGATCCTGGGCGCCATTAAGACGGACTACGACGGCGCGCGGCAGGTCGAGCTCTTCACGACGCCGCTCGACGAGCCGGACCTCGAAAAGCGGCGTGCGGCGGAGGAGTTCGTCGTCGACGTGCTGCAGAACAGCCACATGTACAAGGTGTACCACAACTCGGCGGGCGGGCTGCCGGCGCTCGGGGACATGGTCAAGAAGCCGGGGCTCCGGGACGCGGACCACCGCCCCGGTACCTTCGGCGAGCTGTACAGGTACGGGACGGTGCACTGGCGGTCGAAGAGGGGGGTAGAAAGGCTGGAGCCGCGGGCGAGCGAGGAGGAGCTGATTCGGGCCACGCCCACGACCCCCTCGGCTGCGCACAAGGAGTAGACGTCGGGCAATACACATTAGACTAGACACCAATAATAGATACCAGACGCAGACGTCAAGATGACCGCTTCTTCAACCTGTCACCCCATGCAACTCCTGCCATTGACGTCGCTCTCGGCGCTGCGGGTTTGCTTGGAGCGCAACGTGTTGGGCTCAAACCGACCGCCCTCTGCTCCAGTTGGAGCGGCCACGGTTCAGGCCCCATTCCTCAATGCAGACTTGAGGGGAAACAGTCGTCGGAGTTGACCATTTGGGTATCGAGAGCTGGCGGCAGCTCAGCAGTTCGCAAATGCGATCCAAGTCGGCGCCTCGGGGGTCTTGAAACCTGACCCGAGCACGGAAAGGGCCAATCGTACCACTTTGCGCCAAATTTTTTCATGTATTAAAATGTGTCAAACTACCGTACTTTTCATACAAATGCGAATGGGAAGAGGCGGCCCGTGTGGTGGGCGAAAGGGGGTGGCATCAGGCTGAAATCAACTGATGCCAAATGAAAACGTGACCCGGCCTTGCCAACAGAACCGACCGAAACGAACATGTACAACGCCGCGAGGCTTGAGTTTTGATTTTTGTGAAATTAAAAAAAAAAAAAAAAGACGGGGGTATTTTCCAGATTTGAAGAATTGCATGTCCTCTCCTGAGATAAAAAAAGATGTGCTGATAAAGGTGATATCATGAAGCGCCGACATTGATGTTGACGAGGAAGGAAGAAAAGAAAACCAACGCCTTGAAAGTAAACCAACGAGCCGTGAGGCTATTCCATCTTGTCCAGCCGCGAGGCCCTCCGTCTTGAGATCACCAATGCCCGCCTTTTTTTTTCACAACCCATAGTGTACTACAGCTCCGCCATCGTCGTGGCTCAGACGCCCGCTCCCGCGGTGCTGTATGTTCCCGCTTGGGACGAGGGCCCTGCGAGCTTGTTGTGATTTTGTGGCGGTCGTGTGACCAATATTTTTTTTTTACCCCAGCACATATATGAGACAATCATGCCGCTGTTCGACGGTTTTTCTCCATGTATACTCGTAGGAAACGCCCGTATAGTGAGCGTTTGCCCGTTCGAAACCGCATATAACGCACCGCGGGCTGCCACATGCGTACGCAGCCCAGCGAGTGGCTCAATGGCGGTGTCTGCGAGAGCTCTCGTGGCGATGGGAATGGGAGTGGCCGTGCCGGTGCGAGGAATGGTGGTGCCCCTCCCTGTGCCTGGAAGACGAGCCGCTGCTGCGCTCGAGTTCCCGCTCCATCTCTTCAACACGGGATCTGTATCCTCTCACAATTTCCTTGATGTGCCTTATTCGATCGAAGTCGAGTTCAAGCTCATCGAGCTGCCGGAGGAGTTCGTGGTATCGCTGTATCTCGGCGTCGGCGCCCTCGATGAGGTTGCCGGCCCGGTCGAATTGGGCCATGGTGAACATTTGGCTCTGCTCGCTGAGGTAGACGATCTGCTGCTCGATCTGGTTCATGACCCGGTCAAAATACCGCCCCAATGCTGCCAACGAGGTGCTGTCCAGCAACAGCAGGCCTTGGCTCGACGCCCGGCTTGCGGCACGGGACGAGTTCGAACCACCCCCCCCGGTCCCCTGGCCCAGCGCCGCCTGGCCCTGGCGCAGCAGTTGTATTTCTTCATAGCTTAACCCCAATTGCGTGTCCGGCACTGCGTTGGTATGGGTGGTCGACATGGCTCGGTGCAGCGCACCGTGCGCAGTTGGGCGTGAGCTCGACTAGCGTTCGCGGATGATGTGCCTCGGTGTGGGACGTATATGTCTGATGGAACGTCTTTTCCCAGCGGTGCTACGGCGGCGGCGATGGGTTTCCGAGTCTTGTCCCTGTCGGGGGTGGGGTTCGAGGGAGAGGAGGGGTTCGACGACAGTCGGGGGCGGAGGAGAGAGCTGCAGCTGCGTATGCGGATGCGGATACGACGAATAGCATGAGCTCTCGCTCGGAGCTGGGAATTGCAGTGGCCGTTGTTTGGGCGATTGTAACGCGCACAGAGTCATGATATCGACGAGGCGACTGGGATCATTGCTGGCGATCGGGCTGCGGGCTCGGAGCGGGCGAGGTCAGGTCGGAAGGCTGGTGTCGGTGGCGGACTTGCTGCAATAAAGCGGACGTCGGGAAAGTCGCAGAGCCAGTGGAAGTTGCAGTCGAGGATGGAGATCAAAAGAGCGTCGTCAAGCGGTGTAGTGAGAGAGAGGGGCAGGTTTTGGGGCAGACGGAGAGGAGGAAGGCCGAGAGACAATGTTTGAAAATTTGGGGGAATTTTTGGTGATACACAACCGGTGAGTTCGCAGGCTCCAAGACGGCGATGGTTGCGACTTCGTACCCGCACAGGTTGGTCTCAGGTCTCGCCTTGGTCACCCAGACTCAGACCAGGCCCAGGTCTCGGCCGCTTTGACCTGTTCTGTTGGGGGGAAAGAGGGCAAAAGCGTCGGCGCGCAACTGGGCTCGAGGGAGACGGTCCCTGATGACGGCACGCAGCTTCGTCTGCAGAAAAGAATCGGGGGGTCTTGGCCGTGGGAGGGGTTTCTTTTTCCCCTGCGCAATGGGGAAAGCTCGGTATCAGCTGACGGGCGATCTCCCACGTCCTGGGGCGCCGCAGAGCTAGCGACCACGACGATGTAATGCTGCAGCGGCGCGAAAAGCAAAGTGGGCGCGAAGTGGCTGTAGGGCTAAGTGCGCGCAATTAATCATTAATAATGGCGAGGGCGAGACGGGAATTGAGCCGGCAATGACAGTGACAGCGGGAGATGTTGGTTGATTGCAGGTCCGGTACGGCGGTGTTGCAGTCTCGTCGCGGTGCGCAACAAGTCGCGCAATGGCGGTCGGCGACTGGAAGACCTCGGAGGTTGAAGATCGAGTGAGTGGTGGGTAGATGCACAGGAACAGTGTGGCAGCCCTCGGCGGTTCTTGTTAATTCGAGACAAGCGCCGGGTTTCCGCCGTGGTGGTATTGCGAGATTATTGGCCTTCCTCTTTTTATGGGCGATTGACGGGCTCGTGATGATGGGATTCGAGGGGGTGTGATGGCTGGTGATGGAGGATGGTGGTGCATGGAACCGCTATCTTAGACCTGAGACATGATGCCGCGAACGCCTCGGTTGCGGATGGTTCGACGGCGCAAATGAGGGGTCGACGGGTAATTGAGGAGGAGGAAAAAAGGAAGAGCGGAAACAAACAAAAAAAGACGGCAGTAGTGTTGGGCGATGCGAGCGGACGAAGGGGGGGGGGAGGGGGGGAACGCAGCGACGATATTTAAGGTGAGGATCACGGTCAAGGACGCTACACCGGGCAGGTCTCTGCTCTGCAGGTAAAGGGCAGGCGCAAAGCGCCTTGGCCCGGTGTGACGATGGGTCGGGCCTGCCAGAAGTTGATACTGAGCACCTGCATACGTTGCGGTCCTTGCCTGTCCGGGTCGGCGGTCTATTCATGGACGCAGGCAGGTGCATTGAGGTGCGTAGTGGTCGAACCGGCAGGTGCTATCCATGGGTGATGTACTAGGTAAGGTGGGTAGGTCGGTATAGAGGGAAAGTGCGCCTGACGCTTTCTTTCCCTCCCTGCCTCGAGGCCCTCACCTTGCACCGTGCAGTGAAACCTCTCCCTCGTGCCAGCCTCTCTGCCGGTGCACCAGTCCATCTGAATGTCTCCAATGCTATGCTGAGCAACACCGGGTGCCGTTCTGCTTGTTCCCCGAAATTGAGCTGGCTCGCCGCGTTTCCTCATTTCGACGCCAATCTCCAACCTCACCTCGTCTACTCAGAAACATGGAACATGGACCGCAATGGAGCATCCAAACAATGGCATCTCGGTGGTCTTTCGTTTCGAAACCTTGGAACCAGGGGCCGAACTGTCCAAAGGGATCGCTTCCTTCTCCGTGGGGATACCCAGGCGGTCAGTGCCCTCCCTGGAATCTGGAATCCGTCAAGCCGGGCTCGCTCGCCGCAGGGATAATAGCTTCATTTGATCGACCAACCGGCCCCGGGGAACACGGCTTGGTACGGTCAAGCGTCGCCGACTGAGACTCAACAGAGTCACCATCGAGCCGACATTGCGGCCTGCAACTGCATAGCACGTCTTAACTAGCCTCCCCACGCTACCTGACCTTAGATGATACTGCCGGTCTGCAAATTCCCCAATCTCTCGCACGCGGCTCCGACATCTCGGCAAAGCTCTGGCAGCACATCTCGCCCTTCTCCCATGTCGCTGGCCTGACGGTGGTACGTGTTGGCGCTGGCGTGGCCTTCATTCTGACCCGCGGCACTGACAGCCAGACCAGGCCAGGAAACACTGCAAATGCCAAAAACACCCGTCACATGGACAATGGGCGCGAATTGAAACACTCGACCCAACGGCAGAGAGACCTCAAAGTCGCAAAATGCCATGTCGGCAGGATCCCCCGCTGCGAACCGCCAGATTGATTGCTGCAATCATACATATGATTATGCACATCACGTCGGGCCTTGCAGGGCGCTTGCCTCTGGGAGGAGTCCCCCGGTTCGGCGCTTCGCGATTTTCAGCCTCAATCTCGACGATCATCGATGATGCAGCATGAAGCAAGCTGTCTAGCCGCCGCTCATCAATCCTCCCCATGCCCTTCATGACGTCTCGCCCAGAAACCGCTTTTCGTTCCCACGATACGCGCGCGTTTGCCCAGCCATCGCAAAAAGCACAAGCAAAAAAGTTGAGCCCGGCGCTAGCCCGTGTCCTCGTTCAGGCGCTAGTCGAACGCTATTTGCTAGCGCATGGGCCCTAAAGAGGCCGTCTTGCCCCCAGGGAGCAACAAGACCCAGTGCGACGCGACGCAACCGCTCTGCCGTCCTCCAGCGCCCCCAAAGCCCCGTCCGGCCGGCCCGGGTTGGGCGGCTTTCTGCTCCGGATCTGCCCAGCAGACAGCAACTCTCTGCGCCGGCGCCCCACATGCCATCCCACCATACAGACCACCTGAGTGCGCCAATCGGGCTTACGGAGCCTCTCCCTCCGCCGGATATATCTGGCAATGGGCCAAGGCCAACCCATGAAGCCAGCTTTTCCTGGAGATGAGGCCTCAATACAGATTTGATTGCTCAATGCGTTGATTTGGCTGTTTGTTTTGGCCTTGGTCCGAAATAGAAGTCATCTCAAATCGCCCAAGATGTCGGTTACTTCGACGTACAGCATGTGTCCAAGACGTCAAAATCAACTCCAACAATTGCCGCGAGATCGGAAATTGGTTTCGAGGGCGATCGATTGCCTCGAGAGCGGTCGGGAGCGGTACATGACCCGAGTAGCCGGCGCTCTCTTCCATTCCTACATGCGCATGGCCGGGGTGCCGAATTTCCCGCTCATTTCGGTCCATCTTGCACCGTCCCGGATTCTTAGTCTGTCGCCATGAGGGGTCAACACAGCTGCGCATGGTTGCGGGTCGCTCAATTGTATAAGAAGCATTTGTCCCGATCATGATGTCTTTCGCATGTTGTCAGGCAGCTTATCCTCGTCGCGCAACTTGATCAAACGTCTGGCCGAGCAGCACACACCGTCACGATGTTTGTCCCTTCGCTGACGACAGTGCTTGCTTGCGTCTCTGCTGTGACGGCAACCGTCCTTGAGAATGGCCGGCCGAGAGAAACAAACTTTCTCGACACCAAAGTAGACCTGGCCGCCGGAAACTACAAGACGTACGATGCTGATGCCGAAGAAATCTCCTACAAGGGGCGGTGGGACTCGAAGAAGATCTCGTGGTGGGCGTGAGTTTATACTTCCCTGGCAGTATACAGTACCTCACGCGTGATAGTGCTCCGGGTATCAAGTTTGGCTTCACGGGCCAGACCGTCGCTGTTACCTTCGGTAACGACACCATCAGCAGCACCCTGGTTGCCTACAGGATCGCCGGATTGGATTGGGTGCACACCAACGTTACCGCTGGCGCAACTCACCTCTTAGTGAGCCCGGAAACTCCAGGAATTGACCTCGATGGCCCTGTCAACCCGGTAACCTTCGAGATGAGAGTGACCAACTGGGCATACGGAGTCCAGATCGACAAGGTCCACGTGGCTGCTGGAGAGGAGCTTATCAAGATCGCCGACTACCCTCGCCGCGTTGAGTTCATCGGCGACAGTCTATCGTCGGGCATGTACAACACATACGAGGCCCTGGCAGGCTTTGCGTACGGCGTTGGCGCAGGCCTGGGAGACACAGAGTACTCCATCGTAGCCTATCCTGGTATCTGTGTCACTGATCAGGAATGCTGGGGAAACGAGCGGGGACAATCTCACCAGTGGTTCTACACGTCCGATACTGGTGGCCGCGCGACTAAAGTTTGGGGAGGTATGTGTCATGCGTACGCATTGGAGAACCATATGGAGGTTTGCTACTCGAACCAAAGCTTGGCTCTCGATCCAAACCAGGTGTTGTTGTCGGGAACTGCACGACTGACGAAGGCTTGTGTAGATCACCCAGAGCCTTGGGACTTTTCCAAGAATCCGGCGGCTGACCTCGTCGTCATCAACCTCGGGACCAACGATGCCAATGCCGCGAACAACGTCAGCAAGTCTACCTACGTAGAGCACTACAAGAGACTCATCAAGGGCGTCCACGGGAAATGGCCCGAAGCCCAGGTCATCGTTATGGTATGCGCGTGCTCGGGATTGTATCACGATCGAAGATGCTGACTCGACCAGCAAATGTGGCAAGGCTTCTACCAGGACGGGAACACGTATGCCCAGAACACGGATCTGCGAGACGAGGTATACAGTGTCTACAAGTACTTCAACACGGAAGAGTATCTCAACAACCCAGCAACCTGGGATGCCGTCACCAACACCACGAAGAGGACGGACAAGCCGGCGAAGCCTTTCGTGCACTTCTTCAACACCACCGGCATCCTGCAGCACAACGATATCGGACCACAGTGGCACCCCACTGACGTCGGGCAGATCAAGGTTGCCAGCCAACTCATCCAGTACATAACTCTGAAGCTTGACTGGCCCTTGTACGCCACCGGACCCGAGTAAGCAACCCCCATGCTCCCATGCTACGATCCCTTTAAGCTTGCTGCATCCTACGATATGCTGGCTTCAGCCTCAGATCAAAGCCGAGGAGGCGTGTATGTCTCGATTACACGCACGCTGACCGTACACAGGGTTTACCATGAGACTCTGTACTGGAACGACCAGTCCAGCTATTGAGACGCCCCCGACGGGGGGGATGTTGTACAAAGGGCGACTCGAGAGGTAGATCATTGTGGAACGACGGCCAAGACAGAACTACAGCCATGTCAAGAAACACCATCTGTCACTATAGCCTCCATGTCGTCGCGATATACAAGCAATCTGTCCAGTTGAAACGCCGCCACCGTAGCCAGGCGATGAGTCGAAACAAGTCGGCCCGCCCGTCAAGTGATGACAGTCGTTGACATCAAAAGAAGACTAGAGAGCCAAGCTTTGAGCCTCAACAGATCTTTCATGTTAGCAAGGGCTCGTCCTCGGCAATGTCTGGCTCTTTCGTCAGCACGATGCTATTCTTGCGTCCGGACGTGCCAGTTTCCGACCTCTGTCCCCCGCATTGGGAGTCCACACAGGGGTGACAGGTGTCTGGCGCGCACACCGTTCCAGGTGGTTCATGGTTCAGGGGCAAGCCTCACAAGGCTCCCCTGAGGGTTGAGCGCATCATGCATCTTGGCCTCAAGCCGAAGAAGGGGAGGAGAGAAAATCGCCTTGCCTCGACAGGCCCGACCATCCCACATTCCTGTCGGATGGTGGCAAAGTGCATGAGGCTCGGCTGTCAGATCGAGGCAGGCTGAACAACTTGAGACCAAAGCAACCTAAGCGATGCCTAGGAAATCTCCGGCGAAGATGAGATGCCACGCGATCAGCCCGCTAACAGTGGCGACAGCACGTCTTGTGTCACGTTTGACGTAGAATAACAGACGAAACTTGACGCCTCGATGGCAGGCGTTGACAGCGCGAACGACGGGGATCGCAGAGACGGTACGACAAGAATCAACGCTGATGAGCGGAAGCCTCCTTAGCGACTCGCCCTGCCTGGTCCACGAGAAAGGCACTTCAGCGAGGCACTCTCCTTCGGAAGGGCGGGAGGCCAACCCAGTACTGATCCACGAGAAATTTCTCATCTGCTCGCCTTGCTCCACGCGGCCGGTTCACTGTTTCTCACCGCCATCCTCGATGATTTACCCGTATGCATAACGTGTCGGATCATTGCGAATAGAGGCCTGTTACTTCCGGTTTAGGGTTCGGGGGATTTACACACTTTATCGACGATCCTTCGTCCAGGAGATTCTCGAAACGAATTGCCAAACCGCAAATCCCCGGTACTCAGGGTCTTCTTGCCTCCCGATTCCCCCTGCTTTTTCACGGAAAGATGCTTTGCCGTGACCCCTACATCTGCAGACCGGGCATTCGAAGCGGAGTTGTCGTGGACCCCTGGTCGCCTCTGCCCCCCATCCACATTCCCATCCACTTCCAGACCTTAAGGGCACTCCTCTCTCGATTGAGGATATTCACGACAAGGGGCTCCGCCAAAAAAGACGGTCTGGCAGGACCCATGTTCATTCGGAGTCGGCATGGAAACGTAATGGGATTCCCCGGCTTTGTGGGAAAGCCAAGAGAGGCGAGTTGGGACGAAGACCATGTGCATTCGCGCGTGCGTCACCCACACCCCGAGTCGTGAGACGCCGCATCGAACACGGCCCTACAGGCGAGGAAGGGAAGTTAACGCCGAAATGGCTGAGGCAGTACGGTATCTTCCGCACTAACCGTTCATGTCGTCTCGTCGTCGGCCCTGTCGTTCGTCCGCAGGGGGGGGAGTGCGAGGTGCGAGGCTCCCGGCTCCAACATGTTAATCGACGTCCCTTTTCACTCATATCCCCCCACAGACACGCCCACCCGACACTGCGTTAGCGTTGGGCGATCCACGAGCTAGACTGGTCACGTCCAAAGTTTCGTCGATCGGTGCTGCTCCAGGTCTTTTCCCGCTCTTGCTCGAGTCAATGAGGTCTTGGTTGCCTTCTTGGAGTTACGAAAAAATAAAACAAAAGAGAACCGAAAAAGACGCAACAAACTTTAAGTTGAGCTCGGCCAGTTTACAAAGCAGTTAGTCAACGCCTTCAGAGACGCCACCTGCCTAGGAACTCCCAGTGACGGGCTGCTCAAAGTTCGCTCTGGCGTCCGCGGTCCCGCTTGTCAAGGCTTCAGAAGAGGGCTGGTGTGTGCCGCAACCCCGTCCCAGCCACCTGAAACGGGAGGGTTGTCACAGACATGGACGAGGGTCACTCCGCTGTGTACATCTCCTGTCTCACTCCATCGAGAGGCTCATGAGGTACCTCAGTCTCTCTTTTGACTGCAGATCGACCTTGTTCCAGGGCGTAGCCGCAACAGCCGTACCTAAATGGCATTCTCTCCGCCGTCAGCGTCACGCGCTGGGGTGCGGAGGAGGCAAAGCGGAGATGGAGACGGCAGACCGGCAAGGCAGGCAGAGAGGCACAAGATGCGGCAATCTTGAAGGAGAGTTAAGCTTACCAAGCCGTTCTTCCCTCAACGACCAATGTCTCTCCCGTCTCGGTCTCGCTATGCACTGTCGCGTGGCTATGAAGCTTGGCGCTGTTGCGAGGGAGGCAGAGACACTAAGAAATGAGAGGAGCGTCGGCAGTTGGCTAGCGCACGCTGCCGGGGAAAGCCCAGATGCGGCGGTTGTCTTTCAGCCACGGCGCGGTGCAGGCGTCGAGAGACAGGCGACAGCAGCAAGTGTGGTTGATCATGGTGATCAGTTGATCTGGGATCGTCCGGGGCAAAGGGGTGACAGGGACAGATGGGATGTCGAGATTCCGGTGCAGGGATGGAAAGATGGGATGCATCTCTCGGCGGTCTTCTCCAGCGCATGGCGTTGCAGCTGGCGTTTAGGTGACATTTGCCAAAGCAGGCCGTCCGAGCGGTGAACAAGACAGGACGCTTTGCGTTGCAGTTTGGCGCAACGGTGCAGCGTTACTTGGCTTGGCGAGGCTCAAACATTGACGTCTCCCTTTTGAGGCGTAAGCGAGGACGACGGGAAGAGGGCACTCACTCTCTTCTTTCATCTGACTGTTTCAGCGTGTGGCTGGTGACAGCACCAAATCTGCGAGCAGAGAGTGAACAGTCCGTCTGAACCGCCGTCTTTCGCGCTAACAATCTGGAGGCGAACTGGCTGGCATGCGGCCTTGCTCGACATTTTGCTGAGAAGTGATGAGAGGGAAGGCTGGGCACACCTCGGTGTGGAGGAGGAGTGAGGGTTGATCAGATGAAAATCTTGAAACATTGCATGTGGTGGTTTTCTCTCTCTCCTCTTCTTCACGCACTCCCTGCCTCCCCGCACGCCGAGGGAGTGCGCGGGACGGAGGCGTGTGATTCGAAGAAAGGCCAACGGGCCAATTGTCCAGCGAGGAAGACGAAGAAGGCTCGCTGCAGAAGCTGCAGAAGAAGAGGAACAAGCTTGTGAAGGGATTCCTCGTCGATGGAGAGTGCCACGAGCAGCCAAAACAGTTCCCACTCGCCCGCCCGTCCGTCCCTATTACCATTACCATTGCAAAGGGACGGCGCTAAAGGGGGCCAACGTGGTAGTCGACGGACTCTCCGTCGTGACGGCGTGCCATTGTGCCAATGGGGAGTTTGGGAAATCTCCCACCGCCGCAACACCGGGACCGCATCTAAGCTCTAATCAGCGAAGAAAGTGCCGCCACGGCGTAGCATCGCGCACGTTACAAAGCCCGGAGAGCGCGCGTGTGTGAATTGAACTGGGGTGCCTCGGAGCCCACAGCGAATCACGAGGGAGCAAGGGAAAGGCTGGGAGGAGAGAGATCGCGCCAAGCAGAGTTCCCCTCCCATGAATCGTCTGAGGTTCTGCAGAGCAGGGAATGGGCCTGGTCTGCGTGGAGAGAAAGCAGCAGCGAGTGCCGATGACGGTGTGCGGTGTGTGGTGTTGTGCGACCTGAGTCGGCCACGCTGCTGCTCTGCAGGAACAGAACAACAGTCCCCTGCTCAGACGATTGCAAGGGTTTTGCCTGTTTAAACTTTCATCCATTCGACGAAGACGAACGGATGGGATCCCCCCTCCCTCCCGTTTAGGTTTCCGATTCTCCCATCTGGCCCTCATCCGCAACCCTTTTCGGGTCCTGATGCAGCGAACGGCACACCCCCCCTCCCCCTTTCCATGACCATGCCCATGAGCGCCGACCACAGCCAGGGCGCGCCGATTGTTACAGTGACAACGGGAGGCATTCCCATTGCGACGTCAGAAACAATTGCCGGGGAACGCCTCGATATCAACGGGGCCATATAGGCCTATAACCGCGTCGCCAACATCATACTGACTGCGGTAACAGTATTGACAGATACCCATACAGATAGATACTAGACGAGGCACGGAACGGATTACGGATACGACATAACTTTGAATGATTTTATTCACGAGAAAAAGCTTGACGACCGATACGTACCAAGTCGCCGGAATCCCTGGACGGAGGAGGCTCTGTGCCACTCCCCGCCCAGGGAGACGAGATTTGCAATATTCCTGCTCACAAGGCGATCCATGACGCACTCGTGGGAAAGCACATGAGGCCATCTCAGTTCTTGGCCTTTTATTCCAACTTTCTAGTGTGGAATTGCTGTGAACTAGCCAGCCTCGTCGATTGAAGCCGAAGGATCGGGGCACTACACTACATAGTACGCAGTACACAGCGCTACTGGGCCGAGAGGAGTAGCCCGGAAACCCCATCTGCTGCTTCACTGGGCGTTCCCGGCTGGACCGGCCGCAAGACAGGCCATCGCTGCTCCGTCCCGGTGCGCCGGGCAGGGTATCTCCCCAGTGTCCCAGTGAGGATCGCCCACCAAAAACCGGCGCTGATTTTAGCTGGGAGCCCCGTCCTTGTTCTGGCGTGCGGGCTAGAAGGAATTGGTCAGCGTCTAGCGCCAAAACCGCGAGAGAAAAGGTCATTTGGGCAGCAGACCAGCCCACGACCCAAAGACTAAAGGCTAAATAAAATCTGCTTTTTTCCAAGATTCGAAATCGAAAGGGGAGGCGGGCCAGCAAGCTAGCAAGCATCAGGCGGCGGCAGTGACATTGCGGCAAGGCTAACTTGCATCTGACGGCCTCTTTGACTTTCGGCGACAGTCCACAAACGTTCATCATCATCGTTCTCGCTGCAGCGGTTGATCTGCCATATGTTCCACCTGTGCCTGGCGCCGCAGGCATCGACTCTTCTTCGCCCTTCGGTCCCTTCAGCGAAATGGCGACCCCCCCCCCCCCCCCCCCTTCATGCTGTGGGTCGAATTCCTGTTGGTCAGGGAGAGCGCTGAAGAGGCCGCACGGCTAAATCGGCCACATAACACACGTGCATGGAGTCAATAACAGCACATCTTCAATCGAGTACGAAGATACTAACAATAACAACAATAACGACTCGGCAACTATGGGCATCGTGGGAGGGATTCGGCGGGACAGACAGGGCCCCATCTCGTCCGTCCGCGCGGCAGCAGGCGCGCCTGAACGCCTCATCTCGGGACTCGGGGCTGAGTAAACACAGATCCACCCGGTCGTTCTGTAACAAGAGCGCGATGAGGCGAAGGAGCGAGAGGCAAAAATGACAAGGCAAGTTGCGACGAGAGGGCCAGCCAGAACCACCCAGACAGAGCAGGGTATGGCAGAGCCGCCCTCGTCGGCCGAAGGCCCGAAACGGGTGCATGACTTTTTTCTTGCTGTGGAGCCCCAGCTCAAAACATTCAGCCATGATCAGCTGAAGAAGCTTAAAGAGACTGACAATTGGGACGATGAACCTTGTGTGGTCGTCTTTCATCCTGAAGGAGGATGTGGTGGTGGTGGAGGGCGAGGCAAAAGGGAGATGGACGGATCACCGACGTCGCAGCGGCGCAAAGACCGGCCGAAACGCACGAGGGAAAGCAAGCAGCAAGTACCGAGCGAAACTCTCTGACACTGCTACTGCTCTGAAGAAGGTATGAGAACAGAACTTCCTTTTGACGACGACGATGTCGGTGGGTATGGAAGCAAGGCAAGGTAGACCGTAGCGCACGGCACAGAGCTTACAGGCTGCAGGCTACATACAGCACGGTTGGCTAACTAACACGCAGAGCGGTGGAGACAGAAAAAAAAAAAGCCAACTTGTTTTTAAGCGTAAATTTTTGACTGTCTCATCCCAGGGCTGTGACACCTTCTGCAGCGTCGATCACCACCCTGTCTACCCCGGGCCTTTTTTTTTCCCTTTTTTTTTTTTTTTTTCTTTCTGGTGCTTGGTCGCCGTCAGTCAGTCAGTCAGTCAGTCAGGGCCCGTCACATCGCCTTGCCCTTTCGCAATTGTAGTCCGACACGCAGACAGACAGACAGACAGCTGTAACGACGTAAGAGAACGGACGTGTTACCGTTGAAGCCAACCACACAGACACATCCCCCTCAACCTCAACGTCCGTAGGATGTAATGTAGTGTACTGTATGCTGTAAGGGGAAGATGCCGACCAATGGGACGCAAACCTGCGTCAGCGCGTCAACAGCGGTACGGTTGGTAAGCTGTCATCTCACGATGCTGGTCTATCGCTCAACGACGACGGGATCGGCGCCCCCACCGTCCGGTCTCATGCCCTCAGCAAGAGCCGTCTCAACTCCCCCACACACCTTATCCAGCATGTTTCTCCAGTGTGGTGTGCGTCTGTGTGCGTGTGTTACGTGCGAGAAGAAGCAGAGACGAAGAAGAGGTGAGTGTGACTGACAACGGACTAACTAACCGGGTCAGTCAGTCGGGCAGGTCGGCTTGATCCGACCTTTTTTTTTTTTTTTTTTTCCTTTTTTTTTTCTTTTTTCTTTTTTTTTTCTTTTTTCTTTTTTTTTCTTTTTTCTTTTTTTTTTCTGCTGTTCTTTCTTGTCTCTTCTTCAGACAGCAAGGGGAAGAGTTCGCCTCGCTGCAACACTACACCACACCACACACGAGCCAGCCCCAAGTCTTTGGTAGAAAAAAGAACAAGAGATGTGACCAGGTTACACAAGCCGTTGTCGCCACACAGCCAAGACTGGAGCGATCGATCACAATGATGCAATAGGGACCATGATGAATAGTTTGTTTGACCACTTTCTTTGTCGATTCTGTGAGGGCTCCTCCCCTTGTCTTCTATACACATTACCACATAATCGTACATAAGTTTTTGTAAAAAGGCGTCCAAGCAAGAAATGAGTAAGTGGTAACGACGGAGATGGAAATCCAAAACATCGCCAAGGGGTCGGAAGATACAGGAAAAACCCCGACCACCCCCAATGTTTGCTTTCCAAAACGAACGAGATGAGCCACACACGAACACTGAAAACGCACAACACAAAAGTAACTCAAAACGCCTTGTAAATGCCAAGTTTTGTCATTGCCTGGTGGGACTTTCGCGTCCGCGACCAGTTTTGCCCAGCCATGATTCACGCCTCTTTGCTCCAGTATAAAAAAAAATATAAAAATTTTATCCCCAAGTTAACACATATCGATGAAGGTAATCCCTCTCTTTCCTCCCAATAGTGTGTCGTCCCCTTCGTTCCCCTCCGAGAGGTAAGCCCCTTTTTGGTGGGACTTCCCCGTCGTTGTTGATGAACGCCGTCCGGTAATAAAAAAAAAAAAAAAAAAGCCTCGGTGCATTTTCCCTCCTTTCGTCGTTGCTGATTATGTTGTAATTGGATGTGTAAACCGAGGCGCGTTGATGTAGTTGCAGTCGCGGTAGAGCCCTTTGTGTCTTCTACTACGTGGTATCTTTCCCGTTGAAACCGGTCCGAATCCCCTTGTCCCCCGCTCTCCGAACTCTTTAATTCTTCCCCCGATTGTTTCTAGCCATCCCCTTTGGAGAATCCCATTGTTCGTGTTGGTCATAATAAAAGAGAGTAATGGAAATGTGAAGAAAACAAGTCGTTTTGTTCTTGGTTGATTACATTGTTGAGCCGTTGCTGCTGGTGCTGCCGCTCTCGAAGTTGTGGCAGCCGCGCTCGTGGCGCTTCATGTTGCTGCGGACGCTGAAGGCCTTGCCACAGCCGGCGTGCGGGCACTTGAAGGGCTTCTCGCCGGTGTGGGAGTGGCTGTGGATGCGGAGGGATGACGGGCGGGAGAAGGCCTTGTTGCACGTTTGGCAGATGTAGCGGTCCTGGCTCTGGGGGAAGGACGCCGCGGACGAGGGGGAGATGTAGTGGTGGTGCTGCCACGGGTTGGCACCGTGGTGGCCGGGGCCCATGCCGACGGGAACGCCGGACATGGGAGGGAACTGCTGAGGCAGCGGGCGCTGGTAGTAGAGGCCAGAGATCTGGGCGTGGGGAGGCGGCGTGGGCTGCATGGGAGGGTAGTAGGACGCGGCCATGGGGTTCTGCGCCGGCATGTAGGCGTGCGGGAACGGTTGCGGCTGGGCGTAGGCGGCCTGGACGGGCACGCGCTGGGCCACGGGGACCGCCATGGGGCGCGGGTCGGCCTCGAGGGGAGGCGTCGACTCGTAGTAGTAGTTGCTCTGGGGCTGGGAGACGACCGAGAGCTGCCTGACGGATCTCGTCGAGGGCGAGTTGTAGCCGTCCAAGGAGGCGTCAGAGCTCATGGGGGGAGTGGGAGGGAGACCTCGCATCGCGCTGCTGTAGCCGGAGGAGTTTGGTCTCGTCTCGGACTTTTGGGAGGAGGCTGTTTCGAGAGTCAGTTTTCTTGCTGCTATGCTGCCGTGTCGTGGCGTCCGCTCCGTACCTTGCTGAGGAATCTGGGGGTGCGTCTCGGAAGTGGGCGAGCCCTGGTCTGCCAGACCGAGGAGGTTGGAGATGGAGGGCAGAGAGCACTTCGAAGTCTCGTCCATGGGGGGCGACGGGGGAGGCTGAGGCGGTTGGTAGTATCCGTAGTGTGCGCTTTGCTGAGCGGCATACGGGTTGGATATTAAGGTCGCCATTGTTGCTGATTAGAGTTTTGTGAAAGCTTTGTGCGTGTGAGGTTGGTCCTTTTGCTGGATGGTGATTTTGTATGTCTTGGGCTTGGTTCGTCGGTGGTTAGGTGACGGAGAGAGAAGTTGTTGGAGAGGATGTCGGTGTTGAATATTAAGAAACACAACGAGTATTAGGTGTAGAGTAGTGATTAGCCCAAGTGCCAGCTGGATACTATAGATTGTTTTTGATTCGGGGGGATTCCAAGATTCCACGAGAGAAACTGGACGAGGGGAAGTGGGAGGGTGGGTAGCTTAAGTATGAAATGGCCTGGCCAAAGAAGCTTGTTGGTGGGTGGATGGAGTAGAGGTGCCAGATGGGGGAGGCAAGTATATCAGATCTCCCGAAGCAGAGTGGAATGGGTGATCAAGCGTAAATCCACACGATGATCCCTGGACGATGGGATGCCACAATCGCCTGTCACAAATTGTGTGTGGGTCGGAGGCAGAGAGTGGGATAAGTCTTGGGACCGTTACGCCAGGCCTGGGACCAGACGAAAGGCGGCGATGCGGATGGGGGGTGTGGGCGTGGCATTCGCAGTCGGTGGCAGCTAGTACTAGGCCAGGGTCAGTCCAAGGTCCTCGTCCTGGTCCTGGGTCATCGAGAGGGTACGTACTCGTCGTACTGCGAGCGAGGGTATAACGACCAGGGGAGGAGGACGGGGTCATCGGTACTAGGTAGAGAGACGACCGGGGGAGTCGACGAGGGAGGCAGAGCAAGAGCAAGAGCAAGAGAGAGAGAGAGAGGAGTGGGAGGAGAGAAAGAGAGAGGCTGTCTGTCTGTCTCTCTCCCGGCCTGGCTATAGCGCCTCCTGGATAATGGGATGACGGGGGAAGGGTACAGGGTTCGTTCTCTGACTTGGGGTGCATCGGGGGGGGGGGGAGGGTCCTGAGCGATGTGCTCGCGGTGCCTGAATACTGGAAGTAACCGCAATCACAGCAGCAGCGATGTCGAGTCTGGCAGTAACCAGCAACCAGAAAGAAGGTGAGTGGTAGCAGCAGCAAGTGGTAACGGGTATCCGTGTTGCTGGCTGGCAGCAGCCGGGATTGCGGGTGAGATCGAGGGAGACTCCCCCCCGTCTCGGATCAACGTCAATGGGATCGCTCGAGGTCAAACGGTCAGTGGTTTATGCAACGGCAGGGTCTGTTGGTCCAGAAGACACCCCGGCTGGCCATCCCTGCTGCTCGTCAGGGCCTACCTCAGAACGCCTCCTCCTCCTTCTCCCACACGGGAATGTAGTGAGCGAGTCCCCTACATGTCTTGGCCACACACCCTCCTCTTGCCTTCCCACTCACTCACTTACTCTTGTTCACCTCACGCCCCCCTTGGCTCTACCCCCTCCCACGGCCGTGGTGCGTGGGCCGCTAGCTAACACGCCCCCAGAGCTAATCCGAATCCAGAGCTGTTATGCATGACACTACTCGGGCCACCATTTCCTAATCTGGATCTTGCTCCCGTTCCGAGGACGGGGACAGTCAGAGATGCCTGTCCCCTGTCCCCTGTCCTGTCACGAAGGCTTGTATGCTTGGGGCAGGGGCCCGATGGGTCGGCGGTCGGCGTAGGCGTGCCTTTGAGCCCTTACCAGTACCGTACCTACTGCCAGTACTAGTAGTAACCAAAGTCCGCTATAACTCACAGCGATGATGTTCGTCGACTGGGGTTGCCAGCTCTCCGCCCCGCACACACGCACGCACTTGAGACGAGCAACGGCGACTCTGTGCCTGACTGACGTCGGGGGGCGTGCGGCGTTTGAGGCCCCAAGAGCTTCATCTGTCCCCTGCCAGCCCTGTGCTGCGACCGGATTGTCGAGACTGATCTATGCCGTTCGTCGCTTCTGCCTCAACTCTGCAGATGCCAGAACGTCATCCCAAGCCGGCCTGCCAGAGGGCCCCAGAGAAGGGGGGGACGGTGCTTCGACGTGCCGTGCTGGGTCCCATGTTCGGATGACTGGTGTCGTTGTTCCAGAATCGTCCTGATCTCTGTTAGGGCGAAGGCCGGAAGCGCGCTGTCACGGCTGTCCATGATGCAGATTGTCAGATCCAAACCTCGCTCGACATTGCCGCCGATGCGAGATGATCCCAATCTTGTCTCAACGGCTCTTCCTGGCACACACACAGTAGTAACAGTACCACCTAAGGTCGAGTTGTTTCTCTGCCGCTGTTCATCCGGAGGGGGCGGGGAGCCAGACAGGCGCACACCGGCCGGAAGAACGCCATCCCAGATCATGGGACATTAACTGCAATAATGTTCCGGATTTTCTGCAGGGTTGGCGAGGGCAGAGAGCAGGCAAGAGCGGCAGGGCATAATATGATGTGTGCTGTGCTGTTTTGATTGCCGTTCATCATGTCGCTCTCTTAGACAAGCTTAACGGGACGCGTCGAAGAGTGGGAAACGGATGTTCTTGGCAATATCATGCCGGATGGGTTGAAGGAAGCGGCGAGGACGTGGCGAGAGAGCCATCTGTCATCCACATCCACGCTCTCTCTCTCTCTCTCTCTCTCTCTCTCTCTTTCTCTTTCTCTTGCAACGGCAACATCCGGACGACTCTGGACGTGTCGTGTGTGTCGCAGCGTCCAGGCAGTTGCCGCTTGGCAGAGCCGAGATGTTGCGTTGGCCGTTCTGGCGCCCTGGAGAGTCTAGAGAGACTACTACTATACTGCCTAGTGCTACGGCAGAACTAGAGTTGAAGCCATTGAGTGATTGACCGCCGCCCTCCAGGCATTCGGGTCGGGCAGCAGTCCGAAATGGAACTAGAGTCGGCTCGGGGAGTTGGAGCCAGTCCAGTCCCGTCGACGCCAACGATCGCAATTCCAACCCAGGACCGCAACGACGCAACGCAACCAACCCAGATAGAGTTTGCGACGGCAGCCGCGAGTCGACGGCGGCGGGCGGTTGGCTTGAGGCATCCAGAAGCGCCCAGTGACGCTCCCCCGTGGTGGAGGAGTAGTGAAGCGAACCGTCAACCGCCAACCGTGGTGTGCGTCTCCCCTCCCGCCAACCCGGCGCCGTCGAACGTCGCTTGCAGCGGCCGGCCGTGCGAAAGGGCCGCGCACGTCAGGAAGCTGTCAATGGACGAGTAGCCTCCTCCATTGGCTCCATTGGCTGTCCGACGATGTGCTCTGACATGTCGACCTCCTCCTCGACCCGTCCTTCGCTGCCTCCAGTGTGGGCATCTGCCAGCGGATCGGACGGCGGCGGCGTCAGAGAGGCGGCACGGCATCGATAGGGGAGTTGGGGGCACACGGGGCGCCGAGAGACTGTTTCTTCGAGGGGGGGGGGGACTCTCCATATTGGCATGGCCATGAGAGGGGGGTACGAAGTGCGAAGGTGTCCCAGGCCCCAAGGCCCTCAAGGGGGGGAGGGAAGAGAAACAGACGGTCGGAAACAAAGGCTAATTTCAATATGATCTTCAGTTTAGCTCAGGCGCCAGGAAAGCCCCCCTCGCTTGCGCAGGGTGGCTTGAACCTTGCAAGGACAGGACATTGACAGGGACATGGACATGAACAGGGGACAGGGACAGGGCCGGGCCAAGGTGAAATGCATGGGGACCAAGTCTGGCAGTGAGAGTGTGTAGAGTGGGAGTGTGTGTGTGTGTCCCGTTGCGCCTCTCTCCTGCTCGGATTCTTCTGCGTACCGTAGTATATTCTTCCTCTGGGCTGGTGCTTGCTTTCCCAAAACAAATGATCCCCCGGGCCCCGACCACGATGTCTCGCCCTTCCCCTGTCGGCTGCAAGGTCGCCTGTGCCTCTCTCTGGCTCTCGCCGCCCTGGTCAAAAGGGGTCCGTGATCGACCTGGGGGTGAGGGTGGGAGATGGGAGGAAAAGAGTTTGGGAAGGGGAATGGGATGCACACGGAACCGGCAGCAGAATGCCAGGAAGGACCGGGTTAAGGGGCTGGGGACTCCCTTCTTTTGCGGGCCAAGGCATGAAGAAAGCCTCGAGTTCCGAGAGCTTCTCAGGCACAGTTGTGCAACAGAATTGACACCATCGGACGAAGCGGTGACTCGTCCGTTGTTGCTGGCTGCCGAGAGGCATGGGAGAGGAAATGACAGGCCCCGTCACGTCTTGTCCCGCCGACTGTCGTCCCAAGTCTTCCGCCCGTGACAGCTCCGGTTGCTCTGACGTTTGGGCGAAATGCTTTGTTGTGCTTACGTATGTATGGGCGTGGCCCGCCGACTGCAGGTCAAACCTGTCGGCGAAATCGCAGCCATGTTGTATGCCTCATGCGTGTGCGCCGGTTCGGTGCGGTACGGTACGGTACGGTACGGATACGCGGCTGACTGACGATCGATGCGTGGGGTTGGTTTCTGTTGTTGTTATCTACCTTACCGTGTGGACGGAGTATTATTTGTGTTTAGGGCTTGTTCTTGATGCTTCCATGTACGATGTATCTGTCATCTGTGTGTTTACAGTAGTACGCAGCAGCTGCCGTCTGCGACCCTGCTGATGCCATTTGCATTCCGTTGCATTGGCATTTCTGCACATCGCCATGTGCGTTTTGTTTGTGTGTCGTGACAGAAGAGCCTCCCTGAGACTCGACGACATCTTGGCACTTGGAGAAACGAGTCGCCTACGTAGCACCGCCCCCGTAAGCGAGAGTGAGAAGGAGGCTACGCTAGGCTTGCAAGCCTCGGGGAACGGAGAAACGGGGGGGGGGGCAGAACGTTGAGACAGAGTGCAGGCTTTCAGACTTCGCTTGAGGGCATGGCTGACGACGGCGCCGTCTAGCGCCTCCGTGTCAACCTTCGCGAGGTCCTCGGCCGCGCCTAGCACGTGAAGAAGCAGAGTCACGCTGAGAGACACGTTTTTCCCCTCTGAGACTCTGCGAGTAGTGGAGACCATTTCAGACTTCAGTAAACAGTTACGCAGTACTGCGAGTAACACACGGCAGAGCCTGTGACGAGGCTTGGTGAGGCTTGCGTGGCTTGCGTGGCTTGAAAGGAAGGTCTTGCTTTTGCATTCTACTGCGTAGGTGTGCTGCGTATGCAGTAATAAGCATGTAGGCATGTCCCAGGACGGAGGCCGGTCCAGAGGCGCGATGGCTTTCTCTTGCTAGCCGCGTGCTAGCACCGAACAAGTCGCTTGTTCCGCCGCAAAGCACGCTAGACTCACACCAGAACCGCCATGGAATCCTCTAGTGCTTTGCCAACGCCTTGCTTGCGTCTGGCACTTGCACGTAGCTGGGCTGCTGGCCGACATTGATCATAACCGTAGCGTCCGTCCGTCCGTCCGTCCGTCCGCGCGCTCGCTCACTGCTCGAGCTTGGCCTGCTGCGCAACGCAACTCCGGCATAGCAAAGCCTATGTCCGTGTCATCAAAGTGCTCTCTACTGCATACTGCGAGTACCTGGTAACGTGGACAGACGGTAGGAGGACACCCCCAACCTCCCATCTCTCCCATCGGTGTAACAATCTCGTTCTCTCGCCAATCGGCAGCAGCTGGTAGTCCCCGCTATGGGGAAAGCAGAGAGAGAGAGAGAGAGAGAGAGAGAGAGAGTCGTGAATGTGAACTGAACACCAACAGCATCATCGTTATTAGTGTCCGCGTCGTTGGTTCGACCCTTGAGCTTGGGGAGGGGCTACGTAATCTGCTGATTCTCCGTCCGTGGCGGAGCGTTCGCCGATTCCTCGCACGCTAGAGCTAGAGACAGACGAGACCCCCATTTACTCGAGTAGGGCGGGAAATGGAGGCCCCAAACCATAAACTCTCGCAATAGATGAAGAGGAGCCCGGTTCATGAATGATGAACCTGCAGCCCGCTGCAGATCGCCGTGAGGCCGGCCAACCCACGTCTATTTGACTTTTGGGCCATGCCTGATGAGCAAAACTGTCAACGACTCAGCAACCCGCATGAAGTTTATGGAACCTTGTTCACCGTTTTGTTTCGACGGGGACGATACGGCCTATTGGGAAGTAATTCTGCCCCAAGCCCAAATATGCTCCTCCCCAAAAGTCCCCATTCCTCGGCCTCGTCGGTCAAGAAAGATCCCCACGGCGAACTGACGATCTTTCTCTTGACTCTTGACTCTCGTTTCTGCGGTGAACAGGCAAAGAGAGGGTCCATCTAGAAACGGCCGAAGCCAGACCGCCAAGTCCCGTGATCGGGCTTTGAACTGAACCACATCGTCGGTCGGGCTTTGAACCTGCTAGGCTAGCGCGAACCCGCAGCCCGCTGTCGATGGCGTCTTTTGGGGGCATAGAGCAGATAGCAGTAGATCTCTCTGGCTTGTTGACAAGGGGTCCAGTGACGCCGACACACACACACACACACACACACACACATACACACATACACATACACAACAGGCTGGCCAGCCTCTGTATCTCTCGCGCCAACCTGCCTTTAGCTTAGAGTCCTCCAAACGAAACGGCGTCCATCCAGATCGGGCCCAGCGTGTGGCACACCCGCCAGGCCTATTCGTTCGTATCGACGTATCCCTTTCTTAGCTGTTCCCCCCGCGCAGCTAGCTAGCAGCCATCAATAGCAGCAGCAGCAGCAGCAGCAGCAGCATGCACGCTGCGGCGCACTGCTGCGTGTCGACCCTGCAGTATGGGGTGCCCTAAGACGCGAAGGCGGTCGTACCTCGGAGTGATTGACCGCACGTTGTTCTGCCGCCCAGCGCGGTGCGACCAGACCGATGGCTGGGTCCCGCCAGGCCGTGTCGATCTCGAAGAATATCCCACGCACCCGGGGCGGGAGAGTTGGGAGCCCACACCATGACGCTGATGATGATGTCGTCGAAGGGCCCGGCACTGGACGGGAACGGGTCCCCCAGTCAGTCATCAGTCATCAGTTGCAAAACAAATCCGGAAGATTCCAGGACAATGCCGTGTTATCGTGGGTACGGTACCGCATGCTTCCTTCGTAGCAGGATTGTGATTTTCGAGACTCCATCGGCTAGTCCGCCATTGACGACGACGACGACGACGACGACGACGACGACGACGACGACGACGACGACGACGATGATGGGTCACAGCGCCTCCTTATCCCGCGCCCCAAAACATTGAGAGACATGGATACATCACAGGCCCCCCCCCCAGACGCAGGCATACGTGTCTTCTCTCGCCCGTCAGAATGTTTTGGACAGCGACCCCGCGAACACTTGGCTCTTGCGGAGAGAATGCCATCCGAGATCCCCTTTTCGCCTCCCCCTGCCAAATGGTAAGGTAAACGGGAGCAAAAGTTAACTCTAAAATCGAACCGTGGCAACAAAACGGGCCTTGTCTTGCAACTCGTTGTGTGCCATGTGCGCCGCTTGGCGCATGCATGATCGTCCTGAAGCACAAGCGGTGTCACGGAAGAGCAACCGACCGATGTGCGTTTGGTGCGGATTGTGCTTCAGGTGAATTAATGCCGGCTGCGCATCCGATTTTCTCGACCACCCCCCCTCTTACGCCGTTCAACTGCCAGCCTGCAGATCATCCATCATTGACCCGCCCATTTCATCCGGTTGATGGGCGGATGGGCAGCAGGGCTGGCCAGTGAGAGCCTGGCAGTATGAAGTATGAGCCTGGCACAGCTTACAAGTGCTAGTATAAACCGATGGCTGGGTTGAGAATGACTACATACTTGTTGGTAAGAATGAAGAATGGGGAATGGGGAATGGGGAATGAGGGCGCGAGTGCCACATAAGACAACAGGCCCGGGCTCAACGTTTGCGTCGTCATGTCTTTTACCTTTTTTCGTATCCATGTCTCTTGCTCTTGGTCTGAGTCTTGAGCTTATGTAAAGTTTGACTGATGATCAACAGGCAGAAATTCCAGCCCAGCACCACGCTCCACCACACCACATGGCAAACATGCCGGTGGCTCATGGCTCTCACGAGCCCCAAAGACACTAACTACTACGTCCACCACGTCCACTACATACTTCTGGGTAGGTAGTATACGTCCACTACACAACTGCCGACCGCCTGGACTCGGCGCGCTATCGTACTAAGTTTCGTCGCACGTCGTAACCCGCCGGCAGCCTCGTTTCTGGTAACAGCCACTCGGCACTTTTAAGAAATCGCCCAAACCGCAGCAGCAGAGTGCGAGAGGAGTCCCTTCGGAAGAGGCCGTCCCAAGAAGCATTGAGCGACACGAGAGAGCGGGAGCCATCTCTGGCACTACCTCGGTGTACTACCGAAGTCCCCGTCGAGGCCGCCGTCTGAACGCATCGCGAGATCATCCCCCCCCCCCCCCATGCCGATGCCATGCCCTGCCATCTGATGAAATGAAGCGATGATGTCGCCCATTCGAATCCCGCCGCCAGCAGCGCGCGTCCCGACCAATGGCTGCTCATCCCATCAGCTTGCTTTTGGGAGCCGTCCAGTGAGCATGCTCCACCGCCGCCGCCATGTCTCGCTGCCGTATTTCTGTGTGTGTATGTGTGTTCTTCTCTGTTGGTCGGGAAATGGATTCCAGACGTCGAGATGACGAAACGGCGAGAGAATGAGCCTTCCCCCGTCCGGGGAAATGAGGCTCAAACATGGAGCGAGACATGTCCAAGGAAACGAGAAATGTGTCTTCAATAGCAACGAGCCTAGCTCATCCTTCCGCCGTCGCCTCGCTCTCGCTTCCACTCCCAGTCTTTTTCACCCCCCCCCCCCCCCCCCCCCCACATTCTTCCGTTCTTCCACTGGTCTCGCAGTAGTTCAGTTAGTGCCTTCTTTTGCAGTCTTCATTCAACGCTCTCTCAACGCCAACGCCAACGCAGCTCACCCCTTGGCTGTGCCCCTAGAACGTCTGTGGAACGGGACCCTTGCCCGTTCTCCCCCCCTCCCTCTCCCTCGGCTGCGTCGAGATTTCAGAAGGTGGGGCCGACGAAAGGAAGGGGGGGAGGAAGCACAGGCCGTTCGGCCGCTCGGAATCGCTTTATTAACAATTCGGAGCCAGCTCCTGCAGTTCTGCCCGCGCTCCGCTGTGGCATTGCGGCCGGCCGCCCCGGTCTGCTGAGATTTAGATTTGCTAATTCAACTTTCTACTCTATCGCGAGCGCCCTAACGGCAAGGCTCAGCAAGGCTGGAGGGGCGCGGACTGACGCGGACAATCTCGATTAGATCTCTCCTCGGCCCCGGAGAGGAGCGGACTGAATACGACTAACCGAGAGTTTCGGCTAGAGGTTGTGGCTGCGGACGTCTACGTTCCTAGCTTCCCCCCGGGCTGGCGAGGTCATCATCGTCTTGTAGGAGAGGAGCAACGCCTCGGTTCCCCGAATGATAAACGGAAAATGCCATGCGCAAACTTCTGACTAAGGACCCCCCCCCCCGTGGGCCTAGCGTAGAGATTCCTGCATTCTTCTGCGGTCCGTCGAACGACTGCTGGGTTGGTTTGATTCAACAAGAACCGACATGAACATGCACGGCTTTTAGCCTTCCAAGGTTCCCTTTCGGTGACATGCTCCCACCACCAACAGCTACAGCTACAGCTACAGCTACAGAACACACGTTGCCTCCCTTCTCCGAGCCCCCGGCCGCCAATCCCATTGGACGCCTCTCACCAATCCTCCCGAAAGTTCCCTACGCCCACGGCCATCTAGGAAGGTGTGTGCGTGAGTGTGTGTGCGGGCAGGCAAGTATGGGAAAAGAAGAAGAAGAAGAAGCTGAGGCCCACGGGACAATCCTGTGATCTCCAGCCTCCGCGACGATCAGCCGGGACTTGGCCCCCTCCCCAGCGCCGCTCCTGACTGGACGACCCACCACGCGAAGAGCTGCAACCTCTTCTGAAAGCGTGCTAGACATCGTCGAGAACCGTGGTTTGAATGGGCCGGTTCGAACCTGGAACCCGTTCTTTATCCATTGCGCTAGACAAGAGGGCCCCTTGTTGCTTCGTGGATCAAATCACTCAATTCGTTTACTCTCTCCATTTCTCTTCCTTGCTGGTGTCTGGTGTTTCTATCAAACACGTAAACCCAGCCGCTAACACGCACTAATTCACTCGCCCGCTATCTGGCCGAGGGTCTCGTTCTCTTCCTGCTTCTGGCTCGCTGCATCTACCCATGACCTATTCTCCCCCACAGCCGTCTTTGCCGGATTCGTCGCGTATCCCTCGTCGTTGCATTCTCTTGGCTTTCCCGGTTCCCAAAAGCCCGTCCGACGTCGAGAACTGCAAGGCCCCTGCAGTACACCATCCCCCCTCCCCCGAATCGATCGTCCATTCGGACGTCAAAAAAGGGCCGGGATGGTACTGCGGCTGCTGTCACTCGTTGCCCTTTTCTTATTCCTCCGCGGCCGGTTCCAAATCTCACTCGACGCCTCCGGGCGTCATCATGGCCTGACTCTCGCCGTTAGTCCTCTTCCCGTGCTTCCGCCCCCTTGGCTCTCCCACGGTCCCCAGCAGCAGCAGCCATCAGCCATCACAGCCACAGCAAAGCTCCCAAGGTTCTGATGAGCGCAACACACACACACACACACACACGGGCCAGAAGGGATAACTGACAATCACCCAACAGCAACAGGCAGCCCCTACTAGCCCGCCTGGGCCGGTGCTGGTGCGCTGGGGGCCTGGGGTTTGGGGGCCTGGACGGGCCTAATCCTCCAACGTCCCTTGGTGGAACAAACATTCCAGTCGACGACATGTTGTCTCTTCTTCCGACCGGATGCCTCTCTTTCCCTCCCCCCTCACTCCAGCCATGAAAAACGCCCATCAACGCTCATCAACGCCCATCATTTCTTTGAATGCACATGTCTTCCGCTTACGGGGGCGCTCATAACGGGCGTTTTGCGGGGGGGGGGGAACGCACGCACGCAGTTTACGCAGTTCAGAAGCCTGAATTCGCCCATTTCTATTAATAACGCCCAGGCGAACCTGTCAATGCGATGAGATTACCCAAAGTGGAATACGTCCGGGATGCGACGTCCAATTGTGTGTCTCTGATGTTTATTTTGCTTTTTCTGAACTGCCTTGTCTCTCCATATTGCAACGTCGACGACGATGGTTCAGAGGGCAGCAGCAGCAAAGTCCCAGACTCCCTTTTGGCGTCGCCATCTCAAACGTCCGTTGTTCACGGCCACCTGGAGCAACAGGATATGCCATATATTCGTGATCTATGATGGCTGCATCGGTCAATAGGTGGATGGGCGGACGGAAGGGCGGTGCCACCGAGTTGCTTTCTGCCAGCACGCGGTTCGAAAGGATCGAGACAGGCATGGGTTTGTCTGTCTGGTCCCCACGACCAGAACCAGACCAGAACCAGACCAGAACCAGCACATGCTTTCTGCATTTCTGAGAAATGCCGCTTCTTCTTGGGGAGGGACAAGAAAGCCAGAAAATGGCAGGCACGCGCGTCTGCAGGCCCGCGCTGCTGCAACCCTCACGTTGCGAGCCCGGTGCGCCCGTCGCCAATCTTTTTTGACGCTTATTGCCTGCGTGCCTATACCAGTGTGCAGGTAGAGAGGGAGGCAGGGCCACCAGCAGCAGCAGCAGCAGCAGCAGCAGCAGCCAAGGTGGTGAGCGAGCATGTATACCAGCCCAAGCCCATCGACAGGCAGACAGATGCACGATGGGGATGGTTGTCGGGAAGCCTGCGGTGCAACGCGAGACCACCGGACGGACCCCCGGCATATCGGCACGTTGGTCACCCTTCTCTGTCTGTCCGTCTCTCTCTATACGTACTCGGTAATAGACTCTCGCTCAACGCGCAATCCACCAGAGAGGATGGATGGATGGATGGATGGGGATGTGGGCAGCCGGCATCCGCAGGCTGCTACTGCAACCTACCTACCTGCTATACCTCCTGCTGTTGATCCTGCCCGCCGCATCGGCCGTTGGTAATGACGGCCCAAGGGGGGGGTCCTGCATGCGCTCTGCAATGGCAATGCTTCAAGAGCTTAGGGACTGTGTTACGGAGCACCTCGCCCACCAATTGCAACCTCGCCAAGAGGCCGTTTGCCTGCCAGACGGTTGCCCTTCCCAGCTTCACATCAGGGCCGAGAGAGGCACGTCGAGCTGCACATCAGCGGGTAAACGCCCGGTGGTTCGTTCGGACTTTGAGCGATGATGCTTTGCCGTGCCGTACGCGCCACATACACTGCCACTGCCGCCTTCAGCGCCGGCCGGCCTGGGAGAAGATCTTCAGGAGTTGCGAGACTGAAGTCCCCTTTTCTGCCTATCCATCATCAATCACCAGAGACACACAGACAGACAGACAGTCAAAACAGTCTCCACCAACAACAAATCCGCATAGCAAAACACCCCTTTGCTCATCTCGACGAGTCGGGCGACCTGCGGGGAAAATACGACAAATTGGAGAACTGCATGCGGAAAATGCTGGATGACTCGCAAGGCCACATGGCTCGAGAAAAGGATGTCCCTGCCAGCGGCCAACGAGGGCTAGACGGCCGTTTGGGAACTCTCGAGAAAGGGTATCCCCCTCACGTCATAGCCCTGTTAACAGGAACGCCCCAGGCCGGACTACTGCTGTTGAAATGAGCCCAGCCAGTCAGTCTCTGCGCGAAAGCGAGGACTGCGAGAGAGAGAGAGAGAGAGAGAGAGAGCTGCTGCGCCCGCGCCGCTCCCGGCTCCCTGCTCCTTGCTTTGTATCCCTATATCCGCCTGTGCTAAAGGTGCTAGCTAGCCCCGACGTTCCGGTTTGCTTTTTTTTTGACACACGTACGCAACGCTGCGCCAGCCAACGACCGCCAGAGGAAGGGGCTCCCCGGCTCGATGAACGGACGTCGGATGCTTTTTCGTGTTGGTCTTATTTTTTCTTTCGATATTGCAACTCTGTTCATGCCAGGACGGCCCGCCGCTCATGGGGGTGATGCGAGGCGGCGGCTGATGGCGTTGCAAGTGCAACCTGCCACCGGCGAAGCGCGCGGTCAGGACGAACCCCTTCCATGGGGCCATTATCCGAGCCCTCTGTAAGACGGAAACCTGCATGCTCGCTCCTAAAGAGATAGAGGCAGAGGAGCACTGACTTGTCCACGCAATGCTGGGAGACAGGCTAGTAGGGAACATGCGCGGCGAGGCACACAGTTCCAGTCCAGCCCCGTACCGAGCTGTCGGGCGAGTTCCGGTCCCGGATATTGTCCAACTGCATTTCGCTCGCAAAAACCGGCTCCGAGTGAGAAAAGGCAAGGCCACGGCATTCTCCTTCGAGACGGGAGCAGCAGAGGCTCATGCAGGTTGGGACCCCCCTTAAGCTGCACTATCCCCAAATCGACAACTGCATCGTGGTGCCCATGGATCCCGCCCTCCCTGCCTCCTTTTGTTCCCCTCAAGAGAATCGCACCCCCTGACCGAGGTACTCTGTGGGTTTTTTTTTTTTTTTTTTTTTTTTTTTTTCCATGTCGACGTGTGTGTGTGTGTGTGCTTGACGTTACACGGGATGGAGTTCCAGGTCCCCACCGATCACCAGTCCTTGATAATTACCTTGACGTCGTTCGCTGCGGGCGAGGCTCCGCGAGTACCGAGCACCTGGGGACAGGGAAGAAGTTTGGAGGAAAATTGGGTAAAAACCCGGATTCGCCTATGAGGAGGTTTGACGAGATGGACGAGATGGGAAGCTGGAGGAGCAGCAGGCAATGAAACTCAGGAAGAAACGGGAAAACCTTCGATTGCCTACAAACTCTCAGTGTCTCTCTCCCGGTGGATACACATCATCAACAGAAAGAGAGAGGGCATGCCCACAGTTTCCTCGCCGCTGGGATTCGACAATAGGGGTGATCCCAGCAGAGACACGTTCTCCGCGACCGTTTGTGGGCTGCAGAGTTGCGTCGGCGCCGATACGTACCACACACGCAGCAGCCCACTCACTCCAATACGATCACGACCGAAGAAGCCAAGAAGGTGGGAAAGAGGAGACGCCCAGCGGGCAGGCAAGAAAGTGACAAGTCCATGACACAAATGGGAGAGCTCCGAGTCGAGCTTAACCTCGATCCGGCGAACGCTGACTGGGCCCTTTTCCCACCTTCTCCTCCTCTCCCCCATTCCGCCCCCTGGAAAGAGAATTAGGACCAGCGAGGCTGTGCTTGCATACGTATCGAAAATCGTGGGCCGGGGGTGGGCGAGCTGGGTGGGCCGCGATTCGGAGGATCATTTCCAGGGATCTTGCAAATCGCAGCGTCTGTCCCGATTCCCCGAAGGCGCAACCCCGAAGGTAAATCCGGCGCGATGGAGGGCGAGATGAGCATATTCCATCAGGGTGGGCATCGGCCGGTCATATCATATGGCCCATACCAAGTATGTATGGTATGTACAACTAACTACGTGGCGGAGGAGAGAGGAAACCCTCCGACGAAGAGGAGCAACATGAACTAAAAGAGCTACTAAAGAACGCTGGTGCCGTGTCATGGTCCAGCAAGCAAGGATGGAGGGTGATCCAGCAGTCTGGTGTTCTGCCCGTCCACTGCACATGCTGTCATGCCGAGTCCACTTCGGCGGAGGGCCCGTGGGACGGTCTGTCTTTCTGGAAAGTCACCTTTTTCCCTATGTGAGAACATCCCAAGTGACGATCAGCATCCTTCGAGCCCTTTCATCCAACTTCATTCCAGCAGATAGATGAAAGCCCATCGCCCCGGGAGGGAGGGGGTCCAACAACAGCCAGCCTAGCAGGGCCATGCGTCCTGACATCAACCCTGTCCGTCCTCTTCACGTCCGGGCCTCTCGCTCGATCTCGGCCGGCCTCGCATGGCGACCCCGTCCGGACCCTATTGCTCATCGAGGGAAAACGCGTCTCTCCCAATTCGCCATACGCAAACCACAGCGGGACACACACGCCCTTCACGATCGTCCGTATCCCCCCCCCGTCTCGTCAGTCAAGCATCCACTCAGCGACGCCCAGCGGGGCTTTGGCTGAAGTGCTGGACCGGTCAGCGCCCCTTGGCACAGGTAATATGGCACGATTCCACCGTCCAAAGGAGCCACACAGCGAAGGCGTCCGCTCCGCAGGGACCCCTCCCCTTTAGACTACACTATTTGGCCCCCCATCTCGCTGAAGATCCCTGATTCCACTCACGTCCAGGCCTGCCTGCGCGCTACTGCTAACGGGGGGTGGAAGAAGGCGGGAGGGGGCGGCGAGAGAGGAGGGTGAGCGGTATCCCGTACGGAAACCGCATATGCGCTCCGTAGGTGCCGTACCAGAGATCACTGGATGATCACCAGCGCATAGCCATGGGTGCGCGTATGTACGTGTGTAGTGTAAGGTAGGAAGGATAGGTGTGTGTATGTGTGTGTGTGTGTGTGTGGGAAGGAAGATTAGCACGTCAACGACCGACCTATCGCCCCCTCCTCCTTCCTCCTCATGCAAACAAGCGCTCATTACGCATCCCGCGCGGCCTTGGCTCCTGGCTCGTCAACTCCTATATCGCTCTCACGCACACACGCTCTCTCTCTCTCTCTCTCTCTCTCTCTCTCTCTCTGTTCGGCCCATTAACCTCTTCCAGCAAGGAGTCTCACTGCCGGCCGCGGTATTCGCAGGAATCAATGGGCTCTTCGTCCACTTTTTCGTTACTCTGCCTGCCCAGTTGCTTCTTGCCCAGCCGCTTCCAACAAGTTGCTTGACCAAGAAGGGGCGTCGTTCTATGCCTGCGGCGTAGCTGTAGGCGAGAGAGGGAAATGGCAAATCTCCAGTGCCCGGTTGCCAAGGTAGTGAGTGGCTGCTGCATTTAGAGAATAGTGAGCTCTCTCGAGATCGCTTCCACGCTATCACTTTCGCCCTCGACCAAATTCCCGCGCCCGCAGACGCCACAATTACGTCCTAAGGCTTCCAAACCTCGAGTCTAGAAGCCTTAGGGCCGTGGCAACGTTCGCAGAGCTGGCAGAGACAGGGGAGGCGGACGCAAGGCGTGTGTGAGTGGCATTTCAGACGTTCCAATAGTCAGCAGCCACACGGCAACAAGCCGAAGACGCCAGCAGAAACAACCGACGTCCCTCCGTCCTAACGGCTTGACGTCGAGAACGAAGAGGTTCCAGACCAAGCCCCCGCCCCCCGTGACAACAACACCAACACTTGCTCGGTGTGCTGTGTGCTGTGTGCTGTGTGTGTGCTGCCTCATCTCAAATTCAGCCTTCTGAGCGAGAACAAACACCGCCGCGTCGGAAAGTGCACGGCGACCCGAGATTAAACTGTTCCCCGTGCTGAGGCGTAGTGGCACGATCCAGAGTCCCAAACATTGAATTCCCCTATGCACGTCCCGCGGCTGGTGGTGATCACCCTTTCCTTGTCCATGACAAGCAACCGCAACCACCACCACCAAGACGAACCACGCATACCACCGTCCGTTAACTGGCCAGTGGCGTTTTAGCCTCCTTTCCTTACCTGCCTGACAACCCATGCCCTATTCGTATGTAGACATGCGCCGCAGAGACACCTAGCAAACCGGTCAATGGGATCGACCCGGAAAGGGGGTCACACGGCGCCCCGAGCTCTCTCTCTCTCTCTCGCTTCCAAGCTCCAAAGCCAGGCGGCTACGCGGCTGCCGGCCTCCCCTGCGCCGTGCATCGCAGCTGCTCCCCCCATCCTCCTTGCCGAACCTCCCTTCTTCTCGACTGCTTAGACGACGGCTCCTAGCTTTTCTCGGTCTCGGTGTGAGAATATTGGACAGCTCTTTCGGGGGTTTAGGTGGGTTCGGTCTCAGTCGAACCCAACCGGTCAGCCATGTAATGTCTTCGTCAGCAAAAAGCACAACACGGCAGGCAAGCATACATGTATCGTGAGCAAAGCCCGACATCAAAGACACCGGCTTTTTCAAGCCTCAGCCCGCATTCTCGAAGCATAACCCGGAATGATACCCTGAAAATAGCGTGAGATAAAAGAAAAGACGACCACGCGGGACAGACAGGAGGAAGGGTAGGAATGATCGTAATGCCGCGGTACCGTGGTCCCCGTAATATCGACTGCTCGTTTCGACACTGTTGATAGGTGCTAGCTGCTGCTGCCGTGCCTTGCCAATGCCAATGCCATGCCGCCCCCTGGTCCTGCAGCAACCTATGAGATCCATTGGGGGGACTGAGGGCCCTTGTCAATCGAACCCGCAGCACCGTCGAACCCGAGAAACGAAACGTTTGGCGATCCCGCAACGCGGACGTCACTTCTGTTCTCGGTAGGGCCATCCGGGGAAAAAGAAACGACCGGCAATGAGAAATGTCTCGACTAGAGCAAGAACCGGGTTTCGCGGGCTTTGAAAGAAGGGGGGGCACTTCCTCTTCCTGTCGAACTGTTCTCTTTTTTTTCAATCCCCGGAGTTGCCAAGTACGACATGCATGGGGGGAGTTCCGCAAGGTGAATCGATTCACACACACACGCGCGAGGAGGACAGTTGAAGCCGTATTCGTAGCGTGTTCTAGCTTCGCCGTTGCGGCCGCCGTCGAAGGCCGCACTAGAAGGTCGCTCGTCACGGCTCGTTCGCGTGGCTTGAGACGTTGCGTTTGGAACCTGCCCGCCCGCTCTTCTTCCTCCCCCCTTCGCTTGAACCCTTACACCACGTAGTATGTGAGCCTTTACGTCGACCAACAAGCCGGAAGTCACTGTCGATGACGGGTTGGTCGAGGAACAACGCCTCTGTCCCCGAGAACGTCAAAGCCACGCGGAATGTGGAAGTTCCCCTTGCTCATCGACAAAACTCAATAAGACAATCTCGCTGCTGTGCGGGTGAGATATGCACAAACACACATACACGCGAGACACACACGCAGCACCAGCCGCGCGCCTTCGTCTGCTTCTTCGTCTTCTTCGTCCTTCCTCCACACACACCACCCAAGCAAAAACTTAATCTCCAGAGTCCGAGAATCGAACAAAGATGGGCTGCAATCTAGATCGCGATCAGGATGTGATAAATCTCTCTCTCCTGCGGATACCACTCTCTTTGCCTTCTTCCCCCGGCCGGCCAGCCAGCCAGCCCTGTTGTGACTTGTGATAGGGGCAGATTGAACCACTCCCCCCCTTCCTTTCCCTCTCCCTTTCTTTCCCCTTGTCTGGCCTCGAACTCTCAGGGTAAACTAACATGACCCTTCTCAGAGAAACACTAGTCCGACTTGGACAACCACCTCGTTAGCCCCATCAATGTCTCGAACACGAAGACGACCACGCGAGGAGGAGGCTGACGTTTGAATCACGGAGAGAGAAAGAGAGAGAGAGAGAGAGAGAGAGAGAGAGAGAGAGAGAGAGAGAGAGAGAGAGAGAGAGAGAGAGTTGCAGAACCGAGTCACGAGGACAAACTCGTGGCCGCTGCCGCCCCCTTTCACCCTACCTCCGCCAGCATGGCAAGGGCATTTCTTTTTCTCGGGGCTTTTCACGAAAAGAGGTTCGGGCGGGCGCGGTACCTGCTCGCCAGACGCTTTCATCAGGGACCCTACCTCCCACCTACCCCGTGTCCACTTCGATGCTTTTGTGTGATTCCTCTCCGCGTATGCAAGAAACTAACTCAGAACTAGTTTCTACTGCGCAGGCCAGGGGACCCGGAAAGAGGCGCGAGCGAGCAAGTAAGTGAGAGAGTGAGGGGGGTGGGGTGGGCGCGGCTGCAGAGAAAGCGGCAAGCGAGAGTCACGAAAAAGAAAGCATTTTCAAGAGCAACCAACCCAGTTCCCGAAGCCGCATACGGGGTAGTGTATGGCCCCTCCCAACATCATGAGCTGATCAACGAACCATCCTGTGCCCGCATCCCAGGTCACCGGCTGGGAAGGCAGTCCCCGATATACGGGAATATCATGTCATCCAAACTCTGTTCCCCGGCGATGAGGACCGGAACTTGGAAAACGCGCATATACTGCGTATGCCCCCCTCCCCTCAAGATGAAGAAAGCATGCTTACCATCCAGAAAGGCAAAAACCTGGCCACAATCTTTTCCCCGTCACACCGGTTCCCCGCCAGCAGCAGCAGCAGCATAGCTGTCAGTTCCGCGGGAAAGGAAAGAAAGAGCTGGTCGGTCGGTCGGTCGGTCTTTGCTGGTGTCACCCGTTCCCGTCCGAGATGTCGTCAAAACTTGTCGAAACGGCACGGAGGCTACTGCAGACGAAGGAACACCCGGGCTAGCCCACCAAGCAAGGCAAGGCATGGCAAATCATGTTGTACACTACATGCGCAGTAGCACGTCCGTCGGTCTGTCTCAGCGCCATGATGACCGCGCAGCGGCGATCACCAGATTCGCCTCCTCACATGTCACGCACACATCCTTTCTTGCTAGCTTCTATCGTCCTTGCAAAGACTGCGGACGGCGGACAGCGGGCTGCTGTCTTTCACTCATGCGGATGACGGACCGGTCGTGGGCTCTGAGGCATGCATACAGGGACCTGGGCGGGGGCACGGGGGGACTTCGCCATCCCGCAAAAGCCAAGCCCTTCCCTCATCGAGGCTAAATGATATCATGATAGACACGTCAGGGACGCATCTATTGAATCACATTGAGTCATATTAAACTTCTCGAGGCTATATCAGCCAGGACTCAGACGGCAGGCAACACGGCTATCAATTTCACGTTGCTGTTGCTGTTGCTGTCAAAACGCTTACCCACGACTGGTCCTCGAAAAAAGCAAACATGCCTCCCTCCTCAATATCCGGAGAACCGTGTGTTTGTTTTCTTCCTTCTGCTCCTCCTCTTTAGGACTTCGTCGCCGTTTGGAGTGTCTCGGAGAGAAAGAGGGAAAGAGAGAAAGAGGCAGCGCGGGCGTGATTCCTCACTCGGTCTCGGAGACGGAGCACGATGATTGGTGTTGGGTACGAATTACCCAGAATCACAAAAAGGAGACAACATGGCGCAGCTTCTCTCTACTTACTACGTACGGCCTTTATCTCGAGGGGAGGGCCCCCCCGATCTCGGAATGTGTGAGTTTGGTTGCTTTTCGTGAGCCGTTTCGTTTTCCTTTGTCTTTGTCTCCTTCGGCAACCAAGGCAAACCCCGAACTGTCTCGAAACGCTCTCCTGTCGTTGGCGAGGCTGCCGATATTACGCCTCGGGAGACACGTGTTGGTTGTCCGGGTTATTAAATCGATCAGCCTAGCCGGGGAGCTGCTGCCGCTGGCGACTATTGGCGTGTGTGCAATATAAACTTGCATGCCAATGTCCAATACTCGGGAGATCGGGACATGCAGGAGATCGCAGCGTCACCACACTGCCACGCATGCAAACGACGACTGTGGCACAGGACGGGGCATGCGTATGCTCATGCGTATGCTCATGCTCATGCTCATGCTGTGAAAGTAGGATATCTGTTTCGTCCGTAATAAAACTACACCTGCAACCCCCCATGCAACTTGTACAAAAGTAGCCAACAATCGCAATCTACCCAAACGCCGTGAAAAACGTCTGAAAAGTAAATGACACCCAGCCGAGTCCGGCAACACCATCCCGTCCCTTTCCAACACCTCCGAAATTCATCTTCACAAGTGTGTGTGTCAAGAGTCCCGTCTGGTCATCACCAGGACTCAAGACTTGTGTATAAACACCCACAATTATCTCCATCGGAGCGTCTCCTCCAATTTTTCGGTGCCGTCGGAACAAAGGAGAGTGATAATGACAATGAATGACCCAGGTGAATGCTATGGTATCTTCCGCCCAACGCTCTGTTATGCCAATAGAAAAGAAATCTTAGACTCTGGCCATAGGCTTGCGTCGCACAAGGAAAGGACTGGGCATCTCGTCCCGCTCAGGATCCCAAACTGCGGCAGGCTGCTCGCCACCGCTGGATCGACGGTCCGCGATGCGGTCCTTGAAAGCCCTCTTAGGGCTAATGTTTTCGCCGCCAGACAAGACAGCAGAGAGAGGTCGGCCGCCGGCGCGGGCCTGCTGGAGCTCGACCAGCGTTCGGCCCTTGATGTTGTTCTTCGCAGCAACCTTGCCAAGGGGCTCCTGGTCCTTCTTGGTCGAGTTCTTGCGAGAAAGGCTGCCGGGGGACTCGCTGCCGTTCGCGTTCGCCGCCGACAGGTTCGCCGCCGAGGGAATCTTACTCAGACGACGGTTGGGTGAGGGGCAACGCTCGCGCAGACCACGGCTCAGGTCGGGGTTCGACGCCATACTCGGGATGGCAGGAAGCGTCTTGTTCTGGTTCAACGCGTTCGAAGAAGTCTGGGGCTTGACCCGCGAGACGGGAACAGACTTTTGAGAGGTAAGAACCGGGCGGTTCTTAGATGTGAAGGGGTTCTGTCTCGACTTGATGTTGCGAGTAGGCGAGGGAACGATGTCCTCGTCATCGGAATCGATACTGATGATATCGCGAGGCAGATCCCACGAAAGGTCGGAAGTGGCGTTCGCGGAAAACAGGTTGCCGCTGTTGGCGTTCGGCACCTTCGTGGCGGCGTTGCGCCGAGGAGAGAGTGACAGCGAAGCAATGGCGATTGGAGAAGGAGACGCCATCTCGATATCCATGGGAGTGCCCATACCGCCGACGAACATGGTCTGCGCCCGGCCAAAGGGCGTGCGGGTAACCTTCTTCAGCTCGTTGCTCGCAACAGGGCTGTCGGCAGAAATATCGGTGAGGTCGGTCGAGGATGCGAATTCCTCGTCTCCGCTGCCGTTGTAGTCGGACTTCGTCTGCGAGTTGGACAGGTCCTGGGACTGGGCCGCCTCAACAGTCCTCTTCTGAAGCTCCGCCTCGACGCGGGCCTGGACTTCGCTCTCGAAGCGCTTGCGGAGAGCCTCGATCTCTTGGTTGATTTGTCTGTCGATCTCAAGACGCGCCTTGACCTCCCATTCCCTGCGCAATGAGCTGTCGACTTCCTGCTTAACTGAAGCCTTGTCAGCCTCAAAGGCGGCAATCTTCTCCTCGAGCTCCTTCTCTCGTCGCGCAAAGGAGTATTCCTTGGCCTTGATGATCTTGTTGAGTTCAACAACCTCCCTCTCCTTCCTCATTAACCGGACGACGGGGAGGTTGAGGAGCTGTGCAGTGTCGGGACGGTGGTCGGGGTTGACTCTCAGGCAGTCCTTGATGGTGCCCATGAGCTCACTCGAATAGCAGCTCGGCAGAGGCGAGACCTTGCCCTCCTTGATCTTCTGGACCAGCTGGAAGTGCGACTTGGCGTTGAATGGGGGCTCTCGTGCACAGAGCTCGTAGATGATGCAACCCAGAGACCAGATGTCGGACTTCAGGGTGTACTTCTCGGCGGCGCAGATCTCGGGCGACATGTAGAACGGCGTGCCGACGTAGGTAGAGGCGAAGTCATGCGACTGGATCATCTTGGACAGGCCAAAGTCGCCCAGCTTGACAGAGTTGTCCTCTCCCAAGAACACTAAAGGTGGTCAGTAAGGGCATTGGGAGAGTGGGCTGACAGACATACCATTCTCCGGCTTGAGGTCGCGGTGGAGGATGGTCATGGTGCCTGGCGGCGTCTTGGGCTTGGGCGCGGTGCTGAAGAGACCCAGCACATTGGTGCCAACCTCAGGCGGGTCGATGCCATAGTGGCATCGGTAGAGCGCAGTAACCAGCTGCGAAAAAATGCTCCAGACGAATGACTCTTGTGCGCGCTGTCCCTTGACAGCCAAATCCCTGATTACACGGCCGAGATCGCCGTTGCCGCAGTACTCCATGTAGAGGTGGAGGTCTTGGGTCGACTTGAGGTGTTCGCGATGGTAGTAGCCGACGATGTTTTGGTGTCGGAGGGTTGAGAGGATCTGGAACTCGGCGTGGAGCTGCTCGCGCTCCTTCTGCGACATCTTGAGGTAGCTGATTTCCTTCCGGCACATCACAAGGCCGTCGACCTTTCTGCGAACCTTCCGGATGACTCCAAAGGAGCCATGGCCTGGGAACTGTCAGTCACAGGGGAGCTCTCGGGGGCTGCCAGAGGTCGTGAATTGGCGTGCATACCGATTTTCTCCAGCACCTCATACTTGTCCACCTCTGAACTCATGTTGGCCACAACGCGCAATAAACTTGATCAAAAGAAACCTTTCTTTGTATCCATAGAAGAAGAGAGGCAATTGGAGGTGGTGTTGCGAAACCTGCTGTGGTTAGTAAAAAGACGCTTGGTGGTGTTGACCGGGAAAGCTGCACTGGAGGTAGAGAGCTTCGTGAACGTGGTGCATGGGGACTAACAACCTAAGTTCGCTCGGTAAACAACCCCGGGCGGGTGCCATGGCAACCGCACTAGTGTGTCGGGGCACGGATAATCCTGAAGCCTATCGATAAGAATGGGGCAGGGAAGCAAGGAACCAACCGAGGGGTTCGATGGTGGGGCACTAAACTTCCTTCCCAGTGGTGATGGCAGAGGCATCACGTAAGGAAGCCCAATGGCCCGTGCAGAGACGACCTACCTCAATGGAGTTATTGGACTTCAATTCTTAATCCATGCCACAAGTCAAGAGAGGCAATTAATGATTCCGGTTCTTTTGGCATTTTTTTGTTGGATTTTTATGTGTTTCTGCTGAGCTCAGCTTTGCTATAGAGGAGCCTGAACTACGGCCAACTCGTCATCATGGTGCTTCGGAAAGATGAACTTGAAACGCAGCTCAAGAACGAGAATGAATTGATCAAGAGCGGCGTCCTGCGAGAGGAAAACCCCCTCGACCAGTCCACCGAGTTCGAGGCGTTCCTGCTAGCCTGCAGACGTGGTGACTTGAAAACTTGTCAGGAGCTGATCTCGGCCGGGGTAAACATCAATGGCAAGGACCGCTTTGACTACACGCCCTTGATCATTGTAAGCGTTGTACCGGCGATGACGGGGCTCGGATGTCACTGACGATAGGTGTCAAGGCCAGTCTGTGTGGGCACTTGGAGCTCGTGCAACTGCTTTTGGAGTCCGGTGAGTGCCACGCTGGAATGCACGGCCTTCGGTAACTGAACCAACATAGGTGCGCTGGCCGAGAGGAATACGTTCCAGGGCGAGCGGTGCATCTACAACGCGCTAAACGACAGAATACGCAACCTATTGCTGGAATACGACTACTCAAAGTCTACAGATCCGCTTCAGCCGTGGGCCGGACACATCACAAGCCTGCTGACAAAGACCGTACCCAAGACGGCGGACATCAGCTTGATCGCAGCGTCGCAATCCTTCGAGCTGCACAAGTTCGTCCTCGCGGCGCGGACGCCTTACTTTACGAAGAAGCTCGCCGAGGCACCTGAGACAACAACATGGAAACTACCTACGACGCTCCCGGTAGACTCCTTCCAGGTGGCGCTACGCTATCTGTACCTGGGCGAAGTGCCGAGGGACCTGGTTGACGCCCGGAGTACTGTGTCAGAGGAAGAGGTTCTCACTGGTATTGATAAGCTCAGTAAACAGCTTGAGATCGAACGACTCTGGGAGGCGATCCTGGCCGGCAACGACAGACGACTCACGCGCCAGCGGTATCAGGACGAGGTGCAGCGTGCCCAACGTCAGGTCGAACAGTTCTACCGCGAGAAGGTCCTGGGCCATCGAATGGAGGTCGAGACGAAGCGGGTGAATGAGATTAGATGGCGGCTCGACAACTCTATCTTCGCCGACTGCCTTCTCTGCGCTCACGAGCCGGAGCCGGAAGACGCCAAGGAGAACGACGACGCCAAGGATGAGACCGCGCGCCTCAACGGCATCCCCATCGGCCCGGCGACCGCCGGCGCGGAGCAGAAGAGGAGACCCAGGCGGTCGGTAGTGTTCCCCGTGCATAAGGCTATGCTCATTCGTAGCCCGTACTTCGAGACTATGTTCTCCAGCGAATTCCGAGAGGCGCAGGACTCTGAGTACCTGCACGTCGTCACGGTAGACTGCGTTCCCGAGGTTCTCGAGATCGTCCTCACCTTCCTCTACACTGAGAAGGTTGATTGCCCGCTCGAGCTCGCCCTAGACCTGCTGTATACGGCCGACATCCTCTTCCTCGATAAGCTCAAGACCAAGGCCGCGCAGGCCATCAGTACCCTCGGTAGCGGTAACAGCAACGCCCTTGTCGACCGCACCCACGGCCCCGCGGCGGCGGAGCACTACGGCACCGCGGACGCGCAGGACGAGATGGAGCCCATCAACATCTACGACGTCATTCACGCCGCCTGGGACCTGCGCGTGCAGCGCCTTGAGGAGTTCGCGGCGCGGTACCTGGCTAACCGTCTCGAGGACTACATCGACGAGCCCGAGTTCGCGGACCTGATCAAGGAGAGCGCCAGCAGGCTCAAGAACCGTGAGGAAACCGATACTATCGAGCTTCTCGACGATATCCGGTACTACCTCGGCGAGCGGTTCCGTCTGCGCTTTGAGGACGCCAATCTCGAGGACATGATGGACGAGCAGGGCGAGATCGATGCCGAGATGGCAGAGGCGATCGCGGCCGCGGCCCAGAGCGAGCAGCTCGCAGAGAACGGCGAGGCCATGAATGGACTTGAGAATACGGCCGCAGTCCCGCTTAAGAACGACGAGGGAGAAGAGGGCGTCAAGACGTTGGGCGGCGAGATGGCTGAAGACGAGTTCGCGTCAGACGCCATCAACTACCAGATTTTGCTCGGAAAGATTGACACGATGCTCGAGCGCTTGAAGTTGGATGCATAGACGGCAAAATAGAAACCCTAGAGAGGTAGCGATTCAAGCGTCATCCTCAGAAATTGATGACGACTGATTGACTGTATGCTTTTGACCTTCCAAGGTCCCTTGCAAGACTAGGTATATAGGCGAGCTTTGCTGTCCGGGAGGTAGTATCTACACCGGCTACATTAGGTAGTTACCTAATATAGTGAAATTGCACAATAACGGTAACAATAATAATGATGATGACAACAACAACGACGATAATGACGAGGACGACAATAATAATAATTCTAATAGAGCCTAAAAGGAAAATACCTCATGGATAGCTAAACTCATATAGGTGGCCTCTCGTCGCTCAGCATTCAGGATATATAGCGTATCAACAAGCCAGATACAACTCTCGCTGGCCAATCAAGGCCTTACTAAGCAACCTCCTTCGTAAACCATATAAGCCCCTAGCGACGCCAACGCCAAACGACCACATTCAAGGCAAAGCGTACTTCTGTGTCTGAAGAGCCCTTACGTGGCCGGGCGCAGGGTGCCATCCGGGCCAACGACCTGATTAGAGTTGTTCTCCGCCTCCTTCCTCAGCTTCCGCTCAGCAGCCGCGTTTTTGATCAGCCGCTCCCTCTCCAGTAGCTTGTTCGCGTCCTCCGCCAGCACCTTCATGTAGTAACGCACATCCCTAGTGTGAATAGAGAACCAGCCCTGATGTGCCTTGCACCGCTTCTTATCGCATATGTTCTTCTCGTCACCGCTGAGGTGGCTGCCGTGGTCGAGGTTGCCCGTCTTGAAGATCTCCTTGGCCTCGTCCGAGTTGAGCCAGTGGGCAAACGGGCCGGTGACGCCCACCTGATCGAGGCGGAAGTCATAGCCACAGGCGGCATCATCGAGTTTCTTGGCGCTGATGAGCGACTTCCGGCGGTCGTTGGCCATGTCCATAAGCTGCAGCATCTTCTGGCAGAGCACGACTTCTTCGCCCTTCTTGTAGCGCTCGGCGGCCGAGTCCTTCAGAATCTTCTCTTCCTCCTCGGTCAGGATGCCAGGGGCGACGGTCTTACTCTGCGCCTCCGGGCTCTCGGGTCCAGCGGCGGGCGGAGCGAAGGGGCGAGTGTTGACCTTCCAATGACCATCCGAAGGATCGACCTGAGCAAGATCACTAGTCAAAAGAGTCATGATCTCCTCTCGATAGAGCTCATCCTGAGGAGCAGCATTCTTAGTTGGATGTTTGGGTTTGGCCGGCAGGGCCGCGATGCGCGCCTCCCAAAACATGTCCTTGTGTTCGTCGGAGCAGAAGTTGCTTTTGGGCTCCCCGTCGTAGAGCCGCGCCGGCTTGATGCACTTGTTCCACGAGCAGATCTTCTTGAAAAGGCTGACCTTGTTCGGGTCCTTCTCGGTGCAGAGGGGACAGACGAAGCGCTCAATAAGATGCTCGCCCACGTCCTTAGAGATGTTGACGCACTCGCCATGGAACCAGTCCTCGCAGACGTCGCATCCAATCATAAACCGGTGGTCGTCAGGTCCGCGGCAGATACAATAAGGTCCGTTGTCAGACTCCTCATCAGAGCCTCCCGCCGGCTCATCGTCCTGTGCCGGCGCGGTGTTGCTGGCGTTGTCGCCCGGCTGCTTCTTAGACTTGGCGGATTTCGGACCAGCACCCTTAGCGCGCTTGGGAGCCTTCTTAATTGCCGCAGTGCCTTTCTTTTTGGTAGCCATCTTTTGCGATTCCACATGTTTTTCTGTGGTTTCCAGGATGGTGTTGCTGGGGTTGGCCGACGGAGGAGCTGGGTCTGTTGTTGTTTGGTTTGTGGCGGGCGGGAGATCTGGGGTTGAGGCAGGAGGCGCAAATCTCAAGTCTGTATGAGATGCTTGTACAGCTTGCGGTGCGGCCGTCGACGCTGGTGCACTGGTGTCCTGGGATGGCGCATCCCCCATTTCATGGTCCTCATCTCGCCCATTGTCCTTCTGGGCCGCATCTGAATCCATGACTGAGAGCGCCTTTCTCCAAAATACTAAAACAAACTGGAATTAAAAGACAATACTTGAAACAAAGGAGTTTGAACCTAAAAAATCAGTGCTGGCTTGCTTTTTCTTGTGTCAAGGCAGGAGGCTTGTTGAATGGTGTAAAAAGGAAGAGTTGGATAATCAAGTCCCAAGCTTCTAGAAGGCTCATATTTCCCTCGGTGAGGATTTCGGTGTGGGACGGTGAACTGCCTGTCGCCTGGCTGAGCCGCATCAACTGTTCTTCCGAAGCACCAATTTTTGGGAATGGCCCAAGCTCACCGAGAGCTTCTGGATCTTACGACTTTGAGAACCAGACCAGAGCTCCGGCATTTGCGACTCAATTGCAGGGGATTTTCAATTGACCTCCAGCCATGTCGCATGCAACGGCCTCTTCGAGGCTTCTTTGGAAATCTCTCACCTCCGCATCCTCGCGACAATGCCGGCGATGCATCTCCCAAGCAGCGTTCCCCAAGCAGACCCGGCCGACTGCCACACCGACCATGTTCCAAACGAGACCGTCCCCCGCGCAAAGGAGGACCAAGACCTTCAAGACGGTGGAGGAGGCAAAGAGCAGATACAGAGCGGGGGTAAGGCGCCCGTCGCCTAGGAGCTTGCAATTGGATTGGAACAACCCCAGCTGACGAGAGTCGAACGCAGCCATTCTCATGGAAAGCCGGCGTCCTGTTCGTGGCGACCGCTGTTGGTCTGACGTGGTACTTTGAGCACGAGAAGGAGCGCATGGAACGTAAGCGCATTGCGGAGGCGACGAAGGGCATGGGACGCCCCAAGGTCGGCGGACCGTTCGAGTTGATCGACCAGGACGGCAACAAGTTCACCAGCGAGGACATGAAGGGTCGCTACGCACTGGTATGGACCCATTCGATCGTGGTATGATAACCGTGTGCTGACTCCATGCGCCAGGTCTACTTCGGCTTCACGCACTGCCCCGACATCTGCCCCGACGAGCTGGACAAGATGGCGCAGATGTTCGACCTCGTCGAGCAGGAGCGGCCCGGCTCCCTCCTGCCTCTCTTCATCACCTGCGACCCGGAGCGCGACAACCCGAAGGTCGTCAAGGAGTATCTCTCCGAGTTCCATCCTAAGTTCATCGGCCTCACGGGCACCTACGACCAGATCAAGGCCATGTGCAAGCTGTACCGCGTCTACTTTAGCACCCCGCAGAACGTCAAGCCCGGCCAGGACTACCTCGTCGACCACAGCATATACTTCTACCTGATGGACCCCGACGGTGACTTTGTCGAGGCGCTGGGCCGCCAGCACTCGCCGCAGGCGGCTGCCAAGGTCATCTTGGACCACATGAACGACTGGACTGGAGGCTGGAAGAAGCAGGAGTAGGAGAGCTGATGACGTGAAACGACCAAAAAACGGAGGGGATTTGTCCCGACTTGTGTAATATATACCACCAGCTGTCTTTGGGGGTAGAATATTGAGCAAATGGCTCCAAGACCACTCAATCACTGTAATATCATTGTACACAAACGTATCCTTGAATCTCGCCATGACTTTAGGTCTTGAAGATGTGGAACTGTATAACGTCCCCGAAATTCCTCCCCAACCGTAGAACGCGCTGTCCGGGCACGCGATGAAGAGGCGCCGGCATTTAGAGGCAGTGTGATGTTGGTGACTCTTACCACCGGCCCCATCATAACCGCTGCTGTCGCCCTGCATCCGAGCCGTATCACCGCCGGAATACACCGGGACCAAGGGCAGCGATGAGGGCAATTGTCTCATCTAAAAAACACGAAACCCCAGACGCCGAAGATATAAACGGCATCAATCATCTCGCAAGTCCGACATTGTTGCTGCCGTCGCTCGTAAACCCTCTCAGATCCTCAGCAAAGCTGCTGATTGAAGTTCACCATGGAGTCGACTTGTTCTAGGAATCGGGCTTAAATACGGGTCTAAAAAGAACTTGGGCCAATCAAACGAGAGGTATTTACTATCTGGAAGATGGGAGGATAAAGTTGGTACTTGCTTTTATCCCACTGAACTTATCAGGTAGGTAAAAGTGAGTTGAGGGGCTCTTCAAGACGTTAGATCTTATCTTATCTCCTCAACTCCTTCCCATCAACACCTCAACAAGGCATTCAAAACTCGGCATCAACCATTTGAGAACTGCTTTATTCTGGGAGTCTTGTGCTTGACACGGCAAACACAGGTGGCCAAGAACGGGCGAAACGGAAGCGTTGCAATGTAAAGGTCGAGATGCAGCACACTCCGCCGCCAGCTGCAGCGGCCGGTCTCGCCACTAAAATTAGCGAGTGGAGTTGTGACAAGGGTCATGCGCAGGGGACAGCGGGGAGCTCAATGCTTGTCCCGTGTGATCCCAACCTCACTCAACCGCCTCTCTACCTTATCTCTCTCTCTTGTCTCCTTACCTCATCAGCAACATCACCCCACGCTCTCTCTTTTGACTTTCGTCCAAACTATGCGGGGTGTTGCATGCCTTTGAGATTTTGGCAGGAAACATTTTGGAAAAAATGAGGCACGCGCTTAGGGTTCCGAGCCTCGGCCGGCTCTCGAGACCGCTCACTAGCTCCACGTCACAAGCTCCGTTCCGACTCGCGTCTGCCGGCTTCGGGTGCCATGAGAGAGGTTTCGCGGGGTTGAGGAGTGTGTCACCGCGGGTTGCTCGCTGGGAGGGGCTGCGGGCTGCGGGATCGCAGCGGTGCTTCAGCAGCAAGAAACGTGTTTTTGCGGCGGGCGAGACCCCGTCGTTTGCGTTTGCTTTTGAGTGAGTCAATTCCCTTATCGAGCTCCAAGACAAGCAACGGGCTCAAGTCATATCATTGGGCTCGGCCGTGTGAAAGTGTTGACCGCCAGATAGCTAACAATGGGCACAGCATTGACGGCGTTTTGTTGCATGTGGCCAAGCCAATCCCCGGAGCTGCTGAATCACTGCAATTTCTCAACGACAACAACATCCCCTTCATCTTGTTGACGAACGGAGGAGGCAAGCCCGAGGCCGTCCGCGTGGGGGACTTGAGTGATAAGCTTGGCGTCCAGCTGTCCGTGGATAACTTTGTCCAGTCTCACACGCCTTTCCAGGAGCTGGTGCAGGGACCCGAGGGTCTGGCTGATAAGACCATCTTCTTGACTGGCGCCGATGCCAAGAAGTGCCGAGATATTGCGAAGCTGTGAGTGCACTGTCGGAGTACTGGGAGCTTCTTATGCTGACGACGCTGCCAGATACGGGTTCAAGAATGTAGTTACCCCAGCCGACATTCTGCACTCACACCCGGAGGTCTTCCCCTTTGAGCTCCTCATGAAGTCGGTGTACGCCGAGACTCATGAGCCGTTGCCCAAGCCGCTCCATACGGGCAACATTCGCGACGAGGATGCACTCAAGATCGATGCCATGTTTGTGTTCAACGACCCACGCGACTGGGCATTGGACATTCAGATCATCGTGGATCTGCTGCTCTCGCGAAACGGTATTCTGGGGACGTACTCGCCAAAGAATGGCGACAAATCTCTCCCCAACAACGGATGGCAGCAGGACGGGCAGCCGCCTCTCATCTTCTCTAACGCAGATCTCTTCTGGTCGACCACTTATCACCAGCCGCGGTTCGGGCAGGGAGCGTTCCAGGCGGCCGTCGCCGGGGTCTGGAAGCAGGTGACGGACGGAGTGGAACTGGAGCGGATGGTGTTTGGCAAGCCGTTCGCGACGACGTACAAGTACGCCGAGCGCGTGCTCAACTCGCATCGGCAGGCATTGCTGGGTAAGAGTGGCAAGCAGGGGGCTGCGCCCTTGAAGACGGTGTACATGGTTGGAGACAACCCGGAGAGTGATATTCGCGGGGCCAACGACTTCAGCAGTAAAGATACGGAATGGGCATCGGTGCTGGTAAAGACGGGCGTTTGGAGCCAGGAGAGAGGCGAACCTACGCATAAGCCCAAGATGATTGTAGATGATGTCAAGGCGGCGGTTGAATGGGCGTTGAAGAGAGAGGGCCGGCCAACGAGCATCTAGACTTGATATCCCTAACATGGACAGTCGCATCTTGAGTGGCTGGGTCACCCATCCAGGCTGCTGTGCCACAATTGAGTGACAGGACAGGATGCGGCGCGGGGGCTTGATTGAGTCCATGATTGTCCAGTTAATTGCGGTGTGTTCATGATGAGCGCACGTTCGTTGGAAAAACATGTCATATGTATTTTGTACTTGGATACCTTGAGGGAGGTTGGATTATGGTTGGCTAGGTAGGTACGTTAGGTAGGTAGTAGACATGTGTCGATGCGCTGGGCTGCGTCGGTACGTCACATGCCAGACCAAGATGTCGAAGCAAGGGTCGGGAGCTCCCGACTGGACGAAAGGGTCCCCCTGACGTCACAGGCTAGCAGTAGTGGCTTCTAGCGAGGCCGTATTGCGTGGCGCTGCCTTCTTCCCGGGTTGAGGCGTCGCCTTTGGCTGGCGGTTGTTGGGAAAACGTCCAAACCCGTGACAGGGCGCTATACCACTAGCTGCCCAACGGCGTGCATGGTGTGCGTGAGGCCGAGGTCGAGGACGAAGCCGACCTATGCCATGCGATCTGACATGGTTCGGGCAGCAGCAGCGGTGCAGCAGCAGGGGGTGGTTTTTGGAGGAGATGCTTGGAACTTGGTGGAATTTCTGTGCTGCCCAGGGCAGGCGGCGGGACCGTTTCTCAGGGGACCCTCCACTGACGGTTTCGTGCTCCAGGCCTGTGAAGCGACATGGACTGCACCGGAAACCTCCAAAGACCCCACCACATGTACCTGACCAGGCCGAATCTGAAATCCCCACCGCCTGCCGTGCAGCACAGCGCAGCGCTGGCGGTGCTGCCATTGGGCGGGCGCAGGCGCATCCCCATCCCCACGGCTCGGTCAACCAAACAGTAAACGGTCCACGTCCACGTCCACGAGACCTGGGCGACAACGGGTTCTCTTTCCTTCCACCTGTCCTCCCCTGCCGCTGGCTGCACTTCCCTGCTCGTGCCCGTGCGCCAGCGTGCTGCAGCTGCAGTGCTCGCTGGTACTGGTACTAATTCATTACTGGTTACTGGTAGTTTCTCCTGCAAGCTGCAAGCCGAACCGCACACCACACGACTGATTTCCCTTTTGCTGCAGCTGTGCGACTCATCAATTTTTTTTTTTTTTTTTTTTTTCATCTGAACCTCCTCGGCCTCAGACCAGTTCCTTTCCTCTCGCACAACTCTCTACCTATCTCGTGCGCTCCCCCACGCCCCGGCCTGCGCAATTGTCTCGTTCAACCTGCAGCTGTCACCCCATTCGTCTTACCTACCTAGTCTTATTGCTTGCCAAAAGTACCTACCTGAACCCTCTCTCCGCTGTAGCGCCCCGTCGCCCGCCAAAAGTCTTCGCCCCCGGGGTCCATCCGTGTCTTTCTGCCCCACGAGCCCTTCGTTGGCCGATAAGACACACTATCTTCCTGACCGACCCCAGGCGCAACAGCAACCTGTCACCTCTCACACCCTTTGCTCGTGCAAACCGTCCCTCTTCTTCACCGACGACGGCACCCATCATCATACGGCCAAGCCCTCTGCGTCTCTGGCCGCGTACTACCACAACTCTGCCTCTTATCTCATAAAGCCTGCACCGCCCGCCGTGTGCGAGTCGCCACCATGTCGTCCTCGTCGCCCCAGATCAACGGACAGCCCCTCCGGTCTGCCTTGAAGACTGACGACGAGAACAACTCAGCCCCGTGTCCTAATAAAGGTTAGTGCTCGCAATCGCCTCGTCCGTCTTAACCGGAAATTACAGGCCCGACATCCGCATCAAGTGGTATTGTGTGGCTCTTGTAACAAAAAAAAAAAAAAAAAAGAAAGGCTCGCATCGATGGCAGTCAGCCGTGGTGGCCTCGCCTATGTTTGCCTCGGGTCACTTAGTGACGCTTCGCGCGTGTTTGCATCGTATATACATACCACAGGCAAGGCTTGATGGACCGGTATCGTCGCTGGGCTTGTGACTTGAAAACTCAAGGCTTGCTAACGCCGTCGCAGTCGTTCAAATCGCCGAGCCAGAAGCCGCCACCGCTCCGCCTCCATGCGCGGAGCAGCAGACTCACCACAAGAGACAGTTCGCCGTCAATATGGCCAAGAAGTTGGCTGGTCGTCTGCCGACTCATTCTGATTCATCCTCTCGCTCCTCGCCTGTCTTGGAGCAGTCACCCGCCATGGCACCCGAGGATTCCGCTGCTCATCAGCATCATCATCATCACCATCATCGCCACAGCCATTCGCAGCAATATCAGAGCCAGAAACTCCTCTCCCAGCTTAGCGACTGGCTAGAGCATGAGCGCAAGAAGAAGGCTGCCCGCAAGAGCAAGACCTCACCTCGTCGCCGCTCACCCCAGTCCAAGACCAAGACTGAAGCTCAGCCTGAGCCTGAGGCCCAGCACGTGTCTCGTTCTCGATCCGACTCTATCGACTCAGACTCTAGCGACGTCTCTTTTGATAGACTGCAGAAGATCATCGAAGACAGCATGGCTTCCATGGGCATCAGCTCCGTCTCGCACCTGAGCCCTCGACTTGGTAGGCGCACGTCTGGCCGTCTCAAGAAGTCGCACTCTCGGAGCATGCTTCACAGAACCGCAAGCTCCGACACAGACTACCTCGATGGCGATGTCATTGTGCCCAGCTGTGATGCTGTTCTCGACAATTCCAAGACCCTTAGCTACAGTGGCGGCAGAAGTACCGACGATCTGTCATTGAACGGCAAGCAAGATGACAAGGAAAAGGCCTGGGCGACGTTCAAGAACGAAATCGTTCGCCTGACACACACTCTCAAGATCAAGGGCTGGAGACGAGTTCCCCTGGACTGCGGCAACCGTCTGTCGGTAAAGCGTCTCAGCGGAGCCCTAACCAATGCCGTTTACGTCGTCACTCCTCCTGAAGACCTCGAGGATTCGGCCTCCGGCCGGAAGCCCCCGCCAAAGCTTCTCCTGCGCATTTACGGACTAGAGTACTTGATTGACCGTGAGAACGAGCTCAGCGTGCTCTCCAGGTTGGGCCGGAAGAAGATCGGCCCCCGGCTCCTTGGATGCTTCACCAACGGCCGCTTCGAGCAGTACTTTAACTCCATCACCCTCACTCCCAGCGACCTACGAGAGCCGGAAACCTCCAGACAGATTGCTAAGCGCATGAGGGAGCTTCACGACGGCATCGACGTTCTGGAGAAGGAGAGGGTTGAAGGGGCTGCGGTCTTCAAGAACTGGGATACTTGGCTAGGCAACGTCGAGAAGAAGATTCTCTCTCTTGACGAAGACGTCCGTAACGGTACTAGCATCTTCCGAGGCCAAGGCTACGTCTGCGGTGTGGAATGGAGCCAGTTCAAGGCGTTGTACGACAAGTACCGCGAGCTAGTGGTCAAGGCCTACAAGGGCCATCAGGGTATCCGCGAGCGCCTCGTCTTTGCCCACAACGACGTAAGTACTACTTCCTCATATCTGTCATGCGAGTCACTGACAATCTGTTTCAGACTCAATACGGCAACATCCTCCGTATGCGCCCAGACGACGAAAAATCGCCTCTCTTGCAGCCGGCGAACTCGCACAAGCAGCTCGTCGTCATCGACTTCGAATACGCGGCCGCCAACGTCCCCGGCCTCGAATTCGCCAACCACTTCACCGAGTGGTCGTACGACTACCATTACGAGCCGGCTCCCTACCTGTGCAACACGGCCCGCTACCCCACCCGCCAAGAGCAGCGGCGTTTCCTCAAGGCGTATGTTGAGCACCGGCCCCAGTACCCCCACGGCGGCGCCTCCACACCCCGCCTCGCCCCCGCCGACGGCAGCAGCACCCCGGCTCTGCTTCCGACCAGCTCCTCGAGCTCCATCATCGAATTCATGCTCGATGCTCGTGTGCCCGCGGGCTACTGGAAGGAGGAGGAGCGGCGCGCCGAGGAGGCCGTCGACGCTGAGATCAAGGAGCTCTACGAGGAGACGCGCCTATGGCGCGGCATCAACAGCGCGCAGTGGGTTGCCTGGGGCATCATCCAGGCCAAGGTGCCCGGCTTTGAGTCCCCCGAGGAGAAGGAAAAGCAGGAGAAGCAGGAGCAACAGGAAGCGGCGGCCGCCGCCGGTGATGAAGCCGCCAAAGCAGAGTGCAAGGCCGCGGCCGAGGCGGCGGCAGAGGCCGAGGGCGACGAGTACGACTACCTGGGCTACGCGCAGGAGCGTGCCTTATTCTTTTTGGGAGACTGTGTGCTCATGGGCATCGTCAAGAAGGAGGACTTCCCGGAGGACGTGCAGAACAGGCTCAAGATTGTGGACTTCTGAGTAAATAGTTTCGCGGCGGCATCCTGGTCACCTTGTTCAATATACATACGTTCAGCCTGAAAGTCAGGACAGCTCACCCAACCCATCGTCTTTAGTCGAACTGCAATGCATATGCTTCTGTTGCCATTAATCCTAGTTTCTATGAACACCGCATCTGTTACAGTACAAGGCAGCCATCTGGTTTCAGCTGCAATTCCAGCTTTGTTGAAGCATGATCGCCCACCTAGCCCATCTTGTTGTACCGCTCCCGTGCCCGGTCTTGCACCGAGTTGACGTACTCGGCGTAGTTGTTCTTCGTCTTGCGTTGGGCAAGCTCTGCTGCGTCGCCCAAATTGCCGCCCTCGGCACCCAGACCGACGCCCTCCTGGTACGCGTGCGTCGCGATCACCTCGGTGCGCCCGTCGCCGTTGGCGCCCAGGCCTTGTCCCGTGCTCCAGCCCATCTTGGCCAGCATGCCGGCACCCTTTGACTTGGGCTGCTGTGGCGGCGGTGTCTTCTCCTTGACCTTGTCATCCTTGCGTGGTGGCTTGCCGCTCTGGACGACTGTCTTAGGCTTCGCGGGCTGGTTGTACACCTCCCTCCTCTCTTTGGCGCGGTCTCGGTACTGGGGCGCCGCTTCTCCATCCTTGGCCTGCTCCTCTGCCTGCTTTGCCATTCTCTTGTCCCGGGCAGCCAGGCGAGGCTTGGCGGCCTTGACCTTTTCCTCGTCCGCCATGGCGTTCTTATGATTTCGCGACTTCTCGTGCGTGTTGAGGTCGTCGAGAGATTTGTACTTCATCATGCAGAGAAGACAGCACACCTTCTCGCGATCAACGTAAGAGACCGCCGGTGTGTTTGAGGTTGTCGGATCCGGGCTTGTGCCGTTAGACGTCGAAGTAGCTGCGGGTGCGGGGTCCGCTGACGATATTGTCGGCGTAGCGGTATTAGATAGAGTCGCTCCTGTCAAAGAAATCTTGATCGGGCCATTAGACGCATTCGAGGACCCTGACATAGAGATCTTCATCGGCGCACGCTCCTCAGATTTCCGTTGGTCGGTGCCGTTGTCATCATCAGAGCCCGTGTCTGAAGCTCGCTTGCCCTCGTGTATTTCAACGTGCCGCTTCTGCCAGAAGGCCATTTGCCCAGCCATTGGCGCAGCTTTCTTGGTGGATGTAGAAGGCAGACTTCCCTCTGCCTTGCGTTTCTTGCTCTTCTTGGATTCGTCGTTCGCGTCTGCCTTATCGTCGACAGATGTACCGCCAGGCGGCGACTCGGTAATCACCTTCTGACTGGGGAAAACATGCGGCTCCCAATACTTGACTCGTAGGGCCGGGTTGAAGAGCGGGTTGAACGAGATGTGCTCGATGGAGCGACTCGCTTCCCGCAGCTCTGGCACGAAGACGCCCAAGTGGATGGTCGAAACTGTGACGGGCTTGGACGCGATGGTAAACTCGCGCATCATCCGGACTTTTTGTACCGCTGCAAGAGCGTCCTCAACAGTCCAAAACTCCGCAAACCCAAAGTTGAACGATTCGTTCGTTTCTTGGTCTCGCATTAAGAAGATACGGTGCAGAGAGCCTGGCCGTGCGCCATAGCCAGACGCGTCCCCCGTCGGTGCAGTTGACTTGAGCTTTGGTCCCTCTCCAGAGTTCTTCGGTGCTGTTGGCTTTTGTGCAAGTTCCAGTTTCATGGCGCCAGCAGCGAGAACATCCTCAGTAACAGAGGACGCCAAGGGAAAGAAAACCAAAATCTGTGACGGTGCATCGGCTGCATCGCTTTCACCGGTCAGGAGATGGCGGTATTGTGACGGGTCTGTTTTGGTTAGCCTCGCTCTTCCTGTACGTCTCGAGAGTGAAAGTAGGCTCTTACCCGTAGGTGGACCGCCGCAGTTCTTACAACGATTTCTTGTCGAGTAGTTGGAAAAGTCGCAGGTAGGACAGGTCCAGTTAGGTGCATATCCAGCCCTGTTGTCTCGCTCGCCGTCGTCGCGATTTCTAGCGTAATGGATGTAGATTGAAGTCATCCCATCCGCGTCACCGTCCACTAACCCTGCAAAGTCAAGTACGAGCTTAGGGTAATTTTCCTTGACAAAGTCGACGGCATCGTCAACCTGCTCGAACTGAACAAACGCACGGCGCTGGCCTGAGGGATATGTCAGCAACCAGATCGTCCTTGCGGTTTGGTCAACTTACTTCGGCCCGACGGAACACGAATGTCAACAGCTGGATACCGTGACAGATCGGCCTGTCTAAGGAGACAATCTCGCACATCTTCCAGCAATAGTCCTGGGGGCAGCCCCTCAAGAATCACAGTATCACTCGGAGTACCAGCTTGTCGAAGAGGCGATGTAGAACGATCGCGACGAGGATGACGACCTGGGCTGCCACCTGAAGAGGGGGAAAAATGACGAAAATCCTCGTCAGGACCACGTCGGGCATCATCGCGGCGAGGGCCATCGTCGTAGTAAGAGCGAGGGTAGCCCCGGCCACCTCGATCGTAACGACGTGATCCGCGGTCGTCGCCGTCATGTGGGTGAAGTACCTCAGGGTCTTCATCACGGCGATCCATACGGTCATCCCCATAACCGCCTTGATCTCTCGATCCAGGACGTGGCTGGTAGGCCTCACGCGCCGATCCATGGTGGTAGCGGTCGTGATCCCGGCCACGGTATTCTCCTCGATCACGATCACGGTAGCGGGTCTCCTCGTCGTCGTACGACAGCTCGTGGCAATTCCTGGAGGGAGATCTAGAATAGTCTCGTCGGCCCGTTGGGAAGTTAGCGGAAGCTCAAACCAGCCAGATGTTCTGCAGATGGTCATGTCCTCCGCAGCTCAGCTTAGTTTCTTTACCCTGCCGCGTGCGATAGGCGTCGTTGATTGGATATTGCTGGTGATCTCGCGGAGGGGATCGGGATCTTCGTCGCTCGTGCGGTCCCCTCTCCCTCGAGCGATGGGTGTCCTTGTACATGTTCGCGGATCGCAGGACGGGGTGTGGGCTGCAATGCGAACTCGGGGGCGAGTTTGGCTGCGTTCGTTTCGGAAGGAAGGATGAGAGAAAAAAAAAAAAAAGGGAAAAAAAAAAAAAGGGTCTAGGCGCGACGCCGACCCCAAGAGGCAGCGTCGAGACCGTGCCTTATGATTCAATCGGGTATTGGGCGTAGCAAGGGTGCTGAGCGTTGCAATAAACGGTGAGGTTGAAAAAGGGACGGTCCACTGCTGGTGCTGCTTTGCGGAAGAAGCTCAACCCTGCGCTCTGCCCATTCCTTGTCGCGGCCAGGTTGTTTGCCTTACCTTATCTTAAAGGTAAGGCGTGGAATGCTTAGTCAAGCGGGGTCGATAAGGTTGATAGCGCCGCGTCTGTGCGCGATCCTTGTACCTATGTACTTTTGCATCTCATGAGTGAATTCTACTCATCAGAAAGCGGGATGGATGGACTAAGGGAGTGTAGGTACAGTCAAGTGACCACAATCTCGTTCCAATTATTCGTACTTAATGAGTGCTACGTAAGGCTTGAAAATATTTCTTATTTTCTTTCATTCACTTCTCACGGGCATCCTTGATCGACACCCCCGCCTGTCTGTCATTGTGGCTTCAACCCCGCTATTCTACCCTTTTGAACGGCGGGACTCGAACCAGATCAGTGGCACAATCATCGAGTCGCTGTGGTCCGAGGGGTAGACCTCTCAAAGCATTTAAATCCAAACCACCAGGGCCAGTCCAAGCCATGGAGACACAAGACCGGGGGCCATGGGAGCTCTCTGAGGGCTCCTGCTACGTTGCCCTCACCTACGACCTCCTCGATGCAGCCGCCATCATGAACCGAGTGCGCTCACCACAGGCCGGCGCAATCGTCCTCTTCTCCGGCACGACGCGCGACAGCTTTGGCGACAAGCCTGTCAAGGAGCTGCAGTACAGCGCCTACACCCCGCTTGCCTTGCGGACCATGCTCTCTATTGCCAAGGCCATCTTCGAGAAGCACGGCCTCAAGGGAGTGGCCATGATCCACCGTCTCGGTACCGTCCCTATCGGAGAAGAGAGCATCCTGATTGCGGTCTCTTCGCCACACCGGCAAGCGGCATGGAGGGCCGGCGAAGAGGCCTTGGAGGAGTGTAAGGCCAAGATCGAAGTGTGGAAGCGGGAAGAGTTCCACGGCGAGGAGGGCGTGTGGAGGGCGAACCGAGACGGACTCGCTGGGCAGAAGGTCGTCGAGTCTGAAAAAGTCCCGCCAGTGCAGGAGTCTGCACCTACTACGACATCCGACCCAAACCAGTAAAGGAGAGTCCTTCTCATCTCTGGAGCAGTGAGGGGCAGCCTTGTAGCATCGTCCTCATCTCAGCTCCGGATGCCGACCGGTCTTTCGCTGTCAGTACGTTCGGCATGGTCGGACATCTCGGGACGAGGCATAATATAGTATCCCTTACATCGAAGTGGAGTTGATGTTTGGCGGCCGAGTGTTGCGAACAACGGCAACATAGGCCATCATCTCCCACCGTACCCGGGGTCTATTATCGCATATACCGTCGGGGCATCAAGTCATAGGACCGAATTATTCTGTTATCCTTGAATGGTGGTAGCACGTGTGTGTTTTTGGGTGGTGTTTGGGAGCATTATCCGTCTGCTCCGGTTTCTTGTATCCTGAGGAAGTGAGAAAAGGCAATATGAACAACAGAACAACGAAGATAAATTACTTGCTGATTGGTCGCAAGCGTAGCTATGAGAAGCAAAGCCGCGATCATTGACATGAACTTGTCCAGCAGCCAAGGTCAGCCTGCCTCCCAAGCCGCCGCCCGTCTGCGGTGTCTCATCACACAAGACAGAACAAATTCGAGGCTATGTTTAAGATGCGTTCACTTTAGAGGCTTAGGCCGATTAGATTGACTGAATCATCGGATGCAAACTGTGTGACTTTACCCCCTGGTTAAATGCCTTGTTGAAGGAAGACGCCTTCCACCTGGTCAGCATCCTCGGCGTCAAACGAAGCCGCAGACGCAGAGGGCGGAGTGGGAGCTGAAAGGGACGGGCCGAGTTGGCAGAGAAACATGGTGACTAAGCCTATGCAGCCGAGAAAGCGTTCTCTGGACACTGAGCTTGGGCGGAGTTAGTTCTAGTTGCCCATCTCTTGTCATGGATTCTTCTTCTTCTCCCTCCCACTCGCGACTGGTCTCACAACGCTCAAGAATGCGGCAAAAATTGACTGAGGCTGACGAAACGCCACTGGGCCCATCCCTCATGACAATCATGATTTCCAAGACTCCTCCCTGCGTGCTCGGCATTGCGCCCTGAATGAGCCTCGCCGTTCAAGGCGACCTGTCAGGTGCACCAACGGGATCCAGCAGCCAAGAAAAGCTGAAGCCCGTCTGCAAATGTGTTGGTCTCCCTAACCACCTCGGGCTGGCGCGGCAATTTGGCCTCTCCAATCTCGTCACAGAGAGCTCTCGGGTGGCGCAACCATTTCCTGCAGCTTCGCCCGAACGACGATAGCCTTGCTGGGCGCCCAGGGTCAGGCTCACTGGACGCTACCCCCCAGAATCGCGGCTGAACCTGAGTCCGTCCTACGGTGCACAACAAGAAAAGGCCGTCATTGGAATCTCTCCGGTGAGGGGTGGTTCTTGCTTGTTCCTCCGTCCTCAATCTTCGACGCTCGACGCTCCGGATCGCAATCTGCGGTGCTCTTTACGCCAACCCCGACTTGAGCTTCTCCGCATTGTCGTTGCGGGGGTGGAGTAGCAACAGGGACCACCAGCACTCGGCGGCTAACGACTGGTAGACGGTTGGTTGGACCCTTAGGACGGGACAGGAACCCTGATCTTCAATTGAGGTGAGGTTCTCCAAAGCCGTTGCCCTCGCGGCGCTGGTGCATGAGGCTGTCTCTCAAATGGTTGTTTCGACCAACATTCGCCGAGTTCAAAACCCCCTAGACTTGGTGCACATCACCCGCCGTGACACCCTCAACCTAGTGGCAATCAACAACAACATTACCGGCGGCGGATACTACTCCGAGGTGGAAGTCGGCACCCCGAGTCAGAAGATCCTCTTGCATCTTGACACGGGCAGCAGCGATACGTGGGTCGTGGACAAGCAGGCAGACTTGTGTACGAGCCGGACTCTGCAAAGGTTCTATGAATCCGGCTGTACTCAACCCTTTGACGTCGATAAGAGCTCAACATACAAGCTCGTCACGAGTGATGGCTTCAACATCACCTATCTCGACGGGAGGAATATGCTCGGCGATTACATCTGAGCCACGGTGACCGTAAATGGAAAGGCGGTGTCGAAGCAGCAGCTCGGTTTTGGCGACCCGAACGGTCAAGGGGACGGGTTTGATGGGCTTGGGCTTTTCGCAGAACGTCGCAACACGACGCCTGTATCCCACCATTCTTGACAACATGGTGCCCCAAGGCCACATTGGGCGCAAGGCTTTCAGTCTCTGGCTGGTAGGACCCTCCTAATTCTCAAAAGGCAACCCTCACTGACCACCAATCGCAGAATGACCTGTCTTCATCCGAAGGTACATTGCTTCTCGGAGGCATTGACACAGAAAAGTACATTGGATCTCTTACGACGTTGCCACTCGTCAATGGATACCACTCCCGAGACATTAGCAGCTACAGTGTAGCTATGACGGGGGTCTCGATAGAAACGCCTGACGGCAAAATGGTCGAATTGGCTTCCGAATCCTTCAATGCCTCGACCGTGCTCGACTCTGGTGCTACAGTCTGTCTGCTGCCGGACAGCTTGACACAACAAGTCTGGGACAAATACGGCGTTATCGACGTCGGTGGCGGGGTGATCGACTGCAAGTGGAAGGGTTCCAGTAGCGCCGGCCACTTTATTGATTTCGAATTCAGCGGCGTCACGATCCGAGTCCCGCTGGAGGAGATGGTTATCGACAATCTCGACTCGCTTTTAGACCGGCTTGGCGATCTTCCATTAGACAAGCCGTGTCTATTTGGTATCCAACCCAACTCAGCGTTCAAGATCAGGAGCAATGGATTTGCCCTGCTCGGCGACACCTTTCTGCGGAGTGCGTACGTCGTGTACGACGAGACCAACGAGCAAGTCGGCATCGCCCAGGCGAACTTGAATTCGTCCCGCTCCAACACCATCGAGCTGAAGGCGAGGGAGACGGCTTTCCCCACGGTGACGGGCGTGGCCAGTCAGATTACCACACCAGCCCCGACACGAACAGCTGGAGGAGCTGGAGGAAACGGGGGCGGCGTTACTACGATTTATGTGACGCCAACCGCGAGCGAGGACGCGGCGTCTCGACCTGGTTCAGGTTCCTTGGGATTTGAGGGCGTCGCCATGATGACATTCATGGCTTTGTGTGCCGTCGCGGGTGCAGCGCTTCTGGCTGCTTGATCTTCATAGTGTAAATGTGACTACACTTTCAGGTGTGGGCTTGGCATAGCGAGGAGTATGAAGGTTTATTCCTATTTTTCTTATTTTTTATTTTTGCAACTATCGTCCATCATATATAACTGAGCTGGTCCCGATACTTTGCAGATCGGTCATGATTCAGGGTCGTCTGAAGGGGTTCGTGGTGGTAGAGTTCAAGCCTCTTAACGGGTACCGGTGGAGCGGGTACACCCGATGGGGGAATTTTTTTTCATGCGCTTTTCGTCACTGGCACCGAGTGGGCGGCTTTTCACCCATCTCATCCCGAACTCGGCTTCAACTACCCATTGACTCACCTCTCCATTCACTTGCGAGGACCGCGAGGAGCAGTTACCTCTTTAAACAACCTCAACCTTTCGCCAGCCTCTTTTCCTCAATTAACAGCAGCAAGCCTGCCCCTCACCACTACACCCGACCCCTCCATTACCCCTCCAACCCCACTTGACCTCTCTCTCACAATGGCGACCGACCGTGTCACCTCCGTCGACCTGACGGGCCTCAAGAAGATCGGCCAGGGCAAGGTCCGCGACGTCTTCGAGGTGGACGACAAGACGCTCCTCTTCGTCGCCTCGGACCGGGTCTCGGCCTTTGACGTCGTCATGAAGAACGGCATCCCCGACAAGGGCGCCATCCTCACCCACGCCTCAGTGAGACTGCTCATCCCTCAATTGCCGAATCACACGTTTGCTGACCCGAGACTGCGCAGGCCCACTGGTTCAAGGTGCTGACGGACCGAGTCCCCGGCCTCAAGACCCACTTCATCACCCTCGACCCTCCGGCCGGCCTGCCCGCCGCCGACGCCGCCCTCATCAAGGACCGCGCCATGCAGGTCCGCCGTCTCAAGGTCGTTCCATTGGAGGCCATTGGTAAGTCGACTTTCTCTCACGCCAATCAAGACTTATCCGGTGAAATCTAATGCCCCTCCCCAGTCCGCGGTTACATCACCGGCTCCGCCTGGAACGAGTACAAGGCCAAGGGCACCGTCCACGGCATGAAGGTGCCGGAGGGCATGAAGCAGAGCGAGGCCTTCCCGACGCCGCTGTACACGCCGAGCACCAAGGCCGAGCAGGGCGAGCACGACGAGAACATCCACCCGGACGACGCCGTCAAGCTGGTCGGCGAGAAGGTCGCCAAGCGCGTCGAGGAGCTCTCGCTGCAGCTGTACTGCGCGGCGCGCGACTACGCGCGCGAGCGCGGCATCATCCTGGCCGACACCAAGTTCGAGTTCGGCGCCGACCCGGACACGGACGAGATCGTGCTCGTCGACGAGGTGCTCACGCCCGACAGCAGCCGCTACTGGCCCGCCGACAAGTACGAGGTCGGCCGCGACCAGGAGAGCTTCGACAAGCAGTTCATCCGCAACTGGCTCATCGAGCAGGGGCTCAAGGGCAAGGACGGCGTCACGCTGCCCGAGGACGTCTGCCAAGCCACCGCGGAGAAGTACAAGGACGTGTTCCTGAAGCTGGTGGGCAAGAGCTTCGAGGAGACTGTCAAGCAGGCGTGAGGCTGGTGATGATCTAACGGGTTGGTCTTTGGGAGCTTTCGGGAATATGGGTTATGCAATGGTTCGCTTGAGCGACAGAGATAGCGAGGCAGAAAAATAGAATGGAGATTAGCGCAAGCATCGTAACTGTGCCGAGCTGTGATGTACATGGTCGCACAATAGGAGTTGTGAGAATGGGTACCGCTTCACATCTTTGATTTAATCTCAGACCAAGATCAATCTCCTTGGCATGCCATTTGAAATAGATCTTCGTGACATCTGCCGCAGGTCCGTTCATGCCCGCGAAGACGTGACATACGAAGCATCCCCGCCATCCAGATCGGCCCAGATCATCTCGATGAACCGTTCTCGAACCTGTACCCTCCAATGCCCCCATTAGTGCTATTCCTACAACGGCAAGATAATGCCCGCCGCTTGTACCTGTCCTCCCTCTCATCTCCTTTCACCCCAAAGCAGGCACGTACGGCCCAGACGGAAGGAGCGACGCACTGCCGGCGCCTTATGGCCCGCCTTCCCCAGACGAGCACTCTATAGAGAGAAGCAACGGCTTGAGAAGGCATGAGAAAAGCCTGTTGTGAAGATAGTCGAGGGGTGGATTACATTGCCCGGGTCCGGCAAAGATTCGACGCTCGAAACTGGTGACCGTACACAGGCCCTCAAGCGGCTTGCATTCTTTTTTTGACTTTGTTGTCTTCTTGTCATCGCCACGGGTGGCTCTGTCTTTTGAATGATTGATTATTATCAAATACCAAAAGAATCTGTGTGAAAACACACGTGTTTGTGTTGATATGGCCTTTCCTGTAAACCAAGCCGTATTCGCTATGCCTTCCTTGTGTGCCACCCGTGATATCCTCCTCTAATGCTGCCCATGGCCGTGACACCAACAAAATCAGCATTTATCCATATCCTCCCGGAAAACTCCAAATCTTCAATACTTTAGCTACATTTGACTATAGAAGATGTGATTCTCAGAGTCGTTACCAAAGATAACACTTATCTGGTCGTTTTCAGAGATGAAATTGATGGTGTCGAAAGCCCGCCGGAGCAATGGTGGAATGGCTCGTTGGCGATTCCGCTGTCCGCAAATTGCTCCAAAACACCAATGCCGTAGCCGTTCATGCAGTGGTCGCCTTGCCCTCCGAGGTTCATACTGTCCCCTGTCTGCCCGTTATCGTTATCCAGGCTGGCATCAAAGTCGATGAGGCGCGTATCCAAGAAACTCGGGAACGCTTCCGTCTGGAAGCGCTCTGCTTGAATCATCATCGGTGGAACCGGCCCCATTGTAGTGCCGCACCCGGTGGGCAAAGCAGACGCTCCTTGGGGATACTGTGCTCGCGGACCCGGGACAAAGTTCGTGGCCTCGCCAGATGTCCAGGGCGCAGTATCTCCGGGGCTCACATAGTCCGCCTCCCGGATCGCGCGGCCGCCTTCGACTACCCTCTTCCCTTTTTCGAGACGCCAGAGGCTCTTCCTGATGGATCGCTTGAGAGCGTCAAAAAGCATCAGTAGCTTCACATTCTCCACTGGCCCAAGGATGCTTTGCGCCTCTTTCTGCAAGTCTAATGAGACTCCTTCAAACACGCTCTCGATATTGCCTTGATCTAACCAGAGTTGATTATCGGGGTAGTCTTTGTCCAAAAGGTCAGAGACAATTGTTTGACACGATAGAAGGCTCAACGAAAAGATACTTACATGGGTCTGGGATCTCAGTCTCATCTGCAAAGAGAAGCCGGTAGATGTTTCTCCACTGGTCCTCCTCGGTCATCCCTCGGCGCTTCTTACTCTTCAGGGCCAGGGCCGTGTCGGCGTTGAAGCCCTGCAGCGAGAGGTTTTCAACTTTCTTGCAGACTCCTTCGGGTCTAACCAGGTGCGCGTTCACCTCCTCGTTCGTCTTGAACGTTTCCCCGCAGCGCGGACAATGCAGCGGCTGCTGGTGGACCCTGATACCAAGCAGAATACTCGCAGCCGGTGACAAGTTGTGCGGCAACACCCCCAAGTCGCTCGTGTCTCACCTTCGCAGCATTGCTCCACCTAAAAGCCGCCAACTCGCACCTTGACGTTGACACCTAGGTATTCAATGTAAGATCACGCTAGCAGTCAGTGTCTAGGTACCTTGCGAGGCTAACCTACCTAAACATGCATGCTGTAGGATGTTTCCTGTTCCTTCCTGTCGGCCTGTTAGGGCTTCCCGCTCTGGCTCTGATCGACGCCGTCAATCACGCAGCGAGGCAACCTCATCCCATGCTCGATGTACACGTGGGTGCCACAGAGACAGTAGATGAAGCCAGAATAGAAGACTTGCGCCGACACTTTTAGTGCCTTTCTTCGCAGAGCCGCAGCCCCCTACCCTCCTGCCGAGTAGCTTCAGGGAAATTTACGGAAGTTTAAGACATGGATGTAGCTAGTCCCAGAGAGGGACCTTATGCTCGACATTCAATGGAAGCGCAGACGGGGCGATGGGAGGGGACAAACCGCTAGTTTCCCCCCCCGCGGAGTTTGGGAACACTAGTGCGCATGTCATTCCGGAGATGCAGAACGAGAAGGAAACATGGAAGCAGAAGGAGCCGCTTCGGATGACACACCTTTTCGACAGCCACGCTATGGAGGTGTTCATGTTAGTATTCGATTTTGGTTGCCATCGATGCTAGTTGGGAGGTAAGATAGTCAGCATAGGAGTAGCCATAGGGCCATCGTGGAAGGTTGGCTGTTCCAACCGTGGTATGACGGGCTACAAGGCAAGTCACAGAGGTGTGGAATTCTTAGCACAAGTAGGGTAGAGTGAGTAGAGTGGAATGACGTTGTATTCCCGTGTTTCCCAATCCGTCTGCCGAAGGTAGCCGTCGAGCTCACGCCCCGCGACTATCCCACAAACTCTTAAACCGCGAAGACCTCGCCAACAACTCCCTCGGATCACCCACCTCCACGACCCTACCCTCATGCATGACGACAACCACATCGTACCCCACGATAGCCTCAAGCCGGTGCGCGACCTCGACAACCGTAGCCCCCTCAAACTCTGTCATCAACTCTTGTCGGACCTCCTCGTCAGTAGCATGATCGACATTACTCGTCGCCTCATCCAGCAAGACCACCCCGCGACGCCGCAGCGCCGCCCGCGCGAGGCAGAAGAGCTGGTTCTGCCCCGCCGACAATCCCGCTGAGGCCATCGGCGCGTCGAGCCCGCCGCGAGCCTCAAGTGCGTCCCAGACGCGGGTCTTGCGGAGGATGCTGATCAGGTCCGCGTCCGGGGTGTGGCCAGCCGGGTCGATGTTCTCGCCCACCGTGCCGGGGAGAAGGACAGGGTCCTGCGGGAGGGTGGTGAGGAGGGAGCGTGACGAGATGGAGAGGTCGCCGCCATCGTCGTTGTCGTTGTCGGCGTCGGGGCGGAGGTCGAGGAGGCGGAGCAGGCTTAGGAGGAGGGAGGACTTGCCGCTGCCTGAGCGGCCGCAGATGCCAACTTTCTGGCCCGGCTGGATCGTGAGGGTTACGCCTTTGATGACGGGGTCCGTTTCGTCGCTAGAAAGCGTCTTGTCAGCATGAAATCGGCGAGGTTGGAAAGGGGTAAATAAACGGACCTGTACGCGGCAGTGGCGTTCCGAATCTCAATCTTCCCAGTCTCGGGCCACGTCGGAGGCGGCTCGTCGCTTTCACAGTCTCGGTCCTCGCGCGGGGTGTACCGAACAAAGTATTTCAACCTCGCGATAGCTCCCAGACTCGTCTTGAGCAGGGTCCACATCTCGATAAAGTTGCCGAGCGTCTGGTTGAAGCTGATGATGTTGACCATGGCGAAGCCGATGGCGCCCTTGGTCGTGGTGCTGTTGAAGTGCAGCGCGAATGCGACCAGCACCATCGTAAGACTCACCGTGGTTAGTTGCAAGGAGGACGGTCATGCCGACCTGGCGGAGGAGACCATTTGGCCCGAGAAGACGCTGGAAGACGGCTTTGGACGTTGTATTGTCTAATCCGCCGAAGACATCGTCGAGGAGCTGTAGCTTCTTACGGGAGTAAACAGCTCGTGCCAGAGCCTGCGCGTCTTTTAGCAATTGCAGTTTTGACTGTCCGATAACGTCGCCTTTACCACTCTTTGCTTTTGGCCACCGCTCAACGCAATGCCTCCTGTGCCGAAAATGGTGTCTTCGGCCTTGGGAAATAGAGAAATGTCTTCGTCCAAAGTACAGGCGCGCACAACCGCAGAGAACCACGCGGGATCGTAAGGAACCTGGCCGATGATGTTGTCCTTGACAGTGACATTGCGCAGCCAAGGAGACTGATCACAGAACGCGACAGAGGAGGTGTGCAGAGTCACCGTTCCGGCTGAGATGGGCAGCTCCCCGAGTATACCTTTCAGGAGTGATGACTTTCCGCAGCCCACGCGGCCTACTACCATGGAAATCGTGCCACTACGGAGAGTGAGAGAGAATGTCTTTCAGAATATCAGTGCCGTCTTTCAGTGCGAATTTCGCATCAGCAATAGTCACGAGGGGCTTGTTGTTATCCACCGAAGCTGGTCTGTCTGCGGCTTTCAGGGAATGCAGCTCGACCGCGCTGCCAGTTGAAACATCGGCGACCCCCGGAGATAGGGGCTGCAGGTCTGAGCCATGTACACTGGGCGGTGGGTGTTCGGAGTCGAAAGATGATTTGGAGGGGCTGGAAAGGACTTGCCGCTGGTCAACGAGCTCGTCCAGTAGCAGGAATGCCTGGATGCGGGTGAAGCAGCCAAAGGCACCCATGAGCTGCATGATGGAGCGGATCAAGTTGATCAGGGGATGAGAAACGAGGACGATGATGGACAGAGCCGTGAAGGCCTCGGCGATGGAGAGACCCTGGTCGGCGCGTGTCCAGAACACGGCGGCGGCGATGATGACGACAGGCGTGATTTGCTCGGCAACGCCGCCTACGAGGACGGCTGTGAGTATCGGTACAAGCAAGACCAGTAAGACGACACGTACCTATGATACTGAGAAAGGTGACGAGAATCCTGAACTTGATGGAAAGCTTCAGCTCAGTGACGCGCAGCTTCTGGACTATGCCAGAGAAATGTTCCGTGAGACCCATCATCTTGATACCCTTGATCTGGGTGAGCATGGACGATGTGATGGAGACGCGCTTCTGGACGCCTTGGTTCCATGCGACACGCGCCGGCGCCATGCGTGTCGACAGCTTCGTCGTAATACCAGTGCAGACTGTGCGTTGGTTAGCTACAGGGTTGGTGGCTCTCTATGGGGGTTCGACTGACGCAGTCCAGGAATAACCAGGAGGAAGCAAGGCGGGCCGACCTGGCGGTAAAGTAGAAAGACACCTAGTGGCAACTCGATTGCGGCAGCCCACACGTCGTGGATGAACGTCATCGATACGGCGATGTTCTCAATGTCGACGCTCATGAGCGTGACCGGCGCCGAATCCGTGATAGCCGAGGCATCTAGGTCGAGAGTCTTCTTGAAGATGAGCGACACGATGCCACCACGGAAGAGCGTCACGAGCTGGGAAGTCAGGTGCTGATACCAACATCGCAAGACCTGCACTCGTCAGAAAACCATTCCGCACACGGAATGATGGCGGCTTACGGCAAGTCCGACGTAGATGCAGGCGGTAGCCCCAACGAGACCGGCAGCAACATTCTTCGAATCGTCCGTCCAGGGACTGCCGACGAAGTTGACGATGCGGTTCACGAGCAGGGGCTGGGAGAAGGTGAAGCCGGCGAACATCAGACGGGGGATCATGCCCGCGACGAAGGTGTTCCTGAAGGCCCAAAACGTGCTGCGGATCAAGCTCCAGTTGCTGTCCTCCTTGCCTTCATGCCGTCAGCTGACATTCTCCGCGGCGGATGGAGACTCACTCCTTGCCCATGACCTCTCTAGCATACCAAGGAGGCGCTTCGAGTCGAACTTGGGATCAATGGCGCCGAGGTCCTCAAGGCCGATCAGGAGCCTGAAGCCCTGGAAGAAGAGAGAGTTGAGCCACCAGAAGAGACTCCGACTGACGACGCCGGTGATGGACTCGATCGCCACATCCTTCTCGCTGTTGGGCAGGAGCACGCGCTTAGGGGTTTCTTCGAGGACGGGAATGATGACTTTGGTAACCAGTGATGTGGTGAAGACGGCAGCGACTGGAATTAGTCCGTCTCTGAGCCAGAACGTCCTCGCCTGCGCGATGTCCAGGACGATGGTTAAGACCAGGTAGGCGCCCAGCAATGCTGACGGCCGGATGGAGCGCTTGTGCTCAGTGTAAGAGAGTGCAGCAATGGCGACGGCCTCAACCAGGCCCAGGACGCTCTCCGCGACAGAAGTGCGAGCGCTTGGGGTGGAGGGGAGGGCCCATAGTGCTACCAAAACGACTTGGAGACAGAAGAATACAGAGATGGCGGCCTGGATTTGTTAGATGATACAAAGATATTGCATCGCAGAGTGTGCGTTTGTAAATATACCAGCTTCAACCATGACAGGTTCCCAGAGCGCACGCGGATTTCATTGCGAAGGAGGTATGTGATGCGGAACGGAGCGAGGACAATAAGCAGAGCGGTGGGCAGAATGGAGAGGATGCTCTGCTCGAACAGCACCGTGAAGTCGAAGAAGCCGCGCACCTGCGGGCCAAAATAGTCGTCGTCGGTGGTGCTCATTGCAAGTCACTTGCGGTGTAGACACAGCCACTACACCAAAACCATTGAGATGCGCGATGAAGTCGCTTTGCAACGGTCAGCTAAACTCCCGGCCAAGCAACTGCGCGACCGCGACGTTCTTATTCTTCCGCCGCGCGGTGTGTCTCTGAGGCTCGGAATACCGCAGCTTATCAGCTTCCTATTCGAGCATGCCGTTGCTGACGGACAAGGAGCGACAATGCCGCAACATCAAGTCGAGCGTCGGTGTTGGGCTGGGCCGTCCAATCACTTACCCAGATGCTTAGGCGAGTGATGTTCGGCCGCACCATTTCGGTTCTCGGCCACGTTGCCGGGGGTTTCGTCTGCCTTATCTGCGCCCGCCAAACCCATGATGCGTCTCCTTGGCTGTTGGTCGGCTCGGATCTTGGTTGCGCGTCTCTGGTTGAAGCCTGTCCCAGGCAACTGTAGTCAGCAAAGCCAACATGTCTTGATTATCGTACCTGGGAAATCGTACACTTGGCATGACGCTTGACACAACGCACAAGCAAGGCAGCGGTTAAACGACACCAAAAGTGCGTTGCGGACATATCCAATTCAATTCTAGACTTCTAGAAGGGGGCTATCGCTTGATATCACGTCATTGCGGCGTTCCCACAACACCCGCAACTTTCAGACCGCCTCCCCTCAACGGAGTCCTCTCCGACTCGGCCTCTTCCAACGTAAATCTTGGTTCATTGCCGAGAACCTTCTCGCGATGCCACTGTCCGACAAACATGCCCTCCGGGTCGGCAGCGTTCCTCACCGACCGCCACTCGTTCAGTTCCCTGCCGTAAAACTCCTCGATCGCGTCGCTCTCGTTAAAATTCTTTGCCCAGTGTGGCTTTCCGTCCAAATCCTTCATGAGCCACTCGAACGCCTCGTAGTAGCGCTCCCGACACGGCGGGTCCATCAGATACGGCCGGTACAGTGTCGCATTAAGATACAGGGTAGGTCCGTCGGGGAGCGTTGGGTCGAGGTACGGCCTTACGTTGGAGGTCAGCGACGTATCACTGACACGGACCTCAACCGGCGAGTGGACGTAGAGGCCGGCGGCTGAGAAGGGGATATTGTGCGGAACGTAGTCGGGGTCCGCCAGCGTGAGGTGGTTGAGCCAGGAAGACAGACGGCGAAGAGCCTCGGGACCTTTGTCCAGGGGGATGGCCCACTCGTTGACAAACTGCGAGTAGAGGCAGTTCATGAGAAGGGCTTTTCGGCTGGGCTGGACCGCCGAAATGGTCGATCCGTTGGCGAAGCCGTACTGCATGCCGAAGACGAACCACTCCACCCACGGCAGTATCCGCGGGAAGTGCTGTGCAACGTACAGCAGGTTGTGGTAGATGTAGTAGCCCAGGGCGCCGTCGTAGTTCCTCCTTGGGGGATCAAATTGCTCCTCCTTTGTCTTGTCGGCCTTCCATACCACCGCTCTCCTGGTGTAGGGGAACCACCACACACGAACGAACTCGCTCTGTGTCCACAAGTCCTTGTCCCAGGACGTGAACATCTTGACGTCCGTGTCGATCGTCTGCGTCCATCGCAGCGTGAAACAGGGCACAGTGCGGAAGGTGACTTCGGTAATGATCCCCAGTGCCCCAAGGGAGAGAAGCGCAGCACGGAAAAGATCAACATTGTTCTCACGCGAGCAAGATTCAGTTGTGCCGTTGGCGAGCGTGATCTTGAGCGCCAAAACATCTTCGGACATGAGGCCGTGGAAGAGACTGCTGCCGTGTGTACCGGTCGAGATGGCGCCGGCAATGGACTGTTCGTTGATGCTGCCCAAGTTGGGCATGGTCAAACCATGGCGCTCCAGCTTGTCACAGAGGGTGTACAAGCGAATGCCACTCTGGATCACGGCGCAGCCTGTGGATTCGTCGACAGAGATGACGCGGTTGAAGTTGTCGAGATTGACAAGCCAACTCGAGGTACAGGTGATGTTCGAAGGCGAATGGCCGCATCCGGTAGTGACGATGCGGCGGCGGCATTTCCGCGCGAGGTTCACAACCTTTTCGACCTCGGTGAGGGATTCAGGCTGGATGTACAGCTCCGGGAGAGAGTAGAAGGTTTTCGCCCAGGTGTGGTGGATGTGGTTGGGGCGGGCGCGGAAAGCAACACCATCGGCAGTGCTCTTTTCAAGCTCTGCGACGATGATGGGGCCCATGGCGAAGGATTGGACTGGCGGTGTTCTGGAGGGATTGGTCAACAACGCAAAGTCCGACCGACCGATTGCTACGCTCCTCAAAGTGAACGGGGTCAGTGTTGCTTAAAAGGCTTGTCTTCGCGAGGGCCGTCCGGGTTGTGCAGTTCAGGTCAGGTCAGGTCAGGTCGGCACACAGCGCAGTCGGAACGCCATTGCGAGAGGAGGGAAGCAAAAAGAGACATGGTTGGGGATAAAGAAGCGCAATGGCTCAATATTTACCTCAACCCGCGCGGCTGGGGAAGGGAAAAGGCGGGATGGCGCACTTAAAGGGTTCTCGGACTTGGTACCTGGCTGCATGTGTTAGTCTAGATGAGCTCATCGATATCGGAACGCCGCTCCGGGATTATCCACTACACGCCGCTGTGATTCGCTAGGCGCAAAGGTCATCGAGTCACCGAGTCACCGTTTGCGACCTGTACGTGCGCCGATAAGGTCACCTTCAGGGACCGATGCCGCTAAACCCCAGGGGACGCGGGGCGCTCTCTACCACCTGGCATCCCTGTACCGACCGAGCCGAGCAAAGCTCCGAGAGCGCTACGAACCGTCATGACCAATCTCCAATGCCCATTTGAGAACGAACTCGCAGAAGATGCGCCGCTTATGCATCCATGGATGCATGTTTGTCCGGCATGTCAAGGTCACTGATTGTCTGGAGGGGCCGCGAAAAAAACCAGCTCTGCATTGACTTTGGGTAAACTGAACTGAATTATCATTACCACTCTCCATGTGAGACTTCCTCCCGCTTCTCGCAAAGACGATGCCTTCTCAAGGCCACTTGGCCATTTCAACCTCAATCTCAACTTCATGATCGCTCCAATTCGACAAAAAGGAAATGCCCTCAGATTAGCTCTCTTATGTTCTCACGGACAACGCCGACGGGCTCCGCCATGGCTGGATTACCCTCGTGTTGCCTGCAACTTTGGCTTATTTGGACTTCGTGTCATCACCGGGCAATTCTATATCCTGTCTCGTTGCGCTGCCGCTTGGCTAGCAGTTCTGAGATCTGTGTCTTGTCAGTCATATCCGGGATACAATGCTTGGGATTTGACTTACCTGCCACTCCGATTGAAAACTATGTACGTCATGTCATAAGCATGGCTGAGGCAGGCCGTACTCCCGTGGGAGCACAACCATGAGCCAAAGACCTGTTGCTTCTAGACTGTGCTATTTGTCGTCATTGTAGCAAATGATCTCAGAAGGGGCGCAGGCCAAACGGGCAGAAACACAACGAGTACTCCGTGCTGGGATCCAGCCGGTGCCTGCTCAGATCTCTGTTCTTGGTGCTGGTCACGCCATCGGTTGAAGGGCTCTTTGCAGAACCGCATCGCTGATGATCCCATAACCTTCATGTGAGAGTTGTCATCAACGCAGGCCGAAAAGAGCGGCGTATGTTAGGATAGGAAGAGGAGGGTGGAGGGACAATGATAGCTGAATCAAACCGAGGCCGATCAAACCCCATTCGACGGCTCGCAGAAATCTTGCCAAGGTGCGTGAAAAACAATGCAGGAGCTGTGGTAAGAGCGCTCGGGAGATCCCACTTGGGAGGCTGTGACTCGTCTACAGCTGATCAGCATCTAAATGGATGCTCTGGAGTGAGTAGCGTCTGAATAGGCGTGCGGAAGACCATAGGATTAAAAGATAAATTGAACGCAATAAATGCATGTGCAATGCAGATCCAAAGGGTAGGTTTGGTCCGCATGCTTCCAAGTCAAGGTGAGCGTCGCGCCTGAGGATAACGTCAGTCTCGAAGGGTCTCCACATGAAGTCGCGGTGTCAACTCACCTGCAGCTTCCACGGATTGAATAAAACCTGTGGATGAAAACAACAGGGCGATTGTTCTCATCGGAAAAGCGTGCCAGAAGGTCGACCCGCCGTGGGAAGATTTTGCCAGCAAGGGCGTTGGCCACTAAAATAATCTGAGGATGGTTTGAAGAAGAGAAGTCGCGACGACGCGCCTGAGATGAGTGAGCTTTGGGCAAGAGTTCGGTACCCACTTTTAGTGGCAGGTGCACCGCCTCACTCGATGTCTGCTGCACTAGCCACACCTACTGAACACTCAGCGTCAAACTGAAGAGGATATCCTTGATGCATATATATAGAACTTCAAGGCTATTGAAGTTCGTCTACAGTCTGAATTTCTCAGCCTCAGCTGCCTCCTCCAGCCTGGCGTCGATCCGGGCAATGACCTCTGCATCGTACAGATCCTCCAACTTGACACCGTCTTTCTTGAGGTACTCCTTCTCATGGCGGAGAGCCTCGTCTCTGGTCATGCAGACCAGATCGCGGAACCGAATGTTGGTCCACTTCTGCTCCTCGGCGCCCTCGCCGATCCGGAGCTTCGTCTTGCCCTCAGGCCTCTTCCACCGCACAAGCACGAGCCTGTTGATGAGGCCGGTAACGGCACTGCGTCCCTTCCACAGCTCCTCGGTGAGGAAGGATGCGTCACCAAGCGAAATGGGAACCCTAAGTCCTCGAGACTCCTCAATGCCGTCTCTGTGCTGAACAAGTCTCGTCTCCGAGCCCTGCACGAACGCTACGATGTCGCCATAGAGCTTATCGCGGTTCTTTGCCGGAACGTAGTCGAGAGGGTATCCTGGATACATGTCAGTCCTAGAGGCTGTATGTATAGGAACATGTGACTCACCTGAAATGCTGAGAATAACGTGGTTTGCGACAATGTATCCGAAGACGGCGGGCATGGTTCCAAGGACCGGGAGGATTCGTACTCTGAAGCTGGGAAGAACGCTGAGATCGCTCACGGTACCCTTCTTGAACTCTTCCTCGGAAAGGGGCAGCAGAGCAGCCTTGCCCTCGCCGGCCACCTCGTTGGAGTAGACAACAGGAATACCGCTGGTCACACCGAGAAGCTTGAGCTTTCTGCGGGTAGCCCTCGAAAGGCCGTCGTCCGTGCTGGCTCCAATATCGGCAACATTGACACGAGTGGGGTCGCCCTTGGCTCCGGCGCCCATGCTGGAAATGACGGGAATCTTGTTGTCGTGGCAGTACTTCAGGAGGGCAACCTTGGTATCGATGTTGTCAATGGCATCAACAACGTAGTCGGGCTTCTGTCCGTCCTCAGCCCAGGGGGCGAGGAGCTCGGCAGCGACATCCTTCTCGAACTTTTGGTTCTTAAGGTCGAACTTGGCCCACGGAGTGATGGCAATGAGACGGCGGTAGAGACACTGGACCTTGGGAATGCCGACGTCGGCGAGAGTGGCCACGGCGTGTCGGTTGAGAGAGCTGAGAGTAACCTGGTCGAAATCGATGAGACGGATCTTGGAGACACCTGAGCGAGCAAGGGCTGCGGTGCAGTGGGAGCCCACGCCACCGCAGCCGACGACAATGACAAAAGAGTTGCGAAGCTTCTGCAGGCCTTCGTCCTTCAGAAACACCCTGTTACGGGCCAGTTGTTCCAAGATCAGTTCCTCATCGAAGTCTCCGACCTGCGCTCTGCGAGCGAGGGCCTGGTTACGAGCATCCTCCTTGTCGACAGGGGGAGATGCACCGCCGAATTGAGTGAGCTGCGATGGTCAGCAAATTGCCCCAAGGAGTGTGCGCCAGGGCCTCGATTTACGTTTCCTTGATAGTGGTTGGATGTGGGTATTGACTTCTTCAAGTCCTGAATGCGCTCTTCACGCTCAAATGCTTGGTATCCGAAAATAAGACATGCCACTATTGCACCAGACAGCACCGCAGTGGCCGCTAATTGTACATGCGGGTTTGACGCCGCTTTGGGCAAAATTGAAGACATCTTCAATATTGTCTACTCATCGCGTAGGGGAGAAATCCAAGATGAACGGTGTAAGTATGGCGTCAACAAGGCGACCAAATATCGTGCCAACCTTGTCCAGGCACCGTTTCGACCCTCTAGTTAACAAATGGGTCTCATCTAGCAGAGCGGGCTCGCACCATCGGCGGCGTTCAAGTCATTGGGGAAAAAAAGTTGCAGCAGGTGAGTAGCCAATCAAAAACGCTCAATTCCAGCGAAGACGGAACAACTGCCCACCGAACGGCCGGCCGCCAGGTTCCATCCAGGTTCCATCCCGTCACAACTCAGTGGTGGGACGGTGGAAGGTCCTCCCCACCACCACTAAGCTAAGGTATACTGCAAGTAAGGCAGGCAGGTAGGTCCAAATCTGATATGCCTAGTTCGACGCAGCTCCTCTCCAACAACATACCGTCCCGCCAGACTTCACAAATAGACAAGCAGCTTATTCCATAAAAATCTGGTCCAATTGGCTTACTCGGACCGATAGTAGCTACAATGCGCCAGCGACTGGCCCTCCGTCGAATCCTCTTGCAGAGGCTCTTCCGGCTGCAGAAGACTCGCCCATTCACGACCAACGTATCCCTCACCTCTGGGACCAGGCCACAGCTCCCCTTCCTCTCGATACCGGTTACGACCCGAAAATCGGCTAGATACTTCACGACGGAGAAGAAGCAATGGTTCAGACATGAGGGGCGCCTGTTCCTTCGCTACAACATCTCGATATGGGGTGGCGCACTGTGCATCCTGGGCATCGTCTTCCTGCTTAACCAAGAGCGTTTGGAGAAGGAGTATCCGACGCCGCACGAGTGGTCATTCATCACACGCATGTGGGTGCGCGGTGCGAAGAGCGCGGCTAACGTCAGCAAGCCGATGAACGTCGATTGGGTCGAGGTCATCGTGTCGTGCATGGAGACGCTGAAGCGGCTGGAGGACCCCGGCATCGATGGTGCAGGAATTCAGGAACTGCCGGGCGAGCCGTTGTCGATTGGCGGCGCGGACATTACGGGGAAGGACATTTCGGCTAAAAGCGAGAACTGGCGTAGAGGATACTACGAGATGCTGATGCTCGTGGCAAAGGCATCTGAGCAGATGGACGGCTGGCTCAAGGATACGACGAGGGGCCTCATCTTCCCCCCCGACATGGTCGTCGGACCCTCGAATCCGCGCCCGAAACCAGTCCCGGTTGGTGCCCCGATCGCCCCCAAAGAAGAGAACTGCGTGGCCGCCTATGAGCCTGCAGACAACCACTACATGCGCATCATCGCCACGAAGGGCTTCACCGACCGCCAGAAGATGGATGCGGCCCTCGCATATGCCTCGTTTCTTGACTACAAGAAAATGCCCGAGGCTGCCGAGGCGATGTACGACTGGGCGTTATCCCTGGCGACTGAAGCCACACAAACATCTCCGCCACTGGTCGACCCTCTCACCTACACCATCAACGACAAGACAACGGAGCCGTCAGAGAACTTGCTGAATGTCCTCACATCCATTGCCACGCACAAGGCCCGTTCAGGCAATGTTTCCGCTGCGCTGCACATCTTCCTCTCCATCCTTCGCGCCCGTCGCGCCCTTCCTCAGGCTCCACTCCGAGGCCAGGAACGTCCGCAGGATGCCGTTCCCACCTCGCTCTGGCAGAGGCTCTGGAACCTCGCGCGAGCGCCACAGTACCCTCCCCCTCCCGATAACGGCTCTCGCCCTCCGTGGCGACATCCCAAGGAGCTCTGCGAGGAGGCCTCTCTGAGCCTGTACATCGGCGAGATCCTCTACGCGATGAAGGATACCAAGGCGAACCGCGAAGAGGGCTTGGCGTGGACGCGCGACGCCGTCGACCGCGCTGAGGAGCAGCTCCGCAAGCTTGGCCCTATCGGAGTAGACAAGGAGGCCCGGCAGACATGCCGCGAGTGTCTCACCGCGGGGCTGGACAACTGGTCTACGATGGTGGCTAGACTGGTCAAGGAAGAGGAGGCGAAGAAGAAGGCTGGACCGACCAAGTCGACGTTTGGCTTCTGGAGCGAGTCCAAGACTGACGACGGAAGATGGGCAGCGGAGGACAAAGTCGTCAAGGAGAGGATACGGCGCACGAAGGAGCTGCTAGTTGAGGTGAAACCACCGGCTACTGGATTAGCGTCCTTGCTTAGGGCGTAATCAAGGCATCATGAGACTGTATGTATTATACTGTCAAAATCGCCCGGGACCCATGATACCATATGCTTCTATTCGTCCCTATCCTTGTCGTTCTTGTTATTGATATCGTCCTTGTCAAAACTCACTCGTCATCGTCATCTTTGCTGTCCTTGTCATCCTTGCCCTGCTTCGCGGCATGGTCCTCCGCGTACTCTTGCAGCGACTCTAGGGCCGCTCTCTGCTCCTGTAGCTCGGGTGGCACAGCATAGCCGACGCTGGGTTTCGCGAACTCGGGCATGTTCTTCCACACCTCATCATTGCTGGAGATAATAGCGGCCCACTCCTCGGCCGTAGGGACGGGTGGGTCGACGGCCACGATTCCTGGGTGGCTGTAGTCGGGGCCTGCAAGCGCGACCTCCTGGAGCCAGGAAAGGATCCCAACGCGGCAGGTGATGAGGATGCACTCGACGTACTTGTCCTCGCCGGAGCTGTAGACGGTGCAGCCGTGCTTGGTGAAGGAGGCGTTGTTAGGGTTGCCGCCTGGCTGGGCCAGGGCCGTGAGAGCGGGGGCGTCGTCCATAATGTACGCCCTCGCGCGGCGGGGGAGAAAGGCCTTGAAGGGCTCATGGGAGAGCTCGTTTATGTTGGTGCTGCTGCCCAGCAAGGACAGGGTGTTGATACGATGTCCCAGCTTGGCCCAGGTGGACGGGGTGTCGAGGGCCTTGGTTACGTAGTCGGCGCTGATGCCGATGCCGATGATGTCGAAGCGGACGTTGTCGTCAATCTCCGCCACGACCTCATCGAGGACGTGGCGCACATGCTCCATGGCATCCTCGTTCTTGGGGATCGAGTGAAGCTTGGGGTTCTCGGCGCGGCCAAGGTGAACCATGCTCTTCATCGGGACGGCGAGCTTGGAGGTTGGACTCAGCGTCTTCCTTCCCTCGGGCCACCACCAAAGCTCGCCGGTGTTGGCGAGTATTATGCCCGGTGGGTTATTTTCGCTGCCTCTGTCTCCGTCTCCGTCTCTGTCCCTGGCGCTGGCGGAAGAGATCTGGCGCCGGAGGTCCTGGACGACGGAGACCATGGTGCCCTTATTTATGCCTCCGGGACCGTTGGCAACGCGAAGAGCAAGATTACCGAGGTCCTGGCAGGGCTCGCCAAAGATAACAACCACGCGGGTCGATTGGGCCAAGTTGGCACTGGTGAAGATGGGTACGTGGGGGGAGGTGGAAGGCGTTCCCTTGGGCAGCAGAAGCTTGGTCAGGCCCTCCTTCTCGAGGCGGCCGTGGACGATGTCGCGTATGGCTTCTGTTGAATATTAATTAAAGGGTACCTTATCATAGGTAGGTACGATGAGAGGGTACTTGCCGTTGAAGTGGAATCGCTGGCGGTCGTTGACTCGACCGTTCTTGCTCAGGAAGTACTTGAAGTAGTAGTCAGGGTCGTCGATGTTGCGGATCTCATCTTCGTTGTTGACGAAATATCTGTTACTATTAGTTGCCGCAAGTACTAAGGAAGGTACTAAGGAATGTGAGGGCTTACCCGAGGTCCGTGAGGTTGGAGGAGAAGATAGGGTCCTTGGGCAGGCCCGACCAGCGACGGCGGAACATGATGATGGGTGTCGGGGTTGGTAAAGTATATTGCTGGCGTCGTCGGTTGGGGTTTGTGTGACAGTAAAGATGAGAGAGGAGATGAGAGGGGTGAAGAAGAGAGGGGTGACGAAGAAGAAGACTAGGAAAGAGACGACAAGGAAGGGAAATAAGGAAGGGGGAGATCAGGAAAAAGAAGATGAGGAAGGTGAAGACCAGGAAGGAGCAGATCAGCATAGAGAATATCAGGATGGAGAAGAGAAAAGTACGACAGGAATGAAAGAAAAGAAAAAGAGTGTGTTGGGGAGGAGGAGGATGCGAGAGGTCTGCGATGGTGAGGCTCCGGGTTAAGAGCAACAAAATAAACCGCGATAGTTCTTCGCAAAGCAGACCCCTTGGCAACTGCTAAGGCGCAGGACAGGCAAAGGAAGTTGCGTCGCTCTTTCCATGAGATGCTCAGCGTTCAGAATCGAGCTATTCGATGTAGGCAGCAGAAACAAGCCTCGTACGTCGGACTCACGTTTAATGGAATAGAGAAGTTGTACATTTCGTATGTTTTTTTTTTATATCTGTACATACCCATTTTAGGCTGCTGGGATGCTGCGACCAAACGCCAAGTCCCTTTTCGTCTATACGTTGCCCAAAATCACTGATAGCCCATACCAATCGAAGGGCTCCCCGGCCATTTCGTATTGTACAAAGGCACCGCCGTGCCAGCTTCGTCGGTATCGTCACTCCCTCGCTCGCCCGTTTACCAACTGGCCTTCTTGACACCCGGGATGTTGCCCTCGTAGACCTGCATACGGAAGTTGAACTGCAGCCTGCATTAGCACCATGCGCCGGCAAACGAAACGTGGCGGCGTTTGCTGGGCATACTCTGGTCATCTTGAAGTCTCGGAAGACACCTCTCGACTTGCCGCCTAAGATGCATCGGTTACGGATCTGAGTCGGGCGGGTGTAGCAGTGCATCTGCGTGAGCTGCAGCTGCGCCTCGGCGCGCATGCGGGGAGGCAGCGTCGTGTTGCGGATGATGTAGCGGAGAGCTTGCCTACAGACCCTCCAATGTCAGAGTTCCGCGATCGCGCAAATGGCTCGGAGTGCCTCAGATACTAACCTCTCAGGCTCGTGCTCCATAAAGACCTGGCGCTTGGTGTGGTCCCGAATCGTCCGAATGTTGACGAAACAGCCCAGATCGAGCTTCTTGGCCCGGAACATTGACATTTTGGCGGCGGTTGTGGGGGATTGAGCGGGCGTGTCGGGGTCGTACTATCGAAAAGTTGAGCTTCAAGACCTTGAATTGACGCCGACGGCGGAACATCCCGGGCCACCACGTGACCCTCAACTTAGTAGCGCATTACTCACCGAGCCATCTCGGTCAGTTCTCACTAACCCACTTTGTCAGACACCACCTCTAAAGATTGGCTTGGTGTGATTATCATGCGCTTAATCTTATGGGCTTTTTTACTTTCTTCTTTTTTGAGAAATCGAATTTTGGTATTGATTAGTCTTAAGAACTTCCAAGAACGCCAGCCGTCGTCACAGTCAAAGACTGAACCTCCCAACATTGCAATATGATACAGCACAACGTCTCCTACTCATCCCTTTTACCTCCAGGACTACCAGAAGTCGTAATCATAAGCGTGAGAAACAAATACGGCGCCGAAACGCTATAACTGGTCCAGGAGCTTTTGCCGCCGCCGGTTGATCAGCTCCTCTTGGACCTCCTCCAGCGTCGGTAAATCCCAGCCCTTGCCGTCGCCTGTGTCACCTGGAAGCGGTTCCCAGTCAGGAGGCAGTTGCTGCTTGCCGGTCTTCGCCATGTGTTCAAACGCCTCTTCCTCCTTGGCAAGCTCGTACGCCAGCAATTCCTTGTCCTCCTCGTCTGGCGCATAGCCGTAGTACGCAGCGTCGACCTGTTTCCGCAAGTCGTCTCTTGCCTCCAGCGGTTTTTCTTCTGTCGCCTTCGCCTTGGCTGCCTCGAACAGCTCCTTGACTCCTGGGAGGTCTCGGGCGCGTCCGAAGTAGCGATATCCTTTGCCGCCGCCGGGTATCTCTCGTCCTTGCTCGTCATAGATTTTGCCCCCTCCGCGCATGTAATTAGGTCCTCCGAGATTCCGTATTTGCACCTCCCACATGTACTTTTCCCGCATGAGCTTGTTGATTTCGTCGTTCAAGTCGCGGATCTGATAATCGCTGAGCGCAATGTCCTGGATCTTGGAGACCTTGCGCGAGATCTCCTTAAGCACCTGGCCACGCCATTTCTCGCATGAGGGTATCGAGTCGACTTCGGTGATCACTCTCGGGCGTCTTGTCCTGCCGATGTCGATAATGCCTAGGTCTGCCGCTTGCGCTTCGCGGAAGCGAAAGAGCATGGACTGCGCCTTTTCCGAATTGCGCGCCTGTGTATGTTAGAGATACAATTTCCGCATGAAACAACATCGTTGATCTGCTCACCATTTTGACAGGTTTGGGAGCCGCAGCGGCGTCGGACGTCCAGGAATGGGAGTCGGGTTTCGGCTGAAGGTGAAAGTCACGGCAAAGGGTGTTGAAAGCTTTCGGCCGTCAATGCCCATCGCGCGTAGGTAGCACGGGCCATTTCCCCACATCCAATCAGCTATTTCACAGGACACTGGACACTGGAGGGCCAACGGTATGTGGGGCTGCTCGCTAGCGCAAGGCAAGGAAGGTACGTGGTACTTACGGGTATCCCACCAAGCACCAGTTACCTCACAGTTACAGCTACAATCTTGGAGCTGCCACCTCCTCGCGAAGCTTCAGAACACCACAACGATGCGCCTTCCAACGCTGCTTCTTGCAGCCTCATCTCTGGTAGGCGCGGTGTTCGTCGACGAAGTTGGCGACATCGACTACCACCACGAACTCATCGGCGTGCCTCAGGTCGAAACCACCTTCTTCCACAAGCCGCGCAAAGCCGAGAAGGCTTCTTTGCTCTACACCCTGAGTGATGTCGGCGTTCTCGGCGCCGTCAACCCGAGCAACGGCGCCGTCGTCTGGCGACAATTCCTGACGGGAAATATCACGGATGGCGGCGGACACCTGCGGGCGGCCGAGGGCGAGGATTGGGTTGTGTCTGGGTACGGCCATTCGGTGCACGCCTGGAACGCCATGTCCGGCAGGAACGCGTGGTGGATGGACTTTACGGGCGAGATAAGGGATTTGGAGGTTATGGAGCTGACGGAAAATGGACGCAAGGATGTCCTGGCGCTCTTCGAAGAGGAGGACGGTTCGTCGGTCTTGAGGAGACTCAACGGCGGTGATGGCAGCGTGGTGTGGGAGCACAAGGATTCGAGCAAGACCAACCCCCTCCAGGTCTCGAACAACATCGAAAAGATCTTCGTCGTCAGCCTGTACGGGTCCGCCAATGCCTACAACGTGCGAGTGTCTGTTCACGATACTTTGACGGGCAAGCGCACCGACGACATTAGCATTGGCACCAAGGGTGACGTTCAATCCAAGGAGGACGTCATGTTTGTTGGCGCCAACTCGGCATCTCCCATCGTCGCCTGGACTGATAGCGCGCGCTCGAAGCTCAAGGTCAACGTCCTCGGTACAAAGTCCAAGCAGGAGTTCCCTCTTCCTCCCGATACCCTGGAAGTGGCCATCCATGCCCCGCGCCACCTGCAGTCCGAGCCGCATTTCCTGGTCCACAGCAGGTCCAAGGCCGGCAACAAGGGTGAGGTCTACCACGTCAACCTCAAGAACAACGCCATCACGCAGGACCACGAGCTGCCCTTGCTGCCTGGTCTTGGTGCTTTCTCGACTAGCTCGGAGGGTGCCAACGTCTGGTTTACCCGTATCACTGAGGAGGAGGTCATCCTGACGGCTTCCAGCTCGCACGCCGTCCTCGGCCGCTGGCCGTACAAGGCAGGTACTGAAAGTGTTTCTGCTTACCACGCCGTCTCGGAGGTAATCAAGAAGGCTGCCGACAACTTTGCTGTTCGATGCGCCGCCGTCACTACCGAGGACGACTGGGTCTTGGTCCGCAACGGAGAGCATGCTTGGAGCCGCCCCGAAGGCCTTACCGGCGGTGTTGCTGCAGCTTTCGCTGAAATCCCCGAAAGCGAGGACCTGGCCAAGACTCTCGAGGCCGAGGCGCACAGCAATGTCCTATCTGCCTACATCCACCGCGTCCGCCGTCACATTGACGATCTCGCCTACCTCCCTGACTACCTCGCTTCGATCCCCCGGCGTCTTATCAGCAGCATCACCGGAGCCGAGATTTCTCCCAAGACAGGGGGGCTCTCGCGCGATGCTTTTGGCTTCAACAAGCTGGTCGTTCTGGCCACCCGCCGAGGCAAGTTGTTTGGTCTTGACCTTTCCAAGCATGGCCAGGTGATCTGGAAGCTCAACGCATTTGACATCCCCCGCGGCCATGCATGGGACGTCAAGGGCATCTTTGTCGAGGATACCAAGTCTCATGTGACTGTCCGTGGCTACCATGGAGAATACGTCGTCGCCCGCACCGACACCGGAAAGATGGTCGACGTTATGCCCGAGGGCTCCTGGGCGCAGACCCAAGCTGCCGCCATTGTTGACAGCCCATCTGGGCAGTGGCTTGCACCTGTTGGCATTGGCGGTGCCATCGGCGACGTCCCCGCTGCATGGGCACCGAAGCAGACCGTTGTCGTCCGCGGCCTGAACGGAGAGCTGAAGGGCCTGACTTATATCGACCAGGATGGCACTGCTAAGGAGCAGGTTGCATGGGAGTTTTCCCCGCCCACCGGTTACGAGATTGTCAACATCGCCACCCGGCCTGTTCACGACCCGATTGCGTCTATTGGAAGAGTCCTTGGTGACAGACGGGTGAAGTACAAGTACCTCAACCCGAACACTGTCGTTGTTGCCGCGAAGAACGCAGCCAAGTCTGCACTTAATGTCTATCTGATCGACTCCGTGTCCGGCCAGGTCCTTCACTCTACTACATACGAGGGTGTTGACGGCGACAAGAACGTCGAATGTGCCCTCGCTGAGAACTGGTTCGTATGCACCTTCTTTGGCCAATACTCGCTCAAGGACGACGCTGGCCAGCCCTTGTCTGGCCAGACCCTCAAGGGCCACCAGATTGTTGTCTCCGACTTGTACGAGAGCGACTATGCCAATGACCGAGGCCCGCTGGGCGACGCCGCCAACTATTCCTCGACCGAGCCTGTTGAAACCCCGACGGGCGCCCCTCTCCCCGCTGTCATCAGCCAGGCCTGGATTCTGTCTGCTCCGATTGCTGTGCTGGCCGTCACTCAGACGCGCCAAGGCATCACCAGCCGCCACGTCCTCGGCTACCTGCCCGAGTCTCACGCCATCGTTGGACTGCCTCGCCAATTCCTCGAGCCGCGCCGCCCTGTTGGTCGTGACCCGACACCCGCAGAGATGGAGGCCGAGGGCTTGGTCAAGTACCACCCGGCCCTGGAGGTCGACCCCAGGCAGGTCATCACCCACCAGCGCGATGTCATTGGTGTCCAGAAGATCATCACCTCCCCCACCATCGTCGAGAGCACCAGCTTGGTATTCTCGTTTGGTGTTGATGTGTTTGGCAGCCGTGTCGCCCCCAGCTTTGCCTTCGACATCCTCGGCAAGGGCTTTAACAAGATTAGCCTAATTTCAACCGTGCTTGCCCTGACGGTCGGTGTTGCCGTGTTGGGCCCAATCGTGAGTAGTTTTTCCCCACACATACAAGCTTTCGCTAATGGTATTCTAGGTGCGCAAGAAGCAAACGAACCTGAGATGGGCTTAGATAGTGTATGATATGATATGACATAATAGAGTCTTTTGAGTATGTGCAACAGTCTGTGATTAAATTACATCCTGCTATGATCTTCCAGGTTATCTAAATCGTGATTGCTGAGATAATTCCCTGGCTGGTTCCCACGTACAACACGTTCCTATCCTGCTCCGTCCGCCCAACAGCCGTCGATGTCGACCCCTGAACCGTCGCCAGCTTCGTTACTTGGCCCGTCGGATCAACCTTGATCACAGAGTTCTGCGTGTTTGTCGCAATGTACGCGTTCCCCGCTGCGTCAAAGTCAAAGTCGTCGCCGGGCGAGTTACTGAAGATGGGGCTCACAGCCCCGGGCTGACCACTCGCATCTATGGGGATCTTGTTGAACGTGTTCTGCGCAATGTTGGTGAAGTACAGGCTCCCGTCGAACACCTTCATCCCGTCGATGCCGAAGGGTATGAATCCAGTCGGCTCCATCGACTTGTCAGCCAACAGGACCGAATACGCCCCTGTCGCGAAATCGATCTTGTAGACGGCGCCCGCCTGCGCGTCGCCCACTAGCACCGTGTCGTTGTCGAGCCGCGCAAGCCCGTTGAAGAGCTTGCCCTCGGGCACGACCTTGACAACCGAAGCTTGCGGGGTGTCGCCGGTGAGGTCGACGCGCCAGACGCCCCACGACCCGGGCGTGTTGGTCCCCGCGCGGTACTTTCCGGTGACGACGGCCCAGACGCCCGGGGTCATCTCCGCTAGGCCGCCCGTCGCGTAGGCGTCGGGGAAGGTGTAGAGTTTCTCCGAGGTCTCAGTGGATGGGTCCACGGACCAGACCTCCGGCTGATCCATCCGTGTCACGAGGAGGGTCCCGTCGGCCTGGGCAGCGAGGTTCTCGACCCAGCCGTTCTGGAAGCGGTGGACCTCCGTCGCGGCGGATTGACGCGGGAGGAGCGCGCCGGCGGCGCTGGCCGCCAGGGTGAGGATGAGGATCAGAGGGCTGGGTTGCATGTTGAGGGGCTTGAGGCTATTCGCGGAGAGCCTGGACCGAAGTACATCAAGGTGTTCGTAGGCGTTTGGAAGAGTTTTGTCCCCGATTTTGGGCGTTCACGTCTTTTATCAAGGCCATCACGCAGCCGTGGAGGCTTGTGCACCCGGCGAGTCACTGACACCTTGAAAGATCGCATCTTATTTCGACAGTAGGCTTACGTATTGCCTAAAGGCGGAAGAATGGAGGCACACGGCCGGTGACAATTCCGAATACTTTAAGTAGCATTCCAGTGCTGGGCAATATCCCGTTCCCTTCGGCAGATAGGAGTTGGAGTGTCTTCAGACAATGAAGAAGTCGTTGGTTCGGCAGCGGGTTTAGCCAAAAAAACACTTTCTCCTGCGTCCATGAACATGGCCGAATACCCGGCCTCGGCTGAAATTTGGACTTCCCACGACCAAACATGATTGACTTTGACCTGATCGCCGTCCTGCGGGGAAGAGAAGGAGAATTAAATAACCTTAAATTATCCCGCTATCAGTCATGGGCTGAATATCCACTCCCAGCCTCGGCATCCCTGGATGTCTTCCTTTCTTTCGTCCCATGTCGTCATATCATTGTCATCAACTGATGACTGTTTCAATATTTACTAAACCTCGACTTGGCATCCAGTTGGAGCACCCTGCTGCGGTGCTTCCGGGGACCTCCAGGTGCTTCCGGGTGTTCTCGGAATTTTGCCTTCTTTCAGTCTCCATCACATGACAAATATATTGAGTAGGACTGAGGTACGCCAATCGTCACCGACTGGTTTCGAGCCAGACCTTTGGAAGCTCAGATACTGCACGTTAGGCGTCTGCGATTACATGGCAGTGAGGCTGTTTTCGACTTGGCCAATCGTAGTTGGGCCATTTGCCTCACGGGACGGCCCCAAGGTGTCCTAAATGCCGCGTCAGATAATGCAGAGTTGCCAATAGTTGGAATAGGCACAAACCTAAGTAGATGCTCTGTTTGGAATGGTGACTGGACCGTTGAGTCAAGGGCCGCGAGTGGAGTCGTTGTGCATTCTAGGACGTGCTGCATCGTGCAATTCAGCCATGGTTGCCTCGCAGGGCGTGGAGGCGAAGGACAGTGATGGAGCCTCAAAGCTCACACCCCCCTTCTCCTTTTCCCGCAAACGGTGCCCATTGTGCAAAAGCTTCCTACCGAAAGCAGATCTCATGATGCGTGTGTTGGCAGTTAGGTTGGCTGCCTTGAAGTCCGCGTGGGATTATTGGCCGTGGAAGATCGGGTTTGGCCAGGCATGAAGCCATTATGCTTGGGCCAAGCGGCTGGAAGGGAGTGACTGTTGCATGACGTTAGTCCCATTTCAACCCGGATGTGCCATGTGTACAGGCAAACATGGCATGGCATGGCATTCAAGTCTTCGAACTGTGCGTTGGCCGAACCTTCTGTCAGGGCCCGTTTCCTTTGGGCTGGTGAATATGGTCCAACCAAACAGAAGCCGGCCCTTTCTCTGTTTGTTTGTTGTTGTTTCTTAAGGCGGCGCAGCAGCAGCAGACTAGCAAACATACCCATCCCACGTCCTTTTTTTCCTCTTTCTCTTTCTTCTGCTCTCCTTTTTCTGCTCCCTCCTCCACAACTCGGCATACTGGCGGTGGAGAATGAGGCCAGGAGGGAGGTTGGTGACGGAGGGGAGGTTGGCGAAGAAGACGGTAGTCGGAGGGACCGGAGGGGCAAGGCTTCGACGCTAATGCAACCATCGAGCTGTGAGGCCCCATTGAACCTGCGAGAAGAGCTTCCAGTTTAGGCTCTTCTTCGGTCCGTCCTTTTGAGATCTTTTGTGGCTTATCCATACGTCGCATGGTGTTCAAAAATACGCAGAAACTTATTCCATGATGGAGGCATGTCACCCGGTTAGGGCAAGTCTCCGCTGTGCGGGCAGAGGCGCGATGCGAGTCGGAGGCCGGGACCCGGTCCTTTGCAGTGACTACTAGCTCGTCTGGACTTTTTCTCACACCGCTATCTATCTAGAGCCCCGCGCAGTGCGGCAGATGCCTTTTTTCTCCCGCATGTTCCCACCTGCCGACTTACACCGCGCCGATCGTCGACGGCTGGTCCCTACACCGACAGGATCACATCATCGTCAGCAAATCCTTCTTCCCTCCCAGGCATCCGGCAATTGTAACCCTCACCGATCTCTACCCCGCGAGGCGTCCCGGCTTTCTACCGCTCTCTCGCCAGGGACCCCGGCCGCCTGCCGCAGCTGTCGAGGATCACACGGGATTCGATCCTCCTTCTATTCAGCCGCTCTATCTGCATAGTCCTCCGAAAGCCTCCTCGGCAAAATGTGCATATGGATTACGCCTCCGCAGCCGCGTCCATGGCGCTGGCGTCCTTCAAAATGCGGCGATGCTGGTGAATCATCCTGTGGGACGACGAGCTGAAGATGGAAATTCGTAAAGCAGCAAAAATCAGGCATCTGATTCATCGTCCCAGCCGGAGTTTCGAAAGGATTGCCTGTGTACGTTTGACGAGAAAAGCCATCTCGAAAAAAGTAATTCCATGCGGCCGGTTGCACGGCCCTAGGTTCATGCTGTGACCGCGGCGTGATGCAAGAAATCTTGATTCCGTGCCCCAGCTTGTCTGACGCTGTAAGACGTCTCGTTTGATGTAGAGTGTGTTTCGTGATACTGCTTCATATTCGAGGTCAGCCACGCGTTCAGCTCCACGTAAATCATTAATAAAAACCGGAAAGGAGCACCACCACTTTGAATCGTTGCGAAGGACGTAGACGGTCGCCTTGTTCCATCGTCGGGCGATAGTCCGATGATCGGTGTCTAGCGTCGGAAGGATGGGCAGAAGAATGCTTCTGCCTGGTGAGGAACTCCGCCCTCGGGTCGTCCGTCGTTTTGCCACAGGCATGTGCAGAACTGTGACGGCCAGCCCTGTGGCGCATGACCGGGCACCCCGCGATCGCCTCGCGAGGCAATATGAACACCCTTCGTTCTAGATTCCTTCCGGCGTCGGACGGTGGCGTGTCTCTGTCTCAGGCGTCGTCGTCGCCTTCTTAGGATCGCCGGGCAAAAACCCGTGCTTCCGGGCCCACATCTCGGGTCCGCCGCCGGCAAGATCTCCTGGAAGGCCTCGTGGCTGATATCCAGGCGTAATGGGGCTTAATGGAGCTTCCGATGGCTGGGGATCACTAAGGGTATTCCCGCGGCCAAGGATGCTACGCTGTCGTGACAGTGCTTTCCCCCTTATCTCGTCCCAGGGCGGGACGCTAGTAAGCCCTCCCAGGCCTCAAATCCGGCCGCGAGTTTGATAGGGTGCCAGTGACAAATCGGCTTCCCTGATTTGCCCCATCAGCCCCTCAACTGGGGACCCGGCTGGCAAAGAGGGCGATCAATCAGCATCTGAGAAGACAAGTAGACAAGCAGACTAGGGAAAGGATTGGAGCAGTCTGGCAGGCCGTCACTTTGGTCTGACGCATCGACATGCGAGCCGCCAAAGACGGCCTGAAGTTGGATACCTCGCTGTTCAATGATGGTGGAAAGTTAAACCCATCGGGCAGACATACAGGTCCCCTGGCTGGAAACCCAACAGCTCAAGCCCTATCTTGAACGTCTGGCCATGCACCAGATCCCGTGATCAGTCGATTCTTCGCGCCTCTAGGCGAAGTCTCCCACTGGAAACCTGCCACGATGACACGAAACAAGGCAACCCGAGGCGAAGATGACGCGGAGTGCGTGTCGATGTGAGATTCGCGAGGCTCGAGCCGACCCGAAGTTTTGCAGCAGCTCTGACGTTGCGTTTTCGAGCGCGTGTAAGGTTTGGTGGCGGCTAGACGACAATCGTAGACTCTGAGTCTAATTGTGGCGCTCTTCCGTTTTGCTGTCTCGTGAGGCCCCCCAAAGACGAAATGGTTGTGAGCGACAGCCTTAACCCAGGACTCGCTCGCTGGATTCGCTGGCGTCAGCAAATTTGTGCCTCATGACCTCAAGATCGGCTTGGATACCGATGTGTCGGGCACGAGAGCTGACCGGTCTCGTGGCACCAACCCGGAGAGACATGTTGACTCTGGTCGGTGCGACACATCGAGATATCTCCCGCTGGACGCATGATCGCCGGTGAGAAGCTCACAGGGAGCCATTCCGATGGAAACCCGTTGCAGAAACGCCACGGGCTTACACGATAATCATCTAGAAGTCGTAGAGAACGGGCGTAGCAGCTGTCAGTTGTGGCAGACTTCTAACGTCAAATCTTGTTGCGGGGCTGTCCCCGGCCCCGAGCGACAACAACGCAGGTACCGGGCCGGAAACTCTCGTGTACCGCTCCGAGTGGGCCGCCGGGATATGGCAATAACGGGAGCGCATGTGTCGGCACCACATGCGACACAGCCCCTCCCGGGATAGAAGATGGCGGTCGCACAAGGCCATCCTCCCCCTCGAGGATGCATCGATGATGACAGTCCTGCTGCCTATCCTAGATCATGCCCGCGAAAGCGACAACACTGCAGTCTTCGTTGCTCCAATGCAAGTGCCCATAGACCGCAATCTAGGAAGCGAACGGCGACCTATGATGATTAGATAGTGACGAGAACACCCCTCCATGAGCAACGCTAACATGCAATTATAAGGGGCAGGAAGGCAGATACGAGCTGACAAAGACACAAAAAAAGAAAATTGCGACGACGAGCAACCCAACCGCCTCTGTCAGTTTCGGTGTGATATCAAGACGCCATCACCCTCCAGATCCCTTTCCGCCAGGCGACCAAGATGGCTTGCATCTAGACATGGAAGGGAGATGTGACTGAGAGAACCCAACATAAGGATGCTGTTCCGCTTCCTTGGGCCCAGGCTACGAGGTTGGGAATCCTGTACCTCATCATCCCTTGACCAACGGCATGCTTCCCCGGTATCGTTGGTTGGGACGGCAAGGGATAGACTGGCCTCAAGCCAACGTGCAAACGTGCGGGAAGCATCCAAGTCGCCAAAGGGCATGGTAACAGGCATCCTTGCCTGCAAGGCTCCAGGACAATATAGAATGCAATAACGACTGTGCCGCCTTATTTCCACAAACGTTCCTGGCACTCTCCAGCCCCGTTGGAGACGAAGGCAGCCAGGGAAATGGATGGTGATGGAAGAAACGACCCGGCATGGGCTGGGAAGGCTGAACGAGGCAACTGCTTCGTCAAACATGGAGGCCGAATGAATGCGAATCTGGCTTGAGACGCGATCTCAATGGAAACCCCAATGCGGGGAACGCCAACCTGTAACATGGGAACGCAGGGGAACGATGTTTGTAGGAGGCCGGTGTGAAAGGCAACGACACTTATGCCACTCGGCTGGGTACTGTGCGCTGAATGGCGCTGAATGGCGCTGGCGGCGCCTAAATCCAGCGCCCAAGTCAGATGTTGCGCCCGCAGCCATGCCTTTCGAACGCCTGAATGCAGTGTGATATCCCCTGTGATTGACGAGACAAGACATCAGCCTTCGCGCTTGCGAGGCGTCGAGATACCATGACGAGAAATACAATTCAGATGAGGTGCATTCCTACTCCGGCACCGGGCGGGCTACCGGGGGTGTGCGTCGTCGGACGGCGGCTTGCTCCTCAAGGCTCTCCGGCCAGGAGGAATGCCTGATAAGATTCGCACGTAGCCATAGACAATTGCCTGAAATTGATAGCCTGGTTGCGGCTGGAAATTACGAAATCGTTTGATCAATATACCGCCGGTTGTGCAACCTCTTTCAGCGATACGACCCAACCCGTGTGGTCGCCTTCCATCCTCGGCCGGGGAAGCGGATGCCCGGGAACGAACATCGTCTGCCTTCATAAAGGTCCTCACCGACGGCAGCCCAACAGGGCGTATCGATACTCAGCTGTCCGTAACCGTGTGCGGTGGAATACGGCAAGGCATCTGTCTCTCGGTCATGTGCAGTTCTGCCTTCCGGGTGTTCCAGGACGTCTTTCCTTCTACAACGCTGGTGTCGATGACAGCTCGGTGTGGGAAATTGCAGGCTACGGCGGGCCACCGAACAGTAAATGCAGGGCTGGGCCGTTTTGTCGGGCCACCTGGACCGGTAGCAGGTGATGTGCAGAAGGCTGCGTGTCTGGACGTTGAAGTCTGCCGATGATAATAAGGTGACGCCATTCATGGTGATGTCGACGGAAATCGAGAGCTAGGCAGCCGCCTTCGCCTAGACATTGATATCCCACGAGGCGCCCATTTAGAAGTTGGAACCACAGAAAATCCAAGACCTATGTTCCAAGGCAGACAACCACCTCTCTCATGATGGGCGAGGGATGTCCTTATCAATGAATAGGTTGGCATGGTCGACGAACCCGCTACGTTGGTGGAGTGACGATCAAGTTGACCGAGCGATGCCAAAGCAAGGAAAGAAGGGACCATCAGCCAGGGAGTTAGCGACGACGTCCCATTGGACAATGCCGGCTAGGTTGTTGGTTGCCTTACGCCCCGCCAAGCGACGGTTCGCTTCTGCACGTCGTCCCAGTCCTTTCGTCCTTCCTTTCGAATATTGTTAGGGGGGTTACCTTACGTAAGGCAGATTCAGGTCACAGCGAGACAGTGGAGACCAAGACTTTTGACAGCTTGTTTCTAGTCTTCTGACTTGGAGTTTATTGTTTCTGTATTTGATTTGTACTCAAGGCTTCTGTTCCAAACCTTAAGCGGCTTCATGCAGAGCTCGGTGAGCCGCGGTGAGTCTCGATACCCGCATCTTTGACGACATCGGCCAGCATCTGCCGACTTCTTCGCCGTTTACATGGCGAGGTTAGCCATCACTGTTTTGGCAGAATACTTTCGAAGAGATCTGTTTGGCCATTTGTTCTTTTTCGTCCCAGACGGCATCCGTAACCAATTGTTTCGGGTAGCCCCGGGTGGTGATGCCTACCCAACGTGATTGGTTCTTGAGACCTGGTCACTTCTCAGCTTTCTTTCAGCTACAAGCCCTACGGCTTTGCAATGAGCTGAAGTGGCCATTTCAGGATACCGATCATTAACTAGCGAAAGTTGGCTGCAGAAGATACCAGCTCCTATCACAACTGATAGGTGTCCGGCAACGACCGGCTACTTAGGGGCCGGCTTTAGCGGGCCGGACAATTGGCCGAAGGTGACATCTCCAGTCAAGACAGCGCGCCACGTCACTCAACGGGGTTTTCCCCCTCCAATGTTCTCACCCACTACCCACAGACAAGAGGCTGACTTTCGAACCCAGACCGTCGGGTTGGACTAATTATTTCAATTCACCTTTTGGTGGTTTGAAAATTCTGTCCATTCCTGGTGGGATGTTGGCCCTTTGAAACGGCTTTGATGCATTGGCTGGCGGCTTTAAATTCACGACAAACATAAGCAGCCTCAACATCATGCCCAATAGCGAGTGCATTCTCGAAACATACATTTGGAAAAAAAAACTTTACTGTGCATGCCCCGGTTATCGAGGCCACCACGTTCAGACATGACGTTCCCAACAACGAAGCAGTTTTCGGGACGTTCAGAGAGCTGATGCCTGGTTCCCGGTAAATACCCACGGCAGCATTTTCGTCAGTGCATCGCGTGGATAAAGAGGCTGAAAAGTCCGGCTTCACTTCACAATCTGCTGCCTGCAACTTGAGACACCCGGGCCCACTGGTGCGAGTTGCCCTGCTGAGATTGCTACTGCTACCACCCATCGGTTGAGCAGGCAATATATTGAAAGGTTGGTGTCTGAGGTCTCCAAGCCGTGGCCTCCATTCCATGGCACTTCACTGAGGAATCATTGGCAGAAAAGTCTGACTCTTACTTCGGTTGCCTTATCCATAAAGGCCTGGAACTCACCGAGTAAACGGTGTCCCCTTGACGATGATGTCTCCATGCTCAACGGTTCGTCAGCCGTACGGTTGCCTTCCGCATTGGACACTCCCTCAGGTCCCAATTGGTATTCACTCAAGGCAGCCGTCCCGTGGGAACCCTGTTGTGTGCCCCAGCAGAGTCTTTGCCTCTTCCACTGAAGTCAAGCAGCTCCTAGTAATAAGGCCGAGAAGAGCAGCGAATAGCGTCGATAGCGGAACATCGAGACTGGGTTGATGACGAGCTGGTCTCGCCTCGTATGGTTGCCTCCTCGTGAATGTCTTGAACGGTAGTGTGAATGGATACTTAATCTCCACTCAGAGGTCTCGGCCCGCCTGCGGACTTCCTCTTCGAAACTAGCAGATATGAGCCTTACTGCGCAGTCGTACCTCGGTTGCCACCCAGGCAACGTCTATCAACGTCAGCTCAAGTTGTCTAAGTTACCCCTGAGGCGCTGAGTGAGAGACAATCTCCTCGCTAAAGACTGGTCCGTATCCCCTGAGCTAAGGCGGCGATGATTCACGACATACAGCGCCGGTGGGCATCGTCGCGTAAGTCCACTAACAAGAATTGCGGACGGCCATGCATCTATACGAAGTTTTATTATTAAAATGAGCTTAGAATGAGTGTTTCCAGCTTCCGGTGTCGCCGAAGTGAAGGTGGCTGAGCAAATTGACTCGTATTTGCCACGACGCCACTTGGCAAGAAGGCCCAGCTTCGGCTTCGGGGATAACAGAGGGGAAGATAAGTCCGACTGTATGTCGTCAAAAGAGAGTGCCAGATTGGAACTCTACCTTCAACTGCGAGTCTTGAGGATTGAAATGAAGATAGTATGGGATTGCAATGGTATATTGAGCCGCAATGTTGTCAGCTCCACCCACTTAGTCAGACCGACACCGAGACACCGGGACGGCCCAATCAGGTAATAACCTATGAGGAATCGGCCATCGCACGCGGGTTGCCAGGGTGAGAAGCACTGGCTTCATGGGCCGACGTCATCGCGCAGCAACACATGGAAAACAACTGCTATCTTTGTGAATTGTGGCACGTGGATTGGCAGTATGAAGTGGGAAGAAGGCTGGTCAAACGTTTTGGCGGGATCGGTGGAAGTCTATACGAAGTATTATGCCAGAAACTCGAGGCTTGGTCGGGTGACCTCGGAGCAGCCAATCCCGCCAGAAAAGAGAAAAGTACCGAGCACTCGCTATTACAGGCCCGAAGCACACTTGTGTAACCCCTCCGCTCTGCTTGCTGACCACCATAACCATCACTTCCCTCACTTGACCCAATGGCTGAGCGAAATGTCGCCGCGAGGGAACGTTGCTCCTCGGTCGCATCGACACGTCTCCAAGATGCGAAGAGGCGCGTGTCTCGAAGATGCTCTCAACTCCAGCCCATCGGCGGAGGCGGTCTTGAGAAACCATTTCGGTGGCCGTCGCTGCACTTTGCATTGAAAATTGCACAACGGCTCGCGACGTGGACACAACTTCACCAGAACTATCTGGTGAACTGAACCTAGATGAAAACGAAACTGCCAACGAAACTGCAAAATCAGGTCGCCAGGCGTAGGAGCGGCCCAAATCATCGAGAAATCGCCAACTGAACATCGTTCGCGGGCGGCACGGCGGTGAGTCTGACAGCGCCCTGCACAGGGCACCTCTCGGGAAGCCCGTTGCGCTACCGAAATTCGCGCTGCTGACTTGCATCGTTATAGGTCATTGCAATAGCGACAGAAAGGCTCATCTCGAACAGAAAGCGAAGAGAGATCGCGAAGGCCACTCGGTTTTGCTGAGGCGGATGTTGGGGTGCGGTGAGAGCCAGCGGCAGAGTGAGTTGAGGATGTAAAGCTTGGGATCGGGAGCAGCGAAAACCTTGACGGTTGGGGGGGGACTCTTGACCCCAACGTCTGCTGCGCAGAGCCGCAAGTAGGGCCGCGAACCAAACGAGGCAACCAACCCAAGGTACATCTGTACACCCTCCACTGCAGGCTGTTCGGATCCCCACACCAATGCACACCTAGAACCGGGGCGGGTTAGGCTGGCTTAACCTTGGGAGCACAACGCACCCCCCCCCCCCTCTCCCTCAAGGCAGCGCCGTCAAGCCGCGTCGTTCGCAAGCTCACGCTCTTCTTGCAATGCAAACTGTCCGCACGTCCGCCAATTCTGATTGTGTATGGGACAAAAAGCGAGGGAAGCTCTTCATGAATTTTTTTTTTTTGAAATCCAGATCAACATCTCCGCTCTTAGAAACACCTATCGATCGCTTCGTACCCCTTATGCCTGATTGCTCTCCCGGGTAAGGGCTACATCGCGTGGGATAAACCAGAACATGTCATCATCCAAAAACCCGGCCGACCTCCTCTCCACAGGGTTAAAGAACTATCTGCGCAATCAAGAGCAGGTCAGACGACGAAAACCGACGATATGCCCTCTATGCATCAACGAACTACCGGCAGACGCGAAGAGAGAGGAGCTCCGCCACCATTTACTGGATCAGCACGCCGACTGGGTTAAGGCGCAAAACCAAAATGATACCGATTTAGTCGAAAACTTCGAAAAGTTGTAAGTCGTTCCGCGCACTGCACACTGGCCAATGTCATCGTACGAGTCTGACCCTGCCTTCTAGAATAAAAACCCGCCAGGCCGGCACCTCCCATTCCCCAGACAACCAGCCGACCGACCCGACACCATCCAAGGAACCAGATAAGGCAGGGGAGCGCGTTCTTAAAAGCCCCTCCTCCAATAAGAGTCTCAAAAGGGAAAACGACGAAAAGACTCTTGCTCCTAAAAGAAGTCGAGCCAGGGGCCCGCCGCATACGAGTAGTCAACATACAACCCGCGCTTCGGATTCTGAGTTTAAACGAGATCCAACGCAAAAGGGTGGTAAATTATGGAATCCCGATGATGATATACCACCCTTGCGGCGGCCTGAAGGGGGGCAGGCCGCAGAGTCCCCGAGGATTTCACAGGGCCGCAGCTTTGAACCACCTCGTTCTACTGAACCTGATAACGTGGCAGTTATGATCAAGCAACCGGAGACTCGCCCGATCAGCCAAGAGCAACTAGTTGCAGAGGTCAAAGGCATATATGCCGGTCTCGTAATGGTCGAGAGTAAATGCATCGAGGTTGACAATGCCCAGAGCTCAAACAACGAGGCAAGTCCGAAGTTAAATAACGAGCAATGGCAAGCCCTCATAGCATTACACCGGACACTTCTACACGAGCACCACGATTTTTTCCTTGCGTCTCAACATCCTTCGGCTAGCCCAGCACTTCGCAGGCTAGCTAGCAAATACGCCATGCCCGCCAGGATGTGGCGGCACGGCATTCACTCGTTTTTGGAACTCTTACGCCATCGTCTACCACTGTCACTTGAACACATGCTCACATTCATTTACCTTGCCTATTCCATGATGGCTTTGTTGTACGAGACGGTCCCGACCTTTGAGGATACCTGGATCGAATGCCTTGGCGATCTAGGTCGTTACCGGTAAGCTGCTGCTTCAGACTGACACTTTGTCTCTTTTCCCCTGAGATTTGCTAACCTCTCCAGAATGGCCATTGAAGACGATGACTTGAAGGACCGAGAGGTGTGGACTTCTGTAAGCAGGCATTGGTACTCGAAGGCAAGCGACAAGGCCCCAACCACCGGACGCCTCTACCACCACTTGGCGATCCTTGCCAGACCCAATGCCTTGCAACAGTTGTTCTACTACACCAAATCCCTTTGCGTCCCCATTCCCTTCCTCTCAGCTCGAGAGTCTATCATGACTCTCTTCGACCCCCATCTCAATGGCGCCCCCACTCGTTTACCTGAGGTCGACGCTGCATTCGTGCGCGCTAACGGCATCCTCTTCTCGGGCCGCAACCAAGATCAGTTTACCCCATCCGTGGACGATTTCATCACTGGATTGGACAACCACATCGGCCGTAACACCCGCCGATGGATGGAGAGCGGATACTACATTGGCATTGCTCTGGGATGCGCGCTTCTTGAATACGGCAGCGAGTCGAATGTCGTCATGCGGATTATCAAGTCAGGTCGGGCCGATGATGCCGATGTCCCGATGGAGGGCACCGAACCAGAACCAACTTCAAAGTTCAAGGATGCTCTTAACTTTGCAACGCGAACACACAATGTCGTGTTTCGTCGGTTTGGAGATCCAAACGTTACCCCATACCTTCACGTCACACTCTCCTTTCTTCAGCACATGTCACAGTTCCCCGCTGCCATGGCTCACATTGAAAAGAAGTTCCCTTGGAAGCTCATGGCACTCCTTCTCAACACCATGGTGGAGTCGTGTACATCCTTTGAGAAGATTGAGTCGGAGAGCTTCCCGCGTGACGACAAGGAGACGCCGCGTCCCCTTCCCGACGACTTCGCACAGAGGGGCTTGCTGTGGGTTGACAAGTACTATCCTAGTGACTGGTTCACCGCCGCTAAGATAGACGACGATGAGAAGTACTTTGAGGTGGCTTCGATGATGGCTGAGCGGAAAGACAGGTGCCTTTGGCTGGGTTGCCGTCTCGCCTCTTCAGGCAAGTGGTTGACCTACGACAAGGGAGTCAGACAGTTCGGAGTGGCACCTCAGTTCGACAAAGACATCACTGATCTCCCCGTAACTCCTCTGAAAGAGATGCCAAGCGCAGATGTGGACATCCCCGACGCGCCAGCTACCATCACCTAAGCCGCCTCTTGGCAACAGGTCCTTCTTTGACGAGTTCCGTGTTGCAATCATTTGTTTGCAATCATTTGTTGGGTTTAGGATTCCATTTGTTCGGTTTCTTCTCCCGACACCCAACTCCCGACTCCCCCCAACCCCTATACCCTCAACCATCATCCCTTTCCTTTTGTATCTTCCATTTGATTTCAACACATGGCGCACACGGAGTTTAGGCATGGCGTTTGGGTGAACTACTCAACATTAGCGGGGCGATGTTTGGTTTAGAGCTTGCATACATGAAGGCGTTCAGGAGGGGTTTAACTACCTACAAATACCCTGGAGACGGCGGAACGTGCAGAATAAGACAAAAGCCTCAAGGGTCGAGGGGCTGGGTCACCACCCATGTGGGGTGGCCAGGTGATACGCCAACAGTAATTCGGCCTGCTTGTTTGGTTTTGAGGAACCTTCACATTGGATATGTTTCAAGGGATTCACGTCATGAAGCCCCCCGACAGGAGCCACCCCCCTGTCTAAATCACGTTGCAGCCTGCTGGTCGGCTAGAACATTCTCTTGGGTGTAGCCAGGCCTTCGCGGCTTCACATAGAAATTTCCTGGCTAGATTTTGAAGAGATGTATGTAAATATAAGGGAAATTTCAAGAAGTGTTGCACTCCATATACATCTTGTGTCGTGACTCGAACCTGTGAAAGACACTCCATGTCATCCGGCCTCCTGTCTCCGTGTTGGCTCGCGGCCACTCTCTTGCCAGCCTGAGTTCACGTCACGGGAACAGGCTCATTTTTCAGCGCCAGGGGAAACCAGAGACCTAAGTGGTTAGGATAAGCTCGAACTAAACAACGCGATGTTTGGCAAACGTCGAAACCAACTCCTTCCGGAAAACTACAGTCCTTACATGCTTGCAATAGCCGACTTCCGGACTTGATTGGTGGCGGCGGGAATGCGATTACATCGTGCTCTCATGGCACGACTGACGGGGCAGCACAGAGCCGATTGCGGAGCGTGGCTCTAGAGGCGTATGATACAATGACTAGAGCTACATACTTTAACTCAAGAGGTTCTCGCCGATTGTTAGAGTTAAGGAAGACAATATACTATAGTTGTGATCATACCCGCACAGGCACCGACCAGAAGAAGCCACGGCGATACCCAACATCTAGACAGTCCAGTCAGGTCCAAGCACTGCGATCAGAATATAACCTCAATAAGGAAACACGATTAAATACAGCAATCAGAAGAAAAATATCGAGTGAACTATGACGTGACTATGAAACTCTGTTAGCTGGTTTCTGTACACGTCTTTACGTGACTTAATGCATATTACGAAGCGCGCGCTGCTTTCCAGGAGACACACTACCAAACCTGGGAGAGTTCGATTACTATCAAATTTCTAATTTTTATAAACTCAAGCAGACCTTGAAGCTGAATGTCATTGGTTATAAAATGACGTCGGGCATACTGGACGAAAAAATGCAACTTCAATAAAGTGCGGGGAAAGACGCGTCCATCTGCTCATTGTGAATAAAAGTTTACTAAATTGCAATTCTATGAAATAAAGACCATTGGATATTTCTCACAGCGTATGTGCTTTCGTTGCTAAACAGCTAATGTTTACACGATTGCCAAAGTAAGAAGTCCAGCGAATCCGTCATCCTGGCAGCGTAGTTTGGCGCGTCGAAATAAGTTTGAATTGCAGTGTTATTCGGGCCACGTACGATGATGGTTGTGGTTGGCTTTTGCAATCTTGCGCCTCAGCCCAGGAGCTCAAAAGAAAGTAGTCAACATCATGGCCAAGACTTCCCGACGCCCGTTGGTCTCATGGTGATGTCTATTCTTGGTCATAATCAATCGGGCGTGAACGCGGGCTGAGCCACCCCCATCGTGACGAAAACCAACCTCACCGAAAGGACAGTTGAATGCCATCCTCTCGATCCCAAGAAGAATGGCAGCCCCCCAGCCCCCTCAAGGCGACCAGAAGGCAATTATTCGCAGAGCCTTGACACCGTTGGAGGTCGGGTCGTCGTCAGGGACGGGCGGCGCAGTCGTTGCGATTTTCGAGGCGCTAATCGTCATGGGGTCGGTCCCGCCTCCGGTCTGCAAAATCCCCGCGCCGCGTATTTGGGACTTCCAGCAGCCAGGCAGAAGCCAACCACCACAGCACCCCAACCGCCGGGATTTAGTTGGCGCGTCTGCACGCAGAGGGCAAGGAAGAAAACTGCGGTTTTCGGACCCCGTAACCCCGCAAGGCGATAGGACCTTTCGTCCGTCGGCTACCTCGGTCAAGCTTTTTTTTTTTTTTTCCGTCCAGGCACACGGCAGGCAACCAACGGGTCGCTCGGTCGCGAAGGCGAACGGAATGATGCAATTTCGGGCGAGGCAACCTGAACCATAAAGTCATAAAATAGGGATATTACGGTTCGTAGCTGTCTCCTTTTATCGATTGCCAAGAACGGACTCCGCGATTCTCTGATGTTCGGGCCGCCCCTGTAGGTTCTCGGTGGCCTGAGAGTCCATACCAAGGTGAGGTTGTCGACCGACCGGCGCGTCTCTCTCGGGCTGTGGAACTTTGGTTGTTCCTAAGGGGCGGCATACGCCGTAACAAGGCAGCCAGGGCGACACGCCCGGAATCGTGTCAGCGGCGGTTGCCTTACCAAGAGAAACCTACGTCTCTAATTAGTCTCCACACTATGGAACAGAACCGTCGCAAAAGGCAACGCCATGCTCATAGCCAAGCTCGGAATTCATGTCGCCCGAAGAATTAGATAAAGGGAGGAAAAAAAGAAAGGGCGTATCGGTGATTAGTTCGGGCTGTGTGGCATTGCCAGTCGGCCGAAGTCTCAGCCGTTCTTAGTAAGGACAAGGTCGTTGGGTGCTGTTGCCTTTTTAAAGGAGTCCCCCAGCCGCCGCGGATGCACGGAATGCGCGGGCCTAGACGGAAGCCCATATGCGCTTGCTGGCATTCGTCCCGTCACTGGCGGGAGCTTCCCCTTAGCTGGAGATTTAGCGGACGCCTGCGCTGTGTGTGCCTGGTTGCTGGAACTTGGGCTGGACTACCTGCTACCGAAATAATGGTATCCTTGGGACTCACCGTCCAAGCGTTAGAGCGGCCGTCTGTGCGTGGGCCTCCCCTGATGATGCCTTCTTTTTAGCCTGGTCGCCTCGTTCCACGAGCCTGTCTCAGCGCTTCCGACCTCGTTTCAGCGCACGAATCGGGGAGCTTTGAGAGCTCCACGCATCTCTAGTCAGCAGTGCGTTCAGAAGTCCCCGTCGTGGGGAAGCTGCGATCAGCTGCTGCCTTCAAAGCCACGCTGGGGGTTGACGACGTCTGACCTCAGATCAGCAGCAAAAGTACAGTGATGAATCCATCCAACTCAATTTAGTAAGAAATGCTCAACGTTCTTCAAACCTGTTCACAGGATGACTTCCGCACACCCAAATTATTTGACCGGGAGCACAACATCCTATGGAATGGGTGCGAGATTACTCCGTTCACCGAGCAACTTATGCTGTTATCAGATGCTTGATACCGAGAAGACGTCACCTGTGTGGGAGATCCTAGACTATCACTCGGGTTTCTTTCTTTGGATTGGCTTGCAGGTAAAGTGCGAAAGGGTTCGTCCCGGTCATCCCTGTTTATGACTTCTGACACCGTACCCGAGCCTCATGTAGCATTCGGCGCGTCCCTGTGCCCGCAATCGGCGCGGGACCAACACCTAATGGGTTGCAGTTTATCCAATGATCCAACCATCCGTCGCCGCGGGTGAGACATGCTCACCGAGGTCTCAAATCGCGAGCTAGCCCTTCGTCGATTATCACGAAGTTTGCGAAGATCTTACCGTTCGAGACAAGATCTGGTCACCGGGGCAGGTTTTCGAAGTGCTCTTCTGCCCTTGAATCCTCAGTAGCGTCCCCAGATGTTTTGCACATGTCCAAGTTTGGCAGTGGGCTGGTGTCCTCGGGCATCTGTCGTGCTCGTTCAACTGCGGGGAAGGGGGCATTCCCTGTAGGGCAACATCGGGACCCCTATCAGGACACAGGAGCTGCCTGGAAATAACAATGCATGTGCATGCAACACAAGTGGGCGAGTACGCAGGTCTGCCGTCGGCGACCTCTCGTTGCCTAGGGAGCTACTGCGTGTTGTGCAGAAAACCCACCCCGATCAACCAATCACGGGTCCATGGTGTCGAAAACAGATGCAAGTTGTAGCCTCACTTTTGCGGTTTTTAAAGAGACGTGGAAGAAAATGAGGGGTAGATAGGCTTCCATTTGATCGAGAGAGTTCCCTCATGGTTCCACCGGGGTTATGCTGAGCTTTTGTAATTTCGCGAGGCACTGGAGTCTAACTCCAACCCTGACCGAGGGCTTGAGATATGCAGCGGCCCCGTCACCACCTCCTTGACCGATCGAAGCTGCAACACCCATGCCTTGAGCCGTCGTTCCGCGATTGGCTGGGCACAAAAGGCAGAAACGTGGTTCCATCGCTGAAAATGTGCTGGTTTTTTTTTTTCGAAGTGCAGGAGAATGCTGCTCTGGTTCCACGTGCCCAACAAGGCTGCATGTTACGCTAGGGGGAGAAGTCGTGAGGGGGAGAAGAGTTGAGAAACAAGGCGACCGCTACTGACGCGAGATGGTTGCCCAGTAATTAGGTCAGAGAGCTGCTGATGTGGATCTGATAACGACGCCCCCAGATCCAAGACGAATAGCCGTTTTGAAAGTGCACAATGCTGGTGCTCTGTGTTCCTATAAAAGAATGCTGCGTGGAGCAGGCTGTGAGGCATCGGCATGATGGCTTCGATAGCGTGAGGCAAGAAGGCAGTCCTCGAGGTCAACCCCTCACCATAACAATCAGGCTCACAGACAACGAGAACACCCAAGCACACCCTTCTCAACACTGGAGTCAATATTGACCTATTAATCCGGTTTCAACCTTTGCTCATGTCCTGCGAACTCCAGTGGAGAGCATGCCGTGGTCGAAAGGGGCGTGCTCCATCACCTCCATCTCTAGAATGCCAGGCCAGTGAAATTACAGGAGACTGCCATTCCGCCCGACTTCTGCCTTCGTGACTCCGAAGCGTTCATCTGAAGCCGCTCGTACGAATTGCCATTTCTGGACTTTCTCAGCTGTCACAATGATGGGTGTAAGAGAGATCTGCGGCTCGTCTTTGTTCCGTGGCGTGGTTCACAGCCCTTCCATTTCTCGCCAGTCCATAGACGAGGTGTCAGATTGGGCAAGCTGCTCTCACTAAACTCATATTATCGCTCAAACCATTTGAGTACCTTGTTTCAATTTGACCACCCAATTACGGCTAGACTTCTTTCCCAGAACCTTGAAGCAAGCTTTGTGATCCATGCGTCGCCAAGCTTGGCTGGTAGCTAACCTTACCACATGGAAACATACTGAGAATCTGGAAAACCACGCTTTGATGATTTGATTTAGTGCAACTAAAAAGTATCAACGATTACCTTTTCGGATGATAAGAGTTAACCTGGAATAGAAACGACTAGTTCACATCAACTACAACAATATAAGACTAGGGGTCTTTACAGAGCCGCTTATGGATAGGCTACCCTAATGCTCTCTCTCCTGGCAGCAATAGATTCATGGATACTTCGCCTGGGTTGAGTGTAGTACGAGAGAACTCCAAACTAGAGACAAACTCCACTAGTCTCAACGCAATTCACCCGGAAGAGTAATGTTGAAGGCGAGATATTCCACATATTCAACGGTCTCCTAGCTGCTCAATATCATCAAACCCTATATTTGGAGATGTCTTTCAAACTGAGTTTGGCCAACCTGTCGAGTTTGACAAGTGGTAATAGGCATGTTATGTAGATTCCCATAAATCCAAGCACATGACATTCCGACATTCAATGCCTTATCCAACTCATCTTAACTGTGACCATGAATGCAAAATTTCCTCCAGAACGTCTCATCCAGATATCATGTAGTATCTATAGTCTTCGTCTCTACCCTCACGCCCTTGGGACTCACAGGCCCTGCTTCCAGTTCTACAACCCCGGCATCAAGCTCTACAGGTTGATGTGGTACAGGCATCTCCGCTCGGCCCCAGAATCTCTCCGTGTATGTCCCGTCAAGCTCGTTGTCCCTAGCGTCGGTCAAGGGCTGTGCTTCGGCTGCGCGTCTGGCTATCTGCCGTTGTCGTTGGCGCCATAATAGGAACCCAAAGATGACCAGTGCGAGAACCCACAGCGCCAAGCCTATGCCGATCCCGATATTCGTCGCCAAGGCTACTTTGTCTTCCAGTGAACCTGAGTCACGTTCGGTTGATGACGACGTCGATGTTGTGGTAGGAGCCGAAGGAGTTATTGTGAAGGTCGTGTGGAAGGTTGTTGAGGGATCCTCCGTAGGGGTAGCGAAGATGGTAGGAAGGGTGGGTGTGATTATGGCGGTCGTTCCAACATTGCCTGTTGTCGCATCGGTCGTCGCGTCGACCTCATCGTCTCCCAAGACGTAACTCGAATATATCGAACCGATGTTTTGACGGTTCATTGTGAAGAGTCCCAAGCGCTCAGTGGTCTTTTAGGCGTATATTTGGGGCCAGCGGCGAGCATCAAGACGTGACCACGGTACGCGCCAGCACAGCGCGCCCTCTTTGCTTGCCGCAACCGCAGCCTCTGTCGACCTAAGTCTGCTAAACCAAACAGATAGTGAGCCCGGGCGGTAAAAGATCTTGTAGTGAAATCCCCGAGCTCTCGCGAAGAATTTTGGTGTTACGTCCGCGATCGAAACGCGCGACGCAAGACAAAGCATCTGAAGGTTGGTGGCGTCTAAGGGGTTGGACTGGTCAGGAGGGTGGAAACGTGGGAAATGAATTTGCCTAAAACGGCCAATGTGTTTTGCGGCACCAATTCGATGTTCATTTTCTGACTGGGTTGAATATACGAGTTCTTGTTGGTTGTCCAGTGCGTTGTTTGCTTGAAAATGCACACGAACCCTGTCTCCGACGTCTGGGTGCACCTTTCCCCAGGATGTTGCCCCAGTATCAGGCAATATCTCTTAACAGAAGAGGCATGGCCTCGCTACCGGGTGTTTGGTAACTAATCACGTCAGTTGTTGTCCGCCAAGATGCAGAACAGGAGACGGACCAGTTTGACGCAGACCGAGATTGCTGCAGATAGCAGGGACACTGTCCGCCTCGTTTGAAGTCTAAGTCGAAAGCAAGTCTATAAGTGGCATCCCTTCCCTTTCTACTCCAACTAACTGTTGCCCAAAATCGGAACCGAACGAAGTCTACTGACCCATAGAGAACGGCATCTCAAGGCAAGCCCAGGCAAGGGAATTCAGTGCTAAACATCGACAAAATAGGAAAGAATCGCAAAGGTTGGCATGTAGGTATCCCACGGGTTTGGGACAGTGTCTCGATTGCAAGGCTTCGCTCATACCGTCGAGGACATTGATAGTCCCAAAGCCAAAGCTTTACACTATCTCGACGCCACGGAGCTAGAAAATCCACGAAAGTCGCGGTGGGAATGTTCAGAGTGGCCGTTGACGCTGTATAGGCAAGGACGCGGCTACAGACGAGAGCCACGACAGTCTACAACCTCACTCATTTATACTCGCATCGACAAGGGACCATTGTCCAGAACATGGTGACGATTTCTTTTTTTCATTTTTCTTTTCAATTTAAAAATTTTTTTTTTTATAGAAAACGGATTAGCCAGAGCAATGATAGCCCATCGACTGCGCCATGGCTACAGCAAAACCGCAAAACACTAAGGTTGCTGTTGGATTCACTTCACCAGGCGCAAGGTTAGCTGGCCGTACGGCTTGAGCTGGGAAAATATCGATATATTCGTGGTAGTCTGCTGTTGTTGTCAGTTGACGAATCGTACCTGCTGGCAACAGCGAGTGTGCCAGACTTGTAACAGATCCGTCACTTCTGATTGGCTCGCTAATCGAGCCAATCGGAGTATTTGCGGCAACAGGTGGCGCCAAATGGCTCCCGATATTCCGACAGTTGCGATTCGCCAACCGCCCAAACTTTGCATTTCTGATTGGCTCCATCTCCGCACAAGATGGACTGCAGCACTATCGATAAGATAGGAAATTCGTTCACACCTCTGAGCCGTTGAGAATATAGCCGACGGGCTGAGACAGCATTTGATAATGTTGCTGACGTGAGAACTCTAGGATTTGCCTTTCTTCTCTCCCTTTATCGCAAAGGGTTTGCAACCATCCTGACAACTTTAGTCATCCATGGATGTTGAAACGGCGCAGTGAGTGAGTGCCAGGTAAGTAGCTCCAAAGCTAAGGTTGGTTCGGATTTTTTTCCGCTCGTCTGACGTATTCCAAAGTTCTTTTCGGGGATCATGCCGAAGCTTGACAACGTCGTCCAATAAGAGGAATATTCTCCGGTGTCGTCACGTCTGGATCCTCGTTTGGACGAGTCAACGAAGGCGCTATTTTGGTTGACCCATCCATTACAGAGCTGGGACGAAGTCTCGTTGGGGGTCTTTGATGGACAGAACCCCGCCCCCTCATCCCCCACCTACCTAATTCTCCCCACTATCCCCCGCTATGGTAGCTCCTTCCTCGCAGTCTCCGCGATCGGGGACACTTCCCCCGAGGTAAACAACGGAACCCCTCGCTCAAGTCGACCGGACAGTCGCTTTTTCTCTCTGAAGGTTTCCCGATCGTTTCTTCAAACAACACCTAACCTCATTCCCCCAAAACGTACGAATTCCTCATACCTTCCCCCATCCCGAATTGGACAAAAACAAGACTGACAGACACAGATCCGAAGCTCAACGCCGCCACCATGAAGCTCCTCTACCCCACCTCCCTCAAGCTCGACATCGACAGCCTGCAAGGCTTCTCCGTCCAGCTCGTCCCCTACGATGTCAAGGCACCAGTCCCCGAGGAGCACGTCGACGTCGAAATCCTCGTGACCTGGACGAACTCGGCCGACAACCTCAAGGACGCAGCCGGCCGCCTCAAGAACTTGCGCTGGATCCAGTCGCTCGCCGCCGGCCCCAACGACGTGCTCAACGCCGGCTTCGACGTCTCCAAGATCACCGTCACCACCGGCTCTGGCCTGCACGACCACACCGTCGCCGAGCACGCCCTCGGCCTACTCCTCAACGCCGCACGCCGCTTCTACGAGATGCGCGACTACCAACTCCAGAGCAAGTGGCCCGGCCACCTCGGCGGGCCCCAGCCCGACCGCCCCGCTGGCGCCTTCACCACCCTGCGCGACGCTCGCGTGCTGATCTGGGGCTTCGGCAACATCGCCAAGTCGCTGGTTCCACACCTCCGCGGTCTTGGTGCCCAGGTCAAGGGTGTCGCCCGCAGCGCCGGCGTGCGCGACGGCGTCGAGATCTACGGCGAGGACAAGCTACCCGAGCTGCTCCCCGAGACCGACGCCCTCGTCATGATCCTGCCCGGCTCCGACTCCACCAAGAACGCCCTCAACGCCGAGCGCCTCAAGCTGCTGCCCAAGCACGCGTGGATTGTCAACGTCGGCCGCGGTACCTCGGTCGATGAGGATGCGCTGGTGGACGCGCTCGAGAAGGGCGAGGTCGGTGGCGCGGCGCTGGACGTCTTCGTCACGGAGCCGCTGCCCGAGTCAAGCCGTCTGTGGAAGGCGCCGAATGTTGTTGTTTCACCTCATGCCGCAGGAGGAAGGCCGCAGGGCGCCGAAGCTTTGACCGCGTACAACTTGAGACGGTTCCTGGCCGGTCAGCCGTTGAAGAATGTCATCTGAAGAAGATAGATGGGATAGAATGTAAAATGCATGATGGGGTATAATAGACAGACTTTGGAAGTAAATAAATGAGGATCAAAGTAAAGAAAATGCTCTTTCTGCGGCGTCTTCACGCGTCGTCGTTGCCATTGCCGTTGTCGCCCTTCTGGGTTGTTGTTACTGTGATGTTTATGCATCTTCTTAGGCCAGCACGTGTCGCGCCCTGGTCGGGGGTGCCTTCCCATCACTCACTGGGCTTGCCAACTGCCTCCGGAGCAGAAAGAGGCCCAGTAGACTGACTGCAGTATGCCTGCCGGCGACGCAGTTCCCAGCGCTCTCTAAGCGCGCGGTTGGCACTGCGGCCAGCTTTTCTGGAGAACTTCGTCTCGGTGCACCAACCTTAGCCACTCAAATGCGTCACAGGTTGTCATCACTGAAGCAAAGTTGGTGCCACCCCAGCCCAGCCCCACACCTGCGAAGCACCTTCTTGTAGCGAGGCACACTCGCATACACGGAACTTGTCCTCTCCCCGTCCCGGCACTGTTGGTAGATCAAGCATACAATATCCGTCACTCCTTCGATCCGTCTACCGCTCACGACACCAGTCAACCACCCACCTTTCTGCCACTGCCGTCCTCGGTTACCGCTCGCGTATACGGCGCGAATACCCTCAAGATGAGTCTGAGAAGCGATAGAACCAGAGGAATGGTCGTCGCGCAGGACCTCAGGCGAACTGGGGACGACTTCTGGGCCGTTGCCGTCCGCACCCTCGGGGACGATTTGACGTCCGCCATCGATTTCGCGCAAGAGTCGAAGCTGACTTCGGTGGACGAGCTTTTGGCCGCAACTACGAAGGCAAGGGAAAACTTGGACGCCAGATCGTGGTCCTTTACGCGCAATGGCAAGAAGGTGATTGTGCGCGACGTTCTGACAAAGGTGGTTAAATGGGTCCATCACTTCAAGGAAGTCGGCGACACTGCCGTTGAATATGATCCAGCTCATGCTGCTCTGCCGTGGGCCTGCGTCCGCTTCCTGCTAAACGTGAGTAACCACCGCTTTGGGTCTGTCGGTTGTTCTCGTTAACATCGAAATAGGTCGCTGTAGGGGATCTGGATACATATGGAAACATGCTTGAGAAAACCGCTGGTATTGCAGAGCTCATATGTCGCAACGCGCTTGTCGAAAGTCTTGTGAAGGATCATGTGTCTGCCGCCGCAGAGGAGCTTCGTCGCGCCTTGGTGAAGCTTTAAGCTAGCATCTTAACTTATCTCGCCAAGGCGAGACTGTACTACCGCAAAAACACCGCCAGTGAGTTAGCACGTCTTTGTCCGCTACCAGCAGCTGATCCGGCCAGAACGCATCATCAAGCATGGGGTACTTGCCTCAACCGATTTGGAGACTACGTTCACAGCCATCACCGAAGCCCAAGAAGACGCGACTCAGTGTTCTGCAATCTTCGGCTTACAAGGTTGGTCGTAGACCGGACCCTTATGACAAGTGACTGCGCTCACGCGACGAAGCTCAACTTGAAATGCATGACGAGCTTAAGCAGATGCTGAAGGAGTTTGATGCCCCTGTCCAACGCTGGAATAATGCACTCGCTACCTTGACGGATCATCTTGATGGTTAGCTTTTATTCCAGATTGTGTGTTCCTGCTGACTTTGCCTAGTGAAACGCAGAGGGAAGATTCTACGTTGGCTTTCCGCAGAACCCTACCAACAGCACCACCAGCAATCGCATAGTGAGGTCATGAAGGGAACAGGTGGATGGCTTCTCCAAGACCCGACCTTCCTTCAGTGGAAGGACGAAAGTGCTTCCTCGATCCTATGGCTTCATGGTATTCCAGGCTCCGGCAAGACCAAGCTTACGTATGTATACAAAATCAGCGTAAATATGCTGTTTTACTGACAGTTGGAGAGTTCAATTGTTATTGAAGACGCACAGAAGGTATTCTCAAACAGCCAAACTCCAGCCCCAGTGTATTTCTACTGTTCCCGTAATCCGGCTGAGCCTGGGCGCTCCGATCCCTCCAGGATAGCGGCAAGCATTGCAAGACAGCTCTCTGCACCTGTGGCTAGAGGACCGCTTCTCGAAGACGCCGTCGAGGTTTACGACGAAAGAGAAGAAAACGCGTTCGCGTCTGGACCGCTTCGCCTAGAAGAAAGCAAGGACCTAATTCTCAAGCTGCTCGATCAATACAAAGACGCAACGACGACGATTGTGATCGACGCCCTTGACGAATGTGCCGAAGAAACACGGGGTGCCCTCTTGGAAATGCTAGAGGATCTTTTGAACACATCTCCTTGTCTCCTCAAGATATTCGTCTTCAGCCGGGATTACCAAGACATTTTCTACAGGTTGGATGGTTACCCAAACTTACACCTTTCCTCCTGCAGAAACTCAGCAGATATCGACCTTTTCGTGTCCACAGAAACAGCACATCTTATCAGCAAGGGGGAATTGTTGCGATCCAGCACGAGAAAAGAAGAACTGCGCACCAAAATCATTGACGAGCTCACGGGTAACGCGCATGGCATGTATGTTCAATATTTACCCTGATTAGATGCAATGCACTTACAATATTAGGTTTCGCTGGGCAAGCCTCCAACTACAGGAACTTTGCCGCCTACGGACCGATGAAGCAATCTTCGAGAGGCTTGGACGACTACCAAAGACTCTGGCGGGACTTTACGCCGAAATCTTATCCAGGATCGAAGGTTTCAAAGCGGAGACAGATCGACGACTTACTCGGAATGCCCTAAGCTGGCTACTCTGCAGTCAAAAACAGCTAAAATCAGACTGTTTCTTAGCCGCCGTGGCGCTGACTAAGAAGGGCCTCGTGTCTGCGATATCAAAGACTCAGTTACTAGACCTATGCTGCAACTTGGTCATCTACGACTCTGTCCAAGATGCGTTTCGATTCTCGCATTTATCAGTCCGAGAGTTCTTAGAGGCTCAGAAGTTGTACCAGCCAGTATCGGTCAACACACTGGTCGCAGAAGCATGCCTTTACCATGTCGACCGACTGCACAGCAAACCGCTACGGAACACTCTTGAAGAGTACTGCGACTGGTTTTGGGCAGAGCATACACAGGCAGCCTGGACGACGCATATACCGGAAGGGCTGGAGGAACAACGGGGGACGCTAAGACAGACTCTGCTTCGATTCCTACTTGGATACCACGGTACATCTTCGAACAATATCACCAACGCTTCAACCACGATGGAGCCCTGCTTACCTGCTCTTGCGGGGAAGCAAAGGAAGTAAACCATTTGGTCTACTGCCGAAAAGCGCTAGCGAGGAGGCAACGGTGGCCTACCCTCCACCCTTCCAGTCCATCAGAGCCCATAGGACCTATGGGATCCCTCGAGCGATACTTCAAGGGATTAATCACCGATCCTAAAGGCCTTGAAGCCTTCCTGCGTGTAACAGGCTTCTTCCAGAAGATCTGCCCACGCTATTAGGGGTCAGCCCCCGGCTGGTCCTTAAGACAACCAACCAACGTGCCCTACCAAGGGAACCAGATAGGAAGCAAAGGAACTGGAGGAACCAGTGGGATCCAGGGACAGATTAAACGCATAGTAGCCAATAGGTAAGATTTGGAGGACGCTGGTAAGGGCTGTATACTGTAGAGTAGGTAGTCTGAGCCTGCGGCTCTCCACGCCACATACCCCTCGGGAGGTCTGCCGCAAGGGCTACGCCCTTGCCGCCATGGCGTTAAATACAACAACAACAACAACATACATAACCAAGCCTTTACGATTGGCACAGAAGACTCAAGGCGTCGAAGATTCCTCCTTGGCCACGGCCATTGGAATTGTCAATAAAGCTCGAGGCTGCTACGCAGCTTTGTCCAGCGTTATTGGTTCTATCTGTATTCGACTTGGCGGGTGTACTCAGCCCAGGAGAATGGACAGAGCTAAGCGCAACGGACATCGGCGCAGTTGGGAATCTTCACCATGTAGCCGCCGTAAGGCATGGCAGAGGAAACCTCGTTGCGTGGCATTTCCAAACAATATCTCTTTTGCAACGAATGAGGAAGTGATCGAGGCTGTGGCCGACAATTGGAGCAGTAGCAGTAGCCACAAGATCATGGCGCTGCTTCTTGACAAGTGTGGGAAACAGACCCTGATCACAAAACCTATCACCACCATGATTATGAGAAAGTTCGACTACACCATCGCTGGCCAATTTCTCAACAAGCTTGGGGACGAGATTCAGATCACAGAAGACGTCATCCACACTGTAGCTGCGTTTCAGAGCAGGAAAATTATGGCACTGCTTCTTAATAAACGCGGCAAGGAGATCAATATCACAGAAGGTATCATTAAAGCTGTGGCCAAGAATTGGAGAAGTGGCTATGAGATTATGGTACTCCTTCTTGATAAGTACGGCTGGGACAAGATTCGGATCACAGAAGATATTATGCAGGCTGCGGTTAATACTTGGGGCAGAGACCATAAGATCATGGGACTGCTTCTCGACCAGCGCCGATGGGGGCCTCTGTTGATAGAAGATGAAGATCTCTAAAGGGCGTGGGGTCCTTCCCCCCCGCTTTTTTTTTGTGGCTATCCGGGAGGTAGCCCAGTTTTTGGCCAGTTAAAATATCACCTTCCGCCTCCCGACAATTACGGCGATAGTGACGATAATAATCTGGATCCCTTTGGTATCCCACTCCTTCCAGCATTAACATAAATAACTTGGTGGTTTCATACTCCAACACCACATGATCAAGTTTTAACATCACATTCTGCAAAGCAACAGATCATTGTGTTCTGCCCAGATATTGAATCACAAGGCCCAACCACTTAAGCTGGAATCTCTACCCTCCAACTAGCGAACCCCAAGCCAAAATCCATTGAGTCAGCTGTATCTTCGTCCTTAGTTCCAGGGCCCAGCAGCTGCAACCTTCGCGGAGTAAAACGTCTCCTCGTTCCAAGACCAACTCATAAGATCTCTCTCCTTCATCCAATCCTGTATCTTGGCCTCCCAGGCACGGCGGCAAGCCTGACGTAGGTCCTCTGAGGTGAGGCTTTCAAGATTGATGTGCTTCTCCTCGCACCATTCGCGCATGGTACGGTCCTGCACCATCATCGGAAGTCCCAGACGTTGTCGCTCGAGGGCTGACAGGCTGTGTTCTCGTTGAATCTTCTGCTTGAGCTGAGTGAACCATGCTGACTCTTCTCCAGTGGTTCTGCGATCTGCCTCATGCTCTTGATGAAGCCAGGGGACCGTTCGCGCGGCTTGTTCCAGTGACTTCTCAACTACAGTTGCTGCTGCTGTTCGTTCCATTAGCAATGTAGACATAACATACGCTTTTGGGCCACCGACCGTAGCCCGTGAGACATGTCCAAACGCTGAGGTGAACTATCCAGTTGAAATAAGAAGTCGAGACGGTCTCAAAACCGCACTGAATTAAGAATTCGGTAATTTGCAATGCCTTGCGCTCACAATAGTTGGGAAAATTGAGATTCCTTTTCAGCAACACGGCGGCAAAATGCTCTTCCATCAATCTCTCGCGCTCCTTCCAATCGTTGCCGTCGTCCGCCAAATTGCTGGTTGCTGGGAGGATGGTGATAGATAGCCGGAGAAGAAAAGAGACGCAGGAGAAAATTTCCTGACTCGGGGAAAAAGTGAACTGTTGGTGGGGGAAGGTGCGTCTGAAGTTTCGCGCCTGCCTAATAGTCTGGACTCGCAGAGTAGCAGGGCGATCAACAACAGAAAGAACGCCAGAAGGGATGCCAGAAAGGACAATAGAAGCATCAGTAGTGTCCGAATAGCCAAATGAGACGGCGTTATTAGCAGCACTCTAGGTACGACCATCTAATTCATACTCCCTCTCTCATGTTCCTTCTTTATTAAGAAGACAGTTCTGGAATATTCTCTGGCAGATCAAAAGCATTGAGAGAACTATGGCACTTCGCCCTCAATCCTTACCCTTGTATGCCTTGCAAATCCAAAGCGAAGAGTTAGTTCGTCGGCTACACTAGCTGGCAGGTTCGCGAAAAGTCGTCAAAATTGCAACAAGACATAATGCCATCAACAAATTCTCGTATTTAGCTTCCCGGCAAAGCAACACACAATGCTCCAGTGAGTGACTTCCAGGTTGTGGGAGCTACAACCTTAAAACCCAGCCAACATCAACACGAACGATGGATTGCCCATGTATGTGACATCCATCCCCCTTCATCTCATTTCCCTGGTCACCTGTACCTCTCCACTCAGTTGACGATGCACCGTCCCGAGGTCTTCGTACAGTCCTTGGCGTATCCGTAGTCGCAGCAGTTGCCGCTGGGCGAGCACTCATAGATGTGGTTCGTGACCCTCTTCGCGGTGACGACCCATTTGCCGGTGTCGAGCCACTCGCAGTTGCCGCAGACGGTGAGTTGCTTACCGCGGCTGTTGCACTTGCACCCGTTGTAGTTGCAGGCGCGCTTGTCCAGGGTGGGTGCCTCGTCCCTGACCTCCAGAAGATCTCCAGAGGCAGGCGCGTCCCGTCCGGAGATGCCAAGACCCGCAGATGCGTCTTGCTGGGCGGCAGCTGCATAGGCGGTGACGGCGAGGAAGAGAACGGTCAGGGAAGTGGCGAAGCGCATGTTGGGCAGGTGATGTTGCTGTCGGGCGTTGGGTGTTAGTGGACCGCACTATTCATCGAGAGATGATCGAGAAATGTGGGAGCTCACTTGAAAGTGTTGAGAATTGTTTAGTGTCTGGATTCTTGCTGTTGCTGGAACTGAAGATAAGATCCTGGCCTCGAGGAATTTGTTTCTGCTTTATACTTGTCCCCCATCCTGTAGTCGGCCTGCCTATTCTGACGATCCTCAACATGAGGTTTCCAGAAGTAGGCGGGTTTCAGGGTGAACAATCTGTCCGTCTGACATGGACATATTCGGCCGACGTTACATTGAAACGTAGTTGGTTCAGCTCTGTGGAAGACAATCAAAAATTATATGCACGCGATGCGGGGCTGCTGAGAGTTGACAACGTTGGATTCGCTCACGACACGTACGGTCTAGGCCGATTCAACCAGTCTGGAAACATGTTGTTTCATTTACGTACGATTTCTCTGCACACAAGTCCTCGACTTGTTGCTCTACACCGTCTCTTGACGTTATCCCATACCGGATACATGTAGTGGTGGTATTAAGGTTGCTGTGTGGCTGCATAGCTGAATGCAGCAGCGTAGCATCCGCTAAAGTAGAGGAGGTTCAGAGACAAATCTAGGCAAAGTACGTTAGGCGGATTGCTGATTGACCTGCCTTCAGCTGGGATGCCTTGACTACAACATGGGGACTGTCTGACGTCCAGGCTATTTAGAGGTCCTGCTTACCGTTAGGCCGACAGATGGCAGAAGATTGCGACGAAGAGGCGTGTGCTGCTGGCATCGGGATTCATGCCTACGTTGGCCCAATCTCGTACTCGTTAACTTCTGGCATGAGAACGAAGGCATCCTCCTGGTCTAAAAGGTCTCTACTGGGATCTGGCTAGATACGACTCTCACGGCGGTGCTCTGGTTTTGGGAGTGGTCTAGACGCACCGGGCAGTCTCGGCTGAACACGTCGCGGCGCTTTTGTCCGACTCATTTTCAGTGTGCCTGCATAAGATGGCGTGGCTAACCACGGTTGGCTTGCGGGGGAGGCGGGGGCGTTTGCGGGCTTCAGCTGACCAGCAAGATGTGATTCGATCGTCGATAAGCCTCAGCTGAGACGCGCATCTTGCGGGAAGCCTTAGCGTGCGCCTCTCCCTCTCGACGACGCCCAGTCACATAGAGTAAATGAAGCGCCACCAGCAACGCTAGTCTGGGATATGCTAAAATTGAGACTCGCACAAGAAACTGTTGTGGTACGACCGCTCCGCGCTTGCACTAGTTTCCGGTTGATTGTTTGTCAGGTCAATTTTAGGATCAGCGGGATGAGGCATGGAAGGTTCGTCCGTCTTACTTCTGTGCCCGTCCTCCTGATGTCAAGACCTTTTAACCGACCGCGGCACAGGTGGCGCAGATAGGGTTGATTTCTGGGTTTGAGTGGTGTTGTGTTACTCTGCGCTCGATCCTTTTGGGGCGGCTTGTGATCATTGTTGTGATTGCACCGCAGCATTTTGTTGTATCCGCCACTTAGCAGACCTTGTTGGTGGATCGAGGCTATCTTTAAGTCCTCGTCTACGGATTGGAGGGGCTCCGAGGGTACACGACATGCCTCGTCTAGACGAGAGGAGCATGTTTGGGGCTGGCCTTGACAGTCTACGCCGGGATCGGTTTGGGCTTGCCGAAGCGGGAGAGGATCCGGTTGAGTCTCGTAACCCATCGTCCATAAGTATGGACCTTACGCGAGGACTCAACTGCTAGAGGTGCTAGGAGCACCGTTCAAACACAGACGCCATGTCGTCTCGTTATCCTTCTATTGTGCACAATAGTAATTGGATAGAACTAACTCAGCCCTCAGAAACTAAAGGGACATGGGCGATGCATTAGTATAGCTGATTGGGTACTCATCCCACACATGCTCGTAACGCTCTCGTTGGCCTCGACGGCCCTAATATTGCTTATATTAAAGCCCTACTAATCTAGTCCCTTGTTTGTGTATAATGCGAAAAGAAGAAATGGACCGGCCCCTTTAAGCTTATCGCTATAGATGGTGAGATGTGTATTATTGAGATGTAAAGGGGCTATAAAACCTTTAGATCTACGGTCGTTAAGCTTTTTTATTAAAACCCCGACGAAGATACCCAAGGAATACCAGAGAATAATAAGGATAATGAAGACTAATAGGACGAAGAAAAGGAAATCCGAGATAAAATCATTGTTTATATAAACTCACTAACCCCTAATAAAAAACCGATAATAACACCAGAGCCACCACTAAGAAGAGCGAGAGGATGACCTAGGAAGGTCCAAAATACAAACTTTCTCGTAGAAACCGACGCTCTTAACGTTACAGATAAGGAGACCGATTTATACACGTTCATAAGTGCTAAAAAAGAAGCCGATTACGCCCTTGCCCTCGAATTACGTAAAAAGGGCGTACTTAACGCACCTGGTGCTCCCTTCGAGGAATTAACGAAAAAGGAAATTAATGCCCTAATTACTAGAGGAGTCTTCGAATTCACATAATATAACGAGGCTAAATATAAAGGTATACGGATATTCAAATCTCATATTATTAATAAAGTAAAGGGGAAAACTAAAGTATTATACGAAAAATTACACCTTGTTATTTAAGGATACGTAAATAATAGAAAAGTGATTTTAACCTAATCACTAATAATCTAATACACTAATTAGCGTCTAATACTTATTATAACCCCCTCGTTAATCGAAAAGGGCTTATATTTCCTTTGGATAAGGGATATTTCCTAGGTGTATACATAATCCATAATAACGCTGAAAAGGACGATCCTTACCCACTTACTAGTATAAATCCGAGACCAGTACCCTCCTAGGACCATCATAACCATTGTATAACCTCTCTATAATATTATAAAAGCTAGTACTTATTAGTATACTATATACTTAAAACACTATAAAAATAAACTCTAGATAAGGACCTCCACGTATAACCCTTACCTACTATTATTAAATACCGATAATAGGGACTTTGTAATAGTAGGAATGTAAATGGACGATATAATTGGGCTTAGTAATAAAGCCTTCGATAAATAAAAAGACGAAGAGTTATGTAAAGCGATGTTTATTATAAAAGAAAAACAACGTTTAACACTCAATACATTACTCGTCTTTAACGGTGGTACTATCTTAATTAATAAAAATATATTATCCTTATAATAAAAGAAATAAGGGACAAAAATACGCTTAATTGATCCTAAGTCCCCTACCACAAAAAAGGAATACGTTAAGTAGCGTGTTCATAGCGTGTATATTACTTTAATTTACTAACCAGAAGCAGCTTTCGACCTCTCCGCAGCAGCATAATACTAGGAGCCCATAAACAATAATATAAAGGCTCTGAATCGACACCTTAAGTAGTAAATATAACACCTTAATAAAGGGCTGATTTTTGTACTACTTAACTTTGAAATAGTGAAGTTATTTGTTTTCGTTAATAGATTATTTATTAATAATTATAGTTTTACGTTATAATTAGGGTTTATAATCCTCCTTATAAGTAAGTCCTAAAACAATAACGAATTTATACTTTATAGTAACGTCGTCTATTACTTATTAATAAAAAGTAAAAGAGTTATGCAAAGTATACTCACCTCGGAGGTATATAGTATGGTCGCCGGTATTAATATAGTATACGTTATCACCTTAACCCTTAATTTTGTTGTTGTTGTTGTATTTAACGCCATGGCGGCAAGGGCGTAGCCCTTGCGGTAGACCTCCCGAGGGGTATGTGGCGTGGAGAGCCGCAGGCTTAGACTCCCTATTTTATAGTATACAGCCCTTGCCCGTGTCCTCCAAATCTTACCTATTGGTTATTATGCGTTTAATCTGTTCTTGGATCCCACTAGTTCTTCTAGTTCCTTTACTTCTTATTTGGTCCTTTTAGTAGAGCAGGACGGTTATCTTAAGGCTTAACCGGAGGCTGGCCCTTAGTAGTGTAGGTAGATCTTTTAGAAGAAGTTTGTTATACGTAGGAAGGCCTCGAAGTTTTTAGGATTAGTGATTAACCCCTTAAAGTATTATTTAAGTAATCCTATAGGTCCTATGGGCTTTAATGAATTAGAAGGGTAGAGGGTAGGCTACTATTACCTTTTTATTAGGGTTTTTTAATAATAAATTAAGTGGTTTATATCTTTTATTTCCTTATAAGAGTAGGTAAGTAGGGTTTTATTATAGTTAAAGTGTTAGTGATATTATTCAAAGTCTCTGTGGCCTGATCGGGCTACTAGGAGGTGGTGTAGGGTAGCCCGTGGAAGGGCTAGTTTAGGAGGGCTGGATAGGCTGACCTTGAGTCCTAGTTAGGCGTATTGATTTATTGCTTTTTTATGCCACTATTGTGTGTATTAGGCCCGTATTCGTCTCCTAGTGAGTCGCTTGATCCCTGCTAGGGTTGCTAGTCGGCCTAAGGGGACCGGGAGCATCGTGCCTTGTTTAGCTAGGTGGTCTACTTCTTTGTTGCCTTTTATCCCCTGATGCCTAGGGGCCTAGTGGGTGTATATATTGTATATCCTAACCGCCCTATGGATCTCTAAGAAGGCTACTTATAAGGAGGTGGGAGCATTACCCTATATCCCTTGGATAATATTGGTGTTGTTAATATAGATGTGTATGGGTTGGCCTTGGGAGGTAAGGAGGGCCCACCGGAGCCCTGCCCTCGCCCCTTCAACCTCACCATCAAACACTTTTGCTATGCTAAGTCGGCCATAGCCCTGGGCTATACGTCTTCTGCCTCGGTAAATAACGAATCCATACTTAGTGGCTCTATTAGACGCCTTAGAGCTGTTTAAGTAGATAATTATATGGGTATTTGTCAGGTGCACCGGCGGGGGCCGGGGGGGGGGGGGGGGGGCACTGAAGGGGCAACCCCGGAGTGGGGTTAACGGAAAATAGTTACTCTGGGAAGGGGATTTAAGGGGTAACGTAGTGGGAAATTCTGTAGGAGGCCAGATTCGAATATTAGTTACTATTATACTCTATTTGGGTATCGCCAACTCCTTTACTCTATGCGGACTAACCTAATACGTTCAAATCTCTATTTACTTATAAGTACGTAGACCGTTGGAGCGACGATGGCCCCCTATAGAGCATTAGTAATACAACGAGTTGTTTCCGTAGACGTTAAGTGACTAACCACCGAACTAATAACTAAGATAATGTTTAGCGACGAAGTGGCCGGGGACCACTAGCACCTTAATATCGAGGATATAAAAAGAATAATTATTAAGGAGGTTAACGCCCTCTTCTACGAAATAGTGTAATAAGTTAAAAAAAGGAAAATAATTAACTAAATAATGGCCCTTAGGAACAACGTTAACCTAGACGAGGTAATATACTAGGAGTCCACTACTCCCCAATCACCAGAACTTAAGTGAGTTTATACTAATACGTGAACAAAGTAGCTTACCCTTATCCGTTTTAAAGGAGGAAGTTGGACCGATGTTAGTGATTTTCTGTTCAAATTAAAGGGGTAATTCGGCTTATATAAAGAAGACTTTAACTCTAATAAGGCTAGGGTCCTATTCGTGGGGGGATACCTAGAGGGCACCACCTCCCGCCGATGGATAAACCACGTTATTACGAATTATAATAACAATGTGTTTAACGTTACCTAAGCTATAATAGAGTAGTAGCTTTATAATACCATAGCCAACGTGGATACCCGGGTATATATAATTATAATAGAATTAGAAGAGATAAGGTAAAAGTTGAACTAGATGTACTAATAGTTCTTCAATTAATACAAAGTAGTTAAAACGGAGTGCCCCGATCCCCAACCAGAGAGGACATGGGTAGTCTATGTGGTTAACTAACTATTACCTAACCTATAATAACAGGTGATGGCCAACGGGCTACTAAGTACCCGTCGAGAACTAAATAACGTGGCTAAGAGGGCTAAGATAATATAAAAAATATACCTAAGGGAGCAAAAGCGTATTAAGCCCGTCGCTTAGGGGACTAGGGACCAGCGGGGGGGAAACCGGTGGCTACCCACTCACTCCAATCTCGTACCTTAAAAAAAGACTACGACTAATACCACCTAACCTATCCCAGAAATACCGAGGGCCACCACTAAGACCTCTGGGAGCTTGGTTTTAGTGAAACGGGAAGAGAATACGCTTAATAGGGGACCACCGGGGCGGGACCTGAGTCACGTTAAGTGCTTTAATTGTGGGTAGATGGGACACTATTCTGACCAGTGCCAGGAGCCCAATTGCCATAACTATGGATAATCGAGGTACTCGGGACAACGATGCTGGCCTAAGACGATAGAGCTAATAGGAGGTTCGGCCACGGGGGTGAACACTATCCAGCTCCTATAGGAGGTAGAGTGGGGTCACCGGAGGGTAAAGGTGACCTTGTGGATAAGGGTAGTAGGGGTATAAAAGGAGGGGAAAGTGTTATTAAATACGGGAATAGATAAGAATATAATAGACTAAAAGATCCTCCCTTACAAAGGGGCTCCACTGGGGGTCACTAACGGCGAGCCACTATTATAGGGTATATAAGGGTTATATATACCCAATTATAGTATAAAGACCCTAGTGACCTAGGCGATGGACAATCTCAGGGTGAGTTACACGAGGTTATATAAGTTTAGGATTACCGAAGTAAAAGGATATACGGTAATACTAGGGATCCCCTAGTACTAAGTAGTCTAACTAAACTTTGAATAGGAGACCCTGAACTAAACTTACCCTTTAAGTGAGGATAATATCCGGTTAATCTCGGATAAAAGGGGAATCCGAAGAACAGCGAAGAATACGAGGGTAACCTTTATAGTTACCCTAAGTATAAAAAGGATTAAGGTGAGGATAAGTAGGGTACTAGTTAATGACCAGTAAACTACCCAGGGACCAGTCCTCCCATATGAGTATAAGGAGTAGTCCTACGTATTTAATACTATATTAGTGGTTATGCCGTTAGAACGGGGTGGACATATTTATATTATTAACCTGGAATTAGGAGCGGAGCCGCTATATGGCCCCATCTACCCACTAATAGAGCCGGAGTTAGTGGAGTTAAGGGAATACTTTACTAAGGTACTAGTTAAAGGTTAAATCAGGTAGTCCAAGAGTCCGGCTAGGGCACCGATCCTCTTTGTCCCTAAGAAAGGAGGTAAGCTAAGGTTCTATGTGGATTATCAGGGTTTTAATAGTATTACTATAAAAAACTATATACCACTACTCCTTATTAGAGAAATCCTAGACCACTTCTTAGAAGTGAGTTAGTTTACGAAGTTAAACCTTAAAGATGGGTATTACTAGGTGTATATTTATAAAAGAGATAAATAAAAGACGGCTTTCTGAACTAAGTACAACTATTACAAATATAATGTTATGCTGTTTGGCCTCGTTAATGCGTTAATGACCTTTTAGGTCTACGTTAACGATGTACTAATGGACCTCGTCGATATTACTTATGTAGTATACTTAGATAATATCCTTATTTTTTTAAAGGATAAGGTGTTATACGTAGAGGTAGTCTAGGAGGTACTACGCTGCTTGGACGCCGTTGGCCTGTATACTAACCCTGAGAAATGCGAGTTTTATATTAGGGAGATCGGGTTACTAGGGTTCGTGATCTCTGGGGAAGGGATTATAATGGAATAAGACCGGGTTATAGTTATTATGGAGTAGCCGGTACCCCATAGTATACAAAATATCCAGGTTTTCCTGGGATTTATAGGGTTTTATAAGTATTTTATCTAAAACTATACTAAAGTGTATATACCTTTTATGGATAGGTTAACAAAGAAGATGGGGGGGGAGCTAATTATGAACGATAGGGCACTAGAGGCCTTCTACAGGTTAAAGGAACTGTTCACGGAGGCCCCTATCCTCAGGTACTTCGACCCCTCCCTCCTAATAAGGGTCAAAACCGACGCATCAGACTTCGCAATAAGGGCAGTTTTATACCAGCTATATAAAGACGTTTAGTACCCCATCACTTACCTCTCTAGGAAGTTAAGGGGAGCTGAGCTGAGATATAGAGCACCAAAGGCGGAGTTATTAGCGATTCGAGAAACAGTTATATATTAATAACACTACTTATTATACATATAACACTAGACACTATTCTTAACGGACCACCTAGAGCACCACTACCTCACCACTAAACCCTAGTTAAACAATCATCAAGTTAGGTTACTCTAGGACCTCTCACTATTCAACTTCCACATCGAATATCGGCCAGGTAAACAAAACACAGCTAATGGATTATCACAAAGACCAAATTATAAACCTAAGGAGGGTAAACAGGAGGAAGTTAGGGGTATATTCTTAAAAGGTTTCCTAGAACAATTCTAGCCGAAGGTGAGATATAACTAGGTAATAAGGGATGAACCACGGCCCGACGCTATAAATATTATACCAGAAATACTAGCCCTAAACCTAAAAGAAGTAGTATAAGAGGCCCAAAGGTCTAATCTTATATTATAGGATGCGGCGTAGGAGAAGTGGGCGTATTAGGGAAAAAATAACAAAGGAACGGTGAGGTATAAGAGTAGAGTTATTATACCAAAGGGCTACCCGTTAATAAGGGAAATCCTTACTATATTCCACGATAAGCTAATAAATAACCACCTAGGGGTTACTAAGACAATAACCCGGATAGGACATTCATTCTTTTAAAAAAGAATAAAAAAGGATATAATGGAATACGTTAAAACATACACCGTATACTAGTATACAAAGCTACACCACCACCTCCCTTATAGGGTACTAAGTACATTACCGGTGCCTAGTTACCTATGGGAAAGTGTATCCCTCGACTTTATTATTAAGTTATTAGTAGTGGATAGTGGAAATAGGAAGTAGTACAATAATATCCTAGTAATAGTGGATAGGTTAACTAAGTATACCCTTTATATACCCATTAGGGAGTTATTTATTGTGGATTAGCTAATTATACTACTAGTATAAAAGGTGTTCTTATAATATGGAATTCCTTAGTTAATAGTCTCGGATAAGGGCTCTTTATTTATTAGTAAGTTCTAGGTAATTGTCACACGTCTTTTGTCCTTAACGACAGTCACGTGAACTATCACGTGACTAGCGTCGCCCTCATAAGGAGGCGCCGCAAACTAGAGGACTTAGACGCGTCATCACAAATACACCCAAGATATCGAGACATATATATTCACTAAAATACTGGTGAACTCCTCGATTAAGATATAGCCTTAGTGATCCCTATTGTAGCCCCCGGCTAGTAGGAAAAGGCTGTGATATATAGTAATACAACTTATTTTATTTTTTTTTCTTAACTCCACTATCACCGTGAGGATTCACGTTGAAATAGAGGAATCGACTAGACCTCTCTGCGTTAACGATCTTATTATCCTAGTCTAAGCGATCGGTTAATGGTAGGAAAGAAGAAGGGCAGAAGGTTGTAAGCTTAGTAGACGATAATACCGTCGTTAACACCGACTTTACCTGTACCGGGCAACACACCACCTATAGAGTATCAAAACGACGACGTGATAGTGAACCTTAACCCGGGACACCGAGCCGAAGCTCGAAAGCTATGTACCTTCTGGTTAACCCACAAAGACCACAATTTCACCACCGGCCTCAGCGAGAGATTCCGCGATCAGACCGCAAACCTCGTTTGTGTTAAATGGGGAGACGATAGTTACTCGTATATAAATTCCGATGATACTAATTAGAGAACAACAACCTACGATGCTAGTGGATGGACTACATATCCAAGCGACTACAACGACGCAATCATCGACGGAATCAAAGGCATCATCACAGTAAGGGAAACGATCGGCCCAATGATATTCTTTTCGCCCCCGTCGAGGGAAGAGAATCTTTACCTTAAAGGTGAAAAAATCACTCTTCTACCCGCAAGAGACGAAAGGACCGTAACCCCCATTTAGTCGACACCTACAGAGACCAAGCAGAAACCTAGACAGACAACGGAAGCCACCGTCCAAACTAAAGAAACGAAGGGGAAGGGAAAAGACCCTGAAAGTTCAACCGGGCATATTTCAGGATTCAGGCCCCCAAAGCAGGATAAGCCCTTTGGTATAATATAAACTCTATTTTACGGGAATTCCGTAATGAATGACGACCTAGTTCCTAAAATAACTTAGTAGCAAAATCCCAGTTGGACGCTAAGAGAGCCACACACTACGCCGTAGCCACCTCCGTAACCGAGGATACCCCCAATACCACCGGGGCCAGCAACCCTCACAGTGGATACACCGAGACTCGTGTTAATGAGGAATACCACGAACCACCCGTTAACCATCCCGCAAGGCCAAAAGCTAGGACAAATCCAGCCACGGGAAGAAGAGGAGATAGCGAACCTTATGGACTACGTTAACATCATTAAATTAACTTATAGGAAGCCCACTATGAGGACCACTATATCCAAAGCGGAGCTTAGCACAGCCACCGATAATTCTGACGATTACGCCTGGTTCACTTAGCTAGTAGACCCGTCCAGACCCGGGCCCCCTCACCATTATAACGACGTGCCCAATTATAGGATATTAAAACTAAGTAACGTCCCTGTGATTCTTAGTAAGGATAAAGTGGAAATTTATAATATAGACGCGGAATTCACCTAATAAATAAAAACACTTTTTAATAACTGAGACGTTTACTATAATAAAGGGATTATCCCTATACCCGACGAGTAATAAATACGAGTTGAACTAGTTAAGGGATAGTAGAATTAGAAGATAACAGTTAAGCCCTACCCCCTCAGCATAGAAGACCTCGAAGTTATTAAGAACATCTACAACAAACTCTATATAAATGAATTCACTAGCTTACACTCAGCGATTCATGGACAGACTGTTCTACGATTATAAGCACTTTATTAAAGCTTATATCGACGATATCATTATCTTCAGCGATAACAACGAATAACAATAACACCACGTCTTTTCAACAAGGACGACCAACGACGCTTTCAATAACGTCGTTAAGTCTGAATTTCTTTTTATTAACGTTCTTTTTGGATTAACGATCTTTTTTGAGGTTTTGAAAGGAAGGAAGGCACCTACACTCTTTATTTATTAAATTCTTTTTTTATATAAATATTAACTAAAACCTCCCCAGATCACACTCACATTAAACAATAAAGTAAACACAACTCACCTTCAACAACGCAAAAATCCATCACCAAAGCCGTTAAGAAACCGACGAAATCGCAAATCTTCGCACCGAAGTCGAGAATCTTCGCACCATTATCGAGGTACTCCAGAAACCAGGCACAAAGTGCCCCGCAAGCTTCCCTAGCCCTAGCCCGGAGAAGTGCTTAAAGATCACCGTGTTCACCGCGCTTCTATAATAACATAAGAAGGACTAAGGGATTAAGCGTTAATATAAAGGAATTCATCGTCGTTATCGAGAAAATCGGGATAGTAGGAGGAGGTATTTGTATATAATAGATAAAAATTCTCAAAGTAATCGGGACGATTACTTTTCAAAGGGGGGCATATATTACACGTCTTTTGTCCTTAACGATAATCACATAAACTATCACATAACTAGCGTCGCCCTCATAAGGAGGCGCCGCAAACTAAAGGACTTAGACGCGTCATCACAAATACACCCAAAATATCGAGACATATATATTCACTGAAATACCGGTGAACTCCTCGATTGAGACATAGCCTTAGTGATCCCTATTGCAGCCCCCGGCTGGTAGGAAAAGGCTGTGACAGTAATAGTGTGTTACTAATTGGTTATCTAGTGGAAACTTAGTATAATATACTACCCTTAAACCAATAAATAAACGGAGAAATAAAACTAGAACTTAGAATACTTCCTATGGGTATTTTATAATATGGAATAGGATAACTGGTTATAGTGGTTAAGAATGGCCTAATTTGTTTATAATAATGCCTGGTATAGTATTACTAGGTTAGCACCGGTGGAGGTGCTAATGGGTTATTTATTATTGGGATTATACGATGTTATTATAAATGGAAAAGCTTTAGTAGATGTATTAATGGTGGAGAATAGGGTAAAAGGGCTAAAAGTGAAGAGGAGAGTAGTATAGGACTTATTAGTTTACTTTAATAAGATATACAAAAAATGGTATAATAAGAGGAGGGCGTATATTAATTTCCGAGTTAGTGAATACGTTTTATTATTAACTAAGAATATATAATAACGTAGGCCGTTAAAAAAGCTGGTCGATAAGTATTTGGGATTATTTATTATTAAGTGGGTAGTTAATGGTGGAGTAGTTTATGAACTTGAACTAGGGCCAGGGTATAGGATCTATAACGTCTTCTCCCCGTCCCAACTAGAAAAGTTCTATGGTGACCTACTATAACTACGAAAGGTGCTGGTTAAGGAGAACGACGATAAGTATATAGTTAAGACCCTGGTGGGCTATAAGGGGTTTAAAAGGAAATAGAAATATTTAGTAAAATAGGAAGGGTATAGGTTTAAAGAGAATTCCTAGGAACCTTAAAAGAATATTTCATAAGATTTAATCAACGACTATAAAACGGAGCTTAAGTGGAGAGTTACTAATAGATTACTAGTGGATTATAGGAGGAACGAGTTATAAGGACTAGACCACTAACTGGTCGGGGAATGTATTTAGCCCAAAATAGGAAAATTATATAGCCCTAGGGGCCCGGGAACAAATAAGAACTATTAAAATACCCGAAGACGGGCCACCAGGGGAGTAGTACGGGGGGACTAGTTATTAGCATCGGCGTTATCACCTCTAACCTCCTTATCCTTATTAACACCGTTGCCCGAAGGCGAGCCCTCCTTAGAGGAGGTGGTGTCGAGAATAGCACGGTTTTAAATAAAATAGGTTAAGCAAAATAAGGAGAGGTCTACTTAAGGGGTATTAGGGGAGTAATAGGGTACTTATAGTATTAGTATAAAGTTTTATAAACTCTTAAAAAGTAGTGGTAATAGTAGTAATAAGAGTAGTGGTAATAGTGGTCTAGGCTTAGATGGAGGTAATCTAAGCGGTAAGGGCATCGGCATAGGAATAGAGGGTTACTAGTTAATTAGTAGTGGAAGCGGCGAGGCGAGAGGTGGCCAAGGCCTACTTCTTAGTGGCGGAAACTAACACCTCGAGGGCTATGACCTTATACTAATAGAGTAGTTATCCCTCCTCCTCCTCCTCGGCTTTATACTTAGCAGGGTCCTTAACGTTCTCAGCTTTTTTTTTAGAGGGCCTTCTTATTTACGAGTTAGGCGGCCTTATAAGTAAACTAAGTAATAGATTAGTAGGTGTATAGTGGAGGGGTACTAGGTGGGGACCGGTATTATAATAGGGGTAATATACTATGTCCTTAGTTTAGGTGTTATAGAAAGTGGAGCTACTTAATACCTTATCGTAGATCTTATTAAAGTAATAGTGGAGTATAAGGGTAATTGTCGGAATATCCACGCCGGACTGGTGCCACCTGTTGCCGCCTATCGCTGAAACCGGGCAGGGGAAGCGCGCGGCTCATCTTCGGGATGATGGTTAGGGCACGGCGACGACGACCCCTTATAAGGAGAGACTTTCTTTTAGTATTTTAGACCTGATCAGGCCTCGACACACAACACAGCACACACCTCGGGGGAGCCTCCTCGACAAGAATATTCACTCGTTTTGCCCATTTTTGTTATTGACGTTACTATCGTGACCGTGGCGTACAATGCTTTATACGGAGGTCGGTTTACCACTGAGCAACAAGGCAACCTAGTCTCGGATACGCTTTTACTGGCCTTTTGAGCTTATTCCAGACCTGATCAGGTCTAGAATACTCGATTCCCCTTGAAAGCAGCGTCCCTGAGGCTGTTCGGTACGAGTTAGTCACCTCTTCGGACCCGTGACGAGAGGTGCGCGACTTGTGGTCAGTAGAGTGTGTGTGTTGTTATTCGTACAATACATGCTGTTCACTGCATCCCCCGCTCCGTTTCATCGCCTATTGGCCCGATTAGCGAGCCAATCAGAAGGCAGGAATTGGTTTTAGATTGGCAGCGTTAAATCGCTGCCGTAGGCCCGATTCCTTCCTTTAATAATAACAAAGTAGATATGATGAATATATTATTATTTGCTCACCTTCTATACTAGGCTTAGTAAAGTGAATTTAATACTAATTAGTAGTTGAATACCATTTCCGTAGATTAATAAAGTGAACTTTTTACTAGAAGAGGTAATATTGTGAAATCCCGGAACGACTCAGTGTGTTCGACGGATCTCATAATATTCGTGTTACTAGAAGAATCTGTGATACCCTTGGTTGGCTAAACGATTAACGATAGGATATTATAGGAGCTTCCTAGGAGTTTATACGAAATCACTAGAGTAATAAGTTCTGCTTAACGTAATGGAATACGACCTTTACGTCTATTATATACAGCTTATAACGAAAATCTTACGATTAGTAGTAATATAAAGCACCCTTACACTTTTATCGCCAATTTTTACTTTCGAAAAAAAGTTATCTATTATAATTAATATCCCCTTCTTCTTTAAATGCTGCTTCGTTACTTAGTAATTATGGAAATACCTCGGAATTAGTGCTCGAAAAGCTGACCTTTACGAGAACCCCAACTTCACTATCGTCACCATTGCCACTTACTCCTACTTTTAGAGTAGTAACCCTAAATACCCAGTAAACATAATACTAAAAACAATAACCCCACTTTCTAACTATATCCATAAAAAAGAGCTAGTAACTAATACTAAGACTAGAGTGACCTACTAAGGACATAACATCCAACGTTCAAAGGGCTGAATTCAATGAGAACCCCGACTTAATTATCGTCGTCCCTGCCCCTAGAAATGACCTAAACGTGGATACACGACCAGAGATGATATTAAAGAAAAGAAGACTCCTTTCCTATACTACCCATTAGAAGTAGTATTTTATAAACACTAAATAGTAATTCGCTTAACGAATAGTATACACCTTCGAAACTACGGCTTAAAGGAAATACCCTGTGTTTAAGATGTCGTTAACTTTACTGTTATATATTAGAATATCTACTAAGATGTTAAAAAGTGACCTAACTACGGTGAATCCGATACTAGAGGAGGCCCAGAGTGCTCAGGCCCCTTAATAAAAAGAGACGATAAAAGTAATAACTATTAAAGAACCTGATTATATTATGGTTAATAACTCCCCGGTCCTATTACCGAAGAAGTATAAGGACGACGTTAATATCCACGAATAGGGATTATGGACCAGATTTAAGCCGGAGAATGTGACCTCTAAATCTACCTCTAAGTTAGTAGTAACGGTGGTAACGTTCTTTACGGAGATATATAACGCAAAAGGCGTTGTTAGCTATAAGTTAGAAAAGGAATTTAAAGAAGACTTTGAGGAATGGACCTAGGAGACCTTTAAAATACTCGAAGGAAAAGTAGTAAAGAGATTATGTAATTTCCTACTCTATTATGGCGTTTATATTCCTATGGAGGGAGGGAAGATCGTAGAGGAGCTTTTTAAACTTAAGGACTTAGAAGAACTATGCCGCTGGACCTAGGAAGAAATCGAGAAGGTCAGTAAGAGGAGTAAGTCCTTTAGAGACCTAATAAAGGACCTAGTCTTTTATAAGGAATTAACGGAGGAATGGATACCGCTATAACCCAAATTACACCTAGAAGAGATCGTAGCGCAAAAGAACTCTCCATAAGCGCTGCCACCCCCAGAGAGAGCGGGAACAAACTAAACCCGTATCGTACTGAGCTCTTAGAATTAGCCATAACTACCCAGATAACCTATATTCACCTAGGAACTACCAGATTAGGAAGAACGCTGCACCATAGACGAGATCAGTGAAATAATAACCCCTTAATAACAAAGTATGCTTATTAAGGTATATACTAATAACATAAGGTATAGTGGTGAGAAATTCGATGTCCTTAACACTAAATTCCGTATTTTCCTCGAAGCCTATAGAAAAATCGGAGTTAACCGCTATACAACGGTTAACCTACTCTTTACGATGCTAAAAGGGAGAGCTTCTTAGTTCTACTACGGCTATATTAGTGGTACGCCGACTGTTTGGTTAATAAAGGAGGTAGTTAATAAGTTACGGCACCACTTTATAGGAGACCAACGCCGCTAAGCCTATATTATCGATTAGAATAGAGTAGATCTTAATAAGGTTATTTAGAAGAACCCTGAGAGGACGAAGGTTGAGGCTTTAGAGACCCTCTTTAATGACCTAATAAATCTCCAGTAAGCTCTCGTGCTATACTACTAAGGAGACCAGGTCCTAAAGGATAAGCTAATCGGAGCTATTATTTTTATAAAAGAGTGCTACTCTGTTAACCTAATTAGAGTAAATATAATAGAGGAGTTTTATAATGTAATAAGGATAAGCTTCGACTTAGAGGAAAGAAGAAGAGATACTCATTATTAATACTTTGTGTTAAAAATAGAGTTAGATGAGTAGTTCTAAATTAACTAATACTATAATAAAAAAGGGTAAAGTAATTATTATAGAGGTCGCTAATAGTAACGAGGATACCCTTACCGTAATAAGAAGTGCTATGTTTATGGTAAGGAAGGGTGTTGGTTTATGAAGTACTCCGTAGAGGAGAGAAGTAAAGTGTATAAATACTTTAAATTAAATAAGGACATCTCCGATACTTCTCTTAAAGTATATGGCCACTTTTTTACTGAATACGAAGGAGATGAAGTGTTTGATAACGAGGATACTAGGGACAAGGAAGATCTGAGCTAATACCTCACTAACGCCACCTTTAACGAGGAAAACGAGCATAATAATGAATTCTACGTCTCGTTCTTCGGCTATACTACTATTCTGGTCAGCGAAGACCTCGCTTAAACCCTAAATAATTAAGCCGCCTATTATGTTATTACGGGGAAGGATATTAATGGTATGCTCGTAAAGTTACTGGCCTATGAGGTGTTTATTAGTGATGACCGCTACGTAGTGATGATCTTTTAGGGTATTATGCCTGATATAGGAGTAGCCGGCGTTTCTACGGCTGGATACCCTTAATTCCTTGTTTTATAGAAGATCGATATTACCGTGAAATTTAACACCTCCAAAGTAGGCTAAACGAGCATTACCTTCGGAGATAACCCTCCGATACCCTCTATGGGACTAACCTATGTGAATTCACTTTTTGGACGATTACCCTTCTACGTTATGAACACTAGTACGCTATTCTTACTTTGTTTAAGAGATATGGACGACTTAGGGATCCGTTTCGATAATATCCATAACTTCCTTTAATAAGGAGATGTGAAGGTCCCTATTATACGTAAATGGGGGTATCCGTGGATACTTATATACTCTCTAGAACAGAGTTTTACGTGGAATCACCTTATAAATACGGAATTACATAGAATCCATCGTCGTTTCGGCCACCTATTAGTATAGAGGTTTTATACGATCCTGGAGAGAGCTGGTAACGATGTGATGTTTAAAGTAATTTAGAAGTTCACAAAGCACTGCTGCTAGTGCTAAATGAATGGACGAGCTCTAGGGAGATTCAAATTCACTTTTAGAGACGATATGGACTTTAATTATAAGGTTATTATTAATATCTTCTACTTAGAAGGGAATAAACCCGTGATCCACGTTATTAATATGGCCACTTCCTTTAATGTAGCTAGGTTTTTGGAAAACGTTAGTGTAAAGCACACTTGGGAGACACTATGCGAATACTGGATTGATACTTACCTCGGATTCCCTGATTAGATTGTTATGGACGCTGGTAGAAACTTTAGTTCTAAGGAATTTAGGAATTCAGTGAGATCTATGGTGATCGAAGTTAAAGAGGTGCTCGTTGAAGCCCATAATAGTATTGGGAAGGTAAAGCGATACTATGCGCCCCTACGATGAGTATATAATATTATCCGCTAAGAATCCCCTTTTATACCGCCGAAGATTGCCCTGTAAAGTGTAATTAAAGTGATTAACGATATGGTTGGCTTAGATGGTCTTATTCTGACCCTACTCATCTTTAGAGTGTACTTATGTATAAATATAAATTCACTATTATTATTAGAGATATAGTAATGCATAGAAGTTATGCGGAAAGTTATAGTAAAGTTATAAGAGATTTACATAGAACGCATAATAGTTAACGTTCTTACGATGAGAAATGGCCTAAATATGGCCCTTATACGAGATCTCCTACTATAGTTGAAAGTTATTGTTTAGTGTGAGAGAAGGGGTTGGATAGGCCTATATATACTCCTTGTTAATGAAGGCGAAGACTATGTTATCTAATTACCCTTTGGATTAAAGATTTTTAGGTTTATTATTATTAAACCCTTCCTGGAAGATGATGATGAGAATACGGTCCTAGAGATACCGAGAGATGACGAGGAAGACGTCCCTGACGAGGAAGAGGAAGTCCGAGATGAGATTGTTGTCTAGATGGATATACCACCCCCGGAGGAAGAGCCGGCGCTACCACCTCGATACCCGAGAAGTAGACTATGGAAGAATGCCCAGATCAACCTCCTGGTAGAAGTTGACACCTTTGATGATGCTAAAAACGAGGCTATAATAATAGCCGCGTTTATAAGTGCTAAGGAAGAGGCAGATCACGCCCTTGTACTCGAGCTACGCAAAAAGGGCATAATCAAAGCCCTAGGACCCCCGTTCAAGGAGTCCACTAAAAAGGAGATTAACGCCCTAATTGAACGAGGAGTCTTTGAATTCACTTAGTATAACGAAGAAAAACACGGAGGGATACGTATATTCCACTTAAGGATCGTTAACGAAGTGAAGGGCAAAATAGAGACGCTCTACGAGAAGTCCAGACTTATTATTCAGGGATACGTAGACGACGATAAGGAGGCTATCCTCACGTAATCTCCGACTATTCAGAGTACTAATTAGAGACTAATTCTCACCGTTGCTCCGTCTCTTATCCAGAAGGAGGGCTATTCACTATAAATAAGAGATATCACTTAGGTGTACACCCAATCCATAATAAAGCTCAAAAGGACGATCCTCGTAAAATTACTAGACTAAATAAAAAAAAAATTACCCTCTAAAAACTATTATAACCGTTGTATAACCATTATACGGCATCGCAGAAGTTGGAACCCATTAGTATACGATATATAATAAGTACCACAAAGAGAAGCTCCAGATGAGGACTTCTACGTATAACCCCTATTTATTATTATTAAACAACAAAAATGAGAACTTCGTAATGATCGGTATGTAGACTAATAATATTATTGGCTTGAGTGATGAGATCTTCGCTTAACGAGAAGACGAGGAACTTTAGAAAGTGATGTTCTCGGTAAAAGATAAATAATACTTCTCCACCAAAACACTACTCGTATTCAACGGAGGGATTATCTTAACTAATAAAAAAGCCATTTTCTTACACTTAAAGGGTTAGGGAGCGAAGATACGCCTAGTTAACGCCAAATCTACTATTACGAAGGAGTAGTACATCGAGTAGCGCACTAGAGGTGCATACGCCGCCTTAAAATACTAACCAAAGGTAGTGTTTAATCTATCCGCGGTAGCCCAGTACTGAGAAGTGACGTTAGAGTAGATCAAAGCTCTAAATCGATACTTATTATAGTAAATGGAGTACTGCAACGGAGCGGGGGATGCAGTGAACAGTATGTGCTGTATCGTATAATACACACACTCTACTGACCATAGGTCGTGCACCCTCCGTCCCGGGTCCGTGAGGGTGACTAACTCGTACGAAACCGCTTAACTAGTGCTACAATCTAGGTAAGGAGATACCTTAAGACCTGATCAGGGCTAAAGAGGGGTTCTAGCCTTAGATGTAGATACTAGTGAGTGTTGGGGCCTTGTTTGCTTAGTGGTAAAGTAACCTTTGTATTGTTCACGGTATATGATCTAAGTGAACGGGTAAAAAGAGTTCTGAATACGTTTATTTAATTAACGATGCTTGTTGACGTTCTGTGATGTGTTATTTGATGGTGTGTTATTGTGTTCTCCGTTAGAAATGCGTCCCTAGTTCCCCTCTCTTAAATAGCTCGCTGGTGCTTAATTAAGGAAAAACCCGCTTAGTGTAAGCATTTCCCCCTACACGGTTTCAATCGTCCCCTTATCTTAGCTCCAAGCTCCTGTGTGCTAAGATAATAAACAACGTGTAGGAAGGGAAATGAAGGAAATGACTAGATTATACGAATAAAAGCCTGATTAGGTCCGTCGGTGGCGTAGGCTATAGCGCTGCGAACCGCTGAGTCCCTCCTCGATCTTTGCTTTATGTGTGGCCTCTCGCTCCTCTTTCTCCTGTGTTTTTCTTTAACGACGCTTCTCGTTTTTACGATTATGTCCTTGCTAGTTATCGGGCCGAGTAGGGGCAAGGAAGGGCTCCTATGCTCCTGTACGTATTGCTATGAACTCGTAAGCGTCGTTCACCTGCTTAGTGAACTCCTCTTCTTTGTAGGCTGTAACTGATTGAAGATTTGCGGCGGCCACCTTATTACGTCGTCTAATTAGGTGTTGATAGCCTTGTGCGAGGTATTACTGCTTATTTTCGTAGTTGTGAAGTGTGTTGTGTGCAATGTTACTTAGGACGCTGGTATTATGAGGGTATTCGGGAGGTGTTGGTGATCGGGTTATAGGTAATATAATAGGTTTTAGGGGTCGCTATCTCGGTTTGTCCTTTTTAGAGGTCTGATCAGGCTTACCTTCTATAGGTATAACGTCGTTGTTGTTATTATTGGGCGGAGTTGCTGCGTTCTCCATGGCCTGCTTGGTGGTCCACATAGTGTAGGCCTTACGGGGTTTTGGGTATAACGGGCCTCCTCTGGGGTAGTTATAGAACTCTTATGTGATTTAGTTAACTTATCGGCGATATATAGTCGGCTTTTGGGTGTTTAATTGTTAAGAGGTCTAAGAAAAGGCTAATTTGTGGGATACTGCGTTTTCGTGGAAGATGATGCGGAACTATTCTGTTATATGAATGCTGTACCCCCAGTTATTAGGTTGTTGAGGGTTATTAGTTATAGTTGCGTTTATACGAATACACCTGATCAGGGTCTCGGGGGTGCCCATAGCCTTATACTAAGAGAGAAGGTTGTGTATATCGATTATGAAGTGCTGCTTAGAGGAACCTATACTTTATAGATTATTGTATTAGAGTGCGTGTTCTGTGGTTTAGTTTACGAAGATGTTAGTGAAGTGATTGCCGTTGTGGACCGTAACGAAGTAGATTAGATTAGCTTTGTGGAGTTTGAGTTTGGTGTGGTCGATGTACGGGCTGAGTTGTTCTAGCTTAAGGAGCACGTCTCCCCAGGGCTACGGAGTCGAATAGATTGTGATGCTAGCCTTTTTTAGGTCCCGTCTCGTTAATGTAATGGTTGCTTTAACTAAGCCCATTTCGAGCCACTTCTGCTGTTGTATGAAACCCTGAGTGTTGAAGAGGTCTTTTAAGATGCCATCGGCCTCGGTACGGCTCTAGAAATCCCAATTACCATCAGTTACGAAGCTGGTAGTGTAATGAGCCTGGAGTTCTGTTATTGTTGTGGTGCTTATCGGTGAATACTATTATGGTATAGGGTTTAACTTATTATTAGGCGTTGGGGTACCTACTGGCCACTTCGGGTTTATGTATCCGGTACCTAGGTTAGATATTGGGCTAAGTGGTCTTATATTATTTAGTACTTTGAAAGTAGAGTTTTCTATTTATTTAATATCGCCCTGTACCTGATTAGGTGTGTATTAGTGATCGGTAATATTATTTATAGTGATATAGATATTTAGGTGGTTCTGTGTATGTTGGGCATCCCAGATGTTCGCTTGTTTCGCGGGGGTAGTTATGATTCCGGTTGTTCCTATTGTGGAAGGAGTATTGCGATTATTGTGGAAGGAGTGTTGTAACTAAACCTAACCAAGAGAAAAAAAGCGGTAGTATAATGATGTTCGTACAATTACGTGGTTCGGTTATTAGTTAAAGTGAGGGAGGTAAAGGGATTGTTTGAAAATGAGAAGAGTTTAGTAGGAAAGTGTTGGACCTAATTAGAGTTAAGGACGTAGTAAAAAGAGCTCTGTGTCACGTGGCTGGAATCTGACTAAGGAAAGCATGGCGGCTAAGCCGATTCCAGACTGCGACAGGGCTTGACTAAGGAGGACTATATATATAAAGGCCTGTCCCTCCCCTTTAAGGAGAGGGTTAGAGAAGAATGAGAGTTATAACTAGTACTTACCTATTGTCCTCTTATTAACCTCTTTACTTTGCACCGTAAACCCCTGATACGTTCTTCTCTCTATTTACTCGAATAGGGGTGTGAATTATCGAGGTAGTAAGATGACTGGCCGAAAGAAACTAACTACTATTAACCCGGTGAGCTACTAGATTCGATTAGGAGTGTTAGGGACTCCTTATACCGATGAAGTCGACGAGAACCTAAACCTCGATAATTAAGAACACTGACCTGGTGATCGAATTCAGAGTTAGACCTAAACTACTGATGATTAGGAACTAACTGAATAAGATCTGGATTAGCTTATTGTAGACGAGGAGGCCAGGATCCGGCTTAAAAGGAAATACGATTGCCTAGTAGCCCTGAGGAACGGAATGGTGATCCTCGAGGAAGATGTAGTTGTTATAGAAGTTGTTGCTTAATAGATCCCTAAGCGATAAAAATCCGACCTCTGGGGAAAAGTGCATTTCCCGACTCTTAAATATAAGGGGGGATCCTGGGCTGATTATAATGCTTTTGTTTTTAATTTGAAGGGATGTTTTGTTATGAATTTGGACGATTTAAGTACCGATGTTGTAAGAGTTTTGTATATTATTGGGTGTTTTGATGGTGGGATTTAGTGAAGATGGGTTAGTTATGTTGTTATTAAATACGAGAACGAATTAATTAGAATTTCTTAAGTGGAGATGGAAATTTGGTTATATACTAGTGTGGTGGATGATGGGACCTGGGTGTTTAGTATTATCCGCCGCTTTGAAGTAATGACCCAGAAAATAGGATAGTCTTATTAGAGTTTTATTGATGCTTATGAGATAGTGGAAGTAAAATACCTGGACCTCGTCCCTAAAAGGATTTGTGTTATGAATGTTATTAACCGGCTGATATTAGAGTTATAAAAATAGGTTATGGTGTATGGGTTTTTTATTATTAGGTAAGAATTGGATAGTGTTACTAAGAAGGCTGAACTAATGACGTTGTTATTTACTTAAAGTTAATTAGTTCCCTAGAATTAGAAATAGTCTTAGTGGGGATACTATTAAGAATCCTAAAAAGACTAAAGGAGACTAGTGTTAAGGGATAAAAGTAAAATAAGTAATAACAAGCCTGAGTGTAAACTAGAAGATCTGAGCTCTGCGAAGGGACCCCAATTAGTAGTAACCCGGAGCTCTATTATATATTATACTTATAAGAAAGAAGGCCATATTTCGATCCGATACTCCTTTTACTAATAGTGTAAATAGCCGAAATACTAAGGAACGGAGTATAATTAAAGGCTAATTATTAGTGAAATAGTCTAAGTAACCTAGGACTAATAGGATTTGGAGCCTCTGCGTCGCCTCGAAACTAGTATCCGTGTTTAAACCACTAAGGGGTGGAGAATTAGTAAAGCTTTAATTAATATAGGCGTAGATAAGAATATTATAGACTAGAAGATCATTTCTATGGACGGTGCTAAGCCGGTGCTTAATAAGGGGACACTACTCTAAGGAATGTGGGGTTCAGTAACCCCTGAATACAAAGTAAGGAGATTTGTAACTCGTATAACGGATAGAATAGGAGTGATAAAAATAAAATCACATAATTTTAGGATTAGTGATGGTGATGGATACGACGTAATCCTAGGCCTCCCCTGGTGCTGAGTAGTAAGGCCGAATCTTGATTGGGCTGAACTCGGCTGGACCTATCCCCTATCCGAAAATAGTATCCGACTCATCATAAGTCAAAAGGAGATGAACAAGGCACTTAAGGAGGTAAAGGCCATTTTATTAGCAACACCATAAATTAGATATAATAAGACTAGTCCTCAATAATAACCCAGTAAGGGCGAGAAACCGGAGGTTCCTCTAGAATACCAAGATTTCGCATATATCTTCGATAATAAGCTGGTGGTGACCCTGGCCGAGGAGGGAGCACGGCAATACGCTATTAACTTAGAACTAGGGATACAGTCCCTATTTGGACCTATTTACCCACTAGCTGAAAAGGAGCTAGAGGAGCTATAAGAGTATTTGGAAATATCCTTATAAAAGGGATGGATACGACTTTTAATAAGCCTAGTGGGAGCCCCGATCCTATTCGTACCGAAGAAGGGAGGTAAACTATAGTTATATGTTAATTATAGGGGATTGAATTAGGTGACCACTAAGAATAAAGCTCCTTTTCTCCTAATTAACGAAATATTGGATTACCTCTGCTTAGTAAAGTAGTTTACGAAGTTAGACTTTAAAAATACTTACCACCGGGTACGTATTAAGGAGGGAGATGAGTAGAAGATAACGTTTAGAACGAAATATGGCTACTATGAGTACTGGGTAATGCTATTTGGGCTCGTTAATACCCCTATTACCTTTCAGGTTTATATAAATGATATACTTAGGGGCCTGATTAATGTTATTTGTATTGTGTATTTGGACGATATTCTTATTTTCACCTAAGATAAGGATACGTACTTAGATGTGGTTAAATCGGTGCTTAGCTGGTTAAAAGTTAATAAACTTTACGTAAACCTTGAAAAATACACTTTTATTATATAAATAATCGAATTCCTTGGATTTATTATCTCCCTTTATGGAATTTCTATAGAGAGGGACCGGGTAGAAGTAATTGTTACTTAGCTAATACCTAATACCTTAATAGATATCAGGTAATTCCTTGGATTTACTAATTTTTATTAGTGGTTTATTAAGAATTACTCTAAGATTTGTGCACCTTTAATGAAGAGGACTGGGAATACAATTAGAGGTTAGCTGGTGATAATATAAGATGTGTTGGAGGCCTTTTATAAGCTCCGTTTACTTTTCATATATGCCCTAATTTTATAATATTTTGATCCCCTATTACTAATACGGGTAGAAACCGATGTATTAGACTTTGTAATTAGTGTAATCCTTAGTTAGTATTAACCCGATGGGACTTGGAAACCCGTTGTATTTATGTTGAGAAAGTTATGGAATACCGAGTTACGATATAGCACTCCTAAGGCAGAATTACTGGCCATCCGTGATACAGCGCTACACTAGCGGAGATACTTACTATACTTATAACATAAAATCCGTTTTATAATAGACCACCTAGGCCACTAGTATTTAGCTAAGAAAAAGACGTTAAATAGTTACCAGGCTAGGTTACTCTAGGATATTATTATGTTTAATTTCGAAATCGAATATCGACTAGGTAAATAAAATACTATAAATGCCCTATTAAGGAGGCCGGATTACTAACCTAATAAAGATAAGGTTACGAATACGAAAAACGAATTCCTATAAGATTTCCTGGATTAATTTACAAATTCTAATATCAGAAGATGTCGGAAAGTAGCCAGCCCCTAGCTGGTCAACACCGGAACCCTAGAGGACCGAGAACTTTCCCTATTTAATGCGGTGAGGGAAACACAAAGAGTAAACACTACTCTAAGTAACGATTAGAGACCACTAGGACCACACTAGACCAAAAACGGAGACGGAGTTATATAATACTAAGAAGTGGTATTTATTCTTAATTATAGCCCTTTACGAATAGAGATTCTAATGGTTTTCTATAATAAGCCTTCTAGTGGCCACCAGGGAGTTACTAAGATAATTAAAAGAATTCGATAATTATTCTTTTAGAAAAAAATAAAGTAGGATATTCACAAGTATATTAAGACTTACGTAATATACTAGTGGACGAAGCCGAGGTATCACTTATTATACGGTGAACTCTCACCTTTCCCGGTGCCCACTAGGCCATTTAAGCAACTATCATTTAACTTTATCGTAAAACTCCTAAAATCCCAAATTACGAATTAATAAGTGTATAATAACATATTAGTAATTATGGACTAATTAACTAAATACACCTTATATTTGCCCACTAGGGAGATAATCACTGCTGATGGGTTAGTATACATCTTAACTAAAAAAGTGTTCTTATAATATGGTATCCTAAAAACATTTATATTAGATAAGGGATTATTATTTACTAGTAAATTCTAATCTAAGGTTTACTACTAATTGGCTATTAAGAGGAAACTCAGCACAGCCTATCACCCTCAAATGGATAAACAGACTGAATAATAAAACCAGATATTAAAGCACTTTTTAAGAGTATTCTATAATATAGAATAGAATAACTGGGCGAAGTGGTTCCTAATAGCTTAGTTTATTTATAATAATTCATAGTATAGGGTCATCAAATTAATACTAGCTAAAGCCCTCATGGGATTCCTACTCATAGGACTAAACGATGTGTTTCCAAATACAATAAGGGGATAAATAGTACTAAGCACTGCGGATAGAATTAAAGAACTAAGGACCAGGAGAGTAACCATTGCCCACCTGATGGATAAGGTTAACGCTAGTTACGCAAAATTCTATAATAGGAGAAGGTTATTTATTATATTCAAAGTAGGCAATTTGGTCCTGCTTTTGATTAAGTATATTAAGTAACGGAGACCATCAAAAAAGCTTTTGGATAAATACTTTGGCCCTTTTACTATTACATGGGTGGTTAACGGGGGGAGAGTATATGAGTTAGATGTTGATTTTAAGTATAGGATCTATAATATCTTCGCTTTAATTTAATTAGAACTCTTTTATGGAACCGTTACCTAGCTAAAGTATATCCGGATTAAAGAAGATGACGTTAATGTGTATAAAGTGGAGTAGATTATTTAATATAAAGGCCCCCTAAAGAATAGGAGGTATTTAATAAAATAGAAAGGATATAATAGAATAGAGAACTCGTAGGAGCTTTAAAAGAATGTGTTTAAGGATTTAAGGAGAGATTACGAAAAATAGTTGATTATTATTAGAATATCGGTTATAGATTAGTAAAGATTAAAAAGGTGATTGAGTAAGGTTAGGCTTTTATTGAGGCCGAGAAGATGATATTGAGGCACCGTAGTAAGACTGGAGCTAGCCGTAACCCAGTGTACACCTATCTACACCTCCCCAAGGGGGTCGCTCTCACCGCTCTCGTCACCCCCGGCACTACCACCTATACTACCCTCATCATTATCGAGCTTACCCTTATCGTCGGAAGGGGTAATAAGGGTGTTATAATGTTATACTAGGTTAGTACTAGTTACTAAGAAGGAGATAATATAATTTACGATTTTCTAGTACACTGTATTAAGTTCAGCAATTAATTAAGATATGGCTTTAAGGAGACTGGGCTTCTTCGGGGAGTTAACCAACGCCTTGTGAATGGCCTCCTGGTTCTGAGCGATGCGGACCTATGCTCGGGCCGAAGCCTCTGCAGCGGCGACCTCGTAGACACACAGCTAATACTCAGCATCTACATCGTACTCCTATTATATAAAGGGGTGGTTCTTAAGGTTCTTCTTTTGTTGGAGGGATTTCCGGGCCTCCAGCTGGGCCTTATTGAACTAATCTTATATGGAGTTAATACTTAGTTCCCACTAGTTAGGCACTGAAGAGAAACAGGTTGTACCCGGTGCTTTATATAGAAGTCCTCGGCGGAACCCTTACTCACGGCCTTAGATATAAGGTACTTCATTTTTATAGTAGAAGAGAGGATCTGATGAGTAGCCTAACACTGGATTAGTATCAGTTCTAGGATAAACCAAAGGAAAAACCAGGGAGGAACTTATAGGAATACAGAGCTTCCCGCCCTTTATAGAGGAGCAGCGCTGGCATTTGGTCGACGCATCTAGTAAGGGTTAGCACTGGTTGGGTACCGAATGGGGAACCTATTCTTCGAAACTATATACTGAGGAACTTCGCTAGTTCCATCCCACTTTGATATAAGATTAAGGTACTGGTAGTATGGGAACTCGAAGAGCTCCGATTAGTTACCCATGGTGCCTGGGTTAATAGTTCTCTTATCGTTAAATATAATAGTGTATAAGAGGCGCGGATTTATAATAGTTTTGGATTATGAAATTAAGAATAAAAGGAAAGGGAAGTATAGGATTATGAGAGTTGAAGGAAAGAAAGATTTATAAAGGGGGACTATTATAAAAGGATCCTACCTGAGTATTACAAAAATTTTTCGAACACATAAACAGAAGGCGTAATTGGGTAACCAGGCCATAATAATCCTATAGCGGAAGGCGTAACCCAGGAATTTAAATAGGAAAACCTAAACCTAGGGTTTTATTAGAGGGTCACTAAGTTATTAAGGGTTTTAAAGAGGGTGAAGAAAAAGAGTTAATTATTAAATAAAAAATGGTAAAAGACCACTAGTTGGTTACCGGTTTACTATGAGTAGGTAACCCATTAGGGTTATTCATAAGAACCTAGAGTAGGTAACCCAGTAGGGCTACTCAAAAGAGCGCTATAAGTAGGCAACCCATCAGGGCTATTCATAAGAACCTGGAGTAGGTAACCTAGTAGGGCTACTCAAAAGAGTGCTATAAGTAGGCAACCTATTAGGGCTACTCATAAGAACCTTTGAGTAGGTAACTCATCAGGGCTACTCACAAGATCTTATAAGTTAGTAACCCAGTAGGGCAGCTCTATGGAATTAACTATCTTTCGAGAAGGAGATCACCAGTTAACGATTAGTTTGTTATAAGGTTATTATAGGGAATGGTAAATAATACTTCGAGTTGGAAACCCAGTAGGGTAACTCTATGGGAGTGGTTACTATGAGTTTTAAAATACGTGCCTCTCCGGTGAGTAACCGCTACGGCCTGAGGATAGGCTGGATGAGGAGGGGGATCGTGTTACGTGGTTGGAATTTGACTAAGGAAAGTATGGTGGTTAAGCCGATTCCAGACTGCGATAGGGCTTGACTAAGGAGGATTATATATATAAAGGCCTGTCCCTCCCCTTTAAGGAGAGGGTCAGAGAAGAATGAGAGTCACAACTAGTACCTACCTATTGTCCTCTTACTGACCTCTTTACTTCGCACCGCAAGCCCCTGACACTCTGAGTGTACGAGGGAAGGAGGGTAGGTTATTATTTATAAGGTTTAGGTAGTGGAAAGTTGAGGGAGTAAATTAAAGTTGTATTTTAAACTAATGCGAGAGTATTAATTAGTAGTGAGATATTACCCTGCGGATTGTTTTTATTCGTTTAGTTAGTGTGTTAAGGTAAGTATGTGGTTATTAGGAAGGTAGGGGGGGCTGATTATTGTGTTGCTTTTTTTTTCTGGTGGAGTAGGTGTGGTGACTCGTTTTAGTCTTGATTAGACCGGCTGTTCCTTCCTTTTTCTGGTTGCTGCTGAATCCGGGTTGTAAGCTCCCTACGTTAGCTCGTTATAAAAGAGCCCTTTTTCTCCTTTTTAGATCTGCTTCTTCCCGGTTAATAATAACCTTAACCACCTTTCGTTAATTTCTACTATTACGTCCCTAATTCCTTGTTTTTAGACCTAATTAGATGGTCGTAATGCCTCCTAAGGAAATTAATCATAAGTGCAAGTGCACTACTCCGAGCCCTGAGACTCCATGGTTTCTCGATTGCCCCCATCCGAAGAGTGGCCAGTACATTACTATTAATAATACTAACCTTATCGTAGGTCCTCCCGTTTTATAGTCTTTTTTTCCTCTAGGGTTAATTAGAGTTATAGATCTCCGCTTCTCTTATTTAGGGCCATCTTGAACCACTTATCGGGTTATTGTATTATAAGGTCTAGTTCACCGACGCTATTAAGTATAGCAATACTCGTACTAAGGTGGCTTAACGATTCTAATAGGCCCTTCCTATTTCCTATTTAAGCCTAATTATACGTAAATATAGTCCTAATAGTATATTTCGCCGTTGGGTTTTTATGTTATTAACTCACTAAGAATACTTCGGACTTTTAGAATAGAAGTTTAGAGGCCAGCTAAACACTAGTGCAACTCTTATTGTCCATACGACTAGTGGTCGGAACTGTGTTCCTTACCGCTATTATGAGGAACGGTGGTATACGTTACTTACTAGCCCTAATTACGGTGTTATCATAGCTCTTTTCTAGGAGTATATACTTTTACTTAGTGAGTATAGTAATACTTACTTTAATTACTTTTTTTATAAGACTAAAACCCATTACTGTTACTGTAACCCTAATTTCTATGTAATATACGGTTACGGTGTTTGGCTACCTAATGGAAGTGTTTATAGTAAAGTTGGTTAATTGGTTATCCCTAATAACACCCTGATGGTTGATTCGTAGTACTGCTTTTAGGAGGATATGGTTATAATAGAGGTAGAGTAGTAGTAGGAACGCGGTTATGGGAAGGCCTAGTTTATTCTGTGGTTGACGTTATTTAGTGATAGTAAACGGTTCGTAACTCTAAAGGACATGGAGTATTTGGACTAGCCCTGATTAGGCCTGTGTATACTGGTCGGGATAGGAAGTAGGGCGCTGGTCTTCGAGTTAGGGTGCTTCTCGTCCTTAAAGCGCTTCTAAGGGTCTTAAAAGGAAGGGCTTTTTATCCATCACTATAATAAATATTATGAGTTTTTTTTTTAATATAAATAGTGAAATATAAAGAGAATATAGTAAGTAAACTCTGATTAGGGGTAAAGTGCTTATCTAAGTGTTTAAAGGCGATGTTGAATGCCACTAGTGTGTCTTCGAAATATAGGAAAATGCTAAGGAAATACGTGGTAATATCGCCCTATGTTAGTAAAACGTTGCCATAATGTAGTTCGATGCGCGCGAAATGTAAGGAAATGCAGCCAGATGCGGCTGATCAGGGCTGCGATATAAGCAAAATGCAGCTAAATGCAAGTTAAATGTAAGGAAATGTTGGTTAAATGTTAGGGGGGGGGGGGGCTAATGTAAGGGAATAGTGCATAATATCAAGGTATTTGGTTACTCAAATAATAATTCAAAAAAAAAAAAAAAAAAAAGGCAACAACTTTGTAACAATTGTATAAGGAAAACATGTTTATTATCAGCTGATTAGGTCCCGGTACTAGTAAAACTTTGGTATTATGCTTTTTCTGCTGTTAATAGTGGTTATAGGTCGACTATAACCTTTTTACCTAACCATTCTTATATCTTAATATTCTTTTTTAGTTCTTTTCTTTCCTCCGCCCATTGGGTTTATACTACTTATAGTCTCGTGAGGGGCTATGAAGTGGCCTGATTAGGTGCGTTGTCGTCGTCGTCGGCTCCTAAGCCGTTTAATAAACTTAGGAAAGTATCTCGTAACTCATCGTAGAGTTCATTCTTCGCTTAATAAGGGTCTTTTAATTCCCATAACCCGTTATTTTATTATATGAACTTCTTAAGATGGTATCCTTTATACGTTTATTATATTATTTCGTCCCTAACTAGCATCTCTAAGTGGTATAAAAAAGCCGTTGAGTGTACAACCCTAATCCGGAGAGGGTTAATCTATTAATAGTGAATCTTTTACTCCTTCAACTTATTAATAGCTCGTTTCTCGTCGTAAACCAGTATAAGGTCTCCTAGTTGTAATCGCTTTTTCTGGAGGGTTTTTGTGTGTATATTATTAAATTAGTCAGTCCACTATTAATGGACTTTAGTAATACGAATAGTAGCTTCCTCCCTGTCTTTGTCCAGTTGCTGGAATGCACGGATCCGCGCTGAGAGCTCCTAATCAGGTGTATGAACGTCGTTCTAATCTAGAATCCTTTATATAAGGGTGTTGAGTTTAATTAGAGTAACGGTTTCATAGCCGTTTTTTAGATAAAAGGGCGTAAAGCCAGTTGGTCCTCTAATAGTTATTTGGTCTACAAATAGCGCCGTATATAGTATAGTACCCCAATTCTTTTTCCCTTTATTTAACCAGGTTAAAAGAGTATAAGTAAGTACTTAGTAACCTTTCTTATTAAGCCCGTTAGCCCTAGTATTATACACTAAGATAATTTTCCGATAAGAGCTATATTTCTAATTTAGGTCTTCTATTACCCTTTTATTCTCTAATCCTTTGTTAATAATTATTATCTTATAGACCTTATGGTAATAAATAACATTTTCCCATAGGAAATTCCTAATGGCCTTAGATATTACGGAGAGGGTTTAACGGGCTTCTAGCCAGCCTGATAAGTGATTCCTTACCTCGATTAGGGCCCATTTACTAATCCATTGTATATTAAATGAGATCCGGGTCTAAGGTAACCCTATAAGTATTGTGGTGATATACTGGTCATCTTAGTGGCCTGGTCGGGCTGGTTAGTAAGCTGGGCATTCAGCTACTTACTTCTTAACGTCCTCCTATACCCCTTACCAAAAGTAAAGCTTAAAGACCCACTGGAACGTTGTATTATATCCCCAATAACCAGATTTTTTGTGGGCTTATCTAATTAAATCTTTTCGGAGTTTTTTATTGTCGATAACTCGTTAGGGGGTTGGGTATTAGTGGGTTAGGCGTCGGAAAAGGTAACTACCCTTTATTATAAATATCTATACCCGGGCTTTAAATTTCGGGTAAACCGCCTTTATAATTCCATCCAATCACAATAAGGTATTCAAATAATAAATAATCTGTTGCGTTTCGTCCAACCAGGTCTAATAAGGGCTGAGCTATTCGTAAAGTATAGAAAAAAGAGGGGAGTTTAAGGGAATAAACGTAGTATCGGGTTAGGTGGTTTGGGATGCGTAAGCGGATACTAGGTAGATTTATGCATCGATAAACTCTTCTAGTTTATTGGGGTCTTTATATTTAGCCTAATTAAACAGGCCTAGAGGCTTATATAATAGCCCGTCTACTGCTGTATTCTTCTTCCTAGGTAAGTGTTTAATATTAAAATTAAAGAGCTGAATCCATACGATCCATTATGTAAGTAGGGCACCTAGTAAATTACTTACCCCACTGTTCAACTAACTAATTAGGACCTGGGTATTAATCTCTAAGGTGAATTATACACCATAAATATATATCCTGAGTTTCTTTAGAGCTATTAGAATAGCCCTTAATTCGAGTTTACCTAAGTTGTATTTAAGCTTAGTGCCCTTCTAAATGCCATTTTCGTACTAAGCAACTATACGGTGCTCGTCGACTAGTTAGCAGAGCACTACTCCCTAACCCACTAAGCTAGTATCGGTGTAAATAATAATCTGGCCAGCCTTAGGGCTATAATCAAGTTTGATTAGGATAGGAGACGTCGTCAGGGTGTTTTTTAGGATGTCCATTACTCATTATTAGATACGTCCCCAGGTGAATGGTACGTTCTTCCGTAAAAGCCCATATAAAGGGGCCGCCTTTTTAGCAAACTTCTCAACTTAGGATCGGTAAAAAGTAATAATACCCAAAAAGGACCGGACGTCCCCAACAGTGTAATAGGTCGCCCATTCTGTGATCTTCTGAGTTTTAACCTAATTAGGCGCCCGGCCATCACAACCATAGAGATAGCCCAGTATCACCGCCGCTTCTTATGCCCATTGAGACTTCTTGGCCACCATTGTACACCCCGCTAGTTCAAGGTTAACCAGAACTTTATTAATATTAATTAAATGTTTATATATAAAACACTATACACTAAGGATTAAAGTAATCTCTTTATTATTATATTAGGAAGTAGGGCCTTTAATAGTGATGTCGTCGAGGAAGGTTTTATAGTAATAGGGGATGAGATTATATAAGATTCTCGTTATAATTCGTTGGAAGTATACTATAAAGTTAGTTTAACCTATTAGTAAAGAATAGAATCGAAGTAGCCCTAAAGGTGTCGAGAAGGTTGTGTAGTCTCGGTTTGCTGGGTTAAGGGGAACTTGATTATAGTCCGAGAAGAAGTTTAGTACCGAAAAGAGCTAATAACCGCCGTATTCTTTTGTAAAAGCGTTTACGTTAGGGGGGATAAACGCATCTCGGATCGTAACGCTATTAAGCTTCGTAATAGAGTTGATAAGTTGGTAGTTGTTATCCTTTTTTTTGATGAGAAACTAAGGGTTTTTGTACGCGGCCTGTGATTGTTTGAGCGTCCTACGCCTAATCCGGTCTCATAGTATTTTTAGGATATGGTTTTGTAGCGCTGTGGGGATTGGGATGCCCTTCACTTATTATACTTTATGTGGAACCATCTTAATCTCTTATGGTGGGGCTATTAAGGGGTTAACGCTACCCGTATGGGTCCAGTCCTACGCTAGCGCCATCTCTTTGTTTAGTAGGATTACTTCTAGTAGATCTTTTTTGGGCTAATGTAGGTGTGGGTACTTTTGGAGAATTGCCGCTTTCCTCTTGTCCGTGAGGTGCGTCCTAGGGGTCGTTTCGGTAAAGTGTGGGGTGATTAGGCCTATAAAGTGTCCGGTTTATTGTTTTGTCTTCAGTTCTGCGGCCTTTATCTTCTTGACCTTCCATAAGGGGTCTCCCTCCGGAATTAAACTATCTAGTGGTTTATCGTTAACTGGCCGGATCTTCTGATCTTTTTTTTTATATATTATAGTAATAATAGAGATGGGCTTATTAAGTGCGGGGTCTATTAAAAGGTCCTAATTTTGTTGGGCTTATCGTTGTTTTTGTCGTTACTCGAAGGCGTGGTATAGTCGGAGGAGGCTGGCCACCAGCTTATCGATCTCGCGCCGGCACTTATCTCTACGGTGGACCTCCTTCCTTGTTATTACCTTAGTTAGGAATACGTCGATTTTCAGGGGCTAATTAGGTTTATGTGGTATCTTCGTTTCTATTTCGTAGTTTTTATAATTATATAGGTGGTTACTAGTCGCTTATACGGCTTTGCAGACTACCTCAATTAATAATTAGAGCTCGGGCTTTACTAATATCGCCATGATCTCGGCTACTATGTCTTCGTCCAGGGCACACACGATTTTATCCCCACCTTCTAGATCAGGGTAAGTCTAATTAGGGCTAGGGTCATATATTCCCCCAATAAACTCACTAGTATTATCGCTAGGATTTAGTTTTCTTATTCCTTTAGGGTGGCCTAATAGTTTTTTTAGTTAGGGAAATAGAACTCCATTCCCCCTTCTAGTCTAAGGTTTATAAAACCCACCGGGATGTGAATCGTTACGTCATCTATTCTAACTACGGCCCTAATCAGGTTATTCGTATACTCCTAGGTGACTTAGCCGGTAATAGAGAAGGGTCCTCTAAATAAGGCAGTGTTAGCGAGGCTTATGCTGTTCTCTGGTACCACGAAGAAGTTGGTTAGAACCTTATAATCTCCAATCCAGACGTGGCTATAGACGCCTCCATCGAACTTCGAGCGGCCGTTCTCTTCTAGCGTCAGGGTCTATATAAAAACCATCGTTTTCGTCGAAAGTAGGTCGTTCTCCTTAATGTACTAGTTACTAACGATGTTAGTTATTACCCCTAAATCAAGTATTACCATAATCTTCTCGTTCTGATTAGGTGAAGAGCCGCTAATAAAGACCTCGATCTTAAAGTGTAGAGTTATCTAGGAACTAGGAAGACGATTCCTTTTTTCACTTCTAATAGGGGGGGCTAAAACACTGACCTTGGTAGTATACACAACGGGAATCCGGGCTTTATTAGGCTTATTATTATACTTATCGATGATTTTTGTGGTTATTTTTTGGCTTATAACGTTATTAATAATACTAATTAGGCCCTGGGGTGCAGGTAGGTAAACGTCGCTAACCTGGGTTTTATTAGAAAAGTGTTAAGTAAAGTTAATTATATAGAAGTGGTATGCAGGCTAAATCTTTATTACGATATGGTTAGGCACCTGGACGGAACCACTAAACTTCTGAAGAGTAGCCTAAGTGGTAGTTGTATTATCGTCGGTAATTTCCTATGCCTAATTAGGCGTAGGGGCAGGTTTTCCGGTCCTTTTAATATCTATAATAGTTTAGGTTACGGGTAGAGTTTAGTTACGGGGGTTATCCCCTATTACTTAGATAACCTCTTTTATTTCCAACTTATACGATTTTAGTGAAATTAAGCTGGCCTTTTTAGAGACTGGTTTAGCGATTCTACCCTAAATAATTTTTTAAAGTTGGGTAGGGTTACTGTGTTTTAATCGAAGAAGGACCACTATGCTTTTATTACCCGATCTAATAGTTATAAAGGTTTTAGTTTTCGTAGTTATGAGAATTATCGCCGCTGTTTAAGGGGCAGGTAAGTATACAAAAACGAAGCTTATTATCGCTGGGGAAGGCACACTTTAAGGTGTTTAGACCTGGGGGGCGTAAGGACAACTAATTCCCTTGTTTATAACCTCCTTAGTTATTGTTATAGCTTTTGGGAATGATTATTAGTTAATTAGGTAAGTAACTAATGTTGGTCTGTTAGGTTAATAATGGTGCTAAGTATCCTAAATAATTATATCCGGAATTTAATTAGTTATCCTTTAAGCTTCTAAGAGGTTGCCGTATTAATAACTTCCTCTATAAAAGGTGATCAATCCGGCTCGGACATCTTCTTATAGCTGGGTACACTTTTAGAATGGGCAATTCGTATACCCATCATACTAACAACGATCCGGTGGTCCAGGTATGAACCCAGGCTTCTAGAAGTTAAACGGGCCTTATTATTTAAAATTCTGGTGTAGAGCACTGTATAACTACTGGTACGAGCTCTGCTGGTATCCACCAGAGTACTACTAACTAGGGGGGGGACAATTCAACGAGTAAGTCGCTTAATAGCCCACATAAGCGACTCGGGCTAGCCCATAGGCCTAATCAGATGTCTATGGACGAGTCTCAAGGGCCTGAATAGCTAGTTGGAGGGCGTTAAGTTTGTTAGCGAGGTTATTAACATTAACTGATTCCTTAATAAACACCTCCTTTACTATAATAAGTTGGTGTTTAGTGTCCAGGGTCGCTAGGTATCTAAAGTGGGGGCTATGTAGTTAATTAGGGCTAGAGTTACTAGTATAAACAGTATTAATAGCTCGAGTATTATTATCCGAAGTGGTGCTATCTCTAAAGGCGTTGCTATATCGGAATTCCTAGCTGATTTATACGAGTAAACTAATCTTATACCTACTAAAGTTATTATACTCAAAGAGTTGGGCCATAATCATCGCCATCTGAGTTATTACACTTATCGTAGTAAACTTAGAGAAGTAGTGGGCAATAATTTCGATGAGCTTAGGGTCGGATATCACAGGTTTATTCCGGAGGAGGGCTTTGGCTTTAATGTTTTCGACTTTTTAGAAGAGCTTTGCTACTCCTTTAAGGTCGTTATCCCTAATCAGGCCTCCTTCACTAAGCTGGTAAAGCTGTTTGTTCGGTTAAAGGGTGTAGTCCTTATCTAGGTGGCCAAAGGTGTTAAGTATATACTTCTTAGCGGATACCTAGGTAGTTCCCAAAGTTTCAGCTTTAATGGTTAATCGGTATTTATTAGGAAAGTACTAAAATAGTATTTTTGTTTTTTCCTTATTAGAAAAATAAGTAAAGTTGGTTTATACTTTGAACTTCTTTATAAAATTAGAAACATTATTACTACGAAACTTAGGTACTCTTTAGGCTCCGGGCTGGGGTATTTTAATGGTTACCCCTTTGTTTTTATTACCGGTCACCTTTTTGAGGGTTTTAACTAGTTTAGCGTAGGGGGTTATACTCTGGGCCTGATTAGAGCTTAATAGAGTTTGCGAAGTAGGTTGCTCGTTGATCTTTTTACCCTTAACGTCGGGGACGTTGCGGGAAGGTGAGGGCATATTGTCCTATGAGGTGTCCTTATCCTTATGAGTCTTAAGTGCTCGGGGTTGTATATTCTAGAACGATTCGGAAAGGTCCATAGGTATCGTTATAGGTTATTTAGGCTAATTAGGTCGGATATACTGTGTAATTAACTGTCTTATGGTACGGGGAGGCTGAATAGATGAAAAGGGATTGTCCGTGGGGGGGGAGTTAGCTTACATCGGGGAACATAGTTCTAATAAAGTTCACCGAGTAACTTCCCCCACTATTGTCGTTACCGTCTTAATAATAAGAAATACGGTAATTAGGCCGAAGTGTATAGCCGTTCTTCTGAATACCCTAAGGTGAAGGGCGCTCTACTTCATTAACCGTCCTAAGGGAGTAAGATCTGCGAGGCGTAATCCCACTTATAATGTTGTGCTCCTAATTAACGACCATTTTTTTGTATTTGCCGAAACTGTTTGATCTTTTCGTTCTATTCGAATATGGCTAATCAGGCCGAGGGATCGCATCTAAATTAACCTACTCAAATATCGACCTTCTATGCAATACTCAAGGTCTGCATAGTCCATGGTATAAATCCTGAAATAATTCATAGTTGTATTATCGTTCTTATTGTTTATTTGTATTGTTTTTTCCTTTTTCTTAGGTCTGGTGTCCGTTCGCAGGGTTTAATCAGGTTTATGGGCCTATACTTAGCTCCTTGGCTGTTGTTGTTCGGTTATAGTCCACTTTCTTTTTTTCGTTTAGGTGTTATTTAGCTATTTTTCTTAGTGTTTTGGCTAGGCCCGAGGTTTTTCAGGGTTCTTTGTATACCCACGTTTAATACGTTAAAGCCGTTATAATTGTCTAATTAAGCCGAATATTCGTTGTTTTATCGATATTACGCTTTTATTATTTTTCGTAGTAAAATTAGGGAGGGGATAATAGTATTATAGTAATAAGGAGATCGGGTATTTAATTCGCCTACGAGGCACTAATACAACGGAGCGGGGGATGTAGTGAATAGTATGTGCTATATCGTATAATATACACACTCTACTAACCATAGGTCGTGCACCCTCCGTCCCGGGTCTGTGAGGGTGACTAACTCGTACGAAACCGCTTAACTAGTACTATAATCTAAGTAAGGAGACACCTTAAGACCTGATTAGGGCTAAAGAGGGGTTCTAGCTTTAGATGTAGACACTAGTGAGTATTAGGGCCTTATTTACTTAGTAGTAAAGCAACCTCCGTACTGTTTGCGGTATATGATCTAAGTGAACGGGTAAAAAGAGCTTTAAATACGTCTGTTTAATTAACGATGCTTGCTGACGTTCTGTGATGTGTTACTTAATGGTGCGTTGTTATGTCCTCTACTAGAAATGCGTCCCTAGTTCCCCTCTCTCAAATAGCTCGCTGGCGCCTGACTAAGGAAAAACCCGCTTAGCGTAAGCATTTCCCCCTGCACGGTTTCAGTACCTAAACTGAGGCCTCACTTATGTACCCCTTAATCTAATTACCACTAAGCTCTTCGTCTTTATTAATAACTCTTTTATTAATAATAGTGACCTGATGTCCCAGCTCGGATTCGTAATCCTCCTCGTAAATAAGATCAGAGGAGAAGAGGACTTTATAGTAGAAGGAAATATCATCTACTACTCCTTAATAAAATCTAAGAGAATCACGAGGAGCGTCCTCGTATCCGAGATATACGGGATGGTCATTAGTGTTAATATAGCCTATGCCCTCTCTATGACCCTAAAGATCGTAACCGATAAGCTCCGAATACTTATAATCCCGATTATCGTATATATTAACTTATACTCATTTTATAAGTATTTTATTAAGCTTAGAACTATAAAGGAGAAACGCCTGATGATCGATATTATGGTGTTAAGGTAGTTTTACGAAAAACGAGAATTATATGAGATCTGATGGATCTACGGAGACGATAACCCTACTAATAGCCTAATAAAGGTTACACTAAACTAAGCTTTTATGAGGCTTATTAAGGAGGTAAAAGTGAAGATTAGGATAGAGGGATGGGTTATGAGACCCTAAGGAGCACTTATGGCGCCGAATAAGAGGAGGAATATAAAGGAGATTAGGGGATATGGGAGGAATACCGTTACCGTCGTTAGCGACGGTGAGTTGGACTTTACCTGTAATTGGTTATGGGATATGCTCGTTTTTGCTGAAGGTGGTATGGCCGAAAACGGTACTTTTGCTGTTTCTGATCGTTTTACGTACTCGTTCCGTTTATCGATTTTTTTATTGTGTTTTGAGTAATTTGGTGCCTGCGCCGAATAACGCTTAATTTTTACTCGTTATTTAAAAAAGGGACGATTTGCGGTAAAAGAGATAGTTGTTAGTATTGGAATATCTACGCCGGATTGGCGCCACTTATTGCCGCTTATCGCCTATTGGCCCGATTAGCGAGCCAATTAGAAGGCAGGAATTGGTTTTAGATTGGTAGCGTCAGATTGCTGCTGTAGGCCCGATTCCTTCCTTCAACAACAACAGAGCAGATACGATGAATATATTGTTATTTGCCCACCTTCCACACTAGGCCTAGTGAAGTGAATCCAATAGTAATAGAGGAGTATTTATAGAGTAATTACAAAGTATTAGCAATATCTAAAAGGCCCTAAGGGTAACTAAATTAGAGGGGGGGATGAGTATATACTAAAAGGTAAGGTTTATTGTGTTAAGTAGTATAAATAGTATATTTATTATTTGTGGTTTAAATCCTTAGTAATAGAAGTGGGGGAGCATTAGGGGAGGAGAGGATGTATTAGTGGTCTCGAGGTAACACAGAACGGGGGTATTACTCTTAGGGTCCTAGCCTACTATGTAGTGTAGGTAGCGGGCACAGGGGATAACGTAGAGGTGATTCTTATCGTTATTACTTTTTATATTATTAAAGGGGTTAGGGGGAACCGGTGGGGTAGAACTACTATCGTCGTTAGTAGGGGTAGGGGAAGTAGGACCGGAAAATATAGTGGTGAGGGTAGTAGGGGAGTAATAGTTAAGGTTAATAACCGGAAAAACGAGAAAACAACGAAAAATAATACTAAAAGAAGAAAAGAATAAAGGAATCGAAGTGTATAGTAAAGCCGGTTTTATATTAGAAGTAGTAGAATAATTGTATTAGGGTGCCTAGGGTTTAAGGAGAATAAACTATACTAAGGGATCGTTAACATAAAGAGAGCACCGGGGGGGCATTAGGGGTACCTACAACGCAGGAGTCTCTTATATTCTTAAAGCTAGGAGTTAATACTCAGCGTTAAAAGAAGTATAAAGGAACGAGGGTAGGGACCACCCTAGCCCACTAAAAGGGGACACAAGGACGCTCTATAAGGCTACTAGTAGAGAAGGAGCAGAAGGAGGCAGGTCTACTAATTAGTATATAAAGTGTTTATAAGGAGACACTAAGAAGTTATCCTAGTAGGCTATTAGTGGAGGAAGTGGAGTAGTGGCCTAGTAGAGGGGCACCCACTTACACCTAGCCTCCCATAAACTAGAAAAGTAGCAAGTAACCACCTAGCTCTAGAATACCTCGGGGAAGGATAAAAGGAAGGTACCTCCGGTTAGGGAGATGTAAGCACTAACCGACTATCACTAGGCTTCGGGTCCCCTAAACCTAAAACTAAAAATAAGTATAGTAATTAGGGAGTATTAGCGGAGGCGCTAGTATGGGCCCCAGATGAGGCTAATAAACGTCCAAACGGCCCCGGGACGGGGCCTAGGGGGCGGGGGGATCGTATTAGGTGCACCAGCGGGGGCCGGGGGGGGCACCGAAGGGGTAACCCCGGAGTAGGGCCAACGGAAAATAGTTACTCCGGGAAAGGGATTTAAAGGGTAACACAGTAGGAAATTCTATAGGAGGCCAGATTCGAATACTAGTCACTACCACACCCTACCTGGGCATCGCCGACTCCTTCACTCTACGCGGACCAACCTGACAGTATTTAGGACGGTTTTTAGCTAATCCTGGAAGGCTTTGGTAGCCTTTTCCTTTGTTTATTGGATTATTGGGTTTTGTGACCTTAGGAGGTATTATGGTTAGAGCAGTGCTAGCCTTGGGACCCTTGAGATGAGGCCTGTTGTCCATTGAAGTTGGGTTTACTGCCTCCCTTGTTATGTAAGTTTTAGGACTAATAGGTGTTATTGGTCGACCTTTTATAGTTAGATTGTGAAGTGTAGGTGTACCCCTTCTAAAGCCATTTTCCTAGTAAGCAGGCCGGTATTTCGGAGGAGGTTGCTTGTTGGGGTTGTTTTCCAGATTAGGAGAATAGCTCGGGCCGCTCTTATGATGACCTTGTTGACCTTCTGGACGAGGCCCTTCTGGCCTATATTAATAATCCCCCCTCCCTAAGGGGGGGTAATGTTACTTAGGGCTAGCTTAGTTAGCCCCCTGAACCAGGTTTCGGCTCCGTATAGGGCTTTTAGGAGGACATAGGTGATGACCGCCTTTTATATAATAATTACTGGGATCCCTCCTTTTATGTTTATTAGGTGCCCCAGGTGCTGGGCTGCCTTTTTTACTATAGTTGCCCTTATTTCGACGTAGTATTAGAAAAAGAGTTTTTTATTGAACTAAACCCCTAGTCAACGGATCGGCTTAACCGAGGCTTTAATTTCAAGGCCTCTAACTTTAATCTTAGGTAGGTTTTTTAGTTACTTATGTTTCCTAGTGAAGTGGATAACTTCATATTTAGCTAAGTTAAAGGAGACCTTATTATTAGTACCCTAATTTAGAATTTAGGTAACCTATTAATTTAAGGATATAGTATTATCTTTAAGGGATAGGCCGGTAATTAAAAGGCTTATATTATCTACATATCTAAACCAAAGCCTTAGGTCTTCAGCTAGGATATCGGAGATATAAAATAGGAAGATGATAGGTGATAGTGGGGAGCCCTAAGGTAACCCATAAGTTAAAGGGAGGTCCTTTATTATTACCTTTTTAAACTTAACCCTAGTAATATGGTCTAATATAAAGGCATAAATCAGCCTAATCAGGTTATTAGGCCAACCCTATTACCGTAATCAGATAATAAGGTGGTTCCGAAGAACAGAGTCAAAGGCCCCCTTCATATCTATTATCGCTAGCGTAGTTATAAGCCCCTTATCAAGGGCCTATTCGATATTGTGTATAAAATAGGTTATTAGGTTAATAACTGCCCTGATTGGTAAGGCCCCTATTTACTGTGGGCTGGCCACCCCTTCTAGGATAGTGAGGTAGGCCATTCTCCTAGTTATTAGTTTCTCGAGCCCCTTACCTAAGTAGGATAGGAGGGTTATTAGTCTCTAGGATCCAGCTTTTAAGAAGTTGGTTTTTTTAAGTTTTTGAATTATAATAACCTTTACTTTATAAAAGGGTTAGGGGAAGTAGCTGGCCTTGATGCATGCCTAGAATAGTAGCCTGATAAGCTTAGCTATAAGGTCCTAGTAAGTTTTAAGTAGTTTTATGGTGATTTTGTTGATATTAGGGGTCATAATCTTTGTTAGGGTAGTTGCCCCTATTTCCTCCTAACTAATCGTAGCCTGCTAAGGTATTTGTTGTCTTGGGACCGTGGTTATGTTGAAGGGGTCCCTAGGTAGGTTATTTGTATTATCGAACCTCTCCAGCAGAGCCCTCCGTAGGGCCTGGGCTTTGTCCTGGTTATCGTTGTGCATCTAGCCCTCAACTACTAAGGGGGGGGGCTTTAATTACTAAACTAACTTTACATTAACCCATTATTTTATAAAAGTTCTAATTGGATATAGCCCCTTCGATCTTAGTAACCTAATAGGCCCGTTTAGCTTTCCTAACTATTTCTAAGAAGACCTTTTGTTTTTTAAGGATAGGGGGTGGTGAGGCCTAGGTCGGCTTTGGTTCCCGTACTTATTGGATATAGGCTTTAAAGTAGGATTAGTGGGTTTTAGAATACTCTTTTATTTACTAGGGGGCCTACTTTCCCCGATTTTATTATTTTTTCCCTACTACTTAGATAACCGTTAAGAATAGGTTAACGATCCGGCTAGCCTAGGTGTTTAGTTTAGTTAAGGTGAATAGGTCCTTAATAGTAAGTAAAGTTAAGGCCCCTACCCTAATTAAGTCTTTAAACTAAAAAAGGGCCAAATCCGGGACTAATATTAGCCCTAATTAGTATATTTATTATTATTTATTGTTATTAAAGGGGATAATAATTATAATAGGTTAGTGATCAGCTCCTGGGTATAGGTGTAGGTAAGGTCCTGTGTGTATAAGGGGGATATTTGAGAAGGTCAGGTCAAGGATGTGACCACGGGTGTGGGTTAGAGCCCCTACTTCTCCAATAAAGGAGAGGCCATGGTTATCAACCTAGTCGACTAGATCATCTCCTCTATTCCGGCTAACGGATCCTAGTTCCCAGGAGTAGTGGTGAGCATTAAAATCCCTAGTTATAAGAGCTTATAGTGGTAGTTAATATCTTAGGAGGGTGGTTATTATATAATTATAAGGATCACTTAATTATTTATAAACGTTTATAATAATAGTATTATTAACCTTTAACCATAGGATATCCCTTGTTTAGATAGGTTTTTATTGTTACACCTATAGCCTTATCCCCTTCCGTATATATATTATTATTGTTGTTGTTGTTGTTGTATTTAACGCCATGGCGGCAAGGGCGCAGCCGCCCTTGCGGCAACCTCCCGAGGGGTATGTGGTGTGGAGAGCCGCAGTCCCCTAACTATTGTTAGATATAGTTTAAATTATCCTCTAAATCGTACTTTTGTGATTATTATGCCTTTTATTTGTCCCTGGTTCCCGCTGGTGCCCTAGTTCTATTTTTGTTGTGGTTTTAACACCGGATATGTTTAGAGAGGATGACCTACTATAGTAAGGCCCTTGTATATGTTCTGATTCGTATAAGACCATTCTTACCCTAGTACTAGGTTGACGACGTGTATGCGTTGTATATCCACTTTTTCTTGGTTAGAGGGTGTGGATATGAGAAAACCCTAGCAGGGGCCCGGAAAGGGTCCTAGGCCCCGTATTGGGCTTTGCCCTACCCTTCCCACAGGCAGTTAAAGTAGTTGCTAGTGGCTGGAATTGAACCAGCGACCTCTGGGCTCCAGAGGCCTTGCCAGTTGTATGCCACTACACCACGCCGGCATATATATTATTACCCTAGGCCTTATTTCCCTACTATCCTAAAAATCAACTAGAATAAAGGAATTATACCCAGGGTGTATATTAATTTGTATTCTATTAGTGTAACCTCTCCAGGGCTCCTAGATAAGTACAATATCGACCTAATCAGCCTAATAGAGCTCTAGGAAAGCTGTGTATGCTGGAGGCTTTTTCCCCACGTTATATTAGGCTACACATAACACCCGTAGGGGGGCCTGTTTAGGCCTACGCCTCCGAGTTGAGGTCCAGGTGGGTATAGGTATTAGTGATATTATAATCAGGCTTTTGAGCTACCCTCTGGCTCCTATTTCGGAGAGGGTAGATGGGGTGGTTAGTCTAAGGGAGGGCCTCGGGGTCTTCTGCTTCGTCTTCATCCTCGTCTTCATCTATACTACTAACTATATCCTCATCGCCTAGGCATATAATTGATCCTTACGAGGGGGTCCTGGTATATAAGCACTTAGAGCCAGGTTGTTGGCCCTGATTAGGACGGGAGTCCTGGGGTTATTGAGTACTACTCTGGGTGGTGGTTTGGTTAGTACTATCAAGGGCCTCACAGGCCTTTTGCCCAGCCTTCCGAATCCGTCCGTATTCCTTTTGGCTTAGGAGGGTAGGATAACCGTTAACCATTAGGGGCCTAACTAAATAATTTATATAGCCGGCCTGGAAGGGCCCTAAATAATTAGTATACTTCGGCTTAGTTATATAAAATTTGGTCTTGTGGGAGTCTAAGGGCTTGTCGTAGTTGTTGTAGAGTGGCCGCTGGTTATAGTACCGGTTTGTGTAATATCCTTAGTAACCAGGGTTATATCTAAGTAGGGTCCTCTTTTCCCTAATAAGCTGGGCCTTACTATTTTAGTTAAATAATCTAAAGGGTAACACCTTGACCATAAAGGAGATAACCTAAGTGACTTCGTTTATAATAGGGTTTAGGCCAAAGCGGGATTACCGGGCTAGGACTAGCTCGCAGCCAGTCTAAGCAATAACCTCCTCCCTAATTAGGGTTAATATGTTAATACTTTCCTCATCTAAACTTCGGAGTTTAAATGGGTAACATAGGATAGTGTATATGAACTATTTTATAGGGGTTTTTATTTTAAAGGCCCCTAAGTAATTTATTAGTTTTTATTTATTTTTAAAAAAGCTTTATTGGATTTGTTTATTTAGGGGCTTTAAGGAGTATCTGGTCGAAATATAGTAAATGTGTAGGATGTCTCCTAGTTATAGGCCAAGGGCCTAATCAACTATATAACACAGGGCAAAAGGGGCGTTCTTCCGGGCAATATCTAGGCTTTCTTCGGGGATACGGATAAAAACCCGGAGGTCTTTTAGCTAAGCCTGGGCTTATAGGCGGGTAGGGGCTCGGTGCTAGGCTGGGGTGGAGGCCGGGGCTAAGACTAGGGCTAAGACTAGGGCTGGGGTCGGGGCTAATACTATAACGGTAACCCAATTCCGGGTTAGAGTTAAAGTAGCTTCGTTATTCATTAACTTCTTTAGGGCTTAGATCATATAAGTTATCACCTCCTTTACGATCTACTTTTTCGGCCCCTTAAAATTAGAGATCATGTTATTAATAAACTGGGCGATAGCCAAAAAGACATCCTTTCGGTCCTTATAACGTCTGATTTGTTCATCGAAGGCGGTTAGGATAGATTTAGTGGCCACCCCACTTACGTTTAAGGGCCCCTTTACCGTAGAAGGGGCTGCATCAGGAGTATTAGGCTAGCTTCCCCCAAGGTTAGGCCGGAGTGGCTGGGCCTTAGTGTTACGGCGGTGCTTAACCCTCAAGGGAGGGGTTAGCTCCGGAGGTGACCCAGAGCCCCGATCAGGGCCGGCCGGAGGGGCTAGTTATAATCCGGTGCTCACCGGAGGTTATAAGGTCATTATAGGAGGGCTCTAAGAGGGAGAGGTGAAGATTTTTTAACTATTAAGGATCTTAGTGGTATATCACCTATTTTATTAACAGCGGATACTAAGAAAAATTAGGCGAGAGGGAAGTTGTGACCTTAACCCTTAAGATCGTCACCGAAAACCTACGATCCCCAGAAATACTAACCATCACTTATATAAACTCATATTCACTCTACGAGTACCTCGTAAAACTAAGTACCACCAAAGAAAAGAGGTTTATAATAAACATTATAATTCTCTACTAGTTGTATAAACGATGAAAGTTCTTCGAAATCCGATGGATCAACGGGGAAGATAACCCGGTGAATGGATTAACAAAGTTAGCACTGGATTGGGCACTGATGACGATTCTGGATAACTCAGAGACAACGATCAGGATGGAGGGATGGGTTATATACCCCTAAATAGTATTAATAGGTCAATAAAAACTAAGAAAAGGAGGAATAAAAAGGTAAATACTATGAATAGCGTTAATTAACACCAAATTACTCAATTCGCAGCAGGACCGTAAAGTACACTCTTTTCTACCAAAGGCGGTACAATAAAAAATAGTATTCTGCCGTAACTGACCGCTTTATATACTCGTCTCGAAGACGTTGTTTTTCGTCGTTTTTCGAGCCCTTTGTACGAAGCGCGAAAAATCTACTCGTTAGTTAAAAAAGCGAGCTTTGCGGTGAAAAGAGAGAGTTGCTAGTGTTGGAACAACCTCGGCGTGGTGATTTAAGGTTTCACCGTAAAGCTCCTATTGGCTTGCTTAACGAGATAATTAGAGCGTAGGAATTGTATGCTAACCCGATCGTCTAAGATTGCGGTCTTAGTGACGATTCCTATATCAACAATAACAAGAACAGCAGGATCCATACGAATATACGTATATTCTGCTACGCTGTACGGCCGACCCGACGTGACTGAAACCAACACCTACACCGACCCGACTAACCTGGGACTCATCATGAGTCCTATTGCGGACACTGACCTGCATGAATATCTTTGAGACTGCGAAAAGACCACTAATAACCGGAAAGCCATACTTCGGGGCTTCTTTGGCTGTCTGACCACGGCATTAGCCTACATTCACGCCAAGAATATTCTTCATAAGGACATAAAGCCAAAGAACATACTCGTCCAAGACAACCAAGTCTTCTTGGCTGATTTTGGAACATCCAGAATGTGCCTGGACGGAAACTTGACCACGAATGGTGTCTCCAAAGAAGGGACGTCTCGATATTGGGCCCCAGAAGTCGGAGACAATGCGGTAGGTCTGAATCCATTCCACTTTGAGGTTTAATCTAACGTAATTGCACAGAACCGGAATCGATCCAGTGACGTCTGGTCTCTTGGATGCGTCTTTCTCGAGATGGCCACCACACTGTTTGGACGCACACAGGTGGAGATGCACAGATTCTATGCCAGCACCGGAACCGAAAACTACCAACGTCTGAGCCTAAACCCAGTGGCTACACAGAAATGGATTGCAGAACTTCGAAATTCCTCAACTGATAATTCTAGTGTCCTTGATTGGACTGCCTCGATGCTTCAATCGAAACCGGATGATCGGCCCTTGGCAGCTGAGCTACGTGGGACCATTATCGATCTTGACTCAGAATTTGACTACATTTGCCATGATTGTGCCTCTCCGGATGGCATGGGAGACTCCAAACCACCAGCCCCAGCGGAGCCTTATGCGGCACCGTTACTTCATATCAACCGCGATTCTTTGCCGCATGCAACGGAGAAGACGAGCCACAGAGTGCCAGAGGAATCGGCGACTTGGGATACGATGTCAATTCTGAACTCTGAAGATCAGAAAGGCGGTGTCGAAAACAGCCCAGAGGTGATTAAGAAGCCAAAGACACCAGCTAAGGAGCCTACAACACCTCGCAAGACAGAAGATACGCATCCACCACGCTCGGTTACACCAAAACCAAGAGTCAGATTTGAAGACATTGAATCTGATCAAAATAGGGTCGAAGACTTAGGTACAGTCGATGAAGAGGTAGAAGATCGAATCCGCTTTTCTGGCCTCCCTCAAGATCGCAGACCAGAGCCTACGAATCACCAGTCTGAAATTTCAAGCGATGAAGACGACAATACCAAGGATGCTGAGTTCATTATCTCAGAGCCGATCAAGCCGCCTCCATTTTATAGCCGAGACTGTTCGCCGTTACCCCGTGCGTCTCTGGTCCCTTCGTACGTCTTGGCTGGAACAAACCGTTTCACGGGAGATGAAATCCAAGGGCCAAGTCCCAACACCTCAACAACAAACGTCTTTTTGTACGGACGCTTGATGTTCCCGTCCGTTTTGCACGCAATCGCGGTTCGGTCCACAGCTGGAGCTTACTCCCCTGATCTACAGCGTCGCATCATACCTTCCTCTGACGACTGGAGTCACGCCGATCTTTCGATCCAGAGAGCCAGCGAGATTATGACACCGGCAAAGCTGCGAGGGTATGACCGCTGGCGCCCACGAGGGCTACAATGCGCCGTCTTGCAGAAATCGACCTACACTAGGGACATTCTCAGTAAGTCGCGGCTCAGGAAGGAGATGCCTTCCAAACCACCAAGTGAAGTAGTCGGGATTCTGCTCGTCGGCGTAAAAAAGGAGGTCGTTCGGTATCTTGACTTGCTTTTTGCGCGAGACGAACGAGACTTAGAAGACATGAGACTACGACCCAAGGAGGAAGCGTCCAGTCAAGATGATGCAGAGAGTTCGCCATTGAGAAGAGAGTCCGTACACGTCGACGTTGAGCTCAGCGCCGGTGAAATCACACAAGTCGAAGCTCACACATACGTCTGGAAGCATCGCACGGCAGATCTTGGCCAGCTTTGGGACGAGGGGCATTTTATCCGCGGATCTAAGTTCCAAAAACTTGTCGAACGTGACAACAACTGGAAGGCCCAAGAGCAAGCCCTCGCGACGAGCATGCACATCTCCTTTGCACTCATCGGGGATTACCTGTGCAGTGTGGTCATCACAGGAGATATAGAAGAGCTTCAAAGTCTTTTGGATCGAGGATGGGACCCTGACGCACCCTGCCGTTATTACGGAAACGTCCTCCACGCCGCAGTTGCGACAGGGAACGAAGACATGGTCAACTTACTCCTGGATCACGGCGCCAACGTCAATCGGAATGACGGCCGCTACGGCTCAGCTCTGATAGCAGCGGCCTTTGCGTCTCGCAAAGCCATCACTCGACGGCTGCTTCGTCAAAGGGCGGATGTCTTTGCGTCGCATCCAATTCACGGAGATGCCCTCTACCAAGCCGTTGGCCAATCGGACTATGCCATCGCAGAGATGCTCTTGGAGGATGCTGCCTGGCTAACCGAAGACTGGGGGGAAATCTGCGATTTGGCCAACGAGGTCGGTGACAGCGAGATTCAGAGCATTTTGCGCCAGTATGATGTTCGACAAATCCACAAGAGGTCTTTGCCGGCACTCAAGAAGATTCGGAAGTCTGAGGAGCTTGAGCAATCTCCGTCGTACACCAGAATCACGGGAGCTATCTTCCAGAAATGCATTGCGGTTCAGACCATGTCGGGGAGCTGGAAAGGTCGGAAGGGAGTCGCCGTCACGGTTGCAGCGCTCAATGCTGGAGCGTCTACCGGCATTCTCCCCCTAATGCGGTCCGCTGTTGGTCCTGTCAGAGCCTTGATAGATGAGCTACGTCGCATGGACAAGGACCAGGAGCGCGCCCTCCAAATGGTTCTGGAAGATACTGTTGAAGAAGCAAGCCTGGATGGAAAGCAGAATGGTGGGCACGACTCTCGTGAAAGACCCGGAAGACCGGTTGATCGAGGTTTTAGGAAACCGAAGAGGGGTCGGTGGGCTTAGGAAGAAAACAATACATTAGCGAAGAGGAATCATCGGCCGTGCGATGGGGAGAAATGGCAACGTTATAGGGGATAGATCAAATTCAATCGAACGGAGTACTACTTTGAATAGAGAAACGGGTTGTATGACATGAGCTTGGGTAGTATTGACAGGGCACGCAACCTCTTAGCCACCAAGCTTCAGCTCGTCCCGAACCTGCACGACCCAAGATCTTGAGAGCAAACAAGCCAAGATACCAGGTCAAAGGGACACGATCAAAGTTACACTGCATCGCCAACCCCTCAAAGCTGAGACCGTATGCCGGCAGTGGGAAGAGTCGGGACGGAAAGGCCAATAAGGTTGTGAGATCGGCACTTCTCCGCGCGACTTCACGCATCTTCTCCGCTCAAACCGTTACCCCGGAAATCTGGAGAGTCGCAGATCTTGCCACAGCTTTTCCAGGATGTGGCTCATATGGACGTCAGCACGGGATATCTTTCGCACGAGAGCGTAGCTTAAATGATGGTTCTCCTCCATGATGATGTTAGTATCAAGACTTGATGGGCCCTGAGAGGCAATATTGTTGCAACTTTCCATTGGTTTCTGCCAGAACAAGACGCGAAAAAGCACCAAACTCCATTGAATAGCAATTGACGACAAAAATGGGCTTGATATGGAAGCACAACTTCCGCGGGAGGCCGCTCGTCTTCGCTGTTACGGCGGCATCCTGTCAGGCCTTCCTGCTACTTGGCTACGACCAGGGTAAGCAACCGCGATCTTTTTTCAACTCCTGATCTCCACGTTCAGCTAGGGTGACCTTTCCATGTCAGGTGTCATGGCCGGCATCATTGGCGCCGACAATCGATTCGGCCGAGACTTCAACAACCCGGACCCCGACATGCAGGGCAATATCACATCCCTCTACAACATCGGGTGCGTAGTGGGCTCCATACTCTCCTACTTCATCGGCGAGCGGCTCGGCAGACGAACGATGCTCATGGCCGGGGCAACAATAATGATCATCGGTGCCGTCACCCTCGGCGCGTCCTACAATCTCGCGGCCCTCCTCGCCGGCCGTATCATCACTGCTATCGGTAACGGCATGAATTCGTCGACCGCGCCGGTCTACCTCAGCGAGTGCTCGCCTGCCAACATCCGCGGTGCACTCCTCATGCTACAGGGCACGGTTACTATTCTCGGCGTGGTGATCGCGTATTTGACCGACTGTCGGTGAATCTCTGGTCATTGAAAGTCCTAACATGACAGCTAACTTGTATGTTGCAGATGGAACCAGCTTCTATGAGTCCTTGTTTCAGTGGAGATTCCCTCTCGCCTTCCAAGCCTTCTTCGCCATCTTCATAGTTCTCCAGATTATTGGACTTCCGGAGACCCCTCGTTGGCTCGTTGCACGCGACCGATACGAAGAAGCGAGAGACGTCATTTCGGCGATTTTGGACAGGCCCCTCGACGAGGAGGCTGTTGGCAGAGTGCTGCTAGACATCCAGTCTGGCCTTGAAGAGGAGAAACGGGACGGTCCCTTCAGGTTTAAGGAGCTGCTCACATGGGGAAGCCAGCAGAACCTGCGCCGTCTCCTTCTCACCATCTCGGTGCAAATGGGACAGCAATTCAGCGGCAGCAACATGGTTAATTACTATGCTCCGGGTTAGTCACAATCTAGTTTCGATGACTTGATTACCGAGTACTAACCGTGTGTAGTAACCTTCACGGATGAAATGGGCATGAGCCGCCAGCTGGCGCTGATCCTCGGCGGCTGTGCACAGATTACTTATCTCGTTGGCTCCGCGATCCCCGTCTTTCTAATGGATAGGTTTGGCCGCCGCGTGCTGCTAATGGCCTGCTCGGCCGGTCTGAGTTTCTGCTTTGTCATGATTACAATCCTGTTGACCAGAAACTCTGATGGCGGGAACTACGGCGCGGTTGCTTTCATTTTCCTCTTCCAACACTTCTACGGAGTTGGGTGGCTTCCGGTTGGTGGCATTCTCTCGTTTCGTGGGCTTTGGAGCCTCTTGTCTGACCAAATCAGGTGCCGTGGTTCTACCCGTCGGAGCTTTCGACCACCCGAGTGCGGTCGAAGATGCAGGCTATCGCGTCAGGCTGGAACTGAATGGCTGTCTTTGCCGTTGTCAAGATTACACCTATCTCCTTTGGTGAGTTGGTAAGAATTCCAGGTTGTTAAAGTCTCGGCTAATTAGCCACAGCGAACATTGGTTGGAGAACATTCATCATTTTTGCCATCCTTAATGTCCTCTTTATTACCATGGTCTACTTCTTCTACCCCGAAACGAAGGGCATTGAGCTGGAAGACATTCCGCTGCTGTTCTGCAGAGGGGGGCTCACTGGAGGTGCCTTCTCTACAGGTGGAAGAACGGTCCAGCCTGGACAGCATGCGCTGGAAGCCCGTGTGGATTCGAAGCAGAACGACGTTCGGCTGGACCAGCTCGAAGAGGCCAGGGCCTGAATGATTGGCAGCCGCTTCGCATTGGGCGATGGCTTATTTTACCCGTGTCTTCAGGCAGTTGAAAATGCAAGCCCCCGATAGCCGAACCTGTAGCTCGCTAGCTTGTCCGTCTTGCATGCCTATGCGCTGAGAGCACTCCGCATGCTCCGCAACAAGTTGGTGGGGAGCCCATGTATAGATTCAACGACTGCAGGCCCAAAGGCCGCTGGGGCGCCCTCTAAGAAGGAGAAAAGAAACGCCAAAACGGCCACCGCGATGCGACCCTCGCGTGGCATCCAACTTTTGTGGCTGGGTACGGCAGTGCTGCTGAAGATCTCGGCCGCTGTCGGTGCACTACCATGATCACCCAAAGGAAAGGTACACTGCTTCTGTAGGGCTGTCACCGTTGTGGGGGGCTCAGGGGCCCCTTGACTGCCACGGGGCGGCGTCCGCTCGGTCAACTTCCTCGGATCGAATCACGACCGCCGGTCGGGGCACTCAGCTCGGCTACGCTAGCCATCTATCGCCGTCATTAATGACTTTGGGCATAGATGAGGCAGACATGCGCCTGTGATGCTCGTTATAGAATGATTGAGACCTCTGATCTTGGTTCGGGGCCCTTCTCGTTGCGGCTAGGGCCCATTAAGGGCGGTGAATCATGATGACGCCTGTACCTCTGCTACGCCGCATGCCCAGCAGGTGACGACGAGAGCAGTGCTTTTGGTCTGTCGCCTCGCTTACTCATCCAAAATTTCCTGAACCTATCATCTTCAGACTCCGTGCCTCGTCTTCCGGCCTCGGGTCGGTAGGTTTCGGGTTCGTGGGGAATGCCCGGAGACGTACCAACGCTATTAGGCAAGGCGTTCAACCAGTTCTTTTTTCGACTGTGCCCGCCCCCATCACCAGTGAATATGGGACAGGGGTTTCTCTCTATAAGGGGCGAGCTGTCAAAGGCCTCGGGGCGTAACCTCGCTGTCGATCGATCAGCCCAACGTAGTAGCATGGGCGGTAAATCGTCGAACTGGAAAAAAGATCCATGCATGAAAATGCGCCACCAGCACTGTCGTGACCAGCAGCAAGAGCCGGAGCTCTCTGGGTCCGGGCCCCCCAGGTTGCGGTACTGCGGCTATTCGTTCGTTCAATTAAATGTCGCTTGTCGACGTGTCGCGCGGTTTTGTTATGCGGTCAACTGAGACATTCTAGGATGATTCTTTTTGTAATGCGACGTGTTGGACGTTTTGAGGCCGTCGATTGAATTCGAGAGGAGATACCGCCGCTCGTCCGAAGCCCCTCGCTGACTGTTGGGACACCTAAGCTAAGTCAGTCTTGGCTGGGCCCTTGGGGATGTAGCTCTGGGTACCGACTCGACGTGATGATGGACTCGTACCCTTCAGGGAGCCAATCGCTCGCCATGTTGCCATGTCGTCAGTCTTGGATCATACTTCAAGTTCGAAAGTGCGAGCGAACAATGTTCGTTGCCACGACGATGACCAAGCGTGCAGTTGTCGTGACTAGTCCTTGGTGGCTGGACTCGACAACGTGACTATTTTCGGTGACTGTATTCGGCAAGGTGCGCTATTAGATGACTTTGTTAGGGGCATCAAAGTGCACGCTGACGTTCGTGATTGTGCTGATCTCTCCCGAAAACATGAATTGTTAGCCATCCATTCAATTATTCAGCAAACTCGCAGTGAGCCCTTTTTCTTCCAATGGTTGAGAGTCTTTTGCCTTTTTGCCCTGAATGACCTTCGAATCCGAAGAACGGAAACCCGTAGACCTATGACCTACCCTTGAAAGGCCCTTGGGCGCTTCCATGATTTGATTCATGAGATGGCTGACTTGTCGCTTCGGCATCGGAGCTGAACACACGACCCTGGCTGTCCCACACTATGAGTACTTGGGCCCGAGGTAACTCTGACCCCCATTGAGACGTACCGAGCTACCTGACAGGGCGAACTGTTCGCCATCAATCTTTGTCACAGGCTCTATCGTCCAGAAGGCAACCTACGAGACGGGCATATTCTTCTCTGAGCTGGCACTCCAGGCAGACACGCCGAGAACCGGGAGAGCTGAGTACCATGCAGATGCAGAGTGCTAAGGGTTCCAGGATATTCTCGTCTCACATCAAGGACCGACCTCGATCGCTGTGGAATGAGACACCCCAGCGCCGTTAAGGCCTGACGGCGAGGCGAGCGTCAATCGTGAGGCCGAGAACCCAGGAACCAGACAACAGCACCCGGATCGGGCCACAATCGATGTATCGTTGGTTCGCTATACCGTCTGCTGTCAGCAAAGAGACCTAACGCTTGATCATAATACTCCCGGGCCATACGTGTCGTGGCAGCAATGGCTCTCGTCCCGATCAATGTTTGAAGAATATAACCAACCCGTCCCCCTCATTTTTATCTGCCATTTTTTGGTCAACAAATTTTGAACTCTTTAGACAGGGACGCAACCATGGGCTCCAATAACTCGGAACGTTATCATCGCCACCAGGCCCAGCCGGTGAGACAACACACGCATGGCTGGGTTCATCAACCCCAATACAACCACGAATTCCAAGACCCGCAGACGGTCGCCTCGTGGCCACCAGACAACGCAGCTGAGGTTGACCCTAACGCCATTGACCCTCCCGAGTATGTTGGCGGGCGCCGGTCGTCAGCCGTACCACAGCGTTCGCAACCCGTTCCCGCCTATCCCCAGGGCGGCACGAATTACGACTACCCTCAGATGCAGGGGGTAGCCTTCCCGTCAGCTCTCCCGGCGACTATGGCGTATCGCCCGCACCCACAGAGTTCTCACGCCTCCGTCGCATGCTACAGCGACCCCGCCACAGCCGCCTACAGCGTGAAAAACAGTGCTTATTCGCCAAGCCCTTCAGAGACATCGACATCCCCGAAATCCCCAACTGTGCCCTTGGCGAAGCTGTCTTCTGGGGACGATCTGAATGGGGTGGGCACCTGGGACACCGGCGAGGGCGACTACCCGGCCCCGCAGGACACCCGTGGCCGCGAAAAGAGCAAGCCCTTGAGGATCACCAACTTTCCCGGAAGATCCATACGGTCCGACTCCACGGAAGCGCATCGGCCTAGCAGGTATGTACCGTGCCAGCACTGGCTGCCACTTAGCTATCGCCCGATTTCTATTGTGTTCTAACGCGTTTCACAGTCCCAAAAAATACAAGAGCAAAAAGAAGCACGGAAGTAAGAAATCGGTCAAGAGTGGTCACTAAGACGAACGAAGCTATTGCTAGAAATAGATCCCACGACAGGGGCCAGAGGGGAGGGACACAAGGAAAGAAGGCCAATGGGGTCCAGCGGCCAGCTTTTTCTTACTTGTTTGACCTAAATTGTATTCTGACCGCTTTGCCTTTTTTTCTCATTCCGTCCGCACATTTGTGCACAACTGTCGCTTTCGGCTTTTCGGTTTCGGGTGGCACTTAAATGGTCCAGGTTTCGTATGTTGGCGCAACAGTGTACAGTGATCATTCTTTACTATCGTCTCAGTCTGGAAACCCGTTTTGATAGTATTAAAGTATGTGTGGAATTAGTCAGATTAAAAGACCACCGGAGTTGAATTTGCAGTGCAGAGAAATGGGAATCCCCGTGACTTATGAGGATAGCATCACCCGTGTCGGCAATCGGCTCGAGCAAGCACCGCCCCCCGACAGATGCCTGAGAATTTTGGAGCGAAGAATCTCGAAACCATATCCCGGTGCCATCTAGGCCAATGACTTGATTGTCCGCACTGACTTATTCACTGGGTCGTGAGATAGTCAAGGTCCACGGACCAATGAAATAAGATGAGGCGAACTCGTTGAACCCTGCTCCCGAACGCTCCGCCTTGGAAACTCGTCACGCCTCGGACTGGCCTTTACCATTCGCCAATCGCTTATTTACGTCCTACGCCGAAGTATGGTCATTGGCTGGAGAATTTGTTTTGCTAGCCTGTCCTGCGGCCCCCTACAACGTGCAGATATTCATGGATCACGCGATATCCAATCAAGGACCCCAGCTCCAACCTCATACTGCCTAGGCCACCCGCTTGGCTGCGTAGTTCTTCATCAGTAGACTGGTGTTCGGATGAAGGCATCCTGAGAGCATCTTCATGGCTTCAAAATCGTGGCTTGAGCGTTATCGGGGCTTAGGTCGAAGGATGATACGCTGACAAGTGCGTTACAGGCATCCCCCCGTCTGCCATGCGATGCATAGCGGCTCATTGAAGGGCGCACACGAGCGGTTCATCAGGATCTCGCAGGGGAAATGATCATGTGATCCGTCTTCCAATCAGTTTAACGTCCTTCTATGTACGAGGCTGACGGGAGACGGTCCACGATAGGGGAGCTTCTGTGCCCCTGGACAGCCCCTGAAACAGCCACCGACCATAGCCACGTAATTTGCGACCTGGATGGCCAGTGGAAGCGATGAGAGGTCGATTTAAAGTTTTTTGACTTTCTTAGTTGCCGGAGACGAGCGGAGACAGGTGCCAGTCTAGGTCAAAGAGGCCTCTTCAGCGTGAATTAGCCTCCACCGCTTCTTGGAACCACCCATGTCCATAGAGTCCGTTCGCGAAAGACCCATGGTCGACATACGCGAGGGCACTGGCCAATCTTTTGTTTTCATACGAAAATGGCGGTCAGAGTGCAGCTGTGAAGTGGGGAGTCTGACATGCTGTCATGATTTTCCATATGCCCGGGCAGCAAAAGTGGATGACGAAAGGCATGGTCAAACCAATCCTAGGCGACCTTTTCGTCGCATTGCAATGATTGACCGACATTAGATACTGAACGGGTTTTGACGTTCATTGAGTTGCAGAATTGTAACAAAATTAGTGGCTGCGCTTTGGTACTCCCCTTGTTTATTAGTCCTTGGATCCAAACCGCTGCCTCTAAACCACAGATATCCATTCAAACAGCCCAAATTCTATGGTTTCATGCCTATCTACTCAAGTCCGAAATTTCCTTACCTAGCGTAGGCGGCATGGGTAAGTTGTGACAAAGGCTACCCCGGTCGCTTAAGAAACTCGAGATGTTTTTGATGGAATTCGTTTTATTGCCTCTTCGCGTGACGTCTTTTTTTTCGAGAGAGACTCTGAGAAAGAAGCCTAATATTTTTTAAATAAGATTTTCTCTCCGTGGTTAACTGGTTAAAGTCAAGTCACCGTCATGTGAACGGCTTTGCTGCAGACGGGCCGAGCCATTATTCAAAAACCGCCGCAGTAGCGTTCCATCGACCATGGTATTTTTGCGAAAGCTTAAGACCAAGTCACACAAAGCCGATGAAGATAAGAATGACATTCTCTTCTTGTCAGGTGAAGTGAAAATTCTTTTCAAAAGTCAAGACTTTTGCCAGCCGACGAAGGCTCCGAACATATTGGCATCACTAGACCGCTACCACAGTAAATGAGACGCTATCATAGAATTTTGATATTTAGAGGCAGTTTATCAGTGTCTTGACATGGCTTAAACCTACAACTCCCCATCAATGCTGGCAGTTGCCTTCAAGTTTCGACTAGTTCGTTGTACTTGGCTTCCAAGCACGGGTTGCTTCAGTTATGCGACACGTAGCCATAAAAGTGACCCAGGCATTGGTGTTAGAAACGCCGTTAACTAGTGCCCACTACATTAATAGCCTCTAGTCTATTGGTAATAACAAGTCAAAACTGCTTCTAATAGACCCGATGTCTGCCAAGACTATACCCCGAGGAGAGAACATCCGCTGCAAGTTGTCTTCATTGATCTTAGTCACTATCTCCTCTAGAGCGGTAATGGAGCAACTTCGAAGATGGCCCTATATCTGTGGAGACAGTTCTGTTGTACTTTTCAGCAACACGGATTTCGACGGAAGGAAGTGCACCTTAAATAGATCGCGTGACTGAGAGACACGGGACCAAGCAGTCTGAGATAATGTCGCCACATAAATATGCACTAAAACGTACAGCTTACACACCCACATCTTTCTGAGTGCTGTGGCTTGTAGGAGAGGGGGCCCCCGTGCACATAAAGCCCCCCTTTTCTCCCCGATAGAGCGTCAGACGTGGAGAATGCAAACAGTGAGCACTCATTCTGGATAGTTGCAAGTAAGGGGCTGTTTCGCCGTCTCTGCCTTCTACTCGCAGAGTCCACCCGGCTGTCGGAGATTCTCACCGTGTTCGATGACGAGTACTCACTCCACTCCCCATCGATGGCCTCGCTGACGCCGCTTCGGGATTCTGCCTCGAGGTTAGGGTTACAGGTTCCGCCCTGTTGTGTTGTATCAAGCCTCCTTTCGCAGCTCATCGGCTCCGTTTTCAACCAGGTGCAGTGAAAGATTGGGCATGAATAGCTTCCTCGTCGTCGTAAAGTGTGAAACCTTGCCAGCTGGCGTGGTTCCCATTCCGCCCCCCTTTCCGCCTCGTAGGCTGCCCATTGGGCTGGCGCAGTAGAAGTCCTCACGCCCCTCCCTCTCATGACGCCCTCCTCCTACCCAACACAGCTGGCCGTGGAACAGAGGCGTTCTGATTCAGCTCACTGGCTGCTAGCCCCTTTCAGAGGGTCCACTAGCCAGAGAAGGCATGGAAGCCAGTCATTCCATGGAAGATGCCTGTGTCCATCCAAACAACAGGCTCTCATAGACAGCTGGACACACGCCCCCTCCTAAGCCTCGCCCGAGTGAGCGTGGCACCATCCAGTCATCACCGTAGCCCTACCGCCGTGGACCAAGTGAGGGTGTGCTGAGAGAATATGGACGTTGACGGAAGGTCCATCCGAGGTATGCCGTGAGCAGAGACCGGCACATGGTCTTGAAGGTACTCCAGGGGAACAGCATGATGTGTTCTTGGATGGTTGCCTCGTCCGGTACATGCAGGTTGCTGGACGGGCTGACATCTCACATGTCTGAGCAGCAGCATCTATCCCAGGCTCTGATGAGCACGGCGGGGCAGTTACCAGGAGAAATAACCCCCGACCCCTGTCTAGGCGCTCTTCGATGATAGCAAGGAGCGCAGAGTGTCTTGTTTGAAGGATGGGATGACAATCATTTTGTCCGCAGTGACTTTCCCCGTGCTCTCCGCCTTGGGCTTCTTCACCATGGGAGGCCTCGGCCACTCCGTTCCCACTGGCATCCCATGTGGGAGGACAAAAGGGAGGACAGCGAGGGCCAAAGGCTCACTCATGCTAGCAGCCCTCTCTGGCACTGGTGCGGGATGATTGGGCGAACCGAGACCCGGCCCGTCTCAAAATCTGGAGCAAGCACACTCAGAGCTACCTAGCTGGACTACATAATATCTTTGGAGGCCAGCTTCAGCCCACAATTCTAACACACCATCACCTTAAACAATGGCGGATTCTCAAAGCATTCATAGGGCCTCTCCCAGCCCGCCACCGAAAAGCCATGTCTCGAAAGAGGGTGGAAACGGATCAGCTGGGTGAGCGAATTCTCCCCCTCACATTATCAGCCGTCTAATTGAGATGTTAGGTCATACAATGGGGGCGATTTGGACACGGAAGGCACCACACCGCCTGCAGTGTGGCAGCCCTCATCGCGCCTCTATGAATTCGTCAAGAGCGGAGAGAGCGCCTACAGGAGGCTTGCAGATCGCGCCACGGCTGAGAAAGTCACAAAGGACAAAAGGATGGCTGCTGCACAAAAGCTACAAGACATATGCGGAGACGACCCCATCTTTTTCCCTCAAACAAATAAAACCAAACGTCGGCCCGCTCGGAAGACGGTTGAAAAGGGGGAAACGTCCCAGGCTCCGAGTACACGGAACAATCAGGCTGAGAAGCACTGATTCCACACGTGGAATGTTGTAAGAAACCATACCGAAATAGCTTGACAAACAGTGACTGACATGGATATCCAGCATCCCCATCCTCCACTTCAGCTTTTGACCTGCCTCTTCAAAAACCTCAGCCGCAACCTCAAGGCGGTGTGACATCCACATCAGCCTTCTCAGACAAACACGGTACCATCAGGCGGGCTCGAATGCGACATATCTAATACCCGCGGGGGGGGGGAGGAGACCGCACGGAAGTACCACCTACCCGCAGTGATGGAAAATTAAGTCGACCATTTGAGTCAAAAGCTCCGGAGAAAATGGGGACATGATACGACGGACCAGTCCCATTGAGGACCAGGGACAGGGCGGAGGGTCCCGCCATGAGGGAATGAAGGAACGGGATCTCTCAGATCATCGATACCGCGAGCCTGGGAACCAACAATCATCATTCCTGCTTGCCCGGGGCGGTGAGCCAGTGCTCAGTGATCCCGGCCGGTGCTTCCTCGGGAGCAGGAATGCGAGCGTGGCAAGGGATATTAGACGGGGATATGGTTTCGCTTGTTGCAAGCTGGGAAGACTTGGCGACGCCTGCTGGGACTTCTGGGGGGGGCCGTATGCCACCTGAGACAGCAGAACCAAGCTGCAGCTGCTCAATAGTCGGTCGGCGTGCCTCTTTCCTGCATCTTGCATCCCACTGCAATCTCGCAAATTTGCAGTGTCATCGGCCCGGCTCCGTCCCAGGACCACGGAGCCCGGCGTTGACGGGGACAGTCACATCGGCTTTTCTTCTGGAATTCTTTAGTTCGGACGGGACCGCGCGATCAAAATTCGTAGTTAGACCAATTAATAGATGTACCATATGTCTTCAACCTCGATACCAGAGGTGATTGATGGGGAAACGGGTTGGAGATCCTGGAGACCAAGAACCACATTCGGCCAGCTTTGTTCCCCGCTCCATGCGTGTGATGGTTCCCGTTGCAGCGATGAGACCCAAAAGCAGACCTCCATCAATTTCCAGCTGCATGTGCGTGCCCCCAACAGACTATTTTCAGACCCGGAGGCTGGAGGGCTGATAGGGGAGGACGAGTTCGCCACCGCCAAACCCAAATCTTTATTATTTCCCGCCATTGTCGCACCAAGCGCGCCGTGGGTTGAGACACATCTGTCTCTCAGCGCTTCAGCTGCTGATTTCTTGTCAAAATATTTTCCGCAGAGCCGGCGTCGCATCGGGGGCCAGATTACCCGGCTGAAAGGTCGCAGCGGAATGGATCTACAAGGCCAAACAATCCCGGCAGCCTGTCGCGACGCCATCCATGGATCCTTTTTCGGCCCCGTCAACCTGGTATGAACCTGGTATGATTAAAACCGCCCCGTCGCGCCCACATCCCCCTTGTCGACGCTTGGCGACTGAAACGGAATGTAGAGTTGATCAGACCATGCAGAGAAGGCTGAAGGATCGTTTCTGGAAGACTGGACATGCCTTGAACTTGGGACAATGGGCCCGACGTGGGCCCGTTGCCAGCATCAAGGAGGAGGAGGAGGTAGAGAGACGTCACCGCGCCGTCGGTCCCCCTTTCGAAGCTTCGGTGTCCCACGTCCCCGAATTTTGCGATGTACGCTGACGTGCCTCGCCTGCCGCGAAACGAAACCTCCTCAAACATCCCGCGAATGTCGGCCACCCTGGACGAAATTATAACATATCCAACTCGTCGAGAGACCAAAAAGATGGGATGGAAAGACCCCACTGGAGCGACGACCATTCAGGCCATGACCATTGGTTCGGACTTGGAAGCGCGACCAACCTCGTCGCTCCACGTTAGGCAACCAGATGTCGAAAGGACCAGACCGGTGAAGCTGGAGCACTGCCCGCCTCTTTCCCTCGTCTCTCTCTCTCTCCCCACCGCGCACCGGCGCACGCAGTAGTCGTCCTCGTCTCTGCCCGACGCGAACGAGCAACATCTGAGAACGAGGCTATCAACATTTAACCTGCTGCCTTGGGATAAATCGTCACATCCGCCCCCGGCCGCAGCCGCAGCCGCGGCTGGCGTGCAAGTCTGCCCGTCGGGGGCGGTGCTGCTGTTTGACGAAGTAGTGAAGCTGTCGAAAGTATCGCTAGCCGAGCCGGCGGCACGGCTACAGTAGCCACATGATTCCCGAGCCACGAACCACAACTCTGTTTTACCTTGTCGTCGCTCAACCGGCCCTGTCTGTCCGTCCCTCAACGGCCCCGATTATATCCAGACTGGGGTTCGAGTGGATCTGCCTCTTATTTCGAAGACACACACACACATGCACACACGCACGGGTCGGTCGCTTCACCGATGGAGCGGGAGACTGGGGTGCTGTGCCCACTCCCTGGGTCGAAACGACGCTTCACCCGGAAAAGGCATGGCCCCGATGGCCTTGCTTCATCGATTCGTCGTTACCGATGTCCTGGTAGACGTCGCCCTGGATCAGGATGATGGGCTTGAGCCTTGACGGGTTGGCAGAGGGCCAAAGCTTCCATGCCGTCTCACAGGATAGGCATCACTGGCCTCTGGGTATAAATATGGCCGATATCATGAAGGATTTCGTCGTGTCGTCGCCATCGACAGCAAGCTCTTCATCCATCAAGTCAACCCAACTTGGCAATTCCAACTTTACGCTATTCTTCATCTCTACTCGCCCATCATGGCAGCACCATACATCCAACAGGACGGTCAATGGTACTACCTAGCCAGCGACAACAATTACTACCCTTGTGCTGCTCCTCAGTACACCTACACCGCTCAAAGTGACCATGCCAAAGCTGGAAGGTATTAGACTCTGATCACGACACTTACTTCTTGGACTCACAGTCATAGCTTTCAAGGAGACGACCCGAACGAAACCAACGAACCCGAGTATCAGCACGCAGGATCGTCCGTGCAAGCTTATGGTGGAACAAGAGACGCCGGCGAAGATGCGTGGTCGCCATATGCAGGGCGTCCTCGACGCGAGCGAAAGAAAGATGCGAAAGAGAAGATCGACAATTTCGACAACACGTTTCAAGACTCGAAGAAGAACAAGGACAAGAAAAAGAAGAAATGATAAGGAGCATCAGGTAGCGTCATCAAGGGTAACATGGGCTGGGAGACGCTGAAGTCATGCTGCGTTTTGTGAGGTCAACAGCGGTTTCATCGACGTGTTTCTTTCCTCGCCTGTATTCTAGATAGAGCTTTGGTGGGATCGTTTTGTTGTACTTGGCCCGACATGATGCTTGACGGCCTGTTGTACTAGTATTTTTCTTGGTTCTGCAATTTGGCTGGATTTCGTATGAGTTGGTTTCATAAATTGAGGCTTTTGATATTTCAACCAGTAATACTCTTCAGCACTCGCAAATCGTTGGAGATGTGATAGGAAATTTGTCCGATAGTGTGATTCAAGATTGATATTGTGTACACCGTCTATGGTTCAACTGGATACTTCCAAGCCATCCAAGAAATCCAAATCTGCACCCCCGCAAGCCCAATACTAATGATACCCACAAATATAGATATGAACAGTGCCACAAGCGCGATAAGAAGAGCGTTGCCCTCGCTGCTCTGCCATTGCAGCCAGCGCTCAAGTTTATTCCGGGGCGGCCGGTTCATCAAAAGCTCATGCAGCAGAGAAATCCGCTCAGCCCAATAGACGTACCGGAAGTCTTCAGACGGCTCATCAAGCAGGTGGTAGCCATCGTATTGGGCGCATTCGGGGTCAAAGCTCTCTTGACGCTTAGAGATGAGTTCCTTAAGGATCTCCGCCGACTTCTGGTCCGCTGGCGGGAAAATGACGGTCTGCAGCGAATGCAAAGTCTCGACGAGAAGTTGCGGCGGTAGCGTACCCCTTTTCCCGCAAAACATCAGTTCCAGCCAGATTATCTCATATCTCTGCGCCGAACCCCTTTCTTACCTCTTGAGACTCTCCGGGAATGCTCGGCGCAGGGGTTCCGAGCACCCCTGATGCTTATCGATGTGCGCCTTGAGGAACTCGGCGTGGTGGAAGAGGAACAGGCAATTTCTCCGCGGGTCGAAGAGCAAGTGCTCGGCGAGGTTGTCCGTGCCCCGAAACTTGACCCCGAGCCTCTTCTCCAGCTTCCACGCCTTCAGGGAGGCCTTGCCCTCCAGCGCGATCTGCGACCGCTCCTCGGCCGGCCGCGAGCCGGGCGGGAACGAGCGGTGGACGAAGTGGAGAAACGTTTCCTCCGCGTGCCAGGAGGTCGGCCGGTAGCCCCCGAGCATGTAGTCCGTCGCGTGCCAGCGCTTGGCCGCGCAGTCGACCATGATCATCGACTGCACGGCCAGGTCGACGACCTTTTCGGCCTCCGTCGCTGTCATTGAGCCTTGGGGGTTAAATATTTCCCGGCATTTTCTGATAGTTTCCTCCTTTGTCATCTCGGAGTCCCCCTTGAGCATGTCCACCGCCCCGAGGACATGTGCATGTGTCAAGGGTCCCGCACCCGGGACCGTGGTCACGGCGACGGCCAAGTCGCTACCTTTGCTAACCAGTTGGTCGTAAAGATCGAAGAAGGCGGGGTAATTGCCATCGTTTCCGAATAGGTGTTGCGCAATTTCATCTCTCTCTTGTGCCGTAGGCTTCCTCATCCTTTCGGTGCTGTCACCGTTGCAAAACTGGCTCTAACGAAATCAGGCTGCGTAAAGCAATGGACGCGATGAATGGTCTGATCGGGCCTGGGCCGCTGGTTGGCCGCAGTGACGGCACATGATACCCCCCCATTTCTCCAAATTGACCCGCGCCGGTAGGCCAGCCTGATTTGAAGCACTCTGATGACTGCAGCCATGTAGATGAGATGGGCTTCCAGTGGCTGAGCAGCGTCCTTTCGGCCGACGTCTGCGCCTCTTGCTGTGAGGGTCCGGAATTCTATCACTTCTTTCTCTTCCACGATTTCGAAACTGTTCTCGGAGTGAGACCTGAGCAGTTGGAAGCCTCAAAGTGCGATGTGACCTGACAATACCGGGTTCCTAATGTTTGCCAACATCTCAGCGTAAGTGCTCGTTTCCCATACACGGCATCCTGCTGCTGCTGCCCAGCCTGATTCTCACCCCCATCAAAGCCCGAGAGCTTCATCTCACGAGCTCGACCAGACCACCAGCGTGAAACGGTCAACGCAGAATCCAGAGAATGAATTGAGGGCCCAGGTTTGTTCCATAGACGCCCTCTCATTGTCGCAGAAGACAATCGAGATAACGACCCCCGGCGCCCTACGCGGATTGCGGCGCGGATCGCCTGAAGGCGCCTCAAAGGAGGAAGCCGGCACCTCAGCCGTTATCTCGAAGAGGCTTCCAAACGAAGAATCCTTCGAATCTTCCCAGGCTTCTTCGTCCCGGACCGCCACCGACCCGTCGCAATCTTCTATTTCGGAGCATCATGAATGGCAAGACAGCATCCCCGTGCCAGGAAGCCGGACGAAACGAATATGGCTATTCCTACCCGTTCAGAGGGCAGGGACATCCACCGAATACTACGAGCGTAAGGCCGGTTACGTCATCGGGCAGTTAAAGCAGGCCGTCGACAACCACGACAAGCTCCAGGACAGGGCGCGGTTCATCAACTATGAGACGCGGATGGTGGGCCCTACCCCGGCAGAGGCGCTCCCATCCATCATCGTTTGGTGCCATAAGAAAGATCTCAACGGCCTGCAGTCGCTCTTCGAGAGCAGATTCCTGGCCCGCATCCAGTGCCGCAGCCACTCGCGACGGCCTCGGCTTCCGCTCTCCCGGACGACCCTCCCCGAGAAACCCGTGTTCTGGCTCTTTTACTATTGGGGCGACGCCGACCCGACGGTTCGCAACGCGGGGCCGAGCTTCACCGTCAAGTCCCACTCGAATCTGACTTTGTGCGGAGCGCTGGTAGTCGAGCAGCACGGCCGTCGGGCAACGATCGGGCTGACACTCGAGGTCGATGGCGTCGACCGGTTGCTCACCGTCGAACATCTCTTTGGCGACGAAACGACCGGGGTCGAAGACAGTGAAAGACTTGCTGACGAGCCCCTCTTCGACGACGACGAAGACCCCTACTATTACAAGGCTCCCGAAGCTCCGACTGTGGGATTCGAATCTTTCCAAGACGCGGTTGACAGCGAGACGACGTCCTGCGATCAAGAAGGCGAAGATATCTGGATTTACGATAGCGAGGACGAAGATAGCGGCAACTGGGATGTAGCGGGCCTGGACGAGGACCTTGCAGATGATGACTGCGTCTCTCTGGACAGAACAGAAGAACCAAAAGTTCACATAGGCAACCTAGAGAGCTCAGCCACGTCCAATTCTAGCGTCGGTTCCGGTAAGAAGGTGCAAGCTGTCGGCGAGGAGCAGCTTTCGGTCCCATTTCTGGACTGGGCACTTCTGGAGCTAAACAGCACTGACCTTAGCCGCCAGCGGCGCAACTACATATTCGTAAAGGAAAGGGAGACCGAGAAAGTTAATGATGAGGACCTAGATGAAGAGGACTGGGAGAGCTCCTCCGAGGAGTCCTTCGTCGTGGAGCGCAACGTTCTGCTGGACGAGGTGGTCGCGTCTCCTCGTCTCAATCCGACTCCTGTTCTCATGATCTCCGGCGTAAATGGCTCGCGAACCGGCCAGATGCTCAGTGGGAAGAGCTACATTGGGTCTGTTCCCGGGGAGGAAATGTGCCGAGCGTGGACGGTGATCCTAGACCCGGAAACAAATCCAAGTGAGTGCCCAGGAAGATGGTTCAGCCCCTGGCTTGTGGTGATATTGCTAATGGCACGATTCTAGTTCGTCTAAAAGGAGTCGTCCCCGGCGAGTGTGGCTCGATCGTAGTCGACAAAAAGACGTTCAAGGTCTACGGACACGTTGTAGGCTCGAATGCTCTAGGGCACGCACACGTTGTTCCCCTCGTCGACACGATCGAGCAAATCAAGATGACGCTGAACGCCGAGCGTGTCGAGCTCCCAGTTTTGGTTGTACAGAGTTCGTTGATCAGTTTGATGGAGAGAAGCGACAGAGTGGCTCGTTGGTGGGGGGAACCGAAGCTCCCGCAGACGACCCTGACTATCCCGGACGCCGAATCCAGTCGTTCCAAGGAATGTCAGGGGATTGCCAATAATAGCCCGGAACATCGTTCCTCACAGCCGTCTCTAATCCCGGAACCTGATTCCAGAACATCGGTTCCACAAAGGTTCATGCAGGGCGGAGTTTCCAAGTTCGAGCCTTCTTCTCTCCCGCCGATCCGAAAGCCTCCCTTTCAAGACGACACAAGGACCTATTTCGACACCTATTTTGACGCCTCCAAGGCATACATGCCAGAAAACACTGGGTGAGAATATCGTGTTCGTGTCGCTCGGATGGTCGTTGCTGACGTACTAAAGCCCACCTATGGACGATTTCCTCGAGGCAACGGCATCCTCGCATACGGGCCTTGGTCAATCTCGCGGGAAGCAGGTTGGCGATACTCCCTTCAGTCCTCTGTCGAACCATTTGCCGCAAAGGGTTGAGGTCGCTCGTCCTCCTAGACCGGATGTTCCAATTGAGCCGTCCCGTTATGAATTGCAACTGGATGAATTCATGTCGGTCATGTTTGGCCACCAAGATGACGTTTCTAATGAATAACGAAGCGACAATGGCGTTTAAATAGAACTTTCTTAAGAACACCATTATATCGTTTCATCGTGTGCGGTTTTCATTAGTTGATTGATCGACAAAAGAGCCGAAATGCTGGTGTGCGGCATCGCAATCGGCTGCCAAGGGACTGATTATGCCAGCGGCCCAATTCGGAAACTCCAGCGCCAACACAACTTGAACAGCAGTATGCAGAGATCTGCTGCCACACCAATCCCGCTTATCGATAAACCTTGGAATGATGGTTTCGTTGCTCTCTGTCTCACTTCCCCTCACCTCTGAGAGGAAGACCAGTCGCCCTTGCATAGAGGCATCGAGCTTCTGCCCCTGCCTCTTCCATTGTCCATACCCGCCGGCGGGCTACTGTATCCTTTTTAGAGGGCTTTCCGAGCGTTTCTTCGTCGGATCGAGCCCACAGTTCATGCAGCGGCAATGACGGGACTGTCAGCTGCCGAGCGTCAGTGCAGTGTTTGCTGCGAACCGAAAAGCAATAATGTGGGGAGCGGGTTGCGGCAGCATCAGCTGTAAAGTAGCAGCACCCACCCTCGAGCAAGGGTGAGCACGCAGCCTGCTTCAGGGAGGATCTAACCCGCATCCGCGAGCTGCCAGCGCCCCGTCGTCAACACTCCAGCGGCAAGACGGTCTGCGAAAGCCTGAGAAAACGATCAGCCAAAGATGGCATTTCCTGTGTTCCCCCCCCCCCCCCCCCCAAGGCTGGGTTGGGCGCTCCTGGCAATGAGGATGAGCTGTGCCCAAGGCCGACTGGCATTGGCGGTTCATCGTCCCAGGAAGGGAGGAGAATGAAAAGGGGGCTGACGACCCCAGCCCCCCCTCCGTCAGCCTGCCTAGCATTCTCGAGATGAGAGGTGAGAAAACCGCAGGGCAAACACCCGTACAACTCACGCCCTCCAGTATTCGCTGGCCTCGGTGACCTCTGATCGTCGTCAAGGCTCGTCACAGCCCGCTGGCCTGGTCCGGTGACCATATTTCGTCTCAGGGAGACGTTGTATGACGACTGCAGGCAGGATCCCTCTCGGCTGCAGCAAACTGCATGACCACTGTAGCATCATCAAGTTCCCACGCCCCCGCTCTGAGCATGAGCATAAAGGCGAGAACGCACGCACGTCGAGTCCAGCATACCTCATTCTTTTTTGCCACCAAGCTCTGCCACGATAGGCTGAACGCCGGGCTCTCTTGCTGGCTGCCCGCCGCGCCCTCGCTGAACATGGCTCCACCGACAGCGAACCAAACTGCGGCCTGCGGCAGTGCTCCTTGGGGTCTGAAAGCCTCGCAGAGTAGCGCCGTGGCGCTGGCTGCCGCAGCTCTCTGAGGCACAGCCGTTGTTCTTCTCTCCCAGTTCTTCAGTAGGTACCGTGCCGTACCGGCCACGTTTGCTTTTTTTTCTTTTCCCTCACATGGTGCCTAGCTCCCCTGCCAGATCACCCTCGCAGCATCGGTCGTCTCCGGATTCCGAGCTGTCAGAACTGTAGCCTGTGGCAGCCTACGTCCTGGCGAACCATTATCCATCGTGCGAACCAAATGCACCCGACTCAGTTAGACCTCACTGCCAGCCATCAACGACGAATCCTTCGGGCGTTTGGCGGACTGAAGAGAAGGCAAAAGCCTCCATGGATAGGATCCGAGTGGTAGACGATGGCCGTTGTGGCCGGGGGGTCCTCGACGGCGCTGAGGCACCCAGGGTGCACGTGCGCGTCGACAGGCGTCCGTCTAGACTCATGTGAAGTGGAAAAAAGCTGCACCGCCGCCCTATGGAGTCATCGAGGTTAGCTCCTGGGTCCTAACTTGTTGCTGCCTTGCAACGCGTCCTGAGGTATCCCCAGTGACCTCCTCCATTGCATTTAACAACTCCCGCTTCTTCTACCATCAACCAACATCCACACAGACAACAGATCCCACGATCCTGATCCTCACGAACTCCTCCACACCAACCAGCCGACGCCAGCTCATAAGCCATCATGACTGACAGTAGCAAAAGCTCTTCCAAGAAACACGGCCACAAGAAGAGCGGCAGCTCTGGCTCCGCCTCGGCTTCCGGTTCGCAGCATAGCACAGGAGCCTATGAGTAAGAGATTGATCCAGATTACGTCGATGTTTTGTGCTGACTTTTCCGAGTCTTGACGAAGAACGAGAAAGACGACTCAAGAAAGAACGACATGAGAGGAAACAGCATGCCTTGAATCATAAGGGCGTCGAGGCACCCTCTCGCCGAAAGAGCCATAGGGAGCAAATAAAGGAAGTCAATAGCTTGGTGTATGGCGACCCAAACCGCCCGTCGCAGGGCTATGACACAAACCTTGAGTTGAGCGAATGACCACAAAAGGAACAGCGGTGGCTCTTGGTAGTGGTTGACAGGAGCCCTTGTTGATTATGGTTGCTGCTTCACTTGAAGGTAGGCATCATGTCCCAACTGTCGAGACTTGTACTGACATTGCCCTCCTTGGAGCTTCGGTCCCGTCAGCCACCCAACTCGATTATATCTCGTTCTCAACGAAAACTTATTATGCCGAGATGCCTTCGATACCATCCTTTCCTAGTATTCCTATACAGCGACGGCAAATATTACCCGGAAGAAATTAGTTCGCAAGAACAAATTGACCCAAACGTCAACACCAAACAAAGAACATAAGATAAAACGAGCAGCATACCGATATAAGGAGTTGGGAAGATTGGAATGGCGTTGGCTTGGACTGACCTGCTGGATATCCGGGGGATCTCTCTTTTTCTTTGGACCGATGGCTCGTTTCGTTTCCCGTCGTGCAAGGTACTTCGGACTGCAATAGACTGTCGTTAAATAATCGTTCTCCAGGACTTCCCCGTTTGTGACAGGCAAGGTCGTCGTTTTATACGTTGCCCAAGCCATGGGGCACTAAGGCAGCCATGCGGAGCCGCGTCGGCTCGAGACAAATACTAGGCATCCTTGACCACAAACTTGGTCGATTGGAGGGCGGATTGTTTTGTCGGTGTCGGAGCTGCCTGGAGGTATGACTGGACCCTGCCCTCTGGTATGCAATATGATTGGGACTTGGATTGGGATTGTTGTGGTCGAACCATCTCATGTGCGAGGCATGTGCCGGTCAACATGCTTTTGTGGACTCGAGTGTGCGACACCCTCTTCAATGTCAAGCCTTGGATCGACAACCTCACGGGTTCGCCTCCGAAGGCCTCTTTTGCCTCACCATCGCCTCAACAAGAGCCGCGTCAATCGTATTCGTTCTCAACGCATGCGCCTCGGCGAAGCCTCGCCCGAGCTGATTCAATCGAGACTCGAGGCCGCGTGCCACAGCGCAGGCAGTGACCATAGAAATCAAAGCAGCACTGCACAAAACTGCGTCGATCGCGTCGGCGGTGCACGTCGATCAGAGCCTGGCTGCAGGCGGCGACAGCCGTTCTTGAATCTGGGCCCGAGTCGGGATGCAGAAAGCCCCGCTGATTGGCTGAGCGACCTCAACGGTGGTGATAACAGGCTCTCGTGTTGGTGGTGGTGTAAGAGGCCTGCGAAGAATGCCCCAAGAAGAGGCAGGCAATGAGCAAAAAGCACGACCCAAAGAGATGATGAGAGGGGGATGTCGTTGAAATTAAAATGAAGGTCAAAGCGTACCTAGATAGTGGACAATGAAAGTCTGTTCTTGGCGGTTTCCAAACAGGGGACAAAGAAAGGTACTTGGATGAGCAAGTGAGGGCCTACCGCAATGCGACTACCCGTGGGCCCTTGAAACGGGAAGTGGCGGCTTTCATCGAGAAAGATAAATGCCCATGGAACTTCTGCCGGGAAAGTGGATGGGCTTCTTCTCAAATACTCATCGCTGACGACGGATGGGGTGATCATCCCGGCTAAGCATCCTACAGGGGCGCAGCTCAGAAGAGGCGGCATCATCCTCATCCTTCTATGCCTTAAATAAACAAATAAAAGAAGGCAACCAACACCGAAGAACCAACGCTTTAAGGACTGAGTGATATTCCAGTCACCCGGTCTGGGGATAATTGGGATGGCTAGCCCCTTGTACTAGAGCGGCGGAAAGGAAGCAGGTAAACAAACGGGTTAGGCCGCCCGGCGTGTGACTCAGGGACACGGACCCAAAACCACAGATGCAAACAGGGCCTCATTCACGGATATTAAATGAACAACCGAAGCCGTCGATGAAGACAGTATCAACGTTGCTAGATCATTCTTAATTGCTGACATTTCCAAGGGGTTTGTCATAATCGGCATCTCCGAAGACATTCTCAGACAAAAGATCTCGGATCCAGTCAGATCTCGTACACACCGCCAATCAGTCAGCCCGTTAACTTCAGTCGTCAATCCCGAACTCATGGCAACTCGTAAACCTTCCAAACCCATAGAGATAGACGGCCGTACTGGTGAAGGTGGAGGCCAGTTGGTGCGCGTAGCCGTGGCCCTCGCTGCGGTCACCTCTCAAGCAGTCAGGATCACCAACGTCAGGGGCAACAGGCCAAGTCGTGGGGGCAGCAAAGCAGGCGGCGGTATGTAAACGCAATCTCCACCGGCGGAACGGGAAACTTCAAGTCTCCGCAAGGCTGACTGACTCTCCCCACAGGTCTCAAAGCCCAGCACGTCACCGCCATCCGCTGGCTCGCCGAGGCAACAGAAGCAGACGTCGACGGCCTCGAAGTAGGAAGCAACACCCTCCTCTTCGCCCCGCGCATGCCACCGCCCGCCTCCCTGCCCCTCAAAACCCGCTGGCTCAAGATCGCAGCCGACACGGGCGCCGCGAGCACCCTCCTCATCCTGCAGGCCGTGCTCCCCTTCCTCCTCTACGCCGCCGACACCGAGGCGGACGAGGAGCCCACGCCCATCGAGCTTGAGGTCACCGGCGGCACCAACGTCGGCTGGTCGCTCAGCTACGAGTACCTCGACCAGGTCCTCCTGCCGCGCCTCGAGGACGCCTTCGGCCTCGTCGTCTCGCGCCGCCTAAAGAAGCGAGGCTGGAGCTTGGGTCCGCAGAGCAGGGGCGCGATATGCCTCACCATCCACCCCCTGCGGCGTGGCACCACGCTGCGCCCTCTCCCACCTGACCCGGAGCCAAGGGATATCGAGGTGAGGTATGTTGACGTCTCGATGGCCGTGCCGTCGCACATGCACGCGGACCTGCAGAACACGCTCGCAGCGGACGTGGCCGAGATCCTTCCCGACGCGGAGGTGGAGTTCAAGCTCGTCGAGGACTCGGGGCACGACGCCCGCATCTACGTGCTCCTCGTGGCGCGGTCAGCCGACGGCCGCGCGCGCTGGGGGCGGGACGTGCTCATGTCGACGCCGAAGAAGGGGAAGCAGAAAGAAAACGTCGCCTCGCTGGTGTCTCGCAGAGTGGTATCCGACCTGGCCAAAGAGCTCGCGGTAAGAGATTCAACATGCGACGAGTTCCTCCAGGACCAGCTCGTCATCTTCCAAGCCCTCGCCGAGGGCCGCACGTCGTTCCCCTGCCGCGACGCGGACGACGCGGGGGCTGACGCGGAGGTATTGCAGCAGAACGTGGCGCAGCTTGACATCGTTGGCGAGGGGCAGCGCATGAGGAGGGACAGGGCGGACGGGCCGTTTGGGCACGGCAGCATGCATTCGCAGACGGCTAGATGGGTCGCCTCGGAGATTTTACCCGCGGTGGAGTGGTACAAGAAAGGCGCCGTGTGCAAGGGGGTTGGAACGAGCTTCAGTTAGAGGACCGGATATCAACGACGCCCAAACAGTCTAATGGCTCCCCCATAATCACAAAAAACCAAATCAAACTCCAACAGTGACCCCCATGCCAACTCCAAGCCACCAATGCAACAATTCTGTGCCAATTTTCTCCTTGAAACAACGCTTCTGTGACCAACCCTCACTGCCAACCCTTATTGGGTGGTGTCTTCCTCTGCAGGTCGGATCGACCACTCTCCCTCCTCAACATCCGCAGGGCCACACTTCCATGAGCATCCCCTCCGCAGGAATGGGACAGCCCCATCATTCTCCTCGTCCAAGTCGGTCCAGGGCCGCGCCTTAACGACATGTCGATCATCTGTCTGCCTGCCCTCCACCAGGCAGACTTGCCACCACTCCAGCCACTGCGACGTTGGCGCAACGAAGGCCTTCTTGCAGGAGGCGCACGTAAGCCCTCCAATTTCTCGCTGGTCCGCCGCGCGTTCCAATAGGCCGCGCAGATTCGGCATCGACTCGGGAATGTAGTCGGGGAGCTCGTTCAGGTCTTGGCTCTTATACGCGCTGCGCAACGCCAGCTCCATTAGGCTGGGAACGCGGCTTCCTTGAGCGTTCTGCACGCTCCTCCCAGCAGACTTGGAATGATACGGTGCTGACGAGGGAGGGGTAACAAGAGACGTGTTGTCCTCTCCTTGTCGCTCAATCGGCACGATCACAGCCTCGGGGTCGAGGCGGAAATCGGAGTGCGAAAAGCCCGAGCTGTCCAGGTAGTGAACTGGAGACCTTCCAAAGAATCTGGCTGCTACGCCGTTGAAACCCGGTTTCCAGGCCTCGGTCAGCTCCGAGCCGCCTGACCCCTCGGTGTCCAGCTCATCCAAATCAGTCAGACGCGGAAGATTGGTCGTCTGAAAGAAGTGGTTGCCCTGCAGAAGCAGCTCTTCCAACGCTGACGGGGCGGCCATCAGGTCGAGCAGCTCAGCGGGGAGGAATCTCAGCAGGTTCTGAGCAAGGTTCAGCGTCCTCAGGCTTCGCATCTTGCCGATCGCAGGAGGAAGCTCTCTCAGTCTGCATCCACGGAGTGACAACACTGTCAGGTGCTCCAGATCGAAGATGGCCCCCGGGAGTCGCTGCAGTGGGTTGCGGTACAAGTACAGTTGCAGGGCCGGATCCTTGTGTTCAAATGGTACACCTTCCACGACCACTGGAATCACGGAGAATTCAGACAACAGTCGTACTGTGACATCGGTCAGAGTCTTTAGCCCCATCATCCTGACACCTGGTTAGTTTGCGCTCCGTCAAGTTCCACACACAGCTGCACTCACGAGAGATCGATGAACTCGTTTCCAGAGTCCAGGCACTGCTGGATCCTCTCCCGCGCCTCCAGCTCCTCGGTCGAAACCACGTTGCGGCGGCGGACCGGCGTGCAGTTCAGCTGGGGAAGCCTCGCCTGGGTCGGCAGCTCGGGCATCATGATGCTGTCGTCGCTGCTGTCGCTACCCATCCACACACCACTGTCCAGGTCGCGCTTCAGAGTGCGTTTCCCCCGCAGCGCAGGCCGAGGCTCCCCAGTGGCGGAGTCAGAGGACGCGGCGGGCTGCTGGTGGAACCAGGACCCGACGTACCGCTTCTTGCGTCTGCCCTCGACGTAGTTGTCCAGGCCCGGATCGTCATCGCTCGAGAAGACGGCGGGGTCGCTGGAGTTGGACCATGACTGCGGCGGCGCGACGGAGTGGCTCTTGAAATTGTAGCGCCGCTTCCTGGGGTTGTTGCTGAAGCGCTCGGTCTGCGCGTTCCACGAAATGGAAGGCGGGAGGTGCGGAAGAGTCGGTTCGTCGGACATCTCGAAGAGTAGGAAATAGTAGATGTAAGAGTTGGAAATTGTATTGTGCACAAGGAGGGAAAGGAAGCTCGCAGCGCCCGCCACCAGCAGGAGTGGGACACGGGCACAGGCGCGTCGACGGGCGTGACGCAAGTGGGGCGTAACGCGTTTTGCCAGGATATGATGCCCCACAAGGGTACGGATATGCGCTCACACGATCTCCGAACCAAGCTCCGAGCACCCTCACGGCAGCTGGGAAGCGTCCCAAAGAAGGTATTCGAGGGCCAGTGAGGCGTTCTTCGGCCGATGGCCCATCACCGATGCTCAACTGGCTTGTTTACATCTGTATTTCCGCGACGAACACGCTCTTGTCGCTCGTCCCAACTCGACAATCGCCGCAGCGGGAGCTATCCCGAAACAGCTAGCGTGGATCACCGAAGAACACCCTGGTCCCCACACCCGCAAGGGCCAGAGCCGACTGCCCTGGCCTTCAGGGTCCGCATCATCCCGCGGGGCAGCCAAATGCACGACATGATGCCGAACCAAGTTTACCCCTCGCATCGTCACAGTCGCGATGCTGACCAAGTGTGTTTTTTCAGAGCGATTTATATCTTTATGGATGTCTTGATATTTTTAGGCCCTTGTAGGGCATGCAGCTACCGTTTAGGCGCTGCAGATAATTGTGACACATGCGGTCATGCCAGTTGGACCCCGCATTGCAATGGCCCTTTAGAGCCACATTCAACGTGAGCCTCTGCACATTTTGATCACTTCACAGAGGGCCATCAATCCCCTCAATTCCGTCAGGATATACCAGACGGTACGGCTCGTGGTCGAGAGCCGACCTGCTCTGCGCTAATCAGCTTGTGCCGCGTGTAAACGAGGCATGCCCTCGGTTGTACCAACAACGACGAAGACTCCCTTTAGTCCCAGTCTTCATCATCAGAGTCGCCTTTTGACTTGGACACGGTTCCTTGCCTGATGCCCTTGCCCATGGCTCGCTCCTCCTCTTCATCCTCAGCCTTTCTGCGACGCTTGACCACACGCATGTCGGAGTCGGGGACTGCGCCAACCTCTACCAGCAGGTTGTCGATCTGCAGCATGTTTATCTTGACGCCACCGTGCTGCACTAATGTCACGATCTGCTTGACAATATCGCCGTTCTTGTATACCAGGATCGTCGGGCAGTTACGCTCGGGGTAGTTCTCGATGGCCTTGTCCGCACGCATCTCGCAGAACTTGATGTCGCCGTACTCCTGCGCCGCCTGCCTCCAGAGCTCCGACAGAACCCGCGACTCGATGTTCGTGCCGAGGGACGAGGTCAGGTTGACAAAGACGGGGCCTGTTTGCGATGCTTCGGTGACTTCGCGCGAGTACTCTGGCTTCGAGATCGGGTAGACGTAGCCGTGCAGCGCCTTCTTTGTGAGGGCATTGAGCTCCTGCATCCTGCGCTGACGGTATTGCTCCAAAAATGCCTCGTCTTCCTCGTCCTCGAGTTCGTCGAGCTCATCGAGGTCCTTGCCCTCCAATCTGTTTTCATGCGCTAGCCGGCGGCCTTCGAGAATCGCCTCCTCGATCATCGGCGTCGGGCTGGGCGGCTTTTCGGGGATAACGCCATGTTTCCGAAGGATATCGTTCCTGGCGGCGTGCGTCAGGGGCCGTCGAGTAGCTGTTAGGGAGGAACGTACCACTCGGTGTCTGCGTTAGGGTCGTCGATTGGTACGGCGATTCTCTGGTCTCCCGGCGCAGCCATTGTGACGTGTTTGCAGATGCGACACAGAAGAGTCAGGCCGAAGGGTAAAGGGAATCAGAGAAGAAGCAAGAGTCAGACCGCGCGTTGACGACTCCTTCAATTATATGCAGTGACCTTTAGGCGCCAGTGAAATGTCGCAGGTGCCTAAGTACCCAGCTCTACCCAAGGGAACAGCATGGAAGCGGCACAAGGTGAGCAACGGGTCACGACCCCGCCTTCACCGAGCTGTCTGCCTTAGGTAAGGTTTGGAGGAGCATTGGGTCCGCCCCGCCAATCACAGCCCTCAGCTGGCCCGCATCACGTGCCGGGGCTGCCAAACCCTACCAAGCTAGGACCGAAACCCACTAGCGCGGAACTTTTGGCGCCCGGAGGCGAGGGAGGAGAGATTTTGACTGACGCTCACATCCACAGCGAACTTTTCATCCACCCCAACACCGCTCAATCTCTGCGAGTGCCAAATCTGCCTTCAACCATCATCAGATTCCGTCACGTCCGACCGCACTCGCACCGATACCGATCAATCAAAACCGATCAGATCAGTCAAGATGGTAAGAGCCCGCTGCCTCCGCCTGAAATGCTGCAAGGCGACACGTGTGAATTTCGACGAGCCGACCCGGAGGACGATACGATTTTGGGACCACGCGACGAGAAAAAAATGAAGAGAAAAAAAAAGAATCTGCAAGAGGGGGAAAAGACGGTACGGCTGGGGCTTCGATGGACCGGACACACGCACGACGACTGCGCGCACGCGATCATTTGATAATGGAACCATCGTGCTGATGGCTTCTCCCTCAGGTTCTCGCCGTTGATCTCCTCAACCCCTCCCCGGCCGCCGAGGCCCGCAAGCACAAGCTCAAGGTACGCGCCCACGATACCATCACCACCCACCCCTGACCCCCATCGCGCCACATGATGCTTACACGCTTGACAGACCCTCGTGCCTGCCCCCCGCTCCTTCTTCATGGACGTCAAGTGCCCCGGTTGCTTCACCATCACCACCGTCTTCTCCCACGCCCAGACCGTAGTCATCTGCCAGGGATGCACCACCGTCCTGTGCCAGCCTACCGGTGGTAAGGCGAGACTCACTGAGGGCTGCTCTTTCCGCAGAAAGTAGACTGTCCCATCGGACGGTTTTCTTTTAAGGCCCTTAGGAAATTAACGACTTGGACGGTTCATCACTGGTTGGGACATCTCGGATCTGCAAAAGCAAGCGACCTGGGCATGGGCGGTATAGACAACCCTTGGCACAGGCTTTTAGAGTCTGCTGTCTCCGAACAGAGCATAATCAGACACCTTTGCGGATAGAAGATGGAACATCCAAAAATTCCTTGACCAAAAAACACACAGGGGCGTTTGGGGTCTCCGGATATCCTTGCATCAAATCGACGCATTTCTCTCTCAGTTTCGCCACCAAAAAGCAATCAATCGCTCTCGTCGTCTCCCTCTTCCTTCCTGCGTTTGCGTCTGCGCCTTGTTTACCTACCACAAACGGGAGTTATCGTCATCTTCTCTCTGCATGGGTGGACAGCTGGAAATGGCTTTTCACATGAGCGTTTGGGTGGTCTGCGATGATCATGACCTGGACGTGAGGACGTGGAACCGCTGATTGAGGATCGCTCCATACCCGAGTGCAGTGAGGTTGGAGGAATCAGCACTGCTTGCGAAATTCAATGGTTTCCACAAACGCCCCCCTGTATCGTGTGTTAGTGATGCTGTGCTTGTGCGTGTCTCGATGAATTGACGTGCTCGTGAGTACCTTGACGGATCTGCGACGCTCTGCAGCCCGCCCACTTTGTTCCCCTCTTCAAGTGTCCGCTCATGGTGCCCTGGGTGAAGATATGGCCGTGTGATAGTGGGCTCGAGGGCTGATGTTAAGATTTGTTTCACGCTGTCGGCCACCCCGTTGTATCCGCTTGGAGAAGGTTGAGTCAAGAACTTTGGACTGAGCCCAAGGTACACCTCGGGAAACACAACAAGTGCTTCAACACCAGTAATAGCGATGTGAATAGACTTTATCAAAACCAAATTTTGTCCGGGCAAAAGCATCTGCTGCACTCTGCGGTCTCGTGGGATTGATTGCTCTGATTTGCCTAGTTTGGCCTCACTTGCTTGGCTGCTTGGTAATTCCTGTGTCTCGCCGAGGTAGCATTGGCCACCAGAACCCCAAGATGACGCCCAGCCTCTCTCTACTTTGGAGCATAGTTACACCGCCGGAGCTTCTCCTCACGGCGTGCATACGAGCTTGGCCGTGAGTTTGCCTCGACCGGGCCACGGCTGCAAATCAGCGCCGTTTCGACGAGGATCGCCGGTAGACTGCGTCACCCTGCCGCGGGCCCAACCCTGCCAGCGGCCGTCATGTCGCGTGAGGGCCGAACGCCAATTGTGTCCGCATAGATGGGCGAAATAATTCGTTTTTCTAACAGAGGGCCCCGTCTGAGCAAATTGTTTGAAGCAACTCAAAAATAGCAGGCCGTGGATGCATAGCTCTCCCGGTACCCTTCTCGGCCGACTTGCGACGGCTAACGGCTTTAACAGTAAAGTAAGCAGCAGCGTTGGAGGTGGTCAGCGCCGCTAGCCAGCGGCCACATTGGCCTGTTTCTCGCTAACGGTAAGGTACCTTAGGATGGGCAGTGTAGGGAGAAGCGAGCGAGTAGCCCGCAACAAGCGCCAATCACCGCCAGGTATTTGTCAGTTTCAGGGCCTGTGGTTCCATCCGGGTCCACTAAAAGCACTTAAAACGGCCCGCCGGCCGCGCGACTCTCGCGAAAAAACACGCCCAGACGCGCTTCGCCGCCGGGTCACCTGGATCTTCGTCCGGCTGATGCTTCACCTTGGAAACCGCCAGTGACCTGGCACCCGCCGACCGTCATCCCCCACACCCGCCGCCGCCCTCGTAATATCCAACTCAATCTCCCCCAACCCCCCAACCTCCCCTCCCCCTTCTTCTCACCTTCAACATCACACCCCTCTCGCTTCCGAGTGCTTTTGCGTCATTGTTCAATCCCGCTTGCGATTGTTTCCACGGTTACCGCCTCTTTTTTGTGTCCGACGATAGAAACTCTCCACTCTCCCCAACTTCACCATCCACGATCCTAGCCTGCTCCAATTCAACCACCATTCCAGGCTAACGACTACCAACGCTTGGACCCCAATCTCACAACGAACAATCTCTTTGTTCTCTCGACGCTCTCGACGTCGATCTTGACTACCGAACCCGTGAAGGTGGCCTGGACTCTCGACCTCCCCTTCCGCTGCACCATGTCCGGCCCACGAACGAAGCGCCCCTTCGCCGGCGCAGCGAGCGATCCTTCCCAGCGCCAAATCACCTCCTTCTTCACCACCCGCCCCGGCCCGGCGCCTTCCGAGCCCTCGCCCGCCCCGACCGAGAACCTCCCGTCGGAGGTCCAGTCCAACCTCCTCTCCGTCGGCATGCGAGTCCGCAAGTCCGTGCCCGAGGGCTACAAGACGGGCACCTACAGCAGCTTCAAGCTCTGGCAAGACGGCCCCGTCACCCGGCCAACCACCACCACGACCACCCACAAACCCCAGAACCGCTCAGCTGCCGCCCAGCGGGAACTCCTTCCCTTTTGCGGTATCAACAAGGTCGGCGGCCTTGCCAGCCAGCCCACCCCTGCCCGTGACGATTCCGACTACGACAGCGACGTTCCGGGGCTAGACGACATGCCCGGGCTGAGCAGTTCGCAGGAGAGCGTCGAGAGCAACGCCAGCGACGCCGACGGTGGCGCCACTCGCAGCCGCAAGCGCATCTTCGACGACGGCGACGACGAGAGCGACGTGCCCGTCCGCATGTGGGCCGACCGCGACGCATGGCTCGAGGGCGAGGTCAGCCCGCGCAGCCTGGCCCCCTCGGGCTGGGCCAACGCCCGCACCCTCGCCGTGCCGCGCAAGAGCCGCCGCGGCAAGATGGGCCAGGAGAATGTTCTGGTAGCAGATGACTTTGAGGACGCCGACTTCTTGGTTACCCCTGACACCGATATGAGCGACGCATAAGCGAAGACGTGGAGAGTGGGGCCATGCGCATTGATGAGGAAGACGAGAGGAAAAGCATGCGGTCGATTGTACGATGATTTTTTTTTTTGCTTGTTACACGCACAGGTGCAGGCGACGGGCGTTGTGATTTTGGCAGATTCAGGGGACGGCTGCACTTGTACTCGGCAAGAGCTGCTCTGAGGACATTGTTTCGGTTGCCTCTTCATGGAGCAGGAACGTTCAACCTGCTCAGCATTGTTGTACAGGTTGTGCCTCTAGGAATAGGGGCTATTACCACCAGTTTTTGTATTCATATCATAGGGCTAGCATGCTATTTTTGGCGCGGGCTCTCTCTCGGGAGCCAGAAATTGTACACATCTTCATATCTTTTGCTTCTTTGCCATCTCGCACTGGCTTTACATACCTGTGAACGGATCCCGGAACTCAAGCAGGTCGCGCTGTCCGTAAAACTCACCGGCAACCGTCAGAATCATGTTGAGCGTGGCCCGCATGTTCATCCGCGCGCGCAGCCGGGCCGGTGTGTCCTCATCGTCGTCCGCCTCTGCGGTCGCTGTGTCGAGTTGGGCGAGAAGTCGGGCCTTTACTTCCTCCAGCGTCTCGGCCGGCGCAGTGGGCTCTTCCTTGACCTCACCTTCGTCTTCGGACATGTCCATCGCCTCAGACTTTTGGTCGTCGTTGTCGTCAATCTCCCCGTCCTCAACCTCGCCGTCCTCGGCTGGCCGGGTCGTCTCCTGCGGTTGCTTACCCTCCGACGCATCCCCTGGCGTCTCCGTACTCTCCTCCTGGCCCTCCCCACCATCCCGCTCGTCAACCTCCATGTCCCCCGCCACATCCTCGTCGTCTGAGCTCGCATCAACAGCGTCATGGACACCCATATCTCGGCCCTCCTCCCGCAGTGCTGCCATATCCGCGAGGCTGCGCATCATCAGCACCGCGCGCTTCCCCAGCTCGCGTATCCACCCAACCTCAGTGTAGTTGAGCTCTCCGCGCTCTGGCAGGCGCGCCAGCAGCGCCCACACCCAGCGGCTCGTCCGCTCGCGCAGCTCGCTACCCGTGCGGAGGAACTTGCCGCCCAGCAGCACGCGCATCACGCGCAACACGCCGTCCTTGTCCATCGATGCTACCTGCACTGGAAGTGGATCGGTGTTGCGCAACCGCTCCGACCAGACCAGGAACGTGTTTGACTTGCGCCCGAAGGTATCGACGTCGTAGCCGTGTGTAGGAGGTAGGGCCGCCACGGCGGAGGCGGGAGGTCGTGTTTGCAATACCTCGCGCAGGGCGTTGAAGCGGGACACGATAGAGGTGAAGTAGGCTTCCCGGAGGGCCGCATCGTGGTCTTGATTGTAGTCTTGGTCGTAGTAGGGGTGGTCGGCTTCTCCGTATTCTTCGTCTTCTCCGTCTCCCCAGTCGGCATCGTCTTGTTCGTAGGCGTCGTGGTCCCCGTCCCAGTCGACTGGTCTTGCTACGTACGCGCCATCTTCGTAGTATCCCCTCAAGTCGACCTGGCCCGTGGCGTAAGTGTCGTAGTCCTGCTCTTCGTCTTCGTACTCGCTTTCTTCGGCATCGCTGTCGTCCTCCTTCTTGGCTCTTTGGAACTCCTTAGGTATTTGCGGTCCGATGGGAATCTTTGGCGCGACGAGGAGGTGGGGAATGCCGTTCGCTTGCGTCCTAGAATCATACTCACCATATCAGCATCGACAAACTAGACTTGAGAGAGACCAGGTTCAGCACAGAGGCAGAGAGCTAAGGGGGAGACGACTCTTACCTTACGGATTTCAGATACGCCATCGCGTCTGCGTCATCTTCGAAGTCGAGGTCGGGGTCATGGGGCATCGACGTCGCGCTCGCAGACGCGGAGAAGACGTATTTCTGGCCCCATGTTGGGTCGATGTACGCGTTCTGGTGGTCGCGCGCCTTGGGGTTGGGCTTCTTGCTGCGCTTGGGGGCCGGCTCGACGACGTCGCCGCCGTCCGAGGTTGCGTAGCCGCGCTTAGAGGACATATTGGTCGGGCGGTGTTGCGGTGAGTTTGTGTCGGTGCCAAGGCAGCGAGCTCCTAGAAGTTGAGTCGCAAAATTTCATGACGTGAGCAGCTGACGGCAATGTTCTGCCTTAGCGCAGAACCCTGCTGCTTCAACTTTTCTGTGGGTCACAAATTGGCCTTATTTAGTGGGTCCTTTCCGCCGTTCGGCTCCCGATCCCCACTTCGCCGAGGTTCCTCGGCGGACAACATTATCTAGGCTAGATAGAGAAAGATATGTCCTTAATATCCAAGAAAGCGTATAGAAAATTCCATTAATAGTTACTTTCTTACTTATCAAGGAGATTGCTTCTCAGGCTGCCCAAAACGCCCACCCCGGAGCCAACGTTGGCAATGTCGCCGGGCCGTTGCCGGACTTGTCGGCGTTCGGCAGGTTACGCATTGACACTGCCCTCTCGGGTGCGCTCCAACAATTCCCTTGAGTGCAGCCCGAGTCTGCGTTTCTCCCGTAAGGAATAAGTAGGGAAGTCGTCAGTGCGGTTGCTCATAGTTCAGTTCTGGCGTAGTTGTGAACACAACTCGTAGGAGATCTTCTCTTGATTTTACCACTCGAGACAAGACGCAAAGTCTGCAAACCAATGCTTATGACACCCAGATTATAACAATGACTTTTCTGATGGTTTATGGTTCTAAGTGACATGTGTATGACGGTGCTGTCTTGTCCTGCGCGTACAGGCGTGTGTTTATTGTTTCGGTTCTCTTGGAGAAGTAGCTGAATTTGGCTGCTCAAGTCAAATATCTAGAGATCTCCGACTGTGAATCCCAAATGCTGTCAACTTGCTGAAAGACTAGGACGACTCAGCAGTACTGTGTGGCCGATGTTGTCGTAATTGTTTTTCTTTGCTTGAAATGGACGTTTTCGTATTGGAATTTATTTAATACATTGGACGAATTCGAACTTGCTGGTGTATTAAGGCAGATCCTTTTCTGTGATATCAACAAGCATAGAGACTAATTAGAAGAAGTCTTCAATGTTTTTATGCGCGGAATGAGTTCTGCCCAAGTTGAGTTTCTAATTTACTCGTTTGCGTTTCCACCGTCAACTTTCAGGATGCAATTCATTCTGTGGTCGTTCACTCACCGTTGACTTGCAGAATGACGTCAGTCACGCTCGTGGCAGCGTGACTCACATCGTGAGTCTACCAGCTTGGTGGTTGAAGGCCTGGCCGTAGTCGTCGTGGCTGAAAAAGGCCCACTGGCCACCTTATTGGTTCACATTATGCCTTTCGATTATTGATCTTTCGAGCATCTGGCAAAAGAAAAAAAAAAAAAAAAAAACCTCCCTTATTGAACGCTATCTACTGGGTCTTATATATTGGGCGAAGAGATCGATCCCTTTTGGGATACGCAGTATACAACCTTCGACTTGCAGCATGACGAAGGAAAGGTAGTCTTCAAGTCCGAGGAAGACAAGGCAGGAGACCATATTATCCATTCACCTTTCGTCGCGCCCCGGAGCTGCTGGCTCGACGTGCTTCGACGTTGCTGAGTGATCCGCGACTTTACACGATGCAAAAGATCACATCGATTGCGACTTGTTTGCAACGTCGAAGGTCCTTGACTCCGATTGTGTACGTTCTACAAGTATTTTGTCCGGCAAATGCGGCCATCTCTGACAGCATCCGTCGACACATATAAGATTGTTCCAATATGAGCATCACCAACCTAAATGAGACCAATTCCAAACCCACAGTACGTGGTGTCTTCGACAATGACAGAAGCATTAAATCAAACTAGGGACATGCTTTCGCCATGAAGCCATTGAGTAGATGGTTCTAGGCGCTCCGACAATCATGGAACATGACATATTCACATGGAGCGAGATGATCAGCTTTTGTGTTCATATTGCATCAACCTATAACCTCCACCGTGTAAACCACACACGGAGGCAAACATTAAACCATGTCGGGAATGATTGCAATTTTTAAGCTTCAGACAGTGTGCTTTGTCTGAACAACATAGCTGTCAATTAGGAATGCACGTGCATTTGTGTTTAGACCAGCGTCTTAAGGTCATTGCTCAGGTGATGCTATCGAAAACCCTACGTCGAGAACCGTCGAGAACATCGTCTAGACGAAGTGCCCAGAATACCGCTAAGAAGCTCTAACCAAATGGGCCGTATTCTGCTTGTTGAGCAGAGTCAGACAATTGTGATGTCAGGCTTGCCAGAGGGTGCAGGGGACCTTGCAGCTCCCCCACGGAAGCTACTGCAGCCCACTCTCACCTTTGAGAAAATGCTAGTGCGGTACTTGGATGGCGCTCTATCATCGAGCGCTTTCTCAATACAATTCCGCATAGAGAAAGCTAGCTTCAATAAAACATCTCAATTGGATATGTGTCTGTATGAATATGGTATAATCCAGATTTTGTAATCACAAGAGGCTGTTTGAGTCCTGCTCGCTCATGTCACTCATCCAACCATGGCGTAACCAGGCATCGGAGGCGGCAACAGCTAGCGCCAAACCCCGGATCCAGCTCGATCCAGTTCTTCAATCCAATCTCACACCAGCGACAACACACCGCAAAGCAATCATGGCTACCACACAACCACCCGCGCCGCCGGCCGACAATGAGCCCGTCTACGGCGGCTTCACGCGATTCGAGATCGAGCTCGAGGTACTTTCCCCAACCCCAACCCTCCTCTCACAGACAGCAAGCTGACGGCAGCGCGCGATCAAACAGTTCGTCCAGGCCCTCGCGAACCCGCTCTACCTCAACCACCTCGCGACCCAGAAGCTCCTCACACGGCCCGACTTTGTCGCCTATCTGGCCTACCTGCAGTACTGGTCCCGCCCGCCGTATCTCAAGTACCTCATGTACCCCGGCCCGACACTCAAGCACCTCGAGCTCCTGCAGCAGGAACAGTTCCGCCAAGACATCATCAGTCCTGACCTCGTGCAGCGGCTCATGGACGACGGCATGCGCTCGGCGGTCGAGTGGCACCGCAGCGAGGCGTGAGTTAGGAGCAAGGAGCTATGGTTGAAGAAAAGAATAGTTTACGCACGCGTATTTGATGGCCATCGCGAGGACACGGGGGCATCGATGGCACCGTCGCGACAGTCATACATCGGATACGGAGAGGAAGCAAGTTGGTGCGAATATAGCGCCTGCTGAGGGCTGCCGATGGAGCCAGAGGACTGAACCGACGAAAGTGTCGGCCATATTATGAAATCACGACCAAAAAGGGACGCTAGCGGCATGGGTGAGGACCAGATGGACAGAGAGAATCGGATCCAGATAAGAATGCATTATGCAGAGCAAACAGCTCCAAGGCCTCTAGACAGACTCTGCTAAGAGCGCAACTCCGGTCGTTGCGCATTTTAAGAAACCAGCCCAAAACAAATATGTTCCCCAACGCCTCGCAATGCATCGTGAAAACCCCAACACGCCCTTCTTAGTTTTCTCTCCAGCGGTTTCCGCAAGTCATGCACTAGAACCCAAAGTCAGCAAAGCCCACCACCGCGGCATGTAAGGGGCCAGGAAATACCTTGAAGAAGGTCGTCATAGGCTCATCGGCCGAGCGGATCTGCACCTGGAAGAAGGCTGCCTCCTCGCCGTTGCAGCCGTCCTTGGGGCACTGGGCGCGCGCCTTGTCGGCGTTGTCCCACTCGCCGGGACCGCCGAAGACATCCTCGCGCTCCTTGCGCTCGAAATCGCGGCGCGAGAATATCGGCTTAGTAATCTCGAGCTCGTAGGGGCAGGTGCGGCACTCGAGGCGGTTCCTAACCCCCGCGTAGGCCGAGACGGTGAGGATGTTCGCGCAATAAGGGCAGACTGGTAGGGCGGGCGACGTTAGCGCAAGCGCATTTTGGCAGCGGATTGGAGGGCGAGGGAAGAAGCTTACAGAGCAACATCTTGATGGTCGGGCAGTCGAATGATTATCGTGGGGATTGACGGGCTTTGCGCGACTCGAAATATGCCGTGTGGATGTGCAGGTAGAGTATTTCCCCAGATATCGTCAGTGACTGGAAAATTCAGCGGGCCTAGACGACGGTGGGGCACGAACCTCACCTCTTCGGTCAAGACTCACCACCTCAAAAAAATGTCTTGGCATGACCGACGACCCTGCGGTCCATCCTGCCGGAACACCGCCCCAACATAATTCCGTGCCCCTCTTTCCCTAACCCCCACCTTACCCGTCCCGTCCATATTACTCCCGAGACCGCCCCACGCTGCCGCGCCAGGGCCAGCTTAGCGGGGTGAAGACAGCTGAGTGTGTTCTGTTACAGCGCTCTTTGTGCTTACAGCGCACAAAGAGCTCTGGAAGCCGGCGCCGCAGAGCACCCCGGGATGTCCGTAGCGGCTGACGTTAGGCAGTTGCTCGCCACACACTGCCCGCTAAAAAACAAGCACCCTGTTCAGGCCCGGGTGATCAGGGGTTGGGGCGATCTCACTGCCACCTCCTGGCCCAGGTGTCCCTGGCCCCAACTACAAGTACGTCCACTACCACCAACTTAGGCGTTGGGTTGCGTCGCCTTGCTGGCTGAGTAGAACTCCGAGTCCGACTTACGTACCATTCCCGTAATTCGAGCCTCGACCTCTCCGCGTCGTCGATCCCCCTTCTCGTCGTGTGTTCAACTTCTCAGCCGACCATTACGTACCGGTCTGCACCTCACCGATAAACGCATAATACCTTGCCTTGGCGCCTTACCCCACCAAGGGTGTAATCGGTGCTTCTCACGTACCTTAGCCCAGTACGAGTACTGGGAAAAAGTGACTTTTAAGCAGTGCTGAGCATGCCTTGCGCAAACATAGCTAAAGTAATTCCAGTACACGGAAAGCGTTCAGAAACACCCTCTCCGCGTATTATCTAGATCCTACTTAGTACTGTCGCGGTCAGAAACGCCTGGTGCTGGACTACTGACTCAGCAAAAGTAGATGGGATCTTGTTGCATAATAGATCCACTGACAAAGCCAAAAATGGGCTCGGATAGAGTGAGGCGTATCCTAAAATCCGGAAAGCTACTATGGTTACAATGTTTTTTCCCCAGTCCCTGCATCAGTGCCTGGCCTGGGCCAGGGGAGAAGATCACACCCCAAGCGGCACCTAACGAAAGGCCCCGGCGAGCACGGCTCCGTAGCTGGATTTCGAAACTCCTCTCAACCCAAACCCAACACCTGCCCTCGACACCCAGTAAGCCGCACGATACCGATACAGAAGAGCTGGCAGCTATGGCCGGGGATAACGAGGAACACGATGTAAGGCCATTTTTATTGTCCGGGGGAAGATGAGAGAGCAAGATGCAAGAGGGAAGCTGTTGCTAACGAACCCCGCGTGCTGCAGGGCGCCTCCATCAAGGAGATCCTGATCGAGGCCTGCCGGCGCAACAACACCGAGCTCTTCAACGAGGCCATCGCCGACATCAAGGACGAGGATGAGCTCTCCCGTATTCTCAACGACACCACCACCGTCATGGGCAACCACCTCTACCACGAAGCCGCCTCGCGAGGAAACTGTGCGTTCCCTCCCCTCTGCCCCTCCCCCCACATTTTTCTCCCACACTCACCGAAGCACTTCGTCATACCTCCGTCACAACGAAATACGCAAAGGAAAAATACAACCACATGCTGACTGACTCCAACCTCACAGACGAGATCATCGACCTCCTCCTCGACCAGCCCAACTTCGAGTGCGACCCCGTCAACCGCGTCGAGGGCGACACGCCGCTGCACACCGCCATCCGCTGGATCAACTCGGAGCCCCCGGCGCAGCGCGAGTTCGGCAACGCCCTCGTCAAGATGATGATCGAGGCAGGCTCCAACCCGCGCGCCAAGAACAAGGGTGGCCTCACCGCCCTGCAGCTCGTCGACCCCCGCAACGCCGGCCTGAAGAAGCTCATCCAGGAGCAGGACTACGCCGCCCTCAACGCCGGCGACTTCATCAACGTCGACGCCCCCTCCGCCGCCCCCAACAAGAAGGCGCCCCCCGTGCCCCAGCAGCAGCACTTCGACACGGTGCAGGACGAGAGCGATGAGGACGCCGAGTTCAGCGGCAGCGACGACGAGGAGCGCGCCGAGTGGGAGCGGAGACGGAAGGAGCGCGCCGCCCGGAAAGGCTGAGCTACGGTCCGTAGCGGGGACTTTGAGCTGAGATAGCGTCTGGGGAGAGTCGTCCGGCCGGGATCTTGAACAAGCCCTCCAACAACACGTCGGCTTTCTCAGTAGCCTGTACGACGATCGGAAGTTACCGGCAATGTTTTGCTTTTACAATGGCGTGGACGTACAAAGAACGGGGCGGTGGTGTCCGGAGGCGGTGTTCTCTTTGTTGAAAAAGGGCAAAAAACTCCATGTTAGACTTTTACTAGTACTACTACTTATTTGCTGTCACGAGGGAGGTGTTTCGTATTCAACCCCAAGAGGGGGAGAAAGTACAGCAAACGGGGCCCAACGAACGAGGCCCGGAAATACATAGACTTCTGGTTCTAGGTATCAAAGTGGTCGCGGGAGGTTCTGGAGGGGCGGTGAGCGACCGGGCTTAGACAGACGGACCGCGGGGTACGGTAGTGCAAGATTTCCGTTTTCCTACGTACACACACACATGCACACGCACATGCGAGAATTCAAGCCACTGATTTCTAGACGTACTCTTTGCAGCGGTTAGAAGCTTTTATGCCGCCCGCCTGCTGCGGCATGTGCGCCAGGCGTCTGTGTGATTACATGTATCTGTCTGTTCCAGAACACTAGAAGTTCCAGAAGTGTGGATGGGAGATGCAGCTAAAGTAGACCAAAAGTAGACCAGAACTGAATTTCCAAAGAAACATGCAGCTGGGCCGGGGCCGGTCCGGGTGCCACCACATCGGACCCGGAGTTCCGGACGAGTCTAAATTCGACCACGTATGATTCGACGGTCCCGTTGCGCAGTCTCGATACACCGACCTTCCATGTCCCTTTGGCGTCTCAATGGGTTGCATCTTCTCCACGGGTGGCCTAATAGCTGAGATGATCGAGATATTGGGCACGGATTGCTCTCCACATGAGAAAGGCAGATTAAGTATAAACTTTATTCTAAGTGTTTGATACGGGTATAAGGTTTCTAGGTACGTGAAAGAAAAAGATACGCGTCTTTGCCGTTGGCTGTCTAATCACACCCTCGAGTCCTTTCGTCTCCGTGTTCATATACTTGTGCATCTCATCGTCCCGTGCCTCGTATAATCGTTCTAGGGTATCCCAATGCTGAAATCCAAACAAACAGAGAAGCACCGGCCTGCCGTGCTTTACAGAAACGAAGTCAAGTTCTCATACGGGGTTCACCAACCCAACAGCAGCGCCGCCGTCGCGGCAGCCGCGCAAATCGCCCACGCCGACGAACCGGCCAGGCCCGGAGCGGCGCTCTTCTCACTCTGCGACTCTATGTAGGAGAGGTTCTTAACCAGATCCAAGTTCCTCTGGCTCAAGGTTCCGGCGCTCGCGAGCTCAAAGAGCTGGGGTCCCATGGTGCGGAGGATGTTCGTGCTCCTGCCCGCGGGGCAAAAGACCACCTCCCAGCCGCCGCCCGACGGGATGATGAAGGTCGACGTCTGGTCGTCAAAGGCGAAGCTGTAGGCGTCGGGGCACATAGCCTTGGCGTGCCGAGAGTACAAGCCGGGCTTGCACTTGTTGGGGTCGTGCCACTTGCCGACGCAGCAGTCGTGGTCAGAATTGGTGGCCGCGCACTGGCTCTTGCAAGGGCTGAAGTCGGGACGCTGGATGTTGTCGTCCGGGTACGGATAGACGCCGTCACCGGGCTTGTCGGGCGGGTTGGTGAGCAGGGGCCAGGGGCACCAGTCTCGGACGCTGTCGTTCGACTCGCTCCCCTCCCAGGGGACGGGGTAGCTGCTGTTGGTGTAAACAGTGCCGCTTAACGCGCGCTCTGCAATGAAGCCGGGCGTCGCGATGCAGGCGCAGTTGGTCAGGTTGGGTGGGATGTACGATGTGTTCTTGGCGGGGATGTAGTTGATTCCAACAGGGATGTTGTAACCGTCGACGAGGGAAATGTCGTAGAACGTCTGTCTTCCAGAAACGCCGCCGGCCAGGTTGAACTCAGCAAGTGTTGAGGGAACGGCGCCCTGTGTTGATTAGCATCTCTTCGTTATCTCGCGGCAGAGCCACTTACACTGAACTCGCAGTCAAGCTTTCCGAAGCAGTCACCCGTTTCGCAGCCTGCCGAATCCCCGTCGACGGTGCAATTGGTCCTCCCCCAAGTCCGGCCCTGCCACGTCGGACCGACCCACATGTCTCGGCCGTCGCCCGACTTAAGCTCGAAGCCGCCGGTCCCGGGGCCGACCCCGTGTTGCGTGGTGATGCCAGGCCATATCGTATCAGGACATGAGTTGGTGATCTTCAAGGGTATTCTGCCGTCCCAGTCCTCGGGCGGGCCCCGCCTGGCGGGATTGTAACGCTTGTTCAGTTGGAGGTAATCGGTCTTGAAGCTCGGGTGGGTGCTCGGGAAGACGATTGCGTTGGTGGTAGGTAGCTGCGAGGCGAGGACTAGCGCAGCGAAGAGGCTCCGACCAGATGTCGACGAGCGTCGCCTGTCGCCTTTCCTCGACGACAACTGTCTCATGATATGTGAAGCGGTCGTCTGCGGTCGCTCGCCGAGACGATTCAAACAAAGAAGGACGATGGTGAGAATTCACTAGATGGATTCGAGACTCGGAGGAGCAAAGACGCGGTTTATGCCGGGATGCTGTGACAAGTCATGGTTCAGCAGCACCAAGCTTCCATGATTCAACGGGACGACGATCGGGCGAAGATATACGGGCGGCGGCGACGAGGTGGTGATTTGGCGCCGCCAATGGTTCGCGGACCTGCGTCGAGTGACGTACAGAGCGTGGACGGGCGAGCGAATGGAAGCGAGGGGCAGCGAGGCCCCAAGAGGTGATCGGCCTGTTCGATCCAGGGCCAATACCTGATTATCCCTGTCGGCGCGGTATAGCGTCAGAGGGTGCCAGGTGGGAGCTGCAGGTTGGTTGGACGGATGAAACAGGAACTGGGCCGTAAGGCAGAGGAACTGAGTTGTTTCACGCGCCCAAAGATCGTGTTCGCGGAGCTAGCGATGCAGAAAGAGACGGGTAGGGCAGCGGTGTACCGGTTCGCACCAAGTCAACCTCGTGTGTTGAAGCCAACGACGTCTTCCCGTCTCTTGCCCGCACACAGAGTCGTCTCACAGGCGAGGGGACCACCCCTAAAGGGCCCAAAAATGGCGCTGGGGCACGGGATCAGTGGCTGGCCCATCCCATCGTCGCCTGCCATTGCCGCCTGTCGACGTTGCAGGGCCCGACCTTGAGTCGAACCTCCCAGCAGTTCATGTTCAGACGATGACGCAGGTGCAACTGGCTGCCCGGTTTCCCGCTGGAACTGCAGGGTCCAGTTCGGGTCGCTAGCGGCTGGGGCCTTCCCTGCTTGGCTCCCCTCCCCGCGCTGTTCTCTGTCATCATCGACAACCGGATGCCATTGGGATTGACAAAGGCTAGAACGTGGGAGACGTTGGCTCTCCACGTGGTTTGCCCGACTCCGTGAGCTTGATTCTAGCCAAGATCTGGATGTAGAAAGTTTTGCCCTGCATCCAAACCGGCGATACCCTCACTAGAATGCCGGATACGGCGACTGTGCCCTGATTTCTCGCCGGACGCTACCCGATGCAACGTTTCTGCTCTTGGTCTTTGAAATAACTTGATTTGTCCCATGCTGGGAATGTCGTGCGTCTACAATTGACTACAGGCCATCATCCTTCAGTGTCGTAATAAAAACCTCCCAAATCCAATCCTCGTCTCCAGTGCGTCCTGGGAGGTCTCTTCGTGAGATATATACTCTTGGCCATTATTAGCCTCGGCTGTCCTTCCTGCCCCTTTCACCTTTTCGAGGTATCATCCGAGTGTATGGAAACGAAATGCCCAATGCAAGCCGGCAAACATTATCAATCTTTCTCCCCTAGTCCCCGCCGTTTTACCTGAAGCGCGCCCTGCAGCGGCCCATGACCTCGCCTTGGCAGACCAGTTCTGCACTAAACTCGGAGCCGTCGAGCGTCAGGTAGATATCGAAGTAGACACGGTAGAACGTTCCCTGTGGCGTGTCCATTCTCTCAAAGTCCTTCTCGAGGTTCTTGCGGGACAGGTCAGAGGTGAGCGTAACAACTTCCTTGATGCCTGGAGGTGGATTAGCAAGAGTCATTCCAGCGGAGAAAACGGGTAACTTACGAGGATCCTTGGTGTATTCGGGGCAAACGTCGTCGTCGCAAGCGTACAGGATATCCTCGTACATGAGGGTTGCGCCGGGAGCGACCTGTCGGAAGAACGAGACCTTGACGGGCTCGCCAATCTTGACCTTCTGGCCCTTCTGCACAAAGATTTGACGGGTGAACTTGCAGCGGTCCTTGCCGTCGAGGGACGGCACACGGTAGGCCTCGGGGTGGTATCCCTCCTTGAAGGGCTGGAGAGTGGCCATGAGGTAGTGGCGACGAGCAACACGGTGAGTAACAACACGCTCCGTGATACCGGCGGTGACGGCACCCTTGACGATGGCGGCCACGGAGTCCATGGGTCGCACGACCTTGGACTGGAACTGGGGAGGCACGTGGAGCTTGATCTGCTGGAAGAGGTACTCGGAAGCACCGAAACCACCGACGACGAGAATGTTCTGGAGTGTCCTGTTCTGGGCCTGGATGGCGATGATCTGGTTGCGGACGAGTTCCAGAATGCGGTTGACGACAGGCTCGAAGCACTGCAGAATCTCCTCGTTGGTGAAGGTCATGTAGCCTTCCTCGATGCCGGCCTCGGGGAACTCGGCCTCGATACCAACGTCGACAGCCCACTTCTGGCCGTTGTTGCGGAAATCGGCCTTGATACGGTTCTCGAAGTCCATAATGCATTTGGCGTAAACACGGCCAGCGGTCTTGGATCCGTCGGGCAGCTTCATCTTGCGAATCTTGGTGCGCAGGATGTTGCTGAAGTTGCGGTTCAGCGCTGTCGAACCGCAAGAGTCACCAGAACCAGCCGTGCATTCGGCCACCGTGAAGGGGTTCTCGTCCTCGACTTCGTAGGCGATCAAATCGACGGTACCACCACCGCAATCGACAATGAGAACGGCATCGTGCACCTTCAAGTTCAGAAGACCGGTCTTGGAGCAGAAGATGGCAGCCGCCTCGGGCTCGGAAACCAGTGTCAAACGGTTGTCGTTCTCGTCCCTCAGGAAACCGGCCTGGATGGCAGCGGCTCTGGTGGCGGCCTTGCCCGCATCGTTCCAGATGGCAGGGACCGTCAGGTAGTACCGAATGTTCCGCTCCTCACGGTTGAACACCTCACCGAGCGTCTTTTGCAGAGCCGAGCGCATAGCCTGGCGCAGCTTGAAAAGGTAGTCGGCGGCAACATCGATCTCGGACTTTCCAGGCGGCAGAGGAGGCAGGTTGATGGGGTCGATATACGTGTTGCCCGACAGCATCAGCTGCAGCTTAAACCATTCGACCTTTTGCACACCGGGCTTGGGGTATCCAGTAGGCGCGAGGGCATCGGCGATATCGGGGCCCCAGCCGACAACCTTCTGGTACTGGTCGTAGTAGAGGACTGTGGGGATCTGGGACGAGGATTGTCAGCCACAATTGAACACACCGTAAACAACATCTCGCGGAGCCGCTCCCACCTTCTGCTTCGTGTATGATCCGGCACCAGGCCACTCCGTAATAATGTCTTCCTTTGCCTCGTTGTTGGTGGCGAACGCGAAAGCCACACCAGAGAAAGTCGTACCCTAGAAAGCTGTCAGCAAGTCGAACCACCGCGCAGTCCCTGTCTGAGGCTCTGGCCACGTACGAAATCGATACCGACGATCAGCTGGGCCTTGCTCCTGCTGTTGCCCTCAACCTCGGCCGCGCTGCCGCCGCGCTGGTACTGTTGCATGGGCGGGCCGCCCTGGGGAGGACCCGGAGGAGGGTATCCGGCACCGCCGCCGTACTGAGGAGGGCCACCCATGGGGTGTCCCCCGCCGCCGACGGGAGGCAGCTGAGGCGGGTAGCCGGCGACCGGCGCGCCGGTGTTGATGGGAGGCGGACCACCGACCATTTGGGTAGGCGGGGTGCGGGTAGGGCCTTGGTTCGTCAACGGGCTTGTGCGGCCGATGGGAGGAGGGCCGGCAGGAGGGTAGTTGGCCGAGTAGCTCGGAGGGCGGTTGCCGGCGCCTGGGTGGTTCATGGGAGCGATGGAGGCGGACGAGGTAGAGGCGATCGAGCCAGGGCGGACGGGGATCTGCTGCGGTATTTGAGGGGCGCCGGACGGGTGACCTTGGGGAGGAGGGGTCGGGCTTGGTGTCTGGTTCGGATCGGGCGTTTGGATGCTGGCAGTGGACTTGCGTTTACCGAAACCAAAGCCTTTCAGGCGGGAATTGGAAAAGCTCATAAGGGAAGAATTTGGGGGAGTGGGAGAGGAGAAGCGGAGGCGGAGGAGGGAAGGGAAGAGGGGAGAAAAAAGGACTTGGGCCCCAGGTTGCAGGTGGGCAGGACAAGCAGAGGGTATATCGGTTCGGTTTGGGGTGCAGCCGTGTGGTGGTGTCGAATAAAACAGCGGCCGGGCTGGTCCTGGGCGCGAGCAGGCGTAGGCTTAGGCTTTAGGCCTGCACTTGCTTGGGCTTAGGACTGGGTGGGCGGCGGTGCGGTGCGGTGCTGGGCCGGGCTGGGGTGGGGGACGGGATAGGACGACGGGCGGGCTGGGCTGAGCTGGGGGAGGGGTGGTGGTGGTGGTGGTCAAGTCGCAGGCCGGTCACCGTATCTGTACCGTGTGTCGGGAGTCGGGAGCCAGGGCAGGTCAGACAGACTGGCAGGCAAGGCAGGCAAGGCAGGCAGACAGAAGACAGTTGGCGAGATAGTGGATAGTGCGAGAGAGTGCGAGAGCGAGACTGGTGGATTGCGCGAGAGACTGATCGACTCGACTCGACTCGGGGCAGGTCTGGAAACGACACGAGACGGGATGGGACTCTGTGACTGTGACTGCGGTCAGGACAGGCAAGGCAGGACTCGCGGGGCAGGACTATGACAATGGCAATGGCAATGGCTCTGGCTCAGGACTCTGGCTCTGCGCTGCTGCGCTGGGCTGCTCTCTCTCCTCTGCTCTCTGCGGTGCGGTGCTGGGACGGGTCGGGGTTGACAGGACGAGAAAAGGTGGGAATGCGAGGAGCGTGAGAAAATAGAAGCCAAAGGCCAGTGGCAGGATTGGGAATGGGCCGTGGTGAGGGCGGAGGACGTGGGCTGAACCGGGATTGGGGGACGTGGGCGAGGGGGGGAGTGAGAGGAGGGGTGGGCGGTGGAGGGGCCGTCAGTGGTGGGGCCTTTGAGGTTGGTTTGGTTTGGCTTCTGGGAGCGTGGACGTGGAGCGGCCAGCACGTAGCACGCAGTAAAAAAGAAAAAGGTACCTACCTACTACATACAGCACCTTGGGTACCTAGGCATGGGCCGTGGCGGGCGCTTGTTTGCAATGGGGAATCCGCCGTTTCTGGGATGATACAGTGCAGAGAGCGGTACAACGCAGCAGCAGCAGTAACAGCAGCACCGAGCACGATGCAGCCTGGTAACTGTGACTGGCTGGCGGAGAGAGCCCGAGAGAGAGAGTTGACGGACGGAGACAGGACGTAGCGCAAAGTCAAGCAGCGCGCTATGTAGCGGGCAGCGCGGGCGGGATGGGACGACTGGGATGGGCGACTTCAGGTTGCGGGAGGTGGCCGAGAGGCACGGCGACAACGACGTCGTACCAATAGCCGCAGTAGCAGCAGCAGCAAAGCTGTTTGTGTGTGTGTGTGTGTGTGTGTGCAGTGCAGCAGTGCAGCAGTGCAGACAGGGCGAGGCAGCCAAGGGCTAGCAAGGCGAGGTCAAGAACGGTACCTCTCTGACGTCGCAGCTGAGCTGTAGCCGTAGCTAAGGTAGGTAAACGAGGATGGGATGAGGAGAGTTGGATGCAGAAGCTGGCTGTGGTTGCGACGGACGGTGGTGGTGGGTGCCGAGAACGAACAAGATGGCCGCTTGAGGATCGAGGATCGAGCAGAGGAGGATGATGACGGCGATGCAGATTACCTAGACAAGGTGTGATTATGATGCTGATGCTGGCTCAGGTAGAGTAGTGCTCCTGAGGTGAGATGAGGAGAGCAGCCGTGGGCCATGCAGTCCACAGGAAGAGACCCGAAATACGGCCAGCAAGGCAGGCTGTACGACAGACGAGGGCGATCTGAGGAGAGACTGATGAGAGATTCAGAATCAGAAACCGGAGCTCGTGGGCTGAGCGATCCAGACACGAGCAAGCACGCAGTTGGGTGAGCGAATCGAGGGCAGCGAAGAGGGCGAAACTGGAGATTGGACTGGAGCTTCGTGTGCTGCACTGCGCTGTTGGTGCTTGCAGCGAGGTGCTACCAACTGGAAGCAACAAAGGCAGGTAGGTACCTTTACTGCGGTGGGTAGTGGCTGTGGTACTTCCTCCTCTACTGATGCTGTTGCTGCTGCTGGAGCTGGATGCGGGGCAGGGCGCCGGAGTGCGCTGTGCTCTCGGCCACGGCGTTAGCTGCTTGTTCCGTTTTCCGACTTCCCTGGCCTTGTCTGTCCTGGCCCGTTTACTCGCGCAATGTTTTGTCTTTACTTTACTTTCAGAGCTTCGTTTCCGTGTCCCGTCAGGTTGTGTTTTGCAGCAGCAGAGGCGCGCTGTGCTCTTTCTGGCCCCGGTGCTGCAGTTGCTTCTGGTGGAGATGCAGTGCCCTGCGTGCTGCTGAGTTGCCCTGTGCTCAGTCCTCTGCGGTGCGTGGCGCCGAGGGGTGAGGTATTCGTAGGCACACCCAGCGGCTGGAGCTTTCGCACCCTTCAAGTAGGTACCTCGCCGCAGTGGTCACCGCCAAAAGCGACATTGCCCTCAATTGATTCTCGCTCTCTGACTGCAGGCCCGGCAATGCAGTAGACTTCAGAAAGTGGCCCGGTGGCTGAATTATCGCGCCAGCAGCTGACGGCACTAAAGCGAGCCAGCATCCAGCATCCAATCCAGGTGGAGGACCCGAAGGAACCCCCTCCCCAGGCACGCAAGTACGGTACCGCTAGGTACGTCGCGTCTGGGCAGTGTAAGGCTGAGGACGCCGCATGCTACCTCTGGATTGGACTGGGCAGAATTAAACTGGCTGCAGGGCGACGGCGGCGGGCAGTGCGGTGGGGAAATGCTGTTGTCCTGCAGTGTACTGCTGATGTACCTCTCTCGCTCCACCGAGCTGCTGTGTCGGTTTTGCATCGTAGGACTTTTTTTTCTCTCTCTTTCCACTGAGGCGAGTTGCTGATTTCTCGCATGCCAGGACTGTGTAAGCGGTCAGACCAGGACTGCCGGTTTCGTCCAGTCTCCCATCACCGTTGGTCCCGTCCGGAGACGAGGGTTCACAGCTGGCAGGCTATCTACACCAGGCATCTTGAGACCGGTTCTATAGCCGGTTCCTGTATCAGACAACGCCAGACATTGGACGGCGTCTGTGTGGGGGATCGTTTTCTCGTTCTACCCAGCACGATATCAACTGGCGACGGGCCGACGAGGAGGGCAGCCTGAGTCGCTGTAAGCTCGTCTCATCTCACCTCAACCTTGTGTCTCCTGCGTGGTAGCCGTTGTAAGTACCCATGGCTGTTGTGAGGATGCTGATGGAGAACCAGGCCACCGGTCGAACAATTTGGGGCGATGGAGAGACAGAAGCATGGTACATTTGGGACATGGTGCCAGTTGTCGGTGCCTGCGAGGAATACTCAACCCTGCCGCGCCCGTCTGAGATGCCTGACAGCTGACATGTTGCAACGCAACCGACAGGGACGCGGAGATCCTGCTGCAACTCTCGTGGAGCCGAAGAGACGGGGTTCCCGGAGCGTGGACGGCTATTTTGTCAGCACTTTGGAATTCTCAAGGTTGAGTTAAGAATTTCAGTGCAGGGGATCGTGTGTTGTGGCCTGCGACGATGCGGCAGACCCCGGACGCTCGCCAACGTCTGTCAGACTCGGGTAGGGTGCTTGACTCTGAAGACTCAAGCTTGAGACTTGGGACTCTGGAATCATTTTCGTCAGTTGCGGCTCTAGCAAACAGCTAGCGAAGCCTCTATTGCAAGCCTTCGGCAGTCCCTCCTCACCGTTGGCCGAGACGGGGAGTGCACGCCGCGCAGCTGAGGGCCACAATTGACGCCCAACGGAAAGCGGTCCTCTGCAGCACCGTGATATCCATGATTCCATTAGCAATCAGTAAGCAAACCCGGCCTCGTCGTTTCCGTTCCATCCATTGGCCTGGCATGCCATGCTGCGATGCGATGCGATCCTATCCCTCCAGCCTGCCGGGCCCCCCATCCATCTCCACGAGTGTCCTGGCTGTCTGTGGCCAAGTTCAGGTATCGCTGCGTAGTGAGTCGGGTGCGGGGGTACAAGCAGCAGAAACAGAGCCAAGGTGGCTTGGCTGGAGTCTTACTGGAGGGTGCTGGATGCAGGACTTTCTGTAGGACTTTTTTGCGGTGAGGTACACGAGGGGTACTTGCACCTCGGACTGCTGCTGGGAGGGAGTCCACATGCAGCCCGCCGCCACTAAGGACGAGCGGGAACTGGGTACCGTTTCCAACCCATTGATTGAAGGACTCAGAGGAGGCCCTTCAGTGTTTTCGCCCAAACCCGGCAATGGACCTGTGGGTTCTCCAATTGAATTGATTCCGTCGCCCACACTCGTCTGTTGCTGCCCTTCTCGTATTTTGATAGCAGTCGGTGGCACAATTGCCTTCGCCTTCTCTTTCAGGCCACCAGGGCGAGATGCATCTCTCTTTGTGCTGGAAACGCGAGGGGTGGGTTTTGATCGTGACAGTGGGCGGTGTACCTGACTTTTTCTTTCTTTTTTTCCCTTCTTCTTTGGCTGCTTACCCCGCCAGATTAGGTTCAGTCTTGGGCGTGCCCTGTGCTGTGTCAGGACCCCTCCATCCCTTGGAGCCTGCCTGTTCCTTGGTCGCTTCTTATGTAATGGAAGGGACTCTATCCCCAGACGGATCTGCCTTTTCCTCGGCCTCCAATGTCAATTCTGTAACCAAAGTCGGGGTTTGCTCTGTTTGTTTCTTGCCCGACGAGGGAGTTGTTTACCGATCATTTCAGGCTGGGAATTGCAGCCCCTGATCTGACACAATCAGCATCTACAACCGCCCTCGAATGAGGACTCGTCGCAATCCATCCAGCGTCCCACAGAATGCTGATGCGCGCATCCACGTCTAAGTGAAGTGGGGCAAAGGATTCGGGTCATGTCATCCATCTGCAGGGCTCGCATCCTGTCGCCATTGACCATTGATTGAGACATCAGCCTGAGCCTGTCCTTGTCACAGTTCATTCACAGTCGCTGCTCGCCGACCTTCAGTCTCCCAGCGATGCGGGAACAATCTCGTTGGCCAGGTGCCCGAGGGCTCGGAAATGACGCTGTCAGAAACCAGACGGACAGCTGTTTGATGGCTGCAGAGGACGCCTCGCCGGCGTCAATCTTTGCCAACTCTGCGACCGCCAACCTCGAATCCGGTCTGCGCCATTGCTGCACCTCACACGCCAGTCCTCGTATCAAGTACCCGCGGAGACAGACTCGCGCAGAGAGGGAGACTCTGACCTTGAACGGTGAGGTCATCCACCGAGCAACCAGTTGAGAGGCACGCAGCACATTGATTCCCGTCCCACAATAGCCCAAAGCCAGGCGCGGCGAGGCGTAGCACGAAAACCCATTGCTGAGCCTCGAAGACTCGTGATAGGCCGGCGACAGGGAGGCCCCTTACTGCCTTCGTCGACTACTGATGGCGCCTCCGCAGCTCAGCCGCACTGCTTTGGGTTCAGACCGACCCGGTCCCTAACCCGTCGGAACCCTGCTAGCCCGCGTCTTGTCTCTGCTCTGCTTCGCTCGTGCTCCCATTCGCGACCTCGTGTGGATCCCGCGGGTGTTTGCTGTTTATCGGTTCCAGAGCTGAGGTCCGGTGCGAGGCTTCCCGTCCCTCCCACGAGACCTAGCAAGTAATGCTCGATCTCGACCGTCCGGCGCCGTGTTGGCCCGCCGACGCCTCCGGGAATATGCCGGACCGCCCGACGGGCTGGGCGGCCAAGAGGGTCTGCTCCCGGAAAGTTCTGCATGTTTCAATACGAATGAGTATTTGTACACCGACACCCCGCGGCGACAGACGTTGACGCAACAACAACACGCATCTCGGCCGAGCACGTCCATCGCACCCCGGTCGCGGGCGACAGCGGCACCGCTTGTTTCTTCCTTGTGCTGTCCGTGGAGGCGGGCGGCATCACCAACTACCAAGGAACCCCACGTGTCCCTCGACTGCGCCAGCGCCTTCACCTGTCCTCCGCTACGACCCCGACTCGCGAGTGTCGTTGCACTGCCCCCCTCCCAAAACCCCGTCCGTTCGGTGGGGGCAGCCTTCGTCGGAGCAGCTCCAACGCTCCGGATTGGCCCCGGCGAGGTCCGAGTCCCTTGCTCAGGGAACATTCAAGGTGTGGGCTGGTACCGTCCGCGTGGACAGACCCAGTCTCGCGGCGACCGCGACCGTGACGTGGAGGACCGGGAAGCCCAGGTGACGTGCTCGCTGCGACTCTCGGGGCTCCGGCCGCTCCTCCCGACTGACAGACCGACGGTTACGGCCGCGGGGACCGATTCCGAGTTGTTATGTAATGCTCCGCTCCCCGGTCCCCAGTTTCTTGAACGAGTATCTGTGGCGGTGATGCCCAGCTGGCGTTCGTGGACGTCTGGGCTGGCTTACACTAGGTAGACAATAACGGATGCCGCTCCCACGACATACAACTGCAGCTCCTTGAGCCCTTCTCCTATTCATGTGGCGTTTGTTCTTGCTCGAGTGAGTCAGAACAAAGCACCTCTTGCCCTTGGGTGCTTGTTGATGAAACCCTGCACTGGCGTAGAGCGTCTGGCATTCGAGGGATGCCGGATTGCCGTTCTACATGCCTCTTGGACCCCTTATGTTCTTTGCGAGACGCGAACTCTGGCCCCTGAAGACGAATTGGCAACTATCGTCTGGGGAGTTCTTGGCTGGCCTTTCTGGCGTGGTTAGTGGCCGCCACTTGCCCGTCCCCGTTCGGCTGGACTGAAGATGAAGGCCATTAACCAACTCGGATAGGAAGGAGCGGGCGGCCCTATTGGTCCCGCCTGCCGTAAAGAGTGCGTGTCATGCCGTAGGTTGGCGCCTTCCATGTCACTTTCCAGGCAAGAGCCCTTTCTGTCCTTGTCGCGGTTGCCAACTGCCAAATGAAGTGATGTGATGAACGGCAGGCACCACGCGGGGAGGAACAGCGCCTGGAGTGTTCTTTCCTTCCCCACTGGGCGTCTACGTCTTAGCTCTAGCTTTCATCTCTCTCTCTGCCCTCTAGAGCTTGTCCGAGGATCTCTTGTAAATGTCAAGCGGGGATGTCACGGATTCAAAGGGCACCTGAGACACATCGAATGCCGGGATATGTCAAGACGCGCACGCTTGCTGATATCGTTGGCGCGTGTGATGCTTTAATACACGCGTCGTCGGATTTATAGATCAGTCCAACGAGTGCGGTGCTGCCTGGCATCCATCTTCTTCCTGCGCTGCGCAGAGACCGTCATCCACGGCATTATGTTCTACCAGCTGAACCTGGCCGTTTTCGCTGCCGGCAACGGATACCTCCTCTATCGGCAGTACAAGCGCCAGCAGGATGAGATCATTGAGGAGTTGAAGCAGGAGGCGGCCGGCGCCCGCCATGCCACCGATGGCGACGCCGAGGACCAACAATCGCTCTCTGGTTCCGCCGAGCCCCAGGTCGCAGCTCAGCAGTTCCAGTTCATCTTCTTCTCCGTCTACGCCCTGGCGGTAGCTGCGGATTGGTTGCAGGTAACGCGATTGCAAGCAGTTCAAGGGAGCAAAGCTGACGACCACAGGGCCCCCACATCTACGCTATCTACAAGTACGAAAAGAACATCCCCGAAAGGGTCGTGGCTGCGCTGTACGCCGCGGGCTTCGTTTCTGGCGCCATCTCGGCCTCCTTCGCCGGAGAGCTCGCTGATCGATATGGTCGTCGCCTTGCCTGTATCACATATTGCGCTACTTACATGCTCGCTTGCATGACGATGCTCTCCGACAACCTCCTGATCCTGTCCATCGGCCGGTTCTGCGGCGGTATCTCGACGACGCTGCTCTACAGTGTCTTCGAAGCCTGGCTGATCACGGAATACAACCAGCGTGGGCTATCCAGGACGAACATGAAACTGGGCGTCATATTTGGAAACATGACGACCGTCAGCTCCATAGTGGCCATTCTTTCGGGCGTTGTCGGTGAAGTCCTAGTCCACTCGCTGGGCGGGCGCGTCTGGCCCTTCATCGCGAGTTCAGTATGCTCCGCGGCCGCCCTGCTACTGATTATCAGATGGTGGGGGGAGAACTACGGAGGCAAGCAGGATAACCCGCAGACATCCCTAGACGATATCAAGAGTGGCATCCGGGCGATTTTGAACGACAAGCGCATTCTTGCCTTGGGTCTGACGATGACCCTATTCGAGGGCACATTGCACCTATTTGTCTTTTTCTGGTCTGCGGCATTGAACAGCGCCAGGACAAAGTCGAGCTCAGCCGCGGAGCTGCCGTTTGGCCTCGTTTTCTCGAGCTTCATGTGCTCCATGATGGCCGGGTCGGCTTTCTTTAGCCTCTACACAAAGACTCACACCAAGGAGACGACTTCTCATATCCTCATGTGTGCGGTTCTCGGGGCTAGCTGTGGTTTGTCGGGAGCTGCCGTGCTGGGTCAAGAGCAACTATTGTTTTGGTCATTGTGCATGATTGAAGCGTGTATTGGTGCTTACTTCCCCAGTATGTTCTTCTTGAAGAGCGAGGTTGTCGATGACGGCATCCGAGGGCGAGTGTACAGTCTGCTCAGACTCCCGCTGAACGTGTTTGTTGTCGTGGTTCACATCCTGGACCAGGAGGGTGAGTCGTCATCGCCGAGCGAAGAAGAGTATCTTGCTAACTCATGAAAAGGGGATGGGCACCGTAGTGGCGTTTTCCTGACGTGTGCTACATTACTGATGGCGTCCTTCTTTATCATCAAGAGGTCCTTCACTTAGACGTGATACGTGGGAGTTATGCATGGTCTGCTTGCATCTTATTCGATGAGTGTTTCGGCGCATGGGCAGATTTACAAGGGGCAAAACTTATACAGGGAACGGTTATTTTGACGGAGCGCATTGGCAGCAGGTCCGGATCCAAGGCACGAGAAATAATGAGGCATACGGTATCTGGCATCTGTCATCTGTCATTTTGACAAGTGGCCAGAATGACGGCCAGAAACTATTCATGGACTGGAAATTTCTGGAAGTAGAGTTAAAGCAGGCAATCTGGCCTATCGGGCTCGTCTGAGGCTCTGAAGCGAGGCTCCCCCAGCAAAAGCGAGATATGGAGGACCGGGATACGTGATGATGCCGCCAACCATATGCCGGGGAACGACGTCGTGGGGGTGAGATTTCGAGTTCCACGCAGGGGCCCGTTCTCGTTGGGGTTTCCGTTTCATCAGCTCCAGCTGCCTTCCCCTTTCGGAGCACTCGCATGCCGGGTGCCGCCCGTCCTACAAGTATCGTGTGCCTCTTCTCCGGGGTTGTCTCTTCAATTTCTCTGTCGCATGCTTCGTATTGTGGCGAGTCCTCAAAACGAATCCTCAGTCGACGGTCTGACAGCACCTCACCTCCCGGCGGTGCTTTTATCGCGCTGAGGTGGCATCTGAGCGATATCCACGATCCTTTCAACGACCGGACACCCCTCCCTTCTCAGCACCCCCGGCCTGCCATTGCAGATTGGCAGTTGCACACCGCACTCTGTTGAGCGGGGCCCCTTGCGAACTGTTCGATCCAATTGCGATTCTTGAGTGGTTCAACTCAAAGGACCCCTCCACTTTCTAGGAGGTTGCTTAATGCAAGGAAAGCAGAGCGCAGTTGGGGGACGAGAAGAAGAAGACGAAGGAAAGGAGGATTAGAGGCCAACCGTTTGGCTTACCTAGGAGACGGGAGGATTCAACGCGCAGCCAGCAAGCCTGTCCCGGCCGCGGCTTTTCAATCCCTCGTCGTTATTTATCTCTTTTTTTTTTTTTTTTTTTGTCTTGGATTGTTTCTGGCCTCGGAGGTTTAGCCTTCGTCCCCTCACTTTTGACTCTCACCTCTCACTTTCGTCTCACCTCATCTTGTCTCAGCGTCGTCTTTGACAAGTTGCGGAACTGAAGAAGGAGAGAAAGAGGATTTAGTCGGGTCATTGACGCTCTCGGGCTCCCACCATCGTTACGGTACCGCCACCACCACCACAGCAATCCACCACCGTCACACAAGACGAAAACTGGGAAACCGGGCACCTTTGCAGCGGAAAAGGAGAACGAGATCGGACACCCGAACCAAGATTTCGCCGGCTTTCTGAGAGTGGCCCGAACTTGCGCCTTACCTCTCACATTTATTTGCACACACGCGCGAGCCGCACTACGTGCCCTGCCAACTTTTCCTCAAACAGGACAGTCGGTAAAGCCCAGCGAGCAAAAGCAAGCCAACGGTCCCGTCGGTGGTCGCATGACAGACACGGCCTGCAGGCGCTAGCTGAGGGGCAACTTGCAAAAAAAGGAGTCAGAGAAGACGCGAGCGACAGTCGGGCTGCATTTATTGAAGAGTTCAGGAGAAGAAAGAGTGAGGCCGGCAAGTCGGAAGGGGGTCGACCATTTTTATTAATACCAAGATCAAGCCACCCAACCAAACCAAGCAAGCCAACCGCACACACCCGGCACGACTCGATTGATTGCCTCGACGCTGGGAATTTGGGAAATCTCCCGACCCCGATCAAATCCCAGATCCCCCTAATTACCCAGAACTCACCCGCAAGAAATCCAAGACCCAGACTTGGCAGAGGGACCCTGAATTGGACACGCGCGCACACGACCATTTTTTTACGAACGAAGCAGAATTGAACGAGCAAACGAACGAACGACAGACACAGCCCACGATCAGACAGCATCAGCGACGAATTCCCCTTCTTCTGGCGCCTCCTCTTTTCTTTAATTCCCCGTCCCGAGTAATCCCACAATTATTTTTATTATTATTTACGACTATTGCCGTCTCCCAACTCCCCACGCCGAAAAAAAGAGGCCCCGCGATCCATCGCCCGCACCACGCGCGAACTCACGAGGACAGCAAATTTTGGGAGCAGGACCGAAAAAGCGCGAGAAAAAAAGAGGGAAAATCCCTGCAAGGCCCCAGGTCCTCTCGCGCAAACCCCGGGATATCTCCATTCATGACCTCATTGGGGGGAGCGAGCCTGGATCCTCTTCTTCTATCCGCAGCGTCACACCCGGGAAACTAATTACAGACGGGCCGTTTAAACGCGTGCTGTCTCCTCCAAAGGGCCGAAGCAGCAGCCGCAGCCAGTGCGACCACCACGACCGCCATCCAACGTCGGCGGCGGAGGCGGACGGCGCAATCATCGCCAGCATCGCTTCGCTGCAGGACCGCACCGCACTGCACCGCATCTCGCAGGTCGCACGCAGGCAGAACCGCGGGATTCTAGATCCGGACCGGCCGTTTTACAGAGCGGCCCTTACCTGAGGTTAGACATCTCTGGGAAGTGGCTCATCTAGCCGTCGTTCCGTCCCGAGCAGAGCGGGAAAGAAGAAGAAAAGACCGCAGAAGCGGGATATTTTTGTTAGTGAGGTGCAGCTCGACGACGCCCGCACCCGCAGCAAGAAAGCTCCCTTGCGTCTCAGAAAATTCCCGACACGTTGTCGGGCTTCAGCCGAAGACGAGGTACTGCCGATTGGCGCGCGGGTGGTGTTGATAACACCCCAGACAGACCACGACGCAGGCCATCAGGACGTTGATCTGGACCGGCAGCGACTGCTGCACCAGCATGAGAAGATGTCTGAGGTTACAGTGGAGGACATGGACTACAGCAACATCGACAACGAGTTCAACGGCGCCAGGCCGGGTGAGGTGGTGTTAAAGCTCGGCGGTATCGGTAGCGACGGCGCCATCGACATGACCAACAGCGGCAGCGGCAAGCAGAGCCGCCCACCCACAGCGACCAGACACCGGAGAAGGAGGAGCAGCTTCCTGGTCTCCCATGGGGTCTCCTCGTTTTGGTACGGCCCTTGCTCGGTGGTGTTCTTGGTGGTTGTCCTGGTAAGTACCTCATCTCTTTGTGTTCTGCCCTGTGTACCTCATCACCCAGGCCCCCAATCACCCGTTCATCTGAATCCACAACCCACTCTACCCCGTTCTGCGTAGCACGCGCACACTTTCCGCTTTGCTTTCTCTCCGTCTCGTCACTGTCTCTCCATTTCCGGCACGTTCGGTGGCCCGCCCGGGTGGGCGAAGGTGGAGGGGGACGGGAGCTTCTTCGGCGCAGAAGTGGGGATCGTGGAGCCGGGGTGGTTTCGCATGCCGTGGTGCTCTGTGCCTGGCTTGGAGCCCCCGGTGTCCAGATTTGGGGAGGTTTTCCCCTGGGGGGCAGCGAGATCCCACTCGATGCGTTCCATGGGGGCCCAGCTCTTGGGGTGCTTTCCATTGGGGTTTCTTCGGGGCTTCACGCGATTTTTCGGATCATGGGAGACGAAGACCACAGACGAGAACCCACCGCCGAGCGCGCGCGCTGCAGCAGTAGGCCAGAACAGGGGATTCGCTTCGGCGAATGCCCGCGAGAAGCACCGCGAGAGAAATCAGACACTGGACTGGACCGGGAATCTCCAGCGCAGCAGCCAGAGCCCAGGGCGCTGGGACCCAGCAGCCCGGAGCACAGCGCAATTGGAGCCAACGGAGGGGCCGAACTTGAGCCAGCCGCCCAATGGCAGACGTCGGTGCGGCAAGGCCAAGGACCAAGGATGAGAACACCTCATCTGGCGATGGCGATGGACGAGCTGGACATGGCCATGGCCATGGCAATGGCGCTGCAGAACACCCAATTCTCGTCACGCACCGTGTTGCTCCGTCCGGGCCGACCACTCTCGAGACCCGGGCTGGCAGCTGCCACCTGCCACCTGCACCATGCATCCGCGTCTGCAGCTTGCCAATCAGTGGCTGCGGCGCATCTGCTTGTGGACGGCCTGGGGATGGGTTTTGGGATGGGATGCGATGGCATGGACGACAGATCACCACGCCCAGCTCCAGCTTCTGGCAGGTCGGCAGCAGGTCCCTGGCCGCGACTTGTCCAGTCCCGGTCCTTGTCGCCCTTGGCTCGGCTGGGCTGTTCTCGGCGAGCTGTCAGAATCATGATCAAAGAAACTGGTCAGCTCAGATGCAGTGGTTCAATTAGTCGTCGTCTCCCAAGCCCGCGAGTCCCCCCGGCCGCCGAGGCCCTGTCTCCAGGCTACTCTGGCTGCTCCGGTGTCTAGGTAGCTGGCCTTGCTGGCAGCACGAGGCCCGTCACCCCACCACCTCATTACCTCACTTTCGACAATTTTTTGTCCCGCTTGCTGCTGGGCTGAGGTGTCGTGCTGCGCTGCAGGGCAGGGCCAATCCAAGAAAGGTACCAATGGACGAGTACCTGCTTCGCCAGGCGACCTGGTCTGGGCCGACAGCGTACCACAGTACTACCACCACCTACCTGTCCTCAGCAGAGTGAGGCGCTCGCCTTAGCGGCGACATGCCTGCTGCTGCTGCTCCATGGGCTGCCCCACGCATGCTCCAGCTCCTTGCTCCATGCTCCATGTTCCGCTCCATGCCAATTGACCCCGTCTCCCACCCCCGTCCATTCCTCTGCGATTTCGTCACATACATCATCCTCGGAGCTCCCGCACCATCCCCCAAAATTCCCATTATTTTTGTCCTGTTCAACACATTTACCCTCGCTGCGTGCTTTCCCATCCTCTCTACCTCTCTCCAACCAGCCATCTATACCACCTTGTTTCCCGTCGTCGCTTAGCTTGCCGCGTCTTGCCTCACCACCCTCCCCGCCTGTCACACCTCGCCAAGCTATCCTAGACAACCCATGACGGAAAACATCTCGTAGCTCTGAACTAATTTGTCTCCTCTTCCTCTCCCACCATACAGCTCACACAACTCCTCCTCGGCAGCTCCAAGCTACTGCTCCTGCCCTCGCAGGTGCAGCTTCGTTCCTCTTTCTCTTTCCCATCGCACCACTTCTTCCACCCTTCTCCTCCCTTCTTCTCTCCCTCGGCCCAGATCTTCCAGGAGCCCGTCTGCGAGAATCCCGCGCCTTTTCCAACCACGCCGCCCATCTCGAAACCTCTCACAATGGCGCTCGAAGCAGAGACGAAACGCGTCGTCGACCAGTTCGAAGTCACTGATGAGTACCTCAACAGAACCGTCAAGGAGTTCCTTGACCAGATGCGTAAGTCGCGACCCCGCCTTCCTTCCCCTTCGATTTTGGCATTGCTGGTAGCGACACCGGTTAATGTGCGCGCGGATATTTGCGCGCACAAAGACGGCTGAGCTACCTGGTAGCTGCCAGACAGCAGGCGCAAGCTATTCCCCGCAATTGGATTGGAAACTGACTTTGGTGGTTGGCTGCAGACGAGGGTCTCGAAAAGGATGGAACCAGCTTGAGCCAGATCCCGACCTATGTCACGGGCGTCCCCAATGGCACTGAAAAGGTAATTATTACAAGACAGCGCATATGCCATTGGCCCCAGGAGCTGTGATCCAAAATGCTGACGCTCGTCGCAGGGCCTTTACCTCGCCGTCGATCTCGGCGGAACCAACTTCCGCGTGTGCTCCGTCCAGCTCAACGGCGACACCACCTTCAACCTCACATACAGCAAGGTCGCGATCCCCAAGGAGCTCATGGTCGCGAAGAAGGCCGAGCAGCTCTTCTCCTTCCTCGCGAAGCAGATCGAGCTCTTCCTGCGCGAACACCATGCCGACCACTTTGAGCAGCACCTCCGTCGCCGCGCCACCTACAGCGCCCCCGAGGGCTACCGCGACGAGCACGTCTTTCGCCTGGGCTTCACCTTCTCCTTCCCTGTCCAGCAGCTGGGCATTAACAAGGGTAACCTGATTCGGTGGACCAAGGGCTTCGACATCCCCGATGCCATTGGCAAGGACGTCTGCGCCCTGCTGCAGACCGAGATCGACAAGCTGCACCTTCCCGTCCGCGTCGCCGCCCTCGTCAACGACACTGTTGGGACTCTTATGGCGAGATCCTACACTTCCACCGGCAAGTCGGGCTCCATCTTGGGCGCCATCTTCGGCACCGGAACCAACGGCGCCTACCTCGAGAAGCTTTCCAACATCAAGAAGCCCATCGTCGGCGAGTATGAGGCGGCCACCGGCGAGATGGTCGTCAACGTAGAGTGGGGCTCCTTCGATAACCAGCTCAACATCCTGCCCAACACGCCGTGGGACGACTCGCTCGACAAGAACAGTGTCAACCCGGGCATCCAAATGTTCGAGAAGCGCGTGTCGGGCATGTTCCTCGGCGAAATTGTCCGCCTGACGATCGTAGACATGCTCAAGGACGAGAAGCTATCCCTGTTCCGCGACCAGAACTCCAGCTTCAACGACTGGAAGTCGACGACCGACATCAGCCCCCAGTCCGGCCTCTTCAAGCAGTGGGGACTCGACAGCGCCATCATGTCTGTGGCTGCTGCTGACAACACCCCCGAGCTGTCGACTCTCCGCCAGGAGCTCGAGTCGATCCTGCACGTCTACACTCCCTCCTACGAGGACGCTCAGGCCTTCAAGGCTGTGGCAGGTGCTGTGGGTCGCCGTGCGGCTCGTCTGTCAGCGGTTGCCATTGCCGCCATTGTCTTGCAGTCTGGCAAGCTGGACGACCCCAACGAGGATGTCATTGACATTGGCGTGGACGGCAGCCTGGTCGAGCACTACCCCTTCTTCCGCGACATGATCTACGAGGCCCTGAGGGCCATTGACGGTGTCGGACCCAAGGGTGCTGAGAAGATTCGCATCGGCATTGCCAAGGATGGAAGCGGTGTCGGCGCCGCGCTCATTGCGCTTGTGGCGGCTGGCATGGAAAAGGAATCTGACCACTTGACCGAGTTCAGGCAGAACGTCAAGCGCGAACTGGACTCTATTCCTGCACCACCACGTAAGTGTCTTGCAACAAAGAAGCGCGACGTCGACCATGACGAGATTGTCCCTCCCGCTGTCGTGACACTGTCAAGCTAACACATCTGTGACCCTTACAGGCAAAGACTTGTCAACTTCCAACACAGCGTTGATAATTGGCGGCATTGTGGGCATTGCGGCCATTGCTGCGGTCTGGTGGTCCCGATCTAGGTGATCAATGACCAATGACTGGACGAATGGATGAGCATGAAGGGAGCGTGACAAGGTGAACAAAGGATGGAGTGGTCCAGCGGCGGTATCATGGGAAACCTGGAACAAGGGAGGAAAAGAGGACCACCACCCAACAGCAGCAGCATTACCAGCATGCCTTTTTCCTAATTTTTTTCCCGTCAAAATTCCTCTTTTCAAAAATTACTGGGACGGAGTTGGGACGAGCAAACACCATTGGCTTCATTGGCTTTTTTTTCTTCTATTCCCTGTCAAAGTACCTATTCATTGGACTTCTCTCTTTTTTGCTCTCTAAAAAGAAGTATAGTCTATGTGATTGGTGCCCCCAGCTCTTGGGGACACTCTTTCTGACATTCTTGGTCTCTTTTTCTTGGTCTTGTGCGTCTAAAGAACTTGATGTTTAAACAAAGGCTGGTATGTGACCCTCAACCGCCAGCTCTAATCTTTTCAACGCCGCTGCCATACTCCAACGACCCCCGGTTTTCAAGGCACCACTCGTCTATAATGCGTTTCGCTTCTACGCTCCAAATTCAAATTGACCAGCAATCTCCTGCCTCAGCCCGAGAAGGCGGCTGCCGGGTAGGCCCTGTCCTTCTTCTTGCGCGCCGAAGAGCTGCTCCGCGAGCTCGCCCCGGACCCGCCGCCGTTGTTGCGCGGTGGCACGAGCATCGACGGCGCCATGTCCGCTGGGAGGTCGTTCCACTCCGTCTCGGCCCGTCGGTTCTGGAAGGACCCCCCAGGGAGCCCGTCAGAGGTCGCCGACATGGGGCTCTGGCCGTTGGAAGCCGCAGGAGGAGGGCCGCCGTTGCTGGTGTTCATGGGAGGGAGGTTCGCGACGGCCGCCGTGGGTCCCGACACGGGAGCCGCAGACGGCTGCTGCTGGCCGCCGCTGCTGCCCAACGACAGGGGCCCGACGGCGCGGCGGACGATGTAGGCCGAGTCGGGGCGCAGCTTGATGTAGTACCCCTGCAGGGCGTCGCCGCACCGCTCGAAGCCGCGGGAGGCGTACCAGTGCATGCCCTCCTCGTTGTCGGTCCAGACGTGCGCGTAGATGTAGCGCAGGTTGAAGGCAGGCGAGGAGGACGCGGCGGCGATGAGATGATCGATGGCGGCCGTTGCGAGGCCGTGGGAACGGTAGGGCGAGAGGAGGGCGAGGGACTGGATGTAGAGGGCGTGCTCTGGCCGGGTTGAGGAGGCGGGCGGCGGGAAGGGCGAGGGCTCGACACGGGCGACGACGCCGCCGACCACTTGGGTGGCAGAGGTGGCAGGGTCGGTCCAGGTGATGACGCGCGAGAAGGGGCCGGTCAGGGCGGCGGCGTAAAATGTCTCCGGGTAGGCGACGGGGAGGAGCAGGGAGTTTATGCGACGCAGGGCCTGGAGGTCCTGGTCGGCCACGGGGCGGATGGAGGCTTGTGGGTGGAGCGGAGCGGAGGGCGGTATCAAGGTGAGCGGTGTGCTCGCTGGCGGTGCAGTGGCCGGTGATGTCGTCGTGGGAGGAGGTGTTGTTGTCGAGGTCGTCGTGTTGGGGGGTTTGGATGCGGGGGGAGGAGGGGCAGCAGCAGCTCCCGGCGCGGGCGCGAACTTGGATGACGGCGGCGGAGGGGCGTAGGATGGTTGCTGCCGCGGCTGGAAGAAGGACTTTATCGAAGACTGCGTCGGCTTCATCGTCGTGGTTTGGGGGAGAGACATCGTGGCTTGCTTTCTCTCAGGAGTTTTTTGCTGGCTCAGGAGGGGTGCGCGGGTGTCTGAGATGGGGGAAAAAGGATGGGGAAAAGAAAGGAGCGTCAGGGACTCGAGGTGGACGGGTGGCGGATAAAAAAGTCTACGATGCGTGACGTAGATACGGTACAGATCTGGATCAGACGCGCATTTGTTTACACGCGAGCGGGAAAGCCGTGGTCTTGGTGTTGAGCGAGACGCAGAGCGTGGGGATTGCGTGTGCGTTATGATGTATCCGGCGATGGCGACACGAGAGGGAAAAATAGGTGCAGAGAGAGACGTGTTTCGGGGTCCTGTGTTGGAAATGTCTCTGAATGGTTGCACTTTTGGCTGCAGGTGACGGGAGCCCAGGCTCTGGCGCGGCCGGTGGGGAGAGCGAGGCCGTGACTCGTTCGGCTGGCCTTCAGGTGCTGTGCCTGACTGGGGAAGGGACGCCCACGTCTGGTTGGTCCCCTTTGGCCTTCACTCCCCAGGGCCACCCTTGCCGCGGTCTCCCTAACTTAAAGCCTCAAGAACCACTGCAGCCAGCTGTTGAATGCAACCCTTTTTTTTTTTTCTCCCCCCCCCCCCCCCCTCAGCAGAATCGAAGGCGGCGGTCTGGGAGGCTCCGTCGGGCGGCCCCACCGGGTCATCCCAATGGCTTCTGACGGATCGATGCGAACTTCAGTGCTGCACCACGACCTCAGGTTCCAGCCCAGAATCGGAGCCGCTGGGCGCTGGGCCCGGGGGCATGGATGGATTGGCCCAGGCCGCTAAAACAGGGGGCTGGTTAGCGCGGCCAGCCAACGGAAAGGTGTCCACTGCAGCAGCCCGGCCGGCCCGCCAGTAAGGGAGGTTCTGGCGGTGATGGAATGGGATGGGACGACGCTTCGCTAAGAAGAGCCTGGCTGATCTGATTACGTGCTGGCTGCACTGGGCCGTCAAAAAGAAAAGAGATCCCCGAGATGCGTTTCTGCCGCCCGGGGTGTTATCGTGACGATGGAGTCGCAGGCCCCTACCGGCTTTACTCGCAGTAAGGTGCCTGTGGGCAGAGGCTAACTCAGGCACATGCATGCGCTGATGTGCCTGTATCGTAGCTCGGAGGCACTGCGTAGGGCAGGTAGAGCGATGTAAGGCAGTACCGCTCCCAGTCCAATGGCATTGGGTGGATCTGGTCATGTCTCCCTGTTCTGCAACCACTTTGCCGTGGCCGCGAGCTGAATGCGACTCTGCGAGGGCAAAGTGACCTTCTGACGCCGCCCAGTCTGCAGCTGCAGTTTGCTCTGGTTGCAGCTATAATTGTTTTGGACATTGGGCCATGTTGCTCTGGTTGCTTATGTCGGCGGAATTGAGGTGCAGCGCAGTTGCGCTGTTGTACGTTGCTGATTGATGCCTCTTCTATGCACCTCCCCTATTACACTGTGCCTACCGAGGTGCTATGTCGCCCATATACCAACGGAAGGGGCTCGAGCATGCAAAGGCCCGCCCAAGATCGACATTCGACGTTCTGGGAAGTCGCGTTCGGGCTCCTCCCCGTTCGTGCCTGCCGTCCGCTTTCTCCTCCTTGAACCTTACCGGCCGATTAATTCCCTGGCCTTGCCTTGGCACCTTTCTCAAAAGATCCGGAAAAAAACTGCCCATTTTCCATCTATCCTTTCCCCATCTTCCCATATTCCCGTCCTTCGTCCTTGCCAGCTCTCTCCCACATCCTCTGCCTGCACCAACCCTTCCAGATTCGGCATAGAGTCTTCGCGTGGTACGAGGCAGGGAAAGGGAAAATTACTATCGGAGACAAGGCTTGTGCTTTTGCTGTCCTGTCCTGCCCAGTCCAGGTCTCTGCCGTTGACGCTGGCCGCTAAGGTAATTGCGATACCTTATTGCCGATACCTACCTAACCTAGGTATCTTACCACCACCACCTTTACGTTGCACCCTGAGTATTACTTCAGCAAGCAAGGTTCCGAAACTTTTTTTTGCCCTTGGGCGGCCTGCCTCAGCTTGACCTCATCTCACCTGCTACTTGCTGCCCCCTCGTCCAGCCGTGTGGCACCTTATTTTAGCACCCGTCAACCCGATTCGGATTCCACAAACTTGCACACGACCACAAAGCTTAGCTCTCTGAGGCTGCGATCACGACGGCATTTCCCCCTCCCAGCGTTTGTGCGCCATCCTCGGCCCCGTCGAGATGGCTTCCAACTTGGGCAAGGCTGGAGTAATCATCGCTCCCGATGATGCTGGCAGCATGGACAAGCTTGTAAGTCGCCGTCGCCGTCGCCGTCCACACCCACCTCTCCCCCATCGCCCCATGGCCAGCCAGCCATCCGCAGAGCCGCAATCTGGGGCATCACGGCCGACTTTCGCTGCGGTCGATGAAATGACACGATGCTGACCAGTACGTTTCTGCGTACAACAGGCTCATGCCGTTCTTGACGACCTAATGCACAACATTGTCCATGACCTGCTACTCAAAGTGCATCGCGACGAGAAGATGGCGAGAGCGACCACGGCGGCCATTCGTGTCGAGAAGCTGGCTTCCGATGCATCAGAGAGCTCTACTCCTGACTTGAAACCCGACGTGCGGATCGAAACCGAAGCGGCGATATACGAGGACGGCAAGGTGATGCTCAAGGGCAATCCCTTGGAGACCACCAAGGAGATCCTGTGCCCGAGATGCCATCTGCCGCGACTGCTCCACCCGACCGACGGAAAGGGCGCGAAAAAGCCCGACCCGAGCGTCATCTACTGCAAGAAACACCCGTACATCGACAAGCCCGGCTACGACATTTACGGCCAGACCTGGGTGCAGCCCGGTCCCGGACGAGGCAAGAAGAAGAAGGACATGAAGCCCGACCCCAACATCGAATCGCCTGCCCCCGGAGAAGCTCGACCGGCAAACGTCCTCTCTTTCCCCTCTGCCACCTGCAGCAAGTGCAAGCGATGCATCCTCGTCACAAGACTCAACAACCACATGGGTTCGTGCATCGGGAACAGCGGCAGGAACGCGAGCCGCGCCGCGGCAGCCAAGATCTCTAACGGCAGCAACGGCGCCAGCCAGAACGACGGCACACCCCCGTCGAGCCAGAAGGCCACCCCGGCGCCCGGATCACGAGCATCGAGCCCGAAGAAGCGCGACAGCGAGGAGGTGGCGGCGCCTGAGGAGGAAGAAGAGTCGGAGAACAGCCATAAGAAGAAGAAACTGAAGCCGTCGGTCATGACCAAGAAGGTCATCCTCAAGACAAAGGGCCCCAAGAAGGAAAAGGTCAAGACGAACTCGATGTTGAGTCATGAGCAAAAGATCGACGATGACGACGACAACTCGACGGTCGAGGTCGCACCTAAGAAAGACAAGAAGGAGGCAAAAGGCATAAGCCCAGCTAAGAAGCTGAAGCTCGGCGCGGCTAAGCCTCCCATGTCGTCCCCGCTGAAGAACGGCAAAAACGAAGACGCAGAATCGGAGTCGTCCGGCACGTTGTCATCGCCGCCCAACTAGGGGTTTGGTGCCACCTCGAGCCGTAGTACTGGCGTCTCCAAGTCTGGCTTGATGACGGGCTCCGGGGGTGACAGGCAGCCTGTCCAGAAACGGACACACCCGGGTGGCAAAAACCACCCCCAGCAGACTGCGTCGGTGACTCCAGGGCACTCGCGTCCTGTAAATTCCAACCGAGCTCTCCCCAAGCCCAAGCCTGCCTCCAACACGTCCACGCCGACGAACCTTAAGAGAAAGACTCAAGATGCTACCCCAAAGGGCCATCAGAGCGCCTCAGACAAGGGCGATGACGAGGCCAACAAAAGGCACTGCTCCTGACCAACCTACTTTACACGCTTATGACCACTACATCTTTTCAATGCTCCCGACCGGTTTTAGCCTCACGTCAGGATTAACAGACACCTGACAGGTCTTTTGGAAACGCCATGGCCAAAGAAAGGTCCGCAGGGATTGACCATAGAGTCGGATCCCAGACCGATATTATCACCTTGTATTCACAGAAAAAGTTTGGACCTGCCAGAGCGAACACTCTTGATACACACGCCTTCATCTCAAACCGCAACAATATAGCATGAACCAGGGAGTCAGTCGGGGAAGGCTTCTAAGGAGTGGGGTATTTTCCCATACATTTCTTCTGCATCACCCGGCGAGGCGGACAGCGGCGTTTGAGAGACTGCGGTTCTTTTTATAGGCATTGACTACAATGATATTGATTCCCCCTTGTGCTGATGACTTTTCTGTAGCTTGTGGTATATGTCTCCATATGTGACTCTGAGATGCTGTTTTGCCAGCACACTGCTATGTAATAATGGAAGGTAAACAAACCCCCGACGCCAAACGCCATGCCATGCAAACCCATCCTTTCTTCTGTGCCTCCGCCACCGCTACTCTTCCATGCCGTCGCCCTCCTCGGCGACGGATGCGCGTATGATCTTGACTTCTTCGAGGGGGCGGTCCTCAGGGCCGGTCTTGACGAGACCCATGCGCTTGACGACGGCGAGGCCGCTCTTGACGCGGCCGAAGATGGTGTGCTTGCCGTCGAGCCAGGGGGTCGGGGCAAGGGTGATAAAGAACTGGGAGCCGTTGGTGTCGGGGCCGGCGTTGGCCATGCTGAGAACGCCAGCGCCGGTGTGCTTGAGGCCCGGGTGGATCTCGTCAGGGAACTTGTCGCCGTAGATGGAGGTGCCGCCGCGGCCGGTGCCCGTGGGGTCGCCGGCCTGGATCATGAAGTTGGGGATGATGCGGTGGACGAGGGTCGAGTTGTAGTAGCCGCGCTTGGCGAGCGTGGCGAAGTTGGTGCAGGTCTTGGGAGCGTGGGCGGTGTAGAGCTCGAGGATTATCGTGCCCTAGGAGGAGGAGGAGGTTAGTCGCGGAGGTTTGAGTTGCTCGCGCGGTGATGGGGAATTGGGGAGGGTTGGGGTCGGACGGGGTGAATAGAAGTACCATTGAGGTCTCGAGGGAGACGTTTGTCGTCATCTTGGCGGGTTTGTTGTGGTGGTTGCTCTGGGGGAGAGGGTGCTGTCGCGATGGTGGGATGGTGTTTTTGGAGGGGCTACCGGAAATCTTTTGGACGAAGCTGCGCGATGCGTCGGCTTGCGACGGTGAGTGACACCAGCAGGAAGGAAGGATGGAGGGATCGGGGGGGAGCTTCAGCCACCTCCATGCTAAGGCGGGCGCGCTATTGGCTATTGGGCCTGATGGGAGTTGGCGGGATCTGGGCGAGCTGCAAGGTCTGCACTGCACTGTGGGGGCCCTGTCGTGCACCTCAGGTACTGCTTCCCCTAAGGACAGGACAGCCCTATTTCCGGCTGCCAAGGAGGCAGGTACTAGGTTGGAGGTCCTGCATCATCGCAACTGCACTTTTTGACGTGCGCTCATTCCGCACGGATTAAGAAGGGGTTTGAAACTTGCAGAAGGCGCGCCCACAGAGAAAGACGGGATCGAGTTTCTGGACGTCCGTTGGAGCTACTCGTTTTTGGAAGGAACGAAAGGTGTCCTGGTCGGCAAGGCACGCTTTCCTGCTGCCTTCCATCTCGGTTACTTGGCTTTGCTCGTAACACGCTGTCGTCTTTTAACGAACAACAACGACAACAACAACAATAACCAGGTGCTTCTCCGTTTCTCGATCGTCTTGGCCGATATTGTTTGCAAGGGACTGTTGTCCTTCCGCCGTCTCGTCACTATCGTCTCTCAGCGCCATCGTCGTCCTCGTCCTCGTCTCCAACGTCGTCCCTCACCATGGCCTCACCACCGGTGCCGAGCCCGGTGACCCCGCCGTTCGATGAGGTAACCCAGAACCTCACCGGCAACCTTACCGGCAACCTCACCGCCAGCGCAGCCAATGTTACCGCTGGTGCAGCTACTGAATTGGACTTCTTCAAGGTCGCCAGCTTCCTCACGATGGAGGCGAAGCTCATCCTCTGCGCGCTGGCCATCATCTACATCGGCGCCCACGGGTCCCTCCGCCGCCCGCCGTCGGCGAGCCCGCCCAAGCGCAAGGATGGCAAGCGCGACCGCAGAGACGACGAGCCCATCACTGAGGGACTGATGCCCTCCGACGCCATTGTGTTCCCGCTGCTGGCTGGCGCCATGCTCATCGGGCTGTACTATCTCATCCAGTGGCTCCAGGACCCGGCCATCCTCAACAAGATCCTCAGGGTCTACATGTCTTTCATGGGCGTGGCAAGCTTGACGACTCTGATGGCGCACACGCTGAGGGTCGCCGCAGGCTTCGTCTTTCCAAACTACTTAAGGCGGGACGGGGTATTATACGGCATCGACGATGATCGCGAATTATTTGTTAAGGTCGAGGGTGACGGAGAGCAGGGAGTGGAGAGAGCGCTGCCGCCAACGGGCAACCCGCTACCGGACGGCTTGAGGCGGATCGTGGCCGTCGACTCGGCCAAAGCAAACCGGTTCCTGTGGGATTTGCGGCATCTGCTGGTCGACGAGTGGACGGTTAGGGCCAAGATGCACGGTGTCTTCCGGGAGAAATTCTATGTGTCCGTCAACCATCTCCTCGGCTTCTGTGTGGCTGCCGCAACGGTCTCAACTTACTACATGACGGGCTCGCCGTTCCTCTCCAACCTCATGGGCTACGGCTTCTGCTACGGCTCGTTCTTGATAATGTCGCCCACGACGTTCGCAACAGGGAGCTTAGTGCTCATGGGTCTTTTCTTTTATGACATTTTCATGGTCTTCTACACGTAAGTCAAACGTCCTTCCAGGCGGACATTAGCTAACCTCTTTCAGCCCTTACATGATCACCGTGGCTACCAAGCTCGACGTACCCATCAAGCTCCAGTTCCAATCTGCTGCCAGGGCCAGCATCCTAGGTCTCGGAGACATTGTGGTCCCGGGCATTGTCATGTGCCTCGCCCTGCGCTTCGACATGTGGCTCCACTACCAACGACAGATCAAGTACGAGCCGACCGATTTGAAGTCCGACAAGCAGGACGCCGACTCGGGTGACGTTGTCACCGTAAGCGAGACGCAGCACGTTGCGAAAAAGGCCACCTGGGTTGACATCAACGGCTGCTGGGGTGATTGGTTCTGGTCCTCATCCTGGGTCGGCCTCTTTAAGAACGATAAGAAGGCCGCCGCGCCCACAGTTAGTGGATCGACGTTCAGCAAGACGTACTTCTACGCCTCTCTGGTCGGATACACGCTCGGCATGCTGGTTACCCTCGCCATGCTCACCATCTTCAAGCACGGCCAGCCCGCGTTGCTCTACCTGGTCCCCGGCGTACTCGGCTCGCTGTGGCTGACAGGGCTGGTTCGCGGTGAGCTCAAGGAGATGTGGGTCTACACTGAAGACGGCAGCCTCGACACGCGCGACATAGTCGTCGAGCTGGACGGCAACGGCAACGTCGTCAAGGAGATCAAGAAGGATAGTGAAAAGGAGGATGAGGACAAGAAAAAGGCCGAGGAGGAAAAGGCTGCGGAAGAGAAGAAACTCAAGGAGCGCAAGGAAGCTGAGAGGGATGCCGAGAAGAGCGAGTATAGCATAGTGGCCTTCTCCATCACTGTCCCGCTTAGGAAGCCGAAGACGCAGTGATGTTTGGGTTGCAGAAAGTAGAGGCATCATAGAGATCAGCATTAGACAGCGGTTACACAAGTGGACAACATGCCTACCGGGCTGAGAGGCTATTCGCGGTCGCATCGACTGACGTCAACGCCAAACAAAATTTCCGACACCAGTCAGTTCATGTCGTCGAGAGTCGAGGAGCTCCGTCTACGAGAGAATAGTGAAGCACAAAAGCAAAAGTGGTCCCTGTCACATCCGAAGGTCTGGCGACAAGTGACGGGCTTGTCAGCCCACCCCGTTGTATCAACCTAGGCGACGGAAAGGTCCATTGGATGCAACGTCCCAAAAATGAGCACGACCGCGAGGCGCTATCACTTTCCTTGCCGCCGCAAAGTCATATGGACTTGTGCTCTTGGTCATCGTGTTGATTCGAACGCGAGGCGCAGGCGGATGGGAGTCTGTGAGGTTGACCAGCTGGACTGAAACGCAAGGTACTTTGAAATACATGTTGTCTGCATGTCCTCTGCTATATTTGGTCGTCTGCAGAGTCAAGAAACGACACGTCTGGGAACGTGCCCATATGGCTTCAGAAGCGGGCGAAGTCATCGCCAGACGGCGTGAGTCACCCAACCGCCATCAGGGTCGTTGTTGAGAGCCATTGAAAAGTCTACTTTAGCTACGTCTTTATTACTGGGTAACTAGATGGTCTAATTATTGGGTGAAAGTAGGGTAGGTTGCTCTAAATAGTGTTTATATATTAAAGTGGAATTCGCTTCTATAGTACGGTGTCTTTCGTTCAACCCCACTTGGACATAAAGGTCGAGATGGCTTCAGAAGTTGATCAACGTATTTTGTTAGGGAACAATTCGGTTGAGGCCCAATAGGCCGAGGTGTTGAGGCCGCACACGTAAGTCGAAGATTGGTTAACCCCCGGAAGAAGATCTCGAGTCTGTTGGTGAAGGAACGCTGAGTGAAGATGCTGGATGGAGGAACACTGCATGGTGTAAGTGAAGCATCACACAACCAGCCCGCTGTCCACGGGAAAGGTGAAAATGGTATGCGTACTGACTGATGAACAAAGCTTGCAGGTGTTCTCCACGCCATACGTCCAACAAGGTACGCCATACATCACATCCAAGTGAATCACTAGGAGTGTGTCTACGAAGGTTGTTGGCTGAATAGGTCCAAGCTATAAATTTTCTACCTCCCGGCCCTCAGCTAGCACACTGAATGTTGAATTTTCATACGTTGCGACACCCGGTCGTTTATCGTACATTCTTTTTTCCAGCACTTGCTAATGGGCAACCGTTTTACAATGTCTCGACTTAATCCACTACTCAGCCCTCGAGACTCCGTCATCCGGTTCCGGAAAGCGATACTCCCTCACAGCCTTGGGTCAATTGAGACCGGATATACGATGGCCTGGAAACAGAACCGAGACATGAATTACTTTCATAATCCTCTATACCAAATTCCAAATGAGTGTCACGTGGCTGGAATCTGACTAAGGAAAACATGGGGGCTAAGCCGATTCAGACTGCGACAGGGCTTTGTCACGAGCTACAGCGCTGCCGCCAAATCCAATCTATTAAACCGACTTCCAAATAAGGCAACCAATTGAAGCTATTTACACCAGTCAAATAACCAATCCTAGACCCCTCCGATTTGATAGATTGGGTTGATTTGACTATATTTCTTAGTAATCAGCTGTATAGCCAATGAGATGCCACTATCGCGAATATTCACGCCTATCGCGTGTCAGCTTGCTTTTTCGATATGTAGCACCATTAATTCCTACAGCTTCGCGACGCTCCTTTTCGCTCCCCTCAACAAATTTCCTCTTTTAGCCATACCTCTAAGTGATCTGTGACTCCTGGAGATCTCGATTTTGTATATAAAAGGGCCAGACTATCCCTCTCTCTACCTCATCTTTGCTTCCTCCTCATACCTCCTCAGTAGCCAACATTCATAGCATCCACAACATCACCAGGATCCCTGATTCTTCCTACGTTTGTCATGATGGCTTCACTGGTATGTTGCCCCCCCCCCCCCCCCCCCCTTCCTCTAAGGCTTCTTCTCCCCAACAGCTAGTACTTCCTAGTTCTTCTAGTCTAGGGCCATAGTTCTTCTGGTCTACGATGATTGTGGTAAAATACCATAGGGATTATGGTAATGCTGTAGTTATAGTGTTATAGTATTCAGCCTCATCGAGTACTCTAGGGATGGCATAATACTCATAGTTAACGAGGGTATTCACAGATGTTATCTCCTACCCCCCTAACCCCTAATACTCTCCAACAACTTCACCACCCTTCTCGAGTTGCCACCCAGGTTGCTGAGAGTCTCTCCACCCATCTGCCGTCGAATCCATCGATCACCGACCTTCCTATAGTTATTTGGTATAATAAGAGGTATGTTGTGGAGGAGCAGATTTCTCGGAAGGGGGGCAGACCTAGAAAGACCTGGATTAAGGACCATGGATTCTTCCTCGTTGAGTTAGGCCTCGCTGGGCCTACTTCTACCATTTAGTATTATCGACGATGTGATGAGAAGGGGAGGCCAGAGTTCTACTCAGCTACTGCTTCTTCTTCTACTGCAGACCACCTTCGCAGGTATATATATCCTCCTATTAATGACCATGGCTAATACGTATAGATGCCACCACATTACACAATGGGGCCCCTCCTCCGACGAGTCAAGCACAGAGGAGACTCTCCATGGGTTTGAGGGCCTCTCTCCTAGTCAGAAGAGGAGGAAGGTCTCTAGTATACCCAGGGCAAAGATCGGTACTATCAGGGATCTCTGCTTCTCGGTTATCATCACTAATGACCTCTCCTTTTGCCACTTCCAAGACGACTTTATCCAACACCTTCTACGATTCCACGATTCCTCCCTTATTAACTAAGTACCTTAGGGTAGGACTATAATAATGGAGCATCTTCCTATCCTTTTCGTAAGAGGCTAGACCTACGTTAAGGCTGAGCTTCATAATGCCCTTACGAAGATCCATATTGGATTTGATTTATGGATATTACCCAATAACTTCGCTTACTTTGCCGTTATTGCCCACTTCCTTAACAACCTCGGTTAATAACAATCTCACCTTATTACCTTTAATTATATGAGTAGTAATCATAATAGCCTCAACCTCTCGAATAACATCTACAAGACTCTTTAGTAATGGGAGATCACTAGTCGAGTAGGTGTTGTTGTGTGTGATAACGCTAGTAATAACGATACCTGCATCTCTTTCTTATATAAGAAACTTTACCCTTTGATGACTTAGAGTAACTATTAGGCCAGGAGAATGAGGTGTTATGGTTATATCCTTAACTTGGTGGCACGAGCCCTCCTTTTTGGTGTGGATTGTGAGGTCTTTGAGGCTGAGTCACAGTTCTACCAGATTATTAATAATGAGGAGGAAGATCTGAGGCTCTAGAGGAAAATTAGGCCTATTGGTAAGCTTCGCAACATCGTGAAGTTCATTAGGGCCTCACCCCAGCGATCCAAGCAATTCAGGAAAGCATCCCATAAGGTTAATACTGGGTCAGACTTTAAGCTTTTCACCTAGGGCTCTCGAAAAACTCACCTCCTCTCCAATAACAAGACGAGATGGAATTCCATATACCTTATAATTAATCGAGCTCTTTAAAAGAAGGTAGAGATCGAGACCTATGTTAACTGGGTTTAGGATTAGGATAATGTTATAAGAAGGATTCTTAACGATGACCTCCTTTCGCTAGAGGACTAGAAGGTCCTCACCGAGGTTAGGTCCATCCTTAAGCTTTTCTACTTATAGACGAAGAGAACAGAGGGCTAGGGTAAGGGAGATGGTTATGGTCGTCTCTAGGAGGCGATGACTGGTATGGAGTACCTCCTCGAGTATCTCGAGGAGTGGAAAACTCTATATAATTTTATAATTTATCCTATTATTCCTCCTACTCGAGAAATCTCTCCGGAGATTAACTTAACCTCTAAAGGAGACTCTTAACCTTCTCAGATTCGCTCTAGCCACCCTCTTTACCCAACAATCAATAATTATCACCAACCTCATTAAGTATCCTTTCTCCCCCAACATATGAGAGAGGATTGGAGGCAACGTACCATTCGATTTAGAGGTCTCTCTCCTATATACCAGGAGCACCTTCGTACCTTTGTTGAGCTGGCCTGGCGGAAGCTCTCCTCCTATTATGTTGTTGTTGTTGTTGTTGTTGTTGTATTTAACGCCATGGCGGCAAGGGCGTAGCCCTTGTGGTAGACCTCCCGAGGGGTATGTGGCGTGGAGGGCCGCAGGCTTAGACTACTTACTTTATAGTACATAGCCCTTATCAGTGTCCTCTAAATCCTGCTTATTAGCTATTATGCGTTTAATTTGTCCCTGGATCCCGCTGGTTCCTCTAGTTCTTTTCGTTCTTATCTGGTCCCCTTAATAGGGTAGGTTGGTTATCCTAAGGCCTAGCTGGAGGCTGGTCCCTAATAGTGTGGGTAGATCTTCTGGAAGAAGCTTGTTATGCGTAGGAAGGCCTTAAAGCTTTTAGGATCGGCGATTAGACTCTTGAAGTATTGCTTGAGCGATCTTATAGGTCCTATGGGCTCTGGTGAACTAGAAGGGTGGAGGATAGGCCACCGTTACCTCCTCACTAAGGTCTTCCGGCAGTAAACTAAGTGGTCCACTTCCTTTACTTCCCCGTAAGAGTAGGTAAGTAGGGCTTCGTTGTGGTTAAAGTGTTGATGATATTGTTTGAAGTCTCTGTGGCCTGATCGGGCTGTTAGGAGATGATGTAGGGTAGCCCGTGGTAGGGCTAGTTTAGGGGGGCTGGATAAGGTGGCCTTGAGCCCTAGTTGGGTGTATCGATTTGTTGCCTCTTTGTGCTATTATCGTGTGTACTGGATTTGTATCCGTTTTTTAGTGAGTCACTTGATCCCTACTAGGGTTACTAGTTGGCCTAAGGGTACTGGGAGTGTTGTGCCCTGCTTAGTTAGGTGGTCTGCTTCTTTGTTACCTTTTATCCCCTGATACCCTGGGGCCTAATGGGTGTGTATATTGAATATCCTAGCCGCCTTGTGGATCTCTAGGAAGGCTGTTTGTGAGGAGTTTGGAGCCTTACCCCGTATCCCCTAGATAATACTAGTATTATTAATATAGATGTGGATAGGTTGGTTTTGGGATATAAGGAGGGCCCGCCGGAGCCCTGCCCTCGCTTTTTTAGCCTCAACATTAAATACTTCTACTAGGCTAAGTTGGCCGTAGCCCTGGGTTATACGCTTTTTACCTTGGTAGATAATAAACCTATACCTGGTGGCTCTATTAGACGCCTTAGAGCTATCTAAGTAAATAACCATATGGTTATCTGGGACGGTTTTTAGCTATTTCTGAAAGGCCTTAGTAGCCTTCTTTTTTATTTATAGGATTATTGGGTTTTGCGACCTTGGGTGGTATTATGGTTGGAGTAGTAATAGCCTTGGGACCCTTAATACGAGGCCTGTTGTCCGTTGAAACCGTGTTTGCTGCCTCCCTCGTTGTAAGAGCCTTAGGACTAATAGGTGTTCCTGGTTGACCTTTTATAGGTGTACTACGAAGCGCAGGTGTGCCCCCTCTAGGGCCACGTTCCCCGTAGGCAGGCCGGCGTCTCGCAAAAGGTTACTTGTTGGGGTTATCTTCCAGACTGGAAGGATGGCCCGGGCCACTGTTGTAATAACCTTGCTAACCTTTTGGACGAGGCCCTTTTGGCTTATATTAATTGTCCCTCCCTGGGGAGAGGTGTTATTATTATTACTTAGAGCTGGTTTGGTTAACCCCCTGAACTAGGTTTTAGATCCGTATAGGGTTATTAGGAGGACATAGGTGATAACAGCCTTCCGTATAATAGCCGCTGGGATTCCACCCTTTATACTTATTAGGTGCTTTAGATGCTGGGCTGCTTTCTTCGCTATAGCTGCCTTTGTTTCGACGTGGTGTCGGAAAGAGAGCCTTTTATTAAATTAAACCCCTAACTAACGGATTAGCTTAGCCGAGGCTTTGATTTTAAGGTCTTTAGCCTTAATCCTAGGTAGGTCTTTTGGTTGTTTATGTTTTCTAGTAAAGTGGATAGTTTTATATTTGGTTGGGTTAAAGGAGACCTTATTGTTGTACCCCTAGTTTAGGATTTGGTTGACCTACTGATTTAAGGATGTAGTGTTGTTTTTGGGGGATGGGCTGGTAGTTAAAAGGGTTATATCGTCTACATATCTAAACCGAAGCCTTGGGTCTTTAGTTAGGATATTAGAAATATATAGTAAGAAGATGATAGGTGATAGTGGGGAGCCCTGAGGCAGCCCATAGGTTAGAGGGAAGTCCTTTGTTATTATCTCTTCGAGCTTGACCCTAGTAATACGGTCTAATATAAACGCATAAATCAGCCTAATCAGGCTATCAGGCCAACCTTATTACCGTAATCTAATAATAAGGTGGTTCTAAAGAATAGAGTTAAAAGCCCCCTTCATATCCATCATCACCAGCGTAACTATAAGCCCCTTATCGAGGGCCTGTTTAATATTATGTGTGAGATAGGTTATTAGGTCGATAACTGCCCTGCCCGGTAAGGCCCCTATTTGCTGTGGGCTAACCACCCCTTCTAGGATAGTGAGGTAGGCTATTCTCCTAATTATTAGCCTCTTAAGTCCTTTACTTAAGTAGGATAAGAGGGCTATTGGCCTCTAAGATCCAGCCTTTGAGACGTCGGTCTTTCCAGGTTTTTAGATCATAATAACCTTTGCCCTATGGAAGGGCTAGGGAAAGTAGTTGGTCTGGATATAAGCCTAGAAGAGTAGTTGAACTAGTTTGGATATAGAGTCCTAGTAAGTTTTAAGTAGTTTTATGGTGATTCCGTCGATGCCAGGGGTTATAGTCTTTATTAGAGTGGTTGCCCTTACTTCCTCCTGATTAATCGTAGCTTACCAGGTTATTTGTTGTCTTAGGACTATAGCCACGACGAAAGGGTCCCTAGGTAGGTCGTCCGTACTGTTAAACCTCTTTAATAGGGCATTCTATAAGGCCTGGGCCTTGTCCTGGCCGTTATCGTATATTTGGTCCTCGACCATTAAGGGAGGAGTTTTAACTGTTGGGCTGGTCTTGTGTTAGCCTATTATTTTGTATAGGTCCCTATTGGATATTACCTTTTCGATTTTTATAGCCTAGTAGACCCGTTTAGCCTTTTTAACTGTATCCAAAAAGACCTTCTGCTTTTTAAGGATAGGGGGTGGTAAGGCTGAGGTTAGCTTTGGTTCCCGGGCCTGTTAGTTATGGGCTTTAAAGTAGGATTGGTGGGCTTTAAAGTACTCCTTTATCCACTAGGGGGCCCCCTTTCCTTAGTTTTATTATCTCTTCTCTATTACTTAGATAATTATTAAGAATAAGCTGGCTATCCAGCTAGCCTGGGTATCTAACTCAGCTGGGGTAAGCCGGTCCTTAAGAGTAGGTAAAGTTAGGGCCCTTATTCCGATTAGATTTATAAACCAAGGTAGGGCTAAATCCGGGACTGATACTGGCCTTAGTTGGTGGGCTTGTTGTTGTAGATTATTAGGGTTAGGGTTAAGGGGGATAGTTATAATAATTGCTTAGTAGTTAGCCCCTAGGTGTAGGTGTAGGCTAACCCCTGAATGTGCTAAAGGGATATTTGAGAAGGTAAGGTTGAGAATATAGCTATAGTTGTGGGTAAGAACTCCTACTTCCCCGATATAAGAGAGGTTATAGTTGTCCGCTTAGTTTACTAAGTTGTCCCCTTTATTCCGGTTAACTGAACCAGGCTCCCAGGAACAATAGTGAGCGTTAAAATCCCCAACTATAACAGTTCTTACTGGTGGTTAGTATCCTAAAAGGGTAATGGTTATATAGTTATTGGGATCACCTGGTGGTTTGTATATATTAATAATTATGGTGTTATTAATTTTTAACCACAGGATATCCCTAGTTTAGATGGGCCTCTGCTGCTGCACCTAAAGCCTTATCCCTTTCCGTATATAAGTTATTACCCTAGGCCTTATTTCCCTGCTATTCTAGAAATCTATTAGAATATAGGGATTAAACCTAGGGTGTGTATTGATCTGCATTCCGTTGGTATAGCTTATCCAGGGTTCCTAGATAAGTACTATATTAACCTAATTAGCCTAGCATAGTTTTAGGAAAGCCGTATATATTGGGGGCTTTTTCCCCACGTTGTATTAGGCTACACAAAGTACCCGTGGGGGGGCCTTTTTAGGTCTATGCCTCTGAGTTGAGGTCCAGGTGGGTGTAGGTATTAGTAATGTTATAGTCTGGCTTCTGAGCTACCCTTTAGCTCCTGGTGATAGGAACGAGGATAGGGCGGGGTTTTGGAGAGGGGGCTTCTTTAGCCTCGTCCTTATCCTCGTCCATGTTACTGGTGGTGTTTCCGTCACTTAAGTAAACAATTGAGTTTTGAGAGGGGGTCCTAGTGTGTGAGCGCTTAGATCTAGGCTGTTGGCCGTGGTTAGACCTGGGAATTAGATTATTAGTTGGTTGCTGGGTAGTGCTTTGAGGGGTCGTCTGATTAGGTTGGTGAATAGCGTTGAAGGCCTTCTGTCCAGCCTTCTGGATTCGATCCCGTTTTTTTGGCTAGGGAGGGTGAGGGAGCCGTTAATAGCTAAGGGCCCTGCCGGGTAGCTCTTATGCCCAACTTAGAACGGTTTACGGTAATTTGCATACTACGGGCTAGTGGTATAAGGGTTGGTTTCGTGGGAGTTTACTGGTTTCCTATAATTATTATAGAGTGGTTAATGGTTATAAAATCGATTCGAGTGGTATCCCTAGTAGCTAGGGTTATGCCTGGTCAGGGTTTTTTTTTTCCGGATAGGTTAGGACCTACTACTTTGGTTGAATAATCTGAAAGGTGGTACTTTAATAGAGAAGGAGATCACCTAGGAGACTTCGTTGGTAATAGGGTTAAGGCCTAGTTGAGATTGTTTAGCCCTAATAGGCCTTCTTCTCGTTTAGGTGAAGACCTTTTTTTCGATTTAAGTAGCTAGGTTTAGCTTGTCCCCGTTAATACCCCATAGTTTAGCTAAGTAACGCGGGACTACATAGGTAAACCACTTTATAGGGGTTTTTACTTTATGAGCCCTAAAACAATCTGCTAATTTCTGTTTATTTAATAGTATATCTTATTGGATTTGTTTATTGAGTGGCCTTATTATAAGATTAGTTGTGATATAATAGGTATAGGGGATATTTATTAGTTGGAGGCCTAGGGTTTGGCAGGTTTTCCGGTGTAAAGCGTAAGGAGTACACTTTTTAATAGCTTTTAGGCCTTTTTCGGGGATACGAATAAGGACCCTAAGGTCCTTCTTCGGTTGGGACTGGACCTAGGGTAAGGTTGAGGCCTGGCTTGGGGCCGTGGTCTGGGCTTTAGCTCGGGTTGTGGTTGTTGTTAGGGGGGTAAGGACTATAACCTAGGTTATAATTAGGACTAAGGCTACAACAGAGGCCTAGGATGTAAGTACCGCTTCGTTATTTATAAGCCTTTTCAGAGCTTGAACTATGTAGGCTGTAGCTTCCTTCGTAATCTGTTTTTTGGATCCCTCGAAACTGGAAACCACATTATTAATAAACTAGGTAATAGTTAGGAAGACGTCCTTTCTGGTCTCAAAGAATCTGGTCTGTTCGTCGAGGGCGGCTAGGACAGATCCAGCAGCCGCTCTGCTGGTGTTTAAGGGCCCCTTCGCTGTCGAGGGGGCGTTATTAGAAGGATTAGGTTAGCTTCCTATGAGGTTGGGCCGGAGTAGCTGGGCTTCGGTGTTGCGGCGGTGTTTAGCCCTTGGGGTAAGAGTTGGCTTTAGAGGAGGCCTAGAGCTCCGATTAGGGCTGGCCGGTGAGGCCGGCTGTAGTCCGATGCTCGCTGGAGGTTGTGAAGCTATCGTGGGAGGGCTCCAGGAGGGAGAGGTGAAGAGTTTTCAGTTGTTAAGGAACTTGGTGATGTATTACCTATTTCACTAATAGCGGATGCTAAGAAAAATTAGGTGAGAGGGAAGTTGTCCTCCTATTATGTGAAGTTAGGGGGGTCTCCTCTATTTCCTATATCCGTGATTCTTCACCCCTCACTTAGTATCTCTTACCTCGAGGTAGTCTAGGATGAAGGAGTCCAACTTAAGTGGGTTCGTGATGTAAAAAAGGGGCTTAGGGATTATTTTAACCGTTGGTATAGGTTAAAGGAGGCTCCTAATAATACCATAGCTACTCTCGAGATCACATTACCCCCCCATGAAGACAATCACTTCAGACAATGGGTACAGAGCAGGCGAGGTCGCGAGGCTCCTCGACAACAGGATAAGCTTGAGACTTACCTCCGATAACCTCCTCAACCCACAGATAACCCTGTGAAGTAGTGGAGGAGCCACCAGTCAACCTACCCACTGCTCAGCAAGCTTACCCTTAATGTGTTTTCCATCCCAGCCATGGCTGCTGATTGCGAGAGAGCTTTCAGTACTACAAAGCTGACCCTGACGTCACAACGACACTCAATACAGCCTCAGACGATGGGCCAGTTGCAGCTAACGAAGAATTGGCTAAAGGGGAAGATCCTGCTTATTAGGGGAGATGTTGGATTATTTGTACCAGGATCATAACATTCTTGTAAATAACTTCACTTATTTCCTAATCGGGCAATATAACGGCGATGAGATGGGTCACGTGGCCTCGATTTGGCTTAGTTAATTAGCTAATTAGTCAACGTAACCAATCCTAAGCGAAAAAGGGTCAAATTAGTCAAATCGAGGCTCGATTAGATTTGTTGGAACGAGCGGCAGCGCTGATATTACTAGGGTATTCCGGGGGTTTAGTAGCCTTAGGATCTTGTTTTTTCTTCAAAGGGTAGGCTAGACTACCTCTTCTTAGTCCATTTCCGTTATACTTATTCCGGAATCCTTTATATGTAATTCTATTATTAGCTCGAAGTCACCCTTTGTGAGCAACTTTGGCCCGTAGGTTATCCCATTTCTTATTATTTAGCTAATTTCGGATCCTATTATATTCCTTTTCGTCTAGATTAATATGGTTAAAACGGGGGTAGGAGCTTATAAGGGCGTATTCCACGTTGGCGCAGTTGTCCAGAGTCCACTTTGGGTGGACTATGCTATAAGGGCACGAGTTAGTTTATGTGTTATTCTCGGTGGTACCCTAGTTGTTTTGGATATAATTTCCGGAATAGCCCGCTAGGGTTATAAAAATACTAATAGTTCGGCCCCGAGATTTCCCGTAGACCGTATTTTCATAGAATAAATTTATAAAAATCTCTTTATAATCGGCGAATAATAGAATTCGGTCTCTAATACGTTCCCGTATAATAATTTATGTGAACTCCGTATTTACCCATATCAGAGTAAAGCGTTACCCAACTACTTATAAAAAGGTTTTCGTAATTAAAAGCCCTTAAACTTCGGGTATACTATACTCGTTAACTCGAAGGAAGATCTTATATTATTTAGTAATCTAAACAGATAAATTAACGTTAATATTAACTTTTATTATTATGTTATTATAATCTTTTTAAACGGTGATTAGATTACTTAACTTTATTAGTGTATATTATCGTCTTAAAACGGTAATTAGATTTCATAGATTAATCTCTTTATTCCTAAAAAGTTTTATACGAATTAGTGTAAGGATTAATGGGTTGACTATAATAAAGACTCAGGCGTTAATAAGTTCATAGACTTTCTCCTTTTTCGAATAACCGTATTATATAATCACCTAGTGTTTAATATAAGCGTTATACTCATCGTAGATTCCTAGGGTCTTTAAAGTAATCTCCTTTGGTCGTTTTAGGGCTAAACCGTTAAATGGTATTATGTTCATGGTTTCTCGGGTAATCTCCTAGGATTCTTTCTCCTTTATAATTTCATTTTATTCGTCCTCGAGTTATCCTTAAATTTCAAATTACCGAGTAAACTCCTATTCGGCTAATTTTTAAGTATAATCCCTTATAAGTTGGGTATTTTAGTTTTCGATATACTTTGAGAATAAGAGGATAGTATTATTTATATAAAGAGTCCCGAGAATAGTATCATCTAAGTCGATATATTATTACACGTTCCTTGCACGGGACTGGTATTATAGAGCAATATATTATTGTAGCTAGTTTCGACGGGTGGTAAGGTGGACTAACGTATTGAAGCTCATAGTTAAGGAGGTTACAGAGGTTATTTTCATTACGAAACAAAAAGGGATTAAAAAAGAAATTAATAAATAATCCATCACTTACTAGAGCTTCTTATAATAATATAAAAGCTTAGATAAGCTGGGCTTATAATTGTGGTGAAACCTGCGTAATGAACGGAGTTATTTTAATAAAAAGTGGCCTATCTTCTAGAAGTCTAATTACCAGGCGAAGCCCACTTCTAAATAGGCTACAAAAAGGGTGAAGTTACGTAATACGGGTCACGTACAGTATCACGTGACTGGCTCTGCACACCGGACGGGCTGGTTCAACTAGGAGGCTATCACGACAATTTTTGTGTTAGGGTCCGCGTAGTAACCCTTTAAGTATTCTATAAATATATCCGGGGTTTTTTTAACTTATTAGCCCCTCCTTATGTATAATAGGTACTTATTATAGTTTATGTAGTGGTTTTTAGTTTAGAGTAGATATAGGTGAATATAGTTAACTCTAAACCAAAGGTTTCTTTATTTATACTTATCTTCTCTTTTATTTTAAGGTATTATTATTAAAACTTTTTATATAATTTATTAAACTTTAGTGGGTTAGGAATTTAATATTTAACTTATCTTAAAGGTGGTATATAAACTTAATTGGGGGGAATTACTGTTATAAAGGGTATTGGGGACTAGTTTAACGTCGAGGTCGGGCACCTGGGTTCTATTAGGGCTTCCTACAATAATCGAATATACTCTTATTAGGTCCCTTATTCGGTTACTTAGGTGGTCCGCATCTCCTATAGTTTGGTTACTAACTGTCCGATCAGTTACACTAATTGTTGTGGGTTTCCAAATAGTTTAGCGTTGCTTTCCATTATTACGTAGTTATCGCTTATCCTAGCGTTTTGCGTTCAGTAGTGATTATAGTATACTTAATCACTATCGCAAGCATACTGGGCCACCAAGACGTCTGGGAGCTGTGCTCAGCTGAGTCAGCACTCACGTGACGTCCTGGCCCCCGAGCCGGCCTATTTATTCTGCTGGACGTACCCATCAAATAGTGAATAGACCAAGCCTTCTTCTCCTACTTAACCTCGTACGCGCGTGCGAACTCGCCACAATGACGTAGTTAAGGTACTTTACTACGGGTATATATATACGTTTTTTCGAGTTTATAATAACCTCTAAGTCTGATCAGAGCGTATTAATCAACTTTAGACGTTCAGGGACTCCTTAGGTTAACCCGTCTAGGACTTCTTACTACTCTCACACAGGTCGTGGATTTCTATACTAGGTATTCAATTGATTGCCTTTCTCCTAATTTTGAAGATAATGTAACGGTCCAAGCACGTATATTGCAACTAATTATGGTGACTACTATGAGTATCTTTAAGATAATGGAACGGAGCGGGGGATGCAGTGAACAGTGTGTATCGTATCGCCTACAACACACACACCCTACTGACCACAGGTCGTGCACCTCTCGTCCCACGTCCGAAGAGGTGACTAACTCGTACGAAACAGCGTCAAGAACACAATTCTTTGAGTATCCGGGCTCACTTAGACCTAATCAGGGCCGAAGATATTCAGATAACTCTCCGAATAGGGTTCTATTAGCGAGAAAGGGTACCTTATTGCTTAGTGGTGAAGTGACCTCGTTTCACATTTAAACGACGTTCTCTGAACTTATAATGGGAAAAAGGGGGTTAATGCTCGAATTGAATGTTTAAAGAGATGTGTTTTTGTTGTTGTGTATTCTCCTCTGTCCCCCTCCGGCTTAGAAAATGCTGGGACTTCGCTTTTTATATTATATCGTCGCCGATGTGGAGGCTCACCCCTTTCTCGGGACACCTATTTTCCCTACCCGGTTCTAATTATCCCCTTATCTTAGTTCTAATCTCCTATGCTCTAAGACAATTAATAAAAACGAGCAGGGTGCCTGGGAAAGGATACTAAGTATATACAAAAGTCCTGCTCAGGTTCGTCGGTTACGTAGGGAGTAGCGCTGCGATCCCTTAAACTGTACTACGATGTCCGCCTTCTATTATTATTCCTTCGCCTTAGCAGTGTGTGCTTCTTCTTAGCGACGCTTTTCGTCCTCGCGGTCATATCCCTCCTATTTATTGGGTCTCATAAGCGCTAAAAACGGCTCCTAGGCCACAATTTACTTAACCACAAAGTTATAAGGATTATTAGTCCAACTAATAAACTCCATTTTCTTATAATTGGTTATTTTTTGAAAGTTCTCCTTAGTAACTTAGTTCTGGGCCCTGATCTAGGTATAATAATCTCGGATAAGGTATTATCGTTCATCTTCGTAGTCCTAGAGAACTTAGGTGGTGACCTTAGTGAGTACGTCGAGGTTATATGGGTAATCTGGGATATTGGGTAAGGGTAATTTTGAGAGTTACTTCGGTGGTGATTGGGGCTTTGGCTTCCTTGGCTTTGCCATCTCCTGATTAGGGTTGCGGTTCTTTATTTTCTTTGGATCGGGTATATTATCCTTAGGTATAGCCGCATCCTCTAGGGCTTGTTTAGCGCACTACGCTTAGAACGGTTTTCTAGGTTTTGGTTATAATATATAGCTTATTATGGTAGTACAGAATTCCTAGGTAATCTAGGAAACCCATTTTTAATATATTATTATTATCTTATTTATAATTTAATATGATATTTAGGAATAAGTGATTTACTGAATAGCGTAGTTTTTTTGTATAATTACACAAAACTAGTTAACCATATGTACACCGTAACCCTAACGATCTGGTTATTAAGCACCGTCGACTACTCTTACTCCTACTCGAATACACCTGATTAGGGAGTTTTGGGTACCTATAGTATAGTATTAGGAGAGTAAGTTATGAATATCGATTATAAAGTGCTTCTCGGAAAGTCCCATCTCTTATATGTTGTTATACTAAAGTGAACGTCTTATAATTTAGTTAACGAAGACGCCTGTGAAGTGATTACTATTATGAACAGTGATAAAGTAGACCACGTCGGCGCCCTGGACGTGTACTTTCAAGTTATTTATGTAAGGACCCAGCTGATCAGGGCTTATGGGCTGGTCTCCCCAGGGTCGAGACGTCGTAAGGAATTTGATACCTAATTGTTCTAGGTCCCGGCGGGCGAATTAAACCGCCGCTTCTACGTAACCCATCTTTAGCCATTGTTATTATTAGATGAAGCCCTGCATATTATATAAATCCTTTAGAATTATGTTAACCTTTAATCGGCCCTAGATACCCCAGCTCCCGTCGGGTGCGAAGCCTACTGCTTATTGTGTATGAAGTTTAGTTGTTATAGTAGTACTCGCCGGTGAAAACTATTGTGGTCCCGGGTTTGTTTAATCGTTTAGTACCAGAGTTTTAGTTGATTGTTTTGGGTTTATGTAATTATTATCCCCCATAGGAAACTGAGCTATTATCGGGATATTATTGTTTAGGATATAAATAAATTTACTAAGTTTAGTAACGTTTTGCTATACTTAATTAGGTGAGTATTACTGAGTAGTATTATATCCGGCCATAATTAAAATAACAATTCACAATTAAGCCTGAATATTATTCTAAATGTTAGCTTTATATAGAGCGGTGACCATCTTATCGAGCACGGAATTGTGAACGGGATTTAGGTAATAAGTAAAGTAAGAAGGGGTAAGTGGTTTATCCTTAGTGTTGATTATTTGTTTAGTGAGATAGGGAAGGAAGGGGTCAAAGGTAATAAGAACTCGTAGTATTGGGAAGAAGGGCGTAGTTGGTGATAGGGCAGGCGCTCTGTTTCTGGGCTGTTTGGCTTCGGTGAATCGCTCCCTTTAATCGTCAGGGGGGGGGGGGGGGTAATTCCTTCCTGCCCTCGTCCAATCAACCCTATCATCCCTGCCAATCGCTAGCGGCTTTGAATCCCGAGTCAGGGCATCTCTTCCTTCCATAAAGGGTTCGCTTTCGACCTATAGACCCGATCTTTTCCCTTACAACAACAAATACCTCGTCCCCATTATTTACGTCCCCAGCGTTAATTTCCCTATCCTAATTAGACCCTACTGAGCCTCTAATATACCACCGAAAAACATTAATCACAAGTATAAATGGACAGCTCCTCCCACGGAGAGGCCCTGGATACTGAACTACGCTTATCCTCAGAATAATAACTTTATTACCGTTACTATTACTAATTTCACCATAAGTGGCTAATCTTCCTTTCATTTTAGTTATCTTATTTTAATTAGGCTTAGATTATAATTTCCCTTACTTAATACCACTTAGAAGCTCCTATTGGTCTATTATATTTCGAGGTTTAGTTTATTAACACTATGTGGCGAGTTCGCACACGCGTACGAGGTTAAGTAGGAGAAGAAGGCTTAATCTATTCACTATCTGGTGGGTACGTCCAATAGAATAAATAGGCCAGCTCGGGGACTAGGACGTTACGTGAGTGCTGACTTAGCTGAGTACAGCTCCTAGACGTCTTAGTGGCCTAGTATACTTACGACACACCCCCCAATTGCGCTACTGGGGTAATTACTCACATCGAAGTAATGGCTATTAGGCTCTTTTATATGTGTTTTAAATTAAATAATTCAATTAGAATAATAACTCTAATTAATTTAAATAAATTCCCTCACTTTATAATAGTCGTAGTATCTGTGTTATATTATTATTTTAGGTCTTTGTACTTACTCTTTTTTATTATGATATGGTTAAAAACTATAGTATCCAGGGTAACGTATACATCTCAACTTATAAGAGAGGTTATTCCTAATTGTTACATGCCCTATGCTCCCGACGACTTATAAGCGAGGTGTACATTAGTAACTAAAGGAAAAACCTTTCATTACCCGTTACCTTTGGAAAACTTACTTTCCTTAAATTTTAATAAACTATTTTTAATACGTATTTTCATTGTGTTTTCGTTCCCCATAGCTACTAATAGTTGATATTTTGTGTAAATCCACTAATTTAACATTATCACTATACTTCGCATCGGTAAGTATTCCCTTCTCTTATATTTCCTTATTTTCTATATTATTTTTTTAATAACTATTTTTTAGGTTTTACTCCTAAAGCCAGCGGCAAGAAGTTCAGTTACACTTCGCACCTTACGCCCACCAGGGGTAATACTCGTACACCCACTAAGAGCATGGCCAGTCTCGCCGTTACCTCGCCCTCCGAGGCTCGTTAAACGCACTCTAATGCTCACCATAAGCACTCCCTTTTCTCTGTGTATATTACCTCCCTTACCCCCACCCCCACTCTTACACCTGCTCCCATGCCCGTTAAGGACGACGAGGATAATGAGTGCGATGAGATGCAGTTAGTCCCTGCCCCCTTAGGAGGTGGGTCCTCCAACCCCTTCACCACCACCCCCAAACCCGAGGAGAACTCCACTACTATTAGTATATACAAAAAGGAAAAGAATAACTTTATGGTGCCTAAGGTTTTAAAAAAGGAGGAGGAGGTGGCCACTAAGGGCCTAAAGAACGATATTCCCTACCTCGCCTACGTTTATAGTATTCTCCGGGGTAAAAAGTATAAGGATAAGGAGAGTATGGAGCTCCGTTGCTATGCCCATATACGTATATACATCACTAAGTACTAGGAGTACCACCATAGTTATTATACCAATTATAGTCCAGTCCTTAAGACTATTAAAACTACGGTTTTGGGCCTTCGCTATGTCCTCTAGGACCCTAGTACTAGTAATACCTTAAGTTTTTATATATTAACCTAATTAGTATTTATATTAATAGTTTCCAGATAATCTAGTGTATGTACTTTGTTGTGTATTTCCTTTTTAATGAGGAGGAGGAGGTCGTTGTCCTGGACGATGATGCAGAGATGGAGGACGAGTCCTCCCTTCTTTTTCCGGTGCCCGCTACCCCTAAGGTTATACCTAAAAAGGGCACCCCTAAGAAGGCGGTTACTAAGAAGTTTATTAACCGTATCTCATCTCGCTATACCTCCTAGGTTATTATTACTTCTACTATGCCCGCTGTTATTGCTATTAATGAGGTTGTTAGTGGTTACGAGGCCTACTTTGCCTTTGTTTGTGGTTTCCTTAAGCCCGGCTTCGAGGAGGCCTATACAGCTATTTACTGTGCTTTCCACCCTAATTAGGGGTTATGCTCGCTTTCTATGCTCTTCGGGGCTTCTAATACTCGTATTTCGTGCCCGGCTATGTGTATATAGGGGCTTTATACCCAGGAAAAGTTCTTATTTTACTACGCTGGTAGTGTGTGTAGCCTAGGGGCCTAAATATAACTATTCTTTACTTTTTATTACTTCCCGTACCTATTATGACTAATCTCCGTATATTATAAAAGTTAAGAAGACCTCTAAAATACTTAAATTTTACTTTTAAAAGTATTTTGGTGAGTTTATTTACGGGCATTAGGTTTATTAGTATATAAACTACGTTAAATTTACCCTTAGCGTATTCTTATTTAAGTTATATATTATGAATATTTATGTACTTTAAATGGGTTAATATTCATTCTTTTTCGCCTATTATAAGCCTTATAGTTTACTAATTATTATAATAAATCCTTTAAACGTCTTTAAGGTTAAGTAAAAGGTCCTTAAAAAGCCTTTAGAGAGTGATCGTTTCTCTAATAGTGTCTGAGAAACTTAGAAGTTCTACTTCGGTGATGGATGTTATAACTATTGCTTATCTGGTGGCCTTCTATATAATAGGTCCATCGAAAAGGGAGATTATAAAGCCTTATAAAGAGTGTTTTGTTATTTTGTTATTTATAAACGAGGTGTTACCTATAATTAGAAGTACTTAAGTATCTCCTTTACCCCCTACACTATTATAGCCGATGGTAAAGTAGTGTATACTAAAAAAGTAGTGAATAACCTGATCCGCGGCTATGAGATGCTTTGGAGAGGGGTTTATTAGGAATAGGGAGAGCTTTGTTGTTGGATATATAGTATTAGGGTGTATAAAGATTGTGGTGTATAAGAGGGATCCGACTTTTTCCTGGAATTCCTTAATTTGAGCCCTTATTACTTATTTTTTGTATAGTACGAGGCCTTTTAGTATAGGAGTATAAGGGGTTACAGTGTTATTTACGAGGCCGAAGTGTTTAGTGACCTTCTTAATATAAGAGTTATAGACGAGGTAGATTTTGTGTATTTTACGGTCCCTAATGATTTATATTCTAAGGTACTATTCCACGGGGCCCTGGTCCTTGAGTTCCACCACCGACTTAATACTATTAATAACTTTAGTGGCCACTTTAGCGTTATCACAATGGTTCATAACCAGGATATCGTCCATATAAAACATAATAAAAACCTTAAGGTCCTTTATATGGAAAATACAGGGTTCCTTAGGGCATGGTACTAGCCCTACGTCTATTAGGATCTTTGAGAACATCTTATACTAAAGGATGGGTACATCTTAGAGCCCGTAGAGAGTGTAAATAAGTTTAGTACACTTTCTAGGTTATCCGAAGCCGTCTAGAAATTTGTATACCATAAGTTCTCTATTCGGATCCATTTTCGTATTAAGAAACATATTTACTACGTTGTATTAGTTAATTTCGAGATCGAATTAAGTAGTTATGGTTATTAGAGTTCTAAAGGAGTGTGTTGTAAGGGTAATGGTGTATATGTTTTATAGGGGATCGACCTTCTAAAGGTCTCTATGCACACATATCCGCACTTTACAGCGTTCAAAGAAACCGTCTTTGTTGAATTTATATGTGAATACCCATTTCAAGGGGAGGGGCTTAGAGCGCACTAATAAGTAGTCCATCTCCCTCTAAGTGTTTTTAGAAACGAGTTTATGGATTTCCTCTTTTATCGCATTAATCTATTTAGTTTTTAATAGGTCTTCAATTTATTGGATATTCTTCTACTTTACTAGAGGTGCTGGTAAAGTATCTCTATGGTATCTAAGGTTACCCTTAGGGTCTTTAATAAGCATGGGTTTTATTTATTGCATAGGTCGCTCTTCAGTAACTCTAGTAATTATTAAATAAAGTATTTTATATCCTAAAACACTCTCTTATACCACCTTCAACTGATTAGGTATAAAAGTAGTAAAGAAATCGTACTAGGGGCTCCCATAAGGGATCCCTTCTAGGTCAGTTACCACATAGTATAGCGAATAGGGGGCTTCTAAGTCTTCTAATTATAGGAAGGCGTTAAGATCTCGCCTTAACTCCCCCTTAGAGGCCTCTTTTCGGGTTCCCTCCCTTCCCATAACTCTAAGCTTTGTATTAAACCGGGTAAATGGTCCATAGACCTTCTAGTAATACTCTCTTTTCACTTTTAGGGTACTTTAGTTGGCGAGTCGGTTAAAGGTCTGGTTAGCCACCTTAAGATCCGTCCTCTCTACCTTTTATGGGCCGTCTAGTATTATACTTAGTTGGGTACCACCACTGGACAGGGTAATCTCCGAAAAGGTGAGTAAACTTCGTACCTCCTCGGTATCTACCCCGATATCTCCAACTTCTTCTATTACTATACCTAGTATGCTCTTAGGGTCTAGTATGGGCTTAAGTGAAATTAGACCATTATTAACCTTTATTCATAATAATATCCCTCACTTCACAACGTCTTATAAAACGCTAATAACTGTGTTTTCTTAGGTAGGGTTATCTTCCTCCTCTTATTCATATATCCCAAGGACCTCGAGGACCACGCTCAGGTATAGTGTCACACGTCTTTTGTCCTTAACGACAGTCACGTGAACTATCACGTGACTAGCGTCGCCCTCATAAGGAGGCGCCGCAAGCTAGAGGACTTAGACGCGTCATCACAAATACACCCAAGATATCGAGACATATATATTCACTGAAATACCGGTGAACTCCTCGATTGAGACATAGCCTTAGTGATCCCTATTGCAGCCCCCGGCTGGTAGGAAAAGGCTGTGACATTAGTGATCAGCTCCTAGGTATAGGTGTGGGTAAGGTCCTGTGTGCATAAGGGGGATATTTGAGAAGGTTAGGTTAAGGACGTGACCATAGGTGTAGGTTAGAGCCCCTATTTCTCCAATAAAGGAGAGGCCATGGTTATTAACCTAGTCGGCTAAATCATCTCCTCTATTCCGGCTAATAGATCCTAGTTCCTAGGAGTAGTAGTGAGCATTGAAATCCCCAGCTATAAGGGCTTGTAATAGTGGTTGGTATCCTAGGAGGGTGGTCGTTGTATGGTTATAAGGATCGCCTGGTTATTTATAAATATTTATAATAGTAGTATTATTAACCTTTAACCATAGGATATCCCTTATTTAAATAGGTTTTTATTATTGTATTTATAGCCTTATCCCTTTTTGTATATATGTTATTACCCTGGGCCTTGTTTCCTTATTATCCTAAAAATTAACTGGGATAAAGAAATTATACCCAGGGTGTATATTAATTTGTATTCTATTAGTGTAACTTATCCAGGGCTCCTAGATAAGTATAATATCGACCTAATCAACCCAACAAAGCTCTAGGAAAGCTGTGTGTATTAGAGACTTTTTCCCCACGTTACATTAGGCTACACGTAGCACCCGTGGGGGGGCCTATTTAGGCCTACACCCCCGAGTCGAGGTCTAGGTGGGTATAGGTATTAGTGATATTATAATCAGACTTTTAAGCTATCCTCTAGCTCCTATTTCGGAGAGTGTAGATGGGGCGGTTGGTCTGAGGGAGGGCCTCGGGGTCTTCCGCTTCGTCTTCATCCTCGTCTTCATCTATACTATTAGCTATATCCTTATCGCCTAGGTATACAATCGATCCTTGGGAGGGGGTCCTGGTGTATAGGCGTTTAGAGCTAGGTTATTGGCCCTGATCAGGACGGGAGTCCTGGGGTTATTGAGTGCTGCTCTGGGTGGTGGTCTGGTTAGTACTATTATAGGCCTTGGAGGCCTTTTACCCAGCCTTCCGAATCCGTCCGCGTTCTTTTTGGCCTGGGAAGGTAAGATAATTATTAACTATTACAGGCCTAACTAAATAATTTATATAATTAACCTAAAAGGGCCCTAAGTAGTTAGTATACTTCGGCTTAGTTATATAAGGCTCGGTCTCGTGGGAGTTTAAGGGCTTATCGTAGTTGTTATATTTGTTGTTGTTGTATTTAACGCCAGGGCGGCAAGGGCGAAGCCCTTGCGGCAGACCTCCCGAGGGGTATGTGGTGCGGAGAGCCGCAGGCTCAGACTACCTACTCTACAGTACACAGCTATTACCAGCGTCCTCCAAATCTTGCCTATTGGCTACTATGCGTTTAGTTTATCCCTGGATCCCGCTGGTTCCTCTAGTTCCTTTACTTCTTATCTAGTTCCCCTAGTAGGGCGTATTAGTTAATTATCTTAAGGCCTAGCTAGGCTAGCCCCTAATAATGTGGGCAGATCTTCTGGAAAAAGTTTGTTATACGTAGGAAGGCCTTAAAGCTTTTAGGATTGGTGATTAGCCCCTTAAAGTATTACTCGAGCGATCCCATAGGTCCTATAAGTTCTAATGAACTAGAAAGGTAGAGGGTAGACCACTGTTACCTCCTCACTAGGGTCTTTTAGTAATAAACTAAGTGGTCTATATCTTTTATTTCCCCGTAAGAGCAGGTGAGCAGGGCTTTATCATAGTTAAAGTGTTAATAATATTATTCAAAATCTCCGTGGCCTAATCGGGCTACTAGGAGGTGGTATAGGGTAGCCCATAATAGGGCTAATTTAGGGGGGTTGAATAAGGTGGCCTTGAACCCTAGTTGGGCGTATTAATCCGTTGCCTCCTTATACTACCATTGTATTTATTGGGCCCGTATCCATTTCTTAGCGAATCGCTTAATCCCTATTAGGGTTGCTAGTTGGCCTAAAAGTATTGAGAGTGTAATGCCCTGCTTAGCTAGGCGGTCAACTTCTTTATTGCCTTTTATCCCCTGATGCCCTGGGGCCTAGTGGGTGTATATATTATATATTCTAGCCGCCTTATGGATCTCAATAAAGGCTTCTTATGAGGAGTTTGGAGTTTTGCCCCGTATCCCCCGAATAATACTAGTATTGTTAATATAAATGTGTATAAGTCGGCCTTAGGAGGTAAGGAGGGCCCGCCGGAGCCCTACCCTCGCCCCTTCAGCTTCTCCATTAAACACTTCTACTAGGCCGAGTCGGCCATAGCCCTGGGTTATCCGCTTATTACCTCTATAGATAACGAACCCGTATCCTGTAGCCCTATTGGGTACTTTGGAGCCGTCTGAATAGATAATTATATGATCGTCTAGGATAGTTTTTAGCTAGTTCCGAAAGGCCTTAGTAGCCTTCTCCTTTGTTTATAGGATTATCGGGTTTTGTGACCCTAGAAGGTATTATGGTTAGAGCAGTGCTGGTCTTGGGATCCTTAAGATGAGGCCTGCTGTCCGTTGAAGTTGTGTTTACTGCTTCCTTTATTGTGTGAGTCTTAGGACTAATGGGTGTTATTGGTCAACCTTTTATAATTGGATTGCGAAGTGTAAGTGTACCCCTTTTAAAACCACTTTCCTAGTAAGTAAACTGGTATCTTAGAGGAGGTTGTTTATTGGGGTTATTTTTTAAATTAGGAGGATGGCTTGGGCTACTTTTATGATGACCTTGTTGACCTTTTGGACGAGGCCCTTCTGGTTTATATTAATAACCCCCCCTCTTTGAGGGGGGGTAGTGTTGTTTAGGGCTAGCTTGGTTAGCCCCCTAAACCAGGTTTCGGCTCCGTATAGGGCTATTAGGAGGACATAGGTGATGACCGCCTTCCGTATAGTAACTGTTGGGATCCCTCCTTTTGTGTTTATTAGGTGCCCCAGGTGCTGGGCTGCCTTTTTCGCTATAGTTACCCTTGTTTTGATGTGGTATTGGAAAGAGAGTTTTTTATTGAACTAAACCCCTAGCCAGTGGATTGGCTTGACCGAGGTTTTGATTTCAAGGTCTTTAGCTTTGATCCTAGGTAGGTCCTTTGGTTGCTTATGTTTCCTAGTGAAGTGGATAGTTTTATATTTAGTTGGGTTAAAGGAGATCTTATTATCAGTGCCCTAGTTTAGGATTTGGGTAACCCGTTGACTTAAGGATATAGTATTATCCTTAAGGGATAGGCTAGTAATTAAAAGGCTTATATCGTCTATATATCTAAACCGGAGCCTTAAGTCTTTAATTAGGATATCGGAAATATAAAATAGGAAAATAATAGGTGATAGTGGGGAGCCTTAGGGTAGTCCGTAAGTTAAAGGGAAGTCCTTTGTTGTTGCTTTTTTAAACCTGACCTTAGTAGTGCGGTCTGATATAAAGGCATAAACTAGCCTGATTAGGCTATTAGGCTAGCTTTGTTACCGTAAACGGATAATAAGGTGGTTCCGAAGAATAGAGTTAAAGGCCCCCTTCACATTTATTATCGCTAGTATAGTTATAAGCCCCTTATCGAGGGCTTATTTGATATTGTGTATGAGATAGGTTGTTAGGTTGGTAGTTGCCCTGTTTGGTAGGGCCCTTATTTGCTGTGGGCTAGCCACCCCTTCCAGGATAGTGAGGTAGGCCATTCTCCTAGTTATTAGTCTTTTGAGCCCCTTGCTTAGGTAGGATAAGAGGGTTATTGGTCTCTAGGATCCAGCCTTTGAGAAGTTGGTCTTTCCAAGCTTCTGAATTATAACAACCTCTGCTCTACGGAAGGGTTGGGGGAAGTAGCCGGCCTTAATATATACTTAGAATAATAGCCTGATAAGCTTAGTTATAAGGTCCTAGCAAGCTTTGAGTAATTTTGTGGTGATCCCGTTAATACTAGGGGTCATAGTCTTTGTTAGGGTGGCTGCCCTTATTTCCTCCTGACTAATCGTAGCCTGCTAGGGTATTTGTTGTTTTGGGATCGTGGCCACGTTGAAGGGGTCCCCAGGTAGGTTATCCGTATTATTGAACCTCTCCAGTAGGGCCCTCCGTAGGGCCTGGGCCTTGTCCTGGTTATCGTTGTGTATCTGGCCCTTAATTATTAAAGGGGGGGCTTTAATTATTAGATTAGTTTTACGCTAGCCCATTATTTTATATAGGTCCTGATCGGATATAGCCCCTTCGATCTTAGTAGCCCAAAAAGCCCGTTTAGCTTTCTTAACTGTTTCTAAGAAGATCTTTTGTTTTTTAAGGATAGGGGGTGGTGAGGCCGAGGCCGGCTTTAGTTCCTGTGTTTGTTGGGTACGGGTTTTGAGGTAGGATTAATGGGTTTTATAGTATTCTTTTATTTATTAGGGGGCCTATTTTCCTCAGCTTTATTGTTTTTTCCCCACTACTTAGATAACCGTTAAGAATAGGTTAGTAATCCAGCTAGCCTGGGTGTTTAGCTTAGTTGGGGTGGGTAGGTCCTTAAGGGTAGGAAAAGTTGAGGTCCCTATTTTAATTAGGTTTTTAAACCGAGGAAGGGCCAAATCCGGGACCGATATTGGCCTTAATTGGTATGTTTATTGTTGTTTATTGTTGTTTATTGTTGTTTATTGTTGTTGAGGGGGATAATGGTTATAATAGGCTGGTGATCAGTTCTTGGATATAGGTATGGATAGAGTCCTGTGTGTGTAAGGGGGATATTTGAGAAGGTTAGGTTAAGGATGTGACCATGGGTGTGGGTTGGAGCCCCTGCTTCTCTAATAAAGGAGAGGTTATGGTTATTAACCTAGTCGGCTAAATCGTCTCCTTTATTCCGGTTAATGGATCCTGGTTCCTAGGAGTAGTGGTGAGCGTTAAAATCCCCAGTTATAAGGGCTTGTATTAGTGGTTAGTATTCTAGGAGGGTGGTCGTTGTTTGGTTATAAGGATCGCCTGGTTGTTTATAGACGTTTATAATAGTAGTGTTATTAACCTTTAACCATAGGATATCCCTTGTTTGGATAGGTTTTTGTTGTTGTATTTGTAGCCTTATCCCTTTCCGTATATATGTTATTACCCTGGGCCTTGTTTTCCTATTGTCTTAAAAATTAACTAGGATAAAGGAATTGTACTTAGGGTGTGTATTGATTTGCATTTTGTTGGTGTAGCTTATTTAGGGCTCCTGGATAAGTACGATGTTGACCTGATTAGCCTAGCAGAGCTCTAGGAAAGCTGTGTATGCTGGAGGTTTTTTCCCCACGTTATATTGGGTTATACGTAGTACCCGTGGGGGGGCTTGTTTAGGCCTACGCCTCCGAGTTGAGGTCCAGGTGGGTATAGGTATTGGTGATATTATAATTAGGTTTTTGAGCTACCCTCTGGCTTCTGCTTCGGAGAGGGTGGATGGGGCGGTTGGTCTGAGGGAGGGTTTTGGGATTTTTAGCCTTATCTTCGTCCATACTACTAGTTATATCCCCATCACCTAAATAAACAATTGATCCTTAAGAGGGTGTCCTATTATATGGGTGCTTAGAGCTAGGTTGTTGGCCCTGATTGGGAGGAGAGTTTTGGGGTTGTTGAGTGTTACTCTGAGTGGTGGTTTAGTTGGTTTGGTTAGTGTTATTACGGGCCTCAGAGGCCTTTTACCTAGCTTTCCGGATCCGTCCACATTCCTTTTGGCCTAGAAGGGTAGGGTGACCGTTAACCATTAGGGGCCTAGCTGGACAGTCTACATAGCCAGCTTAGAAGGGCCCTAAGTAGTTAATACACTTTGGCTTAGCTATATAAGGCTCGGTCTCATAGGAGTTTAAGAGCTTACCATAGTTATTATAAAGTGGCCACTAGTTATAGTACCGGTTTATGTAGTATCCCTAGTAGCCAGGGTTATACCTAAGCAGGGTCCTTTTTTTCCTAATAAGCTGGACCTTATTACTCTAGTTAAATAGTCTAAAAGGTGGTACTTTGATTATAAAGGAGATAACCCAAGTGACTTTATTTGTAATAGGGTTTGGGCCGAGGCGGGATTACCGAGCTAGGAGTAGCTCGCAACCAGTCTAGGCAATAACCTCCTCCCTAATCAGGGTTAATATATTAATACTTTCCCTATTTAGGCTTTAGAACTTAGATAAGCAGCGTAGAACGGCGTATATGAACTATTTTATGGGGGTTTCTACTTTAAAAGCCCCTAAGTAGTCTATTAGCTTTTATTTATTTCTAATAAGGTTTTATTGGATTTGTTTATTTAGGGGTATTAAAGAGTATTCAGTTGAGATGTGGTAGATGTGTGGGATGTCTCCTAGTTGTAGGCCAAGGGCCTAGTAGACTGTATAGCGCAGGGCGAAAGGGGCGTTCTTCTGGGCAGCATCCAGGCCTTCCTCGGGGATACGGACGAAAACCCGGAGGTCTTTTAATTAAGCCTAAGCTTATAAGCGGGTAGGGGCTTAGTACTAGGCTGAGGTGGGGGCCGGGGTAGAAGCCGGGGCTAAGACTAGGGCTAAGGTTAGGGCTAATACTATAACAGTAACCCAATTCCGGGTTAAAGTTAAAATAACTTTGTTATTCATTAACTTCTTTAGGGCTTAGATCACATAGGTTATCGCCTCTTTTACGATCTGCTTTTTTAGCCCCTCAAAACTAGAGACCACGTTATTAATAAACTGGGTGATGGCCAAAAAGACACCTTTTCGGTCCTCATAGCATCTGGCTTGTTCATCGAAGGTGGTTAGGATAAATCCAGTGGTCACCCCGCTTACGTTCAAGGGCCCCTTTGCCGTAGAAGGGGTTATATTAGGAGAGTTAGGCTGGCTTCCCCCAAAACTAGGCCGGAGTAGCTGGGCCTTAGTGTTACGGCGGTGCTTAGCCCTTAAGGGAGGGGTTAGCTCTAGAGGTGACCTAGAGCTCCGATTAGGGCTGGCCGGAGGGGCCGGTTGTAGTCCGGTGCCCACCGGAGGCTATGAAGCCATCACGAGAGGGCTTTGAGAAGGAAAGGTGAAGACTTTTTAATTATTAAGGATCTTAGTAGTATATTACCTATTTCACTAATAGCGGATACTAAGAAAAATTAGGCGAGAGGGAAGTTGTGTAGTTGTTATAGAGTGGTTATTAGTTATAGTACTAGTTTATATAGTATCCCTAGTAACTAGGGTTATATCTAAGTAGGGTTCTCTTTTCCCTAATAAGTTGGGCTTTACTACTCTAATTAAATAGTTTAAAGGGTAGCACCTTAACTATAAAGGAGATAACCTAAGTGACTTCGTTTATAATAGGGTTTAGGCCGAGGTGGGATTACCGGGCTAGGATTAGCTCATAGTTAGTCTAGGTGATAACCTCCTCCCTGATCAGGGTTAATATATTAATACTTTCCTTATTTAGGTTTCGAAGCTTAGATGAGTAACGTAGGACGGTGTATATGAACTATTCTATAGGGGTTTTTATTTTAAAAGCCCCCAAATAATCTACTAATTTTTATTTATTTTTAAGAAGGTTTTATTAGATTTGTTTATTTAGGGGCTTTAGGGAGTATTTAGTCGAAATATAGTAAATGTGTGGGATATCTCCTAGTTATAGGCCAAGGGCCTAGTAGACTGTACGGCGTAGGGCGAAAGGGGCGTTCTTCCAGGCAGTATCCAGGCTTTCCTCGGGGATACGGACGAAAACCCGGAGGTCTTCTAACTAAGCCTCGGCTTATGGGCGGGTAGGGGCTCGGTGCTAGGCCGGGGCGGAGGCCGGGGCTAAGACTAGGGCTGAGACTAGGGCTAGGGTCAGGGCTAATACCGTAATAGTAACCCAATTCCGGGTTAAAATTAAAATAACTTCGTTATTCATTAACTTCTTCAAGGCTTAGATTATATAAGTTATCGCCTCTTTTACAATCTACTTTTTTAGCCCCTTAAAACTAGAGACCACGTTATTAATAAACTGGGCAATGGCCAAAAAGACATCCTTTCGGTCCTTATAGCATCTGGTTTGTTCATCGAAGGCGGCTAGGATAGATTTAATAACCACCCTACTTATATTTAAGGGCCCCTTTACCGTAGAAGGGGTTATATTAGGAGTATTAAGCTAGCTTCCCCCAAGGCTAGGCTAGAGTGGCTGGGCCTTAGTGTTACAGCGGTGCTTAGCCTTTAAGGGAAGGGTTGGCTCCGGAGGTGACCCAGAGCCCCGATCAGGGCTAACCAGAGGGGCCGGCTATAGTCCGGTGCTCACTGGAGACTATAAGGCCATTACGGGAGGGCTCTAAAAGGGAAAGGTGAAGATTTTTTAATTATTAAGGATCTTAGTGGTATATTACCTATTTCACTAATAGCGGATGCTAAGAAAAGTTAGGCGAGAGGGAAGTCGTATGTAAGCCTCAGGGTTAGTATAGGACTTTTACCTATAAAAGAGAATAATAGAGATGATCTTAGAAGTATTATTCGAGTTACTTAACTATCTAAAATATATTTATAACACAAAGATTAAGTTCTTAGAGACCGATAACGAGCTTCTGAGATATCCACGTCTCGTAGTGGACCTAAAGGGGTGTAGAATAACAATTGAAATGTTAGCGCCTAATACGTAGGCTTAGAACGGAGGTGCTAAAAGGTTCGCTGCGATTATTAAAGCTAAGACTAGGGCAATGGCTATTGTAACGAATTTCCCAGATTACTTATGGCCTAAGATCATTAAAACAATAGTCTACTTCTATAATCGAACCCCATTATGAATATACGGGTAAAAAACGCTTTATGAGTAGTTTTATAAGTAGTTTTAGAGTAGAGAAGATGAGATTTATACGGTCCCTGACCTCTCCTACCTACGATCCTATGGTTATAAGGCCTATACCCTGATAACCAATGCACAACTTAAGTGCTAACGGCGGAAGAAGCTCGCCCCTCGTACATAGATCGGCTTTCTAGTAGGCTATACGTTAAGTGTTTAATTTAGAATATAGAACCCTCTTAAAAAGGACGTTTTTTAATAAGGGATATTGTATTTAATGAAAAGGTGCATTTTAATTGGAACCTTAAGGGTACCGTTAAGGAATCTCACCACTTAGACCTATAAGTAATCGAAATACGAATTTAAGAGCTTATTAAGTAAACCCAGATATAAATATTAATATAAAACGTTAATAAGGAAGTAGAAGAGGTTACCCTCGTTCTCAAAACAAATCCAGAACACAATAAAAGTGCTCTAAAAGCGAGCTCCGTTATAGAGATATACTTGGATGAATTAAAATAGTACAACATAAGGCGCTTTGCGCTATACCCGACACCTAAAGTATCACTACTAAGATCCTTATTATTTTTCACTACCTTAGAAGTGGCTTTAGTTATGAAGGGGTGGGGGGAAAACAAGGGAGAAGTATAATATAAAACCATAACCTCGGACCATAGTATAAGCGCAGCGAGGTATAGAATCTCATTCAAATCTGTTTTCCTAGTAAGAACAGCTCTAAAGCGAAAACAACGCCGCGAAACGTAATTAATAGACAATATCCTAAGTATACGTTTAAAGTCTAGTTAACCCAGCGCCCCTAATAAGATAAGTCACCTTAGAACTTTTAATAAAAGTATATTAAATTAAAAGGCTAATAGGGAAATGCTTTAATAGTGTAACTTTTTTAGTGGGTTAAGAAAACTTAGTTAAAAGGGGACTTTTATTAAAAAAAGTACTCCGGGTTATGTGTATAAAGAGTTTTCTCCGCTGGGCTATGAGGGTAACGCGCCCATAGGTACTCACTAGAAGAAACTACCCCCTCTCCCTACGTCACATAATCACTTAAAGGATCACCCGTATAAGGACAACTTTAGAACAACTAAAATAAGCCATCTAAGCGGCTATAAAGACTCCCACTCCTAGGAGGAGGTTAACAAAGAACAAGCACAAGGTAAGCAGATTCTCAGCTACTACTAGGTATATACCTATAAACTTAATAAATATAAGAGGTTTATAAAATTTAAGGTACACTTTATTATCCATGGAGATCAATAATTAAGAGATAAGTGAGAAATGTACACTATTACACTCACAGGTATATTATTCCGAATCCTTATTACAACAACTACTCACTTTAATATGGAGCTTTTATAGTATAACACAGTAAATGCCTTTATATACTTAATAATCGACGAGGAAGTGTATATGCAACTCCCACTTGGATACCGAAAAGTTGGACGGGTATTACACTTAAAAAAGGCGTTTTATGGCCTTAGGAGGTCCCCTCTACTTTGGTAAAAGTACCTGGAAAGTGGGCTCCTAGAACTCGGCTTTCAACGAGTTGCCGGAGAGAACTGTTGTTAGCAGAAGGAACAAGTCACATTCTTCTTTTATGTTGACGATTATATCTTAGCTTTCCTTTATAAGTTTTATAACAAGGTAATAGTATTAATAAAACGACTTTAGGAATAATATTATCTAAAAGGTGGTTACGAATTATAATAGTTCTTAGGAATTGAAGTTCTAAGTGTCACGGGCCGAACCCGGTGGTTATGCCCGGGCTATGCCCGTGCTCGCACTGGTGCCCCACCGATGCCCTATTAACGCCCACCCCCTAGGAAACAGAGATTTCGCGCCATATCATAGTTTACCCTTTTCCTTTTTAGTTTAAAATAAATAGTATTTGGTTACTTTTCGGTTAAAATAAGGCCTAGGACCAGCCCTTCGCATCTTTCAAACTCAGTTTTATCTATTATATAAAATACCACTAAATTAAGTATAGTTCCCTACTAATTACAAAACGGAATCCCAGGTTAAGCACAGCTCCCTAATAATAAATCAACGAACATCGGACACTAAGTAGAGCACGGCTCCCCACCAGTTAAGAAGAGGATACTAACTAACATAATAGCTAATGAACTACAGGCCCAACTACAGTTAGCCTTAAATAAGGCCCTTGGGCCCCTATAAGCAAGGATTATTAAGCTCTCTAATAAGCTAAAGTGAAGCCGAGGTTTAGGAGCGGCGTTACTGACCCCTATAAAAGATATAAGCACCGAAGCCCCGCTAATGGGTAGCCGCCACCTTGTAACAGAGATACCGATGCACTGTAAACCACTATTAATACCCTTAAAATTCTTAGGGAAGTAGAAGGATTACCTTTTTTAGGTATAACAAATGAGGGACAAGATCACCATGGATAAAGCGTTCTACCCTACTAACCAGGAACTATAATACCTAATCAACTCCTATTTAAATACCAGTTCCCAGTAAAGCGTTACTATGTTTTATATAATTGGGGGGCCTAAAGGTTAACGTAACCCTAAAAATTTCATATTTTACTTCAATAAGACCTACTAAAACCCGAACACCTAACCCTAAACCATAGCCTAACTATAAACTCTTCATTAAAAAAATAATAAGAAGTTAGTTATTTTCCTATTAAAGTTTGAACGAATAATAGTAGACGTAAAAGGTAGTGTATAACTCAATATCGTTAAGATTACTATATTGGAAAACACCCTTACTTCCCACCTAAAAGAGCACCTAATCACTATTTCCCTACTAAGGGAGTATACTTAGTGGTTTACTAGGGTATAGGATATTACTTAGAAACTAGAGTATATAATACCCATCACTATTAAACGGGAGCGTCGCTGGTCCCTAACCCCAGCCCCTCTATAAAAGGATCACAATGGAGATGTTCAGATAATTAGTGTTACCCACACCTTATTAACTCAAAAAGAGGAGAAGGACCACCACCACCACTACTGCTCGGGTAACCCATTAATGGACCATTATGAATACTTTTATTATAATAAAAAAGGTTATATTATTAGGAATTATTAAAAAAAGGTTTTTAGGTAAACAAAGGTTACTTATATTAAGGTAATAAAAAAGTAAAAGGATCCTAGGTTAAAAAAAGAGAACTAAAAGATCACTAATACCTTTTTTAATAAGGATAACTCAAAAAAAGAGTAACTCTAATATAAAATCGGGTACCAGAGTTAACAAAGGAGGAAACCAAAAGATAAGAGTCCCACTAAAAAGAGCAGCAGTAGAGGAGCCAAGGGTTAACCACTATTTAGGTAAGGATTAATAAAGGACACTTGACATACACCCTCATCGATACTAGCTGCGACTTCTACGCAATAGTGGATCAGTCTCTTTTTAGACGCCTCTAATTACCACTAGTGGATTAGAAAAAGTGTACTTTGTGAGGGTATATATAAGATGGGCCATCACCTGGTGATGTCCAGGGTGTGGCTATCCTGGATCTGGAATTAAGTGGCCATACTCAGAAAGTTTACGTATACATAATAAAGGGCTTAGACCCCCCCATATTCCTAGGGAAACTATAAATAAAAGTGAATTATGTAGTATATAACACCGTTGACTAGTGGGTATACTATAATAAAAGAGGAGTAAACGTATACCTCTCTAATTAGGAAAAACTAGTTATTATAAAAGAGATTTACATAACCCGATTATTAATGGCCCCTATGTTTATAATTGTATACCAACAAATGAAATACTAGAGGGCACTAAAGGCCTAGGTTATGACTATAAGTTTAAGGAATATTAAGAATATACTAAAAAGAAAACTTATGAATATAAAGGAACTCGTCCTAAGCTAGGTCTATAAGGAGTTTAGAGACCTATTCGACCTAGAGAAAGTATACTTAGTGCCCCCTAAGAGGCCAAGGGTTAACTATAAGATCCCCCTTATTAAGGATACTTATAACCAGGAACCTACACTTCCATAGGGACCCTTATATGGGATATCCCGTAAAGAACTCTTAGTCCTAAAAAAGACACTAAAGGACCTACTAAATAAAGGGTTTATTCAAGCCAGCAGCTCACCAGCGGGTACCCCAGTGTTATTTATTAAGAAGCCTGGTGGGGGAATTCAGTTCTACGTTAATTACCAAGCCCTTAATAACATTATAAAAAAGGACCATTATCCACTGCCACTTATATTAGAGACCCTCCAATGGGTAGCTACTACATAGTAGTATACGAAGTTTAACGTTATGGCCGTGTTTTATGAAATTCGGATTATAAAAAAAGACGTTAAAAAAAATAGTATTTTATATAAGATACGAACTCTTCGAGTAATTAGTTTACCCCTTTAAACTCACCGGGGCCCTAGCTATATTCTAATAGTATATTAATATAACTCTCCAAAACTTCCTAAACAACTTCATTACTACTTATTTAAATAATATCCTAATTTATATATTTAAATTAAAAAAGAAGTATAAAAAGAAGGTATAAGTGGTCCTCTGGCGCTTAGCAGAGACCGGACTATGATTAGACCCTAAGAAGTATGCTTTTTCAGTTAAAACCGTAAAGTATATTAGATTTATTATCACTATTAAGAAAGGGATCTTATGTGACCCCGAGAAGTTAAAAGCTATTACTAAGTAGCTGCCCCCTAGGACTATAAAGGGGGTTAGAAGTTTCCTTGGGTTTACTAATTATTATTATATTTTTATACCCAATTATACTATTATTATTAAGCCCCTTATAAGGTTTACAAAAAAGTCAGCTATGTTTTACTAGGGACCTAATTAGGAAGAAGGATTCTAGGAGCTTAAGCGGCTATTTAGTATAAAACCAGTACTTCGCCGCTTTAACTCTAAAAGAAAAACAATAATAGAGACAAATTATTTAGGGTTTACCTTAGGCAACACCCTTATACAAGAAGACTCCGATAAGTACCAACACCCAATCGCATTCCACTCACAAAAACTATTACTAACCGAGTATAATTACCCTATCCATAATAAGGAACTACTCACCATACTCATATACCTTAGGGCCTAAAAAACAAAACTACAAAATATAAACAACTTTAAAATTCTTACAAATCACAAAAACCTTAAACACTTTATAAGGAAATAACACTTCACCAAAAAATAAAACCGGTAAGCAAAAAAACTAGCCTAATACGACTTCTATTTAGAATACCAGCTAAGAAAGGAAATAATAGTCCCCAATGCCCTCTCTTAGAGGGAGTAGAACACCCCCCAGGGCTAGGACAATAAGAGAGAATAGGGACGTATACTCTAATTAATACCTAACTACGCTATCCCTAAGGAAAGAACTAGTACCCCCCAAATAAGCTACACCATAAACAACTTACTAATACTCCTACACATAATAATGTTTACAAATAATAGTAAATTATAAACACTTTAAGACTAAACTATTAAAAAAACAAATTATACCACTAAACTTATAAGGTGGTGAAATACGGATAACACAACTTCCCACTAGAGTTACAACTAAAGGTCTAATTGTAGAATATGTAATTAATAAGTAGCAGAGGTTAACGTTCCAGGACAAAATATGGGTTCCTAGAGGAAAAGATGATAATGACCCTTTAAACCTACTATAAACAAAGGTTATATAAGAATACTATAATTCTAATACTAGTGGTTACCCGGGGTGTAATAGTATATTCGAGATTATAAGCCGATGCTTTTATTAGCCGGGACACTCCTAGATAGTTAGAAGGTTTACATGGAACTACTATGTATATAATAGTATCCATATCTAGAGGCAAACTAAGAAGGGGTTACTTAAGCCCCTACCTATCCCCCTCCGGATAAGTAACAACCTATTAATGGATTTCATCACTAATCTACTACTAATAAAAAAAAAGAAGTCCTATTATATATAAGTTATAGTTAATTAACTAAGCAAAGCACTAACACTAAAGGAGATAGAGATTATGGACACAATATCTTATACCCAGCGGTTCCTCTATAACTATTACTATTTCCATAAGATACCTTAATTAATCATAAATAATAAAAGGTCAAACTAAGTTAATAACTTTTAATAGGAGTTTTATAAGTTAACCAGGGTTACCTAACTATTAAACACCACCTACTACCCATAAACTAGTAAGAGAATAAAGCATATAAACTAGGAAGTTCAGGTTATTTTATAAGCCTACGTTACCTAAGCCTAGGACAATTAAAGAAAATTACTTCCTATAATATAATTAGCCCTACAAAATAAAACCAACTTAATAACCAGTATTTCTCCATTCTTTATAGAACACGGGTACTATGTTAACCCACTACTAATTATAAAAAAAACAATAAGGGACCACCTAACCATGGAAAGGCGGCTATGGATAAACTAGTAGCTAAAATAAAGGATATTATAGCATTTACCTAAGTTATAATAACCTCAACGCAATAGCACTATGAATTAAACGTTAATTATCGCCGGTTACTAACAAATAAGTACCAGGTAAATAACAAAGTCTAGTTTAACGTCGTGAACTACAAATCCCTACACCCAAATAAGAAACTTATATAATTATACCACCAATACTAAATTACTAAGGTGATAAGTATACACATAATAGAGTTAAATATACTAAAAGGGATTTACCTACAATTCCACGTAAACGTCCTCCAGAGGTCAACTAGTGACCCCCTCCTAAGCCAAATTCAGTTAAATTACTAACCACCACTTATTAGGGAAACAAATAATAAAGATAAATAGCAAATAAAGGAGATTTACACTATTAAATAAAAAACGGTGGGTAAAAGGAGAAAACGCAAAGCCCTGGTTAAGTAGGAGGGCTATATTAACCCCACATAGGAGCTAGCCGGTGCTATAAAGGAAACGGAGGCACTGGACCGTTACGAGGAGCACTATAGGCTAATATTAGAGAACGACGGAGACGCAGCGTATACGCAGGTACCCCCCAGGAGGCCAACCAGGAACTAGAGGCCACACAGGGGGGAGGAGGGGGGTAATATCACGGGCCAAACCCAGTAATTATACCCAAGTTATACCCGTACTTACACTAGTGCCCCACCAATACCCCACTAACGCCCACCCCCTAAGAAGTAGAGATTTCACACCATATCATAGTTTACCCTTTTCCTCTTCAACTTAAAATAAACAGTATTTAGCTACCTGTCAGGTTGGTCCGCGTAGAGTGAAGGAGTCGGCGATGCCCAGGTAGGGTGTGGTAGTGACTAGCATTCGAATCTGGCCTCCTACAGAAATTCCCACTGCGCTACCCCTTAAATCCCCTTCCCGGAGTAACTACTTTCCGTTGGCCCCACTCCGGGGTTGCCCCTTCGGTGCTCCCCCGGCCCCCGCCGGTGCACCTGACACTACCTTTCAGTTGAGACAAGGCCTAGGACCAGCCCTTCGCACTAAGGAACTAAGAAGTTAAGAAGATCTGGCTCTCATAATTACTGTTTATTAAGAAGGTGAGAAAACTTCTACTAAACACTAATAAGCCGTTCAAAGTACACTACGATACCCCTATAATAGCTATTAAGCTTTTCCCTTACGAAGGGATAACTAAACTATAGGAAATCAAAAAGTATCAATATAAGGTCGGAACTATTATATACATAGTTGTAATAATGTACCCGGATATCGTATTCGCTATAAGCCGTCTTTGTCACGGGCCAAGGCCCGATCAGAGGCCTCGGAACCACTCAGCCATGTTTAACGCTAACCGCTGCTTACTAAGCCTGACCAGGCCCAGGCAGACCTAATCAGGATCCAACGGATTTGTGGGGTAGTAGACTTTTCCTTCCTTTCTCCTTATTTTGAAGATACTCATAATAGTTGTTATAGCTAGTTATAATATATATGCTTAGACCATTACATTATCTTTAAGATTATTAAAGGTAATTAATTGAATGCTTAATATAGAAGTTTACGATTTGTGTGAGAGTGGTAAGAAGTTCTAGATGGGTTGACCTGAGGAGTCCCTGAACGTCTGAAGTTGATTAGTATGGCCTGATTAGATTTAGAGGTTATTATAAACTCGAAAAGACGCGTATGTATATTTATAGTAGAATATTTTGACCGTGTTATTAAGTATATTATGGTCACTGCTGAACGCAAAATACTAGGATAAGTGATAGTTATGCGACGATAGAAGGTAACACTAAACTATTTGGAAACCCGTAATAATTAATGTAATTAATCAGATAATTTATAACTCAATTATAGGAAATACGGACCACCTAAGTAACCGAATAAGAGACCTAATAAGAGCAGATTTAATTACTATAAGAAGCCCTAGTAAAACTTAGGTACCTGACCTCGACGATAAACTAGTCCCCGACACCTTTTATAATACTAATTCCCCCTAATTAAACTTATATACTACCTCTAAAATAAGTTAAGTATTAGATTCCTAACTCACTAAAGTTTAATGGATTACGTAGGAAGTTTTAATAATAGTATTTTAAGATGGGAGGGAAGATAAGTATAGATAAAAAAGTTTTTGGTTTAGAGTTAACTATATTCACTTATATTTATTCTAGGTTAAAAAACACTATATAAGCTATAGTGAGTACTTATTATGTGTAAGGAGGGGTTAATAGGTCGAAGAACTCGGATAAATTTATGGAATATTTGAAGGGTTACTATGTAGACCCTAATACAGAAGTATAAGCCCCTAATTAACTAAGGATTATACAGTAAAAAGAGAATAAGAGTTTCACTTATTTCCTCCCTAAATTTAAAAAGGAACTTATAGAAGTAGGAGGAGGACACTGGTTAAATGTTATAAGGATCAACTACCTTAAAGGAGCCCTAAACACCATAATAAGAGCCCCCCTTATCAGCATAATTAATAAACCAACAATATACATTATATACACCCAGATACTCCTAAATATAAGCTTAGAATTGGATAACGAATCCTACTAAGCCTACTATGAGTATTAGCATAGGAGATTATTAACCCCTGACCAAATAAGAACTAAGTCCCCTCGGAAATAGAATGGTCAATTAGAGTCCCCCTAACCTAATTAGATAGAGTGGGAACCTACGAAGGTAAATAAATTAACTAAGGATAAGAAAGTCCGTAAACGGCCAAGCTAAGAGGAAGCTCGTAGATGTTATAACTATAATAAAAAAGGGTATATATAATGGTAATGCCCTGAGGATCGAAAAGAGATAAGGAAAACTAAGATTTTTAAAGGAAAAACTAAGGAATAGAGTGAAACGGATAATAGCTCTGATTAGGACTTTGAGGACTCGGGAAAAGAGTAACTCCTAGTGAAAGTCGTTATTAGGAGGAATAAACTATGGAGGAATAGAAGGTTATTAAAAAGAGTATGGATTATGACCTATTTTATGTTAATATTGGGATTAATGGGATACACTATATAACTACCCTTATTAATATAGGGTGTTTAATATACGCCCTGATTAGCGACGCCTTCACTAAGGAACTCCACTTACTACGTATTAGTATTATAACTCGGAATTTAATATAAGTTACTATTATAGTTCCTAGTATAATCTACTATATTACTTACACTAATATTAATATTAATAACTATAAATATTACTAATTATTTTTTTATATTATTCTTAATTAAGAAGACGACGTTATCCTTAGAAGGTCCTGGATGATTAATAATGACGTTATGGTTTACTTAGCGCAAAGTACTTTATATATAAGTATCGTGGACTATTAGGTAATAAAAAGGAAACCAGGTTAGGCCCGGTAAGATCCAAAGTTCCTAATTTAATAGTAGACTAAATTAGTATTCTTAGCTTTAATTAGGTGGGTATAAAAGAGAAAAGAGACCCCTCTTAGTATATTTACTTTAAATACGTTCTCTGTAAGTTTAGTCGATATTAAAAAGGTCCTAGTACTAAAGATAAAAATAGACCTGAGGACGAAACTCCCTACGTATTATTATAAGTTTTTGTATATTTTTAACTGAGATAAGGCTGATTAATTACCGCTATACTAGAAGAACGTCGATTATATTATCCTTATTAAGAAGGACTCTTATAGTTAAGATAAACTAGTGACCTGGGGACCTTTATATAGTATGTTAAGGGAAGAGTTAATTGTATTACGCTGAACCCTTATAGAACTATTAAATAAAGGGTTTATTAGGCTAGTAGTTCCCCTATATTATTACCTGTTTTATTTGTTTGGAAGCCTGGAGGAGGGTTATGGTTCTATGTTAATTATTATACCCTTAATGTTATTATAAAAAAGGACCAATACCCCTTGTCCCTAATTAGTGAGATCCTAAGGGTATTAGTAAAAGTGAAGTAGTTAATAAAGTTGGATATTATTATTGTGTTTTATAAGATCCGGGTTAAGAAAGGAGATGAATAGAAGATGGTGTTTAGGACGAGGTATGGGTTATATGAATAAATGGTTACCCCCTTTGGTTTAACTGGAGCTTCTACGATATTTTAGTAATATATTAACTATACTCTATAAAACTTCTTAAATAAGTTTTACTCAACTTATATTAACAATGTTCTAATTTATTTGGATAGCTCCCTCTCTGATCATAGAGAGAAGGTTAAGAAGGTCCTCGAGCGCCTAGGCGTTATAGGTTTATATGTGGATATTAATAAGTGTGAATTCGAGGTTAAGAGTATTAAGTATTTAGGGTTTATTGTTGATGTTGGTAAGGGAATTTGCGTGGACCCTAAGAAGATTAAGGTAATCCAGGGATAAGAAGTGCCCTAATTAGTATGAGGAGTTCGTGGGTTCATCGATTTTGTTAACTATTACTGGTAATTTATACCCAACTTCTCAGGGATTATATAATCCCTAATAGCCTTAACTAAAAGGGATATACCGTTTATTTGGAGTAAGGAGTGTGTTAGAGTGTTCGAGGAGCTGAAGACGCTCCTGATCAGTGCACCTGTATTGGCTCACTAGGACCCTGATCGAGCTACAGTACTCGAGACCGATTCGTCTGGTTATGTAGTAGGAGGTGCCTTGTCGTAGTATGATGACGAAGGGATCCTGAAGCTTGTAGTGTTCTTTTCACGTAAGAACTTACCTACGGAGTATAATTACCCAATATATAATAAGGAACTATTAGTAATAATGCACTACTTAAAGTATTAGGATTTAGAACTATAGAGTATAGAAGAGTTTATTATCCTAATTAATTACCTGAATTTAAAGTATTTTATAATAAAAAAATAGTTGAGTGAATATTAGATTAGGTGGTCAGAATTATTATCCTATTATAACTTTACTATTTAGTTTAGACCTAGTAAAGAAGTAGTAGTTCCTAATACACTGTTGAGATTTAAATAGGATATCCTTAGTACCCTATGGGATAATAGGTTAGAGGGTTAAAAGATTAAACTCCTAAAGAATAGGATTAATATATTATGAATTAATAACGTAGTAGTAATTAGAGAAGTGTAGGCCTAATTAGGGTAAGTAGAGAGGGTTGAGTTTAGTATAAGAGACTCCCCCGGAGATATGGATTAGACCGACGACCCTAGCCCAGATAAGACGGAACCCCCCTTGAACCCTTTTAAAGAAGAGCTATTATACTCCTAGTGGGATAAAGTTTTAGATTAGAATAACCAATACTAACTAATTAGGAGGGTAATATAAAAAGGAGACCAATAACTTTCCTCGTAATAAAAGTTACCGATGATGCTATTAGAGTATATAATTGATGATAGTAAGAGATTGTTGTGGAGGAATAGAATCTAAATTCCATATTATAAACCCCTGAGGACGGGTTTAATCCAGAGGTTCCACAACTCTACGTTAATAGGATATTTGGGAAAGGACACTTTAAAGACCCTAATTAACTACTAGTTCCACTAGTTAAGCCTATTCTAGGATGTCTAAAGATTTATAAGGAACTACGATGTTTATGGACGAGGAAATGTATAACGCAATAAAAAGAGGTGTAACGGTCCAAGCACGTATATTGCAACTAGCTATGGCGATTACTATGAGTATTTTTAAGATAAGGAGAAAGGAAGGAAAAGTCTGCTACCCCACAAATCCGTTGGATCCTGATTAGGTTTACTTAGGCCTGGTTAGGCTTAGTAAGTAGTGATTAGTGTTGGATATGGTTGAGTGGTTCCGAGGCCTCTAATTGGGCTTTGGCCCGTGATAATTACCCTTTTCCTCCCCTCCTTTCCTAAGGGATATTCCTATGATCGGCCTTGTAATGGTCTAAGGCCGCTGTATCCACTAATATATCCACTAATTCCTAGGTGAGTTAAGTATAATCCTTCCCCTTTACTAAGACTTTTTATCTACCCCGTACTTTCCGTGTATTATAGATCTCCTTAACTTTAAACTCCTCCCCATTGGCCATTAGTATTATAAGTGGTTGGGTATTGTTATGGTTTTATGATAATAACGGATTAACTCTAGTATACCTAATTAGGCTTATATAAAAGATGTTATAAATCCCTAATAGTATATTTAGCCGGTAAATATGGGATCTAATTAGTTTGAGGATGGTGTATTTTATATTAACCTAATTAAGCTTTTTTGATGGTTAATTAAACTAGATATTCCGTAACCTTAGCTAAACCTTATCCCCAGGCTTAAACTAATCAGACGGTTAGCGCTTTGTGTTTACAGTAATCTCTTATTTCTCTTATGCTACTATTATCGCTACCTAAGCCCACTCAGAAGTGTCCTTCAGTTTTTAGACTAGAGCCTCTACTTTTATTATAAGGGTTTTATTATTATTCCATAAGGGTTCCTTTATTCTAATTAGGTCTAAATTATACCCATAAGTAATAAAGAACAAGCTAAGTCCTATTAACAAGGTGACCTAGTTATTAATAATTATTATTATTACTAGGAGTAGTTCATCCTAATTGTCCTAAGTATACACTATATACACTCTAAGATAAGTTTCCATCACCTAGTTTACCCTCTCCGTAACTCTATTTATTTTTAGGTAGAACACTATAAAGAGTTTTTATTTAATCCATAGTAATTAGTAGAATTATTTCCATATAAGACTCGTAAACTACGGTCCCCTATTTAATATAATTGTATAAGGTATCCCATAGTACCTAATTAGACCTTAGATTAGTTGGTTTACCACTATATCCGTTGTAATGTCCTTTAATAACTCAAAGATTACGTTCTTTAATAAATAATCGGTCACCACTATGACGTTCATAGCCCTATTATAGTGGGAAGGGGGTAATCCTATTATAAAGTCGATAAAGACCTTTGCCCAGATCCATCTAGGGATAAGTAAAGGCTTTAATAGGCCCCTCTTCTTATTATGCTATACATTTCCTCGTCCATAAACGTCGTAGTTCCTCATAAATCTTTGGACATCCTAGGATAGGCCTAACTAATGGAACTGGTAGTTGATTAGGGCCTTTAAAGCGTCCCTCCCCGGATGTCCCGTTAACGTGGAATTGTAGAACCTCTGGATTAAACCCGTCCTTAAGGGTTCATAATGTGGAATCCAGATTTTGTCCCTCTATAATAGTTTTTTATTATTGTCGATTATATATTCTAATAATATTATCGGCAACTTTTATTATAAGGGAAGTTATTAGTTTCCTTTTTATATTGCTCCCCTAATTAGTTAGTATTGGTTATTCTGGTCTAAAGCTTTATTCTATTGGGAGCGTAATAGCTTTTCTTTAAAAGGGTTCAAGGGGGGTTCTGTTTTGTTTAGGCTAAGGTCATCGGTCTAATCCATATCTCCGGGGGAGTCTCTTATACTAAATTTAACCCTCTCTACTTACCCTAATCGGGCCCGCACTTCTCTAATTACTACTACGTTATTAACTCGTAATACGTTAATCCTATTCTTCAGGAGTTTAATCTTCCGACCCTCTAACCTATTATCTTATAGGGTACTAGGGATATCCTATTCGCATCTTAATAGTATATTAGGAATTACTACTTCTTTACTAGGTCTAAACTAGATAATAAAGTTATAACGGAATAGTAATTCTGACCACCTAATCTAACGTTCACTTAACTATCTCTTCATTATAAAGTACTTTAGATTTAGGTGATCAATTAAAATAGTGAACTCTTTTATATTCTATAGTTTTAAATCCCAGTGCTCTAAATAGCGTATTATTACTAATAGTTCTTTGTTGTGTATTAGGTAATTATACTCCGTAAATAGGTTCTTACGTAAAAAGAACGCTACAGGTTTTAGGATCCCTTCGTCGTTATATTACGATAAAGCACCTCTTACTACATAACTAGACGAATTGGTCTCGAGTATTATAACTCGATTAGGGTCCCAGTGAGCTAATACAAGTGCACTGATTAGGAGCGTCTTCAGCTCCTCGAACACTCTAGTGTACTCCTTACTCTAAATGAATAGTATATCCCTTTTAGTTAAGGCTATTAGGGGTTGTGTAATCCCTAAGAAGTTGGGTATAAATTACTAATAGTAGTTAGTAAAATCGACGAACCCACGAACTCCTTGCACTAATCGGAGCACTTCCTATCCCTAAATTACCTTAATCTTCTCAAGGTCTACGCAAATTCCCTTACCAGTATTAATAATAAACCCTAAATACTTAACACTCTTAATTTCGAATTCACACTTATCGATATCCATATACAGGCCTATAACACCTAAGTACTCGAGGATCTTCTTAACTTTTTCTTTATAATTAGAGAGGGAGCTATCCGAATAAATTAGGATATCATTAATATAAGCTGAGTAGAACTCATCTAGGAAGTCTTATAGGGTGTGGTTAATATATTGCTAGAACGTCGTGGAGTATAAAAACTTATGGTAATGCGTAGGGAGTTTCGTCCTTGGGTTTATTTTTATTTTTGGTGTTAGGGCCTTCTCGATATCGGCTAAATTTGTGGAGAATGCGTTTAGGGTGGATGTGCTAAGAGGGGTCTCTTTTCTCTTTTATGTTTACCTAATTAGGGCTAAGAATACTAATCTAATTTACTATTAGATTAGGAATTTTGGATTTTACTGGGCTTAATTTGGTTTCTTTTCTATTACCTAGTGGTCCACGATACTTATATGTAGAGTACCTTATACTAGGTAAACCATAACGTTATCGTTAATTATCCAGGACCTTCTAAGGATAACGTTGTTTTTTTAGTTAGGAATAATATAAAAGAATAATTAGTATCGTTTATAGTTATTAATATTAATATTAGTGTAAGTGACGTAGTGGATTACACTAGGAACTATAATGGTGATTTATATTAAGTTCCGAAGTGTAATGCTAATATATAATAAGCGGAGTTTCTTAGTGAAAGTGTTGCTAATCAGAGCGTATATTAAACACCCTGTATTAATAAGGGTAGTTATATAGTGTATCCTATTAATCCTAATATTAATGTAAAATAGGTTATAATCAATACTCTTTTTAATAACCTTCTATTCTTTTATAGCTTATTCCTTTTAATAATGACTTTTACTAGGAGTTACTTTTTTCCTAAGTCCTTAGAGTTCTAATTAGAGTTACTATTCGTTTTACTTTATTCTTTAATTTTTCCTTTAGAAGTTTTGGTCTTTTTTATTTTTTTTCGATCCTTAGGGTATTATTATTGTATATGCCCTTTTTTGTTATAGTTGTAACATCTGCGAGCTTCCTCTTAGCTTAGCCGTTTACGGACTTTCTTGTCCTTGGTTAGTTTATTTGCCTTTGTAGGTTCCTACTTTATTTGATTAGGTTGGGGGGACTCTAATTGACCGTTCTGTTTTTAAGGGGACTTAGTTCTTGTTTGGTTAGGGGTTAGTGATCTCCTACGCCGATGCTTATGGTGGGTTTAGTAGGATTCGTTATCTAATTCTAAGCTTATTGTTGGAATCCGAATCGGGCAATAGCCCCACTTTCGGGTTCCTGATTGGCCGGTTCCGACCGGACCAATCAGAAGGCAGGGATTCTGGTGCACCGACTAGATCTGGTAACAGCCGGCCTAGCCCACGTCGGAATAACCTCCTTCCAACAACAACAACACTACGTATTCAATATATCGATTATTGCTGTTCAACCCTATCGCCTAGGCGACCCTTTGACCTAGGGTCAAACCTACACTTATACTTAGGAGTATCTAGGTGTATATAGTATATATTATTAGTTTATTGATTATACTAATAAGGGGGGCTCTTATTGTGGTGTTCAGGGCTCCTTTGAGGTAGTTGATCCTTATAATGTTTAACTAGTATCCTCTTCCTGCTTTTATGAGTTCTTTTTTAAATTTGGGGAGGAAGTAAGTGAAATTCTCGTTCTCCTTTCATTGTATAGTCCTTAGTTGGTCGAGGGCTTGTATTTCTGTGTTAGGGTCCGCGTAGTAACCCTTTAAGTATTCTATGAATTTATCCGGGTTTTTCGACCTATTAGCCCCTTTTTACGTATAATAAGTACTCGTTATAGTTTATATAGTGTTTTTTAGCTTAGAGTAGATGTAGGTGAATATGGTTAACTCTGAACTGAAGGCTTTTTTATTTACGCTTATTTTCCCTCCTATTTTGAGGTACTATTATTAAAACTTTTTGCGTAATCCATTAAACTTCGGTGGGTCGGGAATCTGATGTTTAGTTTATTTTAGAGGTAGTACGTAGGCCTAATCGGGGGGAATTGGTGTTATAAAGGGTATTAGGGATTAGTTTATCGTCGATGTCGGGTACCTGGGTTTTATTAGGGCTTCCTATAATAATCGAATTTGTTCTTATTAGGTCTCTTATTCGATTATTTAGGCGGTCCGCATCTCCTATAGTTAGGTTATAAGCTATCCGATTAGTTACACTAACTGCTGCGGGTTTCTAGATAGTTCAGCGTTGCCTTCCATTGTTATGTGGTTATCGCTTATCCTGGCGTTTTACGTTCAGTAGTAACCGTAGTATACTTAATAACGTGGTTAAGGTACTCTACTACGAATACATGTATACGTCGTTTCGAGTTTATGATAACCTCTAGGTCTAATCAGGCCGTACTAATCAGTTTTAGACGTTCAGGGACTCCTTAGGTTAACCCGTTTAGAACTTCTTACTACTCTTATACAGATTGTGGGTTTTTATATTAGGTGTTTGTCATGATATAGCCCACAATTACTGTTCCGTAATTGTGGTTCCACTTTTGCGACAGTTATGAGCCCAGGTCTCTACGAGCCCTCTGGTTGAATGGCTAAACGCCTCGCTAAAGTGGCAGTATGTGGGCCGACCTAGAGGCCATGGGTTCGAGCCTCGTTGTGCTCACCCATTCTCGCTTCAGCAGCAAGTCACCGAAATGGAAGGTTAGACTTGCCAGCTGGGAGCGGCCGGCACCCAGTAACAGTCAACAAAGACTGGCTTGTCAGCTGCGAGTGTAAGCCGGTGCTGATTGCTTAGTCAGCAGACCTCTTCTCTCCTCGGTCTGGGGGGGTGTGTCATGATATAGCCCACAATTACTGTCCCGTAATTGTGGTTCCACTTTTGCGACAGTGTTCAACTGATTACTTTTAATGATTTTGAAGATAATGTAATGGTCTAAGTATGTATATTATAACTAGTTATAGCGACTACTACGAGTATCTTTAAGATAAGGAGAAAGGAAGGAAAAGTCTGCTACCCCACAAATCCGTTGGATCCTGATTAGGTCTATTTGGGCCTGGTCAGGCTTAGTAAGCAGTGATTGGCGTTGGATATGGCCGAGTGGTTCCGAGGCCTCTGATCGGGCCTTGGCCCGTGACAAGAGGGGCTTATTAAAGCCTCTACTTATCCTTGGATAGATCTGAGTAGAGATCTCTATTGACTTTGTAATAGGACTGCCCCCTTCCCGCCGTAATAGGGCTACGAATATCATAGTAGTAACTGATCATTTATCAAAGAACGTAATCTTTGAGTTATTAAAGGACATTATAACGGATATAATAGTAGACCAACTAATCCAAGGTTTAATTAAGTATTATAGGGTACCTTATATAATTATATTAAATAGGGGACTATAGTTTACGAGTTTTATATAGAAATAATTTTATTAGTTACTATGGATTAAATAGAGATTCTCTATAACGTTTCACCTAAAAATAAATATAATTACGGAGAGGGTAAACTAAGTAATGGAAACTTATCTTAAAGTGTATATAGTGTATACTTAGGACGATTAGTATGAACTACTAATAATAATAATAATAATTATTAATAACCAGGTCACCTTATTAATAAGACTTAGCCCATTCTTTATTACTCATAGGTATAACTTAGACTTAATCAGAGTAGAGGAACTCCTATGGAATAATAATAAAACCCCTATAATAAGAGCAGAGGCTCTAATCTAGAAATTAAAGGACACTTCTAAATAAGCTTAGGTGGCGATAACGGTAATATAAAAGAAATAAGAGATTACCGTAAATACAAAGTACTAACCATTTAATTAGTTTAAGCTTAGGGATAAGGTTTAGTTAAGATTATGGAATATTTAATCTAATTGATTATTAAAAAAGTTTAACTAAGTTAATATAAAGTACACCGTCCTTAAATTAGTTAAATTCTATACTTACTAGTTAAATATATTACCAAGGATTTATAACATCTTTTATGTAAACCTAATTAGGTATATTAGAGTTAATTCGTTACCGTTATAAAACCGTGACGATGCCCAGTCACTTATAATACTAGTGGTTAATGGGGAGGAGTTTAAAGTTGAGGAGATCCGTAATACGTAGAAAGTATGGGGTGGATAAAAGGTTTTAATAAAGTAGAAGGATTATACTTAACTCACCTAGGAGTTAATGCATATACTAGTGGATATAGTGGCCTTAGATTATTACGAGGCTAATTATGGGAATATCCCTTAAGAAGGGAGGGGAGGAAGGGGGTAATTATTATAGGCTAAGGCCCGATCAGAGGCCTCGGAACTACTCGGCTATGTTCAACGTTAACCACTATTTATTAAACCTGACTAGGCCCAGGTAAACCTAATTAGGATCCAACGGATTTATGGGGTAGCAGACCTTTCCTTCCTTTCTCCTTATCTTAAAGATACTCATAGTAGTTGCTATAACTAGTTGTAATATACTTGCCTGGACCGTTACAGTCTTATATACTTTAATTAGAACCCAGGGCCGAGTCACCACTGCGCTGTAGATCGAGCACTCTAATACCTCTACTTAACGCACTTCCTCTGTTTAGAATACGGAGCTACGCCGGGTAATTCTAAAGACACTTTAGAAGTTACTTCAAATACGAGTTTCACTAATAATATACTAGATCAAAAGAGTTTTTAAATACTTATAATATGATTTTTCGGTGAGACCATTGTATAAAAAGTAAATAAGTAATAAATAATTATAATATTAATAATAAAAGCTAAGCTTCTCACCTTATCACACATAATAAAAAAAGTTATCTTCGTAAATTAACTAATATCCACTTCATAAATACAACTCCCCACGGAGAACGTTCAGAGTACTAAGTTCACACCTTAAATATACTCTTAACTACGAATTCACATATAATACAATAACCAGTAAACTATACACCTTATAACCGTAGAACAAGTACAATTATAAACACACCTATACCACGTCGATATTCACAACCACTAATTACATTAAAAAATCGAGAACAACCACGTTAACGTCGCATATACACCATTAACCAAACTAATAGTAGACGGACTAATAAAAGCGCTTTCGAAGTAGCTATTTCAGGCGTTTCTTACGCAGCTGAATATGAGTGACCAGCGGGCTCGTCTCGAGAATAGCCGTCACCGCGACCTCACCGAAGATGAGGCCCGCTGGGAGGCCGGGATAGCTAAGGATAGTATATAGGACATTGAGGCTCGTGTTCCTCATACTCCTAGGGCTCGTGAACCCCGTAGGAAGGACGTTTAAAAAGTGCTTTAAACGTAGAAAAACGGAATCTAAATCTCGAAATAATTACAACACTTAGAAATAACTATTGAAGGGCGGATCAGGTGGCAGGAAGCCCACCAGACGGAGGCCTCCCTGAAGGGGTGTGTCGAATCCACTGTACCAAGCGCCTAGTACACTTCCAGCGCGCTCGAAGGGCCGCGCACAGCGCGGAACAATGATGGGCCGAAATACGCCCTTGAACCAGCCACCTTAAGGGCTAAGTTCGCCCCTAAAGAACAGGGAGAAGTAGAACAATTACACATTATTGAATACATCACGGATTGACCCTTGAATCCGACAGGCACTAGTTATGATTCTCATTCTTCTCTGACCCTCTCCTTGAAGGGGAGGGACAGGCCTTTATATATATAGTCCTCCTTAGTTAAGCCCTGTCGCAGTCTGGAATCGGCTTAGCCGCCATGCTTTCCTTAGTCAGATTCCAGCCACGTGACACCTACTAATGGTAGACGTTATCACCATTGTATCAAACTCGTCGAAAAGAAATACTGCCATCTCTTGCAGGTACATATCCGGTTTCTCTATCAGCCGATCGCATAGCGCACTGAGCATGGAAGGGGTGATATCTCTAGGCCGGCCGGCGCCGTTCGGAGGGGCTCTCGTCGCTCCGAAGCAGTTTAGCCTTTGACGGATGCGTCGCACAGCACGGGTACTACATCTCGCGGCCGTTGCGATTTCAGCGTTAGTGAAGCCGCCGCTTGTTAGCATATCACGGATCAAGTCGTGCTGCGATTGCGCGAGCATCGGCGCCATCGTTGATGATAGAAATAGGTGGACTGAGCCACCGTTGATGATGGGAATGGGTGTGCAGAAGGAAGGCCGCAAGGGACACGTGGATTTAGGTCATTTCGGCTAAAGCTCGGCTGTACTCACCATGGAAACCCTGATATCTACACCATACGATTTCGCTGCTCGATGCATGGCACTGGCGCCTTTGCAACCGCAGAACACAAGCATTATCAAACCCGCTCGTTCGCGGCGTCGATGCATGGACATTCTTCTTGTGAACGAGTGGCTGCGTCGACTCAGCACTCCGGCGTCCTTGCCGCTGGCCGCCCGGCTTCTTCCGGAGGCGAAGGTAAGGAACGCGAACAACTGATCGTCCGGGGAAAGCTCCTTGCTACTTATTGCAGATGAACCATCAAGGCGCTTCTGATCGGTGTCATCATTCGATAAACTATAAGTCGACCGTACACAGCATCGCTTGACTTCGCGAGCATGGCATCGAGAAGATGGTACAAGCCGGTAGGCCGTCCGGACCACCGACTGCCGATCGACTTCCACGCAAGAACAGACCATGTTCAACGATCCCTATACACAAGGCGAACAATACCGAGACGTTTTCCAACTTTCGATCGTCAGGCTAGAGTACGAATGTTGTGCGCCATCTCGCCTTGCAACCTTGCTGGAGATCTCAAGGAACATGATGCTCTCACGGTCTCCAACTAGACGTCGGGCATCTTTCTTGGCTAGAACCAAAAACAAGGAGCACTGAGGCATGGGCCCATTAATAGACGGAGGGCTCGCTCAACACTTAAAAGGCAAGTGTTTACGCCTCGCTCTGCGCCGACATAGGTCTTCGAGGAGCCCGAAATAAGATTCTCGCTCGACGCGAGTGCATTCGACGCGTAATAGCGCCATCGAGTATGCACCGGAGCAGATTGCTGCTCCGTACGAGGCATGCGGTAGAAGTATTACCAGTGCCATAAGCAGCTTATCAAAGTGCTTGCCTTACGAATGAAATGACGGCTCTGATAAAGCAATATGTCTCCAACGTGATGCATAAGTGGGAGGAAGCCGAATATCGCTGATGCTGTTGGCTGTAAATGCATACAGTCAGCTTGTTTTGGCTCGCGTCATGTTGGCTATCTGTTGTGAAAGCCAGCTGTCAGCGATTTGGTCAATAAGCCATTCCGGGCTCCCATGAACAGTTTCTATCAAGGCACCCCTGCCTTCTGCCATGTGCGTAATCCATGGAAGGTCTGTGCTCAATAGACAAACTATACTTACGAAGTGGACACCGGTTTTGCGAACCTCTGTACAAACCCCCGGCCGAATGTCGAGGAATCAGGACCGCTACGCCATGGCGACCTTCTCGTTGATGCTCGTCCGTGGCGCGGTCATTGGCGGAATGCAAGCTGTGGGGATCGTGCAGCTGATGGTTCTGATCGCGTGCGAGGTGGTGCAACTCGTGGTTATGGGCTTCACCTGGAAGGCGTTCCCACTGGTAAAAGTCGGAGGGTTCTTGACAGCCGTGAAGCTGGTCGTTTTGGGACTATGTGTGTGTTTCCTTCCCGATGTCGCCGGTCACTCCGTCAAGTCAATCATCGGACTTGCAATCCTGGGCATCCACGCCCTAATTTTGGTCGCGATGTTCTTCATCCCGTCCTTGGTCCGAACCGGCGTAATACTCGCCCACTCCATCTACCCAATGAAGACATCCGGGGCCACCATGGAAGACGGCCTCGAGGTAAACAACCCACACAACCCCTGAACTCCGTGAACACTCCTAACCAGCATCGCAGGAATACCGTCTCCGCCAACTCCATCACAACGCCCCTCCCACGCACCCCAACTCAACCCTCTCGATCGCGGCCGAACCGCACGAGACCCCGCGCAGCCCGTCCAGCCTTCTAAGGTCGCCTATCCAGACCACTTTCACAGTGCGGCCGGCTTCCACGCGGGATGATGTGCTCAGTCTGGCCAGCGGTTGGAGGCGACGCTTGTCGCTGTCTTCCTCCAGCTCCGACGCTTCTTCGCGTGACTCGGTCATCGATGAAGAAGACGTGCCAGGCGACGTCGGGAAGAGCTCCGACGAGGAGGTCGGCGGACCTGGGAGACGGGATAATAGATTCGAAGGAGTGCGAACAGGGCGGTTCTCGCAGGCTTCGGCGTTCAACTACTCTCGCCCATTCACCGCGCAGAGAGAGAGCCCTTGATTCTCCTAAAGAAAGTATCTTTTTATGTCTTGAAACTTTTTTTTCTGTTCGTTTTTAAGATAATACGACCAAAACGTCTTGCTACAAGATATACGACGTTAGTTCAAACAACGTTAGCACTTCAATCGAAGCCGTCGTCAGCTATGCATATCTTCCGATGAACCATGTCAGACGACGGGCCGTCGGCATTCAGTCCGCTCCCGCGCTCCCGTGCTGCCGATCTGTCTGAGGTGGCCAAACACAGCTCGCAACTACCATCCTCTGGCATAGACGCGAGATAGCCTTTCTGCGTCTGATGTAAGACTGTGGCGGCGTGAAATGTGGTAAGCGCGGGGTTAGATGATGCCATCCGACGAATACCTGGGATTTCCACGAGCGCGATTCAACGACGAAGACACCAACACTCACGCCCTCAAACAGTCGTAACAGATTGTCAATATTAGATGATTAAACTCATGTATTCGCCCGTAGACGTGTATCATGACTGCTTGTAGATCAAAAACTGAGATAGGTATCAAGATAGCGAGACTCGGAGAAAGCAAAGCTGCTTCCAACCCATCCCGTATTTACATGTGCACCACGCTCCTCCCCCTTTAGCGCCCAAAGACTCCGACAAATGCAGGTGCAAAAGCCGTCTAGAAGACCTTGTGAAGGGCCTGTCTCCACTTGGGCCACGACGCGACCTTGGCGCGGTAGGCGTTGATCTCGTCCCAGTCGTGCTCACGGCGGCCGGTGTCGAGGTCGATCTGCGACAGCTTGAGAAATCCGTTGCGCTTCCAGAGGTAACCGCAGGCCCAAAAGAACAGGACGACAGGAAGGGCAAGGTAGGCCTTGAAGAAGTCTTCAGCCGTGGCCAGGTCGTTGGATCCGGGCGGCGCGATGGCGACGAAGAACTGGGCAGCCAGGCAAATGAAAACCAAGAACAGACCGAGCCACGAACCCGCAACTCCGCCAATGGCGCGGAAGGGAAGCTCGTCAAGGCTGTGGCCCTGAGCCTTCCAGGCAGCGCGGAAGCGGATGTGGGCGGCGCAAATAGAGCCCCAGGTGAAGAGGGCAGCGAGGCCGGAAAGAGACAGAAGCCAGTCGAAAACAACGCCACCTGAGGAAGCAAGACGGACGTAGGCGAGACCTCCGAAAGCAAGGTTGAGAACGACGGCAGGAAGAGGACGACCGGATCGGTCAATGTAAGCGAAAATCTTGGGGGCGTATCCCTGCTGAGCCAGGGCAGTCAGGGTTCGGGAACCACCGTAGACGCAAGAGACACCGATGGAAACGACGGAGACGAGAATGACAACGTTCATAAAGCTGTCGTAGCCGTACAGTTTCGCATCGAGGGGGGCCAGAACGAAGGGCGAAACACCGTCGGCGTAAGGGTTGTCAGAGTTCAAGAGACGCTCATCGGTGGAGCTGACAAGGAGGCCGACGAAGGTAAGACCGAGGATGTAGAAGCTAGGAGCCAATGTCAGCAATGAAGTAGTGAGAAAGAGCGCTAGAACTACGCACATAGTGATACGCCAGAAGACCTGCTTGATAGCACCAGGGAGGGACTTGGCGGGGTTGCGCGTCTCGGCAGCGGCCAGACCGACAAGCTCCGTGCCGGAGAAGGAAAAGGCAGCAGTGACGAAGACGGAGCAGAAACCGCGGAAGCCATTCTGGAACGCGCCGGGGTCGCTCCAGAGACGGTTACCCCAGTATTCGTCGTACTTGCCGCCCTCAGGGCCGCCACCGCAGATGAGAACGATGGCGACAATCATAAAGATGACAGTGGCGATAAGCTTGAAGGTCGACGAGATGAATTCCTCCTCGGCGAAGCCCAGCGTTCCAAAGACGTTGATGATGATGATGAAGACCCAGAACACAGTAATCCAAACCGCTGTACTGATTTCTTTATTCCAATATTGTACCGTGAATGAGCAGACCGTTAATTCGAGTGGTAATACGATGACCCATTGGAAGACCTATGCCATGTTAGTTGGGCGCGAGACGCAGCGCGTGAATGGGGAGATGACGTACGTAATTCCAGCCCATGGCAAAACCCCAGGAAGGATCGAGGAAGCGGATCGAGTACGTGTAGAAACCACCAGAGACAGGGTACATAACAGCAAGCTCGCCGAGAGCGTAGACAACGTTGAAGATCATGACACCGGCGATGAGGAAGCAGATGAGGACAGAGCCCGGGCCACCCTTGGTGAGGGCGCTACCGGAACCGACGAAGAAACCAGCACCGATGGAACCACCGATGGCAATCATTTGCAAGTGGCGAGGCTTCATGGAGCGGTCCAGCTCAGAGCCGCCGGTACCCCAGTCACCTGCAAAGATATCGCGTCAGCGTGCATTCTAGGTGAGACACAGCGAGCCAGGTGCCAGCATGGCTGATGCGGGGTCGCTGGGAGTTGGGGTAGAGGAGAAAACTCACGTCGCTGGAAACTCTTGAGGTTGAGCCCATTGCGCGTCATGAAGTCTTCCTCGCGGAAGGTCTCAGGCACATGGCCGTCGCCGGGAGTGTGGGTGACACCCTTCTCGGAGTCGTACGTGGGCGGCACCACGCCGACATTGGTTTCCTCCTTGGACATGGCGATGTCTGTGGCCGATAGCGCAAGGTAGGAACTAGAGACTGATTAAAGAAGAGGAAGAATGCGCGCCGGCGCTCGTCGTGACTTGAGCCCTTGTCGACGACGGGAAGAGTAGGTGTTACTCTGTACTGTACTACAAGAGTATGAGGGGCAGGAGGGACAAGAAAAGGAAACGAGCTGGCGAGACAGGTGCTGCGGGACGCGATTTAATAAAGATTCGAGACAGACTGCAGGCAGGAGCTGGCACCAAGACCTGGACCTGGACCAGCAGCAGCGGGAACGACATGTGCAGGTGCAGGGAAGCAGGGCTTCTCATGCCAGGCAGGACGAGGAAAGGACGAGGCCAGCCCGAAGACAGAAGAGTGAAGCAAGGGTACGACGGACGACGGACAGGGAATGGAGGCAAAGACAGGCACACCTGCCCCACCTCACGGCTCGGGCGAGCTCGCAGGCTCGAAGGGACGCCCTCACACTCGACGAAAGGGCCAACCAGCGAACACACCGGAGCGATCCCACGGATGGGAGCTGCAACACTGACAAGGGGGCCCCTGATAGGTAAGTGAACCCCCTCCCACTCATCCTTCCGTGACCCTACGTCTGCTAGGGCCAAGGGCACCTTGCCCATCTCATCTTAGTCGCTTTTCTTTTTTTTTCGTTTCCGGGATGTGTTCCTCCCCGGGAAACCATCCATGATGGCTGCGCCGCTAACGTGCAGAAGCAGAAGAACAGCTATCTAGGCGAATCAGTGAGACGGGGAGAAGGCTTGGCGGCGATTGGGCCACTCGGTAAGCCATGACAGAGAGAGAGAACGAGAGGAGGCGGTACGAGGGGCAAAGACACTTGGCTTCGATCGTACATGTGGGATGGAGGATGGATGGATGCCCGGGAGCGATGGAATATGTGTGGAAGGCGAAGAAGGCAAGGAAGATCAGCATCGCCTTCAAGGGACGTCGTTACCGGCAAGATGCAGTGTCACTCGACACGACTGACAGGCAAGACGGTGGAGGCAATCCAGGCAGACAAACACACACAGTCGGTCGATCTGAATGGTGGTGGACTCGAAGGCGATGCCTGGGACTGCAGGACTGCATTCGGCTCGCATCCAAATTGGTGTTCATGACCCTCCTCGCGGGCGTTGCGTCCCATCCGAAGCATCGCAGCGGCTTGGCAGAGCCAGTAAGCATTCTGAGAGGAGAAGGTGGAGAGGAGAGACGATGGTTTGCCAAGTGATTAGGGGAATTGGCTGTCGTTTTTGGTAGCTCTTGGCTGGTTGATTATTGGCGATTGGGTCCAACGAGCAGAAAGTGCGATATTTGTAGAGAGTGCCCCGTACCCACGCCCGTGCTCGAGAGGGCACTTTGTAGCGCGCGGGGGTGGGACGGGAAGGCCTGGAAGGACGTTTCAATGGACAGGACAGGGCCTGGAGAACAGTTGGGTTGGGCCATGCTCCGTGGACGAACTAAACGGCGTTCGACTCCACCGGCCGGACTAATTGCGGGTAGGTACGTACTGGATACACCACCTACATGTTTTCACCCTACCTAAACCACGGAGCGCACCTGCTCGCATTTCCCCCCCTCCAAGTTGGACTCGATCCAGGCGCGGCTTGTGTATCTCTTACTCTTAATCTGACATAATTTACGCTTGGGATACGCACAAGACGGACAGAACCAATGCCAGCCCGGTCTCCCGGCGCTACCGAGATACAGCCAAGGTCTTCTGGAACAGGGCTGTGTGGCTTGGTGGCTCTTGGCCGCTGGTGCATTTCAAGCTATCGCCAGTCGAGCTTCCTGTTCGGGAAGGACCAAGTCGGGGGCTTATTGCTTGAATCTTGCAGCGCATCCCAAGTGCCTCCCTCTGTGCCGTGCCTTCCCCAGCATCTTCCTCGGTACGTACCCGCCTCAATTGTGCCTGAGGTCTTCAGGCTGCACAACAGCAAGGCATCCATGCCTTCCCAAGCCCATCTCATCTCAATAACCTTTCGCCCAGAAAACACAGATGCAACGCAGCAATGCCCAGGATACCGGATACCTACTACCTATGTAATAATGCAGGCGCTGCAGAAGCTTCGCGGCTAAGCTTCCAGTCTTCCCGGCCCCAGGTCTCCTGCCTCTTTACGCTTTAGACCCCTTCGCCGATAGCTATCTATTGTAGGGACTCCCAAGACACCAACTGCCCACCTGAATCGCTGATTGACTTTCGACGCCGTCCTCTGGTTGGCAGGTCCGGCCGGGGGCCGCGGGGGGAGGCAGCCACTAACGCTCGCGGAGAATCCTTCTAGAATGCCGCCAAACCGCCAAACCACACCATCACGGCGAGAAGCCGTCGCCCAGTTGCCGCCCGCCGCAGCGCACCCCCAATTTCCCACCGCCAATCATTACCCCTCATGATTGATTGCTTCGATTCTGCTCCCGATTCGACCCCCGTCCAATCTGCTGCGACACGAGACGATTCTCCCATGCACCCGACCCCCAACGGCCGCCGTTGGTGGAGGACCGGCCCAGCTGCCCACGCTGCTCCCCTCTGCCCATCACCCACCCTCAGGGGGTGCACCTCTGAGCCCTACAATTGGCCCGTGATACACATGACATTCCCTCGTCCGGCGGGAATTATGGGGAACAAGTCTGGGCAAAGATAACAGTGTCGCTGGCGATCCCAGATGTCATTGGCATCTGCTAACAAACACCAGTGACGAGGCCAAATCGGCATCGCCGTCGATTGCTATCACTCTTATTAGGTCATGATAACTTCATTGACGCGAATCGCATCGACACGCATTCTCCCAATCCAGCACCGGCGGGCCTTTTCTTGCAAAAAAAGTGCCCCAACGCCCACCAACCGGCCCATGTCTCGTTCGCATGGCGCCATCCGCGCAAGCCAGCCCGCTGCCCCTAATCCGCCTGGCGTTCCGTGGCTTCGGGTATCTGCCTCAAAGTGTCACTCGAGCCTGACCCAACCGACGCTGGCGCTGGCGCGTCCACCCTTGGCCCTTATCTGGCGCGTGCCCTGGGCGTGGGCATGGGTGAGGTGCCGCTGAGGGGGGCAAAACTTATCAGCACTCTGTGTCTCTCCTCCCGTCGACAGTCAATCAGTGTCGTTCACGGCTAGGCACGGGCTATCGGTCGGCCATACTGTAGAACGAGGCGTTTTCTATTGACGCGAGCCAAGACAAGCGAGACACTGTCAACGTGAGCTTTCTGGAGGGCAGTTGGGCAGCTTGCCGGCCGCGTTGGCCTGGTGGGCGCTGTTCTTGGCTCTGATTCATCGCGACCGCTGACGCCAAGAGCCTCCAACACGGCGGCCTAGCGCTGCTTTGGGAAGCCCCAGACGCTTATGTCCGGCGCAAAGTCACCCGGTCAAAGTTTCGCGACAGCCTGAGCATTCGCGGCGCATTCGTGGTCGAAAAACGACTCCGAATGGCCTCTTCTGCAATATCTTCAACTTCCAAGACATGTCGTTGGGGAACCCCTAGAACCCAAGAGTTTGGCATCTCAAGTCCAAAAGCTTGACCAGCAGCAAACTGCCACCAGATCGGCTTGGAAAAGGCCTCGATTGGCCGCGCCGAGCGAGGCCGAGATTCACAGCACCTTGGCCTACCGCCTCGACAGGAACCGCCCAGTCGTCAAGCGATTGGCGACCCAAGCGAGCCATTCCTTCAGTGCTTCACCCCCTGTCCACCCGTCGACCTTCTGTAGCTGTTCAATGGTCCGCTCGCTGGCCGGGGTGCGGGGAAATTTTTACTAATAGCGCGTCCAAGAACGAAGAAAACCACGCCACGCTCACGACGCTCTAGACGACTCAGTTCTCTGGGGAAAGCGGAACTCTGGTCACGACATCGCAAACCTCGGTTTTTGTTACGTACTGACAGCTTGTCTCCCCAGATTTTCCCCTCGCCATCCACAGCAGACAACTTTGTTCAGACGGCAGCGGATCGCCCTGTGGTCGGCGCAGAAAACGTGTCCACTGCGGGCGGAGGGAACCACCCCTTGGCGGCTTTTGCCCACTGCCACTTCAGTGGAGCTGCCCCTGTAGCTTATTGCGAAGGTGTTTCACTGAGCTGACGTCCGCATTCACATCACTCGCAGAGTTACGAGGAGGAGCGGGACACGGTAACACCGCCGTCAGCCTCAACAGCTGAAAAAGTCCCCCTAGTTGCACTTTTGTCTTGTAGTCGTAGACACCGTCTCTGACGTTCCGCCGAGTGCTGTGTCTCATTTAATCCACTTGCCTCGGCCAAGCACGCCACGCATGACGTCCGCTATTTCGTGCTTGCGAACTGCCTGAGACGGCTAGCCCGATGTTACGGAATTTCTATTGAGCAGTTTCCGGCTGGCGACCGTTGTGCCGTGGCCAAGAAGAACCGCCGCCCGTTCACAGCCTAAGGCTGAAGCTTGGCGAGAACTTCTGGCATTTTTCGACTTCTGATTGTGCAAGGCATACATGGAGAACTCTCCGGCAGAATCAGAACTTCAGTCTTTTGTGAACTCAAATTCCAAGCAAATATGGAAAGTCATTGTAGATCTCATTCAATACTATTTTGGGCCGTATTCCACAAAGCTTTATACAAATGGTTGAGATTTTCAGAAGCTTTGAAGATGATTAACACCTCTCTCCCCCCCGCCCGCATGGCGCAGTGGCGTGCGTCTGGCAACCCCTCTCCATCGCAGAAGGGGCTGGTTCGATTCCAGCTGCGGGCACGAAGCGTTTGGGTCGCGCTTCGCCACAGGCAATGGTTGGACCCGCTATATGCGGGTCTTCCGGTCTCCCCCAACCAGAACAATGCGGGACCGGCGGCCGGTACGTCGTCAACGAGTCCAATTAGACTAAAAGGAGGCCTGGGGCCACCAACTAGCATGTTCTCAGGTGCTCATTAAGGGCCCACCAATCCTAATCCACCAATCAGGGGTAAGGCGCTACCTATGAAGGACCCGTGATAGGCGGGTCGGAATAATAAATTTGCAAATTATACTCGCTATTCACCATTATATTCGAACTTGATCAGGTAACCCAGCGGGACCTAGTAATATAATATGATAGTTGTCGAATCCGCTGTACTAAGCGCCTAGTACGCTTCCGGCGTGCTCGAAGGGCCGCGTGCAGCGCGGAATAATGATGGGCTGAAATGCGTGCGCCCTTGAACCAGCCACCTTAAGGGCTAAGTTCGCCCCTGTTGTTGTTGTTGTTGTATTTAACGCCGTGGCGGCAAGGGCGTAGCCCTTGCGGCAGACCTCCCGAGGGGTATGTGGCGTGGAGAGCCGCAGGCTCAGACTACCTACTCTATAGTATACAGCCCTTGCCCGCGTCCTCCAAATCTTGCCTATTGGCTACTATGCGTTCAATTTATTCCTGGATCCCACTAATTCCTCTAGTTCCTTTACTTCCTATCTGGTCCCTTTAATAAAGCAGGACGGTTATCTTAAGGCCTAGCCGGAGGCTAGCCCCTAATAGCATGGGTAGATCTTTTAGAAAAAGCTTATTATATATAAGAAGGCCTCAAAGTTTTTAGGATTAGTAATTAACCCCTTAAAGTATTACTCGAGTAATCCCATAAGTCCTATAAGCTCTGATGAACTAGAAGGGTGGAGGGTAGGCCACTATTACCTCCTCACTAGGGTTTTTCGGTAATAAACTAAGTGGTCTATATCCTTTACTTCCCCATAAGAGTAGGTAAGTAGGGCTTTATTGTGGTTAAAGTGTTAATGATATTGTTTGAAGTCTCCGTAACCTAATTGGGCTACTAGGAGGTGGTGCAGGGTAGCCCATAAAAGGGCTAGTTTAGGAGGGCTGGATAGGCTGGCCTTGAGTCCTAGTTGGGTGTATCAATCTGTTATTTCCTTATACCACTATTGTGTATATTAGGCCCGTATTCATTTCCTAGTGAGTTGCTTGATCCCTACCAGGGTTATTAGTTAGCCTAAGGGCACCGGGAGTACTATGCCTTGCTTAGTTAGGTGGTCTACTGCTTCGTTGCCTTTTATCCCCTGATACCCTGGGGCCTAGTGGGTATATATATTGAATATCCTAGCCACCTTATGGATCTTAAGGAAGGCTTCTTATGAGGATTCTGGAACTTTGCCCTGTATCCCCCGGATAACACTGGTATTATTAATATAGATGTGTATTAGCTAGCCTTAGGAGGTAAGGAGGGCCCACTAGAGCCCTGCCCTCGCCCCTTTAACCTCACCATTAAACACTTCTACTATACTAAATCGGCCATAACCCTAGGCTATACATCTTCTACCTCGGTAAATAACAAATCCATACCTAGTAGCTCTATTAGACGCCTTAGAGCCGTCTAAGTAAATAATTATATAAGTATCTAAGATGGTTTTTAGTTAATCCTAAAAGGCTTTAGCAGCCTTTTCCTTCGTCTATTGGACTATTGGGTTTTGTGACCCTAGGAGGTATTATGGTTAAAGTAGTATTGGCTTTGGGACCCTTAAGACGAGGCTTGCTGTCCGTTGAAGTTGTGTTTGCTGCCTCCCTTGTTGTGTGAGCCTTAGGACTAATGGGTATTATTAGTCGACCTTTTATAGTTGGACTATGAAGTGTAGGTGTACCCCTTTTAAAACCACTTTCCTAGTAGGCAGGCCGGTATCTCGGAGGAGGTTGTTTATTAGGGTTATTTTCTAAACTGGGAGGACGGCTTGGGCTACTCTTATGATGACCTTATTGACCTTCTGGATAAGGCCCTTCTGGCCTATATTAATAATCCCCCCTCCCTAAGGGGGGGTAGTGTTATTTAGGGCTAGTTTGGCTAGCCCCCTGAACTAGGTTTCGGCTCCGTATAGGGCTATTAGGAGGACATAAGTGATGACCACCTTTTATATAATAATTACTGGGATCCCTCTTTTTGTGTTTATTAGGTGCCCTAGGTACTGGGCTGCCTTCTTTGTTATTGTCGGAATATCCACGCCGGACTGGCGCCACCTGTTGCCGCCTATCGCCTATTGGCCCGATTAGCGAGCCAATCAGAAGGCAGGAATCGGTTTTAGATCGGCAGCGTCAGATCGTTGCCGTAGGCCCGATTCCTTCCTTCAACAACAACAGAGCAGATACGACGAATATATCGTTATTTGCCCACCTTCTACACTAGGCCTAGTAAAGTGAATTTAATACTAATTAGTGGTTAAATACCATTTCCGTAGATTAGTAAGGTGAACCTTTTATTAGAAGAGGTAATATTACGAAGTCCCGGGACGGAATAGCTTGTCCGACGGATCTCACGATATTTATGTCATAGGAAGAATTTACGATAACCTCAGTTAGCGATACGATCAACGATAGGATACTATAGGAACTTCCTAGGAGTTTATACGAAGTTACTAGAGCGATAAGTTCTATTCAACGTAATAGAATACGACCTCTATGTCTATTATATACAGTTTATAACGAAGATCTTACGATTAGTAACAATATAAAGCGCCCTTGCACTTCTATTGCCGACTTTCGTTCTCGACGAGAAGCCATTCATCATAATCGATACCCCCTTCTTCTTTAAACGCTACTCCGTTACCCCGTAGTTATAGAAACACCTCGGAATTAGTACTCAAAAAGTTGACCTTTACGAAAACCCCAACTTCACCGTCGTCGCCGTCGCCACTTACTCCTATTTTTAGAATAGTAACCTTAAATACTTAATGAATATAATTGTAACGGTCCAAGCACGTATATTGCAACTAGTTATGGTGACTACTATGAGTATCTTTAAGATAAGGAGAAAGGAAGGAAAAGTTTGCTGCCCTATAAATCCGTTGGATCCTGATTAGGTTTGCTTGGGCCTGGTTAGGCTTAGTAAGTAGTGGTTGGTGTTAGATATGGCCGAGTGGTTCCGAGGCCTCTAATCGGGTTTTGGCTCGTAATAATTACCCCCTTCCTCCCCTCCTTTCCTAAGGGATATTCCCGTAATTGGCCTTGTAATAGTCTAAGGCTACTGTATCCGCTAGTATATCCACTAGTTCTTAGGTGAGTTGAGTATAGTCTTTCTACTTTACTAAGACTTTTTATCTGCCTTATACTTTTTGTGTATTATGGATCTCCTTAACTTTAAACTCCTCCCCATTAGCTACTAGTATCGTAGGTGGTTAAGCGTCGTTACGATTTTGTGATAATAACGGATCGACTCCAGTGTACTTAATTAGGTTTACGTGGAAGACGTTATGGATCCCTGGCGGTGTATTTAACCGGTAAGTGTGGGATCCAACTAGTTCGAGGACGGTGTACTTTGCGTTAACTTAGTCGAGCTTCTTTAATGGTTAATCAGATTGGATATTCCGTAACCTTAGCTAAACCTTGTCCCCAGGCTTAAATTGATTAGATGGTTGGCGTTTTATGTTTGCGGTAATCTCTTATTTCTCTTATGTTGCTGTTATTGCTGCCTAAGCCTACTTAGAGGTGTCCTTTAGCTTCTGGACTAGAGCCTTTGCTCTTATTATAGGGGTTTTGTTGTTATTCCGCAGGGGTTCCTCTACTCTAATCAGGTCTAAGTTATACCCATAAGTAACAAAGAACGGGCTAAGTCTTGTTGATGAGGTGACCCGGTTATTAATAATTATTATTATTATTGGGAGTAGTTTGTCCTAATCGTTCTGAGTATACGCTGTGTATGCTTTAAGATAGGTTTCCATCACTTGGTTTGCCCTCTCCGTAGCTCCGTCTGTTTTTAGGTGGAACGTTGTAGAGAGTTTTTGTTTAATCCGTAGTAACTAGTAGAGTCGTTTCCATATAAGACTCGTAAACTACGGTCCTTTATCTAATACAATTATATGAGGTATCCTATGGTGCTTGATTAGACCTCGGATTAGTTGGTCTACTACTGTATCCGTTGTGATGTCCTTTAATAACTCGAAGATTACGTTCTTTGATAGATGATCGGTTACCACTATGATGTTCGTAGCCCTATTGCGGTGGGAAGGGGGTAGTCCTGTTATAAAGTCGATAGAGACCTCTGCCCAGATCCGTCCAGGGATAAGTAGAGGCTTTAATAGGCCCCTTTTTTTGTTGCGCTATACGTTTCCTTGTCCATAAACGTCGTAGTTCCTTATAAATCTTTGGATATCCTAGGATAGGCCTGGTTAGTGGAACTGGTGGCTGATTAGGGTTTTTAAAGTGTCCCTCCCCGGATGTCCCGTTAACGTGGAGTTGTGGAACCTCTGAATTAAACCCGTCCTTAAGGGCTCGTAATGTGGAATCCAGATTCTGTCCCTCCACAACAGTCTCTTGTTATCGTTGATTGTACATTCTGATAGCATTATCGGTAACTTCTATTGTGAGGGAAGTTGTTGGTCTCCTCTTTGTACTGCCCCCCTGATCAGTTAGTATTAGTTGTTCTGGTCTAAGGCTTTATCCCATTGGGAGCGTAATGGCTTTTTTTTAAAAGGGTTTAAGGGGGGTTCCGTCTTATCTAGGCTGGGGTCGTCGGTTTAATCTATGTCTCTAGGGGAGTCTCTTATATTAGACTTATCCCTCTCTACTTGCCCTGATTGGGCCCACACTTCTCTAATTACTATTGTGTTATTAATTCGTAATGCGTTAATCCTATTCTTCAGGAGTTTAATCTTCCGACCCTTTAACCTGTTGTCCTATAGGGTACTAGGGATATCCTATTCGCATCTCAATAATGTATCAGGAACTATTACTTTTTTACTAGGTCTAAATTGGATAGTGAAGTTGTAGCGGAATAGTAATTCTGATCACCTGATCTAACGTTCACTTAACTATCTCTTCGTTATAAAGTACTTCAAATTCAGGTGATTAATCAGGATAGTAAACTCTTTTACACTCCGTAGTTCTAAATCCTAATACTCTAAGTAGCGTATTATTACTAATAGTTCCTTATCGTATATCGGGTAATTATACTCCGTAGGTAAGTTCTTACGTAAAAAGAACACTACAGGTTTTAGGATCCCTTCGTTGTTATATTACGATAAGGCACCTCCTACCACATAACCAAACGAATCGGTCTCGAGTACTATAGCTCGATCAGGGTCCCAGTGAGCCAATACAAGTACGCTAATCAGGAGCGTCTTCAGCTCCTTGAACGCTCTAGTGCACTCCTTACTCCAAATAAACAGTATATCCCTTTTAGTTAAGGCTATTAGGGGTTATGTAATCCCCGAGAAGTTGAGTATAAACTACCGGTAGTAGTTGGCAAAACCGATGAACCCACGGACTCCTCACACTAATCGGGGCACTTCCCATCCCTGGATTACCTTAATCTTCTCAGGGTCCACGCGAATTCCCTTACCAACATCAACAATAAACCCCAAATACTTAATACTCTTAGCCTCGAATTCGCACTTATCGATATCCACATACAAGCCTGCAGCGCCTAGGCGCTCGAGGACCTTCTTAACCTTCTCTCTATAATCAGAGAGGGAGCTGTCCGAATAAATCAGGACATCGTCGATATAAGCTAAGCAGAACTCATCCAGGAAGTTTCGTAGGGTATAGTTAATATATTGCTGGAACATCGTAGGGGCTCTAGTTAAACCAAAGGGGGTAACCATCTATTCGTATAACCCATACCTTATCCTAAACACCATCTTCTATTCATCTCCTTTCTTAACCCGGATCTTATAAAACGCAGTAATAACATCTAACTTTATTAACCACTTCGCTTTTACTAATGCCCTTAGGGTCTCGCTAATCAGGGGTAAGGGGTATCGGTCCTTCTTTATAATAGTATTAAGAGTACGGTAATCAACGCAGAACTGTAACCCTCCTCCAGGCTTCCGGACAAATAGAATGGGAGATAATGCAGGGGAGCTACTAGCCCTAATAAACCCTTTATCTAATAGTTCTATAAGGGTTCGGCGTAGTATAATTAACTCTTCCCTTAATATACCATATAAAGGTCCCTAGGTCACTGGTTTATCTTAACTGTAGGAGTCCTTCTTAATAGGGATAGTATAGTTAACGTTCTTCCGGTGCAGCAATAGTTGATCAACCTTATCTCGGTTAAAGATATACAAAAACTTATGGTAATACGTAAAGAGTTTCGTCCTTAGGTTTATCTTCATTTTTAGTACTAGGGCCTTTTCGATATCGGCTAAACTTATAAAGAATGCATTTAAGGTGGATATACTAAGAGGGGTCTCTTTTCTCTTCTATACTCGCCTAATTAGGGCTAAGAATACCGATCTAGTCTACTATTGGATTAGGAACTTTTGATCTTACCGGGCCTAACCCGGTTTTTTTTTTATTACTTAGTGGTCTGCGACACTTATATGTAGAGTACCTCGTACTAAGTAAACCATAATATTATTGTTAATTATCTAGGACTTTTTAAGGATAACATCGTCTTCTTAGTTAAGAATAATATAAAAGAATAATCGGTGTTGTTTATAGTTATTAATATTGATATTAGTGTAAGTGATATAGTGGATTACACTAGGAATTATAATGGTGATTTACATTAAGTTCTAAGGTGTAATACTAATACGTGGTAAGTGGAGTTTCTTAGCGAAGGCGTCGCTGATCAGGGCATATATTAAACACCCTATATCAATAAGGGCAATTATGTAGTGTATCCCATTAATCCCGATATTAACGTAAAATGGGTTATAATCCATATTCTTTTTAACGACCTTCCATTCCTCTATAACTTGTTCCTCCTAATAACGACTTTCACTAGGAGTTACTCTTTTCCCGAGTCCTCAGAGTCCTAATCAGAGCCAATGTCTGTTTCACTGTGCTCTTTGGTCTTCCCTTTCGAGGTTTTGGTCTCCTTGTCTTTCCGGTCTCTAGGGCATCTCCATTATATATGCCCCTTCTTACCGTAATTATAGCATTTACGGGTTTCCTCTTAGCTTGACCTTCTTCGGACTAGTTTATCCTTGGCCATCCGGTTTGCCTTAGTGGGTTCCCAATTCATCTGATCAGGTTGAGGTGATCCTGTCCGACTGTCCTATCCGGTTAGTAACTCGACTTTGTTCTGGCTGGGTGTTGGCGATCTCTTATATTAATGCTCACGGTGAGCTTAGTACGATTCACTGTCTAGCTCTGATCTTATTATCAAGAGCATCTGGGTGTATGCAGTATAGGCCGTTGGTTTATTGATTACACTAATTAAAGGGGTTCTTATCGTAATGTTTAGAGCTCCTTTTAGGTAGTTGATCCTGACGTTATCCAGCCAGTGTCCTCCTCCCGCTTCTGCGAGCTCCTTTTCGAACTTGGGAAGGAAGTGGGCAAAACTCTCGTTCTCCTTTTAATGTATTATTCTCAGTTGGTCGAGGGCTTGTGCTTCTGTGTTAGGGTCTGCGTAGTAACCCTTTAGGTATTCCATGAATTGTTCAGGGTTCTTCGACCCATCGGCTCCTCCTTATGAATAATAGGCGCTCGCCATAGTTTGTGCAGTGTTTTCCAGTCTAGAATAGATATAGGTGAACACTACTAATACTAAACTAAAGGCTTCCTTATCCACGCTTATCTTCCCTTTCATTTCGAGGTGCTATTGTTGAAATCTCTTATGTAATCCATTAAACTTCGGTAGATCGGGGATCTAGTATCTTGGTTATCTAGGAGGTGGTGCGTAGGCCTGATTAGGTGGGATCGGCGTTGTAGAGGGTGTAGGGGCTTTATGTGATGTTAAGGTTGGGTACCTGGGTTCTACTAGGGTCTATTGCAGTATTCGAATCTGCTCTCGTTAGGCCTCTCGTTCAGCCACTTGGGTGGTCCGCATCTCCTGCAGCTAGGCTAATAACTAACCAATTAACTACACCAGCTGCTACGGGTTTCCGGATAGGTCGACGTTGTCTTCTATCGTAATACGGTTATCGTTCCTTCCGCACATCTTTATTTAACAGTGACCACAGTATACTAATCGACGTTGTTAAGGTACTCTACTACGCGGAATACGTTCTTTCGAGTTTATTAAAACCTCCTAGCCCTGATCAGACCTCGCTGATCAACTTCAAGCATTCAGGGACCTTCAGGTCAACCCACTTAGGACTCTTTACTACTCCCACCAAAGTCGTAGACTTACCTTTCGTCGATAATTATTTCCACACCCAGCATACTCTCATTATCTCCGATGATACTAAGATCTTAAAGATAATATAACGGTCCAAGCACGTATATTACAACTAGCTATAGCAACTACTACGAGTATCTTCAAGATAAGGAGAAAGGAAGGAAAAGTCTGCTGCCCCACAAATCCGTTGGATCCTGATCAGGTCTACCTGGGCCTGGTCAGGCTTAGTAAGCAGCGGTTGGCGTTGGACATGGCCGAGTGGTTCCGAGGCCTCTGATCGGGCCTTGGCCCGTGACAATAATACTAGAAATAATAACCCCACTTTCCGATTATATCCATAAAAAAGAGCCGGTAACCAATACCGAGACTAGAGCGACCTACTAAGGACATAACATCCAATACTCGAAGAGCTAAATTCAACGAAAACCCCGATTTAATTATTATCGTCCTTACCCCTAGAGACGACCTAAATGTGGATATAAAACCAGAAATAACACTAAAAAAAAGAAGACTCCCTTCTTATATTACCCATTAGAAATAGTATTCCATAAATAATAAGCAGTAATTCGCTTAATAAACGGTATACGCCCTCGAAACTACGGCTTAGAGGAAACGCCCTATGTTCGAGATGTCGTTAGCCTTACCTTTATATACTGGAATATTTACTAAAATATCAGGAAGTGACCTAATTACGGCGAATCCGACCCCAGAGGAGGTCTAGGATACTTAGAACCCTTTACGAGAAGAGACGATAAGAGTATTAACCCCTGCTAATACTCAGAATCGAATAGTGAACAGCTCCTTAGTCCTATTATTAACGAAGTATAAGAGGGAGGTTAACTTTTATAAATGGGGATTATGGGCTAGGTATAGGCCAAAAGAGGTAACTCTTAAGTCTAATCCTAAATTAATAGTAATAGTAGTAGTATTCCTTATTGAGATATGGACCGTGGAAGGTATTATTGGCTATAACGTAGAAGCAGAATTCAAGTTAGACTTCGAAGATTAGACCTAAATTACATTTAATATCCTCGAGACCTAAGTAGTGAGAAGATTATACGACTTTTTACTTTACTATAGTGTATTTATCCCTATGAAGAAGTAGAGGATCCCAATTGAACTCTTTAATTTTAAGGAGACCCTAACTTTATACTACTAGACCTAAGAAGAAGTTAATAAAATTAACTTTAAAAGCCCGTTTTTTAGGAAGCTTATAGAGGACCTAGTCCTCTATAAGGAATTAATAAGGAAATGGGTATTACTACTATTTAAATCCCATTTAGAAGAGATTGTAGCGCAGAAGAACTCCCTATGAGTACTGCTACCCTTAGAGAGAGCGGGAACAAACTAAGCCTACACCGGGCTACACCCTCAGAATTGGCCATAACTACCTAGATAACCCATATTCACCTAGGAACTATCGGATTAGGAAGAATACTGTACTATAAACGAGATTAATAAAATAATAACCCCTTAGTAATAAAGTATACTTATTAAGGTATATATTAATGACATAAGGTATAGTGGTGAGAAATTCGATGTCCTTAACACTAAATTCCACATCTTCCTTAAAGCCTATAGAAAAATCGGAGTTAACCACTACGCAATAGTTAACCTACTCCCTATGATGCTAAAAAGGAGAGCTTCTCAGTTCTACTATGGCCATATTAGTAGTACACCGACTACTTAGTTAATAGAGGAGGTAGTTAATAAGCTACGACGCCACTTCGAAGGAGACCAACACCGCCAAGCCTACATTATCGATTAGAACGGAGTAAATCTTAATAAGGTTATTTAGAAGAACCCTGAGAGGACGAAGGTTAAGGCTCTAGAGACCCTCTTCAACGACCTGACGAATCTCTAATAAGTTCTTATGCTATACTACTAAGGAGACCAGGTCCTAAAGAATAAGCTGATCGGAGTTACTATTTTTATGAAAGAGTGCTACTCTACTAACCTAATTAGAGTAAATATAGTAGAGGAGTTTTATAATGTAATAAGGATAAGCCTCGACTTAGAGGAAAGAGGAAGAGATACTCACCGTCAATATTTTGTGTTAAAAATAGAGTTAAATAAGTAATTTTAGATTAACCGATATTATAATAAAAAAAGGCGAAGTAATTATTATAAAGGTTACTAATAATAGTAAGGATACCCTCACCATAGTAAAAAGTGTTATATTTATAGTAGAGAAGGGTACTAGTTTACAAAGTACTTTATAAAGGAGAAAAATAAAATATATAAACACTTTAAATTAAATAAGGACATCTCTAATACCTCTCCTAAAGTATACGGCCACTTCCTCGCTGAATACAAAGGAGATGAAGTGCTCGACGATGAGGATACTAGGGATAAGGAAGATCTGAGCTAATACCTCACCAGCGCTGCCCTTAACGAGGAAAACGAGCATAACAACGAATTCCACATCTCGTTCTTCGGCTATACTACTACTCTAGCCGGCGAAAACCTCACTTAAACCCTGAATAACCAAACCACCTATTACACTATTACAGGGAAGGATATTAATAATATACCCGTAAAGTTACCGGCCTACGAGGTGTTTATTAGTAATGACCGCTACGTAGCGATAATCTTTTAGGGTATTATACCTAATATAAGAGTAGCCGGTGTTTCTACGACTAGATACCCTTAATTCCTTGTTCTATAAAAGATCGATATTACCGTAAAATTTAACACCTCTAAAATAGGCTAGACAAGCATTACCTTCGGAGACAACCCTCTGATACCCTCTATGGGACTAACCCATATGAATTCACCCTTTAGACGACTACCCTTCCACGTTATGAATACTAATACACTATTCTTACTCTATTTAAAAAATATGGACAACTTAGGGATCCATTTCAATAATATTTATAACTTCCTCTAATAAGGAGATATGAAAATCCTTATTATACGTAAATAGGGGTATCCGTGGATACTCATACACTCTCTAGAATAGAGTTTTGCGTAGAATTACCTCATAAACACGGAATTACGTAGAATCCACTATCGTTTTAGCCACCCATTAATACAAAGGCTTTATACGATCCTAAAGAGAGCCGGTAATAATGTGATGTTCAAAGTAATCCAGAAGCTCATAAAGTACTACCACTAATACTAAATAAATAGACAAGCTCCAGGGAGATTCAAATTCACCCTTAGAGATAATATAAACTTTAATTATGAGGTTATTATTAATATCTTTTACCTAAAAGGGAATAAACCTATAATCCACGTCGTTAATATGGCCACTTCCTTTAATATAACCAGGTTTTTGGAAAACGTTAGTATAAAGTATACCTAGGAGATACTATGCGAATACTAGATCGATACCTACCTTGGACCCCCTAATTGGATTGTTATGGACACTAGTAGAAATTTTAGCTCTAAGGAATTCAGGAATTTAGTAAGATTTATAGTGATTAAAGTTAAAGAGGTGCTCGTTGAAGCCCATAATAGTATCGGGAAGGTAAAGTGATACTATGCACCCCTACGATGAGCATATAACATTATCCGCTAAGAATCCCCTTTTACGTTACTGAAGATTACCTTATAGAGCATAATCAAAGCGATTAACGATACGGCTAACTTAGATGGTCTTATTCCGACCCTACTCATCTTCGGAGTATACTTATATATGAATATAAACTCATTATTATCACTAGAGATACGGTAACGTATAAAAGTTACGTGGAAGGTTATAGTAAAGTTATAAGAGATTTACGTAGAACGCATAATAGTTAATGTTCTCGTAATAAGAAATAGCCTAAATACGGCCCTTATACGAGATTTATTATTATAATTGAAAATTATTATTTGGTGTGAGAGAAGGGGCTAGACAGGCTTATATATACTCCTCGTTAACGAAGGTGAAGACTACGTTATCCAACTACCCTCTAAACTAAAAACTTTTAGGTTTACTATTATTAAACCCTTCTTAGAAGATGATGACGAGAATATGGTCCTAGAGATATTAAGAGACGACGAGGAAAACGTCCTTAATAAAGAAGAGGAAATTTAAAATGAGATTATTATTTAAACGAATACACTACCCCCAGAAGAAGAGCTAATACCATTACCTCGATGCCCGAGAAGTAAATTATAGAAGAACACCTAGATTAACCTCCTAGTAGAAGTTGATGCTTTTAACGACGCTAAAAGTGAGGCCATAATAATAGCTGCGTTTATAAGCGCTAAGGAAGAGGCAGATCACGCCCTTGTACTCGAGCTACGTAAAAAGGGCATAATTAAAGCCTTAGGACCCCCGTTTAAAGAGTCCACTAAAAAGGAGATCGATACCCTAATTAAACGAGGAGTTTTTGAATTCACTTAGTACAATAAAGAAAAACACAAAGGAATACGTATATTCTATTTAAGGATCGTTAACAAAGTAAAGGGTAAAACAAAGACGCTCTACGAGAAGTCCAGACTTATTATTCAGGGATACACAGACGACGGCAAGGAGGCTATCCTCACATAATCTCCGATTATTCAGAGTGCTAATCAGAAACTAATTCTCGCTGTCGCTCCGTTTTTTATCCAGAAGGAGGGCTATTCACTATGGATAAGAGATATTACTTAGGTGTATACCCAATCCATAATAAAATTCGAAAGGACGATCCTTATAAGATTACTAGACTAAATAAAGAAAAATTACCCTCTAGGAACTATTATGACCATTATATAACTATTATACGGCATCGTAGAAGTTAGAACCCACTAGTATACGATATATAGTAAGTACCATAGAGAGAAGCTTTAGATGAGGACTTTTATGTATAACCCTTATTTATTATTATTAGATAATAAAAACGAGAACTTTGTGATAATTGGTATATAAACTAATAATATTATTGGCTTAAGTGATGAAACCTTTGCTCAACGGCAAGACGAGGAACTCTAAAAAGCGATGTTCTCGGCGAAGGAGAAATAATACCTCTCTACTAAGATACTATTCGTATTTAACAGAGGGATCGTCTTAACTAATAGAAAAACTAGCTTCCTACACTTAAAAAGCTAAGGAGCGAAAATACGCCTAGTTAACACTAAATCCGTTATTATAAAGGAGTAGTATGTTAAGCAGTGCGCTAGAGGTGTGTACGCCGCCTCAAAGTGCTAACCAGAGGCAGTGTTCGATCTATCCGCGGCAGCCCAGTACTGAGAAGCGACGCCAGAGCAGATCAAAGCTCTGAATCGACGCCTGCTATGGCAAATGGAGTACCTAGACCGAGGCCTCACTTATGTGCTCCTCGATCTGATTACCGCTAAGCTCTTCGTCTTTGTTAATGGCTCCTTTACTAATAATAGCGACCTGATGTCCTAGCTCGGATTTGTGATCCTCCTCGTAAATGAGACCAGAGGAGAAGAGGACTTTATAATAGAAGGAAATATTATCTACTACTCCTTAATAAAATCTAAGAGAGTTACGAGGAGCGTCCTCGTATCCGAGATATACGGGATAGTCGTTGGCGTTAATATGGCCTACGCCCTCTCTATAACCCTAAAGATTATAACTAATAAACTCCGAATACCTATAATCCCGACCATCGTATATACTAACTTATACTTACTCTACGAGTATCTTATTAAGCTTAGAACTATAAAAGAGAAATACCTAATAATCGATATTATGGTGTTAAGGTAGTCTTATAAGAGACGAGAATTATACGAAATCCGATGAATCCACGAAAACAATAACCCTACTAATAGCTTAACAAAGGTTATACTAAACTAAGCCCTCATAAGGCTTATCGAGGAGGCAAAAGCGAAGATTAGAATAAAGGGATGGGTTACGAGACCCTAAGGAGCGCCTACGGCGCTGAGTAAGAGGAGGAATATAAAGGAGACCAGGGGATATAGGAGGAATACCATTACCATTACCAGCAACGGTGAGCCAGACTTTACCCGTAGCTGGCTACGGGATACACTTATTTCTACTGAAGACGGTACGGCCGAAAATAGTATTTTTGCCGCTTCTAACCACCTTATATACTCATTCCATTTATTGATTTTTTTTTATCGCATTTTGAGTAATTTAGTGCTTACACCGAATAATACTCAATTTTCACTCGTTATTTGAAAAAAGGACAATTTGCAGTAAAAGAGATAGTTGCTAGTGTCGGAATATCCACGCTGGACTGGCGCCACCTATTACCGCTTATCGCCTATTGGCCCGATTAGCGAGCGAATTAGAAGGCAGGAATTGGTTTTAGATCGGTAGCGTCAGATCGCTGCCGTAGGCCCGATTCCTTCCTTCAACAACAACAGAGCAGATACGACGAATATATCATTATTTGCCCACCTTCCACACTAGGCCTAGTGAAGTGAATCCAACAGTTATAATTACCTTTGTTTCGACGTGGTATTAGAAAAAAAGTCTTTTATTAAACTAAACCCCTAGTCAACGGATCGCCTTGACCAAGGCTTTGATTTCAAGGTCTCTAACTTTAATCCTAGGTAGGTCCTTTAGTTATTTATGTTTCCTAGTGAAGTGGATAGTTTCACATTTAGCTAGGTCAAAGGAGACCTTATTATCGGCACCTTAGTCTAGGATTTGGGTAACCTATTAGCTTAAGGATATAGCATTATCCTTAAGGGATAGGCCAGTAATTAAAAGGCCTATATCATCTATATATCTAAACCGAAACCTTAAATCTTTAATTAGGATATCGGAAATATAAAATAAGAAAATAATAGGTAATAATAGGGAGCCCTAAAGTAACCCACAAATTAAAGGGAAGTCCTTTATTATTACCTCTTTAAACCTAACCTTAGCAATGCAGTCTAACACAAAGGCATAAATCAGCCTAATCAGGTTATTAGGCCAGCCCCGTTACCGTAAACGGATAATAAGGTGGTTCCAAAGAATAGAGTTAAAGGCCCCCTTCACATCCATTGTTGCTAGTGTAATTGTGAGCCCCTTATCGAGGGCATGTTTAATATTATATGTGAGATAGGTTGTTAGGTTGGTAACTGCCCTGCTTGGTAGGGCCCCTATTTACTGTGGGCTGGCCACCCCTTCTAGGATAGTGAGGTAGGCTATTCTCTTAGTTATTAGTTTTTTAAGCCCCTTATCTAAGTAGGATAAGAGGGTGATCGATCTCTAGGATCCAGCCTTTAAGAAGTCGGTCTTTCCAAACTTCTAAATTATAATAACCTTTACCTTATAAAAGGGCTAGGGGAAGTAGCTAGCCTTAATACATACTTAGAATAGTAGCCTAATAAGCTTAGCTATAAGGTCCCAACAAGCTTTAAGTAATCTTATAGTAATTCCATTAATACTAGGGGTTATAATCTTTATTAAGGTGGCTACCCTTACTTCCTCCTAACTAATCGTAGCCTACCAGGGTATTTGTTATTTTAGGACCGTGGCCACGTTGAAGGGGTCCCCAGGTAGGTCATCCATATCATCGAACCTCTCCAGCAGGGCCCTCCATAGGGCCTGGGCCTTATCCTGGCTATTATTATGCATTTAACCCTCAACTACTAAGGGGAAGGCTTTAATTACTAGACTAATTTTACACTAACCTATTATTTTATATAAGTCCTAATTAAATATAACCACTTCAATCTTAATAACCTAAGAAGCCCGTTTAGCTTTCCTAATTAATTTTAAGAAAACCTTTTACTTTTTAAGGATAGGGGGTAATAAAGCCGAGGCCAGCTCCAATTCCTATACCTATTAGATATGGACCTTAAGGTAAAATTAATGGGTTTTAAAGTACTCTTTTATCCACTAAGGGGCCCACTTTCCCTAGTTTTATCGTCTTTTCCCTATTACTTAGATAACTATTGAGAATAGGTTAATAATCCGGTTAACCTGGGCGTCTAGCTTAGCTGAGGTAGGTAAGTCCTTAAAGGTAAGTAAAGTTAAGGTCCCTACCCTAACTAAGTCTTTAAACTAAGTAAAAGCCGAATCCGGGACCGATATTAGCCCTAATTAGTATGTTTATTATTATTTATTATTATTAAGGGGGATAATAGTTATAATAAGCTGGTGATCAGCTCCTAGATATAGGTATAAATAAAGTCCTGTGTGCGTAAGGGGGATATTTGAGAAGGTCAGGTCCAGGACGTGACCATGGGTATAGGTTAGAGCCCCTGCTTCTCTAATAAAGGAGAGGCCATAGTTATCAACCCAGTCAGCTAGATCATCTCCTCTATTCCAGTTAACGGATCCGGGTTCCCAGGAGTAATGATAAACGTTGAAATCCCTAGTTATAAGGGCTCATAGTAGTAATTAGTATCCTAGGAGGGTGGTTATTGTATAGTTATAAGGATCGCCTGGTTATCTATAAACGTTTATAATAATAATATTATTAACCTTTAACTATAGGATATCCCTTGTTTAAATAGGTCTTTATTGTTGCACTTATAGCCTTATCCCCTTCTGTATATATGTTATTACCCTGGGCCTTATTTCCCTACTATCCCAAAAATCAACTAAGATAAAGGAATTGTACCCAGGGTGTGTATTAATCTGTATTCTGTTAGTGTAACCTATCCAGGGCTCCTAGATAAGTACAATATCGACCTAATTAGCCTAATAGAGCTCTAGGAAAGCTGTGTATACTAGAGGCTTTTTCCCCACGTTATATTAGGCTACACATAGCACCCGTGGGGGGGCCTATTTAGGCCTACACCTCTAAGTCGAGGTCCAGGTGGGTATAGGTATTGGTGATATTATAATCAGGTTTTTGAGCTACCCTCTAGCTCCTATTTCGGAGAGGGTAGATGAGGTGGTTGGTCTAAAAGAGGGCCTTGGGGTCTTCTACTTCGTCTTCATCCATACTACGAATTATATCCTCATCACCTAGGCATACAATCAATCCTTAGGAAGGGGTCCTAGTATATAAGCACTTAGAACTAGGTTATTAGCCCTAATCAGGGTAGGAGTTTTAGGGTTATTAAGTATTACTCTGGGTAATAATTTAATTAGTATTATCGTAGACCTCGGATGTCACGGGCCAAGGCCCGATCAGAGGCCTCGGAACTACTCGGCCATGTCCAACGCCAATCGCTGCTTACTAAGCCTGACCAGGCCCAGGCAGACCTGATTAGGATCCAACGGATTTGTGGGGTAGTAGACTTTTCCTTCTTTTCTCCTTATTTTGAAGATACTCGTAGTAATCACCATAATTAGTTGTAATATATGTGTTTGGACTATTATATTATTTTTAAGATTATTGAAGGTAATTAATTGAACGCTTAGTATAGAAGTCTACGATTTGTGTGAGAGTAGTAAGAAGTTTTAGATGGGTTAACCTGAGGAGTCCCTAAACATCTGAAGTTAATTAGTATGGCCTAATTAGACTTAGAGGTTATTATAAATTCGAAATGATGTGTATGTGTATTCGTAGTAGAGTACCTCGACTGCGTTATTAAGTATATTATAGTTATTGTTAAATATAAAATACTAGGATAAGCGATAGTTATGTGATAATAGAAGGTAACGCTGAACTATTTGGAAACCCGTAGTAGTTGGTGTAACTGATCGGATAGCTTGTAACCCAACTATAGGAGATGTGGACCGCCTAAGTAATCGAGTAAAAGACTTAACGAGAGTAGATTCAACTATTATAGGAAGCCCTAGTCGAACCCAGGTACCCGATATCGATAATAAACTAATCCCTAATACCCTTTATAACACTAATTCCCCCTAATTAGGCTTATGTATTACCTCTAAGATAAATTAGACATCAGATTCCCGATTCACCAAAGTTTAATGGATTATATAAAAAGTTTTAATAATGGTATTTCGAGATAGGAGAGAAGATAAGTGTAGATAAAAAAGCCTTCGGTTCGGAGTTAATTATATTCACTTATATTCACTTTAGGTTAGAAAACACTGTGTAAACCATGGTGAGTGCCTATTATGCGTAAGGAGGGGCCGATGGGTCGAAGAACCCGGATAGATTTATGGAATATTTGAAGGGTTGCTACGTGGACCTTAACGTAGAAGTACGAGCCCTTAACCAACTAAGGATTATATAGTAAAAGGAGAACGAGAGTTTCGTTTACTTCCTCCTTAAATTTAAAAAGGAGCTCGTAGAAGTAGGAGGAGGATATTAGTTAGATGTTATAAGGATTAATTACTTTAAAGGAGCTCTGAACACTATAATAAGAGCTCCCCTTATTAGTATAATTAATAAACTAATAATATATATTATATACACTTAGATGCCCTTAAGTATAAGCTTAGAATTGGATAGTGAATCCTATTAAGTCCGCTGTGAGCGTCGGTGTAGGAGATTGCTAACCCTTAACCGAATAAGAACTAAGTCCCCTTGGAAGTAGAACGGTCGATTAGAGTCCCCTTAACCTAATTAGATGGAGTGGGAACTTACGAAGGTAAATAAGCTAGTTAAGGACGAGAAAGTCCATAAACGGCTAAACTAAGAGGAAGCTCGTAGATGTTATAACTATAATAAAAAAGGGCATATATAATAGTAATGCCCTGAGGATTGAAAAGAGATAAGGAAGACTAAGACTTTTAAAAGAAAAACTAAGGAATAGAGTGAAACGGATAATAGCTCTGATTAGGACTCTGAGGACTCGGGAAAAGAGTAACCCTTGGTGAAAGTCGTTATTAGGAGGAATAAGTTGTGGAGGAATGGAAGGTCGTTAAAAAGAGTATGGATTATGATTTATTTTATGTTAATATTGGGATTAATGGGATATACTATATAATTACCCTTATTAATATAAGGTGTTTAATATATACCCTGATTAGCGACGCCTTCGCTAAGAAACTCCACTTACTATGTATTAGTATTACACCTTGGAACTTAATATAAATCACCACTATAATTCTTAGTGTAATCCACTACATCATTTGCACTAATATCGATATTAATAATTATAAATAATACTAATTATTCTTTTATATTATTCTTAACTAAGAAGACGATGTTATCCTTAGAAGGTCCTGGATGATTAACGATGACGTTATGGTTTACTTAGTGTAAGGTACTCTATATATAGGTGTTGTAGACCACTGGGTAATAAAAAGGAAACCGGGTTAGGCCTAGTAAGATCCAAAATTCCTAATCTAGTAGTAGACTAGATCGGTATTCTTAGCCCTGATTAGGCGGGCACAGAAGAGAAGAGAGACCCCTCTTAGTATATCCACCTTAAATGCGTTCTCTGTAAGTTTAGCCGATATTAAGAAGGCCCTAATACTAAAAATGAAAATAGATCCGAGGACGAAACTCCTTATACATTATTATAAGTTTTTATATATCTTTGACCGAGATAAGGCTGATTAATTACTGTTATACTAGAAGAACGTTAACTATATTATCCCTATTAAGAAGGACTCCTATGGTCAAAATAAACCAGTAACCTGGGGACCTTTATATGGTATGTTAAGGGAAGAGTTAATTGTATTACGCTGAACCCTTATAGAATTATTAGATAAAGGGTTTATTAGGGCTAGTAGTTCCCCTGTATTATCGCCCGTTCTATTTGTCCGGAAGCCTGGAGGAGGGTTACGGTTCTGCGTCGATTACCGTGCCCTTAACGCTATTATAAAAAAGAACTAATACCCCTTACCCCTAATTAGTGAAACCCTAAGGGCACTAATAAAAGCGAAGTGGTTAATAAAGTTGGATATTATTATTGTGTTTTATAAAATCCGGGTTAAAAAAGGAGATGAATAGAAGACGGTGTTTAGGACGAGGTATGGGTTATACGAATAGATGGTTACCCCCTTTAGTTTAATTGGAGCCCCCGTGACGTTCTAGTAATATATTAACTATACCCTACGAGACTTCCTAGATGAGTTCTACTTAGCTTATATCAACGATGTCCTAATTTATTTAGATAGCTCCCTCTCTGATCATAAAGAGAAGGTTAAAAAGGTCCTCGAACACCTAGGCGTTATAAGCCTATATATGGATATCAATAAGTGCGAATTCGAGGCTAAGAGCGTTAAGTATTTAGGGTTTATTATTGATGCTAGTAAGGGAATTCGTGTGGACCCTGAGAAGATTAAGGTAATCCAGGGATAAGAAGTGCCCCGATTAGTGTAAGGAGTCCGTGGGTTCGTTGGTTTTGCCAACTACTACTAGTAATTTATACCCAACTTCTCAGGGATCGCATAACCCCTAATAGCCTTAACTAAAAGGGATATACTGTTTATTTGGAGTAAGGAGTGCATTAGAGTGTTCGAGGAGCTAAAGACGCTCCTGATCAGCGCACCTATATTAGTTTACTAGGACCCTAATCAAGTTATAATACTCGAGACTGATTCGTCTGGTTATATAGTAGGAGGTGCCTTATCATAATATAACGACGAAGGGATCCTAAAACCTATAGCATTCTTTTTACACAAGAACCTATTTACGGAATATAATTACCTAATACACAATAAGGAACTATTGGTAATAATACGCTGCTTAGAGCACTGGGATTCAGAACTGCGGAGTATAGAAGAGTTCACTATTCTAATTAATCACCTGAATCTGAAGTACTTTATAATAAAAAGATAGTTAAGTGAATATTAGATTAGGTGGTCAGAATTACTATCCTATTATAACTTTATTATTTAATTTAGACTTAGTAAAAAAGTAGTAGTTCCTGATACACTATTGAGACGTAAATAGGATATCCCTAGTACCCTATAGGACGACAAGTTAGAGGGTCGGAAAATTAAACTCCTAAAAAACAGGATTAACACATTACGAGTTAACAACGTAGTAGTGATTAGAGAAGTGTGGGCCCGATCAGGGTAAGTAAAGAGGGTTAAGTTTAGTATAAGAGACTCCCCTGGAGATATGGATTAAACTGATGACCCTAGCTTAGATAAGATGGAACCCCCTTTGAACCCTTTTAAAGAAGAGTTATTATACTCCTAGTGGGATAAAGCTTTAGACCAGAATAACTAATACTAGTTGATTAGGGGGGTAGTATAAAGAGGAGACCAATAACTTCCCTTATAATGGAAGTTACCGATAATACTATTAGAATATATAATTAACGATAATAAAAGACTATTATAGAGGGATAGAATCTGGATTCCATATTATGAACTCTTAAGGACGGGTTTAATCTAGAGGTTCTACGACTCTACGTTAATGGGATATCCAGGGAGGGACACTTTAAAGGCCCTAATTAGCTACCAGTTCCACTAGCTAGGTCTATCCTAGGATGTCCGAAGATTTATGAGGAACTACGACATTTATAGACGAGGAAATGTATAATACAATAAAAAAAGGGGCCTATTAAAGCCTTTACTTATCCCTAGACGGATCTGGGTAGAGGTTTTTATTAACTTTATAATAGGATTACCCCCTTCTTATTACGATGGGGTTATGAACATTATAATAGTGACCGATTATTTATTAAAGAATGTAATTTTTGAGTTGTTAAAGGATATCACAACGGATATAATAGTAGACCAACTAATCCGAGGTCTAATTAAGTATTATAGGATACCTTATATAATTATATTAAATAGGGGACCATAGTTTACGAGTTTTATATAAAAACAACTCTACTAATTACTACGGATTAAATAGAGATTCTTTATAGCGTTCTACCCAGAAATGGACGGAGCTATAGAGAGGGTAAACCAGGTGATGGAAACCTATCTTAGAGTATATATAGTGTATACTTAGGACGATTAGGATGAACTACTCCTAGTAGTAATAATAATTATTAATAACCGGGTCACCTTGTTAATAGGATTTAGCTTATTCTTTATTATTTATGGGTATAACTTAGACCTGATTAGAGTAGAGGAACCCCTACGGAATAATAATAAGACCCCTATAATAAGAGTAGAGGTTCTGGTCTAGAAACTAAAGGACACTTCTAAGTAGGCTTAGGTAACGATAACGGTAGTACAAGAGAAATAAGAGATTACCGTAAACGTAAAACGCCAACCATTTAATTAATTTAAACTTGGGGATAAGGTTTAGTTAAGGTTACAGAATATCTAGTTTAATCGATTATTAAAGAAGTTCAACTAAGTTAACGCAAAGTACACCATCCTTAAACTAATTAAATCCCATACTTACCAGCTAAATATACTATTAGGGATCCATAATATTTTCTATATAAACCTAATTAGGTATACTAAAGTTAATCCGTTATTATTATAAAGTTATAATAATACCTAACCACCTATAATACTAATGGCTAATAGGGAGGAGTTTAAAGTTAAGGAGATCCGTAATACGCGGAAAGTACAGGGTAAATAAAAGGTTTTAGTAAAATAAAAGGATTATACTCAACTCACTTAGGAGCTAATGGATATACTAGCGGATATAGTAGCCTTAGACCATTACGAGGCCGATCACGGGAATATCCCTTAGGAAAAGAGGGGAAGAAGGGGGTAATTATTACGGGCTAAGGCCCGATTAGAGGCCTCGGAACTACTTAACTATATCCAATACCAATCGCTATTTACTAAACCTGACTAAGCCTAGGTAGACCTAATTAGGATCCAACGGACTTATGGGGTAGTAGACTTTTCCTTCTTTTCTCCTTATCTTAAAGATACTCGTAGTAGTCGTCATAGCTAGTTGCAATATACGTGCTTGGACCGTTACATCGGAGGCCTTTTACCTAACCTTCTGAATCCGTCCACATTCCTTTTAACCTAAGAGGGTAGGATGACCGTTGACCATTAGGGGCCTAACTGGATAGTTTATATGGCCGGCCTGGAAGGGCCCCAAATAGTTAGCACACTTTGGCTTAGCTATATAAGGCTCAGTCTCATAAGAGTTTAAGGGCTTACCACAGTTACTATAGAGTGGCCACTAGTTATAATACCGGTTTATATAATATCCTTAATAACTAGGGTTATACCTAAGTAGGGTCCTCTTTTCCCTAATAAGCTAGGCCTTACTACTTTAATTAAATAATTGTCGCAAAAGTGGAACCACAATTACGGGACAGTAATTGTGGGCTATATTATGACACACCCCCCCAGACCGAGGAGAGAAGAGGTCTGCTGACTAAGCAATCAGCACCGGCTTACACTCACAGCTGACAAGTCCTTACTGACTGTTACTGGGTGCCGGCCGCTTCCAGCTGGCAAGTCTAACCTTTTTTTTTGGTGACTTGCTACTGAAGCGAGACTGGGTGAGCACAACGAGGCTCGAACCCATGGCCTCTAGGTCGGCCCACATACTGCCACTTTAGCGAGGCGTTTAGCCATTCAACCAGAGGGCTCGTAGAGACAAGGGCTCATAACTGTCGCAAAAGTGGAACCACAATTACGGGACAGTAATTGTGGGCTATATTATGACAATAATCTAAAAGGTGGTACCTCGATTATAAAAAAGATAACCTAAGTAACTTTATTTATAATAGGGTTTAGGCTAAGGTGGGATTACCGGGCTAGGACTAGCTCGCAGCTAGTCTAGGCGATAACCTCCTCCCTAATCAGGGTTAATATATTAATACTTTCCCCATCTAGGCTTTGGAGCTTAGATAAGCAACATAGAACAATGTATATAAACTATTTTATAAGGGTTTTTATTTTAAAAACCCTTAAATAATTTATTAACTTTTATTTATTTCTAAAAAAACCTTATTAGATCTGTTTATTTAGGGGTTTTAAGGAGTATCCGGTTAAAATATAATAAATATATAGGATATCTCCTAGTTATAGGCCAAGGGCCTAGCAAACTGTACGGCGCAGGGCGAAAGGGGCGTTCTTCCGGGCAATATCCAGGCCTTCCTCGGGGATATGGACAAAAACCCGGAGGTCCTCTAACTAAGCCTGGGTTTGTGGGTAGGTAAGGGCTTGGTGCTGGGCCGGGGTTGAGATTAGGGCTAGGGTTGGGGCTAATACCGTAACGGTAACCTAATTCCGGGTTAAAGCTAGAGTAGCTTCGTTATTCATTAGCTTCTTTAGGGCTTAGATCACATAGGTTATTACCTTCTTTGCGATCTACTTTTTTGGCCCCTTAAAACTAAAAACCACGTTATTAACAAACTAGGTGATAGCCAAAAAAACATCCTTTCGGTCCTTATAACATCTAGTTTGTTCATCGAAGGCGGCTAGGATAAATCCAATGGTTACCCCGTTTACGTTTAAGGGCCCCTTTACCGTAAAAGGGGTTATATTAGGAGAGTTAGGCTAATTTCCCCCAAAGTTAGGCTGGAGTAGTTAAACCTTAGTATTACAGCGGCGCTTAGCCCTTAAAGGAGGGGTTAGCTCCAAAGGTAACCCAAAGCCCCGATCAGGGCCAGCCAGAGGGGCTAGTTATCGTCCAATGCTCACCGGAGGCTATGAAGCCATTATAAGAGGGCTCTAAAAGGGAGAGGTGAAGACTTTTCAATTATTAAGGATCTTAATAGTATATCACCTATTTCATTAATAGTGGATGCTAAGAAAAATTAGGCGAGAGGGAAGTTGAAGTTCGCCCCTGAAGAACAGGGAGAAAAAGAATAATGACATACAATTGAATATATCACGAATTGACCCTTGAATCCGACAATAGTTACGTAACCACTAAGGCATAATTTAGAGGACACTAGCCGGGTTCATGTACTGTAGTATATAGCTTGAGCTGCGGCTCTCCACGCCACATACCCCTATGGAGGTCTGCCGCGAGGGTTCCGTAGCCCTTGCCGTCATGGCGTTGAATACAACAACAACAACAACAACAACAATAACAACAAGTGCAGCCATTATTGCTTTAGAATACGGAGTCAATCGCAACGGGCATGTGGATTTAATGACGGGACTTACAGTTAGTTCTGGTAACGAAGTTTGTGCATTAGGGACAAGATCGATTGTGATGATGCCTTTGTGTGTTTGTTTGTCCTACTAGATCTCAAGTGACAAAAGCTAGCCTTCATACATTCTTTCTTTCTAGCTGGCTGCCTTTGTCGCTGCCGATCAATCCGCCTGGGCGTCCTGTCCCGCTTCATTACCGTGGCTGTTAGGGGCTTGCTGAAGGAAATTTGACGCTGCCCATTGGCACTTGATGCTAGCTCCAGTCTGTTGCCTAAGGTATGTGGAGTGGCATTGTCGCTGTTGTCCTCGACGAAGACTTCTCCCCCACAACCTCAGCAAGTACGATCTGACCGCCCTCAAGCCGGACCTTGAGCGTCTTCGCAGTCTCTTCCAGCTCATTCACAGGCCTGAGGCCGCCGCCCGCCGCAGCACGGCAGTCTGGACTGAGAGCAACGAGAGTAGCCAAGGACGAGCCCTTGACGTCTCGGAACTTCGATTCCGGACCGTCGCCGGTCTGTTTGAAGATTGTGATGGCGAGGAACAGTGCCGCCAGGGCGATCTCGGCCGCGAGGAGTGAGACCCAGGACCAGGTTATCCTTACGTGGGTGACCGATTTCCTGGCTTCCCCGGTGACGTTGAACACGGTGTCTGTGGTGAATGGCAAGCTTCCAATCAAAGCTCCGCGAAATCTAGTACTCATGGATTGGGAGTCAGCCGAACCTGAAAAGAAAAGATACGTAGCGGGGCTTTGGACATACGATGCCGACAAGCTGGTTGCGACGTTCTGATAGATGTTTTCGAGGCAGTTTTGACCAAGCTCATGGTCTCGCAAGTTGTGCCTCCCCATAAACACCTGCTGAAAGACAGTGCTTACGAAAATGCTACCTGAGCCTGAAATGAGATAGTCTCCTTCGTCACTCAGAACCATGTTTATGGTTAAATGACCTGCCAAATAACTCCTCAATGTGTGGGCCAAATCCTCAACAGAGCGGTAGTCCATACTGAAAACATCCCCGCGCTTCGAATCCAGAGGGTGAGATGAACTTCCGCTCGGAACTTTGAGATTAAACGTATCGCCTCATCGGGCACGGTTCAGTCTGCATGGGTATGTGCGTTCACGTAAGAGAGATCCGCAATCCACTTCGAGGAACGGGCGGTCATCCTGCTCAAGCGGCTCTGTGAATGACTCGACCACTTCATTTGTTTCCACGCCTAGGTGTACTTCTGTTTTGTGTGTGTGAACGCAGAGGTAGAAAAGAATCTCTGTAGCTTCGTGTTGAAACTCGACCACATGATCCAGGAGGCTTACGACGGTCGAATCTGTCATATCGAGCTCTTGTAACCAGGTCTTGTTCTTCACACCCGGGTTGGTATACAACAAGACAAAGGATGCAATTCTTGCTTGCTGAAGAATAGGGTCGTCTTGGAACCCATAGGTGAGGTTTCCGTTCAGTATGTCGGTGAGCAATGAGGCTTTACTCTGATGAGCCATTTCGAAGCCGCTAGGAAGAGAAGCCTTCCATATCTTCCTCTCGGGAACCTTCGTGCTTGAAATGAATGGTGCGTCTCCCAGATTTGGGTCGTCCCGGTCGTCAAACTCCTCGATCGTCAAATAAGAGGATATATTAGCCTTCTTCATACAGACTCCCAGAGAATGGTATTGGTTAAACGTGCAATTGCCGGTGGAACAGAACACTCCCGTCTGGGAGACATCGTCATAGGAGAGTGGCTTTGCAAACATTGTATGATCCAGGAAAGTGGCAAATTGGTTGGCCAGACGTGCTAAAGGGGTTAGGCTAATTCCAGGGGTCCGGATTTTCTGAATAGCTTGTACCTCGGCAACTTCGCCTTCAATTGGGATGTCCAGTATAGGGTAGTTGATCGCCAGATGCGTGATTGGTGATGTCAGGGCGCTTATAGCAACCAGAACTGCTCCGAGTACCACGACGTGCCGGAACCGAAATCGCCAGAGCAATACTAGAGAGCCCCAGGGCCCTCTACTTGCTTGATCGATAAGCTCAAGATCTTAAAGCGTCCGTGACTTCGTGATTTCCTGACTAAATCAAGCCCATTGTGTTTGGCTTATAGCGACGGAAACGGGTATCATGAACGCGGCCTTTGCGAGGGTGGTGAACAACGCCAGGAACGAGTTCAACGTAAGCCCTGACGGCCAGTTTGGGAGAGGTTGTTGGTCGAGGGTGAAGAAGACAGTGACAATGACTGTAGATCAACATGTCAACAGGGATAGTTTCTCGAAACGACAAGACAAAGACGACCCACCGATGAAGAGAAGGATGCTCAGAAGAATGCAGGCCATCTCGAGGGCCCATACCCTCCAAATCGACTTGGCGGTAGCGGCGGCGGCGGGATTCTTGACAGGCGCTTTAGTGACGGAACTTGACGACAGAGAGGTGCTGTCATCAGGGTCTCCGCGGATGTGCTGAGCGTTCGTACGAGAGGCAACGGGCTTTCGTTGTATCTTTAGGGCGGCGGCGGGGATGCCTTCCTCAGCGCAAATTCCCTTATAGGAGCCTGGTAGGAATGGCCTTCGTTCGTCCTATCCGGCGTGAGATTGGTCCTCCATCGCCGTTGGAGCTCCCATTAAGGGTGTAACAACGTGGGATGGAGTCCACTCTCCAAAAGGCTTCCATCTGAGGGAATGTTCTGGACTCGGTCTCGAGCCTTCCTTTTGAAGAATTTCGTCGGGAGGCGTGGTTCGACTTAAATCATGCAAGTGATCCATAATGAATCGAATGTTGATTTTTCATCTGAATTACGGGTTCAGGCGATGATTGTGAGAAAGGAAGAGCGGAACCTTGACACCGCCTATGGCATGGATGGAACCACAGGATCGCAGATATCGATCAGAGGTCCCATCACTAGACACAAAAGACGCAACTTATGAATAAAACTGTCTAAAAAGATCTCAGCATTTTCCCTCTTATCTAGACATCGATTTCGTCTGTATTTGAGAAGGCAGCGCTCAGCCTCAGCCTGCCTTAATGATCAATGTTGGACCCACATCTCATGCACTCTTGCACTGCTGATATGAATATTGTCTTGGTACCAACAAGTGTGGCAACACAACCAACCACCACCCGGATGCCGAGCCCGATTGGTTGCCCAATGGCTTCTACTGCTAACTCGCGTTTGGACAAGACGGTGCATCGTGTGCATGGCCAAGCATCTTAAGTAGCTTGGCGTCAGGCTCCCGGCACTTCAACTGGTTCTTCCAACATTGAGGCGCCTTTTTTTCTCTGACATGCAGATTCTAAGATGGGACGTGCAAAGGTGCTTTGGGCGAATGATGTGCAATTCCGTTGAGCACGGCAGCCTGCACGTGTAAAGCTGAATATGAGCAATGTAAGCACTGAGGCTGAGGACGCACAACAAGACACGCTGTACTGCGTCTCGTATTATGCATATTCTACGCAGGGCTGCTTGCAGCCTGATCTTGTATCTACTTATAAGCCACGTGGCATGCACCGGTATTGGCCTCTAGGTAGGCCTCATATGTGTTACAACAGGCTCTACGCGTACTTGTGATCCCCTCAATCATAATCTGAGTCGACGGGGCGAATGTACTGGCACCGCAACAGGGGCTTCTGGCTGATACATAGTATACTGAGAGGACGAAAGTAGCTCTATCGAACAAGACCGACTGGCACTTGAAACATACAATGCCTTTCTCCATCCGCTCTCACCCTCCTTGCTCACTTGCTGAGTCGGTAATACCGGGACGGCGGTAAAGCCCCGCCCTTTATACGTCCGTGGGCCCGGCCACCTGGTTCATCCCATCGGAATCGGCGGTACTCCTGCGGAGCCTTCCGGCAGTTGTTGTGGATCGGCTTTCGACAACTATTTTCATCAAGTTTATCGAAGCGCACCCGATCCATCACTGAGTGCGCTGCTCTCTACCAGACGCCGGTCCCAGGCCACGGCGGGTTAACAGTTCAAGCATCGCATCTCCTGTATCACATATGTGACTTTAGCACGCGAGTCGTGTTTTTTGCCCCTAAAGACGAGAGTGTGGGGCTGCTCGCAGATTCTTCTGTCCCAAATTCGCCGGTATCCCACCCAAAGTTATTTCTCCGGCCGGCCGCCCGCGGGGAGATAAATGAAGGGACAAACTCAATTGCTCCTGACCGGTATGTGGGGATTGGCCGGGAATGGGCTGAGTTGAGTTTACTGTTTGTCGGAAGGTTCGGAATTGTCCGTGTCGTCTTTTGTTGTCTATCGGATCTGTCCATATTCTGAGACTGACATCCCACTGACGTCCTTCACACAGCAAATCGAATAACGCCAATTTGTGACTGTGGTCCTCCAAAGTATTCAATTCCTCCTCATGCACTAATACTCGTATCTATAGGACAGACAGTAGCGAGTTAGGCATGGTCAACTTCGAGAAGTGGCCGCCATCAAGCCTATGTGCTCACAACATGAAGATTAGACCTGTGAGCAGAAAGGTTCGAGATAACGAATCGCCAAGATTTTAAAAGGCCGCCAGCACGGTGTCCAATGAATTCAATGCGATTAATCTCATTGGCACAACATTGGCTCTGAGAGGAGATGGCGGGCATTCTACACAAGGGGGTTCGGAAGTGACGCCACTGCGGATGAACGCCAAGACATATCCAAACTTCATTTTATTGACAAACGCAGTGTAGTAGCCCGACTCAACTGGCTCTCGTTGAAGTGGGATGCCGGTAAGCTGTATATATCGTTTCTCGGTCCAGCCAAGAGCCAGTAATTTGAGTCTCTCATCCAACTTGCGCAACTTGGCCTGCCTTGACACTCTTTCGACTACGTCCCGGTCTATCCACACATACAGTCACTCGTTACCACAAGCCAGAACCTTTGGCTTACAGAAGAGTTGTGCCTCACAATGCATTTTAACAACCCTCTCGTCCCCCTGGCCTTCGCCGCCCTATCGGGCATGGCATCGGCTGCCTACACCACCAAGTACCTCACCAGCGCAGACAACAACACCATCCATGTCCTCGTCGAGGGAGACGGCCCATCGTTGCTGGTCTGGCCGTCCTACGCCCGCGACAGCATCGACGACTTCCACCAGTTCTCCACCGCCCTCGCCGACGCGGGCTACCGCGTCCTGCGCCCGCAGCCCCGCGGCATGGGCGAGTCCACCGGCCCCATCTCCACGACCTGGGACGCGATCGGCGCCGACGTCGTCTCGGTCATCGACACGTACGGCAACGGCAAGGCCGTCATGCTCGGCCACGCCGGCGGCCAGCGGACCACCAAGTACATCTCCGTGCACCCGGACAAGGTGCCGGCGATCGTGCTGGCGTGCATCAACACCGGCATCAACACCGGCATCAACACCAACGCGACCATCAGCGCCACGGCGACCATCGCAAGCAACTACAGCAACCCGGTCGAGGAGCGCCTCGCGGCGCTGGAGCTGGGGTACTTCGCCCCCGGCCACAACGCCTCCGTCTGGCTGCCAGGTTGGTTCCCCGAGGCGGTCGGCAGCATGTCCGGAACCACCGTGGACACCATCGGGGCCAACACCACGCAGATCTTGGATGTCATCGCGAAACTCGACCCGTGGAGGGCGGAGGACCAGTGGAACTACACCACCAACTTTGTTGGGGACCGGTCTACGGTGGCTTTTGTCGAGGACGCGTCTCATGCGCTGTTCCCCGAGAACCTGCAGGGACTTCTTGACGTCCTGCTGCCGTGGCTGAAAACGCAGACTTCGCCTTGGTCATAGATTCTCTTAGTTGTACGTCAAATCCACGATGTAAATGTGCGGTTTAAACATGCGGTTTGAAATAAAAGCAGCCTCACCGAAACCGTTTCAAGGCTTATCTTGCAATATTAAATAGAGCGCGATCGAGGCAACCCACCGAATACAAATGCTGTCAGCTGAGTGGTTTTTTCCACCTGAGTGGTCGCCTCATTTTGCCCGATTGGCAACCCGCGGTTTCTTGGCAGACACAGCCTTATCTTAACCTCTCACTGACCACGGGTGAAAGCTCGAACTTCTCATCCCCATCCCCCATCATCTGTCCAATCCAATATTCTTTTCTCGCTTGTTTTACGCATTGAAACGTCTACACCAGAACCTCTATACCACTATTGCGGACGCATAGACTTCGACGTCGCACGCGATTCTCCCTCCGGCTATTATTTAAGCACATGGTCTGAACTCTGCCTCAGTCCGTGCCATTTGTTGTTGTTGTTGTTGTTGTTGTTGTATTTAACGCCATGGCGGCAGACCTCCCGAGGGGTATATGGCGTAGAGAGCCGCAGGCTCAGACTACCTACTCTATAGTATACAACCCTTGCCTACATCCTCCAAATCTTACCTACTAACTACTATACGTTTAATTTATCCCTAAATCCCACTAGTTCCTTTAGTTCCTTTACTTCCTATCTGGTCCCTGCCGGCGTGGTGTAGTGGCATACACCTGGCAAGGCCTCTGGAGCCCAGAGGTCGCTGGTTCGATTCCAGCCGCTGGCAACTGCTTTAACTACTTGTGGGAAGGGTGGGGCAGAGCCCAATGCGGGGCCTAGGACCCTTTCCGAGCCTCTGCCAGGGTTTTCTCATATCCACACCCTCCGACCAAGAAAAAGTGGATGTGTGGCGTATACACGTCGTCAACCTAGTACTGGGGTAGGAATGGTCTTATGCGAATCAGAACATGTACGAGGGCCTTACTATATAGTAGGTCGCCCTCTATAGACATATCCGGTGTTAAAGCCGCAACAAAAATAGAACTGGGGCACCAGCGGGAACCAGGGACAGATAGAAGGCATAGTAGTCACAAAGGTACGATTTGGAGGACGATTTGAACTGTATCTAGCAATAGTTATAGGGCTGCGGCTCTCCACGCCACATACCCCTCGGGAGGTCTGCCGCCATGGCGTTAAATACAACAACAACAAAAAAAAATTGGCTGGGGAAAGGATCCCTGTATTAGCCCGCCCAGCAGAGCGGACAGGACCCTGGATTCTCAGACGAGGTAGACGACGACCCTGACAAACGCCACAAGTTATCACATCTGGTTACTGTCCCGGGCCACAGTAAACTCAATCACTCCGTGCTGGTTCTGCCTTGGCTGTCACCGCAATCAGTAACACGAGTATAAAGACCCCTCACTTTCTCTTCTTTTCTTCCCTCCTTCATCATCTTCCTCTTCCCTCCTTCATCTTCTTCTCTCCCTCCCCCCTCTCTCGTTCCCATTCTTCCATCCTTCATCATCTTCTTTTGTCGCTACCGCTCCCTTCCCCTTCGGTCGGGTTTTTTCATCCTAAGCGGGGTTTTTTCCCCGGCCACTTTCCTTCTGTCTTTCTCTCTTTCTCCTTTGTCTGCTCACTCACTTCTTGTCATCTCTTGTTTTCTGGCCTACCTCCCTGAGGCTCTTGCAGGGCTGCTAACCCAGCCCACCAGCGCAGAACCCCGATCAAATCAATCAAATATGTGGGTTGTATTTGGCTGCTTGACGCCTCCATCGTCGTATATTTGTCTGTTTGATTAAATACTTGATTGATTTGAAAAGTGAGGCTATTCCCAGTCGTATGTAAAGCCCTCCCCCTTCCCCTTAACGTATTGATTTTTAGTAACGCTGTACCTGCTCATATTCTTCGTAGACTTAGCTAAGGTGACCATCTTCTTTGTGTAATCGGTGGAGGAGGCGTTAGCCCTCGATCTCGTGGTAACGCCGCCTCTTCGCCGTTTAGCCCGGCGTCGTCGTCGTCCCTCCGGCGTATTCAGGGCCGGCGGCGGCGGTGGCCCTTATATACTATACGGGGACCCCCCGACGGTCATTAGGCCACTTCGGAGCCAGCTTTAGAGGCATTATAGACGCTCGAGAATTGTCGGGGTCATTGAGAGTCTCTGCGACGTCAGGGTAAAGTTCGCCAAGCTGAACGCTCTCTCGTAGTCGTTACCATGGCGGGGATCGCGAATATATCGAGGGCCAGCTTACTGAGGGTCGGGAAGGTCCATTGTTGGTTAGTCCAGAGCTCAATTGTCACGTGGCTGGAATCTGACTAAGGAAAGCATGGCGGCTAAGCCGATTCCAGACTGCGACAGGGCTTGACTAAGGAGGACTACATATACAAAGGCCTGTCCCTCCCCTTCAAGGAGAGGGTCAGAGAAGAATGAGAGTCACAACCAGTACCTACCTATTGTCCTCTTACTGACCTCTTTACTTCGCACCGCAAGCCCCTGACATTAATAACGTCCCCTACTAGCGACGTGACTTTTATACGGTAGTATCGATCCAACTCGGAAGCGTCGTTAGTAGAGACTTATATAGCCCTATTATTAAGCTACTCGCAGAAGTCCGAGGCCTCTTGGATAAGTTCTCTGAGTAAAGGGGCAAAATCACTCCTCGTCGGCGATGGTGTTAATTATTTTTATAAGGTATTAAAATACTATCGCTCCTAATAAAATTGAAAAACCTCTTTTACCTTAATAAGTTACACCTTCTCTTATTAACTTATTTAACACTTTTCTAATTACTATAAACTTATACTTAGGTTAAAAATAATAGTAACGGTGTAGAGGGGAGAGTTATTAAACTTAGTGTAATAGTTGTTAAGCTTTTTCTATGTATTTTTTATAAATACGCGGAAATAGATTCTCGAGTCGTCTTTGAGCTTGTTGTATCGCTTGAGGTGGTGGGGGTTGGGAATATATTTAGACCGAGCATGTGAGGGGAGGGTCTTAACTTAGGGGGTAGGTTAGTGTTATGAACGTTGAAGAGAGCGCCTCCCACGGGTACTTTGTGATTATTGTTGACTTTGACTGGTCTGCGAAGCCGTAGTCTCGATTTCTTCGCTGGTCGGTACGTTGAATAACTTATTCTAATTTTTTAACTTATCGAAAAGAAACTCTATTCTAATTATAACTTCCCAGAGGTGACCATAACCATCTCCTTTACCCTAGCACTAATACCTTATTGTTTAGTAATATAAAAGTTTTAATAACGTACTTGATAAGCGAGCTGCCTAGACAAGCGAGCTGCTTACCTGACCGTGACTACCCAACCTTCCTGTTTTCAACAACGATTACGCTATGAACAACAATGTTATTATAAAGCAAAGAAGCTGTCGTGACAGCCTCCTGGCTGAACCAACTCGTTCGGTGTACAGAGCCAGTCACGTGATACTACACGTGACCCGTATTACGTAACTTCACCCTTTCTATAGCCTATTTAGAAGCGGGCTTCGCCCGGTAATTAGACTTTTAGAAAACAGGCCATTTTTTACTAAAATAACTCCATTCATTACACAGACTTCACCATAATTATAAGCCTAACTCATCCAAACCTCTGTATTACTATGAGAAGCTCTAGTAAGCGACGGATTATTTATTAATTTCTATTTTAATCCCTCTTTGTTTTATAGCGAAAATAACCTCCACAACCTCCTTAACCACGAACCTCGATACGTCAGTCCACTTTACTACCCATCAAAACTAACCACAATAATACATCACTCTATAATAATAATCCTATACAAAGAACGTGTGGTGAAGCCTGCGTAACGAACGGAGTCATTTTAGTAGAAAGTGGCCTGTCTTCTAGAAGTCTAACTACCAGGCGAAGCCCGCTTCTAAATAGGCTACAGAAAGGGTGAAGTTATGTAATACGGGTCACGTGCAATATCACGTGACTAGCTCTGCACACCGAACGGGCTGGTTCAGCCAGGAGGCTATCACAACAGAACGTATAACAGTACATCGATCTAAACGATACTATTCTTATAACTCTTTACATAAATAATACTATCCCCTCGTTCTCAAAGTATATCGAAAACTAAAATATTTAACTTATAAGAGATTATACCTAAAAATTAGTTAAGTAGGAGTTTGCCCGGTAATTTGAAATTCAAGGATAACTCGAGGATAAACAAAATAAAGTTATAGAGGAGGAAGAATCCCAGAAGACCACCCGAGAAACCATAAATACGATACCATTTAACGGTTTAGCCCTAAAGTGACCAAAGGAGATCACTTTAAAGACCCTAGGAATTTATAATAAGTATAGCACTTATATTAAATACTAGGCGATTATATAATATAATTATTCGAAAAAGGAGAAAGCTTATGAACTTATTGACGCTTGGGTCTCTATTATAGTCGACCTATTAATCCTTACACCAGCTCGTATAAAGCTTCTTAGGAATAAAGAGATTAATCTACGAAATCTAATTACCATTTTAAAACAATAATACGAATTAATAAAGTCAAGTAATCTAACCACTATTCAAAAAAAATTATAATAACATAATAACAAAAGCTAATACTAACGTTAATTTATCCATTTAGATCGCTGAATAGCATAAGATTTTCTTTTGAGTTAATGAGTACAGTATACCCAAAGTTCAAGGCCTTTTAACTATGAAAACCTTCTTATAAGTAGTTAGGCAACACTTCGCTCTAACATAAGTAAATACGGAGCTCACACAAATTATTACATAAGAGTATACTAGAGACCAAATTCCATTACTTATTAATTATAAAGAGATTTTTACAAATTTACTCTATAAAAACATAGTTTATGGGAAATCTCAGGGTTAAACTATCAGCATTTTTATAACCCTAACGGGCCATTCCGGAAATAATATCTAAAACGACCAGGGTACCACTAAGAATAACACACAAACTAACTCATACCCTTACAGCATAGTCCACCCAAAGTGGACTCTGGACAACTACGCCAACATGGAATACGCCCTTATAAGCTCCTACCCCCGTTTTAACTATATTAACCTAAACAAAAAGGAATATAATAGGATCCAAAATCGGCTAAATAATAAGAAATAGGACGACCTATGGACTAAAGTCGCTCGCAAAGGGTGACTTCGAGCTAATAGTAGAATTACACATAAAGGATTCCGGAATAAGTATAATAAAAATGGACCGAGAAAAAGTGGTCTAACCCACTCTTCAAAGGAAAAATAAAATCCTAAGGCTACTAAACCCCTAGAATACCCTAGTATTATGATTATTATTTATATTTATCCCTTTCTCTTAGGGGAAGCGATAAATTAGATAAAAACACCTATAAACGTCTTTTTTACACTATTTTACGGACTACACCCTCTCTTAAATTTAATAATTATGGATAACTATAGTGTTACTCACTTTATTAATAGCCTTAACTTTTTAAAACTAGGATCCTATAAGATAGTTATGAGTAATAAACGAATAAAGTCGGGTATAACCTTATTCCTAATCCTTAGAAAAGGGAAACACATACTAAGGAACGTTCTAACCAGGCCTAAAAAACTAAACACCTAGAACTTCATTCTAGAAAACGTTTATTATATAGAAAACTTCTACGTTAACGTTATTTTAGAAACCCTTTTATATAAGGCCGGAATATAATACTTAGGTTTAAATTATACACTTTATATTAAAACCTACGAGAATAATGTAATACTCAGATAACTAATTAGAAAGGCTAATTTAGTTTTCCTCGAATATAAACCCCATTCCTCCTATAATCCATAAACTATAATACTTTTTAATAATATTAGTATAATTACCCTAAATTATATTAAAACTCAGCTTAGGAAATAACCATTATATGAGATACGTAGTGAAAAGGAAAACACCATCGACTTATAGCACCTTCGTTCAGGATATCTAAGACTAGTAACCTTAAAGCATCAAATCTATAGCGTTCAGGGGGTCAGGATTAAAGTACCCCTACGTTTAAAATATAAGTATTATATAACCATTTATACTAAGAATATTATTTCCCGAAGAACTTCAGAACACAAAATTATTCACTCATATTACCGTATTTCGTAGAACCTTTTTAATTATCCAAAAAGCTATAATAATAATAAATGGGTTCTAGTTATTAAGGACGAGTTTTTTGGATAACTTTTTATGTTCTTATGTATAGAAAAGACTCTCTTATAGGTCTTCGAGGTATTATACCTATTTGAATACTAGGTCCGGAGATAACTAGGATTATCCGTGTACAAAATACGGCAAGATATCGACCGTTCAGTGATTATAATTAACGGCGAAATTGTATATTAATAGTGGGTAAAAAAAGAAGGGATTAAAATAGAGCTACCCTCTCCTTATATAAAGGAACTGGTGGGAGGTGGTGAGAGGGCCGGTTAGGAAATTATTATTAGAGTAATTAAGATAATGTCTACGGCCGGCCTACCACCGAAATTATAAGTAAAAATTATTTGTGTAATAGTTTACTTATATAATATGAGCTTATAAGCGAATAACGGTTAGATCTTATTAAACTAAGTGGAGGAAGAGTGGTTTTAGAATTACTTTTAATAGTGAACGCCGGAATATGTGGTTATATACACTAGAGATCTTCGTTTATACTAGGGTTAAATTTATACTTATAGTTACTGAGTATACCCTCTTAAATAAGAATATAAAAAGGGAATTAATAAACGAAGGTTTAAAGTAAAACCTAGGGGATATATCGGATACTTAGTGGGCTACGTCCTAAATACCCATAACTTATATAAGATCTAGATCCCCTTACTCGACCAGGTTATTACTATACATAATATAACGTTTAATAAAACTAAGTTCTACTCGAAAAATAATATAATAACGGTAATCCCCGTTCCTATAGTTCACACTATAATAAAAGAGATTAGGGAACCCTCTAAGAAAATAAACTTAGTACTTAAGATCCTCAGAGTAATTAATTATACTAAAACAGTAATAATATTAAACGATTAACGGCCATCACTTTAAATTCTAATACCACAAAGATTTATACTATAAAGAGATATCTTAGTAGTAGAAAAAGGGAATCCTAAATAACTTAGGGGATGGGCATTAACCCCTAAAATGACTTTAATACCAGAATATATACTTAAAAACGGAAAAAGGGGGTTTACTAGTATAATACTTAACACAAAAACTACCAAAAAACTACTAGTAAACATAAAAAATAACTAATATGTCATGATATAGCCCACAATTACTGTCCCGTAATCGTGGTTCCACTTTTGCGACAGTTATGAGCCCTTGTCTCTACGAGCCCTCTGGTTGAATGGCTAAACGCCTCGCTAAAGTGGCAGTATGTGGGCCGACCTAGAGGCCATGGGTTCGAGCCTCGTTGTGCTCACCCAGTCTCGCTTCAGTAGCAAGTCACTAAAAAAAAGGTTAGACTTGCCAGCTGGAAGCGGCCGGCACCCAGTAACAGTCAATAAGGACTTGTCAGCTGTGAGTGTAAGCCGGTGCTAATTCCTTAGTTAGCAGACCTCTTCGCTCCTCGGTCTGGGGGGGTGTGTCATGATATAGCCCACAATTACTGTCCCGTAATCGTGGTTCCACTTTTGCGACATAATATAAATTGGGTATCAAGGAAGACGTAAACGTCCAAAACGAGGACCCTACATAAACTGAACACCAAAGCAGAGAGGGTACCTTAGAAACACAAGAACCTAATATTAACTCCCAGCCTCGACCTATAAGGCCGCATACGATAATCGAGGAGGGGAGTGCTATAGGGGACCACGGCTAACCCGTACGGAAAAGCCGTCGATAAAGGAACCTACCACTAGAATACAATAAACAGGATAACTTTCTTATACGACGGCGTTTTCCCTACACTTCTACACTTTATATAAAACAGCATTAGGAGGTATTCTTTAGTACATTTATACCTAATTAGTTAAAAGTCCTGAACAAAGTATCCCTAGGTCATTACACTTTATACTACGTTATATAAGGTGTAGTATAATAAGCGAATAATCCACACCTAAATATCTCTCTAAAAGGGAAACTTCGTTTAGAAAACCTTCTATTACCTTCTAAACTCTGGAAAGACCTTTATAAACTCCCGGGACCGCTCCATAATCTTTTTAAGGAAATAACCCATAAGGAGATCCATAAATTTACGAAGAAAGGTATATAGAAAGTGGTTAACTAAATGAGTATTAATACCGTATTCCTTCCCCTAAAATGGGTATTCACTTATAAACCAACTTCTAAAGGAATTATGGAATACTATAAGACGAGAATCTGTATTAAAGGAGACCTTTAATAAAAGGACCCCTTAGAACAAACCTACGCAGCGACCTTGGTTACACAAACGTTCAGGGTGGCTATAGCACTCATAGTACACTTTAATTTAAAAGTATAATAGTTTTACATCGTTAATGCCTTCCTTAACATAAAACGGGACCTTAACAGGCCACCTATAGTATACCACTTCTTAGACGGCTTTAAATAACATAGGAAATACACAATACTTTCTTACATATTATATAAGCTTAGAGATGCGTTACTCTTATAGTATAAAAAGTTCTTAGGAACTCTACATCACCTAGGACTTTAACTAATAAACAAAGACCTTTACCTATTTTACACCATAGATTACTAAATTATGGTTTTATTTTATATAAACAATATTCTCGTTCTACATTATAGAGATTATATATAAGAAGTGGAAAACCTTATTTCAAAGCTTAAGGCTAAGTACAAAATTAAAGACTAAGGCGCTATATAATAGTACCTTAGTATCAAGGTCATCCGGAATCAAGCAACCCGGAAGATTTATCTCATTTACAATTAGTATATTAAACAAATCACTAAACACTTCGACTTTACGGATTTAGTGTCCTTAGTGACCCCCCTACCAATAATACACTTTCAAAAATATAAGGGGGAGGTTATTAAACGAGAAGTTAAGGAATTCTAAGAGAAGGTTAATTTAATTTTATATACGGTAATTATAATATAACCCGACGTTACTTTTACTATTATTCTATTTTCCTAATTCCTTATAAACCCATTTCTAAAACACATTACTATAACAAACCAGGTTGTCCACTATTTTTTATTTAATTCACTACCTCATAATATACTTTAAAGGTTCAGGGGGTAAATAGGTTCTATTTATCATAAGTAATACGTCGTTTACAAATAATAAGGAAACCTAGAGGTCTTTATAAGAATACATAATATACTTTTTTGGGGGCCTAATCTAATAGAGGACCACTTAATAGAATACAATTATAATATTAATCACTAAAGCTAAACTATTAAACCTTAAGTACACAGTAAAGGAGATTATAACTCTAAAATGGCTTTTTCGGGATATAATTCTAGACTTAGGGGACGTATAAAAGGTGTATTACAATAATCACTAAATAATACGTTTCGTCGTAGGCAAAGGGGAGCACTTATTAACCCGCCTATAACACATAGATATATAAAATATATAGCTTCGATAAGAACACACAACGGGAAACTTCCGTGTAGAATACATACCCACAAATAATATACTAGTAAATGGACTCACAAAAAACCTACCTTAAGTAAAGTATGAGCACTTTAGGTCCCTCCTAAATTTATAAAATACTCAGGAAGGAGTTATATAAACTAGAAAGGATGTGTAGGGATAGGTCATTAAAATAATCGAAAACGGGATTAAATAGCCCCATGGCCAGGAAGCCTAACAACGGCCCTGGAGAGCCCGCACAGAACACAAAAAATAAGCGATATCAAGCCCCGAGGGGCACCAAAGGGTATTTCCGGGTATAGGGCCCCTACGCCTAAACTAACACATTAACCAAAGCCTTCACCTCCTAAATAAGAGGGAGGCCACGTATTAGTTTAAAAGGACCACCACCACAGAGCAGGCCACCTCAGGGATGATCGCACCAACAAGGCTATCCAAGGCCAAACGAAGGGCTATGGACAAACTACCCCCCTAAACGGGTCTAACAACTAGAAAAATAAACTAAATAACGTCGTTAAACACTAAAATAACCTCCCCACCGGTACTAGGAACCACCTCACTCTACTCCTCCATCTCTATATACTCAAAAACATCGTAATACACCACACTAAGTTAACTAATATCCTAAACACTAAGTGAATTAACCTAAAAACTAAACTATAAAACAAATAATTATATTTTATAAGGGGTATACTTATTTACTTTTATAATAAGGAATTAGTGGGAAACCAATAACACCAAAGTAAGGACGGGAATATATAAAATCTTTCCTTTTATACAACGAGCACACTTAATAATACTATTAACTCAATAATCACTAAGGGAGCTCCCATATAATACACTATAAACACACTAAACACAAAAAATCTCCCAAAGTGGCTACAACTCCTCCTCCTCCTCGAAAATCCCACCCTCTATAACTATCAGAAAATTAATCACTAAACATAACTACCTAAACTAATCATATAAATAAACCAGGACCAACAAAGGTAACTATAATAATCTACTTAGCCTTTTAACCCTTACTCTTATCACCCTTAGGCTTCTCATTAACGGCTAGATTTAGAACAAACCAATTAACAATAATCCAAAACACAATAAAAAAACAAACTCACACATTTCAGGCTCACAATCCATAACAGAATCGACGGGCAAAGCCTGCGTATAATTACACTTACACTTCCACACCTCATATATAATAACAGTAATAATAACATAAAGCTCCTTAGTCTTTTTCGACGGCATCATAATAAACTTAGATTTAGAAATAAGTATTAATAATACCTAAAAAATTATAAAAAATGCACAAAATATAAGACGTAATTCTTATATATACGATTTTCGTTATTATTATTATTTAAAAAAATTTTTTAGAAGAGAAGGGTAATAGGAATTTTAGTATTAAACAAGCTAATACCACATAACCCACCCAATACACTAATCAAGCTACTAGAAGATACGAGATCACCTATGGCAACAAACTTACGAAACGGAAGGAGCCTACACAAGCAACAGCACCTTCCGTAATACATCTTCTACAACGTATCTTCTAAACATAACTCACTTTCCTTTAAAATCATTAAAACCAACGAAAAACACAACTACCTTTAACTCTTTCCTTTATATTTACCTATTTTCTTTACTTTTCTAAGGGTTATAGTATACGGGATCGCAGTTTACAAATACACTAATATATAGGGGGGTATATCGTAATAACCTCCTAGCTAAACCAACCCGTTCAATATACAAAACTAGTCACGTAATACTACACATAACCCGTATTACATAACTTCACCCTTTTTATAGCTTATTTAGAAGCGGGCTTCGCCCAGTAATTAGACTTCTAAAAGACAGGCCACTTTCTACCAAAATAACTCCGTTCATTACACAGGCTTCACCACAGAAGCCTAATTAAACTTAGTAATCCAAGTTATGAAAATAATCCCAAATCTTAGTATTCGAGCAGCGGCTAGGATCTACTTAGTTCCTCCTAGGACTTTGGGTACTCAATTAAAGGGTATACTTGTATAATAGGATACTGTGTTAAACTCGTGGAAATTGACGCTACTCGAAGAGTAGAAGTTAGTTGAGTATATCCTCGACTTAGATTCCCGATCGTTTCCTCCCCGTATTAGTGGTGTTGAAGAAATGGTTAATTGATTGTTTGTTGATCGTAATGTACCTCCGGTTAGTAAGCGATGAGCATCGAACTTCGTTAAACGATAACCATAACTTTGGACGTGTTTTTTTTGTAAATACGATTATAAGAGAGTTTAATACGAAGATTTAGATGCGATAAATGCGTAGTTTTGTTTTATAGTAAATATAATTATGAAATACGGTATTATAAACCTAAATATTTATAATTTTAATAAGATTAGTTTTATGATGGGTTAGATCTTAATTGGATTAGTCGTTGCGAACTACGAAAGGTATTTAAATACGAAAATAATATAGCCTAGTAATCAGGAATGGTTTATAGTTACTCAGGCCATTAGCTCATCGGGTTATAGTATCCTATTATATATTATTGTTATAAGCTAATATTACCTCTCCACTTAGTATACTAAAACCGGTCTCTTATATGATTAAGTTATTATAATATTTAAAAACGAATAAATAATAAATAAAAGAGGCCTAAATTAGCTTTAGTACTTTGATTAGTATATAAAACCGTATTTAAGAGGTTAATATCCCCTCCTTATTGTTAATAAATACGAAAATTATTATTCTACGAATTTCGAGATATTTTATAAGGAGAACGACATTATTACCCTTTATATACTAGCTTATTCATCTTATATCCTCTAATTATTAGACGTTGAGTATTTTAGGCCTCTAAAGACGGCGTATAGCCGATAAATTAAGGATAAAATACGTTAAGGTAATACCCATATTACGAAGGAAGATTTCTTTCCTGTATTTCATAAGGCTTATACTTAATTAATCACGGAAAAAAACATTTAAGGAGGATTTAGAGGTTTTGGATTTATCTCACTAAATGCGGAAAGTGTTTTATTAAAGTTTAATATTTAGTTATATACTTTAATACCTTTAGGATTACTTCTAATAACACTATTACCTTAAACTTTTTAAATACTAAATAACTTAATAAAAGTATTTTCTTAATTAGAACTTATTAAGAATTAAATTTCCCATTATTAAAATAGTTTACTTATTTTTATTATTAATATTATAAAGCATTTATTAAAGGGTATACATAGTATTATACACTAAATTATATTATTAAGGTTTAAGAATAAAATACTTCGAGAGGAGAATAATCTACTTAGTTAACACCGGAGAGCTAAGAAAACACATCTCAAATAAGGAGGAAGTCTCATTATAGCTGAGGCAGAGGACATTCAATCGCAGAGGGAGGTTATAACTCAAATTAAGAAGGAAATGCGTCGGAGTAGTGGTCGTCGACTAAGGGCGGAAACGGCTCAACGGCGGTGTAGTGTTTGTGGAAACACTGGGTATAATATACGAACATATCCAGCTAATGAAGAAATTTCTAGTGAAGAGGATTCTGAGTAGTTTCAATTGATTTGATGGTTTTGGTGTTTCTTTTTGGTCGCATTTGTGAATTGGTCGCGGTCGGGTGGGCAGCTCGCTTATTAAGTATGTTACTTGTTTTTAATTTAGTAAATAATTACTAGTTTTTGTGGGTTAACTTGTCCTAATAAGGGAGTTATCGTCGAGGGTCTTTTTTAGTTTGGTTTCTTATAATAAAGTTTTATTTTTTTGTTGTAACTCAAGGGTATAATTAATTATAAGATAAGTGGAACTCTATTTAATATTATTATTAAGGATAAAACGAAGTTTATGGGTTAATTCCTAGAAAAGGAGATAGGTCTCGTCGTCACCTTTTACCTTAGCCTCCCTAATAGTCTCTCGGAATCGCTTACTATGTTATAGTGATAATCTAATAAATTTTATAACGTTCCGAAGTTTACTAACTGGCCTTCTCTGGTATTAGTGGGTGAGATCTCGATTAACTTTATCACTACGTTATAAATAATCCATTTTTTCCTTAAATACCTTGTAATCTTAGTTAAATAGAAATACGTAACGGATAAAGTTAAGAATGTGACCGTAATAGTGGACCTTTTTTACTAATACGTTATTCTCGGTGAATAAGTTATCGAGGAACGTAAATAGAGATTCGAGGTGAGTCTCGTTATTAGAGGTATTATGGTATATAAAAGTGCTGAGGTGATTAACGAAATCCTATTCGATAATCACAGATTTAAGGGTTTTAGTAATATTATTTCTTAAGTGGACATTGGGTTATCGTCGAAGGGCGAGGAGGAATTGGATTGGTTTACGGCATTTCGAAAAGAAGTGGGCATATATAATAACTATAATATAAAACTTCGGCGATGTCCAGAGGTCAAAAAATAAATAGATTATTATAAGGGCATTCGTAAGTTCCCTTTTTATTGTTTCCTTCCTCATATTATATAACTTCTAAAATATGTGTTTATAGCTACTTTTTAACTATAAGACTTAGTTAAATATATTAAAGTTAAATTAATAAAGGAGATACTAAAAATATTTATCCTCGAAAACGGAGAAAGGATGGGGTTTGTTAATAATAAAGCTTAGTATTAACTCCTTAATTATTGTGACTTATATTTTCGGGATAGTAATAGGGAGGGAGTGGTGGTGTTTTATTGTATTTGATATTGTTGGAGCGGTATCGTCGTCGATTATGACCTTATTAGGTGAATTTTCGAAGATTTAGTATTTTCTTTTGAAAGTGGAGGGTAGTAAAAGTTGTCAATAATACCCTGAAAAGGTTGACGTTATTGTTCTCGTCATAACGATGGTATATCTAATAAGTGTTGCCTAGTTTATTATTAGCGAGGACTTTTTAAATAAAAATCCCTTCTCGTTGAATCCAACTCGTCCTACTTCTCGAGCTCTTATTGGAGATAAGGTTATCCTTTACGAAGCGCCGACTTCGCTATACCGCCGATAGGAGGCTCTAAATAGTATTGTGGTCGGTTAGATTGATTGTGGAGGTGTTGCTGGCGTTAGATGCGTTCTTTTCGAGCTGCGACGTAATTAACTAAGGTCTTCGTACACTAAAAACAGTAAAAGCCATATTAATTGTGAAAATAGGCGTTGTGGGCGGTAGTAGGGGTGGTGGAGGGAGGTAAGAAGAATTAGTGAAAAGGGGGATGTTTGGCGATGTATTAGAATAATACACTTCTACTATGAATATGGAGTTTTTTTTTCTATAGAGAGGTGAACTTCCTACTTATTAGAGTAAAAAGTAGTTAATTCTTAAGTAATTATAATAATTGAATAGTATAAGTTACTAAAGAAGTTACGGAAACTGTGAATTCGAGTTCCACTTTTACCCTTTTTTGTATTTTTTCCGGCTTTTTAATTAGTTCGGAGGCCGGAAAAGTATTCTTCCATTTAGGCTAGAATTGATCAAATATATCAAATATCGACCCTCGTGTAGTTGGCTGTTTGAAAGTGTGAATATTCTTAACTTATTTGATTCATCGGTTATATTTGATTGGTTGATTTGGTCGGGGTTCTGCGCTGAAGCCCACATCCTCAGGTGGCCATCTCTCTCTCTTTCTTCCTTGTTTTTTGTGTTCTTTCCTATGTCTATTCTCCTCTCTCTTCTTATTCCGCCTTATATTATTAGGCCATCCCTCCCCGAGGCTCTTGCAGGGCTGCTAACCCGGCCCTCATCCTTGGCGGCCATCTCTCTCTTTCTTTCTTATCTTTTGTCCTCTTTCCTGTTTCCTATGTTCTGTTTCCTATTGTCTTTGCTTTGTCGTTTCTTATGTTTTTACTCCGCCTTATATTATTAGGCCGTTCCTCCCCGAGGCTGCTGAGGGGCTGCTGACCCGGCCCCCATCCTCGGCGGCCATCTTCTTCTCTTCATGTTTTTCCTACTATCTTTCCTATGTCTTGCCCATCATGAGGTTGGTCTTCTCGTGGCGATGGGCGTCAGTACCTGCCATAATGGCAGGGAAGCCAACAACCTCCAATGCCTTAGTCTGTAATTTCGAGTCTTCAATGCATATGCTTCATTCATCTTGTCTCCAGCAGTCTCGCAATACGTGTAGGAGGTTGCAATAATGAGTCTTCAGTGCCTGTGTTCCGTTCATTCCATGCCCAACTCTGCATGTGTCTTGGTGCCCCGAGTAGGTGGCAACTCCAGTGAATTTTTGGATGGCGACCCCTTGGAGATCTGTGCAAGTGCAGCAAGCCATGAGGATGTGATTTTGCTACTAGGATATTCAAGCTACGAAAATGTACTGCTTCTTCATAACCACCTCCCTCATGCTGGTCTCGTGTGCCTTCGCCCTTGCCTCCACCACCATCGCCCTCTTCAGCGTTCTCTCCGTTGCTGTCGACCCCATCGCCTTCATCATCGCGAGTCTTCCATGACTCTTCCCCCACAGTGGTAGTTATGGACGTGATCAAAATAGGCCTCCATAGTAAGCCGCAACCCCTGTCCAACGCCCTAATTAGATGAATCGACGCTCCAAAAACAGCGCATCGTCACTGTGGACGGCGGAATGAAAACCAAATAGGCTTCGGATGCCACGGCGACGCGAAAATTGACAAGAATGGCGCCTTGGACGGTATCAGACACACAGAGGCCAAGACTCCCCACTGCAACTCCACCGCCCATCTGCTGATCAGTAATGTCTACGCCAGTTGCTGCTTTGTCAGTAAGCTTTCCAGCTTAAATTAAATTTTGATTATCGTTGATGTGAATGCAAGTGACACACCTGAATATGGGTTCATGACGCTGGCAAGCAGCGTCTCCTCTGACGATGACCTCATCTCGTCCTTACGCTCAAACGGGGTCGAACGAAAGACACCGTACGGGAAGAAATTTCACCACGATACGAACACGCAATTGGTAGTGGCCTGCTCTAATTCCACATAATGATCAAACAGTTCAGTTACTCAGTGACGAAAACCTGATTGAAGCAAGCTTCTCAACGGCCCTGATGGCAGTCAGGTGACTCACCGTCCGGCGATGGACCATGACCTTATGTCTTCACGAGCACGGCAAGCAATGCTGGCGCGATGGAGAAAACAAAATTCTCTACTGAAAGATTGACCATTACTTCGATATATGGTGCGTTGCGTCACCTCGTACCACACACACCTCAGACGCTGAAGAGATCGGAAGGCTTCAGCGAAGTGGCCGGCGCGAAGTAGCTCAGGGCCAATTATCAGAGGTTTTCAACGCCACCTTGGCTAACTGACCAATGATCAAATACAAGGCGAACAGTTGTTGGCCAAAACTTTCTCCCATACGGCTGAGGTTGCAGATCTACCGAGTCTTCTGTCTTCTTCTGACTGGCATGCCCTCTACCGCGACCGGGTCTGCAGGCGGTCGACGGATACTCCAGCAATATCCTTTCTGACGACGGTGACAATTCCATCCGCCACAGGCCAGTCACTTGCAGTTTCCATGGAACTCTCTTGGACCACATCAACTCCCAAAGACAGGACGGCAGCAACAGCAGCAGCACATCATCAGTGACACAAATTCAGAAAATTAAGGGTCCTTATATTCCCGCCGCAGCCTATGCAAACATTAATCTCGTCATCCTCCCCTAGTCTTTCCGCCGAATAATCTACACTCCAGCCCCTCTTGTGCGTCGTCCCAGGCGGACCTAATAGCCCGTCGGTTGCGCGCATCTAAAAAAGGTAGCCAGCCATCTCTCGGGGGTCGAGCGAGCGTAACTGGCAGATATCTTTTTCTTGGAGAGCAAAAAAAGGCCATCATCTCGGATCTCTTTTTTAGCCCGGCCGAGAGAAAAAAAAGTCATTCCGTCATCCCGTTTCCTTTCCCGTTTCCCCAAGGTCAACAAAAGAACACCGTGCTGCAGCGCGCAGAAGGACTCAAGAGAAAGGCAGAGCAAAACGCCTCCCCCACCCGATTTGTTTCCACACTCCGCCCCTAGGTTTCCCGCGGCAAGATGAAGAACAAAAAACAAAGAAAAAGAAACCCGTCGTTTGCGCAATTCATACAGTAAGATGAGAAAGTAGTAGGTACAAAGGGAACAAAAACGTGATGGGGGTTCTGTGGGAACGAATGACCGCTGTCAATGCAAGAACGCCATAGGTATGTAGAACGCCTGAGCAGAAGTGTGTGTCTAGAAGAATCGAATATAGAGGTGCCCAGCAGCCATCATCAGTGACGGGGACTCGGTTCGGGTTGCCAGCCATTGATGTACGCCATCAAGCCCATGCCTAAGATTACCACACCCAGCATAGATGCATAGGGGACCCCGGCCATTAATGCCTGGTCATTTGCCAGCTTGCCATGTGGTATGGTGAGCGGCGTGATGGTGTTGGCCCGAGACAGCGTCGGCTTGTCGCTGAGGTCCTCCGCAGCGGCCTGGACCTGTGTCGCTGCAGGCGTCGACTCATCGGAACCGTCGGTCGGCACGACAGATGTTGACTTGGTCTCGGACTCTTCGCTGCGGGTGCGACGTCCACGAGATTGAGAGCGAGCCTTCTCCGCCGCTGCGGCCTGCCGGGCCTCCTCGTCCCTCCTGATCTGAAGAACCATCTCGGCCAAGGTCTTGCGATCCGCATCACGCTCCATCTCGGCCTTCTCACACCTCTGCTTCCAGGCATCCATCTGCTGCTTCAAATCACTCATCTCCAGCATCATAGTGTCGATTTTGGTCTGGAACCGCGCAGCAATGTCCTCGGCGCTCTCGGGCGCGGGCTCCTTGGCAACGGGCTCCTTGGCAACGGGCTCGGCATCCGTCATCTCGACGTCTTGAGACCTTGGCGATTCGCGGGGAGGCTCGAATGCCTCTTCCAATAGGGTTTCGGTGTCGGGTTCTTTGGGTGCACCATTTGCTTCCTTGGCCAAGGCGCTGTCCTCGAGGATCTTAGCCATGTCTTCAGCCAGCTCTCTTGCTTCGCGTTCTTTGCGGAGCATGTCTTCCAAATCCCGGATACGGGCAGTCTGCGTGTCCAAATCCTTCTTTGCATTGTTCAACGCCTCTGTCAACTGGATAATTTGGTGAAGATTGTCGCGTCCCAAAGGTGACGTATTGTTGGCTGTGTGCGGTTTCGGCCGTTCGGTGGTGCCTCGCTTCAGTGATGGGACATCGGGTTTCTCAGGGAGAGGCTGTTGGGGTGGCGGAGCGGGAGGATCTGAGAATCTCGTCTTCGCGTCGCGGAATGGCAAAGCGTTGCCGTTGGGGAGTTGTTTCGGAGGCTCGGAGGCTTCTGGCTTCTCGTCCTTGATGTCCTCTTTGGTCATGAGAGCGCTGATAAACTGGCCGGTTCGGGAGAGGTCTTGAGATTGCAATCGCGCGTTTCGCATCTCATTCTGTGATTAGGTTAGTCTCGGTGCATCAGCCCGAAAAAGGAAGCACTCACGTGTAGTCTCTTAACAATATGCTCCGTGGTAATCGGTGCTAGTACAAATCCTCGAGCGGCCCCGCCGTTGGGCGGCATGGCGCCCATGTTCTGGGGCGCCATCATGCGGCCGTTGCTGGCCATGGACGCATTGCTACCCGCCCTACCGCGATACGGCATGGGTCCGGGGGATGGCATCATCATACCGCCGTTAGCGGGATCTAAATCGCCAAAGCTCATGTCCATAACGTTGCTCGAGGGGCTCATAAAACCAGAATGCTCGACCTTGGCGGCAACCTTGTGGTGTACGACAGTCTTCTGGTCCTCGCTTACGATGTCGATACCGAGTTCGAGATGATCTCCAGTCTGCAGTTCGTGCGGTTCGGATTCGCGGTTCTCTTGCGAAAGGCGCGTACCATTGACGAATGTTCCATTGGAGGATTTGACATCGCGAATGTAGATTTTGCCCATGCGGTCTGCCCATATTTCCGCGTGCTGCCTTGATAGCACCTTACTATCGAAGTAGCCGTTCGTGGCAGTCGGGATGGTCTTCTGATTGGTTTGGCGACCGATGCGGAGGCTCTCAGGATAGAAGGGAACTGAAATGGTCTTGCGCTCGAATGTGCCATTCAAAGATAGCAGGTAGAGCACGGGCTGCCCATTTGGCATCGGATCGCCCATGGGCCTGGCCCCAAGCCCTTGCTGCGACACCATCTGCGGCTGGCCGGGAGCGACTTGCAGCGAGGTTCCTCCATTAACGCCGTTCATGGGGGATCGCATGACGGGCCTGCCGAACTCGGCCTGGCCCTCGGGCTTGCCTTGAGGCCATGGTCCTTTGGGCTGCGGCCGCTTCCGCGACGCGGTGCTCGACCACGAGCTCATGTCGGAGTTTGTGGACGCCGGGGTGCCATTTGGTTGGGAGTTGTTGGTGGCGACCGTAGTGGTAGACGAGTTGGATGAGGTAGAGGATACTGAGGAGGAGGAGTTGCTTCGCTGGAGCGTCTTTCGCGGCATGAACATGCCTCTGACGTCTTCTGGATTCATCGAATTCAGACTTTGTCCGCCATTAACGTTCCATGCCGGTTGATTGAGTTGCTGGAAGCTAGGAGGGCTCGCGACGGCAGTCATGAGGACGTCGTTGTTGTGTTCAGGTAAGGGTCGTGGGACAAAGGAAGTCGGGGGCGAGACGGCAGGTGATGCCGATCGAAGGGTATCGATGCTGGGAGTGCAGGGCTCCGTCCGTCACCATTCGCACAGCAGCCCGCGGGGTATCTCAAGGTGGTAAGTCGGTCGGCGGTGGTGGGAGTAGACGTCCGGCAGCCAGCAGGTCGCGATTTTGGCACGGAAGGGGATGGGAAGGGATGAGGCTGCGCTGGCCAGAAAAATATGTCAGCGATGATGTCGCAGCAAGGATAGGGGTGGGCAGCCAATTGGCGCGACCCCAGCGGGCTGCAACGGGGCCGGCAGGCCACAGAAAACGGGCCCAGGGAGGCTCGGAACGGATGAGACAGACCTGCAATTGAAAGGGAGCGGGCGAAGGGGGCGTGGTCGGGCACCTTGATCGACGATAACAGAGCGAGGACCCGTAGCCGTAGGGGGTGGTGAAGTTGAATCTAGGATTTGGGAAAGAACAGAGGTCTCGCCCCCGTCTCGCTAAGCGCTTAGCGTGTGCGCTGGGGGGACCCGTGGACCGACCAAACAGCGCTCGGAAACACGCGCCGGAGCCGACATGGGCATGAAGTAGCAGTACCAAGGTACCTGCTCTCCCGGGCTGTGGAGGGCGACGGGAACGGGGCGGGATCGAGGGAGGAGAGTTTGCAGCACAGCACAGCACAGGCCCCGACACCGCTACCGGTCATTTACTGATTGGGAATGTTGAGCAGGCGGGTAGGTTGGTTATTGCATGTCAGCGGAAAGAAAAAAAAAGAGGAGAGGGGAAGAGGGCGCCGTGCTGATCCGGGCAGATGCGGCGGTCTGGTCTGGTCTGTCACTGGCCTTGCTTTGTGCCTTGCCAGCGCTCCCACTGCCTTAGGCCCAGCGCCGCGGGGCCAACCAGGGCTTGTTCTGCTGCGCTTGCCTGGCGCTGCAGCGGAGCGATGGGAGGAGCCCACGTGACACAAGATTCCACAGTGAGGCTGATGTCATTCGCTGCGTGGGCTGGCACAGTGCTACTGTGCCTCACACCACCAGGGGGGGAAGCGGCTGGGACTGCGGGCAGTGGGCACCTGAGGCGCGGACCCGCTGGAACGGCCAGCTGGACGGCACCAGGCTGGAGATTTTCTGGTTCGAGTGGCCTGTGCGTCGGGTGACCGTGACATCGTCGTCCGTCTCCACTTGCCATTTATTAATGGTGAGTGGCCCCACCAGTTGCACTTTCTGCCGAGAAATTGCCGTACCCCGGATTGGATTCGTCCAAAGCTCAAGTGGCGCCGGAAGGCTGCGTGCAGCAAATTGGAAGAGCTCCTCCGCAGCCCACCATCGCAAACCATCACGGCCGACATCCCGCACGACACCGAGGCTTGAGCAGCGATACAGCTCGACCGCTTCCGCATACAACCCCCGATTTCTAGCTAGAACCAATCAAAGCTTGCCATAATGCCTCCCGTTCCTGCGCAACACGGCGGCGCCATGGGCCCCTCCATCGCCGACAAGCGTACGATGCCGGACCAACCAACACCTTGACCGAGCTTGAGCTGACCTTTTGCAGTCAAGATGGGTGCCCTGATGGGTGGCAGTACGTTAAAAATGCTCCGAATATCCTAGTATACACAATACTGACTTTACTGCAGCTGTCGGAGCCGTCATGGGCTTCGTCTTCGGTACAGCGGCCGTCCTCCCTCAGTCGCATTCCCTCAACTGACCAGCTGCCGCTCTACAGGCTCGGTGAACATCATGCGCTACGGCGCCGGTCCCAACGGTATCATGAGGACGCTCGGTCAATACATGATGGGTTCAGGAGCCACTTTCGGGTACTCCAATCTCCGGCTGTCATGCGAAATGAAGCTAATGTCCGGCTCCAGGTTCTTCATGTCCATCGGCAGCGTTATCCGATCCGACGCTTCGCCCATTGCCAACGAGGCTTTCTATAACATGCAGCGAAGACCTCTGGTCATGTACGGCCCCGGATCCGAGTTCGCGAAGCGCCGCCAGCAATAAGCCCGAGAAGTCTAAAAGTAAAATAACTTGTACATCATGAAGCAGGAGTCTGGCAGGTCGTTGGGGGGACGCAAGATGCTTCAACACCGGCATCAATGGATACTTGTATAATAGGTGTGTGGGCACATCACGACTACACGAAAAAAAAGTTTGCATCTTCAAAGGCGTGCCTTTTTGATGTGCTGGAGCAAGTGCTGGGCCACGTTCGACCTCGTTTGACCTTTCGAAGCTCGGTGGCTCCACGCAGACCGGCTTGAGCTCTATTCTGCCAGTCAATGCAGCGTTTGCTGGTTGGTCTTTGATGTGCGACGGGAATCGGTTGAAACTCCGCTCTTACACCAGCAAGGCATGACCTTCGTCCTACGCGCTGTTGCTATTCATCCACATAATCATCACTCAACGGTTTAAGCTGCAAAAAACAAAACCAACTCTTTCTTTTCTGACGGTAATCAATACCACACCACTTTCACTCCTCAGCGATTGCCGGCTGTCTTAGTGGACCCAGTGGCTACGGTGTTTATGATACGCTCTGTTAGGGACCAGACTGCGAGCTCCCGTTAACTACCTGTACCCATAAAGAATGAGCATCTTCAAGACTACCTCCCTCCATTACATGCTTCCCGAAGCTGCCTATCATTGAGGTTCAATCGATGCCCAATGCAATAGCAACGAGTCCCTTGCTGGATCGGCGGAATTCCGCAAGACATTGCTTACTCATCTCGCATCCCGCTTCGACAGGCAGCGTTGCAGTGCCTGCTATCGCAATTGCTTTTGCTGCATGTCCGGCCTGCTAGCATGCAGTCTTGGCAGCAATGAGACCTATTCGAGCTGAGTCTGCAAATGAAGTGGCGCCTTCCGTCGGCGCCATGCATCTCCTTCAGCTGAACGGGGCCGCTAGACACGCTAGGGGTTCTGACTGAGAGCCAACACCACTCGTGGCTCCCTCGTGTAACCATGGCCCGCCAATTCAGACTTGCCCGAATCCGCTAACTTCTGCAGCCATGAGTTGTTCAACTACAAATAGGTGCGTGCCATTCTCATGAAGCTGGCTCTACTGCTCTCCTGCGTAGATAAGTTGTTGGGCCCATCTGTCGTCTACCAACTTCGGACTCGAGACCCCTTTAGTCATGCTCCTTGGATCGCAACCCTGGCTAATAGCTCTGACCAGCCTTGCAATCGGCGCCATGACCGAGACGTTCGACTACATGTGAGTGATCAGGCTCAGGTGCTGATCAAGGATGAATCGCTAATAAGCACAGCATCGTTGGCGGCGGCACCGCCGGGCTTACCGTCGCCGCTCGGTTGACCGAAGATCCCACCGTGACCGTCCTTGTTCTCGAGGCCGGGGCTGACCGCTCCGGTGACTTGAACGTGCTGGCGCCCGGGCTCTTCCCCGCCATGTACGGCAACCGAGACTACGACTGGGACTACAAGACCGTTCCCCAAGTAGGCCATTCCCCAAGTAGGCCATTCCCCAAGTAGGCCGTTCCCCCGAAATGGAGAGCAAAGCTAACCTCCCTAGACTGGCGCCAACAACAAGGTGGTCAACCATATCCGCGGCAAGCAACTGGGCGGCTCCAGCGCCATGAACTTCATGTTCTGGACGCATCCGTCGAAACGAGACATCGACAACTGGGGCGAGCTGGGAAACCGGGGCTGGTCATGGGGCGCCCTCTCCCCTTACTTCCGAAAGTCGGAGTCCTTTTCTGTACCGTCCATGAAGCTTCTTGTCGATCTCCGTCTGAAAGGTGTTGACCCGCGTGCTCACGGCACCGCTGGGCCAATCACCAACAGGTTCCCTGCGATCCACAGTCCCCTTCTTCGGGCGTGGCCGCGGACTATGGAGACCCTTGGCCTGCAGCTCAATGGCGACCCGCGTGACGGGCAGGTGGTCGGTGGTTACGTCAATACTCTCAACATCAACGATTCCACGAGAAGCTACGCTGCCAACGCGTACCTCGGCCCAGCTCGCGAGAGGCCGAATCTGAAAGTCATCACGGAGGCTTTTGTCAACAAGATACTCCTCAAGAAGACATCAGATAAGATCTCGGCCAACGGTGTGAAGTGGTCCAAGGAGGATCAGACGTACGAGACAATCGCGGCTAAGGAGGTCATCCTGGCCGCAGGATCCATTGCTTCACCGCAGCTGCTCGAGCTTTCTGGCATTGGTGACAAGAGGTTGTTGGAGGAACACGGCATCGAGGTCTTTGTCGACAACCCCAATGTGGGCGAGAACTTGCAAGATCACGCCTATGTTCCTCTTGGGTGCGTTTCCTCCCTCACGTGTCATCAGTAGGGAGGGGAATCTCTAACATCGTCCAGTTTTGCCACCAAGCCCGGTATTCCGACCAACGAGGATTTCGGCAACGTCACCTACTTCCAGAAACAGCTCGACCTCTACCTCCAAAACAAGACCGGCCGCCTGGCCTACGCCGGCGCCAGCTCGGCTCTCCTGACCTTGAAGCAAATCCTCTCAACTCTAGACCTCCCCACCCCCTCACTGAAGGACAACACTCCTGGTCTCGCTGAACAACACCGTCTCGTCCTCCGCAACCTGCAATCAGAGGCAATTGCCCAGGAACTCACCGTCGAAGGCGGTTTGTCGCCTCAATTCTCCGACGACACGACCAAGCTCTTCAAGCCCAGCTCAGCCGGCAACTTCCTCTCGATTCTGGGCGTCCTCGAGCACCCCCTCTCGCGGGGCTCTGTTCACATCCAATCCGCCGACGCCGCCGCGCACCCGCGGATCGACCCGCGCTACCTGTCCAATCCGGTCGACGTACAGCTTCTGAAAGCCATTGCTCTTCACCTGCAGACCGTTGCGCGGACGCAGCCCCTGAGCGACTTGCTTGAGGGCGACGGTACCGTTCTCCAGCCGGGGTATCGTGAGCTCACGCCAGAAAACGCGGAGGGATGGGTCCGCGAGGGCCTGCAGAGCGAGTATCACCCCTGCGCCACCTGTTCGATGTTGCCGCGGGAGAAGGGCGGTGTTGTTGACGAGAAGCTGATGGTCTATGGGATCGAGGGGTTGAGGGTGGTGGACGCGAGCGTTTTTCCTCTGATCCCGAGGGCAAACATCCAGTCTCTGGTCTACGCGGTGGCGGAACGGGCTGCGGATTTCATCAAAGGGACTGCATAAGAGATGATTATGCGGTTGATTATCTATATAGGAGGGTCACACTGGTATTATGGTACATCGTCTAGAAAACGAAAGCAGAGACTGCAAACATCGCCGCAGCCAGGCCCGCGGCGGGCCCAACAAGACTTCCACCGCTAGCAGGCACCGAAGCTGAAGGCGAGGAGCTCGCCGTGCTGTTTCCGCCACTCGTTGTGTTGGCCTTCAATTTTGCAACACCCAGCTGCAGCTGCTCCGGGTTGCTACCGTCCCAGACAATTGTCTATTTTGCACCGCCCTTCATCCACTTACTTACTACCTAAAGGTTTTGATTTATTTCATCTACTCCATCGAAAATCCAATCCGATGTATTGGATATATCGTACGGTATACCTGTGCGACATCTCTTTTCGTTCTTGACACAGACAAATCAAACTCTGGATCCCTTTCTCGGAAGCGCATTAAGTCAGAATATCCGCATTGAAGTTAGTAGCCTGACTCACGGTTTTGAAGTTAGTTTGTGATAGGGCAAGCTCCACCCCAGAATTCTATCTGTATGATATGTCGGTCGGGCTTTATTTGTCTCGTTTATTGAGACTATGGTGTACGTATATACCCCGACTCGCGGTTCTATCTCGTTGGCATGAGTGAGTCCATTCGTCCATGCCGCGGTTACACGCATGTGCAAGTACATGCACTCTGGACGTTTTTGCACCGTTTCCCCACACAGTTAATCAACTTCCCTCTCACCTAATTTTTCTTGATATCCGCTATTAGTGAAATAGGTGATATACCACTAAGATCCTTAATAGTTGAAAAGTCTTTATTTTTCCCTTTTAAAGCCCTCCCATGATAGCCTTATAGCCTCTAGCGGGCACCGGACTGTAGCCGGCCCCTCTAGCCGGCCCTGATCGGGGCTCTGGGTTACCTCCAGAGTTAACCCCTACCTTAAGGGCTAAGCGCCGCTACGACACTAAGGCCCAACTATTCTGGCCCAGCTTTGGGGGAAGTTAGCCTAATACCCCTGATATAGCCCCCTCTACAGCAAAGGGGCCCTTGAATACAAGTGGGGTGACCACTGGATTTATCCTAGCCGCCTTCGATGAACAAGCTAGACGCTATAAGGACCGAAAGGATGTCTTTTTGACTATTGCCCAGTCTGTTGACAATGTGGTCTCTAGCTTTGAGGGGCCAAAAAAGTAGATCGCAAAGGAGGCGATAACCTATGTGATCTAAGCTTTGAAAAAGTTAATAAATAACGAAGTTATTTTAATTTTAATTTGGAATTGGGTTATTATTATGGTATTAACCCTAACCCTAGCCCTAGTTTTAGCCCCGGCCTCCGCCCTGGCCTAGAACTGAGCCCTTACTCACTCATAACCCTAGGTTTAGTTAGAAGACCTCTGGGTTTTTGTTTATATCCCCGAGACAAGCCTGGATACTGCTTAGAAGAATGCCCTTTTCACCCTGCGCTATATAGTCTGCTAGGCCTTTGGCCTATAACGAGGAGATATCCTATACATTTAATATATTTTAATTAAATACTCTTTAAAGCCCTTAAATAAAAAAATTTAATAAAGGTTTTTTAGAAATAGATAAAAGTTAATAGATTATTTAGGGGCTTTTAAAGTAGAAACCCTTATAAAATGGTTTATATATACTATTCTATATTACCTATCTAAGTTTTAAAGTTTAGATGAGAAAAGTATTAATATATTAACCCTGATTAGGAAGGAGGTTATTGCTTAGATTGGCCGTAAGCTAGTCCCAGCTCGGTAATGCCACCTTAGCTTAAACCCTATTATAAATAAAATCACTTAGGTTATCTCTTTTATAGTCTAGGTGCTACTCTTTAGATTATTCAACTAGAGTAGTAAGGCTTAGTTTATTAGGGAAAAGAGGACCCTACTTAGGTATAACCCTGGTTACTAAGGATATTATATAAACCGGTATTATGACCGGTGACTACTCTATAATAACTACGGTAAGTCCTTAGATTCCTAGGAGGCCGAGCCTTATATAATTAAGCTAAAGTATACTAACTACTTAGGGCCCTTCTAGGTTGGCTATATAGATTATCCAGTTAGGCCCCTAATAGTTAATAGTTATCCTACCTTCCTAAGCTAAAAGGAATATGGACGGATGTAGAAGGTTAGGTAAAAGGCCTCCAAGGCCTACGATAATATTAACTAGACCACCACCCAAAACAATACTCAATAACCCTAGGACTCCCCTTCTAATCAGGGCCAATAACCTAACTCTAAGTGCTTATATATTAGGACCCCCTCCTAAGGATTAATTATATGCTTAGGTGATGGGGATATAGTTAATAGTATAAATAAAGATGAGGCTAAAGACCCCGAGGCCCTCCCTTAGACTAACCGCCCTATCCACCCTCTCTAAAATAAGAGCTAGAGGGTGGCTCATAAGCCTGAATATAATATCACTAATACCTATAACCACCTGGACCTTGATTCGGAGGCGTAAGCCGAAATAGGCCCCCCTATGGGTATTATGTGTAGCCCAATGTAATGTGGGGAGAAAGCCCCTAGTATATATAATTTTCCTAGAGCTTTGCTGAGCTAATTAGGTCGATATAATACTTATTTAGAAGCCCTGAATAGGCTATACTAACAGAATACAAATTAATATATACCCTGGGTTTAATTCTTATATTCTAATGGATTTCTAAAACAACAGGGAAATAAGGCCCAGGGATATAGCTTATATATGGAAAAGAATAAAGCTTTAAGTATAACAACAAAGGCCTATTTAAACCAGGGACATCCTATAGCTAAAAATTAATAACACTATAATTGTTAATATATATAAACCACTAGGTGACCCTAATAACTATATAAGTATTACTCTCTTAGAATACTAACCACTAGGAAGAACCCTAATAAATGGGGATTTTAATACTTATTATTTTTCCTGGGAACCCGGATCTGTTAGCCCGAATAGGGGAGACGATCTAGCTGATTAGGTTAACAACTATGGCCTCTCCTTCATTGGAGAAGTAGGGGCTCTAACCTATACCTATGGTCACGTCCTTGACCTGACCTTCTTAAATATCCCCCTCGTGTACGCAGGACCCTATCTATACCTATATCTAAGAGCTAATTACTAGTTTACTATAATTATTATCCCCCATAACAATAATAAATAACAATAAACATACTAATTAGAGCTAATATCGGTCCCGGATTCGGCCCTTCTTCGGCTTAAAGACCTAATTAGGGTAGGGGCCTCAACTTTACTTACCCTTAAGGATTTACCCACCCCAGCTAAACTAGACGCCCAGGCTAGCTGGATTGTTAACCCATTCTTAACAACTATCTAAGTAATAGGGAAAAGACAATAAAGCCGGGGAAAGCGGGCCCCTTAGTGAATAAAAGAGTCCTCTAAAGCCTACTAATCCTACTTCAAGGCCTGTATCCAGTAGGTATAAGAACCAGAGCTAGCCTTAGCCTCACTACCCCCTATTTTTAAAAAGTAAAAGGTCTTCTTAAAAATAATTAAAAAAGCTAAACGGGTCTATTAGGCTACTAAAATCGAAGGGGCTATATCCAATTAGGACTTTTATAAAATAATAGGTTAGTGTAAAGCTAGATTAATAGTTAAAGCCCCCCCTTTAATAGTTGAGGACTAGACGCATAACGATAACCAAGACAAGGCCCAGGCCCTACGGAGGGCCCTACTGGAGAGGTTTGATGACACAGATGACCTACCTGGGGACCCCTTCGACGTAGCCACGGTCCCAAGACGACAAATACCCTAACAAAGACTATGACCCCTAGTACTAACGGAATCACCATAAAACTACTTAAGGCTTATTGGGACCTTATAACTAAGCCTATCAGGCTACTATTCCAGGTATGCATTAAGGCCGGCTACTTCCCCTAGCCCTTTTATAAAGTAGAGGCTATTATAATTTAGAAGTTTGGAAAGACCGACTTCTCAAAGGCTGGATTTTGGAGATTAATAATCCTCTTATTTTACTTAGGTAAAGGGCTTAAAAAACTAATAATTAAGAGAATAACCTATTTCACTATCCTAAAAGGGGTGGCCAGCCCATAATAAATAGGGGCCCTACTAGGCAGGGTAGTTATCGACCTAACGACTTATTTCACACACAATATCAAACAGGCCTTCAATAAAGGGCTTATAACTACGCTGGCGATAATAGATGTAAAGGGGGCCTTTGACTTTGTTCTTCGGAACCGCCTTATTATCCGATTACGGTAATAGGGCTGGCCTAATAACCTGATTAGGCTGATTTATGCCTTTATATCAGACTATACTACTAGGGTTAAGTTTAAAGAGGTAATAACAAAGGACTTCCCTTTAACCTATGGGCTACCTCAGAGCTCCCCACTATCACCTATCATCTTCTTATTTTATATTTCCGATATCCTAACTAAAGACCTAAGGCTTCGGTTTAGATATATAGGTGATATAGGCCTTTTAATTACCGGCCCATCCCTCAAGGATAATGCTATATCCTTAAACTAATAGGTTACCCAGATTCTAGACTTGGGTGCCGATAATAAGGTCTCCTTTGACCTAACTAAATATAAAGCTATCCACTTCACTAAGAAACATAAGTAACTAAAAAACCTACTTAGGATCAAAGTTAGAGACCTTAAAATCAAAGCCTTGGTTGAGCCGATCCGTTGGCTAGGGGTTTGGTTCGATAAAAGACTCTTTTTCCAATACTACGTCGAAACAAGGGTAGCTATAGCAAAGAAGGCAGCCCAGCACCTAGGGCACCTAACAAACACAAAAGGAGGGATCCTAGTAGCTGTTGTATGGAAGGTGGTCATCACCTGTGTCCTCCTAATAGCCCTATACGGAGCCGAAACCTGGTTCGGGGGGCTAACCAAGCCAGCCCTAAGTAACACCACCCCCCCTTAGGGAGGGATTATTAATATAGGCCAGAAGGGCCTTATCCAGAAGGTTAACAAGGTTATTATAAAAGTAGCCTAAGCTATCCTAGTCTAAAAAACAACCCCAATAAGTAACCTCCGAAATGCCGGCCTGCTTACTAGGAAAGTAGCTTTAGAAGGGGTACACTTACACTTCATAATCCAATTACAAAAGATCAACCAATAATACCCATTAGTCCTAAGGCTCACACAACAAAGGAGGCAGTAAACACAGCTCTAATGGACAATAAGCCTTATCTCAAGGGTCCCAAGGCTAACACTACTCTAACCAAAACACCTTCCAGGGTTATAAAACCTAATAGTCTTATATATAAAGGAGAAGGCTACTAAGGCCTTTTAAAACTAACTAAAAACCATCCCAAATAACTATATAATTATTTATTTAAATAGTTCTAAAGTATTTAATAGAGCCACGGGATATGGATTCGTTATTTATAAAAGTAATAAGTGTATAACGTAAGGTTATGGCCGGTTTAGCTTAGTAGAAGTGTTTAATAGTGAGGTTAAAGGAGCGAGGGTAGGGCTCCGGCGGGCCCTCCTTACTTCCCAAAGCTAATGTCATAATATAGCCCACAATTACTGTCCCGTAATAGTGGTTCCACTTTTGCGACAGTTATGAGCCCAGGTCTCTACGAGCCCTCTGGTTGAATGGCTAAACGCCTTGCTAAAGTGGCAGTATGTGGGCCGACCTAGAGGTCATGGGTTCGAGCCTCGTTATGCTCACCCATTCTCGCTTCAGCAGCAAGTCACCGAAATGGAAGGTTAGACTTGCCAGCTGGAAGCGGCCGGCACCCAGTAACAGTCAGTAAGGATTTGTCAGCTGTGAGTGTAAGCCAGTGCTAATTCCTTAGTTAGCAGACCTCTTCTCTCCTCGGTCTGGGGGGGTGTGTCATGATATAGCCCACAATTACTGTCCCGTAATTGTGGTTCCACTTTTGCGACAAATCCATTAATAGGTCGTTACTTATTCGGAGGGGGACGGGTAGGGGCTTAAGTAACCCCTTCTTAGTTTACCTCTAGATATGGATACTATTATATACGTGGTAGTTCCTCGTAAACCTTCTAATCGTCTGGGAGTGCCCCGGCTAGTAAAAGTGTCGGTTTATAATCTCGAATATGCTATTACGCCCTAGGTGACCACTAGTACTAGAATTGTAGTACTCTTATATAACCCTTATTTATAATAGGCTTAAAGGGTTATTATCATCTTTTCTTTTAGGAACTTATATTTTATCCTAGAACATTAACCTTTACTATTTATTAATTATATATTCCATAATCTGGACCTTTAGTTGTAACTCTAGTGGGAAGTTGCATTATCCCTACTTCACTACCTCGTAAACTTAGTAGTATAATCTATCTTCTTCAATAATCTAGTCCTAAAGTGTTTATAACTCGTTATTATTTGTGAACACTATTATGTGTAGGAGTATTAGTAAGTCGTCTATGGTGTAGCCCACCTGGGGGGCGCCAGTTCCTTCCTTAGGGATAATGTAGTTAAGTATTAACTAGAGTACACGTCCTTATTCTCTCTTATCATCCCAGCCCTAGGGGGCATCCTACTCCCTCTAAGAGAGGGCATCGGGGACTACTACTTCCTTTCTTAATTAGTACTCTAAATAAAAGTCGTATTAGGTTAACTCTTCTACTCATCGGCTTTACTTCTTAGTGAGGTATTATTTCCTTATAAAATGTTTAAGGTTTTTGTGATCCATAAGAATTTTAAAGTTACTTATATTTTGTAGTTTTGTTTTTTAGGCCCTAAGGTATACGAGTATAGTGAGTAGTTCCTTATTATGGATAGGGTAGTTATATTCGGTTAGTGATAATTTTTGTGAGTAGAATGCGATAGGGTGCTGGTGCCCATTGGAGTCTTCTTATATAAGGGTATTACCTAAGGTAAACCTTGAACAATTTATCTCCACTATTATCTTTTTTTTAGGGTTAAAGTGGTGAAAAACAAGTTTTATACTGAATAGCCGCTTAAGCTCCTGGAATCCTTCTTCTTAACTAGGTCCCTAGTGGAACATAGCCGACTTTTTTATAAGTTTTATAAGGGGCTTAATAATAATGGTATAGTTAGGTATAAAAATGCGACAATAATTCGTAAACTTAAGGAAACTTCTAACCCCTTTTATAGTCCTAGGGGGTAGTTACTTAGTAATAGTTTTTAACTTCTCAGGGTTATATAAGATCCCTTTCTTAGTGGTGATAATAAACCCAACATACTTCACGGTCTTAACTAAAAAAGCACACTTCTTAGGGTTTAGTCGTAGTCCAGCCTCTATTAGGCGCCGGAGGACTACCCGTACCTTTTCTTTGTGCTTTTCTTTTTAACTTGGATGTATAAATTAGGACATTATCCAAATAGGTGGTAATGAAGTCGTCTAAGAAGTTTTAGAGAGTTATATTAATATATTATTAGAACGTAGTTAAGGCCCCGGTGAGTTTAAAAGGGTAAACTAATTACTTAAAGAGTTCGTATTTTATACGAAACGTTATTTTTTCGACGTCTTCTTCTATAATCCGAATTTTATGGAATGTGGCCACGATGTTAAACTTTGTATATTATTGTGTAGTAGTTACCCGTCGGAGGGTCTCTAATATAAGTGGTAATAGATAACGGTCCTTTTTTGTAATGCTATTAAAGGCTTAGTAATTAACGTAGAACTGAATTCCTTTACCAGGCTTTTTAATAAACAATACTAGGGTACCCGCTGGTGAGCTGCTAGCTCGAATAAACCCTTTGTCCAGTAGGTCCTCTAGTGTCTTCTTCAAGACCAAGAGTTCCTTATAGGATATCTTATATAAGGGTCCCCATGGAAGTATAGGCTCCTAGCCGTGAGTGTCCTTAATAAGGGGGATCTTATGGTTAACCCCTGGCCTCCTAGGTGTCACGGGCCGAACCCGGTGGTTATGCCCGGGCTATGCCCGTGCTCGCACTGGTGCCCCACCGGTGCCCCACTAGCGCCCACCCCCTAGGAAGCAGAGATTTCGCGCCATATCGTAGTTTACCCTTTTCCTCTTCAACTTAAAATAAACAATATTTGGCCACTTTTCGGTTAAGATAAGGCCTAGGACTAGCCCTTTACATATTTCAACTCAGTTTTATCTATTATATAAGATACTACTAGGTTAAGCCCGGCTCTTTACTGGTTACGAAGTGGAATCCTAAGTTAAGTACAGTTCCCTAATAATAGATTAATAAACGTTGGACACTAGGTAAAGCATAACTCCCCATTAGTTAAGAAGAGGATACTAATTAATATAATAGTTAACAAACTATAAGCCTAATTATAGTTAGCCTTAAACGAGGTCCTCGGGCCCCTATAAGCGAGGATTACTAAGTTCTCTAATGAGCTAGAGTAAAGCCGAGGTTTAGGGGTGATAATACCGACCTCTATAAAAATTATAGGCACCGAAGCCCTACTAGTAAATAGCCGCTACCTCGTAATAGAGATACCGATACACCGTAAACCACTATTAATACCCTTAAAGTTCTCAGGGAAGTAAAAGGACTATTCTTCTTAGGTGTAATAAATAAGGAACAAAATCACCATAAATAAAGCGTTCTACCCTATTAACCAGGAATTATAATACCTAATCAACTCCTATCTAAATACTAATCCCTAATAAGTGGTTATTATGTTTTACATAGTTGGGGGGCCTAAAGGTTAACGTAACCCCGAAGATTTCATATCCTACCTCGATAAGACCTACTAAGACCCAAACACCTAACCCTAAACCATAACCCAACTATAAACCCTTTATTAAAAAAATAACGAGAAGTTAACTACTTTTTTACCGAAGTTTAAACAAGTAATAGTAAACGTAGGAGGTGGTGTATAACCTAACACCGTTAAGATTACTATATTAGAAAACGCCCTTATTTCCCACCTAAAAGAGCACCTAATCACTATCTCCTTATTAGGGGAGTATACTTAGTAGTTTATTAGGGTATAGGACATTACTTAGAAATTAGAGTATATAACACCTATTACTATTAAATAAGAGTATTACTAATCCCTAACCCTAGCCCCTCTATAGAAGGATCGTAATGGAGATATTTAAATGATTAGTGTTACCCATACTTTATTAACTCAAAGGGAGGAAAAGGACCACCACCACTACTACTCCTCGGGTAACCCACTAATGGACCACTATAAATACTTTTACTATAATAAAAAAGGCCATATTACTAAGAATTATTAGAAAAAGGTTCCTAGGTAAGCGAAGGTTACTCATACTAAAGTAACGAAGAAGTAGAAGGATCCCGGGTTAAAAGAAGAGGACTAAGAGGCCACTAGTACCTCCTTTAGTGAGGATAACTCGGGAAAAGAGTAACTCTAGTATAAAGTCGGGTACTAGAGCCGACGAAGGAGGAAACCAAAGGATAGGAGTTCCACTAAAAAGAGCAGCAACAAAGGAGCCAAGGGTTAGCTACTATTTAGGTAAGGATTAATAAAGGACACTTAATATATACCCTTATCGATATTAACTACGATGTTTACGTAATAGTGGATTAGTTTCTCTTTAGACGCCTCTGATTACTATTAGTGGATTGGAAAAAGTGTACTCTACGAGGGTATACATAAGACGGGCCATCACTTAGTGATACTTAGGGTATAGTTATCCTAGATCTGGAATTAAGTGGCTATACTCAGAAAGTTTATATATACGTAGTAAAAGGCCTAGACCCCCCTATATTCCTAGGGAAACCATAAATAAAAGTGAATTGTATAGTGTATAACACTGTTGCCCAACAGGTATACTATAGTAAGGGAGGAGTAGACGTATACCTCTCTAATTAGGAAGAACCAGTTATTATAAAAAGATTTATATAACCTAATTATTAATAGCCCCTATGTTTATAGTTATATACTGATGAGTAAAGTATTAAAGGGCACTAAAGGCCTAGGTTATAACTATGAGCTTAAGGGATATCGAGGACGTACTAAAAGAAAAGAAGCCTATGGATATAAAGGAACTCGTCCTAGGCTGGGTCTATAAGGAGTTGAGAGACTTATTTGACCCGGAGAAGGTGTACTTAGTGCCCCCTAGGAGGCCAGGGGTTAACCATAAGATCCCCCTTATTAAGGACACTCACGGCCGGGAACTTATATTTTTATAGGGACTCTTATATGGGATATCCCGTGAAGAACTCTTGGTCCTAAAGAAGACACTAGAGGACCTACTGGATAAAGGGTTTATTCAAGCTAATAGTTCACTAGTGGGTACCCTAGTATTATTTATTAAGAAGCCTAGTAAGGGAATTCAGTTTTATGTTAATTACCGAGCCCTTAATAATATTACAAAAAAGGACCATTATCTATTATTACTTATATTAGAGACCCTCCGACGGGTAGCCGCTGTGTAGTGGTATATAAAATTTAATGTTATAGTTATGTTCTATAAGATTCGGATTATAGAAGAAGACGTTGAGAAGATAGTATTTTATACGAAATACGAACTTTTCGAATAGTTGGTTTACCCCTTTAAACTCACCGGGGCCCTAACTACGTTCTAATAATATATTAATACAACTCTCCAAAACTTCCTTAACAACTTCGTTATCGTTTATTTAGATAATATCCTAATTTATACATTTAGATTAAAAAAGAAGTACGAAAAGAAGGTATAGGTGGTCCTCCGGCGCTTAACAGAGGCTGGATTACGACTAAACCCTAAGAAGTGTACTTTTTCAGTTAAGACTGTGAAGTATATCGGGTTTATTATCACTCTTGAGAAAGGGATCTTATGTAACCCCGAAAAGTTAAAAGCTATTATTAAGTAGCTATCCCTTAGAATTATAAAAGGGGTTAGAAGTTTCCTTGGGTTTACAAATTATTATCGTATTTTTATACCCAACTATACTATTATTATTGAGCCCTTTATAAGGCTTATAAAAAAGTCGGCTATATTCTACTAGGGACCTAGTTAGGAAAAAGGATTCCAGGAGCTCAAGCGGCTATTCAGTATAAAACCGGTACTTCACCGCTTTAACCCTAAAAGAAAAATAATAGTGGAAATAGATTATTTAGGGTTTAACTTAGGTAATACCCTTATATAAAAAAACTCCGATGAGTACTTGTCGGAATGTCCACGCCGGACTGGCGCCACCTGTTGCCGCCTATCGCCCATTAGCCCGGTTAGCGAGCCAATCAGAAGGCAGGAATTGGTTTTAGATCGGCAACGTCAGATCGCTGCCGTAGGCCCGATTCCTTCCTTCAACAACAATAAAGCAAATACAACGAATATATCGTTATTTGCCCACCTTCTACACTAGGCCTAGTAAAGTGAATCTAATACTAGTTAGTAGTTGAATACTATTTCTGTAAATTAGTAAGGTGAATTTTTTATTAGAAGAGGTAGTATTACGAAATCCCAGAATAACTTAGTGTGTTTAATGGATTTTACGATACTCATATTACCGGAAGAATCTACGATACCCTTGGTTAGCTAAACGATCAACGATAGGATACTATAGGAGTTTCCTAGGAGTTTATACGAAGTGACTGGAGCGATAAGTTCCGTTCGACGTGATGGAATACGGCCTCTACGTCCATTATGCATAGTTTATAACGAAGATCTCGTAATTAGTAGTAATATAAAGCGCCCTTATATTTCTATCGCCGACTTTTACTTTCGAAGAGAAGTTATCCATTATAATCGATATCCCCTTCTTTTTTAGACGTTACTCCGTTACCTAGTAACTACGGAAACACCTTGGAATTAGTACTCGAAAAGTTAACCTTCACGAGAACCTTAACTTTATTATCGTTACCGTCGCTACTCACTCCTATTTTTAGAGTAATGACCCTAAATACTTAGTGAATACGACGCTAAAAACGACAACCCCACTTTCCGACTACGTCCATAAAAGAGAACCGGTAACCGATACCGAGACTGGAGCGACCTACTAAGGACACAACATCCAATGCTTAAAGGGCTAAATTCAATAAGAACCCCGACTTAATTATTGTTGTCCCTGCCCCTAGAGATAACCTAAACGTGGATACACGACCAGAGATAACACTAAAAAAAAGAAAACTCCTTTTTTATATTACTTATTAAAAATAGTATTCTATAAATACTAAGTAGTAATTCGTTTAATAAATAGTATACGCCCTCGAAGTTGCAGCTTAGAGGAAATACCCCGTATTCGAGACGTCGTTAACCTTACCGTTGTATATTAGAATATCTACTAAGATGTTAAGAAATAACTTAACTACGGCGAATCCGATACCGGAGAAGGCCTAGGGTACTTAGGCCCCTTAACAAAAAGAGACGGTAAGAGTAATAACTATTAAGGAACCTGATTATATTATAGTTAATAACTCCCTGGTCCTATTACTAAAAAAGTATAAGGATAATATTAATATTTATAAATGGGAATTATAGATTAGATTTAAATTAGAGAACGTAACCTCTGAATTTGCTTCTAAGTTAGTAGTAATGGTGGTAATGTTTTTTATAGAGATATACAACGTAAAAGGCGTTATTAGTTATAAGTTGGAAAAGGAATTTAAAGAAGACTTTGAGGAATGGATTTAGGAGACCTTTAAAATACTTAAAGGAAAAGTAGTAAAGAGATTATATAATTTCCTACTTTATTATAGTGTTTATATTCTTATGGAGGGAGGGAAGATCGTAGAGGAGCTTTTTAAGTTTAAGGACTTAGAAGAATTATATTATTGGACCTAGGAAGAAATTGAGAAGGTTAGTAAAAGGAGTAAGTCCTTTAGAGACCTGATGGAGGACCTAGTCCTCTATAAGAAATTAATAAAGGAATGGATACTATTATAACCCAAATTACACTTAAAAGAGATCGTAGTGTAGAAGAACTCTCCATAAGTGCCGTTACCCCTAGAGAGAGCGGGAATAAGCTAAACCCGTATTATACCGAGCCCTTAGAATTAGCCACAACTACCTAAACAACCCATATTCACCTAGGAACTATCGGATTAAGAAGAACGCTATACTATAAATGAGATTAGCGAAATAGTGACCCCTTAGTAATAAAGTATACTTATTAAGGTATATACTAATGATATGAGGTATAGTGGTGAGAAATTCAATGTCTTTAACACTAAATTCCGTATTTTCCTCGAAGTCTGTAGAAAAATCGGAGTTAACCGCTATATAACGGTTAGCCTATTTTCTACGATGTTGAAAAGGAGAGCTTTTTAGTTCTATTACGGCTATATTAGTGGTACGCCGATTACTTGGTTAATAGAGGAGGTAGTTAATAAGCTACGGCGCTACTTCGAAGGAGACTAACGCTACTAAGCTTATATTATTAATTAGAACGGAGTAGATTTTAATAAGGTTATTTAGAAGAACCCCGAGAGGACGAAGGTTGAGGCTCTAAAGACCCTCTTTAATAACCTAACGAATCTCTAGTAAACTCTCGTGCTATACTACCAGGGAGATTAGGTCCTAAAGGATAAGCTGATCAGAGCTGTTATTTCTGTGAAAGAGTACTGCTTTATTAACTTAACTAGAGTAAATATAATAAAGGAGTTTTATAATACGATAAGGATGAGCTTCAACTTAGAGGAAAGAGGAAGAGATGCTTACTATTAATACTTTACGTTAAAAATAGAGTTAAATGAGTAGTTTTAGATTAATTAATGTTATAATAAAAAAGGGCGAAGTAACCGTTACGGAGGTTACTAATAATAGTAAGGATACTCTTATTATAATAAGAAGTGCTATGTTTACGGTAAGGAAGGCTATTAGTTTACGAAGTACTCTATAGAGGAGAGAAGTAAAGTATATAAATACTTTAAATTAAATAAGGACGTCTTTAATACTTCTCCTAAAATATACGGCCGCTTCCTCGTTGAATACGAAGGAGATAAAGTGCTCAACGACGAGGACGCTAGGGATAAGGAAGATTTAAGCTAATACCTCACTAACGCTGCCCTTAACAAGGAAAACGAGTATAATAACGAATTCCACGTCTCATTCTTCGGCTATACCACTACTTTGGTCAGCGAAGACCTCGCTTAAACCCTGAATAACTAAGTTACCTGCCACGCTATCACGGGGAAGGATATTTATGGTATGCCCGCAAAGTTACCGGCCTACGAAGTGTTTATTAGCGATGACCGCTATATAGTGACGATCTTTTAGGGGATTATACCTAATATAAGAGTAGCCGGTGTTTCCACGGTTGGATACCCTTAATTCCTTACTCTATAGAAGATCGATATTACCGTGAAATTCGACACCTCTAAAGTAGGCTAGATGAGCATTACCTTTAGAGACAACCCTCTGATACCCTCCATGGGACTAACCTATGTGAATTCACCCTTTGGACGACTACTCTTCTACGTTGTGAACGCTAATACGCTATTCTTACTTTATTTAAGAAATATGGATAACTTAGGGATCCGTTTCAATAATATCCATAACTTCCTCTAATAAGGAGATGTGAAGGTCCCTATTATATATAAATGGGGGTATCCGTGGATACTTATATACTCTTTAGAACAAAGTTTTACGTAGAATTACCTTATAAACACGGAATTACGTAGAATCCACCGTCGTTTCGGCCACCCATTAGTATAGAGGCTCTATACGATCCTGAAGAGAGCCGGTAATAATGTGATGTTCGAAGTAATCCAGAAGTTTACAAAGCATTACCACCAGTACTAAATAAATGGACGAGCTCTAAGGAGATTCAAATTCACCCTTAAAAATAATGTGGACTTTAATTATAAGGTTATTATTAATATTTTTTACTTAAAAGGGAATAAACCCGTGATCTACGTTATTAATATGGCCACTTCTTTTAATATAGTTAGGTTTCTAGAAAACGTTAGTATAAAGTATACCTAGGAGATACTATGCGAATGCTGGATCGATACCTACCTCGGACCCCCTAACTGGATTATCATAGACACTAGTAGAAACTTTAGCTCTGAGGAATTCAGGAATTTAGTGAAATTTATGGTGATCGAAGTTAAAGAGGTACTCGTTAAAGCCCATAATAGTATTGGGAAGGTAAAGTGATACTATGTGCCTCTACGATGAGCATATAATATTATCCGCTAAGAATCCCCTTTTACGCCACTGAAGATCGCCCTATAGAGCATAATTAAAGTGATTAATAATACGGCTGGCTTAGATGATTTTATTCTAACCTTATTCGTCTTCGGAGTATACCCACACATAAATATAAACTCACCACTATTACTAGAGATACGGTAATACGTAGAAGTTACGCAGAAGGCTATGGTGAAGCTATGAGAGATTTACGTAGAACGTATAATAATTAATACTCTTATAATGAGAAATGGCCTAAATACGGCCCCTACACAAAATCTATTATTATAATTAAAAGTTATTATTTAGTGTAAGAGAAGGGGCTGGATAGGCCTATATATATTCTTTACTAATAAAGGTGAAAACTATGTTATCTAATTACCCTTTGGACTAAAGACTTTTAGGTTTATTATTATTAAACCTTTTTTAAAAGATGATGATGAGAATACGGTCCTAGAGATACTAAGAAATAACAAAGAAGACGTCCCTAATAAGGAAGAGGAAGTCTGAGATGAGATTATTGTTTGAACAGAGATATTACCCCTAGAAGAAGAGCTAATATTACCACCTCAATACCCGAGAAATAAACTACAGAAGAACGCCCAGATTAACCTCTTAATAAAAGTTAATACTTTTAATAATATTAAAAGTGAGGTTATAATAATAGCTGTGTTTATAAGTGTTAAGGAAGAGGTAGATTACACTCTTATACTCGAGTTATATAAAAAGGGTATAATTAAAACCTTAGGATCCCTGTTTAAGGAGTTTACTAAGAAGGAGATCGACGCTCTGATTGAACGAGGAGTCTTTGAATTCACTTAGTATAACAAAGAAAAACATAGAGGAATACGTATATTCCACTTAAGGATCGTTAATAAAGTAAAGGGTAAAATAGAGACGCCCTATGAGAAGTCTAGATTTATTATTTAGGGATATATAGACGACGGTAAGGAGGTTATCCTTATATAATCTCCAATTATTTAGAGCGCTAATCAGAGACTGATTCTCAGCATCGCTCCGTCTCTTATCCAGAAGGAGGGCTATTTACTATGGATAAGAGATATTACTTAGGTATACACCTAATCCATAACAAAGCTTAAAAGGGCGATCCTCGTAAGATTACTAGACTAAATAAAGAAAAATTACCCTCTAGGAACTATTATGACCGTTGTACAACTATTATACGGTATCGTAGAAGTTGGAACCCACTAGTATACGATATACAGTAAGCACCACAAAGAGAAGCTTTAGATGAGGACTTCTATGTACAACCCCTACTTATTATTATTAGACAATAAAAACGAGAACTTTATGATAATTGGTATATAGACTGATGATATTTGTCGGATTCAATGGTCAATTCGTGATGATTCAATAATGTGTAATTATTCTTGTTCTCCCTGTTCTTTAGGGGCGAACTTAGCCCTTAAGGTGGCTGGTGCAAGGGCGCATTTCGGCCCATCATTGTTCCGCGTTGTGCGCGGACCTTCGAGTGCGCCGGAAGTGTACTAGGTGCTTGGTACAGTGGATTTGACACGCCCCTTCAGGGAGGCCTCCGTCTGGTGGGCTTCCTGCCACCTGATCTGCCCTTTAATAGCTATTTCTAAGCGTTGTAATTGTTTTAAGATGTGAATTTCGTTTTCCTTTGTTTAGAGTACTTCTTATATATCCTTTTTATGGGGTTCACGAGCCCCTAGGAGTATGAGGATCACGAGCTTCAACGTCCCATATGTTATCCTTGGCTATCCCGGCCTCCTAGTGGGCCTCATCTTCGGTGAGGTCGTGTTAATGGTTGTTCTCGAGATGAGCCCGCTGGTTACTCATATTTAGTTGTGTAAGAAACACCTGAAATAGCTACTTCGAAAGCGCTTTTGTTAGTCCGTCTATTATTAGTTCGGCTGATGGTGTATACGCGACGTTAACGTGGTTGTTTTTAATTTCTTGATGTAATTAGTGGTTGTGAATATTGACGTGGTATAAGTGTATTTATAATTACATTTGTTTTATGGTCATAAGGTGTATGGTTTGCTAGTTATTGTATTATATGTGAATTCGTAGTTGAGAGTGTGTTTAAGGTGTGAACTCAGTGCTCTGAATATCCTCTGTGGGGAGTTATATTTATAAAGTGGATATTAATTGGTTTACGAAGATGGTTTCCTTTATTATGTATGATAAGGCGAGAAGTTTGGCTTTTATTGTTAATATTGTAATTATTTATTGTTTATTTGCTTTCTATATAACGGTTCTACTAAAAAGTCGCATTACGAGCATTTAAGAGCTCTTCCGATTAAGTGTATTATCGGTGAAACTAGTATTAAAAGCGATTTCTAAAGTGTCCTTAGGGCTCCCCGGTGCGGCTCCGTATTCTAAGTAGAGAGAACGTATTAAGTAGAGGTATTAGAGTGCTCGATCCGCTATACACTAGTAACTTAGCCCTAGGTTCTAATTAAAGTGTATAAGACGATTTACGGTGAATGTGATATCCGGGTGCGTTATTACAATTATATATATAATAGTTCTAACTTTATGTTAATACTTTTTGATTTCCCATGGTTCAGCTACCCCGTTGTATGGAAATAACTTAAAGGTTATTATAGGGGTTTCGAAATACACTTTAAGTAGCTTATTAGCGTTTAATAAGAGTTTTCTCACCTTTTTAGCGAATACTAATTATAATAGCCAAATCTTCCTAATTACTTGGTCTCTTAAGACCTCGATTCCTAAGAACCACTATAGCTCGTAACCACCTTTTAGATAATAGTGTTTCTGAAGCTCTTTTATTAACACTATTACCTTATTATGAAATTTGTGAAGGAAAGTTAAGACGTAGTCGTTAACGTAAAAGAAGAACGTAACTTATTCCTTCTACTAATAATAGTTCTCTCCAGTAACTCGTTGAAAGCCGAGTTCTAGGAGCCCGCTTTTTAGGTGTTTTTATTAGAGTAAAGGTGACCTCCTAAGGCCATAAAATACTTTTCTTAAGCATAATACCCGTCCAGCTTTTCGGTATCCAGGTGGGAGTTATATATACACTTCCTCATCGATTATTATATATACAAAGGCATTTACTGTGTTATATTATAGAAGCTCTATATTAAAATGAGTAGTTATTATAATAAGGATTCAGAACAATATACCTGTGAACATAATAGTATACATTTCTCGCTCATCTCTTAATTATTGATCTCCACGGATAACAAGGCGTACTTTAAATTTCACGAACCTCCCATACTTATTAAGTTTGTAGGTATATACCTAATAGTAACTAAGAATTTGCTTACCTCGTATTTATTCTTTACTAACCTCCTCCCAGGAGCGGGAATTTTTATAGCCACTTAAATGGCTTATTTTAGCTGTTCTAAAGTTATCCCTATACAAGTAATCCTTTAAGTGATCGTATAACGTGGGGAAAAGGGGTAGTTTCTTTTAGTGAGTACCTATGGGTGTGCTACCCTTACGGCTTAGTGGAGAAAATTCTCTACGTATATGACCCAGAGTATTTCCCTTAGTAGAAGTCCCCTCTTAACCAGGTTTTCTTAACTCACTAAAAAAGTTACGTTATTAAAGCACTTCCCCATTAGCTTTTTAATTTAATATACTTTTATTAAAGGTTTTAAGGTAACTAATCTCGTTAGGGGCACTGGGTTAACTAGACCATAAACGTATACCTAGGAGACCGTCCATTAATTACGTTTCATAGTATTATTTCCGTTTTAAAGTCGTTCTTACTAAGAAAACAGATTTAAACGAGATTTTATACCTCGCCGCACTTATATTATGATCCGAGGTTATAGTTTTATATTATACTTCTCCTTCACTTTCCCCCCACCCTTTTATAATTAAAGCTATTTCTAAGGTAGTGAAAAATAATAAGGGTCTTAGTGGTGATGTTTTAGGTGTTAGGTACGGTGCGAAGCGCTTTGTGTTATACTATTTTGACTTATCTGAGTACATTTTTATAACGGAGTTCGCCTTTAGAACGCTTTTGTTGTACTCTAGACTTATTTCGAGAGTAAGGGTGACCTCTTCTGCTTCCTCGTTAGCGTCTTATATTAACGTTTATATCTGGGTTTGCTCAATAAGCTCTTGAATTCGCGTTTCGATCGCCTATAGGTCTAGGTGGTGAAATTCCTTAATAGTACCCTTAAGGTTCCCATTAAAGTGCACCTTTTCGTTAAATACGACGTCCCTCGTTATGAAGATGTCCTTTTTAAGAGGGTTCCATATTCTAAATTAATTACTTAATATGTAACCCATTAGAAAGCCGATCCATGTACGAGGGGCGAGCTTCTTTCGCCGTTAGCGCTTAAGTTGCGCATTGGTCATCAGGGCGTAGGCCTTATAGCTATAGGATTGTAAGTGGGAGAAGTTAGGGACCGTATAAATCTCATCTTCTCTGCTCTAGAATTACTTATGGAACTATTTATAAGGTGTTTTCTATTCGTATATTCGTAACAGGGTTTGGTTATAGAAGTAGACTGCTATTTTAATAATCTCAGGCCATAAGTAGTCTAGGAAATTCGTTATAATAGCCATTACCCTAGTTTTAGTTTTAATAATCGTAGCGAGCCTTTTAGCACCTCTGTTCTAAGTTTACGTATTAGGTGTTGACGTTTTAATTATTATTCCACGCCCCTTCAGGTCTACTACTAGGTGTAGATATCTTAGAAACTCATTATTAGTTTCTAAGAACTTAACCTTTATATCGTAAATACGTTCTAAATAGTTAAGTAACTCGAATAACACTTCTGAGATCATCTTTATTATTCTCTTTTATAAGTAAAAGTCCTACGCTAACCCTAAGGCTCAATTAAAAAAAAAGTATAAGGGACGTATACCCTTTATATCCCTCGTTATAATCGTAGAAGTCGAGTACTAGACGGTCTCCGGCTTTTACCCGTTTAACCAACTCTTTTAGTACTCAGCGGATTTAGCGTATTATATTCGCTATCCCATATACATCGTATTCTACGAGGTCTCTACTTTTTCAATCCAAGAATCTCACCCCCCTTACTACATTACTAAGGTGATTTAGAGTATCTTTCCTTAGGTATCCGAGTCTCCGGTACCATTTTTCCACGTTTACCTGGATAAGTTTGCGGATTATTACACTTATAAAACGGTTTCTTCGCGGAGCTCTCGGGAGCTTGTTTAGCGTAGGTTGAGGGAGCGGAACGATCATTGCGAGTACCATTTTATCCTTTATAGGTCTATAATTGAGAACATTTTAATTATGGATTTTAAATAGCTTGTAAACGTAGCTTTGGTTTATATACTTAATATAGTTATTACCGGGGCTAATATCCTACTAAAAACCCTTTCGGTGTAAGCGTTTTAAAAAAATAAGGTTACTTATAAACCCTTTACAAAACACTATATTATATAAGTGAAACTTAAGCGGCTTACCGTTTTGCCCCTTAATGCGAATATCTATTATTCTAAAGCCATTAATTATTATTTACTGAGTATTTACTTAGAGATAGTCGCTAAGTGTAGCTCTTATTAGTTGTATGAACTATGAGGGGTCGTTGAAAACGTGGATTATAGTTTTAGAGTTGAGGATTACGGATCCATAAAATAAGTATATTTCGTAAAAGGTTATTAGTGCAGTTTGAACGCGGGCTTAATAACGTCCTATGAGTTAACTTAATTCTATAGTAAGTTTGAGCTTCTGGACGTACTTAGTAAGGTCTTCGTTATTCCTAAATCGCTTAGTAATCAACTTCTTAAATACTTAATTATGGTATATATGGTTAGGGCGCTTATTAGGGAAGACTAGTTAGTACTTCGAAAGCTGGTGACCTTGTTTTAGGTATACTATACACGTCCTACCCTCATCAGAGTCGTTAGATCTATTAGCTGGGGAGCGCAGCCGTTTCCCTTTACTCTTCCCGTTGCCCCTTCCGCGGCCTCCACGGCCTCCACCGCAGGCTCTTTGTGGTTAGGTCCTTATTTATTGTGGTTTATCGTCGCTACTAGCCGGTCCACTGGTTATTATTATAGGTCTAAATACTCCTCGTCTAGTTTTCCGTATATCCTTTATTTAATGGAGGACTTGTTAAGCTTTAACGAGGACTTTGCTTAGTGTAAGTAGGTTATTTATTACTTTGGTTCTGATTATTGATTAGTAGGCTTGAATCCATGGTTCAATAAGGCTTCCACTAAGGGCTCGCGTGAACTCTGGAAACCAAGTACTTAAGTATTTAGCTTATAGGACGTCTATAGCTTAAGCTTCATAGAGAACGCTCTCCTAGTGGCCAATCCAGTCCTTGGTATCCTTTCGTATAATAAGTCTCTTCTTATTAGGATAGCTTAAGACTTTGGAATATACTTCCACTATGTTCGCTTAGTGCTCGTATAATGCGTTGCTGATACGAGTTTATAGTTCTGAGACTTATTCGTTAAGTCCCTTATCCATGGTATAATAGTATTTAAGAAGGTCCAGAGTAATAGTCTCGTAGAACTAGTTCTGAAGTGTGTATACGCCTTTTATTTATTTAGTATAATATTTATAGTTATTATTATATTCCGCTTATCGTTCTTTATATAAAGCGAGGTTCACAGGGGATAGGTCTTTGAGAGTGTAAACTCGTTCCATAGACGCTTTAGGGCCTAGGACGAATGCTTTGTTGGGTTCTTGAGTTGCGTTGCTTCCTGAGGCGCTTCTGGCCCTTCAGCGGATTATTTTTGGGTAGTCGGAGATCGCCGGTCACTCTAATATTCGAGTAATCTCTTCATAGGTCTCTTCTCCGGTGTTCTCAGAGTGCTCAACTAATGGGTTTATAGTGTCCTATAAGTTATAAGTCTTCGCTTAGGATTGTAATTAGTTAAACCAAAGGACCTAGTCCCTGGTTGTCTAAAGTACGATCTTCGTAGTAGGGGTCGTCATCGTTATTATTGAATGGGTATTACGCATAGGAATAACGGTTATAAGTAGGGTTCAGTTCAATAGCTGTTTTCAGCACGTATCAGACTATTAATTATCGGATTCAATGGTCAATTCGTAATAATTCAATAATATATAATTATTCTTGTTCTCCCTGTTCTTTAGGGGTGAACTTAGCCCTTAAGGTGGTTAGTGCAAGGGCGCATTTCGGCCCATCATTGTTCCGCGCCGCGCACGGACCTTCGAGCGCACCGGAAGCGTACTAGGCGCTTGGTACAGCGGATTCGACAATATTATTAGCTTAAGCGATAAGACCTTCGTTTAACGGGAAAACGAGGAACTCTAAAAAGCAATATTCTCGGCGAAGGAGAAATAATACCTCTTTACTAAAACACTACTCGTATTTAACGGAGGGATCGTCTTAACTAATAGAAAAACTATTTTCCTACGCTTAAAGGGCCAGGGAGCGAAAATATACCTAGTTAACACTAAATCCGCTACTACGAAGGAGTAGTATATTGAGTAGTGCACTAAAGGTGTGTATACCACCTTAAAGTGCTAACCAAAGGTAGTATTCGATTTATCCGCAGCAGCCCAGCACCGAAAAGTGACACTAAAGCAGATCAAAGCTCTGAATCGACGCCTACTATGGCAAATGGAGCACCTAGACCGAGGCCTCACTTATGTACTCCTCGATTTGATTACCGTTAAGCTCTTCGTCTTTGTTAATAGCTCCTTTGTTAATAATAGTGACCTAATATCTTAGCTTGGATTTATGATTTTCTTTATAAATGAGATTAGAAGAGAAAAGGATTTTATAGTAAAAGGAAATATTATCTATTATTCCTTAATAAAATTTAAAAGAGTTATAAGGAGTATCCTTATATTTAAGATATACGGGATGGTTGCCGGTATTAATATAACCTATGCCCTCTCTACGACCCTGAAGATTGTAACTAATAAGCTCCGAATACCTATGATCCTAACTATTATATATACTAATTTATACTCACTTTACGAGTATCTCATTAAACTTAAAACTATAAAAAAGAAACGCTTAATAATCGATATTATGGTATTAAGGTAATCTTATAAGAGATGAGAATTATATGAGATCCGATGGATTTATGGAGATGATAACCCTACTAATGGTTTAATAAAGGTTATATTAAACTGAGCTTTTATGAGGTTTATTAAGGAGGTAAAAGTGAAGATTAGGATAGAGGGATGGGTTATGAGGCCCTAAGGAGCACTTATAGCATTAAGTAAGAGGAGGAATATAAAGGAGATTAGGGGATATGGGAGGAATACTATTATTATTGTTAATGATGGTGAGTTGGACTTTGTTCATAATTGGTTATGGGATATGCTCGTTTTTGCTGAAGGTGGTATGGCCGAAAACGGCATTTTTGCCGTTTCTGACCATTTTATATACTCGTTCCGTTTATTGATTTTTTTATTGTGTTTTGAGTAATTTGGTGCCTGCGCCGAATAACGCTTAATTTTCACTTGTTATTTGAGAAAGGGGCGATTTGCGGTAAAAGAGATAGTTGTTAGTGTTGGAATGTCTACGCTGGACTGGTGCCACTTGTTGCCGCTTATTGCCCATTGGCCTGGTTAGTGAGCTAATTAGAAGGCAGGAATTGGTTTTAGATTGGCAGCGTCAGATCGTTGCCGTAGGCCCGATTCCTTCCTTTAACAATAACAGAGCAGATACGACGAATATATTGTTATTTGCCCACCTTCTACACTAGGCCTAGTGAAGTGAATCCAACAGTACTAGTACCCCATCGTATTCCACTTATAAAAGTTATTACTAATTAAGTATAATTACCCTATCTATAATAAGGAACTACTCACTATACTCGTATACCTTAGGGCCTAAAAAGTAAAACTACGAAGTATAAATAACTTTAAGATTTTTATAAATTATAAAAACCTTAAACATTTTATAATAAAGTAGTACCTCACTAAGAAGTAAAGCTGGTGAGTAGAAAAGCTAACCTAATACGACGTCTATTTAGAGTAGTAGTTAAAAAAAGAAGTAATAGTCCCTAATACCCTTTCTCAGAGAGAGTAGGATACCCCCTAGGGCTAGGACAATAAAAGAGAACAGGGACGTGTACTCTAATTAATACCTAACCACACTATCCCAAAGGAAGGAACTAGTGCCCCCTAGGTGGACTATACCATAAACGACTTATTAATACTCCTACACATAATAGTATTTATAAATAATAACGAATTATAAATATTTTAGGATTAAATTATTAAAAAAAATAAATTATACCACTAAGTTTACGAGGTAGTGAAGTAGGGATAGCGCAACTTCCTAGTAGAGTTATAGTTAAAGGTTTAAATTATAGAATGTGCGATTAATAAATAATAGAGGCTGATGTTCTAGGATAAAATATGGGTTCCCGGAGGAAAAGATGATAATAACCCTTTAAGCCTATTATGGATAAGGGTTATATAAGAGTATTATAATTCTAATATTAGTGGTTACCCGGGGTATAATAGTATATTCGAGATTATAAACCAACGCTTTTATTAACTAGGGTACTCTTAGATGGTTAAAAGGTTCATAAGGAATTACTACGTATATAGTAGTATCCATATTTAGAGGTAAGCTAAAAAGGGGTTACTTAAGCCCCTACTCGTCCCCCTCTAAATAAGTAGTAACTTATTAATGGATTTTATCACTAATCTGCTATTAATAAAAGAAAAGTCCCGTTATATATGGGTTATAGTTAATTAGCTAAGTAAAGCGCTAACACTAAAAGAAATAGAGATTATGGACGTGGTATTTTGTGCTTAGTAGTTCTTTTATAATTATTACTATTTCCATGGGATACCTTAGTTAATTATAAATAATAGAGGGTTGAACTAGGTTAATAACTTTTAATGAGAGTTTTATAAGTTAATTACGGTTACCTAATTACTAAGTACCGCTTATTACCTATAAACCGATGGGGGAACAAAGTATATAAACTAGGAGGTTTAGGCTATTTTATGGGCTTACGTTACCTAGGCCTAGGACGATTAGGGAGGGTTACTTCCTATAGTATAACTAGCCCTATGGAATAAAACCAGCTTAGTAACCAGTATCTCTTTGTTCTTTATAAAATACGAGTACTACGTCGATCCACTACTGGTTATAAAAGAAGATAGTAAAGGACCGCTTAGCTGTGGGAAGGTGGCCGCGGATAAACTAGTGGCCAAAATAAAGGACGTTATAGTATTTACCCAGGCTATAATAACCTTAATATAATAACACTACGAATTAAGTATTAACTATTACTAATCACCAATAAATAAGTACTAGGTAAGTAATAAAGTCTAGTTTAACGTTATAAACTATAAATCCCTACACCTAAGTAAGAAGTTTATATAACTATACCACTAATACTAAATTACTAAGGTGGTGAGTATGCATATAATAGAGTTGAATATGCTAGGAGGGGTTTACTTGTGATTCTACGTGGACGTCCTCGGGAGATTAGCTAGTGACCCCCTCCTAGGCCAAATTTAGTTAAATTATTAGCTACTACTTATTAGGGAAATAAATAATAAAAATAAGTAGTAGATAAAGGAGATTTACGCTATTAGATAAAAGATGGTGGGTAAAAGGAGAAGATGTGAAACCCTAGTAAAGTAGGAGGGCTATATTAACCCCACGTAGGAACCAGCCGGTGCTATAAAGGAAACGGAGGCGCTGGACCGTTACGAGGAGCATTATGGGCCGATATTAGAGAACAACGGAGACGCGCTGTATGTACACATGCCCCCCAGGAGGCCAACCAGGAACTAGAGGCCGCGTAGGGGGGAGGAGGGGGGTAATATCACGGGCCGAACCCGGTGGTTATACCCGGGCTATACCCGTGCTCACACTGGTGCCTCACCGGTACCCCACTAGCGCCCACCCCCTAGGAAACAGAGATTTCGCACCATATCATAGTTTACCCTTTTCCTCTTCAGCTTAAAATAAACAGTATTTGGCTACCTTTCGGTTGAGACAAGGCCTAGGACCAGCCCTTCGCACTAGGGGGCACCGAGTACACCTTTTCTAAGTTAAATAAGTCTCTAAACTCCTTATAAACCTAGCCTAGGACGAGTTCCTTTACATCCATAAGCTTCTTTTCTTTTAGTGCATCCTCGATGTCCCTTAAACTTATAGTTATAACCTGGGCCTCTAATGCCCTCTAATACTTCACTTATCGGTATATAACTATAAACATAGGGGCCATTAGTAATTGGGTTATGCGAATTTCTTTTATAATAACTAGTTTTTCCTAATTAGAAAAGTATATATCTACTCCTCCCTTACTATAATATACCCACTAAGTAACGGCGTTATACATTACACAATTCACTTCTATCCATAGCTTCCCTAGGAATATAAGGGGGTCTAAGCCTTTTACTACGTATACGTAAACTTTCTAAGTATAATCACTTAATTCCAAATCCAGAACAACCACACCCTGGGTATCACCAGGTGATGGCCTGTTTTGCGTATACCCTCGTAGGGTATGCTTTTTCTAATCCATTAGCGGTAATCGGAGGTATCTAAAGAGAGACTAATCCACTATTACGTAAACATCACAGCTAGTATCGATGAGGGCGTGTGTCAAGTCTCCTTTATTAATCCTTGCCTGAATAGTGGTTAACTCTTAGCTCTTCTACTGCTGCTCTTCTTGGTGGGACTCCCATCCTTTGGCTTCCTCCTTCGTCGGCTCTAGTACCCAACTTTATATTAGAGTTACTTTTTTCCCGAGTTGTCCTTATTAAAGGAGGTATTAGTACCCTCTTAGTTCTCTTTTTTTAACCCGGGATCCTTTTATTTTTTTATACTTTCATACGGGCGACCTTCGCTTATTGAGGAACCTTTTTTGGTAATTCCTAATAATATAACCTTTTTTATTATAATAAAAATACTTATAATAGTCTACTAGTGGGTTACCCGAGGAGTAGCGGTGGTAGTGGTCCTTCTCCTCCTTTCGAATCGATAAGGCGTAAACAACGCTAATTATCTAAACATCTCCATCGTAATCCTTCCGTAGAGGGGCTGGGGTTAGGGACTAGCGATACTCCCGTTTAGTAGTAACGGGTGTTATACGCTCCAGCTTCTAGGTAACGTCCTATACCCTAATAAGCCACTAAGTATACTCCCCTAATAAGGAAACGGTGATTAGGAGCTCCTTTAGGTGGGAAATAAGGGCATTTTTTAATATAGTAAGCTTAATAATATTAGACTATACACTACCTCCTATATCTATTATTATTTATTTAAACTTTAGTAGGAAAATAGTTAACTTCTTGTTATCTTTTTAATGGAGAATTTGTAGTTGGGTTATGGTTTAGGGTTAGGTGTTTAGGTTTTGGTAGGTCCTATTAAGGTAAGATATGAAATCTTTGGGGTTATGTTAACCTCTAGGCCCCCCGGCTACGTAGAACGTAGTAACCACCTACTAGGGACTAGTGTCCAAATAAGAGTTAATTAGGTACTATAGTTCCTAGTTAATAGAGTAGAATACTCTGTTCATAGCGATCTTGTCCCTTATCTACCACGCCTAAAAAGGGTAGTCCTTTTACTTCCCTAAGAATTTTAAGGGTATATTAGTAGTGGTTTATAGTATATTAGTGTTTTTATTATAAGGTGGTGGTTACCCACTAACGGGGCTTTGGTGCTTATATCTTCTATAAGGGTCGGTAACGTCGCCCCTGAACCTCGGCTTCACTTTAGCTCATTAGAGAGCTTAGTAATCCTCGCCTATAGGGGCCCGAGAACCTCGTTTAAAGCTAACTACAATTAGGCCTGCAGTTCGTTAACTATTATATTAATTAGTATCCTCTTTTTAACTAGTGGGGAGTTATACTTTACCTAGTGTCCAACGTTTATTAATCTATTATTAGGGAACTGTACTTAACTTAGGATTCCACTTCGTAACCAGTAAAGAGCCGGGCTTAACCTAGTAGTATCTTATATAATAGATAAAACTGAGTTGAAAATATGTAAAGGGCTAGTCCTAGGCCTTATCTTAACCGAAAAGTAGCCAAATATTGTTTATTTTAAGTTGAAGAGGAAAAGGGTAAACTACGATATGGCGCGAAATCTCTGCTTCCTAGGGGGTGGGCGCTAGTGGGGCACCGGTGGGGCACCAGTGCGAGCCCGGGTATAGCCCGGGCATAACCACCGGGTTCGGCCCGTGACACCTGCTCCCTTTTTGATAGTGTATTAGGTATTATCGTTTCCTTTCTTAGTTAGTACTTAATCCTGAAGTTATATTAGGATAACTCTTTTGTTTAGCGGCTTTATTTTTTAGTTAAGCGTTGATTTTTTATAAAGTACTTTAGACCCTTATAATCCGTTAGGATAGTAAAGTGCTGGACGTTACGGAGTTTAGCCCTTTATGATTATAAATAGGTGAGCATTACGAGGAGCCCCTTATCGTAGACCGGGTAATTATATGTTATTAGTGATAGCTTTTATAAATAGAACCCTACTGGCCTCTAGTGACCCTCTGGGTCCTTTTGTGATAATGTACTACCCAAAGTAAACCCTGAGTAGTCTATTTTAACGTGTATTTCGTCGTCCAGGTTAAATTACCGTAGGAACGGCTATTCTATGAATATCCTTTTTAGTATCTCGAATACTTCTCTTGAAGTTGTTCCCCAATGGAAGATTACCCCCTTCTTCGTTAATCGGGTTAGGGGCTCTACTAGCCCACTATACCTAGTATAAATATACGATAATAGTTAATAAAACCTAGGAAGTTTTATACACCTTTAAGGGACCTAGGGGCCAACCACTCCTTAATAGCTTTTAACTTATTGGGATTATACGATAAACCCTTTCCCGTGGTAATAATAAAGTTAACGTATTTCACTTTTTTAACACAGAATTCGCACTTCTTCGGGTCTAGGTTCAGGCCGGCTTTGGCTAGGGCCTGGAGAACCACTTGTACTTTCTCCTTAGGATCCCTTTTTGAGTTATTAGTATAAATAAGAATATTATTTATATAAGTTATAATAAATTTGTTTAGGAATTTCCGAAGAGAAGTGTTAATGTATTGCTAGAACGTTATTGGGGTACTGGTGAGCCCGAAAGGGTAGACCACCTACTTAAATAACCCGTATTTTATACTAAAAACAATCTTCTCCAAATCTCCTTCGGTAATCTCTATTTTATGAAAAGTAGTTATAATATTAAGCTTCGTAAACTACTTAGTAGTGGTTATTCTACTAAGAGTTTCCGATATTAGTGGGAATGGGTAACGGTCCTTTTTTGTAATAGTGTTTAGGGCTTTGTAATTAACGCAGAATCTCAATCCGCCTCCTGGCTTCTTAGCGAATAGCACAGGGGCACCGGCTACCGAGTAGCTAACTCGAATAAACCCCTTATCCAGTAGGTTGTTAAGTGTTTTCTTTAATACTAGTAACTCTTCTCTTAACATAGTATATAAAGGTCCCTAAAGGAGTTAGGGCTCCTTCCCTTTTAGCCCTATTTCTAAAGGGATTACGTGGTCTATACTTACTTGGTGTGGAGGTACCGGGTATACTTTAGTTGCGTTAAATAAGTCTCTAAACTCCTTATATACTTATTCTAATACTAACCTCGAAATGCTTTACTATTTTTATAATTCCAGTTTTACGAAAACTTTCTTGATATTTTATAAATTGGTTGTTATAATAGTAGTTAGTGATCTTTGGTTATCGTTTTGTCCTCTTTTTTATGTTATACAATAAATTATAATAAATAGTACCACTAATAGTAATCTAACCCAACATATCTCTAATATGTTTTTAGGTTCTTTTTTATTAGAAAAGTATACTCTCACTCTTCTTTTCCTATAAGTAAACTAATGGGTATTAACATTATACTTTACTTTATTCTGAATTATCCAGGGATTTCCTAAAAATATATCCAGTTCTAAATTATTTATTATATATACGTAAACTCGTTATATATAACCGCTGATTTCCATTTATATTACGGCTACTCCTTGGCTTTTACCCGGTGAGGGGCCGCTTATTATGTAACCTTTTATAGGGCGTTTTATTATATTAATAAGTGGTAATCGGAGGTGTTATACGAAAGAACGCTTAACCATAGTATAGACTTCATAGCCGGTGTCCACTAGGGTATTAGTTAAGTGTCCTTTATTAATTCTAATTTTTATAATTATAAACTACTTACCCTACTATTACTGGCTCCTTTGGTGTTTCTTTTATCTCTTTACTTACTCCTTAGTGGGCTCCGGGGCCCGACTTTGTCCCGGAGTTATTCTTTTCTTAACTCATACTTATTACTTGAATTAGGGGTTATTAGTTGGCTTTTTTCTTTTGTGTTTCCTTTTAGGTAAGTATTAATTATAAGGGGCTAATTAACCTATTAATGGTGTTTAGCCTTTTTCTAATAGTTCCGTGTAAAGTGTCCTTTTTTTTATACTTAAAGTATTCGTAGTAGTTTTTATTATATTCCGGGGTTTTTTATTAGGAATAGTGATTATCCATAAAGGAGTTGGAGCCTCTCCGGGGTTTAGTGGTGGTTATTTTCTTCTTAGCTCTGATAAACTAAACTATTCCCGTTATAATAACGTCTCCATCGTTATCCTTTAAACGAGTAGCGGGGGAGTGGGTGGACCTCTGAGGGTGATTATATTTAGAGGCTCGTTTAACCTTCTAAGTAATGTCTTATACTCGGGTAAGCTAACCTAGGTAGTCCTTGGGAAGCTTAACCGTGAGTGGCTGGTCCTTTAGCGAAGGGGTCAAGGCTACCTCTAAGAGTAATATTTTCACGGTAATGGGCTAATCACCACCGTTAACGTCGATTATTATTCGTTTAAACTTAGGTAAAAATATTATAAGATTCTTATTTTCTCTTTGGTATAGGGTTTATAGTTGGGTGATGGTTTGGGATTGGGTATTCGGATCTAAATAAGTGTAAGCGAGGTAGTACATAAAGTCCTTGGGGTTTCTGGTTCTATTAGGTCCTCTAGTGATATAAAAGGTGTTAACTACTTATTAGGGACTAATTTCTAAGTATATATTAACTAAGTACTAGAGTTTATAGTTTATAGGATAAAAGGGGTAATTTATTAACATTTTATCTCTTCTTTATTAACGTGCATGATAAGCGAGTAAAACAGATAAGCGAGTAAAACACGATCCAGCGACCACAATACGTAAACAGAAATTTACCTTAAGTAATACAAACAATTTAATTAAAACTACTTAGAATCTTCTTCTTTAGACATTTCTTCATTAAACTAACACGTTCACGCATTATAACCAGTATTACCATAAACACCATATCACCGTTAACTTATTTTCGTCCTTAGCTAACGACCACTATTCTAACACATTTCCTCCTCGATATAAGCTGTAGCCTCTATCTGCAATTAAATATCCTTCACCTCAGCTATAGTGAAACTTCCCCCTTATCTAAAATGTGTTTTCTTAACTCTCCGGCGGCAACTAAGTAGGTTATTTTCCTCTTAAAGGATTTTGTTCTTAGACCTTAATAAGGTAATCTAGTGCATAAATCCGTGCACCCCCTTTAATAGATACTCTACAACTTTAATAATTGAAGTTGGTGAGCTATTTTAATAGCGAAATATTCAATTCTTAATAAGTTCTAATTAAGAAAATACTTTTATTGGGTTATTTAGCGTCTAAAAAGTCTAAGGTGAGGGGGTTATTAGAAGTGTCGGAATATCCACACCGGACTGGCGCCACCTGTTGCCGCTTATCGCTTATTGGCCCGATTAGCGAGCTAATTAGAAGGCAGGAATTGGTTTTAGATCGGTAGTGTTAGATCGCGGCCGTAGGCCCGATTCCTTCCTTTAACAACAATAAAGTAGATACAACGAATATATTGTTATTTGCCCACCTTCTATACTACGCCTAGTGAAGTGAATTTAATACTGATTAGTGGTTGAATACCATTTCCGTAGATTAGTAAAGTGAATTTTTTATTAGAAGAGGTAGTATTACGAAATCCTAGAATAACTTAGTGTACTCAACGGATTTTATAATACTTATACTATTAGAAGAATCTGTGATACCCTTGGTTAGCTAAACGATTAATAATAGGATATTATAGGAGCTTCCTAGGAGTTTATACGAAATCACTAAAGTGATAAGTTCCGTTTAACGTAACGGAATACGGCCTCTACGTCCATTATGTATAGTTTATAACGAAGATTTTACGATTAGTAGTAATATAAAGTGCCCTCGTACTTCTATCGCCGACTTTCATTCTCGAAGAGAAGTTATCTATTATAATTGATATCCCCCTTTTTTTTAGATGCTATTCTGTTACCTAATAGTTACGGAAAACACCTCGGAATTAGTACTCGAAAAGCTAACCCTCACGAGAACCCCGACTTCACCGTCGTCGCCGTCGCCACTCACTCCTACTTCTAGAGTAGTAACCCTGAATACCCAGCAAATATAACACTAGAAACGATAACCCCACTTTCCGACTACGTCCATAAAAAAGAGCTGGTAACCAATACCGAGATTAGAGTGACCTACTAAGGACATAATATCCAATGCTCGAAGGGCTGAATTTAATGAGAACCCCGACTTAACTATTATCGTCCCTGCCCCTAGAAACGACCTAGACGTGGATATACGACTAGAGATAACACTAAAGAAAAGAAGACTCCCTTCTTATACTACTCATCAGAAGTAGTATTCTATAAACACTAAATAATAATTTACCTAATAAATGGTATACGCCCTCGAAGTTGCGGCTTAGAGGAAATGCCCCGTATTCGAAACGTCGTTAACCTTACCGTTGTATACTAGAATATTTAGTAAGATATTAGGAAGTGACCTAACTATGGCGAATCCGATGCTGGAGGAGGCCCAGGGTACTCAGGCCCCTTAACAAAGAGAGATAGTAAGAATAATAACTACTAAGGAACCTGATTATATTATGGTTAATAACTCCCCGGTCCTATTACCGAAGAAGTATAAGGACAACGTTAATATCCACGAATAGGGATTATGGACTAGATTTAAGCCGGAGGACGTGACCTCTAAATCTACCTCCAAGTCAACAGTAATGGTGGTAACGTTCCTCACAGAGATATACAATACAAAAGGCGTTATTAGCTATAAGTTAGAAAAGGAATTCAAAGAAGATTTTGAGGAATAAACCTAGGAAACCTTTAAAATACTTAAAAAAAAAGTAGTAAAGAGATTACACAACTTCCTACTCTATTATGGTGTTTATATTCCTATGGAGGGAGGGAAGATCGTAGAGGAGCTCTTTAAGCTTAAGGACTTAGAAGAACTATACTACTAGACCTAGGAAGAAATCGAGAAGGTTAATAAAAGGAGTAAGTCTTTTAGAGACCTAATAAAGGACCTAATCCTTTATAAGGAATTAATAGAGGAATGGATACCACTATAACCCAAATTACACCTAAAAGAGATCGCAGTATAAAAGAACTCTCCATAAACGCCGCCACCCCCAGAGAAAGCGGGAACAAACTAAACCCGTATTATACTAAGCCCTTAGAATTGGCCATAATTACCCAGATAACCCATATTCACCCAGGAATTATCGGATTAAAAAGAATACTATACTATAGACGAGATCAGCGAAATAGTGACCCCTTAATAATAAAGTATGCTCATTAAGGTATATACTAACGATATAAGGTATAGTAATGAGAAATTCGACGTCCTTAACACCAAATTCCGCATTTTCCTCAAAGCCTACAGAAAAATCGGAGTTGACCACTATACAACGGCTAGCCTATTCCCTATAATACTAAAAAGGAGAGCTTCTTAGTTCTACTACGGCCATATCAGCGGTACACTGACTGCTCGGTTAATAGAGGAGGTAGTTAATAAGCTACGGTGCTACTTCGAAGGAGACTAACACCGCTAAGCCTACATTATTGATTAGAACGGAGTAAATTTTAATAAGGTTATTTAGAAGAACCCTGAGAGGACGAAGGTTAAGGCTCTAGAGACCCTCTTCAATGACCTAACAAATCTCTAGTAAGCTCTCGTACTATACTATTAAAAAGACTAGGTCCTAAAGGATAAGCTAATTGGAGCTATTATTTCTATGAAAGAGTGCTGCTTTATTAACTTAACTAGAGTAAATACAATGGAGGAGCTCTATAACGTAATAAGGATAAGCCTCGACTTAGAGGAAAGAAGAAGAGATGTTTACTATTAATATTTTATATTAAAAATAGAATTAGATGAGTAGTTTTAGACTGACCGATGTTATAACGCAAAAGGGCGAAGTAACCACTACGGAGGTCACTAATAATAGTAAGGATACTCTTATTATAGTAAAAAGTACTACGTTTATGGTAAGGAAGGGTATTAATTTACGAAGTACTCCGTAGAGGAGAGAAGTAAAGTATATAAATACTTTAAATCGAATAAGGATATCTCTGATGCCTCTCCTAAAGCATACAGCTGCTTCCTCGCTAAATACAAAGGAGATAAAGTGCTTGACGATGAGGACACTAAGGACGAGGAAGATCTAAACTAATACCTCACCAGCACCGCCCTTAACGAGGAAAACGAGCATAATAACGAATTCCACATCTAGTTCTTCGGCTATACCACTACTCTAGCCGGCGAAGACCTCGCTTAAACCCTAAATAACTAAGCCACCTACTATACTATTATGGGGAAGGATATTAACAATATACCCACAAAGTTACCGGCTTACAAAGTATTTATTGGTAATAACTATTATATAACAACGATCTTCTAAGGGATTATACCTAATATAGGAGTAACCGGCGTTTCCACGACTAAATACCCTTAATTCCTTACTCTACAAAAAATTAACACTACTATAAAACTTAACACCTCCAAAATAGGCTAGACAAGCATTACCTTCGGAGATAACCCTCCAATACCCTCCATAGGACTAACCCATGTGAATTTACTCTTTGGACAACTACCCTTCCACGTTATAAACACTAATACACTATTCTTACTTTATCTAAGAGATATAAATAACTTAGGGATCCATTTCGATAATATCCACAACTTCCTCTAATAGGGAGATGTAAAGGTCCCTATTATACGTAAATGGGGGTATCCATGGATACTTATACACTCTCTAAAATAGAGTTTTACGTAGAATCACCTCATAAACATAGAATTACATAGAATCCACCGTCGTTTCGGCCACCCATTAGTACAAAAGCTTTATACGATCCTAAAGAGAGCTAATAACAATATAACATTTAAAGTAATCCAAAAGCTCATAAAGCATTACCGCTAATACTAAATAAATGGACAAGCTCCAGGGAGATTCAAATTCACCCTTAGAGATGATATGGACTTTAATTATGAGGTCATTATTAATATCTTCTACTTAAAAGGGAATAAACCCGTAATCCACGTTATTAATACGACCACTTCCTTTAACATAGCCAGGTTCCTAGAAAACATTAACGTAAAGTACACCTAGGAGACACTACGCGAATACTAAATCGATACCTACCTTGGACCCCTTAATTAGATCATTACGGACACTAATAGAAACTTCAGCTTTAAGGAATTTAGGAATTCAACGAAATCCATGGTGATCGAAATCAAAGAGGTGCCCGTTAAAGCCCACAATAGCATCGGGAAGGTAAAGCGATACTATACGCCCCTACGATAAGCATATAACATTATCCGCTAAGAATCCCCTTTTACACCACCAAAGATCGCCCTATAAAACACAATTAAAATAATTAACAATACGGTTAGCCTAAACAGTCTTATTCTAACCTTACTCGTCTTCAGAGTATATCTATGTATAAATATAAACTCACCACCATCACTAAAAATACGGTAATACGTAAAAGCTATGTAGAAGGCCATAGCGAAGCTATGAGAGATTTACGTAGAACGTATAACAGTTAATACTCTTATAATAAGAAACGGCCTAAATACGGCCCCTATATAAAATCTATTATTATAATTAAAAATTATCGTTTAATATGAAAAAAGGGGCTAAATAAGCTTATATATACTCCTCGTTAATAAAAGTAAAGACTACGTTATCCAATTACCCTTTAAACTAAAGACTTTCAATTTTATTATTATTAAACCCTTCTTAGAGGATGACGACGAGAATACGGTCCCAGAAATACTAAGAAATGACGAGGAAGATGTCCTTAACGAAGAAGAGGAAGTCTAAAACGAGATTGTTGTTTAGATGGATATACCACCCCCGGAGGAAGAGCTAGTACCACCACCTCGATACTCAAAAAGTAAACCACAAAAAAACACCTAAATTAACCTCTTAGTAGAAGTTAACGCCTTTAACGACGCCAAAAGTGAGGCCACAATAATAATTGTGTTTATAAGTGCTAAGGAAGAGGCAGATCACGCCCTGGTACTCGAGTTACGCAAAAAGGGTATAATTAAAGCCCTAGGACCCCTATTTAAAGAGTCCACTAAGAAGGAGATCGACGCCCTGATTAAATGAGGAGTTTTTGAATTCACTTAGTACAACGAAGAAAAACATAAAGGGATACGTATATTCTGCTTAAGGATCGTTAACGAAGTGAAGGGTAAAACAGAGATGCTCTACGAGAAGTCTAGACTTATTATTCAGGGATACGTAGACGACGGTAAGGAGGTTATCCTCACGTAGTCTCCGATTATTCAGAGCATTAGTCAGAGACTGATTCTCGCCGTTACTCCATCTCTTATCTAGAAGGAGGGCTATTCACTATGGATAAGAGATATCACTTAGGTGTATACCTAATCCATAATAAAGTTCGAAAGGACGATCCTCGTAAGATTACTAGACTAAATAAAGAAAAATTACCCTCTAGGAACTATTATAATCGTTATACGACCATTATATAGTATCGCAGAAGTTGGAACCCACTAGTACGCAATATATAATAAGCACCATAGAGAAAAGCTCCAAATAAGGACTTCTACGTATAACCCCTACTTATTATTACTAAATAATAAAAACGAGAACTTTATGATAATTGGTATATAAACTAATAATATTATCAACCTGAGCGACGAGACCTTTGCTTAACGAGAAAACGAGGAACTCTAAAAAGTAATATTCTCGGTAAAAGAGAAATAATACCTCTCCACTAAGACACTACTCGTATTCAACGGAGGGATCATCTTAACTAATAAAAAAGCCATCTTCTTATACTTAAAGGGCCAGGGAACTAAAATACGCTTATTTAACGCTAAATCTACTACTACGAAGGAGTAGTACGTCGAGCAGCGCACCAAAGGTGCGTACACCGCCTTAAAGTGCTAACCAGAGGTAGCGTTCGATTTATCCATGGTAACCCAACACCGAGAAGTGACACCAGAGCAGATCAAAGCTCTAAATCGACGTCTACTATAGTAAATAGAGCACCTAGACCAAGGCCTCACTTATGTGCCCCTCGATTTAATTACCACTAAGCTTTTCGTTTTTATTAATAACTCCTTTGTTAATAACAATAACCTAATATCCTAGCTCAGATTTGTGATCCTCCTCGTAAATGAGATTAGAGGAGAAAAGGATTTTATAGTAAAAGGAAATATTATCCACTATTCCTTAATAAAGTTTAAGAGAGTTACGAGGAGTATCCTCGTATCCGAGATATACGGGATAATCACTAGTGTTAATATGGCCTACGCCCTCTCTATAACCCTAAAAATCGTAATCGATAAACTCCGAATACCTACAATCCCGACTATCGTATATACTAACTTATACTCACTCTACGAATATCTCATTAAGCTTAGAACTATAAAAGAGAAATACCTAATAATTAATATTATAGTGTTAAGGTAATTTTATAAGAGATGAGAATTATATAAAATCCGATGGATCCACGGAGATAATAACCCTATTAACGGCTTAATAAAGGTTACACTAAACTAAGCCCTTATAAGGTTTATTAAGGAGGTAAAAGCGAAGATTAGGATAAAGGGATGGGTTACGAGACCTTAAGGAGTATTTACGGTACTAAGTAAGAGGAGGAATATAAAAGAGATTAGGGGATATAAGAGGAATACTATTACCGTCGTTAGCGACGGTGAGCTGGACCTTGCCCGTAGCTGGTTACGGGATACGCTCGTTTCTACTAAAGACGGTACGGCCAAAAACGGCACTTTTGCCGCTTCCGACCGCCTTACGTACTCGTTCCGTTTATTGATTATTTTATTGCGTTTTAAGCAATTTAGTGCCCGTACTGAATAACGCCCAATTTTCACTTATTATTTAAAAAAGGGACGATTTGCGGTAAAAGAGATAGTTGTTAGTGTCGGAATATCTATACTGGATTAGCGCCACCTATTACCGCTTATCGCTTATTGGCCCGATTAGCGAGCTAATTAGAAGGTAGGAATCGGTTTTAGATCGGCAGCGTTAGATTGCGGTCGTAGGCCCGATTCCTTCCTTCAACAACAACAGAGCAGATACAACGAATATATCGTTATTTACCCACCTTCCACACTAGGCCTAGTGAAGTGAATGCAACAAGAAGTAATCCTAAAAGTATTAAAGTATATAACTAAATATTAAGTTTTAATAGGACACTTTCCGCATTTAAAGGCATAAGTCCAAAACCTCTAAATCCTCCCTAGATGTTTTTTTCCGTAATTAACTAGGTATAAGCCTCGCAAAATGCAGGAAAGAAATGTTCCTTTGTGATATAGGTATTACCCCAACGCATCTTATCCTCAATTTGTCGGCCGTATACCGTCTTTAAAGGCCCAAAACACCCAACATCCAAGGGCTAAAGTAGATGGGACGAATAAGCCGGCATACAAAGTTTAACAATGTTATTCTCCTTACAAAATATCTCAAAGTCTATAGAATAGTGACTTTCGTATCCATTAATAATAAGGAGGCGATATCGACCTTTTAAACGCAGTTTTATATACCAATTAAAGTACTAAAGCTAATCTAGGCCTCTTTTATTTGTTATCTATCCGTTTTCGGATATTATAATGACCTAATTGTATAGGAGATTAGTTTTAGTGTACTAAGTGGAGAGGTGATATTAGCCTATAATAATAATATATAATAGGATATTATAACTTAACGAGCCGATGGCCTAAATAACTATAACCCATTCCTAATTACTAAGCTATACTATTTTCGTATTTGAACACTTTTTAGTGCTTATTACAACTATTCCGGATATAATCTAGCCCATCATAAAACTAATTTCATTAAAGTTATAAATATCTATATCGATAATACGATACTTCATAATCGTATTCATTATAAGGCGAAACTACGTGTTTATCGCAACGGGATCTTCACATTAGGCTTTTTTATAATCGTATTTACGAAAAAAACGCATTTAAAACTCTATTTATCGTTTAACGAAGTTTAACGCCCAGCACTTCCCAACTAGAGGCGCATTACGGTCGGCGAACAGTCAATTAGCCATTTCTTCTACACCACGAATCCGGGGAGGAAACAATCGGGAATCTAAGTTAAGAATATACTCAACTAACTTCTCCTCTTCGAAAAATATCAAATTCCGAGAATTAAGCATAGTATCGTAACGGAATAGTATTCCCTTTAATTAACGCGTTAAGGTTACGTAACTAATTAAGTAGATCTTAGTTGCGGCCTACACACTAAAATTTAGGTCGTTTTTAATAACTTATAAGGTAAACTAAACGTTTACCTTTTTACTTTGGGGTACTATAACTTATTATGGAAAATACGTAGCTAAAAATGTAAACGTATTATAGTCACTGGATCGTGTTTCACTCGCTTATCTGTTTCACTCGCTTATCATGCACGTTATACTTAAGGGGTGTATTCCTTTTATTTACCCGAGACTTTAGGGGGTTAGGTAAGGGTTTTTAGTGAGTTAACTCATTGTTAAGCACCGGTGGGGTATTAGTATAAATACCACTAAGAGTATAAAGGGTTTCACTCCTAGGGGTCATTAACCTCTAATTCTAACTCTTTTCTAGTTTTTCGCTAATTTTTATTATCTAGGCTTATAGGGATCTTAGAGTAATGTTCAACATCTCTTTTATAGTTAACTCGTTATAGAGTATCGGGGGTATAGCGGTGTTCATCAGGGCGACTAGGTTATCTCAATTATTCTTCTAGGGACTAATGGGGAACCAATAGTTAACCCATTAAAGTCCCAGGAATATCGTTCTTCGCAGGGAGCTACGCTTAACCTATACTCCTTTCTACTTAACCAGTGGGGAACCACACTCAACCCAATATTATAATAAAATTATAATCCTAAACTTAAAGTATACGAAGGGCCAGGCCTAGGTGTTTTCGACCTTAGGGTACTCTATTATTATTTACTTTAAGTTAAGGAGTAGAAAAAAGGAAGTTCCTCGTAAGGGGAGTAGTGTAGGAATTTATACTACTAGAGAATAAAGGGGACCTCTGGTGGGGCGCCGGAGGTCACCGGAGGCGCTTTGATCGGAGGCCCCTTTAACCGGAGGGCTCTTTTGTTAGATGCTGGTTAACGCCTCAGGCAAAGCTTAGGCCATCGTGGGCATCAGCCCGTAACACATACACTTTATACCCATATACTCAAAGGTGGGCTTAATAAGGCTTCCCGAGATCTAAACCACAAAACTATATATAAAACCGTTCAAAGGGCATTTTCTAGCCGCACACCATAAACAATATTCTATTATAGAAATACATTATAACAACAACGATTTTAGGCTACAACATCTTAGGGAATTTACCCACTTCACAAAGGGTCTTAACCTTCTCCTTAATAATTACCACAATATACTCAGCTCCTCCATTTTAATCCTGCGTATTAAGTATAAAGGGCTCGAGGACTACCCCTTAAGATTATAGGTGGGACACAACTTACACATAAATTATTACAACCTCATAGTCATACTCAAAGACCTTAACTTATATATTATATTATATTTTTATTATAACCATAAATAAGTTAAATACCTCGAGGAGTATCTCTATTATATAACCCTTTGTTACGGGCTGATGCCCACGATGGCCTAAGCTTTACCTAAGGTGTTAACCAGCATCCAACAAAAGAGCCCTCCAGTTAAAGGGGCCTCCGATCAAAGGGCCTCTGGTGACCTCCGGTGCCCCACCAGAGGTCCCCTTTGTTCTCTAATAGTATAAATTCCTATACCGCCCCCCTTATAAGGAACTTCCTCTTTTTCGCTCCTTAGTTTAAAGTAAATAATAATAAAATACCCTAAGGTCGAGAATACCTAGGCCTAGCCCTTCGTATACTTCAAGCTTAGGATTATAACCTTACCGTAATACTGGGTTGAGTGCGGCTCCTCACCAGTTAAGTAGAAAGGAGTATAGGTCGAGTACAGCTCCCTGTGAAGAACAATACTCCCGGAACTCCAATAAGTTAACCACTAATCCCCAAAAAAACAATTAAAATAACCTAATCGCTCCGATGGACACCACTATACCCCCGATACTCTATACTAAGCTAACTATAGAAGAGATGTTGAATACTACTCTAGGATCCCTATAAACCCAGATAATAGAGATTAGCGAGAAACTAGAGAAGAGTTAAAAGTAGAGGTTGATGACCCTTGGGAGTGAAACCCTTTACACTCCTGGTGGTATCCGCACCAATACCCCACCGGTACTCACCAGCGAATCAACTCACCGGAAGCCCTTACCTAACCCCCCGAAGTTTTCGGGTAAACAAAAGGAATACACCCTTTGGGTATAATAGATAAGAGATAAGATTTTAATAGATTGCCCCTTTTACCCTATAAACCATAAACTTTAGTACTTAGTTAATTTATACTTAGAAGTTAGTCCCTAATAAGTAGTTAGCACCTTTTATACCACTAAAAGACCTAATGGAATTAGAAACCCCGAGGATTTTATGTGTTACCTTGATTATACTTATTTAGATCCGAATACCTAGTCCTAAGTTATTTCCCAGTTATAAACCCTATACTAAAAAGAAAATAAAAATTTTATAATATTCTTACCTAAGTTTAAATAAATAATAGTTAACATTAGTAGTAGTAATTAGCCCACTATTGTACAAATATTACTCTTAGAGGTAACCTTAACCCCTTTATTAAAGGACCGGCTACTCATAATCGAGCTTCCTAAGGACTACCTAGGTTAGCTTACCCGAGTATAGGATATTACTTAGAAAGTTAAACGGGCCTTTAAATATAATTACCCTTAGAGGTCTACCCATTCCCCTGTTATTTATTCGAAGGATAACGATAGAGATGTTATTATAACGGGAATAGTTCAGTTTGTAGGAGCTAAGAAAAAGATAACCACTACTAAACCCCGGAGAGGTTTTAACTCCTTTACGGATAATAACCGTTCCTAATAGAGAAACCCAGAACACAATAAGGACCACTACGAATACTTTGAGTATAAAGAAAAAGGACACTTTATATAGAACTATTAGAAAAAGGCCAAACACCACCAACAAGTTAACCGGCCCCTTATAGCTAAAATTTACCTAAAAAGAAACATAGAAGAAGAAGACCAACTAATAACCCCTAACTTAAGTAATGAGTATAAGTTAAAAAAAATAACTCTGGAATAAAGTCGGGCCCCGGAGCCCACTAAAGAGTAAGTAAAAGGATAAAAGAAATACCAAAAAAGCCAATAATAGTAGGGTAAGCAGTCTATAATTATAAAAGTTAGAATTAATAAAGGATACTTAACTGATGCCCTGGTGGACACCGGCTACGAAGTCTATACTATAGTTAACCGTTCCTTTACATAACGCCTCTGATTATTGTTTATTGATATAATAAAATGCCTTATAAGAGGTTATATAATAAGTGGCCCTTCACCGGGTAGAAGCTAGGGAGTAGTTGTGATATAAATGGAAATTAGTGGCCATATATAACAAGTCTACGCATATGTAGTAGACGATTTAGAATTGGATATATTTTTAGGAAATCCCTGGATGGTTTAGAATAAGGTGAAGTATGATGTTGGTACTCATTAGTTTACTTATAGGAAAGGAAGAGTGAGAGTATACCTTTTTAATGAAGAAGAGCCCGAAAACATATTAGAGATATGTCGGGTTAGACTATTACTAGTGGCACCGTTTGCTATGGTTTACTGTATGACGTAAAAAAGAAGATAAAAAGATAACTAGAGACCACTAGCTGCTGTTATGGTAGCTAGCTTATAAGATATCGAGAAGGCTTTCGTAAAGCTGGAACTATAAAAATAGGAAGATATTTCGAGGTTAGTATTAGAATGGGTGTATAAGGAGTTTGGAGACTTATTTGACTTAATTAAAGTGTACCCGGTGCCCCCCCATTAACTAAGTATAGACTACTTAATCCCTTTAGAGATAGGGCCAGAATGGAAGGAGCCCTAACTCCCTTAGGGACCTTTATACACTATATTAAGAGAAGAGTTATTAGTGCTAAAAAAGACACTTAATGACCTGCTGGATAAGGGGTTTATTTAAACTAGCTATTCGGCAGCTGGTGCCCCTGTGCTATTCGCTAAGAAGCCAGGAGGTGGATTAAGATTTTGCGTTAATTATAGAGTCCTAAACACCATTACAAAAAAGGACCGTTACCCACTCCCACTAATATCGGAAACTCTTAGTAGAGTAACCACTACTAAATAGTTTACGAAATTTAATATTATGGTTATTTTTATAAGATACGGATCGCTAAAGGAGACTTAGAGAAAATTGCTTTTAGAATAAGATACGGGTTATTTAAGTGGGTGGTCTACTCTTTTAGGCTTACTAGCACCCTAGTAACGTTTTAACAATATATTAATACTTCCCTACGGAAATTCCTAGACGACTTTGTTACGGTTTATATGGATAATATCCTTATTTATACTAGTGGCTCGAAGAGGGATTATAAGGAGAAAGTATGAGTGGTTCTCCAGGCCTTAGCTAAAGCTGGCCTGAACCTAGACCCAAAAAAGTGTGAATTCTGTGTTAAGAAGGTGAAATACGTTGGCTTTATTATTATTGTGGGAAAGGGTCTATTATGTGATCCCGATAAGTTGAAAGTTATTAAGGAGTGGTTGGTCCCTAGGTCCCTCAAGGGTGTACGAAGTTTCCTAGGTTTTATTAACTATTATCGCATATTTATACTAGGGTATAGTGGGCTAGTGGAGCCCCTAATCTGATTAACGAAGAAGGGGGTAGTCTTTTATTAGGGAACAACTTAAGGAGAAGTATTCGAAACACTAAAGAGGATGTTCATAGAAAAGTTGTTTTTACGGTAATTTGACCTGGACGACGAAATATGCGTCGAAATAGACTACTTATGTTTTACTTTAGGCGGTGTATTATTATAAAAGGACCTAGAGGGTTATTGGAGGTTAGTTGGGTTCTATTCATAGAAATTCTCGTTAGTAGAGTATAATTACTCGATCTATAATAAGGAGCTTCTTATAGTGCTCACCTATTTATGATCTTAGAGGGTTGAACTCCGTAGTGTCGAGTACTTTATTATTTTAACGGATTATAAGGGTTTAAAGTGTTTTATAAAAAAGTAACACTTAACTAAGAAATAAAGTTGTTAAGTAAAAGAATTATCCTAGTATAATTTTAGGATTAAGTACTGGCTAAGAAAGGAAGTGATGGTACCTGATGTATTATTAAGAAGGGAGTAGGACGTTCTCTAAGGATGGGACGATGAGAGGGAAAAGGGCTGGGTGATCCAGATAATTCCTAACTCTATACAACTAAGCCGTACTCCACCCAGTGATCCTTGAATTAGATGAATTACCGAAGATACACTGGAAATACTATAAGCTGTTGTTTTTGATACTGACCCTATACTATAAGCCTTTTAGGATAGAACTATAAAAGCCGATGGAGTATACTAAGTTACTTATTTAGTAATAAAAGAAAGGAGGAGAAGTTTCCCACTAAAATTAAAATAAAAGTTTAAATCACTAAATATGAACTTGATAAGCTGGGAAGATTAATATGGAGAGATTAATTATGGGTATTAGGGGGGGAAAACGACGACGACCACCTAAATAAATTACAAACTAAGATTATATAAAAGTGTTATAACTCGTATACTAATAGTTACCCAGGATAGAATAGCACGTTAGTAATAATAAGTAGATAGTTCTTTTAGCTAGGCCAGTCCTAGATAGTTCAGAGGTTTATACGAAATTGTAATACTTATGGAGGGATATACATTTAGAGGTAAACTAAAAAAGGGTTCCTTAAACCCCTACTAGTGTTTACCCGCATTTACTACGACTTATTAATGGACTTTATTACCGACCTTCCTCTAATAAAAAAGAAAAAGGCTCGATATTTGTGGGTTATTGTGGATAGGTTATTAAAGAACCCTATATTAAAAGAGATGGAGATTATGGACGCTAAAGTTTGTATTTAGTGGTTCCTCTCTTATTATTATAGGCTCTACGGAATACTATGGATAATAATTAGTAACCGAGGATCGAATTAGATAAGCCGATTTTAGAAGGAATTCTGTAGGTTGACCGGTGTAAAACAACTACTGAGTACTACTTATGACCTGTAAATAAATGGAGGGACGGAACACCTTAACTAGGAGATCTAAGTAATTCTCTGCGCATATATAATATACACTTAAGATGATTAGGGGGAACTGTTGCCTAGTATGCAATTAGCCCTTAGGAACTAAATGAGTATTATTACGACGATGTCCCTATTCTTTATGGAGTATGGATACTACGTCGATCTTTTATTAGTAGTAAAAGGAGATAATTAATTAAAAACGAATTAAAAGGAAATAGTGAAGTAGTTAGTTTAGAGGATAAAGGACGTTATAGAGTTTGTTTAAGTAGTAATAATAGTTGTTTAATAGCGAAGTGAAGATTTTATGAATTATACTAGGGGATTAGTTAAGTAGTACGAGGTTGGAGATAAAGTGTGGTTAAACGTCGTCAACTACTTATCCCTAAAGCTAAATAAGAAATTAGCGTAGCTTTACTATAAGTATGAAGTTATATAGGTGATCTCAGCTTACGTAGTAGAGCTGAATATACTAACCAGCATCCATCCACGTTTCTACGTGGACCTCCTCCGTAGGGCAGCTAGTGACCCGTTGCTAAGGTAAGAAACGACTAATAAATAACCACCTCCGATTTACGATATGGACGGAGATCCTGAATAGCTTATAGAAGACATATTAGTAGTAAAGTAGCAACTGGTGAGTAAAGGGCGTCGTTGCTAGGCCTTAATTAAATGGTAAGGCTATATGGAGCTAACTTAGGAGCCTATAGAAGCAGTATTAGAAATAAAGGTTTTAGATAAGTATAAATAATGGTATAAAGAAATTAATATAATGGATGGGGACCCGGTGTACACCCTGAGAAGACGTTAGAGGGCAGTAAATTAATAACCACTAGTGTACTAGTAGAACACCAGTGGGGAGGGAGGGGAGAAAGGAGGGGGTATTTATTATGAGCTGATGCCTACGATGGCCTAAGCTTTACCTGAGGTGTTAACCAGCATCCAACAAAAGAGCCCTCTAGTTAAAGGGGCCTCCAATTAAAGGGCCTCCGGTGATCTCCGGTGCCCCACCAAAGGTCCCCTTTATTCTCCAATAGTATAGATTCCTATACCACCCCCTTTGCGAGGAACTTCCTCTCTTTCACTCCTTAGCTTAAAGTAAATAGTAATAGAGCACCCTAAGGTCGAGAACACCTAGGCCTAGCCCTTCGCACCCTTAAAGTAATAATCCTATGGATATCCTATAAGTTGGTCTAAGAATATCACCGTGAACGTATAACCTCTATATACTTAAAAACTAATTAAGTGAAAGTTGAACACCACTCTTAATCCTGGTTTTGCCTATTTTATAAATTTATAAAAGGTGTATTAAATAATTCATCTCACCTTCCTCTTTCCACATACTAAGTAGTTAAGCGGCCAATTACATAGGTTACCTATAATCTTTACACCTCGAGAAGTGTTAACGAGGTGCTTAAGCACCCCTTCGCCCGGGTAACCCAATCTCTAGTACCAGCAAAACGGTCTTCCTACGAGTCTTTTACACAGCGTAAACAATATATAGCGCTACTTCACTTATGTGGTGAACAATACCTTCGTATTATCTTCGATAACCTATTATCCATAAAGATCATAAATATAACAAACAAATATCCCATCCACTCTTCGTATACAATTCTAACCTAAGTAGTTATCCCACCATATACCTCGTTACTATAAAAACCAATAGGAGACTAAATTCATTACGAATTCTTTGTAATAAGTAATATTATATAAGTAGAGTTTTACCTTCTTTCCTCACTCAATATTAGCTGTTATATCCACATTCCTATACCCTAGGATTAGGACTTATAAGGCTCCTACCCAAAAACAATCCCCTACTTTAGCTACTCTAAAGTCTATAAATTAAACCCGATTATTAAATACGTAGAGCAACAATCCTAAGTTATATATCACAGAATTATATAAAGGGTATTCAGTTTAAATTATAAACACAGAATAATCACTTATATACTACTTCTTTTATATTACATTAACTAACCCTATACACTGTCACGGGCCAAGGCCCGATCAGAGGCCTCGGAACCACTCGGCCATGTTTAACGCCAACCGCTGCTTACTAAGCTTGACCAGGCCCAGGTAGACCTGATCAGGATCCAACGGATTTGTGGGGCAGCAAACTTTTCCTTCCTTTCTCCTTATCTTAAAGATACTCGTAGTAGTCGCCATAGTTAGTTGTAATATATATACTTGGACTATTATATTATTTTCAAAATTATTAAAGGTAATTAATTGAACACTTAGTATAGAAGTCTACGATTTATATAAGAGTGGTAAGAAGTTCTAAACGGGTTAACCTAAGGAGTCCCTGAATATCTAAAACTGATTAGTATAGCCTGATTAGACTTAGAGGTTATTATAAACTTAAAACGATGTGTATATGTATTCGTAATAGAGTACTTCGATTATGTTATTAAGTATACTATGGTCACTACTAAACGTAAAACACTAGGATAAGTAATAGCTATGCGACGATGGAAGGTAATACTAAACTATCTAGAAACCCACAACAGTTAGTACAACTAATTAGAAAGCTTATAACCCAACTATAGGAGATGTAGACCACCTAAGCAATCGAATAAAAGACCCAATAAGAGCAAGTTCGACTACTATAAAAAGCCCTAATAAAACCTAGGTACCTAACATTAACAATAAATCAGTCCCTAATACCCTCTATAACACTAATTCCCCCCGATCAGGCCTATATACCACCTCTAAAATAAACTAAATATTAAATTCCTAATTTACTAAAGTTTAATGGATTACGTAAAAAGTTTTAATAATAGTACTTCGAGATAAGAGGGAAAATAAGCATAAATAGAAAAGCCTTCGGTTTAGAGTTAACTATATTCACGTATATTTACTCTAGGTTAGAAAACACTATATAAGCTATAATAAGCACCTATTATGCATAAGGAGGGGCCAATGGGTTAAAGAACCCGGATAAATTCATGGAATATTTGAAGGGTTACTACGTGGACCTTAACGTAGAAGTACGAGCCCTTGATTAACTAAGGATTATACGGTAAAAGGAGAATCAGAGTTTCACTTACTTCCTCCCTAAGTTTGAAAAAGAGCTCGTAGAAGTAGGAGGAGGACACTAGTTAAATGTTATAAGGATCAACTACCTTAAAGAAACCCTGAATACTATAATAAGAGCCCCCCTTATTAGTATAATTAATAAATTAACGATCTACATTATATATACCCAGATACTCCTAAGTATAAGCCTAGAATTAGATAGTGAATCCTATTAAGCCCGCTATAAGTGTCGACGTAGGAGATCACTAACCCTTAACTAAACAAAAACTTAGTCCCCTCGGAAATAGAATAGTTGATTAGAGTTCCCCCAACCTAATTAGATGGAGTAGGAACCTACGAAGGTAAATAAACTAACCAAGGATAAAAAAGTCCATAAACGGCTAAGCTAAGAGGAAGCTTATAGATATTATAACTATAATAAAAAAGGGTATATATAATAGTAATACTCTGAGGATCGAAAAGAAATAAGGAAAACCAAAACTTCTAAGGGAAAACTAAGGAATAGAGTGAAATGGATAATAACTCTAATTAGGACTTTAAGGATTCGGGAAAAGAGTAACTCTGAGTGAAAATCGTTATTAGGAGGAATAAGTTATAGAGGAATAAAAGGTTATTAAAAAGAGTATGGATTATAACCTATTTTACGTTAATATTATGATTAATGGGATATGCTATATAATTACCCTTGTTAATATAGGGTGTTTGATATACACCCTGATTAGTGATGCCTTCGCTAAGAAACTCCGTTTACTACGCATTAGTATTACACCTCGGAACTTAATATAAATCACCACTATAGTTCCTAGTGTAATCCGTTATATTATTTACACTAATATCGATATTAATAGTTATAAATAACACCGATTATTCTTTTATATTATTCCTAATTAAGAAGACGACGTTATCTTTAGAAAGTCCTGGATAATTAATAATAATATTATGGTTTACCTAGTGTAAGGTACTCTGCATATAAGTATCGTGGACTACTGGGTAATAAAAAGGAAACCGGGTTAGGCCTAGTAAAATCCAAAGTTCCCAATTTAATAATAAACTAAATTAGTATTCTTAGTTCTAATTAGGTGAGCATAGAAGAGGAAAGAGACCCCTCTTAGTATATCCACCCTAAATATATTCTCTATAAATTTAACTAATATTAAGAAGGCCCTAATACTAAAAATAAAAATAAACCTAAGGATAAAACTCCCTATATATTACTATAAGTTTTTATATATTTTCAACTAAGATAAAGCTAATTAATTACTATTATACAAAAAGAACGTTGACCATATTATCCCTATTAAAAATGACTCCTACGGTTAAAATAAACCAGTGACCTGGGGACCTTTATATAGTATATTAAGGGAAGAGTTAATTTTACTACACTGAACCCTTATAGAACTATTAGATAAAGGGTTTATTAGGGCTAGTAGCTCCTTTACATTATCGCCCATTTTATTTATCTGGAAACCTAAAGGAGGGTTATAGTTTTACGTTAATTATTATACCCTTAATGTTATTATAAAAAAGGACCGATACCCCTTACCCCTAATTAACAAGACCCTAAGGGCACTAGTAAAAGCGAAGTGGTTAATAAAGTTGGATATTATTACTATGTTTTATAAGATCCGGGTTAGGAAAGGAGACGAATAGAAGATGGTGTTTAGGACGAGGTATAGGTTATACGAATAAATAATTACCCCCTTTAGTTTAACTGGAGCCCCTATAACGTTCTAACAATATATTAACCACACCCTATAGGACTTTTTAGATGAGTTCTGCTTAGCTTATATCGATGATATCCTAATTTATTCGGATAGCTCCCTCTCTAATTATAGAGAGAAGGTTAAGAAGGTCCTCAAGCACCTAGGCGTTATAGGCCTGTATATGGATATTAATAAGTGCGAATTCGAGGCTAAGAGTATTAAGTATTTAGGGTTTATTATTAATGCTAATAAGGGAATTTACGTGGACCCTAAGAAAATTAAGGTAATCTAGGGATAGGAAGTGCCCCGATTAGTATAAGGAGTCCATGGGTTTATTGGTTTTATTAACTATTATTAGTAGTTTATACTTAACTTCTTAGGGATTATATAACCCCTAATAACCTTAACCAAAAAGGACATACTATTCATTTAGAGTAAGGAGTGTGCTAGAGTGTTCGAGGAGCTGAAAACGCTCCTAATCAGTGCACCTATATTAGCTCACTAGGACCCTAATCGAATTATAATACTCGAAACCGATTCGTCTAGTTATATGGTAGGAGGTGCCTTATCGTAGTATAACGACGAAGGGATTTTAAAGTTTATAGCGTTCTTTTTACATAAGAACCTACCTATGGAGTATAATTACCCGATATACAATAAGGAATTATTAGTAATAATACGTTATTTAGAGTACTAGGATTTAAAATTATGGAGTATAAAAGAGTTTACTATCCTAATTAATCACCTAAATCTGAAGTATTTTATAACGAAGAGATAGTTAAGTAAATATTAGATTAGGTGGTTAGAATTATTATCCTATTACAATTTCATTATCTAATTTAAACTTAGTAAAAAAGTAGTAATTCCTAATACATTATCGAAATACAAATAGGATATCCCTAATACCATATAGGATAATAGGTTAAAGGGTCAGAAGATTAAACTCCTAAAGAACAGAATCAACGTATTACGAGTTAATAACGTAGTAGTAATTAGAGAAGTACAGGCCTAATCAGGGTAAATAGAGAGGGTTAAATCTAATATAAGAGATTCCCCTGGAGACATAGATTAGATTAACGACCCTAACCTAAATAAGACAAAACTCCCCTTAAACCCTTTTAAAGAAGAGCTATTATACTCCTAATAGGATAAAACTTTAAACTAAAACAACTAATACTAATTAATTAGGGGGGTAATATAAAAAGGAGACCAACAACTTCCCTTATAGTAGAAATTACCGATAATACTATTAGAATATACAATCAACAATAATAGGAGACTATTATAGAGGAACAGAATCTGGATTCCACATTACAAGCTCTTAAGGACGGGTTTAATCCAAAGGTTCTATAACTCTACGTTAACGGGATATCCGGGGAGGGACACTTTAAAGGCCCTAATCAACCACCAGTTCCACTAACCAAGCTTATCCTAGGATATTTAAAGATTTATAAGGAATTATAACGTTTATGGATAAGGAAACGTATAATACGATAAGAAGAGGGGCCTATTAAAGCCTCTGCTTATCCCTGGACGGATCTGGGTAAAGGTCTCTATTAACTTTGTAACAGGACTGCCCCCTTACCACTATAATAGGGTTACGAATATTATAGTAGTAACCGATCATTTATTAAAGAATATAATCTTCGAGTTATTAAAGGATATTATAATGGATATAATAGTAAACCAACTAATCCGAGGTTTAATTAAGTATTATAGGATACCTTATATAATTATATTAAATAGGGGACTATAGTTTATGAGTTTTATATGGATTAAATAAAAACTCTTTATAGTATTCTACCCAAAAATAAACAGAGCTATGAAAAGGGTAAACTAGGTAATAAAAACCTATCTTAGAGTATATATAATGTATACTTAGGATAATTAGGATAAACTACTCCTAATAATAATAATAGTTATTAATAACCAGGTCACCTTATTAATAGGACTTAGCTTATTCTTTATTACTTATAGTTATAACTTAGATCTAATCAGAGTAAAGGAACCCCTATGGAATAGTAATAAGACCCCTATAATAAAAGCAGAGGTTTTAGTCTAGAAGTTAAAGGACACTTCTAAGTAGGCTTAGGTAATGATAATGGTAATATAAAAAAATAAAAGATTACCGTAAACGCAAGGCGCTAACCATTTAATTAGTTTAAGCCTAGGGATAAGGTTTAGTTAAGGTTACGGAATATCTAATTTAATTAACTATTAAAAAAGTTTAACTAGGTTAATACGAAGTATACCGTCCTTAAACTAGTTAAATCCTATACTTACCAACTAAATACACTACTAAGGATCCATAACATCTTCTATGTAAACCTAATTAGGTATACTAAAATTAATCTATTATTATTATAAAATTATAATAATACTTAACCACTTATAATACTAATAATTAATAAAAAGGAGTTTAAAGTTAAGGAAATCCGTAATACACAAAAAGTATAGGGTGGATAAAAGATCTTAGTAAAATAAAAGGATTATACCCAACTCACCTAAGAACTAATGGATATACTAACGAATATAACAGCTTTAGATTATTATAAGGCTAATCACAGGAATATCCCTTAAGAAAAGAGGAGAAAAAGGGGGTAATTATCACGGGCTAAGGCCCGATTAAAGGCCTCGGAACTACTCAGCTATGTTCAACACCAACTACTACTTACTAAACCTAATTAGGATCTAACAGATTTATAGGGTAACAAACTTTTCCTTTCTTTCTTCTTATCTTAAAGATACTCATAATAGTCGCCATAGCTAGTTGTAATATACGTGCTTGGACCGTTACAGAGAGTATTAAGCGGTTATAATTGACGAAGAATTAGCTAAAGAGGGATATATTACCCCTCTCTACGATCGAGAGGTTTATTGTTCATCTATAGAATCTCTAAATAGCTTCATTTATTGCCTAACCGGGTAATATAACCACTTACGTACCTTTAATTTAATGGACTTATTAATAGGGCTAAATAAGCAAATATTTGGTGGCCCTAAGGCAAATAAGCAAATAGGGGGGGCCGATTTGCTTTGTTTGCTTTGGCGGCTGCACTGATCATCATACTTGATCTCAAAGTTGGCGAGGAAGTCGTCCGTAGTCTGCAGACGACAATAACCACAAACATCGGTCGCAGCAGGGTCAATGAGATAGCCGCCAGCCCCCTCCACAAAAGGTCCCATAAAATCGCCGCAGGTCATGTTCGCAGGGACCGGCACGCGCACAATCTCCTTGTCGGTCCAGACAACCTTGGAGCCGTGTAGACATGTCGACAAGGCGCCGCTCACGAGATATGTCATCGGGCTGACGTAGTACATGAACTCGCTCCAGATCGCGGGTAGGTCGGTCCGGACGACGCCGACGCCGCAGAATGCCATGCAGAGGATGGAGAAGAGACTGGCGGGGATGCTGGCTAGGTCAGCGGTCTCGATGGCTGCGATGGCCAGTTGACTGAAGGTGCTCATCCAGAGGAAGCACATCCAAATGAAGAGGAAGACGGTGAAGCCGCGGATGGTGACGCCCTCGGGCGTCGTGTTGCGGAAGAAGCGGGCTGGATAGTACCAGCAGAAGAAGAAAATGACTGCTGCGATCGTATTCCAGATCATCTCGATGACGATGTTCGAGAGTAGGTACGCTGCGCAATGTTAGCATAGTCTTGCGGTGTTAGGGGAATTTCCACTCACTTGTCCAACGATAAACTCGGGATGGCCTTTCCCGCACCTCATATAACGCGCGCTGGGGATTGAAAATCGGCATCACTTGCTTGCTGAACTCGTTGACCGTCGTCAAGCACATGAAGAAAGCGTAAAGCTGGTTTTGAAGTCCCTGAAGATTGTTGTCCGACTTGAAGGTGAAGCCAATGTAGAGAGCCTAGATGATGTGTGTCAGTTCTGACGCAGAAGTACTTGACGGGGGCATACATACAAGTAAAACTGTGAGAGTGAGCTTTGTCCAGATGTAGACAGGAGAACGCCAGAAGTGCTTCGCAGTACGAGTGAAGACCTGACCGAACTGTGTCCAGAATGAAGCGACGAACTCGTCGTGGGACGCGGCATTGTTCCTGGAGCTTTGGCCCCCTGCCAGACGTCGAAGTAGACGAAGTTCTTCTTTGACTTCGCGATACTCGGGGGATGAACGCCAGATGTCGAACCAGTTGGGACCTTCTTCAGACATGGCGGTGACTTTGAGCATCCACTCAGCGGGGTTTGCGTGAGATGGGCAAACTGGCGCCCCGTTACGCTCGAGGTAATCGATCATCGTCCCTGCATTCCTGCCAATATCTGCATGTACGTTAGATTCGCCACTAATGCTCCGAACGAATGACTAACCTCCCAAGTATACCGTCCTGCCACCACGCTGGAGGAGAAGCAGCCTGTCGAAGCGCGAGAACAACATGGCTGAAGGCTGATGGATAGTGCAAAGGATCGCCTGACCACTCTTGGCGAGCTTTTCGATCAGGTCACAAATAGCCCAAGACGTCTGCGAATCTAGTCCGGAAGTAGGTTCATCTAAAAGACCAGGAGCTGGGGCCGGGCAACTAGTTCCACACCGATCGTGAGTCGTTTGCGTTGTTCGACATTCAGACCCTGGCCAGGAACGCCGATGACGGCGTCAACGAAGTCGCCCATATCAAGTAGGTCGACAACTTCGTTAATATACGCCAACTTGTCTTCGCGAGAGATTTCCGCGCTCTGCCTTAGCAATGCACTGAATTTGAGGGCTTCTCGAACCGGCATGGTTTCCATGTGGACGTCTTGCTGCTGGACGTAACCGACGCGGTGGGGGAACGACTTGTCAGTAGGCTCCCCATTCACCATGGTAGCACCAGAGAGCACACCCATGGTCACGCGTGTTGCCAGGGAGTCAAGGAGGGTTGTCTTGCCAGCACCTGATGCGCCCTATTGAATCCACTCTGTTAGGCCACTTCCTAACGCAAAGTAAATGCTAATGGATCTTACCATAAGAGCTGTGATGACGCCAGGCTGGACCCAGCCGTCAATGTGGCCTAGAATGCGGCGCTCCTCGCCCTTGATTTTGACGTCATAGCAGATATTCTCCCAGTGGAAAATGGGCTTTCCGCAGGCACATGGTCGCGGCCTCTGCTCATAGATCCGATTCTCGGCCGGAGGTGACAGTGCGTTTTCGGTCACCGTAATGTCTCGGACTTGAAGCTCTTCATCTGTGCGGGCCTTTTCGGTAAGTCCTCCAGGCATCTTGCCTCGCCGAAACACAAGAACTTCACCCTCACTCTTGGGCGGCTTGGCAAACTCGGCGGCAATTATGTAAGTAACGAAGAAGAGTACCACATAGGCAAGAAGTATGCCAATATTACTGTCTGATGTTAGGTCTTAATTGAAAAGCAGAACGCATGGAATATACCTCCACTTGTGACTGTTTTTGTACCCGAAAGACTCTTCGATATATCGATCACCGTGGACAATGTCTGATCCAGGGACGGCCCCCACAACGGCGCATGTTCGTCCAGTTAAGGGAAGATCTTCGTACCCTGGGCCGGATGGGACGAGGCCTGCACAGGGGAAATACCGACCGTGGAACTCGTTTGCCATCAGGGCCTCGAATGCATAAGACAAGGGGTTGATGTAGCCCATCCACCGTGACCATCCTGGCATGTATGCAGTAGGGACTGTGAAGCCTGCGTACATCATGACTCCAATTGTCACCAGTGTAACAGGAACCATGGCTTGATGGGAGCTCCTTGCGAGGGATGCCATGGTTCTATAGATACCGGACACGGCGAGGAGAACGAGCAAGGACACAAGGCAAAAGAAAAAGAATGGCCCGGCGCCGGGGTTCAAGTCGGCCATGAAGTAAAGAATCGAGTTGAACGTGAACACGTTGGTGATTTTGTAAGGGAGCTCGATGATGTAACTCGAAATCGCCTCTGCGGATTGGTGGTATAGAGCATAGCGGTTATGCTTTTCCACGATAGGTCTTTGCGCGTAGAGTGTAAGAATCTAAATCTTGATCAGCTCCAGTTCGAACGAAAGTCGCATCGTGACGCATAATGGTAGCAGAGGTCATGCAACTGTTCAAAAGGACTAATCTCCATCTTGCTAGCAAAAGCGTTGAAGAGCAGTGCAAAGAAAATCAACCTCCTCGATAGTAAAAGGTGCTCGTGTCTGCCTTGAGTTTGAAGAACATGCTGCCCAGCACGAAACCCACGATGATTTTGAAAGCAAGCGAGGATATCGTAAAGCCGGGGTCAGCAATCAGACGTTTCCAACCTCGCCAGAGACAAAGCTTGACTTGTTGAGAGTATGTAATCATGTAGGGCGACTTGGTTCGTTGCATCGAGCTCCGCTCTGCCTTGACGCTGTTCTGAAACTCCCTGAGACGCTCCTTCGCGGGATGAAGTTTCTCATAAGCCAGTATGTCGGCTGCGAGAGCCGCGTGGTTGTGCGAAGCCTTCCATCTTGCGGCAAACTCATCTGGGGTTCTCGGTACAACGTTTTCGTATCCGGGTCTGATGCGTCGTTCATTCGGCTAGGTCATTGAGGTGAGGAAGTCGGGTGTAGTCTGGCGGTCAGGACCTAGGATTTTGGTATGTCAGAAATTTGCGTATGTACAAACTCGACGAACGACGGCACTCACAGAGAAATCCCAAGTTTTCGAAGAATTCCTTGGCCTGGCCAATTCTGCCAAAGAAGATCTGGCGGCCTTCATACAGGACGGTAACCTTGTCGAACAACTACTAGTAGTTAGCAAACGTCGCCAGTATATTGCTATAATACTCAGAACTTGCCTCGTATGCAGACTGGGGTGCTTGATAGATGGCCACAACGGAAGCTACGTTGCATAAGTCTGATTGTGTACGAAGGTTCTGGCAGAAGGCGATGGCATTTCCACTGTCAAGTCCGCGAGTGCTGTTATCCCAGCACTGGAATTTAGCCCCTGTGAGACCCGCCTCGATGATACTAACACGCTTGCGCTCGCCCCCCGACACCCCTCGAACGAAGTCGTTCCCAACATTCGTATTGACTGTGTGAGAAATGCCAAAGGCGGCCATAATGATGTCGCGCATGATGCGCGCGTATCCTTTGCCCGTGAGTCCAGCGGGTACCCATGTGGGGATCCGGGCCCGTGAGGCAAACTCGAGAGTATCACCAACCGTCAGTGGTGCCAGGTGCACGTCAACCTCTGCATTATACAGAACGTCGCCGCGAAACCAGTCGTGCATGTGTCTCGGGTAAATGCCTGGCTGCTGTTTAGTTAACCTTCTAGTCTATAAGGGAAGATGACTAACCGCGAAAACTCATGTAAGAATCTTTCGCGACATTCGGCCCTTCAGTTTGGCCAGCCAGGGTCTTAAGCAGTGTTGAGCATCCGGAACCAGGTGGTCCAAGCACAAGGAGCATCTCACTAGGCTCGACAAGACCTTCGAAGTCTCGCAAGATATCGATTCGCCTCTTTGCTCTGCCTGTCGCGAGACCGACCAGATCGGAGACCATGCTTAGCGCGATGTTCCCCGCACTCTTCTGGTATTGAGTGCCTGTGTTGTATCCAAAGACGTTGAGGTTCTGGAAGGCAACGCCTGTCAACCTATTCGGAGGCGACTTCAGGTCTGACTCGTAGAGGCTGATGAAAGCCTTCACCCATGCCGCCGTGTCGAAGTTGGGCGAATACGGGTCCAGGTAGCTGTTTTCCGGAGGGTTGAGAACGCCATTGTGAGCATTAGTGCTGTGACACCAGGAAGCTTCCGTTACTTGACGTGCCAAACTCTCGATTCTCTTTCTGCATCTCCTATTTCGTTTGTCGGTGAGGATTCGCAAGCCTCGAGGGCCGACGCCGACCCGAAGTCGACCCCGTTGTTTTGGTGCATTGCGACTAGCCCCCAATGCGGATGATTTCAGTTCGTGGTCAGACGCAAACTTAGTAGGTGTCAAGGGCCTAGCCAGTTGGAAAGAAACAAGAAAATCAGGTGAACCCACGGGCAGTTAGTTGAATTAGAGAATTTGGACGCAACTTAGTCTCAAGAACATGAAGCCTTTTGAGAAGCTCTGAGCCTGCCCTTGTCGCGATCGGCAGCCCGCGGTCGGCCGCCGATGGGGCCATTTCCCGGGCCAAGAGCACACCAAAGCGATGACTCCGCAGCAATTGGATGAAGCTCTCTGGGTTCAGAGTCCAGCGAAGACCCTGTCCAATTGCTATCAGATACGAACAGCCCAACGACGTGTTGGCATTGTCTGGATTGGACAGGCCATGTCATTCGGACGGCCGCGGATGCCCGAAAAGGTGGGTCGCGGATCTGTCGCCAAGATACGAAGCTCAGCTCCTGGGCCTCGATCCTTCACAGCCGACTCACCAAACTTCGCCAGGCTGGCTCAGAGACCCGGTAAACCCTTGCAAGACGAGATTCGTCGGCAGTCCACCGCCCCGAAATGCTACTTTGCTGCCTGGCTGTCTGGACCGTCCCGTCCGCGGCTGGTCCTATCGCACGCCGATCGCCATGCCGAGTATATCGTTCCCAGGTCCACGGGATGTAATGTGGATCTATGACATGGGACGGAGTCGACCTCCGAAGGATTGGGACGTGGCAGTTGATTGACGTGTGGTGTTTGCCCTGAGGGGGCTTTGCTGTAAAGGCTACCAATGGTCGTTGCTTTAGCGGCACAAAAAGTACTAGGGGTTGAAAGAAACGACAGACTGATGGGCAACATATCTATTTCAAGGTCCATTGTGGATGAACACGACTTTTGGCACGACTCGCGGTAGATCAGCTGCCCGACGATCAACTTCAAGCTTTGCCCAAAGATAGCGTCAGACACAGTACCCGTGCCGCAGTAATCCGCATTTGGGGTCAACAGGACAGAACTTGCATCGAGTTCTTGGGGGGTAAGGAGGAGATGGGTAACACTTACCGTCAGCCGGCACTCGGCCGGCATTCGGCATCGATGGCCCCGCTTTTACCGGCCCCGCCACCGAGAAGTGCCGGAAGCCGCGAAAACCATCACTTATTTACGGCGATCCTACTTGCCTCAGGCATTGTAAAGGGTCCCCTAAACAACAAAGTGTTTTCGAATCGATCAGGTGCCTCGCCGAAGGAAAAAAGGGACCAAGTTTCTTTTTTAATTTCTACCTAAAATTCTCATGCATTCATCATGGTGCGTCCTTCAATCATAGTCAAATCAGGCATCGAAGTCCTTGGCGTCCTGTCATCAAAATGCATCCTCCGTAAAGTTCATCAAACATCCAATTCATGCTAATTCGTCAAAAACTCATCAATCGTGACCAACCCACCTCTCGGCCACCCGAGAAGTCACAAAAACGCCCGCCGCCAAGAGCGTAAATCCCGGCGCAAAAAGCAGCAGGACAGCCACCACAACGATATTGGCCAAGAATTCGGTTGACGCAAGGGGTGGAGCCCGGCCGATGAAGCCCGGGCCCATGGTTCGGACGTTGACAACCGTCTCGGTCGGCTGCCCTTTACCTGCGGGCATATCGTACGACGATGAGTTCTGAAGGCCGCCGAGCGCGTGCAGAACGTCGGCGACCATCGGCTTGTTCTCTTCGTCGATTGTGACGCCGTCCAACCACGCCCGTATGTTTTGGTAGTTGTCTGGTCCCCATTCTTCGTGGCTTGAGTAGGGTGCGTGTGTTCGGTACTCTTCTGGATCCATCACGTACTCGAACGTGATCGTCGTGTGGTCGTCCTCGTAGATGAAGGAGCAGTCGTCTGCAGAAGAGTCAGCGTCTTACATGGGGGTAGAGAGCCAGCTCTTACCAAAATGATCTATGCAGTTCATGTCAGTCCAGTATTGTGTTCACCGACGACGTCGATTGTAGTTTGACAGTCGGGGCAAAGTCGCCGATGTCATCAAAAGTAGCAGAAGAAATCTAACAGGAAAAAGCAAGGCGGCACCGGCACCGCGTTAAATCGCCCCATCTTGTTTTCTTTTTCCCTTGACACGTGCGTTGCTATGAAGCGGCGGGGGAGAGATACGACAGCACTGGAATGCTTCAATCAAACAATGGGAGCGGCGCCCGTCAGCGGCGCTAATCGTGATAGCATTTGAGCCAACCGGCCCGCCTGCGACATGGAGGCAGGAATGTTGGCTCCCCAGCATTTGATTGATATGGTGACTCACGACGTGTGTCCTTGCATAGCCTGTGTCGGTGTTTCCAAGAGGAATCCAGCGTGGAAGTGGTGCGACTCATGATGGCTGAAACTAAGACATCGGACAACATTTAACCATTCTGGTCTTGAGAGGAATGTTCTTCAGCGGCGAGCATGAAACGCAGGTGGCATGGAAATATCGTCCGATTTATCAAAGTTTTGTCCTCTCATGGCTGGAAACATCGGTTGATGTTGATGAATTGAATGGGCAGCATCAGATGAAGTCGGTGCTCAATTGACGACCTCTGGAACCGTTTGTCGACTTAGCCGTTTCCAATTGGTAAATAGTCTGTAGACGGTATTTTTACCCAATTCGTGACGTCTCCAGACCTTTGGCGGGCTTCGGTTTGCTTACCGGCCCTATTTTTGGTGTTTTTCTCTTAATTGTGCTGCCTGTTACGACGTCGGATACGATAAGAATTGCGGCGTAGCAAGCGACGTTCGACTTTACCGTTAGAGTCATGGGGCTGTGCCACGTCTTCTCGTGTCAGCAGCACTCAGGGATGATGTGACACACGATGGCGACAATAAAATGGCGGCGAAAGCCACATCTTCATGAACCATCGTGAAGATGACCCCTCAAACATCCTTGTCCAAAAAAGGTCGGCGTATTTGAGGTACACAATGGCAGACGAAATCCCCTCTCTCCCGTGGGAGACTGTCGCGTCCCACTTCACCTACATCTATGCCAACCCCCAAGCCGACGGTGTGACGAACCTCTTCCCCCGCAACAAGCCGACACAAGCCGCAGACCTCAACGCCTTCGTCGATGCCTTCACTAATGCGATCCGGGAGCACTCGGCGCGTGAGCGCGCCAAGTACGCGCCCTCGTACCCCGAGCCCGGCATGGACGACATCATGATCGACGACGAGACGGTCAGAGAAATCAGCCCGTTCTTCCGGCGCGTGCACGACGACACGCCGACGCACAATTCGCGTTGGGACGCCGGCGTGCGCGACTTCCCCGGCTGCCGTCATCCGCGCGAGGATAAGTGCAATTGCTTGATCCCTTATGGCGAGCGGCGAGCCGAGGCGCTCCTGCGCGACACCCGCGCCAATCGCTGCATGGATTTTTGGGAGAAGAACGGCACCGCGATGCGCAGCTGGGGCTTGGTTCGAACACTCATCATTCATGGGAATTTGGAGCTGGTGCTGAGGCTGTGCGCGTATGAATGGCAGAATTTTGCTCATTGGTGGAGGTTAGACACGTGCCCGTGCGGCATCTTTGTAAGTCTCGCCCGTTATAAGAGTCGCGATCGGTGTGTGCTAACGGCACGGGGTGTATACAGGAGGACGGCGGAGCGAAGTGGCATTATGAGAAGCTGGTGCTCGAGTTCATATCTCTCAACGTCTTGCGCTGCATGCCCGAGATCTGGGACCCGGAGCGGGGACGAAATACCGAGAGGGACTACCGGCTGACCAAGGCCTACCAAGCCATGATCCGGTATCTGACCTGGGAAGGGGAGACCTCCGCGATCCCCGCCTTCGCGCCGCGGGACTTTTACGGCATCGGGGAAAGGCAGTACTCCATGTTCCCGAAGCCGCGGGACGAGAAACGCTGGAAGCACCTCAACAAGAAAGAGGTCAAGGGTGCGCGCGACGACGCAGACGCCGTGGACAGGGCGTACCCCGTGGGCCGCATCACCTTCGAGGAATTCCTGAGCTTCGAGGTGGAGCCCGAATACCTGCCGCACGCCGACGACGTCGCCTTCGTTTACGAGGTGCTGGTTGACAAGGGGCTACCGACCGAGCTGGCCACCCAGGTGATGGACCTCGCAGACTACGTCCCCAGACGACGGCTCCAGGTCGCCCACGACCCCTTACACTCCGACAATAGGGACGAGCTGGACAAGTATTTGGCGGAGTGCTGGGCCATCATGATCCGTTACAACGTGTTCAACCAGGCCATTGACGACGGCTCCGAACATTGGGCGTGTACGTGTATCGATTGGCAAGGTCTGGCCATCGATACCGTTCGTCGCCTCTGCCACGATCTCGATCTCAAAACAGACGTGACCCCCCTTACATTTCATCCAGGTGTTGAGACGGGTGAATACACAGTAAGGTTTACAGATAAAGCAGAAGAAGACACGAAAGAATAAAAGGGGTCTCATCGATAACTTGCTTTAACGGCACATTTTGAGGAAGAACTTACTCTTGAGAGATATAGAAGCCTAATAACTAGAACTTATTGAAAGAACATGGACAAAAATTCAGCATTTTCTGACGAGGGGCATCGTCGTGGCCTCCTAACCGGAAAAACGGATCATGATATCGTCTTTCATGTCCGAGCCGGCGTTAAACGACGTACGCTGTTCAGGAAGAACTGCACCTACAGAATTCCGGGTACGTCGCCCTACTCTTACTCAGTGATCAGGCAGTTCGGTCACCCAGTGAAAGACAGACCATGATGTCAGGCGAGGGTGGGGCTATTTGGACATTCAAGACCAGCAAAGCTCAACAACAGTAAGCCCGATCTAATGATAGGTATTGGTTGCCTCGGCCTTTTCGCGTCCGAACAGCTCGGGTTTCGCTCCTGAAGCTCGCTCTAATGACGCGGAGGTAAGCCGTTGTGACGAAGGATTGAGTTGGTTCCAGAGATTGTAGGACACAACACAAGCCAGGGTCTCTCCCGAAGATCCTGGTGTCCTTTCGGAGAGATGACTCGGCCAAGACTAGGCGAAGCTTCAAGGGAGCACGACATCATGGCGGGCCAGTAATACACGACCTCTCGGTGGGCTAGAACATGCCGAACCAGCGCTTGTGAGAACCAGCACAACCCCGACAATTCCGGAGGTTTAGATTAGTTATGCAAGTTGATGGGTTGAAAGAAGATTTGAAACTAGTCACTAGTCTGCTCGTCGGGATGTCTAGACTCTCCGGGGCAGAAACATCTGGTACACTGCACCGTCACATGCGGGTGGAAGAGAAATATGAGCAGCTCACGCATCTCCGGATGATTCGGAGCCCACAAATATCAGTTGTCAAGGCTCATGATGAGTGTCATTGATCCCATTCTATGTTTTCCCTACGTCTAGATTATGCAATAAACATTTTAAATCACCGATGACATATTTACCGCCCGCCCGATATGAGGGAATAATGAATAATCATACGCTTGATGCAAGATACAAGCAAATAACAGATGATTCCACCAAATGCTATCCCGAGATCTACCCGTGAGGTGGTACAATCTAAGAAGCCGCAATTGCGTGATTGTAAAATACGCTGAGAGAAAGACTTTGGTGATATGTGCTGAAACGAGGCTAGAGACGACCCGTGGTCTACTCCGCCTTCTTGGACGTCTTGGTCCGGAGCTTCATCAGTAGATAGACCAGGGCGTAGGAGCTGATGGCGAAGATGACGACGATGCCGGCGTCTCGCCAGCCGTAGTAGTACTCCTTGAGGTTGACCGTTTGCAGGTAGTCGCTGCCGTCGCGGTACTGGCACACGCGGCAGCCCGAGGTGGCGTCCGGGTTAATGAGGTTGCTGCTGGCGCCCATACCCTTCATGTAGTCGGCCAGGTACGCGGCGCAGGTGGTGCCGTTGGGCGGGTCGAAGAGCGCGAACTCCTTGTCGTCGCAGTTGACGGGCGTGCCCCAGATGTCGAAGACGAGCATGCTGCCCATGAGGTAATTGAAGGGGTTGCTGTGATTCTGTCAGCTGGTTTGCTCAAAGACGACAGGTTAGAAGGGAAAACTTACAGCCAGTACATCCAGTACTTCCAGAAGGTTTGGAGCTGGTCGTAGGGCACGAGGACACCGCAGAAGGATACGAGAACTCCGATGAGCAGCGGGTTAACCAGGGAGGCGAAGACGGCGTTGGGCGCATAGGCGGCGACGAATTGGCCAATACCCGTGTAGACGAACTCGTACATGAGCATGACGAAGAAGGTGGAGCCCGCGCGGGACGACTCCTTGGGGAATCCGACGGTGTAGTACCAGCAGACGTAGTAAAGAACAGCGCAGATGATGAGGTAGGGGATCTCGGACACGATGAGGCCGGTGACGAATGAGATCCACGAGTACATCTTGGACTTCTTCTCGCGCGTCTCGAAGATGTCGCGGCGGTCGATGAAGAGCGGCTGCACCTGCGCCAGCACACCCGGGGCGACGAAAATGAAGTTGAAGACGGTGAACAGCCGCATCTGGATGTCGCCGACCGAGTCGCCGATCTTCCAGAAGGAGAAGCCGTTGAAGAGCGCCGAGAAGATGTGCAGCGCGAACTTGTTGTTGACGTAGTCCGTGTTGCGGTACAGCGAGACGTTCATCCGGTGCGTGACGATCTTGATCTGCTCCCAGAGCGGGAGGGCGAACTCGTAGCCGTCATCGACAGTGCCGGGAGGCTTGCCGGCGGCGTCCGTGATCATGTGGTCCAGCTCCTTGATGACGGAGTCGTGCTCGGGGGACGAGAGCCAGACCTCGTTCCAGTCCTTGCCCTTGGACAGGTGGCCCGAGACGACGTCGATCATGTGTTCGGCCGGGTTGGCGTCTTCGGGGCAGGGGGCGCCGTAGCGGGCGAAGTAGCTGCGGATGGTCTTTGCGTTGTCGCCGATGTCGCCGAAGTAGACGGTCTTGCCGCCCTTGGCGAGCAGGAGGAGGGTGTCGAACTGGGAGAAGAGCTGGGCGGACGGCTGGTGGATGGTGACGAGGACTGCCTGGCCTGCGTCGGCGAGCTTGCGGAGGAAGCGGACCGTGTTGTAGGCTGATTGACCGTCCAGGCCAGAGGTGGGCTCGTCGAGGAATATGAGGATACTGGGCTTCGAAACCAGTTCCACGCCGATTGTGACTCGCTTTCTCTGCTCAACGGACAATCCGTTGCCGACGCGACCGATGAGGGTGTCGGCCAGGTCGTGAAGCTCCAAGAGGTCAATGATGGTGTCGACATAAGCGAGCTTTTCCGCGCGCGGGATATCACGGCTTTGTCTGAGAAGAGCGGAGAATTCGAGCGCTTCGCGGACGGTTGCGTAGGGCTCGTGAACGTCAAGCTGCTCGCAGTAGCCGGCTGATCGTTGGAAGGAGACGGGGAGAGGACGGCCGTCGACCATGATGGATCCGTTGATGGTGCCCTCGGTCTTTCGCTGGGCGAGAACGTCGAGAAGAGTGGTCTTTCCGGCACCAGATGAGCCCATCAAAGCTCCAAGCATGCCCTACATACCGGTTAGTCCAACATTGCGATGCAGAGGGTGAAGGAAACTTGCCGGCTTCACCCAACCCTGCACGTTGTCGAGGAGCTTGCGATCTCCAGAGGGGGTCTTGACGGTGTACGAGAGGTTCTTCCAGGTGAAGATGGATGTGTTCTGGATAAGGTCCTGGCTTCGGTCTCTGCCATTTGCGTCGCTCTCGTTCTTGCCGTTGTCGGCCGCGGTCTCCTCGGAAGACTGCGCCTCCTCGTCTGTTCGGATGGTGGCGGTAATCTTGGCGTTCTCACGGGGGATGAGAAGCGACGAGCCACCCTCGGCCGACGACTTCCACTTGGAGGTAGAGACGATGGTGAGGGTGATGAAGAGAACCCACCAAGCCCAAACAATGCCGAAGTTCCTCCAGACATGGCTGTGGCCGTAGGAAAGAGCCGAAAGGTATTGTTCGCCCATGAGAGAAGTGCTTCCCTGTGTGGCACCAGCAACGCCGGCGCAAGATTGGTGTGCCAGGTCGGTGTATCCGGGGCCGTTCGGGACAAGATTGTTGCCGACACAAGGAATTATGTTGCCGTAGAACTCGGTAGCCATCAGCGCGTCGAATGCGTATGCAAGAGGGTTAATCCCTTCATGGTGTCAGCTTCGAGTCTTTCCACATCATGCCTTGGAAACTCACAGAAAATCCAGACAAACCACGGATGCATCTGGGACTTTTGAATCATATAACCGCAGTACATGATCACCGCAGTGACCATGAAACCGGAGGCCTTGGAGGCCCCGTCAAAAGTGGAGAACCCGGCCCCGATGGACCGGAACATCGCCGTCATGCACTTCGAGATGTCAGCTCACGTCTCGGATGGAATAGGGATTGATTTACCATTGTGGTGCTGAAAACTATAACCCAGAACGTAAAGAATGCAGCAGCGCTTATTTTGAGACCAACCATGAAGTATAAGACCACGGAGAAGATGGACACTTGAAATAAGAGTACCGGGATGTCAGCAACAACCTGGGCAATACAGAATGCGGCCGGGTGGTAGTAGGCGAAGGATTTGTGCTTAATGAGCACGGGCCGACCAGTAAAAGAGTTCGTAACCTCGGACATGGATAGAAGACTGTTGAATAGGAGGGCGAAGAACAGGGCACCGCCTTTGATGAACAATCCGGCGGAGTTGTCGGGGGCGTTGTAGAAGAGGGAACCAGCGATGAGAGCCTGAATCAGTGTAGAGACCTGGGTAATGATTAAAGTGGCCTTGTCACCCCAGAGAATCTGATATTGTCGAGTAATGCAGGCCTTCAGCTGTGTCATGAAGCTCGTAGTGAGCGGGCTGCTAGCCGGAAGCTGCTTGTGCTTCTCATTGGCGACACCCTCCTGGAATCGTCTCGTCTTCTCCTTGGCTTCTTCTGTCGTCGGGAAATCGTACTCTGAAATCATTCGGGGATATATATCCGACTTTTCGTACTCCGACCTCAGCGCCACAGCGGTGTGGGGGAAGGTCTTTTCGTAACCGCGCCGAACTGCTCTTTCTGTGGGAACCGTGACACCGGTGAGGAAGTCGGCAACGTTGGCGCCGTCCGAGCAGATGAAGCCCAGCTGCTCCATGAAGGGCTTGGCTTCCGCCATAGGACCGTAGTACATCTCCTTGCCTCCGTCGAGGACGAGGACCTTGTCGAAGAGGTTGTAGATACCGTTGCCTGCTTGGTAGAGGGTGACGATGGAGGCGAGGCCGAGGACGTCGGTCATGGCACGGACTGCCTTTGTGTATTCCAATGCCCTGTATGTCGTCAATCATACGTCCCATTATCAAACAAGACTCATCCCCAAAAAGGGACACTTACGTGCTCGCATCCAGACCTCTGGTACTGTTATCCCAGCAGAAGACGGATCCTCTTGTCGCCATACACTCGATGATAGACACACGCTTCCTCTCGCCACCAGACACACCACGGACGAACTCGTTGCCAACCTTGGTGTCAAAGGTGTGCTCGATGCCCATGGACAACAACAGGAAATCTCTGTTCTCCGCGCGCAGCTCTTCTGCAGTCGAAACACCTTCAGGCAGGTGGAATGGAATCTTCATACGTGTCGCAAAGTCCATGGTTTGGCCGACGGTGAGGGTAGGGAAGAACAGCTCCTCCTCAGTGTTCATCACGATCTGACCACGGTACCTCTCGGCTTCCTTGGCGGGCATGGAGCCGTAGTGCACGTCGCCAGTCACAGAGGAGTATCCCCGGCGGTGATTGGCCAGGATATTAAGCAGCGTCGTGCATCCGGACCCGGGACGGCCAAGCACAAGCAGCATCTCGCCGGGCTTGACGCAGCCGTGGGTGTTGTCGAGGATGGTCTTCAGGGGCGGCTTGTGGCGGGACTCTTTCACCAGCTTGGGGATGTTGAACTGCGAGAGGACGTTTTCGTGCATCGACGCGTCGGCGCTGACGGCCTGCACCGTGAGGTTCTGCCATGTCACGCCCAGTTGGCGGGCAGGGAAGCCGGAGCGCTCGTCGCGCGCCCTGGCGGCCTCGACCTTGTGCTTCAGGGCCCATGTCGTGTCGTCGTCCGCTGGTGGGAGGGCGTCGAGCTCGAGGGACTGCTCGTAGTGGGAGCCGTTGTTGAGCGTGCCGTCGGACTCCATGTTGTCTTCTTCGCGGGGCGGAGGACTTGATGGGACTTCTTGCTTCTCGGATGTGAAGTTCATCGCTGCGTCCGGTCACTTGGGAGCAAGAAGTTCGAGAGCAACGTTTGAACTGAAAGACAGAACAGGGTAGGAGCATCCTGGGTGGCTGGCTTATATCTGCCCTACTGGCATAGTAATTACATGTACACTGCGTCCGAAGTAATCTAAAGTCCGGCCGGGCCGCCGATGGATTCGGCCACATGGGCTTGGGACCCGATCCGTGTATAACTGAGATCTCTGTGCGACCCCTGACATGATGGAATGGTGGATCTAAATCGGGCCAAGCGGGGGGAGAGAGAGATAACGACGGACGACGACGGACGACGCCATGGTAATCAGGTGCCCCTTCATCCGGTGTGATGTGGTCAACGATGACAAAATATGCGGGCGAAAAAAAGCTTCTCGAACGCGATGCCGAGGGGATGCCACCCACCACGCGCACCCAGTCCGAGGCAAAATCAGTCCGAAGTGCGGGCTGAGGCCGAGGCCAAGGCCTTTAGTTTAGTGTAGTCCGCTGAATAATTGTTGTTTTTTCATCCCACTTGATTCGAGAAGCATTGCGTTTTGCTGCGGTTTGTTGGATGAACCCTGCATCTGACTGCGTGGCAGTTGGATGGCTCGGGGTCGGACCCTGGCCGACTGGTGTCCAGTGCCGTGGGCAAGACCGCAGGGGGGCCCCTCGAAAGCCCCGAGAGCCGCAATTCCAAAGACGGACTCATTATGTCAACGAGCGAGTTGCCGCTGACTAAGCGGAAGATCGCCCTTTTTGATTTGCCCTTGGTGGTGGTGGCTGCCGAAATGTGTCGGAGCGGCGTGTCTCGGAGCGCCGGGCACGGATGTAGAGTTTGGAGATGACGGTGGGGTCACCTGAAGTTTTGGGCTAAGGTTTACGAGTGCGAACCAATTGACGCCCGGAATCTGGTTAGAGTTGCTCCACTTTCATCGTTTGCCGCTTAGTCATTCAGCCTCAAATGCCGCTGAGTCAGCGGGAATTTCATACATCAACCGAAGGGGGGAACGACTGCCGGTATCAGCCCAGTTCCTGATCATTTGCGGCAAGAGACAAGACTCTGGCGAACCGGCTGTTCTACCGAAGCGGCTGCCTTCTGCTTATTCCTTTCTAGGTAATCAGCGTGCCGCTGGGCGGCGGCCAACCGCCAATCCGAGGCCGACATGAGGAAGCGAGCATGTGATTCCTGTCACAGGAGGAAGGTATGCTTGTTGATGTCTTCACCCGTCTCGCCAGTGGCTGGCCTTTGAGTTGTATGCCGTATATGACAGATGCTAATCATTCTCCAAGATCCAATGCGATGGGGCCGTGCCGCAGTGCAACTGGTGCAAGCACCACGGGATGGCTTGCACCTTCAACCGGGCCACCAAGGTGAAGAAACGGGTGGCCGCGGCGAGGTGAGTCCCTGACCCCATCCCCGTCCATGATTCATCTCGGCATGGACACAGAGATTTACGACGTCTGCAGGGCTGGATCTGAAAAGGACCTGGTCGAACGCCTCAACCGCATCGAGCAGGCTCTGGAGGCGGCTCGGCGAAATCAGTCCCAGGACCCTGGAGACGAGGGGCGGGACCCATCCATGTCTCCATCATCATCATCGGCGCCAATGTCATCCGTCGGCCCGGAGCCCCCGGCCGCCGACGGTACCCCGGGGGCTGCGCGAGCCCGAGCCTATGACTCACATGCCCGGGCCTCCGGTGCTACCGTGGGACAGCTGCACTTCGCGGGCTACTACATGGGTGACATTAGCTCATACAATGGTATCCCCTTTTTCTCCGCCGACGGGCAGGAATGGATTCGGTCCCGAGCTGGAGCGGACGCCTCCATCCAAACCCTGTTCGCTCTAGGCCCTTTGTGGCAGACCCAGCACCCCGTACCCATTCTTCTGGCAGATTGGCCGCAGGCATTTTCAGGAGGTGAGCTCCCTGACAGGCCCGTCCTCGAAGAGTATCTAGCACTCTTCCGCGCATCCCATTTCGGCCTGTCGTTCCCCATCATCGACCATGCTCTCTTCCTCGAGACCATCGATCTGGCCTATCAGCCATGCGAGGGCAACCCGCGTCTCGAGGTTGTGACGGCCAAGGCCTGCGTATTTGCCTTCTTCGCTATTGTTTCTCTGTTTCAAGTGCAATGGAAGTCGACGCCCGAGATTGACGGAGAGGCATGCGCGGGTGCAGCTCAGAGCTTGTTGGCGATGATTCTCCAGGACACCAACATCACTGCCCTGGAGACCGTCTTCATGCTGGTAAGTCCCCAGTACCGATGATGTAGTTTGCAGTCGCTGACACTTGATTGGCAGAGTTTGTATCATCTCTTCTGCGGCCACCTCCAGCAAGGAACCATGTTCCACTCAGCCACGTGTCGAGTCTTGTTTATGCTTGGCGGACACCTTGAACCCGTTTCGAGCCGCACACCTCACCAATCACCAAAGGGCGAAGACGAGAACGCCTGGCGTGTAGGGAACCAGCTCCGACGGCTCTTCTGGCTGTCGTATAAACTCGACAAGGAGATCTCTCTCCGCACAGGCCAGCCCCCCAGTATCGATGACGAGCATTGTGACCTCACGCTCCCACGACTGGATTGGTGGACGCGAAGCACAGACGATCTCGACGGGGGCTCGCCGTCCTTTCTCGATGAAGCGACAATCACCTCAGCGCTGCAGCCGGATTCCTTGCAGTTGACAATAATCAAGTCGAAAATTAGTAGGACTTTGTACTCTGTCGCAGCCCTCCGCAAAGGCGATGCCGAGATGCTCAGAGATATTCGCGAGTTGGACGACGAGCTCGAACAGTGGCGAATGTCGGTGCCCGCATCGTACCGCCCAACCTTGACGTTCCCGCGGCATAAGATGGTTATCAGGAAAGGTCGGCTCGGCATGGAGGAGATTATCCTCCATTTCGAGTACCACTATTTGATGGCCATGATTCACCGGGCGAGTGGCAGGTGTCGATGCTGGGCTAGCGGTGAGGGCGGCGGGCTGGAAGGGGTCAGCTCCAGCCTTGCCTTGTCGGTACAAGCCAGTCGGTCAACTCTCTATTTCCTCCGAGCTGCGATGCACAGTGTCGAAGAGGTCGCGTTCTGGTGAGTTGGCGAAGATACCTTTGGAAGATTGGAAGACTGTACGATGCTAACGCAATCAGGATGGTTGTCTTTTATCCGATGTCGGCAATATTGACGATATTCTGCAATTTGCTGCACGAGCCGCTCAATCCCCAGGCGGAAGAAGATATTGAGCTTCTCCAATCCGTGCCGAAGTTGGTCGAGGGCATGCGGAATAGGCATCTGACCTCAAACGAAGTGGCGCATGTCAAGATGGTAGACGCCTTTGTCGGAGAGCTGACGCGACTCGGCAAGTGCGCTATCGCCAAGGCACAGCGCGAGAAGCAGGTTGAGTAGTCATTGTCATGGCTGTGTGAGCACAGAGCAGGCGCATGGTGTCCGGATTTGCGATCGGTTCGGCTGGAATATCAAGGATTGTTTCTTGGCATGCGTGGAAGCCAAACGGTACAGGGCAAAGAAGTTAAAAAGCATAAACAGATAACGGGAATAATGGTATTATAGACTCGGGTTGTTGATATACACCACCCTCATGAAGCTTTCACGAAGAAGACGTTGCATGGGATGGGATCGCAATGCAGTTCCACGTGCCGGAGGAATCAAGCTGTGGCCCACGCTGCGCAGAGAAAAAAAAGGTGGAGCCTGTGGCTCGTGCACTGAGAAGCAGGTTTAACCGAGACCGGTGGACCGTGCTTTGTTACTGGTACGTATTTCTGACTGGTGGAAAGCGGAGCATGGGCCAATCACGACGGGGGAATTCCGCTCCTCCAATGGCTAACGTCAGACTCCCAGAGCCATTCAGCGACGCAATGCCCCGTCCTCACCACCACACACCACGGATAAGGTGCTTCTGCGGTGCTCATCTCGCCCATAATTCCCAGCACCTTGTTTTCAGCTCCGTTCACCTTACCAAGCCGCTCATCGTCGTACCAGCTTATCTCCACTGCGGGCAAAGCCGCTGCTTCCCCAATGCCCCTCGCAAAGACTCTCCCCTAATGCGAACTTCCTCTATCACCTTGCACGGCTGACGCCCCTCGCCTCTTCGTCGGTACCACTCAACAGACCCGGGATCATCCAAATGGATTGGGAAAGGTCTCAAGACGATGGCACCCACTGCGTATCGGCCGCTCCCTCCGAGATCAGTGGCAAAGCCAAGGACCTCGACCGTTTTTCACCAAGCTACAACGAAAGTCTGGTCCGATGATTGGCCCAAGCACGCGCCACCTGCCGCATCGTGACTGGCGATGTTCAACGGTCTGATGTCGACCTTTGCATGTCAGCTGTCGCTAAGCGGCTAGCTTGGAGCAGCAGGGTCCATCTTCTCCACAAACGCACCGCCAGACCGTGGATATCCAGTCGAATGATCACCGGGGTCGAGGAAGAATGGCCGGCTAATGTGTCGCTGCGCTTTCTAACTCGACCTTTCTGGTAACCCCAGAGTCCTGACCATGTCCAGAAGGCTTGGTACGGGAGCCCGTGTGGTACTCGGCATGTACCCGTGGCTCGACGATACTGCTCGACGCATTCTCCGAATCCCTCGCTCTCGATGGCCGCCTCTGGCACATCTTTTCCCCTCACGGAGCTGGGGTAATTGGGGAACCCTGCCCGTTCAGGGTGTGGCTCGTTGAAATACCACCGCCGCCTCTGCTACCGGTCATCGCAGCCGGCCGCATGTCCTGCCACATCCACTGCCGGCAATTCATGCGAACTGAGTGCGAAGGGGAGGTTTCAAAGCCTCCATCTCGCTATTTCCACCGCCTTCTGCTTGACCATCACGCTCCGTGCAGTGTCCGCCATCATGCTCGTCAACCAGCCCGTCCGTCCGCGACCGATCAAGACCCGGTCCAGAGCAGGTTCGTACGAGCCTCCTCGCAAGATGAGTTGTTGAATTAGAAGTGTCTGACTTGTGGATCTTCAACTCGCAGGGTGCAAATACTGGTGAGACAACCTAATCATGTCCAGCCGCAATAGGTCTTGCTAACACTGCTCAGCCGAGACAAGGTTCGTCGCCATGGTTTATCGTCAGCGTGAGCCTCTAACCGACACTACTTTCAGAGAAAGAAGTGTTCAGAGGAACACCCTCAGTGTCTCCGCTGCATACAGGCTGGCGTCGCCTGCGTTTACGAACCGATCAAGAAGAGAAAGCGGAGGACATCAGCCAAGGCGACCCAGCTTCCAGAATCCCTCGCGTCTGATGATTCGAGCAGCCCGACGGGCACCACAGACCATCAAACGAGCCCCGACACGAGTGCGAGCGTCTTGACCCCACCTGATGTTCTCCAGTCTAACGCCGAGGTCGCCTTCTCGTCGCCTCCCTCTGCAGACAATTGTTTCTCGGCGTCCATAGACTCCATATTGCCCATTTGCGAAGACTTCGACGACTCGTACGGCTATGAAATGGGATACGCAGATACAGACGTGTACGAAGGAGATTTTACAACAGTGACGGAGATGGGATCTTGTCAAAAAACGGCTGACCGCCAGCTCCCACTCACGCTGACGACTGTGGATGGAAGCCTTCAATCGCCTGACGACTCATTTTTCTCAGCAAGCCTGGAAATGTCCTGGAACGATTCGTCGTGGTCAGCAGCCTCTTCGCCATTGCTAAATCTGTTGCCACCTTCATTCCACAACGCGCCAGACTGTCCGGAGGACGTAGGTCTGCTTGATCACTACTGCAAGGTCATGCTACCGATGATGGGCTTCAAAGAGGGTCTCGTCAACCCTTACGAGCAGCACATCCTTCCACTTTCACACAGAAGCTCCGCCGTTCGAAGTGCCATCTACGCCTTGGCCAGCGCACATCGCGAATACACCGGACTAGAGAACACGGAGGGTTCGGCATGTTTCCATGAACGAGCCGTAGCCGGCTTATCAGCGATCATTGAAGAAGGCGACGGGTTTGAGGCGGTGTTGGCGACCATAGTCCTTCTTTTGCAATATGATCTGGTGAGGCGAAAATTCATCATGCATCGAAAGTGGGAGTCACGCTGACATATAGCAGCTAATGCAAAGGAGTCTTACGAACATCACCAACAACCATCTGCAGGGGGCATGGCACATCATTAGTGCGATGCCATCTCCAAAAAGCCCGAGTGTCGACTTCTTCGAGCAGGTAAGTGTTGAAACCCGGCTCAACCATGCACTACTAATCCGGAATAGGTTTTCCGTTACTTCGACGTGCTCAATGCTCTGTCCACCGGCTCCGCGCCCGTTTTTGCAGCCCCGACCCCCAACCGAGCCTATTCACCCGGCAGCTCTCCGCCCGCAATCACTTTCAACGGAATCGACCCCGTTTTGGGCATGGCCGACGACCTTTGGCCCACACTTCATCGCCTTGGCGAGCTCGCAACCATGAAGCACGAGCTTCAGAGCGCCATGGCAACTGGCCAGACATCAAAGTTTGCTGTCCTCCGCACCGAGTATCAAACGACGTACAAAGCGATCGAAAGGGCACTCGAATCCTGGAATCCGACTCTGCCTCCTGGTTTCAATCTCGTCAACCGTATTGTTGATGGCCCCGAAGACGCAACCGAGGCCGAGCTTGCCAACATTAGGTGGATCACGAGCACGGCGCTCGCATACAGGCAGAGTGCGCTGGTCTATCTCTACAGCACCATCTCCGAGTACCCTTCATCTCATGACCTAGTGCAAAAGCACGCACAAGCTGCCTTGTGGCATTGTGCGGCATCCGTGTCTCACGGTGGCACCGGGTTGACCATGCTGTGGCCACTTTTCTTTTCTGCATGCCATGCCCTCTGCAGCCGGGACCGCGGCCTGGTACGCCAAGCTTTCACCGCTTTCGGCAGCAAGAAAGGGACAGTCAACACGGAGAAACCATGGGCTGTTGTAACGGACGTGTGGCGAAGGATGGACATGCGAGCCTACGGCAAGGAGCAAGTCGGCTCTGAGCCTTGTCCGGATCTGTGGAAGCAGGTGGCCGTGAACATGAAAGTTGGCCTTGTGTTCGGATGATGGCAGACACAATACGAAAAAGGAGAAGTGATGACTTCGTTAGGCAGGCTCTTCGAGGGACTGGGAGCCATGCTCTCGGCATCACCGTTACGATATTTGTCACGATACAATGGCGGTTGTTTTTGGCAGTCACGATACCACGGAGACAAGACATCACACTACAGGCAGATGGAGACAGGGGAAAACACGGCGCATCGATACCTCAAAATACCACATTCGTTTTCATGACCGCGAGACTATGCAATTTAGCAACGGAACCGTCTGATTCTGCAGTCTGGACAGTCCAGTCTTCGGGCCTACAGAAGATGTTCCTCCGGAGCAAAACTACCACCCTGTCAAGCTAATGCAGCTCATGAAAGCCTCCACTCGTCCACAGGACCCGCCACTCCTTCAGGTGAGTCGACGTGGCTCGACCAATGCCAACGCCACTGGTCTGACTGTCCTCCAACCAACGTTGGGGAACACGGAGCCGCCTCTGCCAGGCATGCTGGGGTCTTTCCCCCACGAGCAGGGGCGCATTTCAGCCTGATTACCCCTCAGCAGATCCAGGGCCGGGGGTTCACCCAATACTCGCATCCCGAGATGGGCAACAGACAAGAGCTGCTCTGAGCGCAAGGTTTTCCTGAACACCCTAGCTGGCCATCTCCAACGCCGAGACGCTTTGTAATGGAGCAGCAATCTGCATCTGCGGGCGCCTACCGATCTGGGCATGCAATTTCTTCGTCTGATGTTGGGCCACACCCTCGCCATAAAAAGCCATGCGTACCAATCGCACAATGCAACCACAAGGCGCGATCACAATACCGAAAGGGTAATTAGCCTAAGTGCTTTTTTCTCTGGAACCGAGATGCGATAGACTCTGGGTCTGGGTTCATCAAAGAGGGAGATGACGGACGGCCAAGTCACACCTTGCAACGGCCCTTATTCGGCTGTCGACGTAGTTGCGCGTTCGATGAAGGGGTAGTAGGGCTGAGGCGTGCGCGGAATCCGAGATGATCTGACGCCAGATGCGCGGCCTGTCATGGGACGTCAGCAGTATGGGCTGGATCAACTGTCAATCCAGCCTGATGGGCTCGCTTGCTCCGCGGCTTGGGAAAAGCAAGTGATCCTCGGTCGCACACCGGTGCTCATCCTATCACTTCTCATCACGGCGCTCTGGACGCGTTGGCGACGACGCATGCGGGCAGAAGTTCCTGGTCCAACCTCGAGCCTCGAAAAGCAGGCCGCATCAGCGGTCATGTGATGGGTGCAGATGCAGCACGGCTCGAGCAATGCAATGGGCAATAGGAAGGTCGACTGGCCTAACATGCAGTGTGCTTCGGCGACGGGCATGCGTCTGTCTGCATCTCTCTGCATCTCTCTGCATCTCTCTGCGTCTCTGTCCCGCCCAGCGCACGGCTGACTGAGATGCCGAAACCCACGGTTGCCGATCCAAACCCTTTCCCCAACTTTTTAATTTCGAGTTGGGGTGAATCATACATGACCTATTTTGGATGTTGGGGTTCGAACCCGGGCGACGGGCTGGCGGGCGCCGCAGTCCTCTGGCACGTGGTGCGACGTGCGCGAACGAAGCAAGGGGCGTTGCCAGCCCACCCGGCCAAGATGGCAGAAGAGATGCGGAAAAGGATGAAGGATGGGAGAGATGTGTGGCGCCCTCACCCGTCTCTCGCCCGGCTTGGTGCAGGCGGGTTTGCGACCCGTTGATTCGACGCACCCCGCAATGTCGCGCTGCCTCCCTCGTCGTTGGCCCTCCTGCTCGTGCTCGGCTCGGATTACCCTGCGGAATCCTGGGGATTATTGGGGCTGCAACAAAAGTGCCGCGCTGGTTGGCTTTCGATGAGGGTTTCCGTCACCTTGAGACTTCGAGACAGGTAGAACAACAGGTCTGAGTTGGAGCTGGAATTCCTGCCAGGGTGTTTGTCTCTGGGTTCTCGGCTCCGAGGGGACGGGTTCAGGGACCGGTCGACAGTTGGATTTTAATTTGGGCCACAGATGAGGGTGACTCCGTACCTGCTTCTTGGGAACCGCCATGTGTTCGGTTCGATGTGAGACCGTCTCTTTCCGGGATCAGGGAAGCTGGGGATATCTGAATGGGTCGCAGCCAAGGACTTGGCTGTGCGTACTGGGGTATTGGACTGGACGGAGCGAGGATTCTCCTCTGTTGGTCGGGTCTTGGACCCGAAAGTCTTGGGAGCCTCGACTTGAATTTTGCCCAGCCGTGTCGACTGGCGGGAGCGGTCCGCTCCAAAGGTTTGGCATAACACATCTTAGAGCTTGAATAGACGTACATCCTGTAGATGGCTCGTAATCACAGACAGAAAATGGGGACACGGAAGATATATGCCGCGTTATTTTTGACGTCCCAGATCAATTGTCAGTCATCATTATGTCCAGGCCACTGTGTTTATTTCACTCGGGTCTCTAGTGACGAAAATGAACTGTCCCGTTTGAATGCCCTGATACTCTGTTCCTCTCGGGCTTGATAACAGATGCTGTTCTCAGAGTTGCCCGTGGTGAGGCCCTTGACGGAAGGTTCTCGCTTCCGCCCACACTCTGCCTCCAAGCTCTCCATCACTTCCAGCAAAACCCCTTTGGTCAACCACCTGAGCCATCAAGCTCCGCTTCGAGAAAAGGGTTTATCATTAAGTTGCTCTCTGTATTTTCCTAACAATCATACATCCAAAGGGGCTGTAGCTTAGCGGTTAAGAGTGCTCCGTTGATCCCAGAGTTTCGTGGCCCGACTCCCAGGTTCGACCCACGACAACGACATCACAAAAACACCACAGCTCCAACAACACCACAAAATACATCACAACAACCACCACAATGGCTCCACAAATACTTCAAAAACGTCATAACTCTGGGATCACGGAGAGGCAATAGTTCGACTCCATTCGGCTCCACATCTTTTTTTTGATGTTTTGTTGTTCTATTTTTGTTTTTTTCTGTCCGTTTGTTTCCCACTCGCTTCTCGTACCAACGCATCCTGTCTCATAGCTATTGAGCGGTCCCTTAAAGACGTGCGCAAGCAGCCCATGAGTTGGTAGACCCACAGAGATTCTGTCCTTTTGTCTTGCAATGACGCGTTCCAACTCCAACCCCAACCCCTCGAACACCGTTTATGCCAGCTAGGTCTTACTGTGAGGCTTTTGTGTTGTACGTAACAGGTAGAATACCTACATCTATGGTGTTGAGACTTTTGTGTGTAGACCTTGATGGTTAGCAGCATTCCTGACTGACGGTCTTGCAATGTGCTGACAGAACCATCTTGTGCGACCTGGCTTATCGAGAGATCCCGTCAAGTCAGACTTGACCTCGCTGCGTAAACATCTGATCAGTGATGAGTTCTGCCAGCCGGGCAGTGTTCAACTCCAAGTAACGAATAGAATAACAGTAACTAATGCTCGACTATTCAGTTTCCTGCAGCGCTCTTCGCAGCGCCTTTTGCAGTGCCCTTCGTAACGCCTTTCGTGATGAGTTGTCAAGCTGACTGCCCCCATAGTCACGTTAAACCAGGCGATTCTGGTTCACCTAATCAGCTTAATAAGTAAACGAAGTAGAACACTGCCCGGCTAGCAGAGCTCATCAGTTACTACAGTGCGACCAGATCATCAGCTACCTCAAGGTCGCGCGACATTTGTAAATATGTGCGACCACGCTTACTAGCCTCGCAAAGGCTTGACCGAGGTTGAAATATGTTGTGGTCTTTGCACTCTCAATTGGACTAGGATTTGTTTCGGTCTGATTTATTTCTTGACGTGTTCATCCGTTCCTCGGCCCCGAGAAAAAGCACATGTTGGTTGGAACCAGGCCGATTTGACACGACTAGTTATCTGTTCGTCCGGTCTTGACTGCCAACGAAACGGGGCAGAGTGTGCCAACACGGACATGCCGACTTCGACGAACCCTTTCATGAATGGAATAAAACTTTTCGCCAAGCAGCCGGCAGGCGATTGTCTGTGGGGTAGAGCCTCTCGAATTGGTCGCCATTTGTTTGGATGCGACCCTAGATGTTGTTTCGGTCGCCATCGCCGGATGGTCTGTGCCATTTCGTGTCTGTGAGCTTGGAGATTTGCCAGCGGTGTCAATGCCCTCATCGCCTTGACATATTGCTCAAGGCTTTCCACTCTCTGTCGTTTCAATGTTTTTGCTTGGCTCTTTTTCGCTTTGCTATTTCATTGCAAGAGAGACCAAGGGCTTCTCCGGTAGATAGATCACCCGCTCCGTATATCTATATAGGGACAGCCCCTTATGGGACTTCCGTCTTGCAGGGATACACTCAAGGCAGGCCCTTCCCTGAATACACTCTGTTTTATGGGACTTTGGTTGCAGGGATATCTTCCTCCCCCCTCAATTCTGGTGCCTAGAGAGGCTCCGCCTAATCGCTCATACGCTCTGGCTCGCCCAACTGTGATTTGCTTCCTTTCTTGTTGCTTACTCTAATCCTAATTTATCCATCATGGATTCCGCCTCAGAAGCACCTCGACAATTCACCCATAACACAACGGATCCTCCAGGGATTTCTCAACCGGCTCCCGTTCACGACCCCAGACTCTCGGTGAGCTCCAGTTTCTTCGAGACCGCCCGGGCGCGGGACGACGACAACAACCGGAAACCCGGCCCCCACGTCTTCCCCAAGACCGAAAAGGAGCGCCTCACCATGGCCTTCTCCTCGACCTCGCTCGACAACCTCCAGCGCACGGAAACGTTCGAAATGTCTCAGTCACCGTCGCCGTCCTTCGACGCGCAGCAGGCCCGGGACGGCGTTCTCTACCGCGATGGCCGGCTCATCCTCCAGCCCGCGCCGACGCAGGACCCGCGGGACCCCCTCAACCTGCCCATCTCGCGCAAGCTGCTGGGGTGCTTCTGCCTGTGCTGCTTCGGCGCGCTGGCGGCGGCTGCTGAGTTGATTCTCGGCGCCATGTTGCCCGTCTTCGCGCTCGAGTACGCCGGCATCGACCCGGCGATCCTCAAGCCGCTGACCCAGAGCGGCGGTCTGCCGGCCGGCGGCGACCCGCTGAAGTTCCTCTCGAGTCTGCCGGGCTCGCCGCCGATCCTGCACATCTATCTGTTGGCGTCGCTGCCGGTCCTGGTCATCGGCCTTTCGAATCTGTTCCTGGTGCCAATGGCGATCTCTGTTGGGCGGCGTCCGGTTGTGCTTTCCACGGGTGTGATTGCGGTCATCGGGTGTATCTGGGCTGGGGGCAGCAAGTCGTTGGCGTCGCATTTGCTGGCGCGGTGCGTGCAGGCTGTTGGCGCGGGTACCGTCGAGAGCTTGATCCCGTTCATCATACAGGACATGATTTTCGTGCACCAGCGAAACTCGTGGATCTCCTGCATCTTTGCGGCGCAGGGGCTCATCATCATCGTCCTGGGCATCGCGGCGCCGTATGTTATCGTCGACCTTAGCTGGCGCTGGATGTACTACATCACGGCCATCGCTGCTGCGTTCTTCCTCGTTGGGGTCTTCTTCTTCATGCCGGAGACTAGGTGGGAGCGGACTCGGGCTGAGATGAGTGAGTATTCAGTCCAACTGGGTTGGAGATAAGCTAACGTCAAACTCTTTAGATGGTGTCCCTCGCGATGAGAAAGACCATAGGACCGCCCCAAGGACCTTCCGCTACGACATTGCGGTGTTCCACGGCAAGATGGAATGGCGTAAGGGTCGCAACGCCTTCGTCGACACCCTTCGCACGTTTTTCTACCCGCATATCTTCTTCATCACCATGCTCAACAGCGTCATGATCGCCTGCGCGTTTGCTGCAGGATACACTGTTGCTCCTGCTCTCATGACAGAGCCGTGGTCGTAAGTGGTCACTCTTTCATGGTTGTTACCGGGAATGTCTCGTTAATCCTCGTTTCAGCTGGAACTTCATGATCATCGGCCTCTGTCTCGTACCAGTTCTTATCGCCGCCGTCGCCGTCGCCTTTGTCACTGGAAGCTTCGCCGACTGGATGGCGAATCGCATCGCCAAGAAGCGTGGTGTTCGCGTCCCGGAGAACCAGCTGGTGAACTTGATCGTCCCAACCCTCGGCGCCATCGTCGGTACCGTTCTCTTTGGCCTGGCTGGCTCGGACCAGGCGCACTATTCGTCTTATACGTTCCTCACCGGCCTCGGTCTGATGGCATTCGGCTTTTTGGGAGCCAATACCATTGGTGCTGTCTACGTCCTGGAGTGCTACCCTCACCTTGCGGGCCCGGCCCTGGTGAACATCGCCTCGTTCCGGACTCTGCTGGCTTTCATTCTGTCCTTCAAGATCTCTGACTGGGTTATTGAGATGGGTTACTTTGGCGCCATGATGATTTACACTGCGCTGATTGGCGCCTTTGCTATTTTCATCCCGATCGTGTACTACTATGGGCCTGCGTGGAGGAAGAGATGGCCTGCGCACCATTTCGGTGATCAGTAATCCTGGTGATCTTTTTAGGATGGTGGATGGTAAAAGGTAGTTGTTTTTTTGGTTTATGAGCGTTGTTTCTCTTTGCTTCACAATGGGTGTTGTAAGATAGGTGACACATCAACTATGGAACTATCATTGAGTTGGGCCCGATATCAGATGCAATGCGGCATCGTGAGTCCGCAATGATGCTAACCAACAGGTACATACACATTAGTCTCAATAAAGCATCTGAAAGGTAGGTACAGCGCTCTAGAATGTCTATATGATAATCGTCATGCCAGTTTAGCCCGCATGCTGAACCGCCGCAGGCCCCTGACCGCCCTCCTCGGTCTCCGACTTCTTTTTCCTCTGGTCTCGCTTGTACATGTACGCCACGGCCGCGGTAATACCAGCCTGCGCGCCGAAGGCGACAGTGGAAAACACGAAGCCCTTGCGGAAGGTAGGCGCGTCGACCTGGGGGTACGTCAGCAGCGGGACCCAGGCGTTGAAGGCGTAGCCGAGCGAATTCATGATGCCGATGACGATGGCGCGCTCCTCGGCGTCGGCGCCGCAGATCTCGTTGGTCCAGCTCATGCTCAAGGGCCCGTAGGGCACCGAGGCGCGCTGCAGCAGGAAGGCGAACCACTTGAGCCCGTCGGGAACGTTCCAGATTGCAAGGATGAGGGCCGCGAAGCCGCCCAGGAAGGTGGAGATGGACATTATGCGCGCGCGGTGGCGGATGGCGTCTGAGATGATGGCGAAGGAGACGGTTAGGACGAGTTGGATCGCGGAGGAGGCTGTCGGGATGATGTTCTGGAGCTAATGTAAGATGGGCGGTTCGTGAGTGTGGGATTGGATGGGACTTACGATTTTCTCGACGGACTCGCCTCGGGCCTTGAGCCAGAGCGAGAAGGGGTTGACGCTGCTGGAGGGCCCGAGGTTGATGAAGATGATGTACAGGATGGTAAGGAGGTAGACATGCCAGCGGCCTACGACGTGTGAGTAACGCCAGCGAAAGATTGTATGATGTGAGGCTGAACTTACCAAAAATGCGCTTGAAAGCAGAGCGTCCCAGTCTTGTCCGAGGAGCTCGTCCGGCATCGTTCATGCGCTTCCGAGCCATAGCACGGTCCTAGATCCAGGTTAGATACAAAAATGTTGATCGATTGAAGGATGAAAAGTCTCACATTCTCATTGAGATAGAATGCTCTAGTGTTCTCGGGAAGGTCTGGGATGAGGAAGAAACCAGCGAGGCAAATTGGCAAGCTGATGATCCCGTCCATGATCTGAGTTATATTGTTAGTATTAGGCTCCCAATAAGACTTGCTATCAGGGAGGTATGCTTTGGCTATTGAGAGGGTGCCTATATTCAAAACAGCCATCAACAACAGTCGTGAAAGATTTCGCGGCCCTCGTTATTTTGACAGCCCTCATACTCTCATTGAATATTGCAGGGCTGCCTCTCCCATAGTCAAAACATACCTCCAAACAGTAAAGCCATTCCAGTCCACGGGGCAGACTCACGAATAACCACTTCCACCCGGTAAGCCCATGAACCCCGTTCAGGCCCTTGTACACGCCAGCTTGCAGGTAACCCGAGAACATGCTCGCCGCTGCCGAGGAAGCGTGGAAGATGCACGCCCGCTTTCCCAACTCGGACGGCTTATACCACGACCCGAGAATGGTGTGCGCGGCAGGGTAGAAGATGCTCTCAGCGAGGCCGACAAAGAAGCGAATGGCAATAACGTGGTTGGACGTCTTGGCGGCGGCGAGGCAAAAGGTGAGAAGCGTCCAGAGCAACTCGCACGACGGCACCCAGACGGAGGGCCGCACCTTCGTGAGGACGATCTGCGAGGGGATTTGACCGACGACGTAGCCGACGGTCCAGGCGGTGTCGACGAGGTTGAGCTCGTTGCCGTCCATAGCGAGGTCCTCCTTCATGCCGCTGACGAACGCGTTGCTGATATTGGTCTGGTCGAGGTTTTTGATGAAGTAGCCGAAGCTCAGCATCGTCACGAGGAAGACATCGAGCTTCTGTATGAAGACGCGCTCCTCGTGCGAGCGCCCCGGCTCGTAGTCCCAGATGTAGGACCACCATGGCGCCTTGGTCTTTTCGACGTCGTGCTGCTGCTGTGCCGTGGCCGCCGAGTTGCGGTCAGAGTCCTCTACCGTCAGCCCCTTGGGGGAGAGGTCCTCGTGCTCGGACGGCATGTCGAGCAGAGGCGTCACTTCTGAGGGACCCAGGGTGTTAGTCTAAGAAGGGCCTGGGGAAGGAGGGTGTCGTGAAGGCGGCCGAGAATGTCAGAGCTAGGTCCCGAGGCACATTTTCTTCAACGACGCGACTTTTAAAGGGAGTCCCTACCGAAACTTATGTACGCGTCGTCGGAATCCGATAACCTGGCCATCGCGCAAGCGTTCAGGAGGCCTGGGTACGACCTCAGAGATAGGAGTAGACTGCTCGACAGCACAGATAGTGGGTTTGGATTGGGTCCTATTGTTGATGATGTGCTGCGAAGCGTTGTTGATTCGCTCCATCTTGGCGTGGGGGGTGTCGCCATCGCGGGGTCCGGTGTCGTGATTCGACCAGCGCGACTCAATTGCCCGCGAACCCCGTGGTTTGGGGGACCTGTCAGCAGCAACCCCCATGTCACCGAACCTCTGAGACATTGAAGCGGGTCGTTTCGAGGAGGACAGGCAATGGATTATTGGTAATCCAACAGCATTGCTATTGACAGCGGGCAATGAGACAATACCGGGTCCCGGGTTATCTGCCCAAGCAGGTGAGACCCCGTGGCATTCTGAAAAAGAGTACGTAATTCCGATTGGGATTATTTAGTGGGATTGAGTATTTGCCTGTATCAGTAGAGCCTGAGAAGTTGGATTCTCGTGGGTCTGCCGCGCTCGATAAACCCGGGGCCCCGCGGTCCCGGAAACCCCACTCCGGAGTGGAACGTTGCGCCCCGTAGGTCCGGCTCTCGCCGGCCACAGTGTGGGTTTATCATCCCGGCTTGGCGTGTGCGACTGTTTGCAGCCCCGATACGCCAAAGAGTGGGATATGCAGGGCGCCAAACTGTACATTCTTGACAGACGCCAAAGAAACGGGACTAGGTTTCGGCAAGAAACACCACATACTATCGCGGGATGCGCGTGAGCCGTCCTTATTCGCGAGCCAGACTGACTATAAAAGAAATCATTGGCCATTCGCTAGGCTTCCAGAGAGCCAGAACGACCATTATTGGGCCTTTCTAGCAACGATAGGTCTCTTGAAACTGTATAATGCAAAGAAAGCACAAACCAGCTGCGATGGTTCAAACGAGCACCACTGTTTCTGGTGCACAACTTCCCTCTCGCCTAATTTTTCTTGGCATCTGCTGTTAGTGAAATAGGCGGAATACCACTAAGATCCTTAATAGTTGAAAACTCTTCACCTCTCCCCTTTAAAGCCCTCCTATAATGGCCTCACAGCCTCTGGCGGGTATCGGACTATAGCCGGCCCTCCCAGCCGACCCTAATCAGAGCTCTAGGCCTCCTCCAGAGCCAACCTCCATCCTAAGGGCTAAGCGCCGCTACGACACTAAGGCCTAGCTACTCCGGCCTAGCCTCGTGGGAAGCCAGCCTAATACTTCTAATACCACCCCCTCAACAGTAAAGGGGCCCCCGAACACAAAAGGGGCGGCTACTAGATCTATCCTAACTGCCCTTAATGAACAGGCTAGACTTTATGAGGCCCGAAAGGACGTATTCTTAACTATCACCCAGTCTATTAATAAGGTAGTCTCTAGCTTTAAGGGGCTTAAGAAGTAGATAGTAAAGGAGGCTATTATTTGTATAATTAAGGCCCTGAAGAGGCTTATAAATAACAAAGTGATACTTATATCTATTTAAACCCAGGCCTCTATTACAACTTTAAATTCAGTTATAACTAGGGTTATTACTTTTATTATAATGATAAAATAGATTATTGTCACGGGCCGAACCCGGTGGTTATGCCCGGGCTATGGTCGGGCTCGCACCGGTGCCCCACCAGTGCCCCACTAGTGCCCACCCCCTAGGAAGCAGAGATTTCGCGCTATATCATAGTTTACCCTTTTCCTCTTTAGTTTGAAATAAATAGTATTTGGTTACTTTTCGGTTAAAATAAGACCCAGGACTAGCCTTTCGTATATTTTAAGTTTAGTTTTATTTATTATATAAGATATTGTTAAGTTAAGCCCGGTTCCTTACCGGTTACGAAGTAGAGTCCTAGGTTAAGCGTAGTTCCCTGATAATAAATTAATGAATATTGGACGCTGAGTAGAGTGTAGCTCCCCACTAGTTAAGAAGAGGATATTAGTTAGTCTAATAATTAATGAATTATAGGTTTAATTATAGTTAACCTTAAATGAGGCCCTCGGGCTCTCATAGGTGAGGATTATTGAGTTCTCTAATGAGCTGGAGCGAAGCCGAGGTTTAGGGGTGATATTTGCGAAGGGCTGGTCCTAGGCCTTGTCTCAACCGAAAGGTAGCCAAATACTGTTTATTTCAAGCTGAAGAGGAAAAGGGTAAACTACGATATGGCGCGAAATCTCTGCTTCCTAGGGGGTGGGCGCTAGTGGGGCACCGGTGGGGCACCAGTGCGAGCACGGGCATAGCCCGGGCATAACCACCGGGTTCGGCCCGTGACAATATTACTGACCCCTATAGAAGATATAAGTACCGAAGCCCCGTTAATAAGTAGCCGTTACTTTGTAATAGAGATACCAATGCGTTATAAACTATTACTAATACCTATAAAGTTCTTAGGGAAGTGGAAGGATTACTTTTTTTAGGTGTAATAGATAAAGGACAAGATTATTATAAATAAAGTGTTCTATTTTATTAACTAGGAACTATAATACCTAATTAACTCCTATGTGGACACTAGTAACTAGTAGGTGGTTACTATGTTTTACGTAGTTGGGGGGCCTAGAGGTTAATATAACCCCGAAGATTTCATATCCTACTTTAATAAGATTTACCAAGACCTGAATACTTAACCCTAAGCCGTAACCTAATAATAAACTCTCTATTAAAAAGATAATAAGAAGTTAGTTATTTTTTTTTACCAAAGTTTAAATGAATAATAGTAGACGTAGGAGGTAGTATGTGGTCTAATACTATTAAGATTACTATGTTGGAAAATACCCTTATTTCCCACCTTATGGAGTACCTAATCACCATCTCCTTATTAGGGGAGTATATTTAGTAGTTTACTAGAGTATATAATATTATTTAGAAATTAGAGTATATAATACTTATTACTATTAAACGGGAGTGTCGTTGGTCCTTAACCCTAGCCCCTCCATGGAAGGATTACGATGGAGATGTTTAGATAATTAGCGTTACTTATACCTTATTAACTCGAAAGGAGAAGGACCGCCATTACCGTTGCTCCTTGGGTAGCCGATTAGTGGACCGTTGTGAGTATTTTTACTATAGTAAAAAAAAGTTATATTATTAGGAATGATTAGAAAAAGGTTTTTAGGTAGATGAAAATTACTCGTATTAAGGTAATAAAAAGTAGAAGGATCCCGGGTTAAAAGAAGAGGATTAAAAGGCTACTAATACTTTTTTTTTAATAAGGATAACTTAGGAAAAAAGTAATTCTAATACAAAGTTGGGTATTAGAGTCAACGAAGGAGGAAACCAAAGGATAGGAGTCCTACTAGAAAGAATAGTAATAAAGGAGTTAAGGGTTAACTATTATTTAAGTAAGGATTAATAAAAGACATTTAATATACGCCCTTATTAATACTAATTATAACGTCTACGTAATAGTGAATTAATTTCCCTTTAAATACCTCCGATTACCACTAATAAATCGGAAAAAGTGTACTCTGTGAGGGTATTGGAACCGGGCAGGGAAAACAGGTGTCCCGAGAGAGGGGTGAGCCTCCACATCGGCGACGACATGGTATAAAAAGCGAAGTTCCGGCATTTTCTAGGCTGGACGGGACAGATAGGAACACACACAGCGACACAGACACATCTCTTTAGACATTCAATTCGAGCGTTAGCCCTCTTTTTCCATTATAAGTTCGGAGAACGTCGTTTAGACGTGAGACAAGGTCACTTTACTACTGAACAATAAGGTACCCTTTCTCGCTGATAGAACCCTATTCGGAGAGTTATCTGAATATCTTTGGCCCTGATCAGGCCTAAGTGAGCCCGAATACTCGAAGAATCGTGTTCCTGATGTTGTTTCGTACGAGTTAGTCACCTCTTTGGACGTGGGACGAGAGGTGCACGACCTGTGGTTAGTAGGGTGTGTGTGTTGTAGGCGATACGATACACACTGTCCACTGCATCCCCCGCTCCGTTCTAGTATACGTAAAATGGGCCATCACCTGGTGATGCCCAGGGTGTGGCTATCCTAGATCTGGGATTAAGTGGCTATACTTAGAAAGTTTACGTATACGTAGTAAAGGGCTTAGACCTCCCCATATTCCTAGGGAAACTATAAATAAAAATGAATTATATAGTATATAACACTATTACCTAGTGGGTATTGTAACGGTCCAAGCACGTATATTACAACTAGCTATGGCGACTACTACGAGTATCTTCAAGATAAGGAGAAAGGAAGGAAAAGTTTGCTGCCCCACAAATCCGTTGGATCCTGATTAGGTCTGCCTGGGCCTGGTCAGGCTTAGTAAGTAGTAATTAGTGTTGGATATGGCCGAGTAGTTCCGAGGCCTCTAATTGGGCCTTGGTCCGTAATAATTACCCCCTTCCTCCCTTCCCTTCCCAAAGGATATTCCCGTGATTAGCCTTATAATAGTCCAAGGCCACTGTATCCATTAGTATATCCACTAGTTCCTAAGTGAGTTGGGTATAGTCCTTCTATTTTACTAAGATTTTTTATCTGCCCTGTACTTTCTGCGTATTGTGGATCTCCTTAACTTTAAACTCCTCCCTATTGGCCATTAGTATCGTAGGTGGTTGGGTATTGTTACGGTTTTGTAATGATAATAGATTAACTTTAGTGTACTTAATTAGGTCTACGTGGAAAATGTTATGGATCCCTGGTAGTGTATTTAGTTGGTAAGTATAGAATTTAATTAGTTCAAGGATAGTGTATTTTATGTTAACCTAATTAAGTTTTTTTAATGGTTAATTAAACTAGATATTCCATAACCTTAACTAAACCTTGTTCTTAGGCTTAAACTAATTAGATGGTTGGCAGCGCAGCACCCCGATCAAATATATTTAGTCAAATAAACAAACAATCAAACAAATAGGCCCTATTTTCAGAGCCAAATAAATAAACAGAGGGCGCTGTATATTTGATATGTTTGATCAAATCGGACCAGTCTGGAACAACATTAATCCGGCCGGAAGAGTGGATCTTCCGGCCTCCGGACCAATAAAAAAAAAGGAAAAAATAAATATCTTTCAAAAATACATATTACCTATGACACCCTTTCCGGAGAAAATTTGTCATCGGCAACATAACCGCCCATAGCAGGAATCGAACCCACAACCCCCAGCTAAAAAAAAGGGGAATTATACCACTTAACTATATAGGCAATTCATATTATTATCCTAAAAAAAAGGGGGATAAGTAGTTAACTAGTAGTGGATTTCCGGTCACATGCCCAGTCAGCACAGTTAACGCACCCACGCACCCCAATTTCAACTACAACGCCCACTTCCACCACAACACCGTATTTTCGCCCACAACAATACCTTCGACCTCCGTTAACCTCACTATCACTCAATTAACACCTATAATAAGTCAGAATACCATCTTCAGCTTCTAACCACCTCGTTCAATTACATCCCAGCTCCGTACAACCAGCAACGCATCGGTTACGTCGTCTTCTAATCTCAACAACCACAATACCCTCGAAGCACTTCCTTAAGCAACTTAAAGGAATCAATACTTCATCTTAGATGATCTCCTCGTAAAAAAGGGCTTAAAGGGTAGGACGACGTGGATTCGCAACGAGGAACTCTTCGTCTACGAAATATTAGCTAATAGTTATTAGGGTACGTTACCTCAGCCCTCTAACTTCCTCGTCTACTAACTACTTAACCAGGGAAGGCCTTCTGGGTTTGCTATCACTATGATGAGCAACATAACCTCAATAAACTCTTCGACACCACAGCGACGACGTCTACGGCGTCCCATCTTAAGTTAAAGCACCGAGTTCTCCCCTCAACACTTAACGACGAACTACAAATTACCAATACGAGCAACAACCTTCTTCCTCCCTCAAAACATCACTATTCGGCTCTTATTACAATACCGAAGTTCCAGGTCACTAAAATCGAAAAACTTACCGTGGAATATATTATTAACTCCAATAATCCCTTCACAACCTTCGAGGACCCCTACCTCCAAACCCTCCTCTCCCACCTAAATAATAACGTCTTAATATAAGTCTCGTGGTTAAAGGCCAGTTAGGCGAGGGAGCTTAGTAGAATATACACATCAAAGAAGGCTCTAGTTAAGGAGGAGATTTAGAGGGCGTTAACGAAGGTCCATATATTATTCAACTTATAGACCTCGCCTAACCAGTATACGATTATTACTATATATACCCACTTCCTTAACCAGTTAGGACAATAGACTTAATACCTCCTCGCTCTTCGCTGGCAATTAGGTGCTTATACCGGCGAGAATATTACTTTTATAATACATAGAGTAGTCGAGGATTGGGGGATTACTAGTTAATTTGGTGTTATAGTTTATGATAATACTATTAATAATAATACGTACCTCTAATACCTTTTCCGCCTCATTTTACGCAACTTCTTTAACCCCAACGTCCTTTATAAATAGATAAGATATTATGGGTATATCCTTAACTTTATGGGTAGGGCCTTCTTTTATAATATGGATATAGAAGTATTCGAGTAAAAGTTTAATACCCTTATTAGTACCCAGAGGTTAAGGGAGGACTTAGAGTTATAGAGGATACGAGGGCTAGTTAGTAAACTTTGGAATATCGTTAAATATATCCGGTCATCACTATAACGTTGCGAGAGGTTTTTGGAGCTCACCAACGAGGCCGACGAGGACTCCGCTTTTACGATTTTTAAAGAGTCACCCTAGGAGCTTATATTAATACTTAATAATAATACGAGGTGGAATTCCATTTATATAATAATCCAGCGGGCCCTCACTAAGTGGAAGTAGATTAATGGGTTTATTCTCAACAACAAGACCATCAGAGAAGCAGACCAACGCCTACCCAACGAAGACCTTCTTAGTGACGAGGATTGGCAACTACTTATTGAGTTAAAGGAGGTATTCGAGCCCCTCTACTTTTAGATTATGAGGTACTAAGGATAGGGTAAGGGGGATGGTCACGGGCAACTCTAGGAGGTTATAGTTAGTATAGAATATCTTATGGACTAACTCGAGGAGTAAAAGAGACTATACAACAAGCTTACCAACGAGGAGATCGATTTAACAGCATTATAACAACCTCTAAGTTAACCACCACCAATTTTGTGTTTATTAAGGTTATCATAACGTACTACGTCGTCTTAGGGTTCAGTACTACCCCCCCCATCGATCACTAGTATCCCACCTTTTATAAGGTCTGAATATATACCTTAGGAGCGTATTAATCATCTCCGCAGCGCTAACTTCAACTCTTATAGCTATTTCCAACTATTAGTATTAAATAAGTAGAAGGTATTAAATAAATATTATACTAAGCTTAGCGAGTCACCCCTCTACATAACAATAGTTATCTTCTACCCTGGTCGAGGTCTACGATGGCTTAAGAAGTGGTGGAACTCCCCTGATTAACAATAATAGTTATACTAAGCTAAGATTAGCCTACTAACCTATTAGTAGAAGTAGTACACTAATAGGACTATAACTCCCCCCTTATCGCCTACTCTAGGAGACTTTATAATACTCTTAATAATTAAAAGGGAAGAAGACTCTAAGTACCATTAATAGCTCAATAATAAAATAGTCGAGGTTATTACCGACGACTCCTCTGAGCTGGATCAATATTATCGTCAATCAATAACCCAGCCCATCAACAACCCTATTTAGTAGTGGGTATCCCATCAATAAACATTTCCAACACTCAGCAAACTTACCTTCGATATCCTCACTATCCCGGCTATAGTAACCAATTACGAGAGGACTTTCAGCTTAGCGAAGTTCACATTAACATCACAAAAACTCTTAATAGCGCCGTCGAGGTTAGAGGAGGTCCAATACCTTAAAAACTGGCTCCGAAGTGGTACCGTTACTATTAGTAGACAACACTTCGTTCACAAAGATCATAGCTAGGGGGGGGTAATCAGAGGAGGGGCCAGGGGTCACCTCTCTAAGCCAACCTCGGCCCAGGGCTAAATCGCTCAAAAACGACGTTTTCTTCGAAGGGCTGGCGAGTATACACTCAGCAACTATCAGGGGGTGCCCACGAGTACCGGTGAGTAGTAACGTCCACTAGCCAGCCCCTAATAACTACCCATAAATATATATATAAGTTGGGTCTATTAATAACTTTACGATGACTTCACTAATTACCCGATTAGGTAATTAGGTCAAATTAATCAAATATTTACCAAATAATTAAACAAAGCGTGGAAAAAGAGCCAAATAAACAAACAGACCCCCCATATTTGATTTGTTTGATCGGTGTTCTGCGCTGATGGTTGGCGCCTTGCGTTTACGGTAATCTTTTGTTTCTTTTGTGCTGCCGTTATCGCTGCCTAAGCCTACTTAGAAGTGTCCTTCAGTTTTTGGACTAAAGCCTCTACTTTTATTATAGGGGTCTTATTGCTATTCCGCAGGGGTTCCTCTACTCTAATTAGGTCTAAGTTATACCTATAAGTAATAAAGAATGGGCTAAGTCCTATTAACAAGGTGACCTAGTTATTAATAATTATTATTATTATTAGGAGTAGTTCGTCCTAATTATCCTAAGTATACACTATGTATGCTCTAAGATAGGTTTCCATTACCTGGTTTGCCCTCTCTGTAGCTTTATCCATTTTTGGGTGGAACGCTATAAAGAGTCTCTATTTGATCTATAGTAATTAATAGAGTTATTTCTATATAAGACTTATAAATTATGGTCCCCTATTTGATATAATTGTATGAGGTATCCTATGGTGCCTGATTAGACCTTGGATTAGTTGGTCTACTATTTTATCTATTATAATATCCTTTAATAACTTAAAGATTATATTCTTTAATAAATAATTAGTCACTATTATAATGTTCATAACCCCATCATAGTGGGAAGGGGGTAGTCCTATTACAAAGTTAATAAAGACCTCTACCCAGATCCGTCCAGGGATAAGTAGAGGCTTTAGCAGGCCCCTCTTCTTATCACACTATATATTTCCTCGTCCATAAACGTCGTAGTTCCTCATAAATCTTCGAATATCCTGGGATAAGCCTGGTTAGTAGAACTGGTGGTTAATTAGGGCCTTTAAGGTGTCCCTCCCTAGATATCCCGTTAACGTAGAGTCGTAGAACCTCTAGATTAAACCCGTCCTTAAGGGCTTATAATATGGAATCCAGATTCTGTTCCTTTATAATAGTCTTTTGTTATCGTCGATTATACATTCTAATAGCATTATTAGTAACTTCCACTATAAGGGAAGTTATTGGTCTCCTTTTTATATTACCCCCCTAATTAATTAGTATTAGTTATTCTAATTTAAGATTTTATCCTATTAAAAGTGTAATAGCTTTTTTTTAAAAGGGTTTAAGGGGGGTTCCATCTTATCTAAGCTAGGGTCGTCGGTCTGATCTATGTCTCCGGGGGAGTCTCTTATACTAGACTTAACCCTCTCTGCTTACCCTGATCGGGCCCGCACTTCTCTAATCACTATTACGTTATTAACTCATAATACGTTAATCCTATTCTTTAGGAGTTTAATCTTCCGACCCTCTAACCTATCGTCCTATAGGGTGCTAGGGATATCCTGTTTGCGTTTCGATAATGTGTTAGGAATTATTACTTTTTTACTAAGTTTGAATTAAATAGTGAAGTTGTAATAGGATAATAATTCTGATCACCTAATCTGATATTCATTTAATTATCTCTTTATTATGAAGTACTTCAGATTTAGGTGATTAGTTAGGATAGTGAACTCTTCTACACTCCGTAGTTCTGAATCCTAGTGCTTTAGGTAGTGTATTATTATTAATAGTTCTTTGTTGTATATTAGGTAATTATATTCCGTAGGTAAATTCTTATGTAAAAAGAATGCTATAGGTTTTAGGATCCCTTCGTTGTTATACTACGATAAGGTACCTCCTACTATATAATTAGACGAATTGGTCTCGAGTACTGTAGCTCGATTAGGGTCCCAGTGAGCTAATATAGGTGCGCTGATTAGGAGCGTCTTTAGCTCCTCGAATACTTTAGTGTACTCTTTGCTCTAAATGAATAGTATATCCCTTTTAATTAAGGTTATTAGGGGTTATGTAATCCCTGAGAAGTTGGGTATAAATTGCCGGTAATAGTTGGTAAAACCGATGAACCTATGGACTCCTTGCACTGATCGGGGCACTTCCTATCCCTGGATTGCCTTAATCTTTTTAGGGTCTACTTGAATTCCCTTACTAGTATTAATAATAAACCCTAAATACTTAACGCTCTTAGCCTCGAATTCGCACTTATCGATATCCATATGCAGGCCTGTAGCGCTTAGGCGCTCGAGGACCTTTTTAACCTTTTTTCTATGATTAGAGAGGGAGCTATTTGAATAAATTAGGATATTGTTGATATAGGTTAAGTAGAACTTATCTAGGAAGTCTCGTAGGGTGTGATTAATATATTACTAGAATGTTGTGGGGGTTTTAGTTAAAATAAAGGGGGTAACCATTTATTCGTATAACCCATACCTCGTTCTAAACACCATTTTCTATTTATCTCCTTTCTTAACCCGGATCTTATAAAACACAACGATAATATCCAGCTTTATTAACCACTTTACTTTTATTAGTGCCCTTAGGGTCTCACTAATTAGGGGTAAGGGGTATTGGTCCTTCTTTGTAATAGTATTAAGGGCATAGTAATCGACGTAGAACTATAACCCTCCTCCAAGCTTTTAGATAAATAGAACGGGCAATAATATAGGGGAACTATTAGCCCTAATAAACCCTTTATCTAATAGTTTTATAAGGGTTCAGCGTAATACAATTAACTTTTCCCTTAATATGCTATATAAAGGTCCCTAGGTCACTGGTCTATTTTGACCGTAGGAGTCCTTCTTAATAGGGATAGTATAGTCGATGTTCTTCTGGTGTGGTAATAGTTGATTAGCCTTATCTCAGTTGAAGATATACAGAAACTTATAGTAATACGTAGGGAGTTTTGTTTTTAGGTTTATTTTTATTTTTAGTATTAGGGGCCTTCTCGATATCAGCTAAACTTGCAGAGAACGCGTTTAGGGTGGATATGCTAAGAGGGGTCTCTTTTCTTTTCTATGCTCGCCTAATTAGGGCTAAGAATACTAATTTAGTTTATTATTGGATTAGGAACTTTGGATTTTACTGGGCCTGACCCGGTTTCCTTTTTATTACTTAGTGGTCTACGATACTTATATACAGTGTACCTCGCACTAGGTAAACCATAACATCATCGTTAATCATCCAGGACCTTCCAAGGATAACGTCGTCTTCTTAGTTAAGAATAGTATAAAAAAATAATTAGTGTTATTTATAGTTATTAATATTAATATTAGTGTAAGTGACGTAGTGGATTGTATTAGGAATTATAATGGTGATTTATATTAAGTTCTGAGGTGTAATGCTAATACGTAATAAGCGGAGTTTTTTAGCGAAGGCGTCGCTGATCAGGGTGTATATTAAACACCTTGTATTAACAAGGGTAGTTGTATAGTGTATCCCATTAATCCCAATATTAACGTAAAATAGGTCACAATTTATACTTTTTTTAACGACCTTCTATTCCTCTATAACTTGTTCCTCCTAATAACGACTTTTACTAAGGGTTACTCTTTTCCCGAGTCCTTAAAGTCCTAATCAGAGCTACTATCCGTTTTACTCTATTCCTTCGTTTTCTTTTTAAAAGTTCTGGTCTTCTTTGTTTTTTTTCGATCCTTAGGGTATTACTATTGTATATACCCTTTTTTGTTATAGTTATAATATTTACAAACTTCCTTTTAGCTTAGCCGTTTACGGATTTTCTTGTCCTTAGTTAATTTATTTACCTTCGTAGGTTCCTACTCTATTTAATTAGGTTAGGAGAACTCTAATTGACTATTCTATTTCCGAGGGGACTTAGTTTTTATTTGGTTAACGGTTAGCGATCTCCTATACTGATATTTACGGTGGGCTTAATAGGATTCGCTATTTAATTCTAAGTTTATATTTAGGAGTATTTAGGTGTATATAGTGTATATTGTTGGTTTATTAATTATGCTGATAAGGGGAGCTCTTATTATGGTGTTTAGGGCTCCTTTAAAGTAGTCGATCCTTATAACGTTTAATTAGTGTCCTCCTTTTACTTCTGCGAGCTCCTTTTTAAATTTAGGGAGGAAGTAAGTGAAACTCTTATTCTCCTTTTATTATATAATCCTTAGTTGGTCGAGGGCTTATACTTCTGCGTTAAGGTCCGTATAGTAACCCTTTAAGTATTTTATGAATTTATCCGGGTTCTTCGACCCATCGGCCCCTCCTTACGCATAATAGGTGCTCGCTATGGTTTGCGTGGTGTTTTTTAGCCTGGAGTAGATGTAGGTGAATACGGCTAACTCTAAACCAAAGGCTTTTTTATCTACACTTATCTTCCCTCCCATCTCGAGGTGCTATTATTAAAACTTTTTATATAATCTATTAAACTTTAGTGGGTTAGGAATTTAATGTTTAGTTTATTTTAGAGGTAGTATATAGGTCTAATTAGGGGGAATCGGTGTTATAAAGGGTATTAGGGACTAGTTTATCATTGATGTTGGGTACCTGGGTTCTACTAGGGCTTCCTATAATAATCGAATCTACTTTTGTTAGGTCTTTTACTTAATTATTTAGGTGGTCCGTATCTCCTGTAGTTGGGTTATAAGCTGTCCGATCAGCTGTATTAACTATTGCGGGTTTCTAGATAGTTCAGTGTTGCTTTCCATCGTTGTGTGGTTATCGCTTATCCTGGTGTTTTACGTTTAGTAGTGACCATAGTATACTTAATAATATAGTCAAGGTACTCTACTACGAATACATATACGCATTATTTCGAGTTTATAATAACCTCTAGGTCTAATTAGGCCGTACTAATCAGCTTTAGACGTTCAGGGACTCCTTAGGTTAACCCGTCTAGAACTTCTTACTACTCTCATATAGATCGTGGGCTTTTGTACTAGGCATTCAATTAATTACCTTTAATAATCTTAAAAATAATATAATAATCCAAGTACATATATTACAACTAACTATAGTGACTACTATGAGTATCTTTAAGATAAGGAGAAAAAAAGGAAAAGTCTACTACCCCATAAATCCGTTGGATCCTAATCAGGTCTACCTGGGCCTGGTCAGGCTTAGTAAGCAGCAATTGGCGTTGGACATGGCCGAGTGGTTCCGAGGCCTCTGATCGGGCCTTGGCCCGTGACAGGTATACTATAATAAGAGAGGAGTAAATGTATACTTTTCTAATTAGGAAGAACTAGTTATTATAAAAGAGATTTATATAACCCGATTATTAATGGTCCTTGTGCTAATAGTTGTATATTAATAAGTAAAGTATTAAAGGGTAGTAAAGGTTTAGGTTATAGTTATGATTTTAAGGGATATCGAGGATACACTAAAAGAAAAGAAGTTTATAAATATAAAGGAACACGTTTTAGGCTAGGTTTATAAGCAATTTAGAGACTTATTTGACCCGGAGAAGGTGTATTTAGTGCCCCTTAGGAGGCCAGGGGTTAACTATAAGATCCCCCTTATTAAGGATGCTCATGGACGGGAGCTTACACTTCTATGGGGACCCTTATATAGGATGTCTCGTAAGGAACTCTTAGTTCTGAAGAAGATACTAGAGGACCTGCTAAATAAAGAGTTTATTCGAGCTAGTGGCTTATTAGTGGATACCCTGGTGTTATTTATTAAGAAGTTTAGTAGGGGAATTCGGTTCTATGTTAATTACTAAGCCCTTAATAGTATTATAAAAAAGGACCGTTATCCACTACTACTTATATTAGAGACCCTCTAAGGGTAGTCGTTGTATAGTGGTATACGAAGTTTGATGTCGTGGTTATGTTTTATAAGATTCGGATCGTAGAAGAAGACGTTGAGAAGATAGTGTTTTGTATAAGATATGGACTCTTTGAGTAGTTGGTTTACCCCTTTGGACTTACTGGGGCCCTAGTTATATTCTAGTAGTATATTAATACGATTCTCTGAGACTTTTTAAACGACTTTATTATTACTTATTTAAATAATATCCTAATTTATACGTTTAAATTAAAAAGAAAAGTACAAAGAGAAGGTATGGGTGGTCCTCTGGTGCTTAGTAGAGGCTGGACTATAACTAGACCCTAAGAAGTGTACTTTTTTAGTTAAGATCGTGAAGTATGTTGGGTTTATTATTATTACTAAGAAAGGGATTTTATATGACCCTGAGAAGTTAAGAGTTATTATTAAGTGGTTGCCCCCTAGGATTATAAAGGGGGTTAGAAATTTCTTTAGGTTTACGAATTATTATTGTATTTTTATACTTAATTATGCTAATATTATTAAGCCCCTTATAAAGCTTATAAAAAAGTCGATTGTGTTTTACTAGGGACCTAGTTAAGAAAAAGGATTCTAGGAGCTTAAGTGGTTATTTAGTATAGAGCTGGTGCTTCGCTGCTTTAACCCTAAAGGAAAAACAATACTAGTGCGAAGGGCTGGTCCTAGGCCTTGTCTCAACCGAAAGGTAGCCTAATACTGTTTATTTCAAGCTGAAGAGGAAAAGGGTAAACTATGATATAATGCGAAATCTCTGCTTCTTAGGGGGTGGGCGCTAGTGGGGCACCGGTGGGGCACCAGTGTGAGTACGGGCATAGCCCGGGTATAACCACCGGGTTTAGCTTATGATACTACCCCCCTCCTCCCCCCTGCGCAGCCTCTAGTTCCTAGTTAGCCTCCTGGGGGGTATGCGCGTATACACCGTATCTCCGTTGTTCTCAAATATCGGCCTATAGCACTCCTCATAACGGTCTCATAACGGTCTAATACCTCCGTTTCCTTTATAGTACCGGTTGGTTCCTACGTGGGGTTAATATAGCCCTCCTACTTTACTAAGGCTTTACGTCTTCTCCTTTTACCCACCGTCTTCTATTTAATAGTGTAAATCTTCTTTATTTACTACTTATCCTTATTATTTATTTCCCTAATAAGTAGTGGTTAATAATCTAACTGAATTTAGCCTAGGAGGGGGTTACTAGCTGACCTCCGGAGGACATCTACGTGGAATTACGGGTAAATCCCTTCTAGTATATTTAATTCTATTATATGTATACTGTCATGATATAGCCCACAATTACTGTCCCGTAATTGTGGTTCCACTTTTGCGACAGTTATGAGCCCTTGTCTCTACGAGCCCTCTGGTTGAATGGCTAAACGCCTCGCTAAAGTGGCAGTATGTGGAGGCCATGGGTTCGAGCCTCGTTGTGCTCACCCATTCTCGCTTCAGCAGCAAGTCACCGAAATGGAAGGTTAGACTTGCCAGCTGGGAGCGGCCGGCACCCAGTAACAGCCAACAAAGACTGGCTTGTCAGCTGCGAGTGTAAGCCGGTGCTGATTGCTTAGTCAGCAGACCTCTTCTCTCCTCGGTCTGGGGGGGTGTGTCATGATATAGCCCACAATTACTGTCCTGTAATTGTGGTTCCACTTTTGCGACATATACTTACCACTTTAGTAATTTAGTATTAGTGGTATAGTTATATAAGTTTTTTACTTAGGTATAGGGATTTATAGTTTACGATATTAAACTAGATTTTGTTATTTACCCGGTACTTATCCGCTGGTGACCAGCGATGGTTAGTACTTAATTCGTAGTGCTGTTGTGTTAAGGCCATTATAGCCTGGGTAAACACTATAATGTCCTTTATTTTAGTTACTAGTTTATCCGTGGCCGCCTTTCCACGGTTAGGTGGTCCCTTATTATTTTTTTTTATAATTAGTAATAGGTCGACGTGGTACCCGTGTTTTATGAAGAACGGAGAGACACTAGTTGCTGAACTAGTTCTATTCCATAAGGCCAGTTATACTATAAGAAGTGACCCTCTTTAATTGTCCTGGGTCTAGGTAACGTAAACCCGTAAAATAACTTGAACCTCCTGGTTTATACACTTTATTCCCCCATCGGTTTATAGGTAATAGGCGGTACTCAGTAACTAGGTAACCCTAGTTAACTTATAGAACTCCTATTAAAAATTATTAACTTAGTTTAACCCTCTATTACTTATGATTAACTAAAGTATCCCGTGGAAATAATAATAGTTATAAAAGAACCGCTGAGCATAAGATACTGTAGGTTTGACCCTAGGTCAAAGGGTCGCCTAGGCGATAGGGTTGAACAGCAATAATCGATATATTGAATACGTAGTGTTGTTGTTGTTGTTTTTGTTGGAAGGAGGTTATTCCGACGTGGGCTAGGCCGGCTGTTGCCAGATCTAGTCGGTGCGCCAGAATCCCTGCCTTCTGATTGGTCCGGTCGGAACCGGCTAATTAGGAACCCGAAAGTGGGGTTATTGCCCGATTCGGATTCTAATACTGGAAACTCTTTTTTTATGTTTACTAATCGGGTAAAGGCCATTTTTCTCCTAAAACGCTTAAAAATGCAATAAAACGACGAATTCGCTTGAGTGTGTAAGGCGGTGAGAGGTGGCAGAATTAGATTCTGTTCTTGGTGGTGTAGCCGGTTTTCCGGCCCTTATATTGGACCGGTTAATTGACGTTGTCGCCGGTGTTGGCCACGGTATTGACGATCCCTCCGTCCCTCGTGGTCTCTCGAGCCCTGCTGACGTCTCTTCCTCCTAGGCCTGCGTTACCCATCCATCTATACGAACCGTTGCTTTTCCTTCCTTGAGAAAATATTTCAAAGTTTTATTTAACACTACCTTTGTGAAGTAGTTAGTTAAGTTGTCTTCCCCGTTAATCCAGCGGATCTCGTAGAGTTCTCGTTACTTATAGGATTACCGGAGCACCATAATATCGATTATAAGGCACTTTTCCTTAGTGGTTCTAAGTTTAACGAGGTACTCGTATAATGAGTATAAGTTGGTATAGATAACCGTAGGGATTTCGGGAAGTTCTAAGTGGTTTGTAATGAGTTTTAGGGTCGTGGAGATAGCATAGGCCATATCCACGCCGGCTATTATACCGTAGATCTCTGATACTAGAACGCTGTGTATTACTCACTTTGATTTAGTGAAGGAATAATGAACAATGTTGCCCGTTAGGGTGAAGCTCTTGTTGGCTTAGGTTTTGTTGGTTAAGATAATGAGGAATCCTAGTTGTAATAAGAGGTTATTGTTGTTAGTGAACAAGCTGTCCATAAAGATGAAGAGGGTCGCTATCTCGAGCTGGACAAAGTTATAGTCCAGCCCTGTGTCCGGGGTCTCCATCTACCTCTTTAATCACTTATTAAGGGCCTTTATTTGTTCTTTTGTGGGCTCTTAGTACTAGGCCATTATGGAGAGGTCGTAGTAGGCCTCGATATCGTAGAATAAGGTAATATATGCTTTGTGAGCTCTCTGGACGACGTATTGCTAGTGGCTTGACGTTGTCCCGATCTCTATAAGCTGGATTTTCTTTTTTTGCCCCTTTTGCCGTAGTTTAATAGTTTTGCCGTCTAAATAGACGATCCCTCTATTAAACGTAAGGGGTTCCTTTGTGGTTAGCCGTTGCTTCGCCTTCGCTGTGAACGTTACTTTTTTCAGCTCTTCTTTTTCCTTTTGGGAGAACTTCTCGTCGCTTAGGCCTATTATATTATCTGTTTGCATCCCGATTATTACGAGGTTTTTGTTTTTGGGCGTTGATAATAGTAGGTACGGGTCGTATATAGAGGTTCTTATCTGGAGTCTCTCCTTATGGTAACTGCTATAGGTTGTGTACTAATGGGTCCCTGCTTCGGCGATTCCATAGAGGGGTTTCATAACCTTTATAATCGTCCCGGGGGAGTACTTATCCTTAATTTGGTTGGGTAGGCGGACTAGAATTGTCCAGGTAAACTTCGTCTTTAACTGGGTATACACCTGAGTAATGTCCCATAGCTATAATGAGTAGCCCTTTACGAGGAAGTAGGGGGCTAGGGTGAGAATTAGTTGTTGGTTTGCTCGTTGGATTGTGGGGGATTGTGTAAGGACGGCCTCCTTGCCGTCGTCGGCGTAGCCCTAGATTACAAGACGGCTCTTCTTATAGGGCTTCTCGGTTTTCCCCTTAATCTCGTTAATAATTCTGGACTTAAAGATCTTAGTATTATTATACTTGGCTTTGTTATAGGGGATGAATTCGAATACGCCTTGGCTTATGAGGTTTGCGATCTCCTCTTTTATTGATTTTTTGTATAGGGCGCTGGGTGTGGTTATTACACCTTTTTTCCGAAGCTTATAGGTTAATATAAGGTTGTTTTTCTTTTTTTCCGATAAGTACGCTACGAAGTAAGGTCTTTTTAGCTTGTTGGTCTCTGCTTAGAAGTAGACGGTGCTGATTTTATGGGTAATGGTTGGGTTTTTTTGTGGTCGGCCTCGTCGTCTCTTAGGTGGCTGAGGCTTTTCCTCCTTTAGTTGAGGGGACGATTTAACGATAATCTCGTTTATGGCCACTAATTTAACGTTGTCCTCGTTGTTTTCTTCTCTTTTGTTATTGTTGCCTTTTAGGGCCTCGTTTCCTGCTCCGTTATTAGTGGTGGTGGGCTCCTCTGGTAGCTCTTTTTTAGGGTTGCGATAATAGGGCTTGATGATTGTTGAGCGGAAGGTCTTAGGGCCTCTGGGTATTTGAACGACGTAGTTCTCGCTGTTCGTGGTTATTAGAGTGAATGGGCCTCTTTATCCCTTCTTTTTGTGTTATACCCTAACTTTTGAGCTTAGTGGTAGGCTTTTTAGTGTGGTATTGTTAGGTCCGTTCCTTATTGCGAGGGTGTCCGAGATTTGACGTTTCGTGTTGGCCTTCCTGAGGTCTTCCGTAGTTTTCCTGACGGCCTTTGTGTGTTGGGTTACTTCTGGTGATGGGGGAGAGTTGTTTGATGTCCTAGGGTATGTGCTAAAGATTAGTAGGGTTGGTATGATCCCGTTTGGTCCTGTAGTATTATTTATGGCTTTGAGTGTGCTTTGAAGGGTGGTTTCCGGTGTTGTGGAATGGGATTTTTGTTGGATGATATTGTATGCCCGTTTGAGTTGCGTATGGTACTTTTCGACTTTCCTAATGCTGTTATGGGCTTCCACAGGGACAATTTTGACCTTAATCCCTATGGACTTCGCTATTTATTTGAATTTGGACGCTTTGAAGTTGGTGTTAGTGTCCGTAACGATCTAGTTGGGTGGCCCTTGGTATACGTTGATCTAGTATAGTTTGAGTGTCTCCTATGCTGTCTTTGTGTTTATATTATTTAGGAATTGTCCTGTGTTAAAGTTTGTGGTCGTGTCGATGACCTGAAGGGCGGGCTTCCCGTCGAGGTATAGTACATCGATAATGATCTCGTAGTTAAAGGGTGTGTTATTTCGGATTGTGAATTTGAAGTGGTGGGGAGTTTTTTGGTTTATTTAGTAGTGGTGGTAGTACTTTATGAGGTATTCGATGGCTGCTAATTCTATTTCCTCTCCGGTTTTTTGGAGGATTTTGTAGAGTTTTTATACCGAAGGGTGACTAAAACGCTGGTGTAGGCGTTGTAATTCGATGTTTGTGAGGTGGCTCTACGCAACGGATTTGTCCTAGTAGCCCAGTTTTATCCAGGCGTGGCCGAACTTCCTAGTAATTAGTATAATAATATCTCCCTGCTTTAGAGTATTCCTTAGATTGTTAAAGTAGACCTTTAGGTGGTCTATATCCTTAAGGTAAAGGAGGAACGGAGTATTGTAAGGGATAACGTGGAAAGTAAGTGGTTCGAGGGGCGTTGTAACTATAGTTGTCCCTATTAATGAGATGACGTCCCCTGGGCCGAATTTAATACTTGCTTAGCTGGCTCGAGTTTTGTTAAGGGTAATTTCTGGGTGTAGGCATCTGAGAGTGTTAAACTGAGGCTCTCCTGCTATTAACAACTTAGTTGTGTTTATATCCGGTATAATTCCGTAGAATATAGTGTCGGCGTATCTTCCTTTGAGTATATAGGTCTTTGAGGTTTTTATGAAGGTAACCTCGTTAAATGGGTTTTCCTTTGTGAGGGTATAGTATATTGCCTGGTCCTTGAGGGTTGTTGTGATAATTTCGCCGTTAAGAGTGGTCTCGGGGCCTAGTATTGAGGTGTAGAACTGGTCTCCGTAGGTCTAATCCTTGTAATTTTCCTCTTTTGGGTCCACAACGAAGAACTCGTGGATCCTATTATCCTCATCCTCGTCCCTCGCTTCGTCGCCTTAGGGGCCTTCGTATTCGAGAAGGAAGGATTCCATAGCTCCCTTAGGAGGTTGTATATGGAATTGTCTCTTATACCCGTCTCGGAACGCTTGGAAGGCTTTGTCTGCTTCCTCTTTTGGGTGGTTGGAGGACTAGTAGTTGTCCTTCCCGCAAATGTAGCACTTCTTATCCCTTGGGGGTCGTTTTGGGGCGGAGCGTTGGTTACCTCGCCCTCTGCTGAATCCTTTTCGCTGGCCGAATTTTGCTTATTTCCTTTGGCTGTTGTAGCGTCTTTTTGTGAAGAAGTAGTTTATTTCTTCGTTAGTGGGTTATTGTAGGAAGTGTTGTTTAGTACCCGAGTTGAGTTTTATAGAGTTTCGAATAGTATTTTGTAACTGGTTATAGAGGTCTTTAAATGTGTTTTTCGGGTCCTAGAGAGCGTAGGCATACTCCTTTACGTTACTAACTATGGAAAGGAGTTAATCTCATAGTACTTTGTTGGTATTATATTCATTGCTAAGCATATGTTATATCTTCCTTAACCTTTTAACTAGTAGTTCGAGTACTTCGTTAGGCTTCTTCTTATGGTTCTCGTCTCTGATCGTTACTTAGTTGGTCGTCTACTACTCCGTTAAGTAGTCTTTATAGGCCTCCTTCGTCTTAAACCAGTTTTTTAGTCTCCTAATAATGGTTTCCTGGGATAGGAAGGTCCCTAGTGCACTTAACTGTATAATATGTTCCGTAAAGAAGTCCAGGGCCTTATCCTTTAATATAGTATTAATAACTAGGGTGGTTAATTCCATTAATATTTATAAAACCTCACAGTAGTACCTCTATAACCATAGTGAGTTTTCTAGGACTTCGTAGTGTTCTCCTCCATACTTATTTACTTCCTTCATCTACTTCGCAAATACCTAGATCTAGTTGTTTATTAGGGGAGATATATATGGGTTATTGGTAGTGGTTACTGGGGAGTCCTTAAAGGTCAGCTAAATCTATGAGTCTATAGGCGGTCTCGTCTAATATAGCAGGCTGGGTTCTATTACTAGTTACCCTAATATTAACGGAGTCTCTCTCTATGGTTCCGTTGTTATTTATAGTACCTCTCTCCTTATCTCAGTAAAAGGGGTGGCCTCCTAAGTGGCTTGGTAGGGAGGGTTATTATAATTGTTTATAATTTCCTTAATAATCACTAGGTCTTCGAGGAGCTCCCTTAGGCTGTGTTATCCGCTCCTTTTAAAGTGTTGGATCTCCTCGTCTGTTTATATATAGAACTCTTCCTTAGCGATGATATTTGTGAGCTTTTTCGTATTATGGGTAATACTGTTTAAGGGGATATAGATTATACCTCTCCTGAGTACGTTAACCGTGTTAATTACTATTACCTTATTAACGCCGTTCTATATCTCCTTAGTCTAACCTTTAAAGTCTAATCGGAACTATATCCATAGGTCCGTTGTTATTAGTTTTTTTTGTTTATAGATAATTAGGAGGAAAGTGATGATAGTGTCCTTCTTTAGTTAAACCGTTTTTTTAATAAGTTCGAAGTCCATCCACTTCTCCTATATCTCTGGGTTTACGTGGGTAATGTATTCCTTTAGGATTAGGATTAGTGAGATAGTTCTCCTTATAAGGGTTTATTGTGTTCCCTCGGGTTATATAGTTCCTTAAGGGGTAATTACCCGAGAAGAGTCCTTTAAAGGGGTACTCCTTTTAGAGTTTTCTCCTGATTACTAGCTCATCTTTTTACCTGGGTTATCTATAGTACTCTGGTTATTTAGTTAACCTAATGATACTTTGAATACACTATGTTTCCCCTAGGTTGCGGTTTTAAGGGTATATAATGTTCATTAGATGAATTACCGTTAATTATTAGGTTAAAGCATTAGTGTTTCCGTTAGTGGTGGTGTATTCCGGGTAATCTGAGTATTATTCTGGTTATTAAGGTAATCTCCTCGGGGATCTCTTTATGTTTAATATGCGTTTAAGATTAATTGCGGGGCCCTCTCTGAGTGTGAAAAAAACGTTTGTTGGAGGTTTTCGTGACCTTTGATAGTGTGCTGGTGGTTGTTATAGTTGTCTATTATGAGGGGTGTAGTGTCTCTTATCGGGCTAAGAGGTGGTGTAGGAGGGAGGGTTGTAGTAGGTAGAAGTTAGGGAATTCTTTTAGTTTTATTATCCTTTTTGGGTATTACCTTGGTATTCGTATAAAATACGTAGTTAATAACTAAGAATAGTAGTAGAGAAGGGTATTAAGGGTAAAGAGCGTTAATAGTGGAACCTACGCTGAAGGCTGAGTTTCGTCCATCCTGTGAGATCTTCGATGTCTTTGTGTGTGGTTGATGTAGGTGGTTGAGCGTAGTTGTTGTGAACGGAATACCTTATTAAAGATAATGCTTCCCCTATTTGTATGATCTCCGATGTCTCCATTTCGAAACCTCCTCTTCTAGTATAGCGTCGCCGAAATAGTTGAACTTAACCACGGGTTCTATACGTTAGTAGAGTCCGATCTTCTGTTTGTTTAGTGAAGTCGTCTCTTTTAATAGTTGTTCTTTACTGATCTGCGGTAATGGTCAAATTTACTATTGATTAGTGTAGGTTTGACCCTAGGTCAAAGGGTCGCCTAGGTGATAGGGTTGAACAGCAATAATCGATATATTGAATACGTAGTGTTGTTGTTGTTGTTTTTGTTGGAAGGAGGTTATTCCGACGTGGGCTAGGCCGGCTGTTGCCAGATCTAGTCGGTGCGCCAGAATCCCTGCCTTCTGATTGGTCCGGTCGGAACCGGCCAATCAGGAACCCGAAAGTGGGGCTATTGCCCGATTCGGATTCCAACAGATACCGTGTCCATAATCTCCATTTCCTCTAGTATTAGTGTTTTACTTAGCTAATTAACTATAATCCACATATAATAAGACTTTTTTTTTTTCGTTAATAGTAGATTAGTGATGAAATCCATCGATAAGATACTACTTATCTGGAGGGGGACGAGTAGGGGCTTAAGTAACCCCTTCTTAGCTTGCCTCTAGATATGGATACCACTATATACGTAGTAGTTCCTTGTGAACCTTTTGACCGTCTGGGAGTGCCCTGGCCAGTAAAAGCGTCGGCTTATAATATCGAATGTACTGTTACGCCCCGGGTGACCACTAGTACTAGAATTGTGGTACTCTTGTATAACCCTTGTCCGTAGTAGGTTCAAAGGGTCGTTATTATTTTTTCCTCTGGGAACCTATATTTTATCCCGGAATGTTAACCTCTACTACTTATTAACTGTATATTCCGTGATTTAGACCTTTAATTATAGCTCTAGTGGGAAGCTGCGTTATCCCTACTTCACCGCTTCGTAAGTTTAGTGGTATAATTTATCTTTTTTAATAGTTTAATCCTAAAGTGTTTATAATTTATTATTATTTGCGAATATTATTATGTATAGGAGTATTAGTAAATTATTTGTAGTGTGGCCCACCTAGGGGGTACTAGTTCTTTTTTTTGGGATAGTGTAGTTAAGTATTAACTAGAGTATACGTCCCTGTTCTCTTTTATCGTCCTAGCCCTAGGGGGTGTCCTGCTCCCTCTAAGAGAGGGCATCGGGGACTACTACTTCTTTTTTTAGCTAGTACTCTAAATAAAAATCGTATTAAGTTAACTCTTCTGCTTACTAGCTCTACTTCTCGGTAAGGTATTACTTTTTTATAATTTATAAAAATCTTAAAATTATTTATATTTTATAGTTTTACTCTTTAAGCCCTAAGGTATACGAGTATAATGAGTAGTTCCTTATTATGGATAGGGTAATTATACTTAATTAGCGATAACTTCTGTGAGTAGAACGCAATAGGGTACTAGTACTCATCGGAGTCTTCTTGCATAAGGGTGTTACCTAAGGTAAACCCTGAATAGTTTATCTCCACTATTATCTTTCCTTTAAAGTTAAAGCAGCGAAACACGGGCTCCATACTAAATAACCACTTAAGCTCCTAAAATCCTTCTTTTTAACTAGGTCCCTAGTAGAACATAACTAACTTCTTCGTAAACCTCGTAAAGGGCTCAACAATAATAGTATAGTTGGGTATAAAAATACGATAATAATTCGTAAACCCAAGGAAACTTCTAACCCCTTTTATAGTTTTAGGGGGTAACTACTCAGTAATAGCTCTTAACTTCTTAGGGTCACATAAGATCCCTTTCTTAGTAGTAATAATAAGCCCAATATACTTCACGGTCTTAACTAAAAAAAGCACACTTCTTAGGGTCTAGTCGTAGTCCAGCTTTTATTAGGCGCTGGAGGACCACCTATACCTTCTCTTTGTACTTCTTCTTTAATTTAAATGTATAAATTAGAACATTATCTAAATAAACGGTAACAAAGTTATCTAAGAAATTTTAGAGAGTTATATTAATATACTATTAAAATATAATTAAGGCCCCGGTGAGTTTAAAAAGGTAAACCAATTATTCGAAGAGTTTATGTCACAGCCTTTTCCTACCAGCCGGGGGCTGCAATAGGGATCACTAAGGCTATGTCTCAATCGAGGAGTTCACCGGTATTTCAGTGAATATATATGTCTCGATATCTTGGGTGTATTTGTGATGCCGCGTCTAAGTCCTCTAGCTTGCGGCGCCTCCTTATGAGGGCGACGCTAGTCACGTGATGGTTCACGTGACTGTTGTTAAGGACAAAAGACGTGTGATATGTGCCCCCCTTTGAAAAGTAATTGTCCCGATTGCTTTGAGAATTTTTATCTATTGTATATAAATGCCTCCTCTTACCATCCCGATTTTCTCGATAGCGACGATGAATTCCTTTATATTAGCGTTTAATCCCTTAGTCCTTCTTGCGTTGTTGTAGAAGCGCGGTGAACGCGGTGGTCTTTAAGCGCTTCTCCGGGCCAAGGCTGGGGAAGCTCGCGGGGCGCTTTGTGCCTGGCTTCTGGAGTGCCTCGATAGTGGCGCGAAGATTCTCGACTTCGGTGCGAAGACTCGCGATTTCGTCGGTTTCTTGACGGCTTTGGTGATGGACTTTTGCGTTGTTGAAGGTGAGTTGCGCTTACTTCGTTACTTAACGCGAGTGTGATCTAGGGAGGTTTTGGCTAATATTTATGTAGAAGAAGAATTTAATAAATAAAGAGTGTGGGTGCCTTCCTTCTTTTCAAAACCTCAAAAAAGATCGTTAATCCAAAAAGAACGTTAACAAAGAGAAATTCAGACTTAACGACGTTGTTGAAAGCGTTGTTGGTTGTTCTTATTAAAAAGACGTGGTGTTATTATTATTCGTTGTTGTCGCTAAAGATGATGATGTCGTCGATATAAGCTCTAACGAAGTACCTATAATCGTAGAACAATCTATCCATAAATCGCTAAGCGTAGGCTAGCGAATTCATTTGTATAAAGTTTGCCGTAGATATTCTCAACAACTTCGAGGTCTTATCCGTTGCTCGTCGGGCATAGGGATAATCCCTTTATTGCGGTAAACGTCTCGGCTATTAAGAAGCGTTTTCATTTGTTGGGCGAATTCCGTGTCCGTGTTATAGATTTCCACTTTGTCCTTACTGAGAATCACAGGGACGTCGCTTGGTTTTGATATCCCATAACTAGGCACGTCGTTGTGATGGTGAGGGGGCCCGGGTCCGGATAGGTCTACTAGCTGAGTGAACCAGGCGTAATCGTCAGAATTATCGGTGGCTACGCTGAGATCCACTTTGGATATAGCGGTCCTCGCAGTGGGCTTCCCATGAGTCGATTTAACGACGTCCACGTAGTCCACAAAGTTCGTTGTCTCCTCTTCTTCCCGTGGCTGGATTTGTCCTAGCCTTTGGCCTCGCGGGACGGTTAACGGGCGGTCCGTGGTATTCCTCATCAACACAAGTCTCGGTGTATCCACTATAAGGGTTCCATCGACGGCGTTCTCGTGGAGAGCGCAAAACTGCCATATCTTGTCTAGTTGAGATTCCGCTCGTAGGAGATCAAGGAAATTAGTTACCACGAAGGCGTCTGTTTATGGGGGAATTATCACGGTGTAGGCGTTATCGACGCGTCTCGTGATTTACTGTTGCCTCCAAAAGACAATTAGCGCTTCCATTCCAAAAACAGATCGAAATTTAACGACACTCTTATTGAAATCAATTACTAACCCGTGGTCTTTACAGAACGGTGTTCCCAATAATAGGTTAGTACCCAATGTGTTAACTATACCGGCGGTGATTATAACGTGGGCGTTGATCTCGACGTTGCCGACTATGCCAGGGACGTAGAAATCGAATGTGGTCTGCTCCGTTACCTGGAAGGTCGACTCGACTGCATTCATTATCCGCGGCTTTATTGTCTGGAACGTCGGATTCCTCGCGAATTTGAGTACCCAAGCCTTATCCGCTAGGATTGTGGAGGCTCCGGTGTCAATATAGACTTCCTCAGTCGCACTATTATCGTCGGATTTCACCTTGAGGCGAAGGTGCGTTCACTTAACCGGCATGGTTCTCTTAACTAGCTTAATTTGGGCATCCACAATTTGGCCCTTGTCAAGGGGAGAGTTCCTCTTGGGCATGTTATTGCCGGTGGCTGTGCCGATGAAATCCACTTTGTCATTAACGTATTGGATTCCTAAACTTATGATGGGTAAATGATCCTCTAGTGATGGCGGGGGTGTGGATTCCGTTACTGAGAACGTTGATTCGCTGGTCTATCCTACGGTGTTTCGTCCACTATTATTTATACTCGATGGTGTCTGGGGAGGGACTTCAATAACCTCTTAAAGGACATATCCATAATTAACGAGATTATCGACCATCTGATCGTTATTATTATCTTCCTAGACGTAGCGGGCGTCTCCGTTGGTCTGGCCTGGTCTGCTGTATTTGGCGAATCTCCTGTATTTGGGGAATTTTCGCGGAGCATCCTAGGGGTGTTTATCCTTCTAGTTCTGATTATTGTTGGCTGGTCTGTTTTCAGGTGGGCGTCTCTGAGGTGCTTCGCGCTTGTCGCGCTGAAAGTCACGATACTGCTGTTTATAACGGTCTCGATCTCCGTTCCATATTACCTCATCTTCCCGTTTTGTGGAGTGGTGGATTTCGATGGGCGTCTGCAAGTTGTGGTAGACTGCCTTACGTTTTCTCTCTATAAGGTTGAGATATTCTTCCATAGTGTCGTGACTACTCGGCTCATCAACGAGGGTTTGAAGCTCTGGATTGAGCGTGTTATAGAAAATTGTTAATAATTGGAGGGTTGTGGATGTTGGTCCCATCCACGCTCTTCCGTACTTAAAGTAGTCCTGTGTAAAGGCGCGGATATCCGCGTTATCGCGGATCTTTTCCACAGTGAATCGGTTTTTGACAATCCAGTCTATGGCTTTGCGCTGGGTTAGGCCGAATCTCTTCCTTAACGCGTCTCGTATCGCGAAATACCCACTAGCTTTGTGCTGTTGACGTTCACGTGGCCCTAGGTGATATTCCCACTAACTCAGAGCTTTTCCACGAAGAAGGGATGTCCAATTCTAGATGACTTCCATCTGCGCTTCGTGGTCGCTGGTCTTAGTTTCCAGACTGGAGATCCATAGATCAACTTCCCTATAATAGGGGATATTTCTCTTGTGGAAGATTGGCTCGTGACTGTACTTCTTGTCCGGGTCTGGCCAGAAAACTCCGTATTTCTGCGGAATTCCTCTACTTGGCGGGGAGTGTCCTAGTTGACCGTATACGGTAGGGTTACGCATAAGACGGCTAAAAACACTGCTCATCATAACTTCAAGGTTTAGTAATTCCGCCAATCTCTGGTCTCGTTCTCGGGCCGAGCTTTGGTCTGGGATTTCCGGCGTTGACTTTGTGAAGGTCGCCGGCCCTGGTGGTACTGGGGGTATCCTTGGTTGCGGAGGTGGCCACGGCGTAGTGTGTGGCTCTCTTGGCGTCCAACTGGGATTTTGCTGCTGAGTTATTTTGGGAGCTAGGTCGTTATTCATCACGGAATTCCCGTGAAATAGAGTTTGCGTTATACCGAAGGGCTTATCCTGCTTTGGGGGCCTGAATCCTGAAACGTGCCCGGTTGAGCTTTCAGGGTCTTTTCCCTTCCCCTTCGTTTCTTCAGTCTGGACGGTGGCTTCCGTTGTCTGTCTGGGTTTCTGCTCGGTCTCTGTAGGCGTCGACTGAATGGGGGTTGCGGTCCTTTCGTCTCTTGCGGGTAGAAGAGTGATTTTTTCACCTTTAAGGTAAAGATTCTCTTCCCTCGACGGGGGCGAAAAGAATATCATTGGGCCGATCGTTTCCCTTATTGTGATGATGCCTTTGATTCCGTCGATGATTGCGTCGTTGTAGTCGCTTGGATGTGCAGTCCATCCGCTAGCATCGTAGGTTGTTGTTCTCCAGTCAGTATTATCGGAATTTATATACGGATAGCCATCGTCTCCCCATTCAACACAAGCGAGGTTTGCGGTCTGATCGTGGAATTTCTTGCTGAGGCCGGTGGTGAAATTGTGGTCTTCGTGGGCTAGCCAGAAGGCACACAGCTTTCGAGCTTCGGCTCGGTGTCCCGGGTTAAGGCTCACCATCACGTCGTCGTTTTGACGCTCCGTAGGTGGTGTGTTGCCCGGTACGGGTGAAGTCGGCGTTGACGACGGTATTGTCGTCTGCTGAGCCTGCGACCTTCTGCCCTTCTTCTTTCCTGCCATCAACCGATCGCTTGGGCCAGGATAGCAAGATCGTTAGCGCAGAGAGGTCTGGTCGATTCCTCTGTCTCAACGTGAATCCTCACGGTGACAGTGGAGTCGAGAAAAAAAATAAAACAAGTCGTGCTACCATATGTCACAGCCTTTTCCTACTAGCCGGGGGCTGTAATAGGGATCACTAAGGCTATGTCTTAATCGAGGAGTTCACCGGTATTTCAGTGAATATATATGTCTCGATATCTTGGGTGTATTTGTGATGCCGCGTCTAAGTCCTCTAGCTTGCGGCGCCTCCTTATGAGGGCGACGCTAGTCACGTGATGGTTCACGTGACTGTCGTTAAGGACAAAAGACGTGTGACAGTTTATATCTCATATAAAACACTATCTTCTCGACGTCTTCTTCTATAATCCGAATCTTATAGAATATAACCACGACGTTAAACTTTGTATACTACTACATAGCGGTTACCCGTCGGAGGGTCTCTAATATAAGTGGTAGTGAATAACGGTCCTTTTTTATAATACTATTAAAAGCTTAGTAATTAACGCAGAACCGAATTCCCCCACCAGGCTTCTTAATAAATAACACTGGGGTACCCGCTGGCGAGCTACTAGCTCGAATAAACCCTTTATCTAGCAGGTCCTCTAATATCTTTTTTAGGACTAAAATTTCCTTATAGGATATCCCATATAAGGGTCCCCATAGAAGTATAGGCTCCCGGCCGTGAGCGTCCTTAATAAGGGGGATCTTATAGTTAACCCCTGGCCTCCTAGGGGGTACCAAATACACCTTCTCCGGGTTAAATAAATCTCTAAACTCCTCATAAACCTAGCCTAAGATGAGTTCCTTTACATCCATAAACTTCTTTTCTTTTAGCGCATCCTCGATATCCCTTAAATTCATAGCTATAACCTGGGCCTTTAGTGCCCTCTAGTACTTCACTTATCAGCATATAATTATAAACGTAGGAGCTGTTAATAATTAGGTTATATAAATCTCTTTTATAGTAGCTAGTTCTTCCTAATTAGAGAGGTATACGTCTACTCCTCCCTTACCATAGTATACCCACTAAATAATAGCGTTATACATTATATAATTCACTTTTATTTATGGTTTCCTTAGGAATATGGCGGGGTCTAGGCCCTTCACTACGTATACGTAAACTTTCTGAGTATGGCCACTTAATTCCAAATCTAGGACAGCCACACCCTGGGCATTACCAGGTGATAGCCCATCTTATGTATACCCTCACAAAGCACACTTCTTCTAATCCACTAATGGTAGTCGGAGGCGTCTAAAGAGAGACTGATCCACTATTACGTAGATGTTATAGTTAATATTGATGAGGGCATATATTAAGTATCCTTTATTAATCCTTATCTGAATAATGGCTAACCCTTAGTTCCTCTATTACTACTCTTCTTAGTGGAACTCCTATCCTTTAGTTTCCTCCTTCGTTAACTCTAATACCTAACTTTATATTAGAGTTACTCTTTTCCCGAGTTATCCTTATTAAAGGAGGTATTAGTGACCTTTTAGTTCTCTTCTTTTAACCTAGGATTCTTCTACTTTTTCGTCACCTTAGTACGGGCAACCTTCACCTATTTAGGAACCTTTTTCTAGTAATTCCTAGTGATATAGCCTTCTTCGCTATAATAAAAGCACTCATAGTAGTTCACCGGCGGGCTACCCGAGGAGCAGCGGCGGTAACGGTCCTTCTCCTCCCTTCGAGTCGATGAGGTGCAAACAACACCAATCATCTAAACATCTCCATCGCAATCCTTCCATAAAGGGGCTAGGGTTAGGGACCAGCGATACTCCCGTTTAATAGTAACGGGTATTATACACTCTAACTTCTAAGCAACGTCCTATACCCTAATAAGCCATTAAGTATACTCCCCTAATAAGGAAATAATAATTAGGTGCTCTTTTAAGTGGGAAATAAAGGTATTTTCTAATATAATAATCTTAACAGTGTCGAGCTACGCACTACCTCCTACGTTTACTATTATTCGTTTAAACTTCGGTAAAAAAAATAGCCAACTTCTCGTTATCTTTCTAATAGAGGGTTTATAGTTAGGCTACGGCTTAGGGTTAGGTGTTTAGGTTTTAGTAGGTCTTATTAAAGTAGGATATAAAATCTTTAGGGTTATGTTAACCTCTAGGCCCCCCAGTTATATAAAACATAATAACCACCTACTAGGGATTAGTGTCCAAATAAGAGTTAATTAGGTACTATAATTCCTAGTTAATAAAATAGAACACTTTATTTATAACAATCTTATCCCTTATTTATTATACCTAAGAAGGGTAGTCCTTCTACTTCCCCGAGAACTTTAAGGGTATTAATAATAGTTTACGGTGTATTAGTATCTCTATTACGAGGTGGCGGCTACCCACTAACAGGGCTTCGGTACCTGTATCTTCCATAGGGGTTAGTATTGTCACCCCTAAACCTCAGCTTCACTCCAGCTCATTAGAGAGCTCAGTAATCCTCGCTTATAGGGGCCCAAGGGCCTCATTTAAGGTTAACTATAATTAGGCTTACAGTTCATTAGCTATTATACTAACTAGTATCCTCTTCTTAACTAGTGGGGAGCTATACTTTACTTAGCGTCCAATGTTCATCGATTTATCATCAAAAAACTACACTTAACCTAGGATTCCACTTCGTAACTAATAAAAAGCTAGGCTTAACCTAGTAGTATCTTATATAATAAATAAAACTAAGTTTGAAATATGCGAAGGGTTAGTCCTAGGCCTTATCTTAACCGAAAAATAGCCAAATACTATTTATTTCAAACTAAAAAGGAAAAGGGTAAACTATAATATAGCACGAAATCTCTACTTCCTAGGGGGTGGGCACTAGTGGGGCACCGGTGGGGCACCAGTGCAAGCACGGGCATAGCCCGGGAATAACCACCGGGTTCGGCCCGTGACAACTAGAAATAAATTATTTAGGGTTTACCTTAGGCGGTACTCTTATATAAGAAGACCCCGATGAGTACTAGTACCCTATTGTATTTTACTTATAAAATTATTATTAGTTGAGTATAATTACCTTATTTATAATAAGGAACTATTTATTATACTCTTATAGCTTAGGGCTTAGAGAGTAAAACTACGAAGTGTAAGTAATTTTAAAATTTTTATGGATTATAAAAACTTTGAACACTTTATAAGGAAGTAGTACTTTATTAAGAGGTAGAGTTAGTGGGTAAAAGAGGTAGCTTAGTACGATTTTTATTTAGAGTACTGGCTAGGAAAGGAAATAGTAATTCCCGATACCCTTTTTCGAAGGGAGTAGGACGCCCCCTAGGGCTGGGATAATAAGAGAGAATAGGGATATGTATTCTAGTTAATACTTAACTATGTTATTCCTAAAAAAGGAATTAATACCCTTTAGGTGAGCTATATTATAAATAATTTACTAGTACTCTTATATATAATAGTGTTCGTAAATAATAGTGAGTTATAAATACTTTGGGGCCAGATTATTAAAGAAAATAGGTTATACCGCTGAGCTTATAAGGTGGTGAAGTAGGAATAACGTAACATCCCACCGGAGTTATAACTGAAGGTCTAGATTGCGGAATATGCAATTAATAAGTAGTAGAGGTTAACGTTCCGGGATAAAATATGGGTTCTTAGAGGAAAAGATAATAACGACCCTTTAAGCTTATTATGGATAAGGGTTATATAAGAGTACTATAATTTTAGTATTAGTGGTTACCTAGGGTGTAATAGTATATTTGAGATTATAAACTAATACTTTTATTAGTTAAGGTACTCTTAGATGGTTAAAAGGTTTATAAGGAACTACTACGTATATTGTGACGGGCTGGGCCCTCTTGGAGGCTTCGCAGCCTCTCAGCCATGGACTCCGCTTACCTAAGCCCGGCTTACCTAAGACGGATTAACCTTAGGCCTGATTAGAGTAAACGGGTTCTGTGGGGTGGAAGACATTTTCTCCTTTTCTCTCTTATCTTAAAAATACTTATAATAATCACTATAACTAATTATAATATACGTACTTAGACCGTTATATTATTTTTAAGATCTTAGTATTATCGGAGATAATAAGAGTATACTAGGTATGGAAATAATTATCGACGAAAAGTAAGTTTACGACCTTAGTGGGAGTAGTAAAGAGTCCTAAGTGGGTTAACCTGAAGGTCCCTGAATGTTTAAAGCTGATTAGCAAGGTCTAATTAGGGCTAGGAGGTTTTAATAAACTCGAAAGAACGCATTCTGCGTAGTAGAGTACCTTAATAACGTCGATTAGTATACTATGGTTATTACTAAATAAAGACGTGTAAAAGGAACGATAACCGTATTATAATAGAAAATAACGTCGACCTATCCGGAAACCCGCAGTAGTTAGTATAGTTGATCGGTTAGTTATCAGCCCAGCTGTAGGAGATATGGACCACCTAAACAGCTGAACGAGAAGCCCAATAAGAGTAAATTCGAATACTATAATAAACCCTAGTAGAACCCAAGCACCTAACCTTAACGTTATACGAAGCCCCTATACCCTCCACGACGCCGATCCCACCCAATCAGGCCTATGCACCACCTCCTAAATAACCGAGATACTAAATCCCCGATTCACCGAAGTTTGACGGATTACGTAAGAGATTTTAATAATAGCACCTCGAAATGAAAGGGAAGATAAGCGTGGATAGGGAAGCCTTTGGTTTAGTATTAGTAGTGTTCACTTATATTTACTTTAGACTGGAAAACACTGCATAAGTTATGGTGAGCGCTTATTATTTATAGGGAGGAGCTGATGGGTTAAAGAACCCTGAATAATTTATGGAATACCTGAAGGGTTGTTATGTAGACCTTAACGTAGAAGTACGAGCCCTCGACCGACTGAGAATAATATGTTAAAAGGAGAACGAGAGTTTTACCTATTTCCTTCCTAAGTTCGAAAAGGAGTTCATAGAAGTGGGAGGAGGATACTGGTTGGATAACGTTAGGATTAATTACCTAAAAGGAGTTTTAAATATTACGATGAGAACCCCTTTAATTAGTGTAATTAATAAACCAACGGCCTATATTGTATACACCTAGATGCTTCTAATGATAAGATTAGAGTTAAATAGTGAATTGTACTAAGCTCGCTGTGAGCGTTAATATAGGAGATCGCTAACACCCGGCTAGAACAAAGTTGAGTCACTAATCGGATAGGATAGTCGGATAGGATCACCTTAACTTAATTAGATGGATTGGGAACCCACTAAGGTAAGCCGGATAGTTAAGGATAAACTAGTCCGAAGAAGGTCAAGTTAAGAGGAAACCCGTAAATGCTATAATTACGGTAAAAAGGGGCATATATAATGGAGATACCCTAGAGACCGGAAAGATAAGGAGACCAAAACCTTGAAAGGGAAGACTAAAGAGTATAGTGAAATAGATATTAGCTCTGATTAGGACTCTGAGGACTCGGGAAAAGAGTAACTCCTGGTGAAAGTCGTTATTAGGAGGAATAAGTTATAAAGGAATAGAAGGTCGTTAAAAAGAGTATGGATTATAACCCATTTTACGTTAATATTGGGATTAATGGGATACGCTATATAATTACCCTTATTAATACAGGATGTTTGATATACGCCCTGATTAGCGACGCCTTCGCTAAGAAACTCCGCTTACTATGTATTAGTATTACACCTTGGAATTTAATATAAGTCACTATTATAGTTCCTAGTGCAATCCGCTACGTCACTTATACTAATATCGATATTAATAATTATAAACGACACCGATTATTCTTTTATATTATTCTTAACTAAAAAGACGATGTTATCCTTGGAAGGTCCTGGATAATTAACGATGATGTTATAGTTTACCTAGTGCGAAGCACTCTGTATATAGGTGTTGTGGACTACTAGGTGATAGAAAGGAAACCGGGTTAGGCCCGGTAAGATCCAAAGTTCCTAATCTAATAGTAAACTAAATTAGTATTCTTAGCTCTAATTAGGTGGGCATAGAAGAGAAGAGAGACCCCTCTTAGTATACCCACCCTAAATATATTCTCCGTAAGTTTGGCTGATATCGAGAAGGCCCTAGCACTAAAAATAAAGATAAACCCGAGGATAAAACTCCCTACGTATTACTATAAGTTTTTGTATATCTTTAATTAAGATAAGGTTGATCAGTTACCACTATATTGAAATAACATCGACCACGTAATTCCCATTAAAAAAGACTCAACAGGGTAAGATAAGCTAGTTATATAGGGACCCTTATATGGGATGTCTAGGGAGGAGCTAATTGTATTTCAACGGACCCTCATAGAACTACTGGATAAAGGCTTTATTCGTGCTAGTAGTTCTCCTGCTTTATCACCCATTCTATTTATTCGAAAACCCGGGGGAGGATTAAGGTTTTATATTAACTACCGGGTTTTAAACACTATTACTAAGAAAAATAAATATCCCTTACCCCTAATTAGTGAAACTCTAAAAGCCCTAGCTAAGGCTAAGTAGCTAATAAAGTTAAACGTTATTACTATATTCTACAAAATCAGGGTTAAAAAAGGCGATGAATAGAAAATGGCCTTTAAAATAAGATACGGCCTATACGAATGGATAGTGACTCCTTTTAGTTTAATAGGGGCCCCTGCTACGTTCTAGAAGTACATTAACTACACTTTACGGGACTTCCTAGACGAATTCTACACCACTTATATCGACGATGTTCTGATCTATTTAGATGGTTTACTCACTGATCATAGGGAGAAAGTTAAGAAGGTCTTAAATCGTCTGGGTACTGCCGGCCTATAAATCGATATCGATAAATACAACTTTAAGACGAAGAGGGTTAAATACTTAGGGTTCATTATCGATGCAGGGAAGGGTATCCGCGTTAACCCAGAGAAAATTAAGGCTATCTAAACATAGGAGGTCCCCCGATCAGTGCGAGGAGTCCGTACCTTCGTTAATTTTACAAATTACTACCATTAATTTATACTAGACTTCTCAGGGTTAGTATACCCCCTTATAACTTTAATGAAGAGGGATATCCTATTTATATAGAGTAACGAGTATATAAAAGCGTTTAATAAGTTAAAGGCCCTCCTAATTAGTGCCCCCGTACTAGCATATTAGGATCCTAATTGAACTACTATACTAGAAATAGACTCATTAGGTTATGTGGTGAGTGGCGCTTTATCATAATACGATGACGAGGGTATTTTACGGCCTGTTGCGTTCTTTTCACGGAAAAACTTACCAGCAGAATACAACTACCTAATACACAATAAAGAACTATTAGCTATAGTCCATTATTTAGAATACTAGGACTCCGAATTAAGGAGTGTAAAGGAGTTTATTATCCTAACTAACCACTTTAACCTTAAGTATTTTATAACTAAAAGGTAATTAAGTAAACACTAAGTTAAATAATCGGAGCTCCTATCCTATTATAACTTTATAATTCAGTTCTAACCCAGTAAATAAGCGATAGTCCCTAATACACTATTTAGACGAGAATAAGACGTTCCTAATACCCAGTGAGATGATTAACTAGAAGGACGGAGGATATAGCTCTTAAAGGGGAAACGGAATATGGTTATAGTGAACCGGGCAACTCTCGAGACGAATCAAATGGATATAACGGAATCCGTGGAAAACACCATAATAGGCGATATGGATTAGGACAACGATCCTAAGGCTAATCGATTAAAACCTATCCTGAACCCCTTTAAAGAGGAGCCCCTAAAGTCCACTTAAACTAAAGGACTATAATTAAATAATTATTATTAGTTAATTAGGATAATTGTGAAAAGGGGGGACCATTAATTACCGTCATAATAAAAGTTGCCCATAATACTATTAGAGTACTTAGTGGACGACGACGGTAAACTCTTTTGGAGGGAGAGGATCTAGGTCCCTTATTACGAACCCTTACGAACCCGGTTAATCTAAGAGTTCCACAACTTAACACTTAGTGGCCATCTCAGCAGAGACGCGTTAAAGGCTTTGATCAGCCGCTACTTTCACTGGCCAGGCCTGTCGTAGGATGTCCAATACTTTATGAGGAACTGTGACGTCTGCGGACAGGGTAATATATGGCGGGATAAGAAGAGGGGTCTTCTAAAACCCTTACCCATCCCTAATCAGGTCTAAATAGAGATATCAGTTAACTTTATTATAGGGCTACCACCAACCCACCATATAAGAACAACGAATATTATAGTGGTAATAGACCGACTATCTAAGAATGTGATTTTCGAGCCACTTAAGGATATAACGATGGACGTTATAGTTACGGCGTTAATACTTGGCCTAATTAGACACCACGGACCCCCGAGAGCTATTGTTTTGGATAGAGGCCCCTAATTTACTAGTTGCATATGGAAACAGCTCTATTAACTATTACAAATAAAACAACGTTTATCTACGACCTTCCACCCAGAAATAGACGGTGCCATAAAACGAGTTAACCAGGTAATAGAAACTTACCTCTGAACTTATATTTTGTATACTCAAAATAATTAGGACGACCTACTTCTAATAACGATAATGGCTATTAATAACAGGGTTACCTCGTCAACAGGCCTCAGCCCTTTCTTCACTACCCACAACTATAATATTAACCTAATCAGAGTAAGGGAGACTCTGCGGACTAAAGGAAAGACCCCCGTAGCTCAGGCAGAGGCCCTAATCTCGAAGTTAAAGGAGGCCTCCGAATAGGCATAAGCGGTGATGGCCTCCACCCAAAAGCGACAAGAAGCCTCGGCAAATATACAACGCTAGCCTTTTAACCAGTTTCGACCAGGGGACAAGGTCTAGTTAAGGCTCAAGAACGTCCGTTCTAAGAGACCATTTAAGAAGTTAGATTAGATAAATACGAAGTACACTATATTAGAAATAGTCGGATCCTATGCTTGCCGGCTTAATACGCCACCGGGTATTCATAACGTCTTTCATATATCCCTGATTAAGTATACGGGAGTCGACCCACTACTATCACAAGAACGAGACGACGCCCAACCGCCACCTCTACTAATAGACGACGAAGAGGAATTCGAAGTCGAAGAAATCCAGGGCACTAAGAAGATTCGTGGTTCCTAAAAGGTTTTAGTTAAGTGGAAGGGCTACGTGGAGCCTATTTGGTAACTAGTTAAGTTATTAACGGAGACTATAGCTTTAGATCGTTACGAGGTTAGTTATAGACGAGTCCCTCTGAACGGGGAGGAGGGAGAGGGGGGGTAATTATAACGGGCTGGGCCCTCTTAGAGGCTTCGCAACCTCTCAGCCATGGACTCCGCTTACCTAAGCCCGGCTTACCTAAGACGGATCAACCTTAGGCCTGATTAGAGTAAACGGGTCCTGTGGAGCGGAAAACATTTTCTCCTTTTCTCTCTTATCTTAAAAATACTCGTAGTAGTCACCATAGCTAGTTGCAATATACGTGCTTGGACCGTTACATATATAATGGTATTTATATTTAGAGGTAAGCTAAGAAGGGGTTACTTAAGCCCTTACCCGTTCCCCTCTGGATTAGTAACGACCTATTAATGGATTTTATTACTACTTTATTACTAATAAAAAAGAGGAAGTCCTATTACATATGGGTTATAATTAATTAGTTAAGTAAAGTATTAATATTAGAGGAAATGGAGACTATGGACATAGTATTTTGTGCTTAGTAGTTTTTTTATAATTATTACTATTTGTATAGGATACCTTAGTTAATTATAAGTAATAAAGGGTTGAACTAAGTTAGTGACTTTTAGTGAGAATTCTATAGGTTAACTGGGGTTACCTAGTTATTGAGTATCGCCTATTACTTATAAACTAATAGGGGAATAAAGTATATAAATTAGGAGGTTTAGGCTATTTTATGGGTTTATATTACTTAGGCTTAGGATAATTAGGGAGAATTATTTCCTATGGTATAACGTGGTTCATCATCGAGCGGGACACCATCATCGACCAGGACACTTTTCCCACCTTTATCACTAATAACTTCCATATCTCAACTAAAATTAATTAAATTAATTATAACTACTTAGAATGACTTGAACTACTTATTTCTATAACCTCTAGATAAGTTCTTGTATTATGGCCGGTTTTGTAATAGATACCATAATATTGTGAACTTGTTTAACGACGCTTTAATGACCCCTCGTCTTCCTCCTTTTTACGCCCTTCCTCTTTAATAATACCCTTTTTAGCTATAGCATCCCTTACCTAAGGCCCTTTTAGTGCCCCTTTATCCTATAGTTTAGTTCTTTTAGTTTTACGGCGCTTACTAAGGGCCGTATTTGTATTTTGAAGATGGCGTAGCTCTTCTTCTATAAGGGTAGTTGTATAGGAAATATACTATAAACCTTTTAAAAGCTTATTAGTAGTTTTATAAATTAGTGTTAGTGAGTTTCCCTGATACTTAGAGATTTTTTCTTTTATAAGTGAAGACTAAGAAATAGCTTTGTTAGTGGTTCAAGGTGTTTTAGAAACCTAAGGGTTGGGTAGCCTAATAGGGGTGTTTGGGGTTATTGGTGTTCGTAATTATATATTGAACTTAGAAAGGATAGTTTGAGGGTTATAAGGAATAAGCCTAACCCCTCTGAAACCCCTATGGACGTTTTCCTGGGTAAAGGTTTAAAGGAATGCGGCCTTAAATACGAGGAAGAACTCAGGTTTAGTGATGTGGGTAATCTGGGCTTTAATAAAGTACTCGATCTGAGAGCTATATCTCAACTTCAACACACTATAACAGCTAACGTCGAGAGTTTGGGTTAGATGTGATAAATGAGTAGGCAGGCAAATAGTTATAATCTTGTTCTCTTTATAATACTCCTCAAAATTACTGCTAACGTGGCTTTTATAGCCATCGACAACTAGCATCCGATATATGCCTCTTAATTGCTGTTTTAAGTGTTTATCGAAATACTAAAGCCATTAGAGGGCAATCTCGTTATCAGTCCATCCATTAGAAGTTATTTTAACTACCCAACTATCCGGAATCTAAACCTCAGAGTACCAACTTACAAAGTGGAAGTGGCCCTAAACCACCAAAAAAGGCAGTATTATATAACCATTACTAATAATATAATAAATCGCCGTTACCCATTCTCTATTACTAAGTTAAACCTTTTTTAATTTCCTAATCCAATTAGAATATATAATAACCATTCTAAGCCGGATTATACTTATTATAAAGCCGGTTTTATTGAAATTATAAAAATCTTCGTTTATAATACCGTATTTCGATTACATATTAACCATAAATCGAAACTAAGGTTTAATAATCGTAGGATCTTCATAAAGGCCTCTCTAATAATTATAAATACGAGAAAATCGCATCTTAAGTTCTGGGCATCGCTGGACAAAGTGTTCTATCCAGTATTTCCCGACCACTTAGGAAATACACTTCCGGAGTAGTATATTAGCTATATTTTCCATATCCACGCATTAAGGCGAGAATCCTCGAAAATCTAGGTTAATAATATATTAAACAATTACCTCCTCCTCGGTCTCTATTAAATTCAATTATACATTAGTATTATCGGCTTTAGTAATTCGACCATTTATTCTAGTGTAGAGGGTAATTTTAGGAACGTTATAAATAATCACTATGTATCGGATACTTAATTACAGAGTTAATCGAATTACTTTAATTACTAAATTAATCCTATTTTCGGATAAGGTATTAGGTATTATATAGTGGAAGAAAAGATGTGTTAAAGTGGGAGGATAATAGAGGTGGGAAAAGTGTTCTAGTCGATGATGGTGTCCCGCTCAATGATGAACCACGTTAACTAGTTTTGTGGAATAGAATTAACTTAGTAACCGGTGTTTCTCCGTTTTTTATAGAATATGAGTATTACGTTGACCCGTTACTAGTTATAGAAGAAGATAATAAGGGACCACTTAGCCGTGGGAAAGTGGCCATAGATAAGTTGGTGGCTAAAATAAAGGACATTATAGTATTTACTTAGGTTATTGTCACGGGCCGAACCCGGTGGTTATGCCCGGGCTATGCCCGTGCTCGCACTGGTGCCCCACCGGTGCCCCACTAGCCCCCACCCCCTAGGAAACAGAGATTTCGCACCATATCATAGTTTACCCTTTTCCTCTTTAACTTAAAATAAATAGTATTTAACTACCTTTTAGTTAAAATAAGGCCTAGGACTAGCCCTTCGCATATTTTAAACTTAGTTTTATTTATTATGTAAAATACTACTAAGTTAAGCCCAGCTCCCTACTAGTTACAAAACGGAATTCCAAGTTAAGTACAACTCCCTATAATAAATCGACGAACATCAAACACTAAGTAAAGTATAACTCTCCACTAGTTAAAAAGAGGATACCAACTAATATAATAGCTGATAAACTATAGGCCTAACTATAGTTAGCCTTAAATAAGGCCCTCGGGCCCCTATAAGCGAGGATTACTAAGCTCTCTAATGAGCTAGAGCGAAGCTGAGGTTTAGGGGTAATATTATTGACCCCTATGGAAGATGTAAGCACCGAAGCCCCGCTAATAGGTAACCACCACCTCGTAATAGAAACACTAATATACTATAAACCATTACTAATACCCTTAAAGTTCTCAGGGAAGTAAAAGGATTACCTTTTTTAGGTATAATAAATAAGGGATAAGATCACCATAAATAGAGTATTCTACCCTATTAACTAGGAACTATAATACTTAATTAACTCCTATCTGGACACTAGTCCCTAGTAGGTGGTTACTATGTTTTACATAGCCGGGGGGCCTGGAGGTTAACATAACCCTAAAGATTTTATATTTTACCTTAATAAGACCTACTAAAACCCAAACACTTAACCCTAAACCATAACCTAACTATAAACTATCTATTAAAAAAATAATAAGAAGTTAACTATTTTCCTACTAAAGTTTAAACAAATAATAATAGACATAGGAGGTAGTATATAACCCAATACTATTAAAATTATTATATTAAAAAATGCCCTTATTTCCCATCTAAAAAAGTATTTAATTACTATCTCCTTATTAAGGGAATATACTCAGTAACTCACTAGGGTATAGGACGTTACCTAGAAACTAAAGTGTATAACACCTATTACTACTAAATGGGAGTATTACTAGTCCCTAACCCTAGCCCCTCTATAAAAGGATTATAATAAAGATGTTCAGATAACTAGTACTATTTACACCTTATTAACTCAAAAAAAGGAAAAGGACCACCACTACCACTACTCCTTAGGTAACCCACTAGTAAATCACTATAAGTACTTTTACTATAAAAAAAAAGGCCATATTACTAGGAATTACTAAAAAAAGGTTCCTAAGTAAGTAAAGGTCACTTATATTAAGGTAATAAAAAAGTAAAAGGATCTTAGATTAGAAGAAGAGGACTGAGAGGCCACTAATACCTCTTCTAATAAGGATAACTCGGGAAAAGAGTAACTCTAGTATAAAGTCGGGTACTAGAGCTGATAAAGGAGGAAGCTAAAAGATAGGAGTCCCACTAAGAAAAGTAGTAGCAGAGGAGCTAAGGGTTAGCCATTATTCAGGTAAGGATTAACAAAGGACACTTAATATACACCCTTATCGATACTAGTTACGATGTCTATGTAATAGTGTATCAATCTCTCTTTAGATACCTCCAATTACCGTTAATAAATTAGAAGAAGTGTGCCCTACGAGGGTATACATGAGACGGGCCATCACCTGGTGATACCCAGGGTGTGGTTATCCTGGATCTGGAATTAAATGGTCATACTCAGAAAATTTATGTATATATAATAAAGGGCCTAAACCCCCCCATATTCCTAGGGAAGTCATAGATAAAAGTGAATTATGTAATGTATAACACTGCTACCTAATGGGTGTATTATGGTAAAGGAGGAGTAAACATATACCTTTTTAATTAGGAAAAATTAGTTATTAAAAAAAAGATTTATATAACCTAATTATTAACGGCCCCTACGTTTATAGTTATATATCGATAAGTGAAGTATTAGAGGGCACTAAAAGTTTAGGTTATAGTTATAAGTTTAAAGGATATTAAGGATATATTAAAAGAAAAGAAGCTGTTGGATTCACTTCACTAGGCCTAGTGTGGAAGGTGGGCAAATAACGATATATTCGTTGTATCTGCTTTGTTGTTGTTGAAGGAAGGAATCGGGCCTACGGCAGCGATTTGACGCTGCTGATCTAAAACCGATTCCTGCCTTTTGATTGGCTTGCTAATCGGGCTAATAGGCGATAAGTGGTAATAGGTGGCGCCAGTCCAGCGTGGATATTCTAACACTGGTAACTATCTCTTTTACCGTAAATCGTCCCTTTTTCAAATAACGAGTGAAAATTAAGTATTATTCGGTATGGGCACTAAATTACTTAAAATACAATAAAAAAAATCGATAAACGGAACGAGTACATAAGGTGGTCGGAAGTGGTAAAAGTACCGTTTTTAGCCGTACCACCTTTAGTAGAAACGAGTATATCCCATAACCAACTACGGGCAAGGTCCAGCTCGCCGTCGTTAGCGATAATAATGGTATTCCTCCTATATCCCCTAATCTCCTTTATATTCCTCCTTTTACTTAGCACTGTCGGCGCTCCTTAGGGTCTCATAACCCATCCCTCTATCCTAATCTTCGCTTTTACCTCCTCAACAAACCTCGTAAAGGCTTAGTTTAGTGTAGCCTTTGTTAAGCCGTTGGTAGGGTTATCGCCTCCGTGGATCTATTGGATCTCGTATAGTTCTCGTCTCTCGTAAGGCTACCTTAATACTATAATATTAATTATTAGGTGTTTCTCTTTTATAGTTCTAAGTTTAATAAGATATTCATAAAGTGAGTATAAGTTAGTATATACGATGGTTAGGATTATAGGTATTCGGAGTTTATTAGTTATGATTTTTAGGGTCGTAGAGAGGGCATAGGACATATTAACGCTGGCGATTATCCTGTATATCTCGGATACGAGGACGCTCCTTATAATTCTTTTAGATTTTATTAAGGAATAATGGATAATATTTCCTTTTATTATAAAATCCTTTTCTCCTTTGGTCTTATTTACGAGGAGGATTACGAATCTAAACTAGGATATTAGGTCGTTATTATTAATAAAGGAGCTATTAATAAAGACGAAGAGCTTAGTGGTAATTAGATCGAGGGGTACATAAGTGAGGCCTTGGTCTGGGTGTTCTATTTGTTATAGTAGGCGTCGATTCAGAGCTTTAATCTGCTTTAGTGTTATTTCTCGGTGCTGGGCTACTATGGATAAATTAAACGCTACCTTTGGTTAGCATTTTAAGGTAGTATATACGCTTTTGGTGTGCTGCTCGATGTATTACTCCTTCGTAGTAGTGGATTTGGCGTTAATTAGGCGTATTTTTGCTCCTTAGCCTTTTAAGTATAGGAAGATGGTTTTTTTATTAGTTGAAATGATCCCTTCGTTGAATATGAGTAGTGTTTTAGTGGAGAGGTATTGTTTCTTTTTCGCTGAGAATATCGTTTTCTAGAGTTCCTCGTTTTCTTGTTGAGCGAAGGTTTCGTTACTTAGGCCGATAATATTATTAGTTTATATACTAATTATCGTAAAGTTCTCGTTTTTGTTGTTTAGTAATAGTAAGTAGGGGTTGTATATAGAAGTCCTTATCTGGAGCTTCTCTCTATGGTGCTTATTGTATGTTGCGTACTAGTGGGTTCCAGCTTCTGCGATGCCGTATAATGGTTGTACAACGGTTATAATGGTTTATAGAGGGTAATTTTTCTTTATTTGGTCTGGTAATCTTATAAGGATCGTCCTTTCGAGCTTTGTTGTGGATTGGGTGTACACCTGAGTAATGTCTTTTATCCATAGTGAATAGCCCTCCTTCTGGATGAGAGACGGAGCGATGGTGAGAATCAGTCTCTGACTGGCGCTCTGAATAGTCGGAGACTGTGTGAGGATAGCCTCTTTGCCGTCGTCTGCGTATCCCTGAATAATAAGTCTGGACTTCTCGTAGGGCGTCTTTGTTTTGCCCTTCACTTTGTTAATGATCTTTGAGTGGAATATATATATCCCTTTGTGTTTTTCTTCGTTGTACTAAGTGAATTCAAAGACTCCTCGTTCGATCAGGGCGTCGATCTCCTTCTTAGTGGACTCCTTGAACGGGGGTCCTGGGGCTTTGATTATACCCTTTTTGCGTAGCTTGAGTGCAAGGGCGTGATCTGCCTCTTCTTTGGCGCTTATAAACGCGGTTGTTGTTGTGGCCTCGTTTTTGGTGTTGTTAAAGGCGTTAACTTCTACTAGGAGGTTAATTTAGGCGTTTTTCCGTGGTTTACTTCTCGGGCGTCGAGGTAATGGTACTGGCTTTTCCTCTGGGGGTAGTGTATCCGTCCAAACGATAATCTCGTCTTAGACTTCCTTTTCCTCATCAAAGACGTCTTCCTCGTCATCTTTTAGTATTTTTAAGACCATATTCTTATTATTATCTTTTAAAAAGGGTTTAATAATAATAAACCTAAAAGTCTTTAATTTAGAGGGTAATTAGATAACATAGTTTTCGTTTTTATTAACGAGGAGTGTATATGGGCTTATTTAGCCCCTTCTTTTACGCTAAACAATAATTTTCGACTATAGTAGTAGATCTCGTATAAGGGCCGTATTTAGGCCATTTCTTATTACGAGAACGTTAACTATTATGCGTTCTACGTAAATCTCTTGTAACTTCGTTATAACCTTCTACGTAACTTCTACGTATTACCGTATCTCTAGTAATGGTGGTGAATTTATATTCATACATAGGTACACTCTGAAGACGAGTAGGGTTAGAATAAAACCGTTTAGGTTAGCCGTATTATTAATTGCTTTAATTACGCTTTATAGGGCGATCTTTGGTGGCGTGGAAAGGGATTCTTAGCGGATAATATTATATACTTATCGTAGGGGCGCATAGTATTACTCTACTTTCCCGATACTATTATGGACTTCAATGAGCACCTCTTTAACTTTAATTACTATAAATTTCACTGAATTCCTGAATTCCTTAGAGCTAAAGTTTCTACTAGTGTCCGTGATAATCCAGTTAGGGGGTCTGAGGTAAGTATCAATCCAGTATTCGCATAATATCTCCTAGGTGTACTTTGCGCTAATATTTTCCAAAAACCTAGCTACGTTAAAGGAAGTAGTCGTATTAACAACATAAATCACGGGTTTATTCCCTTTTAAGTAAAAGATATTAATAATAACCTTATAATTAAAGTCCACATTATCTCTGAGGGTGAATTTGAATCTCCCTGGACCTCGTCCGTTCATTTGGCACTGGTGGCAGTGCTTTATGAACTTCTGGATTACTTTGAATATCACGTCGTTGCCGGCTCTCTTTAGGATTGTATAGAGCCTTTGTACTGATGGGTAGCTGAAACGATGGTGGATTCTGTGTAATTCTGTGTTTATGAGGTGATTCCACGTAAAACTCTATTCTAGAGAGTATATGAGCATCCACGGATACCCCTATTTACGTATAATAGGGACCTTTACGTTTCCTTATTAGAGGAAGTTATGGATATTATTAAAATAGATCCCTAAGTTGTTTATATTTCTTAAACAAAGTAAGAATAGTATACTAGTGTTCATAACGTAGAAGGGTAATTGTCCGAAGGGTGAATTCATATGGGTTAGTCCTATAAAGGGTATTAGAGGGTTATCTCCGAAGGTAATGCTTGTTTAGCCTACTTTAGAGGTGTTGAGTTTTACGGTAATATTAATCTTTTATAGAGTAAGGAATTAAGGGTATCCAACTATGGAAACACCAACTACTCTTATATTAGGTATAATCCCTTAAAAGATTATCGTTACATAATAATTATTACTAATAAACACCTCGTAGGCCGGTAACTTTGCGGGTATACTCCAAATATCCTTCCCCGTGATAGTGTAGTAAGCGGCTTGGTTATTCAGGGTTTGAGCGAGGTTTTCGCTGGCTAGAGTAGTGGTGTGGCCGAAGAATGAGATATGGAATTCGTTGTTATGCTTGTTTTCCTCGTTAAGGGCGGCGTTAGTGAGGTATTAGCTTAGATCTTCCTTATCCCTAGTGTCCTCGTCGTTAAGTACTTTATCTCCTTTGTATTTAACGAGGAAGCGGCTATATACTTTAGGAAAGGTATTAGAGATATCCTTATTCAACTTAAAGCATTTATACGTTTTACTTCTCTCCTTTACAAAGTACTTTATAAACTAACACCCTTCCCTACCGTAGACGTAACACTTTTTACTACGATAAGGGTATCCTCGTTATTATTAGTGACCTCTATAGCAGTTACTTTACCCTTTTCCATTATAATATTAGTTAATCCAGAACTACTCATCTAATTCTATTTTTAATATAAAATATTAACGGTAAGCATTTCTTCCTCTTTCCTCTAAGTCGAGGCTCATCCTCATCATATTATAAAGCTCCTCCACTATATTTACTCCGATTAGGTTAACAAAGCAGCACTCTTTCACAGAAATAACAGCTCTAATCAACTTATCCTTTAGGACCTAATCTCCCTAATAGTATAATACGAGAGCTTACTAGAGATTCGTTAGGTTATTAAAGAGGGTCTCTAAAGCCTCAACCTTCGTCTTCTCAGGGTTCTTCTAAATAACCTTATTAAGATCTACTCCATTCTAATCAATAATATAGGCTTAGCGGCGTTGGTCTCCTTTAAAGTAGCACCGTAACTTATTAACTACCTCCTCTATTAACCAAACAGTCAACGTACCACTAATATGGCCGTAGTAGAACTAAGAAACTCTCCCTTTCAGCATCGTAAAGAGTAGGCTAGCCGTTATATAACAATTAACTCCGATTTTTCTACAAACTTCGAGGAAGATACGGAATTTGGTGTTAAGGACATCGAATTTCTCACCACTATACCTCATATCATCGGTATATACCTTAATAAGTATACTTTATTACTAAGGGGTCACTATTTTACTGATCTCATCTATAATACAGTGTTCTTCCTAATCCAATAATTCTTAGGTGAATATGGGTTATCTAAGCAGTTGTGGCCGATTCTGAGGGCACGGCCCGGTGTGGGCTTGGCTTGTTCCCTCTTTCTCTGAGGGTGGCGGCGCTCACGGGGAGTTCTTTTGCGCTGTGATCTCTTCTAAACGGGATTTAAATAGTGGTAATACCCATTTCCTCGTTAATTCCTTATAGAGGACTGGGTCCTCTATAAGCTTCCTAAAAAACGGGCTTTTAAAGTTAATTTTATTGACTTCTTCCTAGGTCCAATAGTGTAGAGTTAGGGTCTCCTTAAAGTTAAAGAGTTTAATTGGGATCCTTTGTTTTTTTATAGGGATGAATATATTATGGTAGAGTAGGAAGTTGCATAGTCTTCTCACTACTTGGGTTTCGAGGATATTGAATGTAATTTAGGTCCAGTTTTCGAAGTCTAATTTGAATTGTATTTTTAGGTTATGGCTAATAGTGCTTTCCGCGGTCCATATTTTAATAAGGAATGCTACTATTGTTACTACTAATTTAGGGTCGGACTCGAGAGTTGCCTCTTCTGGCCTGTACCTGGCCTATAGTCCCTATTCGTGAAGGTTGACCTCCTTTTCGTACTTCGTCGGTATTGGGACCGAGGAGTTGTTTTGTAACGGTCCAAGCACGTATATTGCAACTAGCTATGGCGACTACTACGAGTATCTTTAAGATGAGAGAGAAAAGGAGAAAATGTCTTCCGCCCCATAGGACCCGTTTGCTCTGATCAGGCCTAAGGTTGATCCGTCTTAGGTAAGCCGGGCTTAGGTAAGCGGAGTCCATAGCTAAGAGGCTGCGAAGCCTCTAAGAGGGCCCAGCCCGTCACAATTACCCCCCCTCTCCCTCCTCCCCGTTCAAAGGGACTCGTCCATAACTAACCTCGTAACGATCCAAAACTACAGTCTCCGTTAACAACTCAACTAATTCCCAAATAGGCTCCACGTAGCCCTTCTACTTAACTAAAACCTTCCAGGAACTACGAATCTTCTTAGCGTCCTGGATCTCTTCGACTTCGAATTCCTCTTCGTCGTCTACTAGTAGAGGCGGTGGTTAGGCGTCGTCTCGTTCTTGTGATAGTAGTGGGTCGATTCCCGTATGCCTGATCAGGGATACATAAAAAACGTTATGAATACCCGGCGGCGTATTGAGCTGGTAAGTATGGGATCCGACTATTTCTAATATAGTGTACTTCGCATTCATCTAGTCTAATTTCTTAGATGATCTCTTAGAACGGACGTTCTTAAGCCTTAACTAGACCTTATCCCTTAGTTAAAACTGGTTAAAAAGCTGGCGTTGTATATTTGCTGAGGCTTCTTATCGCTCTTGGGTGGAGGCCATCGCCACTTATGCCTATTTGGAGGCCTCCTTCAACTTCGAGACTAGGGCCTCTACCCGAGCTGCGGGGGTCTTTCCTTTAGTCCGCAGAGTCTCCCTTACTCTAATTAGGTCGATGTTATAGTCGTAGGTGGTGAAGAAAGGGCTGAGGCCTGTTGACGAGGTAACCCTGTTATTGATAGCCATTATCGCTATTAGAAGTAGGTCGTCCTAATCATCTTAAGTGTATAAAGTATAAGCTCGGAGGTAGGTTTCTACTACCTGGTTAGCTCGTTTTGTGGCGCCGTCTGTTTCTGGGTGGAAGGCCGTAGATAAACGTTGTTTTATTTGTAATAGTTAACAGAGCTGTTTCCACATGTGACTGGTAAATTGGGGGCCTCTGTCCGAAACAATAGCTCTCGGGGGTCCGTGGTGTCTGATCAGGCCAAGCATTAACGCTGTAGCCACAACGTCCGTTGTTATATCCTTAAGTGGCTCGAAAATCACGTTCTTAGATAGTCGGTCTATTACCATTATAATGTTCGTTGCTCTTATACGGTGGGTTGGTGGTAGCCCTATAATAAAGTCGACTAATATCTCTGTCCAGACCTAATCAGGGACGGGTAAGGGCTTTAGAAGACCCCTCTTCTTGTCCCGCTATATATTACCCCGTCCATAGACGTCGCAGTTCCTCATAAAGCGTCGGACATCCTATGATAGGCCTGGCCAGTGAAAGCGGCGGCTGATCAAGGCCTTTAATGCGTCTCTGCTGAGATGGCCACTAAGTGTTGAGTCGTGGGACTCTTGGATTAACCGGGTTCGTAAGGGTTCATAATAAGGGACCCAGATCCTCTCCCTCCAAAGGAGTTTACCATCATCGTCCACTAAGTACTCTAATAATATTATGGGCAGCCTCTATTGTGATGGTAACTAACGGTCCCCCCTTTTCACAGCTGTCCTAATTAGTTAATAACGATTGTTTGATTGTAGTCCTTTAGTTTAAGAGGACTTTAGGGGCTCCTCTTTAAAGGGGTTCAGGATGGGTTCCAACCGATCAGCCTCAGGATCGTCGTCCTGATCCATATCGCCTGCTATGGTGCTTTCCACGGATTCCGTTGTATCCATTTGATTTATCTTGAGAGTTGCCTGGTTTACTATAACTATGTTCTGTTTCCCCTTTAGGAGTTGTATCCTCCGTCCTTTTAGTTGATTGTTTCGCTGGGTGTTGGGAACGTCTTATTCTCGTTTAGATAGTGTATCGGGGATTATCGCTTGTTTGCTGGGTTGGAACTGGATTGTGAAGTTATAATGGGATAGGAGCTCTGACCATCTGACCTGGTGTTCGCTTAATTGCCTCTTAGTTATGAAATACTTAAGGTTAAGGTGGTCGGTTAGGATAGTAAACTCCTTTATACTCCTTAATTCGGAGTCCCAGTGTTCTAAATAGTGGACTATAGCTAATAGTTCCTTGTTGTGTATTAGGTAATTGTATTCTGCTGGTAAGTTCTTCCGTGAAAAGAACGCAATAGGCCGTAAAATACCCTCGTCGTCGTATTGTGATAAAGCACCACCCACTATATAACCTGATGAGTTTGTTTCTAATATAGTGGCTCAATTAGGATCCTAATATGCTAGTACGGGGGCACTAATCAGGAGGGCCTTTAACTTGTTAAACACTTTTGTATACTCGTTACTCCAGACGAATAGGACATCCCTCTTCGTTAAAGCTATGAGGGGGTGTGCTAACCCTGAGAAGTCCGGTATAAATTAATGGTAGTAATTTGTAAAATTAACGAAGGCACGGACTCCTCGCACTAATCGGGGGACCTCCTATGTCTGGATGGCCTTAATTTTCTCTAGGTCAACGCGGATACCCTTCCCTATATTGATGATGAACTCTAAGTATTTAACCCTCTTCGTCTCGAAGTCGTATTTATCGATATTGATTTGTAGGCCGGCAGTACCCAGACGGCTTAAGACCTTCTTGACTTTTTCCCTATGATTAGTAAGTAAGCCATCTGAATAGATCAGAACGTCGTCGATATAAGTAGTATAGAATTCGTCCAGGAAGTCCCATAAAGTGTGGTTAATGTACTTCTGGAACGTAGCGGGGGCCCCTGTTAGGCCAAAAGGAGTCACCATCCATTCGTATAAGCCGTATCTTATTCTAAAGGCCGTCTTCCATTCGTCGCCTTTTTTAACCCTAATCTTGTGGAATACAGTAATAATGTTTAACTTCGTCAGCTACTTAGCCTTAGCTAGGGCTCTCAGGGTTTTGCTGATTAGGGGTAAGGGATATTTGTTTTTCTTAGTGATAGTGTTTAGAGCCCGGTAATTGACATAAAACCTTAATCCTCCCCCGGGTTTTCAAATAAATAGGACGGGTGATAAAGTAGGAGAGCTACTAGCACGAATAAAGCCTTTATCTAGTAGTTCTGTAAGGGTCCATCGAAGTACAATTAGCTCCTCCCTAGATATCCCATATAGGGGTCCCTATATAACTGGCTTGTCTTGCCTTGTTGAGTTTTTCTCGATGGGAATTGCGTGGTCGATGTTATCTTAATATGGTGGTAATTGATTAACCTTATCTTAGTCAAAGATATATAGAAACTTATAGTAATACGTAGGGAGTTTCGTCCTTGGGTCTATTTTCATTTTTAGTGCTAAGGCCTTCTCGATATTAGCCAAATTTGCGGAGAACGCGTTTAGGGTGGATGTACTAAGAGGGGTCTCTCTTCTCTTCTATGCTCGCCTAATTAGGGCTGAGAATACTAATTTAGTTTACTACTAGATTGGGAACTTTGGATCTTACCGGGCTTAACCTGGTTTCCTTTCTGTTACCTAGTGGTCTACGATACTTATATGTAGAGTGCCTTGCGCTGGGTAAACCGTAACGTTATCGTCAATTATCCAGGACCTTCTAAGGATAACGTCGTCTTCTTAGTTAGGAATAATATAAAAGAATAATTAGTGTTGTTTATAGCTATTAATATCGATATTAGTGTAAGTGATGTAGTGGATTATACTAGGAATTGTAGTGGTGATTTGTATTAAGTTCTAAGGTATAATACTAATATGTGGTAAGCGGAGTTTCTTAGTGAAGGCGTTGCTGATCAGGGCGTATGTTAAACACCCTGTATTAACAAGGGCAGTTGTGTAGTATATCCCATTAATCCCGATATTGATGTAAAATGGGTTATAGTCCATGTTCTTTTTAATAACCTTCTATTCTTTTGTAGCCTGTTCCTCCTGATGACGACTTCCACCAGGAGTTACTCTTTTCCCGATTCTTTAGAGTCCTGATTAGAGCTAATATCTATTTCGTTCTACTTTTTGGTCTTCTTTTTTGAGGTTTTAGTCTCCTTATCTTTCCGGTCTCTAGGGCATCTCCATTATATATACCCCTTTTTACCGTAATTATAGTATTTACGGGTTTCCTCTTAGTTTGACCTTCTTTGGACTGGTTTATCCTTGGCCATCCAGCTTACCTTAGTGGGTTCCTAATCCATCTGATCAGGTTAAGGTGACCCTATCCAATTATTCTATTTGGTTGGTGATTCGACTTTGTTTTAGCTGGGTGTTGGTGGTCTCCTGTATTAATGCTCACGGTGAGCTTAGTACAATTCACTGTTCAGCTCTGATCCTATCGTCAGGAGTATCTGGGTGTATACAATATAGGTCGTTAGTTTGTTGATTACACTAATTAAAGGGGTTCTTATTATAATATTTAGAGCTCCTTTTAGGTAATTAATCCTAACGTTGTCCAGCCAGTGTCCTCCTCCTACTTCTGCGAGCTCCTTTTCGAACTTGGGAAGGAAGTGGGCAAAACTCTCATTCTCCTTTTAACGTATTATTCTCAGTTGGTTAAGGGCTTGTACTTCTGTATTAGGGTTTACGTAGTAACCCTTTAGGTATTCTATAAATTATTCAGGGTTCTTCGACCTATCAGCTCCTCCCTGTGAATAATAGGTGCTCGTTATAGTTTGTGTAGTGTTTTCTAGTTTAGAGTAGATATAAGTGAATACTACTAATGTTAAACTAAAGGCTTCCCTGTCCACGCTTATCTTCCCTTTTATCTCGAGGTGCTATTATTAAAATCTCTTGCGTAATCCATCAAACTTCGGTGGATCAGGGATTTAGTATCTCAGTTATCTAGGAGGTGGTGTATAGGCCTGATTGGGTGGGATCGGCGTCGTAGAGGGTGTAGGGGCTTTATGTGATGTTGAGGTTGGGTACCTGGGTTCTACTAGGGTTTATTATAGTATTCGAATCTATTCTCGTTGGGCCTCTCGTTCAGCCGTTTAGGTGGTCCGTATCTCCTATAGCTGGGCTAATAACTAAGTGATTAACTGTATTAGTTGTTGTGGGTTTCCGGATAGGTCGACGTTATCTTTCATCGTGATACGGTTGTCGTTCCTTCCGTACGTCTTCATTCAACAGTGACCGTAGTATACTAATCGACGTTGTTGAGGTACTCTACTATGCGGAATACGTTTTTTCGAGTTTATTAAAACCTCCTAGCCCTGATCAGACCTCGCTGATCAGCTTTAAGTGTTCAGGGACCTTCAGGTCAACCCGCTTAGGACTCTTTGCTATTCCCACCAAGGTCGTAGACTTATTTTTCGTCGATAATTATTTCCGCACTCAGTGTACTCTCGTTATCTCTGATGATACTAAGATCTTGAAGATAATATAACGGTCCAAGTACGTATATTGCAACTAACTATAGCGACTACTACGAGTATCTTCAAGATGAGAGAGAAAAGGAGAAAATGTCTTCCGCCCCATAAGACCCGTTTACTCTAATCAGGCCTAAGGTTGATCCGTTTTAGGTAAGCCGGGCTTAGGTAAGCGGAGTCCATGGCTGAGAGGCTGCGAAGCCTCCAAGAGGGCCCAGCCCGTCACATGTTTATTATTCGATTCTGAGTATTAGTGGGGGCTAGTGCTCTTGTTATCTCTTCTCGTAGAGGGTCCTGAGTATCCTGGACCTCCTCCGGGGTCGGATTCGTTGTAGTTGGGTTACTTCCCGATATTTTAATAGATATTCTAGTATACGAAGGTAAGGTTAACGACGTTTCGAATACGGGGTATTTCCTTTAAGCCGTAGCTTCGAGGGCGTATACTGTTCGTTAAGCGAATTACTGTTTATTATTTGTGGAATACTATTTCTGATGGGTAGTGTAGGAAGGGAGTCTTTTTTTTTTTAGTGTTGTTTCTGGTTTTATATCCACGTTTAGGTTATTTCTAGGGGTAGGGACGACGATAATTAAGTCGGGGTTCTCGTTAAATTTAGTTTTTCGAGTATTAGATATTATATCCTTAGTAGGTCGCTCTAATTTCGGTATCGGTTACTAGCTCTTTTTTATGGATATAGTCGGAAGGTGGGGTTATTATTTTTAGTGTTATGTTTACTGGGTATTTAGGGTTACTATTTTAGAGGTAGGAGTAAGTGGTGACGGCGACGATAGTGAAGTCGGGGTTCTCGTGAAGGTTAGCTTTTTGAGTACTAATTCCGAGGTGTTTCCATAGTTATGGGGTAACGGAGTAGCGTCTAAAGAAAAAGGGGGTATTAATTATAATAAATGGCTTTTTGTTAAGAACGAAAGTCGGCGATGGAAGTGTAAGGGTATTTTATATTACTATTAATTACGAGATCTTCGTTGTGAGTTGTGTATAATGGACATAGAGGTCGTATTCCGTTATATTAAGCGGAACTTATTACTCTAGTGATTTTGTATAAACTCCTAGGAAGCTCCTGCGGTATTCTGTTATTAATCGTATTACTAACCGAGGGTATTATAATTTCTTCTTATAGTGCGAATATTGTGAGATCCGTTGAATGGGTTGTTTTATCCTAGGACTTCGTAATATTACCTCTTTTAGTAAAAGGTTCACTTTACTAATTTACGGAAATGGTATTTAACTACTAATTAGTATTAGATTCACTTTACTAGGCCTAGTGTAGAAGGTGAGCAAATAACGATATATTCGTTATATCTACTTTGTTGTTGTTAAAGGAAGGAATCGGGCCTACGGTAGCGATCTGACGTTGCCGATCTAAAACCGATTCCTGCCTTCTGATTGGCTCGCTAATCGGGCCAATAGGCGATAGGCGGCAACAGGTGGCGCCAGTCCGGCGTGGATATTCCGACAGAAGCTTATGGATATAAAGGAACTCGTCCTAGGCTAGGTTTATAAGGAGTTTAGAGACTTATTTAACTTAGAGAAGGTGTACTCAGTGCCCCCTAGGAAATTAGGGGTTAACCATAAGATCCCCCTTATTAAGGATACTCACGGTTAAGAGCCTATACTTCTATGGGGACCCTTATATGGGATGTCCTATGAGGAACTCTTAGTCCTGAAGAAGACATTAGAGGACCTGCTGGACAAAGGGTTTATTCAAGCCAGTAGCTCGCCAACGGGTACCCTAGTATTATTTATTAAGAAGCCTGGTGGGGGAATTCAGTTTTGTGTTAATTACCGAGCCCTTAATAGCATCATAAAAAAGGACTATTATCCACTGCCACTTATATTAAAGACCCTCCGACGAGTAGCCGCTGTATAATAGTATACGAAGTTTAACGTTATAGCCGTATTACATAAAATTCGGATTATAGAAGAAGACGTCGAGAAGATAGTGTTTTATATAAAATACGAACTCTTTAAGTGGTTAATCTACTCTTTTAGACTTACCGGGGCCCCAAATATATTCTAATAGTATATTAATACAATTCTCCAACACTTCTTAGATCACTTTATTACTACTTATTTAGATAATATTCTAATTTACACATTTAGATTAAAAAAGAAGTATAAAGAGAAGGTATAAGTGGTCCTCCGGTGCCTAGTAGAGGCTGGACTATAACTAGACCCTAAAAAGTGTACTTTTTTAATCAAAACCGTAAAGTATATTAGGTTTATTATCACCACTAAAAAAAGGATCTTATATAACCCCAAAAAGTTAAGAGCTATTACTAAGTAATTACCCCCTAAAACTATAAAGGGGGTTAAAAATTTCCTTAGGTTTACGAATTATTATCGTATTTTTATACCCAACTATACCATTATTATTAAACCCCTTACAAAGCTTACAAAAAAGTCAATTATGTTCTACTAGGGACCTAATCAGGAAAAAGGATTCCAGGAGCTTAAGCAGCTATTCAGTATAGAACTAGTACTTCGCCACTTTAACCCTAAAGGAAAAACAATAATAGAAATAAACTATTCAGGGTTTACCTTAAGCAGTACCCTTATATAAGAAGACTCTAATAAGCACCAACACCCCATCGCATTCCACTCACAAAAATTATCACTAACTAAATATAATTACCCTATCCATAATAAGGAACTACTCACTATACTCGTATATTTTAGGGCCTAGAAAACAGAACTACGAAGTATAAACAACTTCAAAATTCTTACAAATTACAAAAACCTTAAACACTTTATAAGAAAATAACACCTCACCAAAAAACAAAGCCAGTAAGCAGAAAAGTTAACCCAATATAACTTCTATTTAGAGTACCAACCAAAAAGAAAAACAATAATCCCCAATACCCTCTCTCAAAGGGAGTAGGACGCCCCCTAGGGCTAGGACAATAAGAGAAAACAGGAACGCATACTCCAGTTATTACCTAACCACACTATCCCTAAAAAAGGAACTAATACCCCCCAAATAAACCACACCACAAATAACTTACTAATACTCCCACACATAATAGTGTTCATAAATAATAACAAATTACAAACACTTTAAAACTAAACTATTAAAAAAACAGATTATACCACTAAACTTATGAGGTAGTAAAACAGGGACAACACAACTTCCCACTAAAGTTACAGTTAAAAGTCCAGATCACGGAATATGCAATTAATAAGCAATAGAGGCTGACGTTCCGGAACAAAATATGGGTTCCCGGAGGAAAAAATAATAACGACCCTTCAAGCCTACTATAAATAAGGGTTATATAAGAGTACTACGATTCTAATACTAGTGGTCACCCAGGGCATAACAGCACATTCGAGATTATAAGCCAACGCTTTTACTAGCCGGGGCACTCCTAAACAATCAAAAGGTTCACAAAGAACTACCATATATATAATAGTATCCATATTTAAAGGCAAACTAAAAAGGGGTTACTCAAGCCCCTACCCATCCCCCTCCAAATAAGTAGCAACCTATTAATAGATTTTATCACTAATCTACTACTAATAAAAAAAAAGAAGTCCCACTATATATGGGCTATAGTTAATTAGCTAAATAAAGCACTAACACTAAAGGAGATGGAGATTATGGACACGGTATTTTATGCCCAGTAGTTCCTCTATAACTATTACCATTTCTACGGGATACCTTAATTAATCGTAAATAACAAAAAGTTAAATTAGGTTAATAACTTTTAATAGGAGTTCTATAAGTTAACCGGGGTTACCCAGCTACTAAGTACTACCTATTACCCATAAACCGATAAGGGAATAAAGTGTATAAACTAGGAGGTTTAGGTTATTTTATGGGCCTACGTTGTAACGGTCCAAGCACGTATATTACAACTAGCTATAGTGACTACTACGAGTATCTTCAAGATAAGGAGAAAGGAAGGAAAAGTCTGCTGCCCCACAAATCCGTTGGATCCTGATCAGGTCTGCCTGGGCCTGGTCAGGCTTAGTAAGTAGCGGTTAGTATTGGACATGGCCGAGTGGTTCCGAGGCCTCTGATCGGGCCTTAGCCCGTGATAATTACCCCCTTCCTCCCCTCCTTTCCCAAGGGATATTCCCGTGATCGGCCTCGTAACGGTCCAAGGCCACTATATCCACTAGTATATCCACTGGCTCCTAGGTGAGTTAAGTATAGTCCTTTTATTTCACTAAGACCTTTTATCCGCCCCATACTTTTTGCGTATTACGGATCTCCTTACCTTCAAACTCCTCCCCATTAACTATTAGTATTATAAGTGGTTAGGTATTATTATAATTTTATAATAATAATAAATTAACCTTAGTATACCTAATTAGGTTTATATAAAAAATATTATAAATCCCTAATAATGTATTTAACTAATAAGTATAGGATTTAACTAATTTAAGGACGGTATACTTTGTGTTAACTTAGTTGAGCTTTTTTAATAGTTAATTAAACTAAATATTCCGTAACCTCAACTAAACCTTATCCCTAAACTTAAATTAATTAGATGGTTAGCGCTTTGTATTTACGGTAATCTCTTATTTCTTTTATATTACCGTTATTACTACTTAAGCCTACTTAGAAGTGTCCTTCAACTTTTAAACTAGAGCCTCTACTCTTATTATAGGGGTCTTATTGTTATTCCATAGGGGTTCCTCTACTCTAATCAGGTCTAAGTTATACCCATAAGTAACAAAGAATAAGCTAAGTCCTATTAACGAGGCGACCTGGTTATTAATAACCATCATTACTATTAGGAGTAGTTCATCCTAATCGTCCTAAGTATACGTTATATATACTCTAAGATAAGTTTCTATTACCTAGTTTACCCTCTCCGTAGTTCCATCTATTTCTAAGTAGAACACTATAAAAAATCTCTATTTAATCCATAGTAATTAGTAGAGTTATTTCTATATAAAACTCGTAAACTATGGTCCCTTATTTAATATAATTATATGAGGTATCCCATAGTACCTGATTAGACCTCGGATTAGTTAATCTACTATTTTATCTATTATAATATCCGTTAATAACTTAAAGATTATATTCTTTAATAAATAATTAGTCACTATTATAATGTTCATAACCCCATCATAGTGGGAAGGGGGTAGTCCTATTACAAAGTTAATAAAGACCTCTACCCAGATCCGTCCAGGGATAAGTAGAGGCTTTAGCAGGCCCCTCTTCTTATCACACTATATATTTCCTCGTCCATAAACGTCGTAGTTCCTCATAAATCTTCGAATATCCTGGGATAAGCCTGGTTAGTAGAACTGGTGGTTAATTAGGGCCTTTAAGGTGTCCCTCCCTAGATATCCCGTTAACGTAGAGTCGTAGAACCTCTAGATTAAACCCGTCCTTAAGGGCTTATAATATGGAATCCAGATTCTGTTCCTTTATAATAGTCTTTTGTTATCGTCGATTATACATTCTAATAGCATTATTAGTAACTTCCACTATAAGGGAAGTTATTGGTCTCCTTTTTATATTACCCCCCTAATTAATTAGTATTAGTTATTCTAATTTAAGATTTTATCCTATTAAAAGTGTAATAGCTTTTTTTTAAAAGGGTTTAAGGGGGGTTCCATCTTATCTAAGCTAGGGTCGTCGGTCTGATCTATGTCTCCGGGGGAGTCTCTTATACTAGACTTAACCCTCTCTGCTTACCCTGATCGGGCCCGCACTTCTCTAATTACTACTACGTTATTAACTCATAATACGTTAATCCTATTCTTCAGGAGTTTAATCTTCCAACCCTCTAACCTATTATCTTATAGGGTACTAGGGATATCCTATTTACGTTTCGATAATGTATTAGGAACTACTACTTTTTTATTAGGTTTAAATTGGATAATGAAGTTATAACAGGATAGTAATTCTAACCACCTAATCTAATGTTCACTTAACTATTTTTTTATTATAAAATACTTCAGATTTAGGTGATTAGTTAGGATAGTGAACTCTTCTATACTCTGCAATTCTAAATCCCAATACTTTAAATAATATATTATTACTAATAATTCCTTATTGTATATCGGGTAATTATACTCCATAGGTAAGTTCTTATGTAAAAAGAATGTTATAAGTTTTAGGATCCCTTCGTCGTTATACTACGATAAGGTACCTCTTACCATATAACTAGACGAATCGGTCTCGAGTATTATAACTTAATTAGGGTCCTAGTGAGCTAATATAAGTGCACTGATTAGGAGCGTTTTTAGTTCCTCGAACACTCTAGTGTACTCTTTACTCTAAATGAACGGTATATCCCTTTTAGTTAAGGTTATTAGGGGTTGTGTAATCCCCGAGAAGTTAGGTATAAACTGCTGGTAGTAGTTAGTAAAACCGATGAACCCATGGACTCCTTACACTGATCAGGGCACTTCCTATCCCTGGATTACCTTAATTTTCTTAGGGTTTATGCGAATTCCCTTATTAGTATTAATAATAACCCCTAAATACTTAATACTCTTAGCTTCGAATTCGCACTTATTAATATCCACATATAGGCTTATAGCGCTTAGGTGCTCGAGGACCTTCTTAACCTTCTCTCTATAATCAGAGAGGGAGTTATCCGAATAAATCAGAACATCCTCGATATAAGCTAAGCAGAACTTATCCAGGAAATCTCATAGGGTATATTTAATATATCACTAGAACATTATAGGGGCTCCAGTTAAACCAAAGGGGGTAACTATCCATTCGTATAACCCATACCTCATCCTAAACACCGTTTTCCATTCATCTCCTTTCTTAACCCGGATCTTATAAAACATAATAATAATATCTAATTTTATTAACCACTTCACTTTTATTAGTGCTCTTAGGGTTTCACTAATTAGGGGTAAGGGGTATTAGTCTTTTTTTATAATAACATTAAGAGTATAATAATCGACGCAGAACTGTAACCCTCCTCTAGGCTTCTGGACAAATAGAATGGGCGATAATATAGGGGAGTTATTAACCCTAATAAACCCTTTATCTAATAATTTTATAAGGGTTCAGTGTAATACAATTAACTCTTCCCTTAATATACTATATAAAGGTCCCCAGGTCACTGGTTTATCTTAATTATAGGAGTCCTTTTTAATAAGGATAATATGGTCGACGTTCTTCTGGTATAGTAATAGTTAATCACCCTTATCTCGGTCAAAAATATACAAAAACTTATAGTAATGTATAAGGAGTTTCGTCCTCGGGTTTATTTTCATCTTTAGTATTAGGGCCTTTTCGATATCGGCTAAACTTACAAAGAACATATTTAGGGTAAATATACTAAGAGGGGTCTCTTTTCTTTTTTATACTCACCTAATTAGAGCTAAGAATACTAATCTAGTTTATTACTGGATTAGGAACTTTGGATCTTACCGGGCCTAACCTAGTTTCCTTTCTATTACCCAGTGGTCCGTGACACTTATATACAGAGTACCTCGCACTAGGTAAACCATAACATCATCGTTAATTATCCAGGACCTTCCAAGGATAACGTCGTCTTCTTAGTTAAGAATAGTATAAAAAAATAATTAGTGTTATTTATAGTTATTAATATTAATATTAGTGTAAGTGACGTAGTGGATTGTATTAGGAATTATAATGGTGATTTATATTAAGTTCTGAGGTGTAATGCTAATACGTAATAAGCGGAGTTTCTTAGCGGAGGCGTCGCTAATCAGGGTGTATATTAAATACCCTATATTAATAAGGGCAATTATATAGTATATCCCATTAATCCCAATATTAACGTAAAATAGGTCACAATCCATACTCTTTTTAACGACCTTCTATTCCTTTATAGTTTGTTCCTCCTAATAACGACTTTCACTAAGAGTTACTCTTTTCCCGAGTTCTTAGAGTCCTAATTAGAACTATTATCCGTTTCACTTTATTCCTTAGTTTTTCCTTTAAAAGTCTTAGTCTTCCTTATCTTTTTTTGATCCTTAGGGTATTACTATGATATATACCCTTTTTTATTATAATTATAATATTTATGAGCTTCCTCTTAGCTTAACTGTCTATGGACTTTCTCGTTTTTAGTTAACTTATTTGCTTTCGTAGGTTCCTACTCTATTTAATCAGGTTAGGGGGACTCTAATCGACCATTCTATTTCCGAGGGGACTTAGTTTTTATTCAGTTAAGGGTTAACGATGTCATACGCCGACGCTCACGGCGGGCTTAATAGGATTCGCTATCCAATTCTAAGCTTATATTTAGGAGTATCTGAGTATATATAATATATATTATTAGTTTATTAATTATACTAATAAGGGGAGCTCTTATTATGGTGTTTAGGGCTCCTTTAAGGTAATTGATCCTTATAATATTTTACTAATATCCTCCTCCTACTTCTACGAGCTCTTTTTTAAACTTAGGGAGGAAATAAGTGAAATTCTCGTTCTCCTTTTACCGTATAGTCCTTAGTTGGTTAAGGGCTTGTACTTTTGTGTTAAGGTCTGCGTAGTAACCCTTTAAGTATTTTATGAATTTATTTGGGTTTTTCGACCTATTAGCCCCTCCTTATATATAATAAGCGTTCACTATAGTTTACGTAGTGTTTTTTAGCTTAGAGTAGATGTAGGTGAATACGGTTAACTCTGAACTGAAGGCTTTTTTATTTACACTTATTTTCCCTCCTATTTCGAGGTGATATTATTAAAACTTCTTATATAATCCATTAAATTTCGGTGGGTCGGGAATCTAATATTTAGTTTATCTTAGAGGTGGTACGTAGACCTAATCGGGGGGAATTAGTATTATAAAGGGTATTAGGGATTAGTTTATCGTTAATGTCGGGTACCTGGGTTCTACTAGGGCTTCCTATAATAGTCGAATCTACTCTTATTAGGTCTCTTATTTAATTATTTAGGCGGTCCGCATCTCTTATAATTAGGTTATAAGTTGTCCAATTAGTTATACCAACTACTATGGGTTTCCAAATAATTCAGCGTTACTTTCCATCGTTACGTAACTATTACTTATCTTAGTGTTTTACGTTCAATAGTAACCATAATATACTTAATAACACAGTTAAGGTACTCTATTACGAATATACGTACACATCGTTTCGAATTTATAATAACCTCTAGGTCTAATTAGGCCATACTAATCAGCTTTAGATGTTCAGGGACTCCTCAGGTCAACCCATCTAAAACTTCTTACCACTCTCACACAAATCGTAGGCTTTTATACTAGGTATTCAATTAATTACCTTTAATGATCTTAAAGATAATATAATGGTCCAAATACGTATATTATAATTAACTATGGTGACTACTACGAGTATTTTCAAAATAAGGAGAAAGGAAAGAAAAGTCTACTACCCCACAAATCCGTTGGATCCTAATCAGGTCTGCCTGGGCCTGGTCAGGCTTAGTAAGCAGCGGTTGGCGTTGGACATGGCCGAGTGGTTCCGAGGCCTCTGATCGGGCCTTGGCCCGTGACATACGTTACTTACGCCTAGGACGATTAAGGAGGGTTACTTCCTATAGTATAACTAGCCTTATAGAATAGAACTAACTTAGTAACCGGTATTTCTCTGTTTTTTATAGAACACGGGTACTACGTTGACCTACTATTAGTTGTGGAAGAAAACAGTAAGGGACCGCTTAGTTGTGGGAAGGTGGTCGTGGATAAACTAGTGGCTAAAGTAAAGGATATTATAGCATTTACCTAGACTATAATGGCCTTAACGCAATAGTACTACGAATTAAGTACTAACTATCACTGGTTACTAATAAATAAGTATTAGGTAGGTAATAAAATTTGGTTTAATATTGTAAATTATAAATCCTTATGCCCGAATAAGAAGCTTGTATAGTTATACTACTAATACTAAATTACTAAGGTGGTAAGTGTACACATAGTAGAGTTGAATATACTAGGAGGGATTTACTTGTAATTCCACGTGGACGTCCTCTGGAGATTAGTTAGTGACCCCCTCCTAAGTTAAATTTAGTTGGATTACTAACTACTATTTATTAGGGAAGTAGATAGTGAGGATAAGTAGTAAATAGAGGAGATTTATACTATTAGATGAAAAATGGTGGGTAAAAGGATAAAATGTGAAACCCTGGTGAAGTGGGAGGGTTATATTAATTCTATGTGGGAGCTAGCTGGTGTTATAGAGGAAACGGAGGTACTGGACTATTACGAGGAGTGCTATGGGCTAATATTAGAGAACGACGGAGACACAGCGTATGCGTACGTGCCCCCTAGGAGGCCAGCCAGGAACTAGAGGCTGCGCGGGGGGGAGGAGGGGGGTAGTGTTATGGGCTGAACCCGGTGGTTATACCCGGGCTATGCCCGTGCTCGCACTGGTGCCCCACCGGTGCCCCACTAGCGCCCACCCCCTAGGAAGCAGAGATTTCGCGCTATATCATAGTTTACCCTTTTCCTCTTTAGCTTGAAATAAACAGTATTTGGCTACCTTTCGGTTGAGACAAGGCCTAGGACCAGCCCTTCGCACTTAATTATTTTTTTATTATAAAGTATTTTAGATTTAGGTGATTAATTAGGATATTGAACTTTTTTATATTTTGTAGTTTTAAATCCTAGTGTTTTAAGTAGTGTATTATTGTTAATAGCTTTTTATTATGTATTAGGTAATTATATTCTGTAAGTAGGTTCTTATGTGAAAAGAATGTTATAGGCTTTAGGATCCCTTCGTCGTCGCACTACAATAAGGTACCTCCTATTATATAATTAGATAAATTAGTTTTGAGTATTGTAATTTAATTAGGGTCCTAGTGAGCTAACACAGGTGCACTGATTAGGAGCGTCTTTAGCTCCTTGAACACTCTAGTACACTCTTTGCTCTAAATGAATAGTATATCCTTTTTGGTTAAGGTTGTTAGGGGTTGTGTAATCCCTAAGAAGTTGGGTATAAACTACTAGTAGTAGTTGGTAAAGCCGATGAACCCATGGACTCCTTGTACTAATCGGGGTATTTCCTATTCCTAGATTACCTTAATTCTTTTAGGGTCTACGCAAATTCCCTTACCAATATCAATAATAAGCCCCAAATACTTAACACTCTTAGCCTTAAATTTACACTTATTAATATCCATATACAGGCCTATAACGCCTAGGCGCTCGAAGACCTTCTTAACCTTCTCTCTATGATTAGAGAGGGAGCTATCCGAATAAATTAGGACATCATCGATATAAGCTAAGTAGAACTTATCTAAGAAGTCTCGTAGGGTGTAATTAATATATCACTAGAATATTATAGGGGCTTTAGTTAAACTAAAGGGGGTAACCATTTATTCGTATAACCTATACTTTATTCTAAACACTATTTTTTATTTATCTCTTTTCTTAACCCGGATCTTATAAAACACAATAATAATATCCAACTTTATTAACTATTTTACTTTTACTAGTGCTCTTAGGGTTTCGCTAATTAGGGGTAAGGGGTATCGGTCCTTTTTTATAATAGTATTAAGGGTACAATAATCGACGTAGAACTATAACCCTCCTCCAGGCTTCTAGATAAATAGAATGGGCGATGATGTAGGGGAATTACTAACCCTAATAAACCCTTTATTTAATAATTTTATAAGGGTTCAGCGTAATACAATTAACTCTTCCCTTGATATGCTATATAGAGGTCCCTAGGTCACTGGTTTGTTTTAATTATAGGAGTCCTTTTTAATAGGGATAGTATGGTTAACGTTTTTTTAGTGTGGTGGTAGTTACTTAGCCCTATTTCGGTTAAAGATATATAGAAATTTGTGGTAATACGTAAGGAGTTTCGTCCTCGGGTCTATTTTTATTTTTAGTATTAGGGCCTTTTTAATATTAGCTAAACTTATAGAGAACGCATTTAGGGTAGATATACTAAGAGGGATTTCTCTTCTTTTCTATGCTCACTTAATTAGGGCTAAGAATACTAATTTAGTTTATTATTGGATTAGGAATTTTGGATTTAACTGGGTTTAACCCGGTTTCTTTTCTGTTACCTAGTGGTCCACGATACTTATATGCAGAGTACTTTACACTAGGTAAACCATAACGTTATCGTTAATTATCCAGGACCTTCTAAGGATAATATTATTTTTTAGTTAAGAATAATATAAAAGAATAATTAGTGTTGTTTATAGTTATTAATATTAATATTGGTGTAAGTGACGTAGTGGATTATACTAGGAACTATAGTGGTGACTTATATTAAGTTCTAAGGTGTAATACTAATGTGTAGTAAGTGGAGTTTCTTAGTGAAGGCGTCGCTGATTAGGGCGTATATTAAATACCCTGTATTAACAAGGGTAGTTGTATAGCGTATCCCATTAATCCCAATATTGATATAAAATGGGTTATAATTTATGCTCTTTTTAATGACCTTCTATTCCTCTATAGCTTGTTCCTCCTAATGACGACTTTTATTAGGAGTTACTTTTTTCCTAAGTCCTTAGAGTTCTAATTAGAGTTATTATCTGTTTTACTTTGTTTCTTAGTTTTTCCCTTAAAAGTCTTAGTTTTCCTTATTTTCTTTTAATTCTTAGGGCATTATTATTATATATACCCTTTTTTATTATAATTATAATATCTATGAACTTCCTTTTGGCTTGGCCGTTTACGGACTTTCTTATCCTTGGCTAGTTTGTTTACCTTTGTAGGTTCCCATTCCATTTAATCAGGTTGGGGGGACTCTAATTAACCGTTCTACTTCCGAGGGGACTTAGTTCTTATTTAATTAGGGGTTAGCGATCTCCTACACCGACGCTTATAGCGGGCTTAGTAGGATTCACTGTTTAATTCTGAGCTTATATTTAGGAGTATCTAGGTGTATATAGTGTATACCGTTGGTCTATTAATTATGTTAATGAGGGGGGCTCTTATTGTGGTGTTTAGGGCTCCTTTGAGGTAGTTAATCCTTATAACATTTAGCTAATGTCCTCCTCCTACTTCTACGAGCTCCTTTTTAAATTTGGGGAGGAAATAAGTGAAACTCTTATTCTCCTTTTACCGTATAATCCTTAGTTAATCGAGGGCTTATACTTCTGTGTTAGGGTCCGCATAGTAACCCTTTAAGTATTCTATGAATTTATTTGGGGTTTTTAACCTATTAGCCCCTTTTTGTGTATAATAGGCGCTTATTATGGTTTACATAGTGTTTTCTAGTTTAGAGTAGATATAGGTGAATACGGTTAACTTTGAACTAAAGGCTTTTCTATTTACACTTATCTTCCTTCTCATCTTAAAGTAATATTATTAAAACTTTTTATATAATCCATTAAATTTTAGTAGATTAGGAATTTAATATTTAACTTATTTTAGAAGTAGTATATAAACCTAATCGGGGGGAATCGGTGTTATAGAGGGTATCGGGGACTAGTTTATCGTTAAGGTCGGGTACCTGGGTTCTACTAGGGCTTCCTATAATAATCGAATCTACTCTTATTAGGTCTTTTGTTTAGTTACTTAGGCGGTCCGCATCTCTTATAGTTGGGTTATAAGTTATCCAATTAATTATATTAACTATTATGGGTTTCCAGATAGTTTACCGTTACCTTCCATCGTTACATAGCTATCACTTATCCTAGTATTTTACGTTTAGTAGTGATCATAGTATACTTAATGACGTGGTCGAAATACTCTACTACGGGTACATATACACGTCTTTTCGAGTTTTTAATAACCTCTAAATCTAATTAGGTTATACTGATCAGTTTTAGACGTTCAGGGACTCCTTACGTCAACCCATCTAGAACTTCTTACTACTCTTATATAAATTGTGAACTTCTATACTAAGTATTCAATTAATTACTTTTAACAATCTTAAAAATAATATAATAGTCCAAGCATATATATTACAACTAATTATATTGACTACTATAAGTATTTTTAAGATAAGGAGAAAGGAATGAAAAGTCTGCTACCCCACAAATCTATTGGATCCTGATCAGGTCTACCTGGGCCTGATCAGGCTTAGTAAGCAGCGGTTGCCGTTAAACATGGCCGAGTGGTTCCGAGGCCTCTGATCGGGCCTTGGCCCGTGACAAAAAGGAGCTTTTAGAGCGTAACAGAAAGCTTAATTTAAATAAGGATAAAACTAATTAGTTTTCTAAAGTATTAAAGGAAAACTTTTAGGTAATAGAGGATAACATAATAGAACGGAGCTTATAATCTCTAGTTGACCATAGAAAGTTTATAATTTTCCTTATTAAGTGTATTATGTATATAAAACACTTTCCTATAAGAGACAATTAATACAATAAGAGGTTAGCGCTTAGAAAGTATTTTGGGTAGGAAAGCCCTTCCTATGAAACCTTTCCTAAGGGGGCGTATTACATCAAATAGTTTAAAAACGCCTTAGAACGGGCACTCAGTGTAAGGTTACTCCCAAGCGCACCTCAGGCATTCAGGGGCGTCCTCTACCCCTATCCCTAGGGTCAGGGACGCTCCATGAAGCACTTAGTAGACACAACACATTAATATACACAATTGACCCTCAATTCGACACCAGCCTACTTACTAGGAAAGTAACCCTAGAGGGAACACACCTACACTTCGTAGTACACCTATAAAAGGTTAACTAATAATACTTATTAGTCCTAAGGCTCTTACAATAAGGGAGGTATCAAATATAACTTCAATGGACAATAAGCCTTATCTTACAAGGCCTAAGGCCAGCACTACTCCAACCACAATACCTCCTAAGGTGATAAGACCCAATAATTCAATAAATAAAGGAGAAAGCTATTAAGGCCTTTTAAAACTAGCTGAAAACTATCCTAAACAACTATATAGTTATCTTATTAAGTAGCTCTAAAGCACCCAATAGGGTTATAAAATACGAGTGCGTTATTTATAAAGTGTCGTGATAGCCTCCTGGCTGAACCAGCCCGTTCGGTGTGCAGAGCCAGTCATGTGATACTGCACGTGACCCGTATTACGTAACTTCACCCTTTCTGTAGCCTATTTAAAAGCGGACTTCGCCCGGTAGTTAGACTTCTAAAAGACGGGCCACTTTCTACTAAAATAACTCCGTTCGTTACGCAGGCTTCACCACATAAAGGTAATAAGCGAATAGCCCAGAGTTATAGTTAGCTTAACCTAATAAAACTATTTAATAGAGAAGCTAAAAGGGCAAGGGTAAAACTCTAATAGGCCCTTTTTACCTCACAAAGCCGACCTATACACATCTATATTAGTAATACTAATATTATCCAGGGGATATAAAGTGAAACTCCAATTTCCTTATAAATAGCCTTCCTTAAAATATGTAAAGTAGCTGGGATATATAATATGTCATAATATAGCCCATAATTACTGTCCTGTAATTGTGGTTCCACTTTGTGATAGTTATGAGCCCTTGTCTCTACGAGCCCTCTGGTTGAATGGCTAAATGCGAAGGGCTAGGCCTAGGTGTTTTCGACCTTAGGGTGCTCTATTACTGTTTACTTCAAGCTAAGGAGCGAAAGAGAGGAAGTTCCTCGCAAGGGGGGCGGTGTAGGAATCTATACTGCTGGAGAACAAAGGGGACCTCTGGTGGGGCGCCGGAGGTCACCGGAGGCCCTTTGATCGGAGGCCCCTTTGACCGGAGGGCTCTTTTGTTGGATGCTGGTTAACGCCTCAGGCAAAGCTTAGGCCATCGTGGGCATCAGCCCATAACAAATACCCCCTCCTTTCTCCCCTCCCTCCCTACTGGTGTTCTGCTGTTAATTTGCTACCCTCCGACGTCTTCTCGGGGTGTACACTGGGTCCCCATCCGCTATATCAATTTCTCCATACCACCGTTCATACTTATCCAAAACCTCTGTCTCCGATACTGCTTCCACAAGCTCCCAAGTTGGCTCCACATAACCTTACCATTTAACTAGGGCCTGGCGACGGCGCCCTCTACCCACCGGCTACCACCTTACCGCTAATATGTCTTCCATAAACTATTCAGGATCTCCGTTTATATCGTAAATTAGGGGTAGTTGTTTATTAGTCGTTTTTTGCCTTAGCAACGGGTCACTAGCTGCCCTGCGGAGGAGGTCCACGTGGAAGCGTGGATGGATACCGGTTAGTATACTCAGCTCTACCACGTGAACTGAGATCACCTATGTAACTTCATATTTGTAGTGAAGCTACGCTAGTTTCTTGCTTAGCCTTGGGGATGAGTAGTTGGCGACGTTTAGCCACACTTTATCTCCAACCTCATACCGCTCAACTGGTCCCCTAGTGCAGTTCGTGGAGTCTTCGCTTCGCTACTGAGCAGCTGCTATTACTGCTTGAACGAACTTTGTAGCGTCCTTTATCCTCTGGACTAGCTGCTTCGCTGTTTCCTCTCGATTCGTTTCTAGTTGGCTATCTCCTTCTACCACTAGTAAAGGGTCGACGTGGTATCCATACTCCATAAAGAATGGGGACATCGTCGTAGTAGTACTCGTTCAGTTCCTAAGGGCTAGCTGCACGCTGGGCAGCAATTCCCCCTAATCGTCCTGGGCGTATGTTACATATGCGCGGAGAATTGCTTGGATCTCCTGGTTAAGGCGTTCCGTCCCTCCATTTATTTACGGGTGGTAAGCAGTGCTTAGTAATCGTTTTACACCGGTCAGCCTACAAAATTCCTTCCAAAATCGGCTCGTCCAATTCGATCCTCGGTCACTAATTATTATCCGTGGCATTCCGTGGAACCTATAGTAACAGGAGAGGAACCACTAAGTACAAGCTTCAGCGTCCATAATCTCCATCTCTTCTAACGTAGGGTTCTTCAATAACCTGTCCACAATAACCCATAAGTATTAGGCCTTTTTCCTCTTTATTGGAGGAAGGTCGGTGATGAAGTCCATTAATAAGTCGTAGTAGATGCGGGTAGGCACCGGTAGGGGTTTAAAGAACCCTTTTTTAGCTTACCTCTAGATGTGTATCCCTCCACAGGTATCGTAGTTTCGTGTAAACCTCTGAACTATCTGGGACTGGCCTGGCTAGAAGAACTGTCTATTTGTTATTGCCAACGTGCCGTTCCGTCCTGGGTGGCCACTAGTGTACGAGTTGTGACACCTTTGTACAATCTTAGTTCGTAATTCGTTTAGGTGGTCGTCGTTGTTTTCCCCCCCCGGTACCCATAGTCGATCTCTCCATATTAATCTTCCCAGCCCATCGAGTTCGTATTCAGCGATTTAAACCTTTAGCTTGAGCTTTGGTGGGAAACTTCTCCTCCTTTCTTTTACTACTAGATAAGCAGCTCGGTATACTCCATCGGCTTTCATAGTTCTATCCCAAAGGGCTTATAGTGTAGGGTTAGCATTAAAAACAGCGGCTTATGGTATTTCTAGTGTATTTTCGGTAGTTCGTCTAATTCGAGGGTTACCGGGTGGAGTATAGCTTAGCTGTGCAGAGTCGGGAATCATCTGGATCACCCAGCCCTTTTCCCTCTTATTGTCCTATCCTTAGGGGACATCCTACTCCCTTCTTAACAATGCATTAGGTACCATCACTTCCTTTCCTAGCCGGTACTCAATCCTAAAATCGTACTAGAATAACTTTTTTACTCAGCGGCTTTATTTCTCGGTTAAGCGTTACTTTTTTATAAAATACTCTAGACCCTTATAATCCGTTAAGATAGTAAAGTGCTGGACACTATGGAGTTCAGCCCTCTAGGATTGTAAGTAGGTGAACACTGCGAAAAGCTCCTTATCGTAGATTGGGTAATTATACTCTACTAATAAGAGTTTCTGTGAGTAGAACCCAATTAACCTCTAATGACCCTCTAGGTCCTTTTATGATAATGCACCGCCCAGAGCGAAACCTAAGTAGTCTATCTCGATGTGTGTTTCGTCGTCCAGGTCAAATTTCCGTAGGAACAGCTCTTCTATGAACATCCTCTTTAGCGTTTCGAATGCTTCTCCTTGAGCTATTCCCCAATAAAAGACTACCCCCTTCTTCGTTAATCGGGTTAGGGGCTCCACTAGTCCACTATACCCTGGTATAAATATGCGATAATAGTTGGTGAAACCTAGGAAGCTTCGTATACCCTTGAGGGACCTAGGGGCCAACCATTCCTTAATAGCTTTCAACTTGTTGGGATTACACGATAGACCCTTTCCCGCGGTGATAATAAAGCCGACGTATTTCACCTTCTCAACACAGAATTCGCACTTCTTCGGGTCTAGGTTCAGGCCGGCTTTAGCTAAGGCCTGGAGAACCACTTGTACTTTCTCCTTATAATCCCTCTTCGAGCCACTAGTATAGATAAGGATATTATCTATATAAGCTATAACAAAGTCGTCTAGGAATTTCCGTAGGGAAGTGTTAATGTATCGCTGGAACGTTGCTGGGGCGCCGGTAAGCCCAAAAGGGCAGACCACCTACTCAAATAGCCCGTATCTTATTCTGAAAGTAGTTTTCTCCAAGTCTCCTTCGGCGATCCGTATCTTATAAAAAGTAACCATAACATTAAACTTCGTGAACCACTTAGTAGTAGTTACTCTACTGAGAATTTCCGATATTAGTAAGAGTGGGTAACGGTCCTTTTTTGTAATAGCGTTTAGGGCTCTATAATTAACGTAGAATCTCAATCCACCTCCTGGCTTCTTAGCGAATAACACGGGGGCACCGGCTACCGAGTAGCTAGCTCGAATAAACCCCTTATCCAGCAGGTCGTTAAGTGTCTTCTTTAGTACTAGTAACTCTTCTCTTAATATGGTGTATAGAGGTCCCCAAGGGAGTTAGGGCTCCTTCCCTTCTGGCCCTGTCTCCAAAGGGATTGCGTGGTCCATACCTGGTTGGTGGGGGGGCACCGGGTGTACTTTGGTTGGGTCAAATAAGTCTCTAAACTCCTTATGTACCCATTCTAGTACTAACCTCGAAATGTCTTCCTATTTTTGTAGTTCCAACTTTACGAGAGCCTTCTCGATATCTTATAAGCTGGCTACTATAACAGTAGTTAGTGGTCTCTGGTTGTCTTTTTATCTTTTTTTTTGTATTATACGGTAAACTATAGTAAACGGTACCGCTGGTAATAGTCTAACCCGACGTATCTCTAATATGTTTTCGGGCTCTTCTTTATTAGAGAGGTATACTCTCACTCTTCTTTTCCTATAAGTAAACTGGTGGGTACCAGTATTATACTTCACCTTATTCTAAACTATCTAGGGATTTCCTAAAAATATATCCGGTTCTAAATCGTCCATTATATATACGTAAACTCGTTGTGTATAACCGCTGATTTCCATTTGCATCACAGCTACTCCCTGGCTTCTACCCGGTGAGGGGCCGCTTATTATGTAACCTCTCATAGGGCGTTTTGTTATATTAATAAGCGGTAATCGGAGGCGTCGTGCGAAGGAATGGTTAACCATAGCATAGACTTCGCAGCCGGTGTCCACCAGGGCATTAGTTAAGTGTCCTTTATTAATTCTGATTTTTATGATTATAGACTGTTTGCCCTGCTGTTGCTGGCTCCTTTGGTGTTTCTTCTATCCCTTTACTTGCTCCTTAGTGGGCTCCGGGGCCCGACTTTATCCCGGAGTTATTCTTTTCCCGATTCATACTCATCGCTCGAGCTGGGGGTCATCGGTTGGTCTTCTTCTTCTGCGTTTCCTTTTGGGCAAGTTTTAGCCACAAGGGGCCGGTTGGCCTGTTGGCGGTGTTCGGCCTTCTTCTAGTAGTTCCGTGTAAGGTGTCCTTCTTCTCTATACTCAAAGTATTCGTAGTGGTCCTTATTGTGTTCTGGGTTTCTCTATTGGGAATAGTTATTATCCGTAGAGGAGCTGGAGCCTCTCCGGGGTCTAGTGGTGGTTATCTTCTTAGCTCTTGTAGACCGAACCGTTCCCGTTATAATAACGTCTCCATTGTTGTCTTTTGGATGAATAGCGGGGGAGTGGGTAGACCTCTAAGGGTGATTGTATTTGGAGGCCCGTTCAACCTTCTAAGTAATATCCTGTACTCGGGTGAGTTAGCTTAGGTAGTCCTTGGGAAGCTTGACCGTGAATAGCCGGTCCTTTAGTGAAGGGGTCAAGGCTGCCTCTAAGAGTGATATTTGTACGGTGGTGGGCTAATCACCACCGCCAACGTCGGCCATTGTTTATTCGAACTTAGGTAAGAATGTCATAAGACTCTCGTTCTCTTTTTGGTGTAGGGTCTATAGTTGGGCAACGGCTCGGGACTGGGTGTTCGGATCTAAATAGGTGTGATCGAGGTAGCGCATAAAGTCCTCGGGGTTTCTGGTTCTATTAGGTCCTCCGGTAGCGTAGAAGGTGTTGATTACTTATTGGGGACTAACTTCTAAGTATAAATTAATTAGGTACTAGAGTTCATGGTTCATAGGGTAAAAGGGGCGATCTATTAAGATTTTGTCTTTTATTTGTTGCGCCTAAGGGGTGTATTCCTTTTGTTTACCCGAAAACTTTGGGGGGTTGGGTAAGGGCTTCCGGTGAGTCGACTCACTGGTGAACACCGGTGGGGTATTAGTGTAGATACCACTAGGAGTGTGAAGGGTTTCGCTCCCAGGGGTCATCAACCTCTAGTTCTGACTCTTCTCCAGTTTCTCACTGATCTCTGTTATTTGGGCTTATAGGGATCCTAGAGTAGTGTTCAACATCTCTTCTATAGTTGGCTCGTTATGGAGCATCGGGGGTGTAGCGGTGTCCATTGGGGCGACTGGGTTATCTTAATTGTTTTTCTAGGGACTGGTGGTTAACTTGTTGGAGTCCCGGGAGTGTTATTCTTTGCAGGGAGCCGTACTCGACCTGTACTCCTTTCTGCTTAACCGGTGGGGAGCTGCGCTTAACCTAGCGTTACGGTAAGGTTGTAATCCTGAGCTTGAAGTATGCGAAGGGCTAGGCCTAGGTGTTTTCGACCTTAGGGTGCTTTATTATTGTTTACTTTAAGTTAAGGAGCGAAAGAGAGGAAGTTCCTCGTAAGGGGGGTGGTGTAGGAATTTATACTGCTGGAGAACAAAGGGGACCTCTGGTGGGGCGCCGGAGGTCACCGGAGGCCCTTTGATCGGAGGCCCCTTTGACCGGAGGGCTCTTTTGTTGGATGCTGGTTAACGCCTCAGGCAAAGCTTAGGCCATCGTGGGCATCAGCCCGTAACACTAAACGCCTTGCTAAAGTGGTACTATGTGGGCCGACCTAGAGGTCATAGGTTCGAGTCTCGTTATACTCACCTATTCTCACTTTAGTAGCAAATTACTAAAATAAAAGGTTAAACTTACTAGCTAGAAATAGCCGGTACCTAGTAATAATTAATAAGGATTTATTAGCTGTGAGTATAAGTTAGTATTAATTTTTTAGTTGATAGACCTCTTCTCTCCTCGGTCTAGGGGGGTATATTATAATATAGCTTATAATTACTATCCTGCAATTGTGGTTCCACTTTTGTGATATAATATATATACCCACTAAGCACCAAAGCATCAGAGGATAAAAAGCAATAAAAAAGCAAACTATTTAATTAAATAAAGTATTATACTCTTAGTACTTTTAAGTTAACTAATAACCCTAGTAGGGATTAATTAACTCACTAAAAATAAATATAAGCTTAATATATATAATAATTATCGCAAAAGTGGAACCACAATTATAACACATTAATTATGGGTTATATTATAATACACCCCCCTAAACCAAGGAGAAAAGAGGTCTATTAACTAAGGAATTAGCACCGATTTATACTCATAACTAATAAGTCCTTATTAATTGTTACTGGGTACCGGCCACTTCCAGCTAATAAGTCTAACCTTCTATTTCGGTGATTTGCTACTGAAGCGAGAATGGGTGAGCATAACGAGGCTCGAACCCATGACCTCTAGGTCGGCCCACATACTACCACTTTAACAAGGCGTTTAGCCATTCAACCAGAGGGCTCATAGAGATAAGGGCTCATAACTGTCGTAAAAGTGGAACCACAGTTACGGGACAGTATTTGTGGGCTATATTATGACAACAATAATATAAGAAAGTAATAAATTAATACGTTTAACTAAAACTCAATGCTACCCTATCCAGCGCTCCTAAACTAGCTATACTACGAGCTACCTTATACCACCTCCTAATAACTTAATTAAATTATAAAAACTTCGAATAATATTATTAATACTTTAATTTTAATAAAGCTCTATTTACTTATTTTTATAAAGAAGTAAAGAAAGTAAACTATTTAGTTTACTATCAAAAAACACTAATAAAAAAGTAATAATAGTTTACCCTTTATCCTTTTAGTTTATTAGAGTTTATAAAACCTAAAAATCCCTCAAATAATATTTTAAGGAGTTGATCACTAATTCTAAAGGCTTTAAGGCCGTCTTATATGTAATAGGCTTCCTTTAGAGAATCTACTTATACTATTAGGGGCCAGCCCCTAACTGGTCCTTAAGATAACTAACTAATATGCCCTAATAAGGGAACTCAATAGTAAGCAAAGGAACTGGAGGAACCAGCGGGATCCAGGGACAGATGGAACGCATAATAGCCAGCAGGTAAGATTTGGAGGACGCTGGTAAGTGCTGTGTATTATAGAGTAGGTAGTCTGAGCCTACGGTTCTCCACGCCACATACTCCTCGGGAGGTCTGCTGAGGGCTACGCCCTTGCCGCCATGGCGTTAAATACAACAACAACAACAACAACATGTTTGGCGGCTTCGGCGACTTTCTTGTCAAAGTCATGAAGCCAGGCTCGACCTAGCGAAGCTGAGAGCAAGGCGGGGCGATAGACGGTCATGTTCAATACTATTGATGCGGTGTGTGAGTAAGTGAGGTGAGAATTGACGATGAAGGCTATCATTTACATTCAAGCTGTTTCAATGTTATGCATCCCCGCAATAATGTCGGCTAGATGTGTCGTCGTCGCTGCCGTCGGTGGATAAAGTCAAGCTCCGCGATGTCACCAACCGGCAGAGTATTGTCCCGGCCCCTCTATGACGTAGTGTTGACAATGATGGCAACATGATAGGGCAGTTGGTACTTGACGAGGACGACAGCGAAGAGGACGACAGCGAAGAGGACGACAGCGATGAGGACGATAGCGACGAAGACGGCACCGACAATGAGGACGACGGCGGCGATGGCGACGACAGTGACAATAACACCAATAACAGTAATTGGATGATAATGTACCTCCCGAATAACAAAATTGTAACGTCGTGTTGTAACACTCCAAGATGTTTCATGAATTCCGAGGGATTTGCCGACCAGTCAGCCGAGTCCAAGTTGGCGAGGCTCTGGAAAAGCTCATCATCGCCCATACATGTATCCAATGAACGCGCAGATATGGTGTCTGTTGTCTGCGACAGGAGCCGGCTTGAAAAGATGCAGTCTGTTGCTGCAGGTTCAGGTCTGGCTGGAGTTGCAAACCCCATTTGCAAGCCGGGGTCTGGCGCGTGGGGGACAGGCTGCGTGGAACATTTCGAAACCTCGGTGTTGACTGAAGGCTCGGCCGATTGACCATTTAGGGGGGTCAGAGAGCGAAGAAGACTGTTGGCTATATCTGGGCGATAAATGATGGCGGTTGATGGCGCAGGACAAACTCCCGTAGGTTGTTGTACTCGCAGTTGCAGAAGCCGTTCTTGCTCGCGTACAGTAGTTATGAGGCCGACGTCAATTTGGGGTTGGGTACCAGTAATCCCTGTTTCTTTCACCCTGTTTCTTTCACCCTGATTCTTTCACCCTGAAAGCCTCAGAGACACAAGTATATGCCAGCAGGAGATTGAGGCGCTGTGGCGTTAAGTCCAGCACGCCCGAAGCCTCGTTATGAGGTTTGGATTGCCGGTTCCAGCTTCGCAAAGACCGGCTCACTTCCTGGATTTTGGCCGCCTCGCTGTGTTCATTGGGGATTCTCAGAACACCGTTGAGAATGACGACCAACTCTGCAAACCAATTGAAGGCACTCAGGATCAGTCCTGGTGTGTTGCGACGGACAAACACTCGGCCTTGACTGTCCCTCGACTGCCATGGCTCCCAATCCTCCATGGAGTCAGTCAGAAGAGGGCCAATAACAAGCATGTCGGACCGCTTGAAGTACGGCCGCTTGTCTACCCAGCTCGCGACTAAAGTGTCGAGAACAAAATAACCCCAAATTGTTCGTCTTACACCTTCTTAAGCCTGATGATCGGAAAGAGAAAGAAACGTGACAGCATACGCCGCTTGTCCGATGGTGAGCCACGCTGCTGCGCGGTTGCCACAGCTAAGTTAAAAGAGCGTGAGAATTAGGAAGGCCCTTGCGTGGCCCAGGTCTAATGGCTCCACGTCTCCTAAAAGAAGGCCTTTGAGCTTTTCGTGAAAATGCTTGCTGCCTTCGCGATCCTCAACCTGGTTGCTTGAATAAGCTAGGATTGCCCAGAGCATTGCGAGATCTCCTTTGCGAATACCAGAAGGCACGTCGGTATGGCCATCATGGTCTTTGAGCGTGTAAACTAGGCGCAGAATATCATGCTTCTGAAGAATAGGGAGCCAGGAATGTGTATTTGCGAAGTATACATCCAACAAGAATGACCAATTTTCGGGAAGTTGAGTTTGTGCCGACTGTATTGGAGGCGTCTGTGCATGTACGGCTTGAATTTGGGCGCCTCCGTTGTTGGGGAGGTAGACCTGGGCCTCAGTGGATGAAGCATGGTTCAAGGACGCATGTCCGGAGTCTCGTTCGGTGGAAGGAAGTAAAATACTGGCATGACTGAAGCCGCCCTGGTTGAGATTCTGAGCGGGGGAATTAGAATGGGTATTCGTGGGACTGTGGATTTCTATTGTGCTGAAGGCCTCGGTATCTTCATGTTGGTCTTGCCACAGCTTGCCGGCAATCGCCATGGCCTGGGAGACTTTGAAGTCGAAGGTATTGCTCGAATCACCATCATCGTCACCCTCCGCTGATTCAACGGCGGAAAGGAACTGCTGAACTTGCTTCGACAGCTCGCTCTTCCGCCAGACGTTCACCAACATCTCGGTGGTATCGGCATCCGGTTGAACTGTCCTTCCCATTTCTGCTAGACGAAATGATGGCTTCCATCCTCGTCCGTCTAACAAGGCAGAAATCCAGCAGTCAGACTGGTCAATCGCACCGAGTATCATCCCAAGAAGGGCCTCAAGAGCGCGTACGTATCCGGTACGCAGACCCCGTTTCTTCGCGGGGTTGTAGCAGCAATCCCTCCCGACATTCAGAGACGACTGACACGAGGGACGCTTGCCGTCGCAGCGGTCCTTTCGTTTGCGGCATTTGTTACAGGCACGAGTGACTCGCTTCCGCACCGTTCCGTAACTCGTCATTCCATCGGAATCGTCACCGTTGCCGTCGGTCCGTGCTCGTTTGGATTGTCGTGCGCTGGGCCTGCGGCCGTGGGCGTCGCCGCCGCTCACATTTTGCGCCATGTTGGTATGTGGCGTGCCTGCACTGCGACAGTCCATTGTTAAAGGCATGGGAGCTACATATTGAGCAGAGGCGTTTGCGTTAGGAGGAAGTTGTGACGGCTCCACTCCAAACCTAAATATTGCATAAAACAGGCCAAGGTTTATAACGAGGTGACGTCCTTTCTCACGACAACGCCGACGACGACGGGGACAACGATATCAGCAGCGATAACGACACTGACAGTAATAAAATTAGTAGACCCCATAAAACCCATGAAACTTGCGCCATGTACGTTGTGGCGGAATGACCGTTCTCAACAGCATTCTTTATGAGAAAAATGAGTTGGCTCCCGAGTGGCCCAAGGGGAACCTTCCGGATCCAAAGCAAAATTCATATGCTAGGTTAACCTCTTGTCCTACTGACAGTATTATGACCAGCGGGAGCTCGCCTTACATGCACAGCCGAAGTTGCAGTTTATTTCACGGGTCCAAGCCCTGAGCTTCTGCGTCCAGAGAGTTTAGTCGATGGGTGTTAATATCAGGAGTACCTAACTAAAGGGGTGCCGGCGGGTAAGACCTTTGCCGTCAGCTGCCGCTTGGGCGTACCTACCTAGGTTTCCAGCCGAGGTCTTTCCTCTTCTTCTCGTAGTGCCTAGTCAGCCAGCAGCGGTGTTCCTTGATTAGTGCTTGACTCCAAATCCCCACGACAACAATGTGACGGATGGTGTGTGTGGTTCGGGAGTCGCCTGAACAACCTCTGGGCACCAGCTCCGCTCTCAGAGACTTGGCAGATGCTCCGGAGGTGATTCGAAGCTGCTTTGACATCCATGGAAATCTCCCTCGCCCACCTGATACTCGGTCTGGCCCAGCAGACACGGAGGGCTGCATGGTCGCAGTTAAATTTGATCAAATAAATATGACCATCCCGCAGGTGGAGCAATTCGATTTATGGAGATTCTTTCCCCAACCTCTCCTCACTAGACCCCTCCAATGTTAGCCAGGGGCTGCCAACCTACTGCGGGGAGGACGTCTAGACATTCGGCGATGCTATGGCGGCAAAGGCCTCACCCGCAGCGCCTGACCTGGATGGTACAGGAATGACACGGAGTGGCTTCTCAACAATCTGTGCCTGGGATATATCACGGCGAGAATTCAGGGTAAATCAATCGCAATCAGCTTTCTCTTGTATTGCGTAACAACAACCAGCAAAATGGTGGACCTTCATACTCTCCCGGCCGGCTCGCGCCCGGAGGACGCCATTCGGAACAACGGACCAGACAACCTCGTTCTCGAGAGGGCCAAGCTGAGAGAGCTGGCCGAAGGATGGCCCTGCTACAGGTATTCGCGCCCACAAACAACTGTGGTGCTTTGCCCAGCTAACCGCTATACCACCACCAGAGATGCCTGCGAGTGGGAGAACTTCGAATCCATCTTCCACCCCGGAGCCTACGTCTTCACGACATGGTCCGGCCGCGTCCCGGTCGCCGACTTCATCGCAGCCTCCAAGGCCGGCATGGACAAGGGCGCCTTCATCATGCACCGCTGCCACGGCAGCAGCACCGAGATCGACCCGGAGGGCACGCGCGCCGTCACCAAGCTCAAGGCGACCATCACCCAGCGCTTCGAGGTCGACGGCGCCGAAGTCGACGTCGAGGCCGACTGCCGCTTCTGCTTCTTCTTCGAGAAGGCCGACGGCCGCTGGGGCGCGCGGCTCGTGCGCCACTGGTACGAGAAGGACAAGATGATCCCGACGAACCCGGCCAAGTACCCGAAGATCGACGAGGCGAAGCTGGCGGTGTACCCCCCCGGATACAAGTATCTTGCTTACTTCCAGGAGCTTACGATGGGCGTTGAGGTCTTGCGGGACATGCCCGGCCATCGTCGCCATGTTGGGACGCCGAACCTCGAGAAGCATGATCTGCTCTATGCGATGACGAAGAACTGGGTGGAGGGCAAGAACATAGATATATGATTGAATGGATTGTACTGCCAAGATATAGATGATGATTGAATGTCAGAGTTTCTAGTTAGTTAGCTATCTATCCATATGTAGCTTTGTAGTAGAAACTTCCGTCTCCTGCAATTGAAGGTTCAATATTTTTATGCAACAGTTGAGAGTCTTGCAAAGTAGCCTTCTTTTCTGATCATTAGGGCAGTTTCTCCAGTAATATCGTAAACAACGAGAGGGACGGACATCACAAACTCGCACTACAACACACATACAAATCTGCTCAAATTGCCTATCTAGACGCCTCCGCCTGTGCATTCTCCTTAATCTTTGCCTGCATCGCAGCCCTCATCACCTCCACCGGCGCCTTCCTCCCTGTCCAGAGCCAAAACTGCGCATAAGCCTGCTCCTCCAAAACGTCGACCCCCTTAAAGATCTGCCAACCATCGTGATGCGACGCGGTAAACATCATGCCGGTGACCTGAGGCCGGTACGCCATCTCAACCAACACCCCAGACCCGGCCCCCGAAAACAGCTCTGCTGGGATCTTGTCCTCGGTAAGGTCGTCTGCCGGCACGCACGCAGTGACGACGCGAATCGGGGCCTTTGATGGCTCACCCTGCTCCCGTCTCGAAGCAGCCGCGTTTTCCAGAGTGTCGAAAATGCGAGCCGTCTTGATGCCGGGAAACATCTTGCCCATATCCTGCGCTTTGGACACAGTCCTGTTAACAATCAAAAACTCCCCAATGCCCAGCTCCTGGACCGCGAAACACGCTGCGCGAGCGGCTCCTCCCGCGCCGAGTATCAAGGCTGCCGACGATTGGAGTTCCTGCATACCACTCCTCTCAATACATCTCCTGATCCCATGCCAATCGGTATTGTCTCCACACAGCTGACGTTGTCCAGAACTCGGGTCGACATCGACAACAACGGTGTTGGCGGCCACAATCTTCTCCGCGCAGGGGCTGACCGAGTCCAGCAGCCGGCCGATCTGGAGCTTGTGCGGGAATTTGACCGATGAGCCGCCGAAGTCTTGCCGTTTCAGGATTTCCTCGACAGTCTCGTCCACACTGGGGCTCTGGTGGACGCCGTATTGGTAGGGCAGGCCGAGGTCCTCGAAGCCCGTGTTGTGTAGGGTAGGCGAGAAGGTGTGGGAGATGTTGTGCCCGAAGATGAAGAATCGCTTCTCTGGCTCCTTATCGGAGGCTTGGGTTGGATCCATTGTGTCCTTTGGGCTCTGGGCCTCTTTTTCGTGTGTTTTAGTGGCTTCTGTGGAAGGGAGGGCGACTTTGGGGCGACTTAGTTCGCGACAGGCAGGATGGGATCGGAGTAGCCCTGCCGGTATCGTAAGCCTCGTAAGATCAAGTAAGAGCTTTAACGGTGAGATATGTAAGTGAGTGAGGTTTTCCGCGTCCCATATGACGAGTCGGAAACGGCCCGCCATGGATGGTAAAATTGAGCGATCTGCTAGCCGACCATTCTTCTCCCCCAACGGAAGAGACCTTTACCGCTTCCTCCGGATCTCTTATTAAGTACCGACAGAGATATCCTGGTTCGAGATAACGCCAATTTCGTCGTTCATTACATTTCTTAGTCTAGCCTCGAACCAGTTGCAGTGATGGATTGTTAGCGACCACCTCGTCATCGTTGAGCCCTTTGAGTGCTACCGCTAAATTTATTTCCATAGATGAATCCCGGTGAAAGTACATGTTGCTTTTGAACAGGCAAATCATAAATAGATTGGTATCATGTTATATAACTCACTCTGCAGCAGAGGCGGTTGATTCGATACCCCTGCAGACTCTCGCCTTGTATGCCTTTACGATCGCGTCTTTCATCACCCAATCCGGTGCCTTTCTGGCAGTGAAAAGCTCAAACTGCCTCGTGCCCCGTTCCTGAAGAACCTTGAGACCGTCCACGGCGACCCAGCCATGGTCGCTTAGCTCCCGAATTTGCTTGAGTAGAGGCGTCTCAAGAGGCATGTACGATAGCTGCATAGTTCGTCAGCGAAGATATAATATATACTTGAAGAGTAACTGACCTCAATGGCGACGCCTCCAGTCGGACTGGCAAGCCAATCCACCGGAAGACTCGTGTCAACAGACGATTGACCCTCAACATCGCGAGTGTGAATGCAGGACACGGCTCTGGTGGGACGATCCGCGCCTTCTGGCCACAAGTCTCCCTTCGAGGGAATCACCTTTATCACGGGAAGACTGGCGGTATTGTCGGGCGTCCCTTCGAGAATCTCCCCAGACCTTGAACGAGACCGTCTCCCTTCTCCGTTCTTGGAGCAATAAGCCCGGAAATGCCTCACCATCTCCTCGGCGCTCTGAGCAGAGCGATTGTGTACAAAAACGTTGCGGACGCCGAGGCGGAGAAGAGCATGCAGCGCGGCTCGCGCCATACCTCCAGCTCCCAAAATGAGCGCTGATGTCCGCCTTTTTACGCCGTTGATGGGTGAGAGATTGTGGCGAATGCAGGTGTGTATGCCGATCCAATCGGTGTTGTCGCCGTACAGGGCTCTGACAGGACCCGTCCTGTCCCGGTCCAGCAAAGAATCGACGTCCGCGGAGCGGAGCGGCACAAGCGTGTTGACCGCACCGATCGCTTGGGCCTCGGGACTGGTGAAATCCACGAGGGCAAATACTTCCTTTTTAAACGGCGCCGTGATAATGGCGCCGCCAAATGTGTCGTCGGATATTAACTGCCGAAGGTCGTTCAAGGACTGGCGCTCGAACATCCTATACTCTTGGGGCTTGCCACAATATTTGTAGGCGGCGTTGTGCATGGCCGGAGAAAGACTCTGCACGACATTGGTGCCGTAGATGCCGAATTACATGGGCTCCAGGAGAAATGATGAGTAAAGGGCCCGTTGCGCTTCTTGTATGGTCAGTAGAGAATCGATCGGTTGGCCGGGCCAGATGGATCGTAAAACGGAGTGAGTGACTGGTGTAAAAGTCTGGTTCAGATAGCACGACATCCGCCCAAGCCGAGCAGTGTTGTAGGCGATGAGCGGAATTTGAACATCCCCGGATATGTTTTGGACGAAGTACTTGGCCGCAAAGTTGTCGTCGGTTGTAGATTTCGCTTCTCTGCAGACACGCACAACCTCGCAGCCGAGGCGTTCGGCAAATTGTGACATGTCCTTCAGGACTTGGTTTTCCCAGCCGCCAGCAGATTTGGAACTATCAAAATAGTGTCCGATGATCTTGGTCGTCCCCTTCGCAGCCAAAACTTCCCGCATCACTTGCTCGCCGCAGCTCATGTTGACACATAGATACTCGGGCGCGAGGCGAAGACAGTGGTTTAGTAGACAGAGATAATAAGTCGCGTCTCTTTCGGACTTCGAATCGCCAAGCTAAACGTTGATTATGACGGAAAGACGAGTATATCGCTTCAAAGCGTAGTATTGGCGACTGATATAGTTCACGGCCGGTTCGTCGAAGTTGTGTGACCGCGATTGCATCTCCGAGAGAGAAATGACCAGCTCTGCCACGTCCGCTGTCGTGTGGACGTCGCGGAGCTTGGAGTCGGCAGCCTCCACAGCTGGCAACGGCAAAACCAGAGAATAGGTGTAAGGTCTGCGCTCGGGAGGCAATGACGCTGTACCGTGGCTGGCATGATACACTACGGGGTCTTGACGGTCGCGTCCGGTGATACCAAACACGAGTTCGAGAAAGTCGTGCTCAACATTTTTCAAGGCCAGGGACCTCGGGGATTGTTGGCCGGATCCGGACGTCTCCTCGGAAGTCTGGCCGTAGCTGTCGGAAATGTTGTAGAACTCGAAGTTGGACAGCGACCGGTGGGTCGGCCCGCTGAGGTGAATGAGGCGGCTGATGGCGTCGGTCTCTACCACCTTTAGATGCCTCTTGATCTCCTCAGCATCCCTCATGATGTATATCACGGGATGGCTCTGCGCATACTCGGAGAGCCACGCCTGTCCCGTCCCCTCCACGGCCCCCGGGCCACATGCGATGACGGCCCTGGCTGGGTTGTCGAAGAGCATGGAACGCATCAGCCTCAGCTCCTCGCGGCGGTATTCCGCAGCTCCATGCTGTGTCTTTTAAGCCGCCCGCGAGAGGCTCGTAACTTGGAAAAAATGCTGGTCGGCGTCCAGGAGGCGGAAACCGAGGGCGCTGGTTGCCATCACAGCCAGAGTTGACCTCCCCGTACCACGGATCCCGACGAGCGCGATGGAGGCATCCGGATTGTAGGATCGCGCTGCCGGAGCGAAGCCCCGCCATGTCGTCGGAGACGAAAGGCCGGCGGTGGCGGGCCCATTGAACTCAGCTTGAGCTGTCATTTTGGCGGGTGTAGTTGGGTCCTGGCGATGCCTGGGTGTCAAGGGACAGACGACCAAGCGATCGGGTCAATCCAAATTGAGAGACTGCGCTGTGGCAACATCATCGTTTGCCGGCCATGTTCAGAATTTCGCGGATCAAACGAATAGTTAGTTGCGTGGGCACAAGAAATCCAAGTCCAGGGGAATAAGATTGATCCAAAGATGTTCAGACACAGCGACTCCGGATTGCTCCAGACCGCTATCGACGGTTGAATGACAGGCGGTTAACAGCGGAAGGGGGTGGCGCTGGAGGTGCCGAGTCTTCAGCGGGGGTGGGCCTGAGGTCGCCCCTCAGCAGCGGAAAAAAACTTAGCCGCCGCTCCCGAAACCGCAATCCCCTCCAGTCCGTGTCACTTGCCCCGATAAACACATCCATGGATGGATATCTCCCTGTAACTGCCGATCACATGATTGGACCCGTTGAAGCTAGACGCTTGCATCATATCGATCGAACTTTCAAAGGATAGGGAAAACGAAGACTGTTTAATGGATTGCGGCCGAGCTTAATCAGACATCCATGGATGACTGCGGGAGAACTCGGGGTGAGCGGGAAACGACGGCAGGCAGCGTCGCGTGACTACAAAAGTCCCGTCATCCTCTTCATGACCACGATGTAAATTCTGATTCTTTGACTATCAAAATACCGAATCGTTTCTCATCATGGTGATAGGAAGTCGAATCATCGGCGGCCGGCCCATGTTGGCTCTTGCAGTGGCCGTTCCGACTTATCTACTCGCCAAGCACGCCTGGGATGTCTACAGCCGAATCCAGCCTGTCAAACGGCATCTCATCGTCAGAGAAAATAATATTTCGGAGTCCTTCAAGGGATCGGCTACGATAAAAAGCTTGGTGAATCCTCGACATCATGTGTCAGTCGAAGATTCTCATTTCCTCGACCTGGATTTGCCCATGGATGCACGAGGTGTGACGGACGAGATGCTGCTGGCGGCCTTTACTCACGGATTCTTTGGCGGCAAAGTATTTGCACCGGAGAGGGTAGCACTGCAAGCCTTAGGAAAAGACCTCGTGGGGTTCAAAGGTCAACTTTACCGGCAAAACGCAGATGGAATTGGTCATTGACAGCTGCAGGCCTCTGCCCAGACGCAGAAATCAACCAGCTTTGGGCGGTTTCGGAGCTCCCGCGTCAGACCCTTCCGAGTCTGTATTCGATAATCTTCGGTGCTTTCCAAGTCAGCCATGTCCAGTTGCAGAAGCCGTTCGAGGACAGCCGTACCCAAGATCAAACGCAGAGCAGCATCGACTTTGCCTATGGAGGTGAGACGGGCCGATTCGCGGGCGCCCATAGATTCAGCATTGCCCGAAACATCTCCCAGCCCAGCTCAGTCCGGATAATGTTCGAGAGCACATCGTGCAATCCTACACAGAACCGACCCTTTGCTCCTTCGTTTTTGTTTTGGTTTCACAGGACCTATGCCATGCTTCTGTTCAAAGAAGGTGTGTCAGAGATACTCCAAGCCGTCTGACCTGGTCTTTTCTTGAGTGTCCACTACATAGGGCAGCAAGTAATTCGTCGAAACCGCTCAGACGTGCCGAATTAGATAGCCGCGTCTCTGTCATGTGCTGTCTCTTACTGCGAAACAAGTGATTACTGAGACTCTCTACTCTAAATGTGGCTGGCTTAGTGACGCCCAGGAAGCTACGTTTGCCGCGTTGGTTCGGAAGCACCTTCCTCAGCTAAGTCATCCAAAGAATTCCAGCAGCGACAGTGCAAAGTAGCTCATGGGTACAAACATTAGATAGCCTAGATAGACATATAACTGCATTATGAGTCGTTGAACAGATCTGCGATGATACAAGTATTTGAGGCAGCCAGGCGTCTCTCAAATTGAGTAAGCATACTGTTAAGATGAAGCTCCGATTGCGCCGTCATTAGGCAGGGCTACAGACGCCGCCGTGATGGGCAAAGGCTGCTTGCTGAACTGGTTTGAGAACTGAAATTTGATTCGTCCGGGGCCAATGGAAGAGCGAAATGTCTGTCGAATCGTCGTGTTTTCGAACTGAACCGTGGCAGAAGCCGCCCTTGGAAAATTGTCAGACGAAACACCAGAAAAGCAATTCGACGTAGTTGATGCTGCCGAGCAGTGTTACTCACATAAGGACTTGGAGGTAGGTTTGTACCATCAACATTGCGCGAGGCCGCCGTCCAAGTTGAGACCCAATGTCTGTCAACGGCAGCTGATTCTGTCTGGGACAGCGTACGCCCCAGAAAGAAAAGGCACATCACCCGGATGAATCTCATGATGGTGGTATTATTATTATCGTCAATCTGTAACAGATCTTTCGGATAGGTGATTGAGAGGCAAAGAGCATGGAAGCCTTCCGTTGGGACGTGAGGGCAACAACATTTTGAGCTTAAAGTCTACACCAGGCCTTTGTATTGCGCACGCCTACCACTCGAAGTAAGCAGCCGCTGTAGACCAGCTCGATTCCCGATGAAGTCCACATCTCCACCGGCTAATTGCGTTTCTCCTACTTTTCCTAATAAAGGGATATGATCATGCAGGAAAGACAGGGTCGGTCGAAGACGCATGTCGCTGCTTCCAGCTCCATCACTTCAGTCTCACCTTGACTCTCGCCTGGATGCAGTACGAGGGTTGAAAGGGACATGAAAATCAATGTGATTTTATAATTTTGAGGGCAATAGAAAGAACTTGGGCAAGTGCTCCGCGGTACATGTAGTATTCCTGCAATGCAAATAACTAGAGTTTTACTATTGGGGAGGTATGTTTTGGCTATTAGGGACTTCTCCAACCCGGAATTCAACACTCTGCTTAAAACGGATTCGAGGTTCAAGGGATCCCAGGGCTCCCGAGGACTTATAGGCTCCAAGGGTCACAAGGGTTACGAGGGTATCGGGCGTTAAGGGCTCCGTAACAACGGAATAGTTGATTATTAAAATTAATGAATTATCCAATAAAGTCGCCCAGATCAAGGGAAAGATTGGGTACCTCCCTAATAGCCAAACATACCTCCCTAATAGCAAAGCTCAATAACTATTACCACACATTGAAGCCGCGCTTGAAACTCCATACTAAATAGCTGCGTATGTCTTACACTTATGGATATTGTCTGCTCTCGGGGGGGCCAAGAGAGCTCTTCCTGAAGCCTCCAAGATCAATTACCAGCCTCTGGACCACGACTCCTGGTTCAAGCAGCCAAAGATCGAGAACATGAGACCCGCTAGGGATATTGACCATCGTCGCCGACGTCCAGCCTCCTGCAATCACGGCCTCCGTCCATCCAGCCGGCTCACTTCCCATCGGGGTCATAGGCACCGGCTGTACAACAACAGGGCTGCCACCATCGATCGTCAAGACGTATTTGAGCGGGCGACTCGGGTCATGGTTCAGTGTTGCGCCCAAGAAAACCATGACTCCCGCGCTGCTGCGCGACTGGAAGTTGTAAAAGGAGTAACTCAGCTTCGGCCCAGTCGAGATGGTCTGGGAGTCTGCTGTGACCGGCCAAAGCTTCACGCCAGACACCGTGCGACCGTAGTGGGGGATGGTGATGTACGAGAGTCCGCTTTTCTCTTGACTTTCAGAGTAATGCTCCGCTTCGATGGCGACCACACCTCCAGATTCGACAAACCCGCTGAAGGATCCCGGAACGAATGTTTTGTTGACGGGCAGCGTCGCCGTGATGGGCCAACTGCCTGGTGCATTGGTGGCCTGTACCCGGAGCCCGACCCAGCTCAGTCCAGCCGGGGCCGCATCCCAGTCCACGGAGACTATACAACGCTGATCGCTGCTGTTACCCGGGGCTGTTATGGTGGCGTTCGCCTTTGACGCCGTGACGTATGACGCGTTGCTTTTGACTTCGTAGAAAAAGGTGTCATTGTCCCGGGCGAAGACGTCAATGTAACGGATTTCTGATGTCGGCATGTATGGATCCACAGATAGAAGAGTCGGCTCGGGGTCGCCAGGTGAGCTTTGGTTGCTTCCCTGAGCCGAGACACCCATTATCCCGGCCAGCGGTGCTGCTAAAGCAACCAACTCAACTTTGACCCTCAACTTGCTTACTTGGCATACCTCTTCCGCGATACTTACTTACTTACCTGTTAACCAACTTTTAGTTAATCAAATACGTGAGGCTTTACGTAATTAAATTACTCAATTAAGAAACGTATAAGGCTTTTTAAAACGACTTCATAATATAACTAATAAACCTATATCCCCCCTTCTACAACGTAGAGTCCCCTTTTTTTAGCTAATTCATCATCAACTGTAGCTTCTTAATTATACCCGGCTTCATATATAACCTTTATGATGTCAGGGTCAACTTCGTAGACGAAAAGACCCTCTCATAATCGACCACCATAGCAGGGATTACGAAGACGTTAAGGGCGAATTAACTAAGCTGAGGATACATTTCTTAATACTCTATCCACCACTTCGTGTTACGGGCTGATGCCCACGATGGCCTAAGCTTTGCCTGAGGCGTTAACCAGCATCCAACAAAAGAGCCCTCCGGTCAAAGGGGCCTCCGATCAAAGGGCCTCCGGTGACCTCCGGTGCCCCACCAGAGGTTCCCTTTGTTCTCCAGCAGTATAGATTCCTACACCGGCCCCCTTGCGAGGAACTTCCTCTCTTCCGCTCCTTAGCTTGAAGTAAACAGTAATAGAGCACCCTAAGGTCGAAAACACCTAGGCCTGGCCCTTCGCACTTCATAGGGGTAGGGGTAAGCTCTGGGGGTTAACGAAAAAAGAGATCTACTTCGTTTAACTGAACAAATAGTTAACGTCGTCGATTATTAACCTATTACCTAAATTGATTATCCTCGTATATTATAATAGGAAAGTTAATAGGAAGGATCCCAACTAGCATAGGAAAGCCTGGAGGGAGCTAGTAACGATACTACTTATTAAAATACTTAACTAACCCCTCCTTTACGTTAAGACACTACGGGACCTAGTACTCGGTATCCCATATATCCTCGAAGTAAGAATAACTAAGTAAAGGGTAGAAGATAATTAAGGTGGCGAAGAGAGGAAACTCACCGAGGTGATTATAATATTAGAAGAGCTTTTGCTACACTTGTTTAATAAGGTTTCGGAGATGTTATTAGTATTTATTGTCCAGGGTACCGAATTATGAAATTAATTAAGGGGAGTAGTCACCTTAATCCATCCTTATATAAAGAGGAAGAGTAGTTTTATTAAAGCGTTATGAAAGGGACTATGAGGTTACTGTGTAACGATGAGAGTGGACCCCCCTTTTTTAAGATAGTTATGAGGGGGTCTTAGTTATAAAGTTAATTATTTAATTCACGGGAATAACCTTATTATTATAATAAGTCTTCTACTCAAGGAGATGGTCAAAGAGGTATTTTATATTAATTATAACCTCCTATAAACGGCTATAACTATTAACCTTACCCTATCACTCTATTCTCTTTATTTAAAAGTAAAAAGGCTTGAGTATATAATAGATCTTAGCGAGGACCTTCTAATCTTTTAGTCATAATAAGTTAACCTCAGTATGTAGTAGGAGGGGTTATTATCGTCTCAGATAAAAATAAAAAAGGTCTAAAACCCCCCCTTTTTTAATAACCTTATTAATTATTAAATAGGTCGAATTCCACCTTATCTTATTATTAAAGATAAAACGAAACTCTAAATAACTCCTCGTAGAGATCTAATAATCCTCATAATTATCCACCTTAGAGGAGGCTTTCCGGAACTATTTAATTCGTTAAGGAGAAGCCCGTATAAACTTTACGATATTCCAAAGGCGACCTACAGCTCTAACCTTCTTCTATAATTATAAGTCTTCTTTATAATAGTTAATAAGTTAGTAAAAGTTAAACTCTACTTCGAAGGTCTCTTAGTCCTCACTGAATAAAAAAGTGTATATTATTAAGTTAAGTATATGGCCGTAATAACGTATCCGCCGATCCTTAACGTCATTAAAGGTTATACTAAGGATTAGGTAAATATCGTTATTTATCGCATCATCATAAACTACTACTCCAATTTTCTCTTCGAGGCTATGCATACGGATAATACCCTTAAGGGTAGTGGTGAAATTATGATCGTTATACTAGCCTTACTATAAACGAAAAGTAAGGAGGTGTAATTATTAGGTACTATCCTTATTAAAGAAGTAACCAGTAACTATTATAAAAGTGTAAATATTAGGAGAGGTCCATAAATTAAAAGAAAAGTGTATTACTAAGGTAGCGTCACTAAGTTCCTCCTTAAGGCGAGACTGCCCCTATTAGAATAGATCCTCGAGTTAGGTAGCCATCGAGCTCCTACTCTATAGTACTTAGGAATGGACCTTAATGCTATGATACTATAAGAGTTATTAGAGGTATATATCTTTAAAAAGGGTAAAAAGGAGGTCGTTAGTAATAACCATAGTTATAGAGAGGTTTCTTAATATTATCACCTTGGCTCAAGAGATAGTACTATACCCTAACCTTGGTTACTTTGAGGGGGTGGAGGAGGAGCTGGTAAAAGAAGGATTCGATAAAGGGGGGCTGAATTTATCGCTCGAGGAAGGGGTATTATTTAAGGAGGAATTTCTAATAAAGTTAACTTAGTATACACTATAGGATCTATATAATCAATTAACTTCTCCTTTATATAAACAGTATATATATACTTTTATAAATACTCTTAAGTATTATTTATAGTAAGACCACTAAAGAACTCTGGCCGGCTCTTATAATTATATTTTCGGTAATACTAATAAATAGTCAGTGGTTAAAGAGTTAACGAAATTTCTACGAAGAAAACCCATAGTTCTTAATCCAGCTTAACCTTCCTCGACTACGCTTCTAAGAGAGCTACTCTTCGAGGACGTATCTCCTATTCCTCTACGTGATCAAAAGAAGGTCGGCAATAGAGGGATTTAAAGGAAGCTGCACAGCGAGGCTGGAGGCTACTTAAGCACCGATCTGTGTAGGGGATATTATTTATAGGAACGCATTAGATAAGAGGGTTAGCAACGAAAAAGGTAGAAAAAACATCTCCGAATAACCTCATTAGTTATTATACTTTACGTAGGTAAGGTCTATACTTTTAAAATTAAAAACAAAGTTGAAGAGGTAAATAAAAGTATATACTTATAATTATATAAAAAAGAATCCAACAATTATAAGAAATATTATAAGTTTTATATATATAAGGAAAAGGGCCTTAATTAGTAAATCTATTATAGAGGCTTCACTAAAATAGGAAATTTCAAAAAGGAGCCCTCGTATAGAGGTAAAAAAGGAGGGCCGATAAGGTCTAAGCAAAGTGGTATTACCGCCGGTGGTGACGGCGGTCGCCGGCCAGCGCCTTAGCCGTATAAGGCGGCGGAATCCCGTATCCCTATAGTTAGACCTACTGAATAATCAGTAAATCAACTAAACTAACTCAACTCATAGGGTCAAACTTATTTAATTAGGTAGTATGAATAACCTTATTCAGTTGGGTTAGTTGGAGGTTAACTTGTTAGCGTTGCGTTGATAGCACCGCTGATCCCGGCTTTGGGGACGTTCGTCGGGGCGTGGTAGCTCACCTGCGGCATGACATTCGACGGAGGGTCCGACCAAGTTGAGTAACCAATGTGAGGCTGGTTCATCATGCCATCCCATTTTCCTCCGTTCATGGAGTGATACCGATCGGTGATGCGTTGGTCTTCCGCGAACAGATCACGAACATCATTCGCCAGGCCGTCGGCGCTGACGCGGCGACGTCGAAGGGTCCAGGCGTTCATAGCGGCTTTGATGTAGAGCTCGACGACGGTCTTTCCAGCCAGAACGGGATGGAGCACCATCTGGAAAAAGGGCGTTCTAGTAGATTGTGGGAAGGAATCGTACGTGTCTTGAGCGAGCTTCAGAAGATCAGACCACTCTTGCATGACTTGCGTTGCCTCGTTGTAGTGAGCAACGCTGTACGCGAAGGGCGGCCGGCTCAACAGTTCGTACTTCCGGCGAATGACCAGCTTGCCATATGTGTTGAGAATCTCCACGGTTCTTTCAGCTGCTGAAGCCCCGAACTCACGGGTGGCCCAGCGACGAATCCATTCGGACGTGCTGTCAGGAGTCGCATACTTGGACATGTCATAGGCCATATCCAAGAAATGCGTCACAGGAATTTCCTCCCGCCGGCGTTAGCAGGTGTCTGATGTAGTTTGGAGGAGACAATGACTCACAAGAAGTTTGATGTCTCCCACGTTCGCTATTCAAATCTGTCAGGCGCCCTTCTCATAGGCCAGATGCATCTGCTCCCATGTTTTGGACAGCTGTATAGTGTTGATCCATTTATAGCTCCTCAGACTGCCGACGTAGTCGAAATGGTAGTAGACGCCATGCCCGGCCGGCCAATCCGTCTCATTAGCGAGCGGAGTTCTGAGAAGGTTTCCGGAATTATCGTCGGTCCAAAGCAATGTGACGCTGTCCGGCACCTCCATGCCAGCTTGATAGTAACGGCCGACCTCCTACGTCGGTTAGCATCCTGACTTCATCTTAGCAATTGAATGCACGTACCTTGTACAGAACCCAGGCTTGTGGTATCGGGTTGATGTCGCTCTCATTCAGCCCGTCTTTCAACAAGGACTGCTGGAAAGAGATGATTTCTTCTAGCTGATCGGGCGTCAGCGTCGGCGAAGCAGCGTCGCCCGACCCTCTCATCCCCACGGTGAAGATTGTCTCCCAATCCCGAGCGCGATCCACTCTGCCCTTGAAAAGCTCCGTGGTGTTGTCTTTGTTGGTTCCCCAGTCCCAAGGTCCTTGGAGTGTATTCCTCTGTTCCTCATCGGATCTGGCCATTGGTTCGTGGTGGCTGGTGCCAATGATCACACCAAAGTCGTCCGCCAATGGCCTATTCTTCGGGTCGTCGACGTAGAAACTGCTGCTCCACATGGCAGGCCAGATGTAATTCGACCGGAGACGGAGGCAAAGCTCGAACACGAGCTTGTAAAACTCGCTGTGGAACGGTCTGCCACTCGGGGTAACCCCAAACTTATTTTTTGCTCATGCTGTCAAGGCCGGCGCCTCGTCATTGATGAAGAACCCGCGGTACTTCGCGGAAGGCGTCCGCTGGACCTTCTTCGTGTTTCGCACCCATACCCCGGATTTCTGCTTAGGCGGGACGTCAGCCCACCAATACCACGGCGAGACGCCTATCTGTTCAGGGATGTCATAGAGACCGAAGATGGCTCCTCGTTGGTCGCTGCCGACAACGGCCAAAGCCCAGGGAATGCCTTCGGCGGGAGCTTCAAGAAAGACTGTCGTGTAAGCCTCCCATTGCCCTTTGATTTCGGAAAAACCGATTTTGCCGTCTGACACCAGGCTGTCGATGATTGCCGATTTCCCAAGGGATCCAGTGATGATGACCGACGTAGCATTCGTGGTGTTCAGAAGACTATCAACGAAAGAGACAGTGCCGTTTACTCCAAAGACGCGCCCAAAGTCCTGTGACAGGTCTGCTGCAGCACGTTGAACGCCTGGAAAGTCGCTGGAATCGACCCAGATCTGAGGAGCATGGCTGTTGCTAGCGAGTTGAGTGTCACTGACGGGCTGATCGGAAATGATTGGGTTCTCTTCGCCCAGGATAGCAGGAGCGAAGAGAGCAAAGCTGATAACGTGGTACAACGTGACTTTCCACATCTTGTCTGATGGAACAATCAAATGGTGAATGGTTGATCTAAAGGACGTGTGGTAAAATCACTATCGATTATGCTTCATATTTTTCGTTGTCTTATATTCTTCTCGAGTTTTCTCATTCGTTGTACCCGCTTCCCGATGATTGGCGGAATCTGCTTCGTCGGCGACGAGAGGAAATCCGTTGACAAGAAATTTGTTCTTGGCTCATCAGTCCCACAGAGGTTTGCATTCTAGCTTGACGGACGACTTCAACAGCTTGAGGCTGTGATTTCAATTCAGCCTGAATAACACGCAACCCATTCAAAGGTAGCCTCAACTCGTTATTGGCGGACAGCATAGGATGCCGGTAGGGGGTGGGAGCCGCAGAGGACGAATACAACATGTACAGCAAAGTAGGTCGTCATCTTCTTCTTGAACGAGAAAATGCCCCACGAGGGATGGAAATAGAACCGGCAATGCTGCCCCTGGTCTATCGGAGGAACGGATGTGTGATAGTCTGTATCCTATTCATCCGGTGATGGACTAGAGGAAGATCGTCGCTCGCACAGGGACAGACTATGACCTTCAATGGCATCGTCTATCGATTGATGTGGTGGGTGGGGAAAGGTAACGAGGAGGTTCATTGACATGAGTATGGCTTAGGCCCTCCCTTTGTCATAACAATCATGGACCGAGTAGTCACATATCATAACATTTTTATGAAGGTAAACAATTGAAAGCAAGTAATTGATTTAGCAGAGTATATACCAGTACTCCTATACGCAAGCGCGGTCTATTATAGAAATAGAACAAAACCACCCCGCCAAATGCTGATCCAAAGCAGCCCAGCCACGAAACCCAATGCAAGGCCCGACCCCATAAAGAAATACAAACTAATCGGTACATATGAACAAGAAGTAGTGTAAGAATGCGTCATATTTACTGGCCACTGTCAATCTGGTCAGGGGCAACCTGGCTGGTGAAGGTGTTCCAGTCCCTGCAAACGTCGTTGACCTTGCCCGGGATCTGGATCTGCTTGACCTTGTCGGGCTCGACGAGGAACTGGGCGAAGAGGCCGGCGGACGCGTGCCAGGCGATGTGGCAATGGAAGGGCCACATGCCCGGGTTCTCGGCGGCGTCGAACTGCATCACCATGTGGCCGTTGGCGCGCACCTGCTGCACGTCGCGGCGCTGAGGGTTCTCCGGGTTGGTGATGGTGCCGTCCCAGGTCAGGCCATTGCCCTCGTGGAGGATGTACATGTTGAAGCCGTGCAGATGCATGGGGTGGCTGTAAGCGTTGTGTCAGTCAAATCCCGAGTCTCCTGGGTTGCATGTGAGGTACACATCACTTACGCTGCGGGGCTGTTGTTGCTAACAACAACGCGAACGCTGCCGTTGCTGGCAAAGTTATCGACATTCCAGTCGGCGTCGAAGGTGAGGTTGCCCTTGTTAGCCTGGAGGAGCGTCGGGCTGTTGTAGTTCCCGCGGAAGTCCTCGCCGTCAAGCGACCACTGCACAATACCAGACGCATTGCGGCCGACCTTGATCTCCATGGTCTTGACGGTAGCCGGGTTCGCGGGCTTTAGCTTCATGACTGGCTTGGTGAGGGCGAGGTCGTCGTTGACGCAGGTGCCGGGGTCAGGGACGTCCCAGGCGGTGCTGGTCGGCGCCTTGTTCTGGTCGGCCTTGTCGTAGTAGACGGCGGCGAGGCCGAGCGGCTGGTTCGTCAGGCTACAGCTGGTGATGTTGCTGCGCATCCAGAAGGCTCCTTGCGCGTTGCCGACGTTGGCCTTGACGAGGACATCGGTGCGTTGCCCGATGCCGAGGGTGACCACCTTGGTGTCGTACGGCTCGACCTCGACGAAGTCGTTGGCGATGACGGTCAGGGTATGGCCGTCGATGGAGAAGCGCTGGGTGCCCTCGGCGCCCGTGTTGATCAGACGGAGACGGTGGGTCTTGCCGGTCTGGAAGGTGAACTTGGCGATGCCGGCGCTGTTGGTGCACTTGGTGTTGTCTCCGGGGGCGACCGCGGAGCAGTTGAAGTTGCCTTTCCCTTGAATAAGATTGTTGTCGGAGAACACAAGACCGCTGCCGTTTACTTGGAGGATTTCCTCGACCAAGTCATAGTACTCCTTGTGGTACCAATCTGTCTTGTGTTAGATGATTCCTGGTGGTTGTGAGTTGGTGGTGGGGCTCTACCTGATATAACAACCGGGCCAAGATCGATGTCCTGCTGAGACTTGCAAGGGCCGTAGACGACAATCGGACCAAGAAGACCGCCGGCATACTGGGACGAGTAATGGGAGTGATACCAAGAAGTTCCGTAAAGCGTGGCCTGGAAGCGGTCTAGGCCCGAGATGTCAGTTCATACTTTGTTGACATGTGCTTCAGACGAGACGACTTACAGGTGTAGGTCTTGCCGGGAGCAATGGGGCACTGGCTGATAGCCGGCACACCGTCTTCCCACTGAGTGTTCTGTTGACGAAAGCCGTGCCAGTGGAGTGCCGTGCCCTCCGGGGCTCCACCGGGGCCATCGGTGATGGTGTTGTGGACCGTGACCTCGATCCAGTCTCCCCAGTTGGCCTCGATAGTGGGGCCGGGGTAGGCGCCGTTTACCAAGAGCACCTTCCGCTCATATCCATCGGGGGCGATGACTCCCCGGCTGACGGTGAAGTCGTACTTCCGGGTGACGCCAGTATTAGGCCACTGTTTATAATAATTGGTCTTATCCGCTGAGAGCTGGCCCCAGGGGAAGCCGTTGGGCAGGGGGCTGTTCTTCAAAAAGCCCGGCAGCTTGGCGGCATCTTTGGTTCCAAGAACAGACTTGCTGTAGGCGTGTTAGTGAGATGGCATCTAGAGACGGCGAAGAATGGCCTACCCGTTGGTCTTGTCCTGCTTCAACGCAGCTTGAACTGAAAACAGCCAATGAAGGCTGCCCTTCAGGACATCCTTGATGGCCACCATAATGACAGCTAACCAAATCGGTCAGAAACGAATGTGTGTAATGATTGTAGTCAGTTGCTTGAGTGAGTGACTAATGATGAGACCGAGAAGCCACGAGGACGAGGTGAGCATGTTTGAGCTATATACCTATTCAATGGAGGGCTCGAGGTCGTCAAAACTCAACAAGCCCAGTCCCCAAACATGGCCTCTCCGAACGGCCGGACGGCATCATCCCGGCATCTTCGTGACTACACCCGATCATAGACAAAGCCAGGGCTGCTCGGGAGTACCCACGTAACTATGGGCCCGCCGGGGGAGACGTTGAGGCTGATGGGCTTGAGCCGATCGGCGGTCAGCTATGCCCTCCTCGAAGACAAGTACAAGTATTGGGGCGGCGCTAGACTCTCAAGCATGGTCTAAGAATGGCTCAAGCCACAGGCGTTATCCTTGCTGTTCTAGCGCGTGAAATAGCGGCATGCTGGCCCTTTTGGTGCCTGGGAGGTCGGACGATTGAGACCAACCCGCCTGGTAAACACATGTCGGTAGCCGAGCTAATTTTATACGAACATTTGACATTGCTTCCAAATATGGGGGAAGGGGGATGTGAAAGTTCCCGAGACGTACAGCTTGTTCGTCGGAAACCTTCAATGCATGCAGGCTGGATGCAGCACAGCGATGAACTGCCAATCACCCTTCAATGGCGCATGCGCAGGTGGAGGATGCCAAATGTTCGGTGCCTGCGGAAACCGGGATTCGCGATGAGCGTCATCGGATCGGATTTCGCTCGTCTTACATGGTCAGTTGGCCGCAACAAAGGGGGGCTCAGGTGAGTCGCCGTTTGATCTAGGGCGGGTGTGGCGGGAGCGTTTATGATACGAGCGAGCTAAGGGGTTGAGTTTGCTCGTGCGCTTACATACACGCGGCCAACTATTACTGCGGTATGTGGGATTCTTTCTTTCTGCTCGTGGCGACCAGTGAGAGATGATCCTTCCTTCGAAAACCATGATCCTTCGTCTTGACTCGAGGCACACAATCCGAGCTACGAGAGTTCGGGTCGAATAGCGAGTGGTTTGGGCGAACGCGGGAAGTATGAGAGCCGCTGCAGCTATCAATGGTGCTGCAGAGGTCAATTCTGCATACACTTAGCATAGATCAATCTGCCTCCACGATACGAACATTTCCAGTTCCACCTCGAATCCGAGGACGAAAACGACGGGCGCCCGCCGGGGCCTTGACACGTCGAGACGGACGTCCGTGAAAGCCAGCCTAGCACAGCCCATGAAGTCATTCTTCTAGATACTCATCCCGGGCCGCCAGGCCGTCCTGAGGTAGGAAGAAAATGAATTGTCAGCAATGCCAGCGGAGGGCGCCACGACAATCGTTGTCTCTCCTCGGCGCGCCGAGCAAAAGGTCCTCGGAAATACCCTGCTCTGGCAGTACGACTCTAAGCCTCTTCCCCGACGCCCTTCGGCACAAACACCAGCTTGGGGTGCTCGGTGGCTTGTGTGATCCCGCGCCGCCCCGCGTCCGAGCTATGGACGAATACGGCTTGGGGGTGGTGAAGCGCCAACATCGGATTTCGTAATTGGAATTTTTGGAAACGCGCTGGTCGAACGCAGTCTCTGATCGAAACTCGCCTCTCATCCAATCCCGCAGAGTCAGAAGGTCCGCAGGAAGAGATCCCAGGGCTGACAGGTAGCGAGGTAGCATCAAAGGAATTAGACTGTCTTGCTCCAGTACAACCTTACGCTTGAATCGGAACAAAGACCAGCGAAGCTTGGGAGGCGGGAGATCGGCGCTACGCCGGCTAACCGGGATGATCCCCCTTACTCCAACCCGCGCCGCATCGGCACTCATCTTGGGAGCGCTCAGGCAAGTCTGCACAGTACAGGCCCCCTGAGATGCCGGGTGAGCCGGCCGTCAGCCCAAACCAGTCCCAAGGGCGCGGAGCGGCGGTTGTCACGGAGACGGAGCGCTGGTCGCTCTCCGCATTCGCGCGTGCTGCAGGGCTCTGCGACGCCCATCTCAAAGGCTCGGATGTCCCTGCGTCTTGCGCCGGGAACGTGCGAGGCCGAGAACAGATGGCAACCTCCCATCGATCTCTAGCTGCATGTGCCCGTGAGCTCGCCGAACGAGGGCCTTCCGCAGCTGTTTCTGTATCCGACCACTCGGCGATGGCGACGACTGCAGGCTGCAGACACAAAAGGTCCTTCTTTTGCGGTAACTTTCCCCGCGAGGTAACTACCCAACGCCAGCTTGATGATACTTTTGTGCTCTAAGCGCCGTTGCCGAGGAATAACTGGCGGCTGAAGCAGGCAGAAGCGACAAGGAGTGAGCTGAAAACTTGCCTCCATACACCTGGGTCATAGGGTGCTACGACGACCAGTGATTGCTGTCCGCTAACAGCACCCGCAGGCTGCGATGTCACGATGTGCAGGGGGTCAAACCCGGTAACTGGGAACGTTAGTGAGTGCTGGTGGGTTATCCCATCGACTGTGAGTGGACTACAGTACAGCCCCGTGAGGGGTAACAGCCACTTACGGGCCAGCTGAGATTTATTTTAACCAACCAAATACACTAGTTTTCTAGTACTTCTGTTATCTATATATTCCATTTATGGAAAAGGTATTAGTAATTTTATGAGTTATGAAGTATAACTTAGTACTACTTACAGCTTAACCTCGTCTACTTCTGTTATTGCGTATTCCTAGAAACCTCTCCTAAGGCCACCCTCGCTTTAGGGTTGTGATGATTACACACAACGCAGGGCGAGGGGGTCTTCTATATGACTCTTATATGCTGCTGCCACGGAATAGAGTCATTCCTCGTATCTATTGCCTATTAGGGCCGTCCTCTTTGTTTCCTATTAACGAATGGCCTAAAGTGCTGTATTAGCTGTGTAGCAAGGGTCCGTCGCTATTTGTATTAGGACTGCAACGGCGCCCAGTTAGGTTAGCCCCAAAGCTGGAGAGAGAAGGTATTCAAAGACCACTTTAAGTAGCTAGTTTCACATAAGAGACTCCTATTTTCCTCAACCAATAAACCACTTATACTAATTATATAACTTGATCTAATACCCTATATGTCATAATATAGCCCACAATTACTGTCGCGTAATTTTGGTTCCACTTTTGCGACACTATATTTATATTATTTATATAATAATTATAATTATTAATATAAATTAACGTACCTGATAAGTGAGTGGCCACTATAAGCGAGTGGCCACCCCCGATCGCAAATCTTAGACTTTAATCCTTCAACACATACTCGTCCACTAAAAATAATATAACCCATAAACAAAGAAGCCCATATTAGCCTTGTAATCCAAGTACTTTAAAAAGACCCTAATTTTTCCATAAAATCTACTATAAAAATCTACTTAGTACCCCGAATAACACTACGGAGGCGATTAAAAGGAATACTATTACAATGCGATACTATGCCCAACTCTGAGAATTTGATGACGCTTAAAGAAGAGAAGTTTGTTGAGTATATTTTGGACCTGGATTCCCGATTATTTCCTCCCCGGATCGCTAGTATTAAAGAAATGACTAATCGACTATTTGCTGACCGTGATGCGCCGTTGGTCGGTAAACAATGGGCCTTAAACTTCATTGAACGATAACCATAATTTTGGACGTATTTCTTTTATAAGTATAATTATAAAAGAGCTTAATACAGAGATTTAGATACGATAAATACGTAGTTTTATTTTATAGTGAATATAATTATAAAGTATAATATTATTAACTTAGATATTTATAACTTCGATAAGACTAGGTTTATAATAAGTTAGATTTTAATCGGATTAGTTACTATAAGCTCTGAAAAGTGTTTAAATACTAAAATAGTATAACCTAGTAGTCGGGAATGGGTTATAATTATTCAGGTCATTAGCTCGTCGGGTTATAGTGTCCCACTATACATTATCGTCATAGGCCAATATCACCTCTCCACCTAATACACCGAAACCAATCTCCTATATACCTAGGTCATTATATTATCCGAAAACGAATAGACAATAAACGAATAAGGCTTAGATTAGTTTTAGTACTTTAATCGGTATACAAAACCGTATTCAAAGGGTCAATATCACCTCCTTATCGTCGACGGATACAAGATTCACTATTTTACTGATTTCAAAATATATTATAAGGAGAACGATATAGTTACCCTTTATATACCGGCTCATTCATCTCACCTACTTCAGCCCTTAGATGTTGGATATTTTAGGCTACTGAAGTTAGCATATGGTCGACAAATCGAGGATAAGATGCACTAGGGTAATACCTATATCACGAAGGAAGATTTCTTTCCTGCATTTCATGCAGCTTTCACATAGGCTATTATAGAAAATAATATTTAAGGGGGTTTTAGAGGAGCCGGGTTTACTCTTCTAAGTACGGAAAGTGTTTTATTAAAGTTTAATATTAAGTTATACACTTTAATACCTTTAGGATCACTTCCTATAATACCCCCACTTTAGACTTCTTAAATACTAAATAACCTAATAAAAGTATTTTCTTGATTAGAACTCATTAAAAATCGAATCTCCTATTATTAAAATAACTCATTAACTTTAATTATTAAAATTATAAAATATTTATTAAAGGGAGTATACGGATTTATACACCAGATTACCTTATTAAGGTCTAAGAATAAAATCCTTTAAAAGGAAAATAACTTATTTAATTAATACTAGAGAACTAAGAAAACCTATTTTAAATAAAAAGGGAGTTTTATTATAGCGAAAGGAGAGGACCTTTAGTTATAAAAAAAGGTTACAACTAAGGTTAAGGAGGAAACGCATCGGAGTAATGGTCATCGGTAGAGGACCGAAACGGGTTAACGACGATGTGGTGTTTATGGGAATACTGGAAATAATGCATGGACGTGTCCAGTTAATGGAGAGATGACCGAGGAAGAGGATTCTGAGTAATTTTGATTAATTTAGTGCTTTTAGTGTTGTTTTTTGGGCGTATTTGTGAGGTGATTGCGATCGGGGGTGGCCACTCGCTTATTAGGTACATTAATATAAAAAGCTCCTTTTTTAAATTAAGATTAAAGACTTTATAGGTGATATAAATTATAGTAGAGTTTTTATTAGAGTAATAGTAATTATATATAAGCTTCTTAATATAATTATAAATAATTATAAAACATAATACAAGTGCGTTATTCTTTTAACTAAGCTAGTTAATTTGGAATATAATATGATAAACTAATTAGTGTATAAATTAATATAATGGATTATTTTTTATTATATATCTTATTATTTTTATAAGAATATAATGGATCTAACCTCATAGGATACTTCCTTTTTTATTAGCTTTCTTATTAATAAGTAATTAATTAATTCTATTATTTTTAAAGTATATCCCTATAGCCCCTATTGTCACGGGCCAAGGCCCGATCAGAGGCCTCGGAACCACTCGGCCATGTCCAACGCCAACCGCTGCTTACTAAGCCTGACCAGGCCCAGGCAGACCTGATCAGGATCCAACGGATTTATGGGGCAGCAGACTTTTCCTTCCTTTCTCCTTATCTTAAAGATACTCATAATAGTCGCCATAACTAATTACAATATACGTACTTAGACCATTATATTATCTTCAAAATCATCAAAAGCAATCAATTAAACGCTTAGTATAAAAGCCTACGATCTGTGTAAAAGTGGTAAGAAGTTCTAAACGGGTTAACCTAAGGAGTCCCTGAACATCTAAAACTAATTAATACAGCCTAATTAGACTTAGAGGTTATTATAAACTCAAAATAACGTATACATACATTCATAGTAGAGTACCTTGACCATATTATTAAGTATACTATGGTTACTATTAAATATAAAACACTAGGATAAGTAATAACCATATAACAATAAAAGGCAACACTAAACTATCTGGAAACCCATAACAATTAATGCAGCTAATCGGACAACTTACAACCCAACTATAGGAGATATGGACCGCCTAAGTAATCGAATAAGAAACCCAACGAGAGTAAATTCGATTATTATAAGAAGCCCTAGTAGAACTTAGGTACCCGACATCGACAATAAACCAGTCCTTAATACCCTTTATAACACTAATTCCCCCTAATTAGGTCTACGTACCACCTCCGAAATAAACTAAATATTAGATTCCCGACCCACTAAAGTTTAATGGATTATATAAAAAGTTTTAATAATAGTACTTTAAAATAGGAGGGAAGATAAGTGTAGATAAAAAAGCCTTCGGTTTAGAGTTAGCCGTATTCACTTATATCTACTCCAGGCTAGAAAACACTGCGTAAGCCATAGTGAGCGCCTATTATACACAAAGAGGGGCCGATGGGTCGAAAAACCCGGATAAATTCATGGAATACTTAAAGGGTTACTACGCGGACCCTAACACAAAAGTATAAGCCCTTAACTAACTAAGGACTATACAGTAAAAGGAGAATAAGAGTTTCACTTATTTCCTCCCTAAATTTAAAAAAGAGTTCACAAAAATAGGAGGAGGACATTAGCTAGACGTTATGAGGATCAACTACCTCAAAGGAGCCCTAAACACCACAATAAGAGCCCCCCTCATCAACATAATCAACAAACCAACGACATATACTATATACACCTAAATACTCCTAAGTATAAGCTTAGAATTGGACAACGAATCCTACTAAGCCCACCGTAAACGTCGGCGTAGGAGATCACTAACCCCTAACTAAATAAGAACTAAGTCCCCTTAGAAGCAGAACAGTTAATTAGAGTCCCCCCAACCTAATCAAATAGAATAGGAACCTACAAAAACAAACAAACTAACCAAGGATAAGAAAATCCGTAAACGGCCAAGCTAAGAGGAAGCTCGCAGATGTTACAACTACAACAAAAGAGGGCATATACAATAATAATGCCCTAAGGATCAAAAAAAAACAAGGAAAACTAAAACTTCTAAAGGAAAAACTAAGGAATAAAGTAAAACGGATAATAGCTCTAATCAGGGCTCTAAGGACTCGGGAAAAGAGTAACTCCTAGTGAAAATCGTCATCAGGAGGAACAAGTTGTAGAGGAATAGAAGGTTATTAAAAAGAGTATAGATTATAACCCATTTTACGTTAATATCGGGATTAATGGGATACACTATACAACTACCCTTATTAATATAAGGTGTTTAATATACGCCCTAATCAGTAACACCTTCGCTAAGAAACTCCGTTTACCACATATTAGTATTATACCTTAGAACTTAATATAAATCACCACTATAATTCCTAGTATAATCCGCTACGTCATTTACACTAATATTAATATTAATAACTATAAACAACACCGATTATTCTTTTATATTATTCTTAACTAAAAAAACGACGTTATCCTTAGAAGGTCCTAGATAATTAACAATGATGTTATGGTTTACCCAGTGTAAGGTACTCTACATATAAGTGTTATGGACTACTAAGTAATAAAAAGGAAACCGAGTTAGGCCCAGCAAAATCCAAAGTTCCCAATCCAATAGTAAACTAAATTAGTATTCTCAGCTCTAATTAGGTGGGCACGGAAAAAAAGAGAAACCCCTCTTAATACATCCACCCTAAACGTATTCTCTACAAATTTAGCCGATATCGAGAAGGCCCTAATACTAAAAATAAAAATAAACCCAAGGACAAAACTCCCTACACATTACCACAAATTTTTATATATCTTTAACCAAAATAAGGCTAATCAATTACCATTACACCAAAAGAACGTTAATTATATTATCCCTATTAAAAAGGACTCCTATAATTAAAATAAACCAGTAACCTAGGGACCTTTATATAGTATATTAAGGGAAGAGTTAATTATACTACGCTAAACCCTTATAAAACTATTAGATAAAGGGTTTATTAGGGCTAATAGTTCCCTTATATTATCGCCCGTTCTATTTATTTAGAAGCTTAGAGGAGGGTTACAGTTCTACGTTAATTACCATACCCTTAACACTATTACAAAAAAGGACTAATACCCCTTACCCCTAATTAGCGAAACCCTAAGAGCACTAGTAAAAGCGAAGTGGTTAATAAAACTAGATATTATTACTACGTTTTATAAAATCCGGGTTAAAAAAGGAGATGAATAGAAAACGGCGTTTAGGATAAGGTATAGGTTATACAAATAAGTGGTTACCCCCTTTAGTTTAACTAGAACCCCCACAATGTTCTAGTAATATATTAACTATACTCTACGAGACTTCCTAGATAAGTTCTACTCAGCTTATATCGACGATATCCTAATTTATTCGGATAGCTCCCTCTCTGATCATAAAGAGAAGGTTAAGAAGGTCCTCGAGCACCTAAGCACTACAGGCCTGCATATGGATATTAATAAGTGCGAATTCGAGGCTAAGAGTGTTAAGTATTTAGGGTTTATTATTAATGTTGGTAAGGGAATTCGCATAGACCCTAAGAAAATTAAGGTAATCCAGGGATAGGAAGTGCCCTAATCAGTACGAGGAGTCCGTGGGTTCATCGGTTTTACTAATTATTACTAATAATTTATACCCAACTTCTCGGGGATCGCATAACCCCTAATAACCTTAACTAAAAGGGATATACTATTCATTTAAAATAAGGAGTATACTAGAGCGTTCAAGGAGCTAAAGACGCCCCTGATCAGCGCACCTATATTAGCTCACTAGGACCCTAATCGAACTACAATACTCGAGACTAATTCGTCCGGTTATATAATAGGAGGTGCCTTATCGTAGTATAATAACGAAGGGATCCTAAAACCTATAGCATTCTTTTTACATAAGAACTTACCTACGGAGTATAATTACTTAATATATAATAAGGAACTATTAGTAATAATATACTACTTAGAGTACTGGGATTTAGAACTACGGAGTATAGAAGAGTTCACTATCCTAATTAATCACCTGAATCTAAAGTACTTTATAACAAAAAAACAGTTAAGTAAACATTAGATCAGGTGGTTAGAATTACTATCCCGTTATAATTTCATTATCCAATTTAAATCTAGTAAAAAAATAATAGTTCCTAATACATTATCGAAACGTAAATAGGATATCCCTAGTACCCTATAGGACGATAGGTTAAAGGGTCGGAAAATTAAACTCCTAAAGAATAGGATTAACGTATTACGAGTTAATAACATAGCAGTAATTAGAGAAGTGTAGGCCCGATTAGGGCAAGTAGAAAGGGATAAGTCTAATATAAGAGATTCCCCTGGAGATATAAATTAGACCGATAACCCTAGCCTAGATAAGATAGAACCCCCCTTAAACCCTTTTAAAAAAGAGTTATTATACTCCTAGTGGGATAAAGTTTTAGACTAGAATAACTAATATTAGTTGATTAGGGGGGTAGTATAAAAAGGAGACTAATAACTTCCCTTATAGTGGAAGTTGCTAATAATATTATTAGAATATATAATTAATAATAATAAAAGATTATTATAGAGGGATAGAATCTGGATTCCATATTACGAGCCCTTAAGGACGGGTTTAATCCAGAGGTTCTACGACTCTACGTTAACGGGATATTACAACGGAGCGGGGGATGCAGTGAACAGTATATGCTATATCGTACAACACACACACTCTACTAACCACAGGTCGTACACCCTCCGTCCCGGGTCCGTGAGGGTGACTAACTCATACGAAACCACTCAACCAAAACTACAATCTAGGTAAGGAGACACCTCAAAACCTAATCAGGGCCAAAAAGGGGTTCCGGCCTTGGATATAGACACTGGTGAGTATTAGGGCCTTATTTGCTCGGTAGTAAAACAACCTCCATACTATTCACAGTATATAATCCAAGTGAACGGGTAAAAAGAGCTCTGAATACGTCTATTTAATTAACGATACTTATTAACGTTCTATAATATGTTGTTTAATGGTCCGTTGTTGTGTCCTCCACTAGAAATGCGTCCCTAGTTCCCCTCTCTCAAATAGCTCGCTATCACCTGACTAAGGAAAAACCCGCTTAGCGTAAGTATTTCCCCCTGCACAGTTTCAATTGTCCCCTTATCTTAGCTCCAAGCTCCTACGTACCAAGATAATAAACAACGTGCAGGAAGGGAAATGAAGGAAATAACTAGATTACACGAATAAAAGCCTGATCAGGTCCGTTGGTGGCGTAGGCTATAGTGCTGCGAACCGCTAAGCCCCTCCTCGATCTTTGCCTTATATATGGCCTCTCACTCCTCTTTCTCCTATATCTCTCTCTAACGATACTTCTCATCTTTACGATCATATCCTTACCAGTTATCGAGCCGAATAGGAGCAAAAAAGGGCTCCCATACTCCCGTACACATTACTATGAACTCATAAGAGTCGTCCACCCACTTAGCAAACTCCTCCTCCTTATAAGCTATAACTAATTAAAAATTCGCGGTGGCCACCTTATTACATCGTCTAATTAGGTGTCGATAACCTCGTATAAGGTATTACCGCTCATCTTCATAGTTATAAAGTGTATTACGCGCAATATTATTTAGGACACTAGTATCATAAGGGCACTCAGGAGGTATTAGTAATCGGGTTATAGGTAATATAATAGGTTTTAGGGGTCACTATCTCAGCTTATCCTTCCTAAAGGTCTAATTAGGTTTACCTTCTATAAGTATAACGTCATTATTATTATTATCGGGCAAAGCCGCTACGTCCTCCATAGCCTACTTAGTGGTCCACACAGTATAAGCTTTACGGGGTTTCGGGCATAACGGGCCTCCTTTAGGGTAATCGTAAAACTCTTATATAATCCAATTAACCCATCAGCAATACATAATTAGCCTTTAAGTATTTAATTACTAAGAGGTCCAAGAAAAGGCCAACTTATAGGATACTACGTTCTCATAAAAAATAATACGGAACCATTCTACTATATAAATACCACACCCCCAACCATCAAACTATTAAGGGCCATCAGCCACAACCACGCTTACATAAATACACCTAATCAGGGTCTCGGGGGTGCCTATAACCTTATACTAAAAGAGAAGGTTGTGTATGTCGATCATAAAGCGCTACTCAGAGGAACCCATACTCCATAAACTATTATACCAGAGTATACGTCCCGTAGTCTAGTTTACAAAAACACTAATAAAGTAATTACCACCATAAACCATAACAAAGTAGATCAAATCAGCTCTACGGAGTTTAAGTTTAGTACGGTCAACGTACAGGCCAAGTTATTCTAACTTAAGGAGTACATCTCCCCAGGGCCACAAAGTCAAATAAATCGTAATACCAGCCTTTTCTAGGTCCCATCTCACTAACACAATAACTACTTCAACTAAGCCCATCTCAAGCCACTTCTACTATTATATAAAACCCTAAGCATTAAAAAGGTCTTTTAAGATACCATCGGCCTTAGTACAACTCCAGAAATCCCAACTACCATCAACTATAAAACCGGTAGTATAACAAGCTTAGAGTTCTACTATTACTATAGCGCTCATCGGTGAATACCATTATAATACAGGGTTTAACTTATCGTCAGGCGTCGGGGTACCTACTAACCACCTCGGGTTCATATATCCGGTACTTAGGTTAAATATCGGGCCGAGTAATCTCGTATTATCTAATACCTTAAAAATAAAATTTTCTACTCATTTAACATCGCCCTACACCTAATCAAGCGTATATTAGTGATCAGCAACACCACCTATAACGATATAGACATTCAGGCGGTTTTATACATATTGGGCATCCCAGATGATCACTTATCTCGCAGGGGCAATCATGATTCCGGTCGTTCCTATTATAAAAGGAGTATCGCAATTATTATAAAAAGAGTATCGTAATTAAACCTAACCAAAAGAAAAGATATAATAGTATGGTGACGTTCATATAATCACATAATTCAACCACTAATCAAAGTAAAGGAGGTAAAAGGATCGTTCAAAAATAAAAAGAGTTCAATAAGAAGGCGCTAAACCTAATCAAAACTAAAAACATAGCAAAAAAAACTCTAAGTATATAAGGGAAGGAGGGTAGGTTGTTATTTATAAGGTCCGGGTAGTGGAAAGTTAAGGGAGTAAATTAAAGTTGCATCTTAGACCAATATAAGAATATCAATTAGCAGTAAAACATTACCCTACGGATCATTTTTATTCGTCCAATTAGTGTATTAAGGTAGGTACGTGGTTGTTAGGAAGGTAGGGGGGGCTGATTATTGTGTTGCTTTTCTTTTCTAGTAGAGTAGGTGCAATAACTTGTTTTAGTCTTAATTAGACCAACTATTCCTTCCTTTTTCTGGTTACCACTGAATCCGGGTTATAAGCTCCCTACGTCAGCTTATTATAAAAGAGCCCTTTCTCTCCTTCTCAGATCTACTTCTTCCCAGCCAATAATAACCTCAACTACCTCTTATTAATCTCTACTATTACATCCCTAATTCCTCACCTTTAAACCTAATCAAATAGTTATAATACTTCCCAAGGAAATCAATCATAAGTATAAGTATACTACTCCGAACCTTAAAACTCCATAGTTTCTCAATTACCCCCACCCGAAGGGTGGCCAGTATATCACCATTAACAATACTAACCTTATTATAGGTCCTCCCATTTTATAATCTTTTCTTCCTCCAGGGTTAATCAGAATTACAAATCTCCACCTCTTTTATTTAGGGCCATCTCAAACTACTTATCGGGTTATTATACTATAAGGTCTAGTTCACCAATACTATTAAGTATAGCGATACTTACACTAAGGTGGCTTAATAATTCTAATAAGCCCTTCCTACTTCCTATCTAAACCTGATTATATATAAATACAATCCTAATAGCACATTTCACCGTCGGGTTTTTATGTTATTAACCCACCAAGGACACTTCGAACTTTTAGAATAGAAGTTTAAAGGCCAGCCAAACACTAATACAGCTCTTATTGTCTATACGACTAGTGGTCAGAACTGTGTTCCTTACCGCTATTATAAGGAATAGTGGTATACGTTGCTCACCGGCCCTGATCATAATGCTATTATGGCTCCTTTCTAGGAATATGTGTTTTTACCTAGCAAGTATAATAACACTTACTCTAACTATTTTTTTCATAAAACTAAAACCCACTACTATTACCGTAACCCTAATTTCTATATAACGTACAACTATGGTGCTTAACTACCCGATGGAAGTGTTCGTAGTAAAGTTGGTTAATTGGTTATCCCTAATAATACTCCGATGGTTAATTCGTAGTACTGTTTTTAGGAGGACATAGTCGTAATAGAAGCGGAGTAGTAGTAGGAATGCGGTTATGGGAAGGCCTAGTCCATCCTGCGGCTGACGTTATTCAGCGATAGTAAGTGGTTTGTAACTCTAAAGGACATAAAGTATTCGGACTAGCCCTGATTGGGCCTATGTATACTGGTTAAGATAAGAAGTAGGGCGCTGGTCTTCGAGTTAGGGTGTTTTTCGTCCTTAAAGTGCTTCTGAGGGTCTTAGAAGGAAGGGCTTTTTATTTATCACTACAATAAACATTATAAGTTTTTCTTTAATATAAATAATAAAATATAAAAAGAATATAATAAGTAAACTCTAATTAGGAGTAAAGTATTTATCTAAGTGTTTAAAGGCGATGTTAAATACCACTAGTGTGTCTTCGAAATATAGGAAAATGCTAAGGAAATACGTAGTAATATTACTCCATATCAGTAAAACATTACCATAATACAGCTCGATGCGCACAAAATATAAGGAAATACAGCTAGATGCGGCTAATTAGGGCTGCGATATAAGTAAAATGCAGTTAAATGTAAGTTAAATGTAAGGAAATGTTGGTTGGATGTTAGGGGGGGGGGGCTAATGTAAGGGAATAGTGTATAATATTAAGGTATCTGGTTACTTAAATAATAATTTAAAAAAAAAAAAAAAAAAAAAAGGCAACAACTTTGCAATAATTGCATAAGGAAAACATGTTTATTATCAGCTAATTAGGTCCCGGTATTAGTAAAACTCTGGTATTATGCCTTTTCTGTTGTTAATAGTAGTTGTAGGTCGACTATAACCTTCTTACTTAACCGTTCCTATATCTTAATATTCTTTTCTAACTCTTTTCTTTCCTTTACTCATTGGGTTTATGCTGTTTATAGTTTTATGAGGGGCTATAAAGTGGTCTGATTAGGTGCATCGTCGTTATCGTCGGCTTCTGAGCTATTTAGTAAGTTCAGGAGGGCATTTCATAACTCATCGCAGAGTTTATTCTTTACTTAATAAGGGTCTTTTGGTTTCTATAATCCACTGTTTTATTATATAAACTTTTTAAGATAGTATCCTTTGTACGTTCATTACGTTATTTTGTCCCTAACCAGCGTCTCTAAATAGTATAAAAAAGTCGTTAAGTATATAACCCTAATCCGGAGAGGGCTAGTCCATCGGTAATAAATTTTTCACTCCTTTGACTTATTAATAGCTCGTTTTTCATCGTAAACTAGTATAAGGTCTCCTAGTTATAATTACTTTTTCCGGAGGGTTTTATATATATATTATTAAATCGGTTAGTTCACCGTTAATGGACTTTGGTAATACGAATAGCAGTTTCCTCCCTATTTTTATCCAGTTGTTGGAATGTATAGATCCG